>OZ030011.1:11151430-12351430 GCA_964023405.1 Apodemus agrarius
AAGTCCTTGGGTAAAACACACGGATGAGAGGTGGGTAGATGTCTGGAGAGTCCGAGGGACAGAGGACCGGAGACCAAGAAGCTTATGGAACCGTAAGTCCGGGGTTTAGGGAAAGGGGTCTAGGGATTGTGCCACGGTGCCTCTGTGGTATAGAGGGCGGAGGGAGCCAAACTGAAGGCACCAAATGGACACCCGGGAAACTGAGGAGAAGGAACAAGGGGAGGGAATAGATCCTTGAAGGGCACCCAGGGGCTCAGCCTCCCTCGAAGGCTGCAGAGGGCTCATCCTCAGAGATAAGTAGGATAGTAGGAGACCAGTGGTCCCAGGGTACACTACCCACGCTCGGTCTGTCAGCAGGAGGACGGCCCACACCCCTCAGCGCTCCCTCGGCCCTGGGCTCATTTGCAAGTCTAACTGCCCTTTGCAGCTCTGGCATTCACACCCCATCTGTTAGCACCCAAAGCTGTGGTGGTGCTGGCTGGGTGAAGTGCTTGGTGAAGGCTCAGCTGGGGGCCGAGCCCTGCTTTACAGCACAGAGGAGATCTCAGGAAGATGTCTCACGGAGCAAGGCTTGGGCACCATCAACCCACCTCCCAAGTGCCTCAAGCTGACACTGGCCCAGCTGCAGGAGGCTGAGCTGCCTTAGGGACCCAGAAAGACTTAGGCAGCCAGGCCACTGAGCTGACCTCTCGGTGCTGACAAGTGTCAGGAGCAGCCGTGGAATTGGGGATAAATTGACCCAGAGTCCTTCTGTCTCCACCTGGCACAACTAGAGGCACCACCGGGGACAGGACCTCTGACCATCACCTGACCTTGGGCCGCAATGTTTTCCCCAGTGGAGTCCCACACGGGGCCGACCATCCCCCCAGCTTCCTCAGGGGACTTCCAAGCAAGCCTGGTACTGTTCACACCCACAGGCATGTGCTCACGTGCACACCAATGCCCACACAAGTATCAGACGGGCGGCTGTCCATGAAGGCCTGGTGAGGCCCGGCCTGGCTTTGCTTCAGAGTCAAAGAGCCCCGCTGAGCAGAGCTCAGGCTTGCCGTCTCCACCCTTTCTTCTGATCTTAAGCAGGCCCAGCTTCTGGATCTCACTTTTCCAGACTGTAAAGTGGGATGACAGGTAGCAGCCAGTTCCAAACAGGAGAGGACACTGACTACCCCCAAGGTGATGGCAAAGAAGAGCCACACAGGAGACCACACAGGCTTCCTGACAGCCAGCACTCCCTGCTGCAAGCAGGACACCTTTTCTAGTCCCTAGACTGGGAGGCGAGTTCAGAGAGAGTGTTCCACTTTCATTTCTATTGCTGTGATAAAATCTTATCCTAAAGCAACTCAGGGAAGAAGAAAGGTTTATTCAGCTTACAGTTCCAGGTTAATGGCCACCACTGCGGGGAAGTCACGCCAGGAGCTAAGCAGCTAGTCACACACATGCAGTCTCGAGGAGCAAGAAACAAACTCACCACGCTACCTGCTGCCTGCTCATCTAGATTCCTCCTGACCTACATAGTTCAGGACCCCTGCCCTACAAAATGGTACTGCCCACAATGGGCTGGTCCTTCATGCATCAATTAATAATCAAGACAATCCCCTGTAGGCACGCCCACAGGCCGAACTGATAAAGATAAATGGCTCAATTGAGACCATCTCCCCAAATGGCAAGTTGACATTTCGAATGAACCAGAGGCCAGGCGGTGGCAATGCAAGCCTCTAATGCTAGCACGTGGGAGGCAGAGGCAGGCCAGCCTGGTCTACAGACCAAGGTCCAGGACAATCAGGGCTACACAGAGAGACCCTGGATTGAAGCAGACAGGCAAACAAAACCTAACCATAACCGTGGATAAACACCAGCCGAGGTCACCAGCAGCCGCACTGTGCATCCTGGTCTTATCGCGTGTGTGGCCCCATCTGAGCCAGTTTGCCAGCACTCACTGTGTGCCGGGCCCCACCCAGCCCCTTACTATGCTCAGTGTCTTGGTGGAACCCCCACTTACGTTGCTTTTGATTTCAGAAGAGCACACGGAGACATAGCGTGTAGGAATCTGGCCCCAGATAGGCCATACCATGCACCCGTGTGTCCCTATGTGCGTGCACACAGACTGATGAGAATTTGGCCGCCTCAGAAAGCCATTGTTCTCCCTGGCGACTTCTTAGCCAGTACACGGACTGGCACCTGGAGCCCTGAGCTCAGCATGTTGGGAGATTACCAAACACTGGGACACAAGGGTGGGCCCTCTGGCCACCCCTCACCCTGGCTGTGTCTTGCGAGCAGGCACCCACCGCCAGTGACAAAGAGCCCTGGCCACACCCATCTCTAATGGGGTGAAGCTGAGGCTACTGTCCCCAGGGACTGTGCCCTTGGTTCATATCACAGAGCTGCCAGCTCTTTAGAACTGTCTTCCCCAGACCCTAGGTCAATCCACTCTCCTTTCTGTGGGGACCCACAGAGGCCCAGATGGGAACAGAGACAGGTCTACTGCAAGAGTCCCCATCCTCCCAGGAGTGTCCCCACAGATACCTCCCAATCTGCCCCACGACAACAAATGCTTGTCCTTCCAAGGGCTAGAAAACCACGAGTGAGAGGTGACCGGGTACCCCAGAGCCTTGTCCGAGAGACTGGTGGGGATACACCACTTCCCACTGTCTGAGAGTGACCACAGGGTGCCTCTCTGGCTGCCAGCACACAGTGGGTCTCTGCTGGAGAGACAACAGGCAGAGGCTAAGTACTAGGGATAGCACAGGAGATCATTTCCTGCCTCCCTCTCCCGCAGAAGCTTCCAGGCAACAGGGCGCATCCTCAGGCCGTGCTATCACCCCAACACCATCCAAGTCTCAGGCAGGGCCTGAGTCCCTGGGAGTCCCTGGCCTTCTCACACACAGTGCGTGGTGGAGGTCACTAGCAGAGGTCAGTCAGAGCAGCAGGGGTCTGAGAGCCCTGGGCCTATCCTGCACTCCAAACCCTTGGAGCCTCTGGCCTCTGGTGCCAGCCCATAACTGGTTAGAAGTCCGAAGCCTTGGCACATTTGGCTTTGGAAAGAGTGTGTCTGGACCCAGATAAGCACCACATCTGCCAACTGTCCTCCACGACGGTACCGCTCACACCACCATGCACACCAGAGAGGCGGGCATGGCCGCCACTTCTCGAGAGACTTGGAGCTGTCTAACTGCGGCTTTGTACCACACTGGAGCCGGAAGGGGCCAGACAGCATGCCTGCTTCTGTCCAGGGCTTGGGTGACAAGTTTCTTGGCTGCTGAAGATGCGTCTGAGACCCAGCCTTTCGTGATGGGCTCTGTGGGTGTGTCTGAGACCCAGCCTTTCGTGATGGGCTCTGCGGGTGTGTCTGAGACCCAGCCTTTCGTGATGGGCTCTGCGGGTGTGGTCACTGATCCTTAGGTCCAGCCTGAGGAAAGGCTGGCCCAGAAACAGTGAGAAGAGTGAGTGAGGTGAGACAGAAGGTTGGGAACGTTATTGGAACATGAGAGGCCTTCCACAAAGGTATCGGCCGGAGCCTCTCACCAGCAGAGGCAAAACTCCACGACAGCTAACTGCTAAAGCCTCTCCTGTCCTAGCAGAAAACCTACAAATTTCTAGGACTCGCCAGAAACCCCCATTTACAGTGAGAGGCATGCCCATGCCCTCTTTTGGAACCCTAGTGGCTCCTGATTTTACCCGACCAGTTAGTTCATAATCGCATCCAAAACACCCACAGAGACTCCAGTGATACCGTGCCAGACCTGAAGTAGGTGGGGACAGGTGAACCAAGAGGCCAGCTCCCACCCAAGCTTGCCTGCTCCCGACCTCTGTGCTCCCCACAGGAGGTGGCCTCGCCTGGCTCATCGCCAGCTCAGCCCGGCGCAGCCCACCCTCCAACCCTCCCCTCCGCCAGGGCCAGCAACCAAATCCCGGCCAGTTCCTTCTGGAAGGCTCTCAGTTCAGCCCTTCGTTAAATTCGCAACCATCTCTGGGGAAACCAAATCCCTGACCGATTTACCCACCTGAAAATCAAGGGGTGGGTGGGAGTAGGCTTGACCTGGGAAGCAGGTAGAGGGAAGGACACATGGGCAAACTCCCTGGGGAGCCATGCTCTCTCCTGGGGGACTGACTGGCAAAGACTGCCACAGGCTGGAGAAAGCCATGAGTGCCACAGGACATGAGGTATACATCCATCCTTTCTGTAGACACGCTTTCTGGGAGGCTAGAACACTGGTTCTCAATCTGTGGGTCATGACCTTTCCCCCAAAGACCATCAGAAAATACAGATATTTACATTACAATTCACAGCAGTAGCATAATTACAGTGATGAAGTAGCAACAAAAATGCTTTTCTGGGGCTGGAGGGATGGCTCAGCGGTTAAGAGCATCGACTGCTCTTCCAGAGGTCCTGAGTTCAAATCCCAGCAACCACATGGTGGCTCACAACCATCTGTAACGAGATCTGACACCCTCTTCTGGTGTGTCTGAAGACAGCTACAGTGTACTCACATATAATAATAAATAAATCTTTAAAAAGAAAAAAAGCTTTTCTGGTTGAGGGTCACCATAACATGAGGAACTGTCTGTATTGAAGATCACAGCATTAAGAAGGTCTGACATCTGTGGCATGCTGGCGATCTCAGAAGCACAGGACAGCCTCCCTGCAGGCCACTGCTAGCTTCTGCCATCTCTCCAAGCTCCAGGAAACCTGGTTCCCTGGTCCTCGGACAACTTCGTCTACCTCTGACCCATTCATCCCGGCCCAGAGCCGGGCTTGCACAGACTGGCTGCCTGTGGAAACTCCAAGAATCCAATTATCAGGCTCCCAGGACAAGCACAAAAGGCCAGTACCTTCCTGCCTCAGCCTGGCGTTAGATAGAAGCCAGCCCAGACCTGGCTCGGGGAGACCGTGGGGTGAGTGCTGTACAGACAGGCTAGACAGTCAAGCTGTAGCTCATCACAGTCCTCAGCGGAGGCCGCTGCATCTCATAAAGATGTCCAGAGCCGGCGCCGGCAGAGCCAGGACCACAAATCAGTGAAGCCGGTGTCTGTGGGCTCTGCCAGGCCGACCAGCCCGAGACAGCCACAGGCTGCAAGAAATACAGCCCGACACCCTTGGCGTAGAGGAAAGGAGAGATTTATTCCAAGCACAGAGCCCTGTGTGTGATGTCTAGGACAGCTCCGATCCAGCTGAGAGATGCTCCTTCTACAGTATGGGAAATTAAGGGACCGTGCAGAGAGAGCTGCCAAGGGCCCACACCTAATATCCTCAGAACTCCCCGCCGGGTCCTCATCAGCATAGTGTGGGACCCAGGGGAGCGCCCACGTCACCGGGGCCTCAACAGCAGGTTCCCTCTGTGGACTGAGACTTCTTTCTTTCTTCCACTAACTGGTCTCTTTTCCTCCATAGCCGTAAAGCCGGGACCCTCGGTGGGGTCCTCTGCTCTCCTGCTTTTAAAGACAAGAGCAAGAGGCAACCACCTCAGGCCTGCGGCCAGCCCCGTCTACAGAATGTTCTAGGAAACGGCCCGGCCAACAGCCACTGATGGCAGGCAGGTGGCACAGAAGAGCCAAACACTGGCAAGAGGCCTGGCTGCCCGGGGCAGCACATCCAGTGTGAACTCACTCCCGAGGTGACTATGACGACAGTTGGAAGGTGACTGTAGTGACCTCACCTGCGGACCGCCTTGTGGGTTCTCAGGGACGTCATTGCTCTCAGCCTCGGGGACAGGTTGGGCTGTCCAGGCCACACTAGTAATTAAAGTGGCATCACCCTGCCCAGAGGCCAGCAGCCACCTCCCTCTCCACCCCTTTTCCAACTCTGGGCCACTGAGTTCACTGTGAAGCCCAAGGCTGGTGCTGGGCTGTCATCAGGAATGGCCCAGCCAAGCCTGGGACCGTTTCTAGGGCTCATCGGGGCTGTCCTGAGGCCTGAGGTCCTGCTTTTTGCACGTCATCTCTACCCCTAGAAATTCCCACCTCTTTGCAAGGAGCCCAGACAAGAAGGATCTACATCCACCATCACCCATGTGGGTCCTCTGAGAACTTAGCGCCTCCTAAGGTCCTCACATCTGTCAGCCTGTGAGTCGGGGTATGTGGTAGGAGAGCCTGGTAGGAGAGCCTTCGGACGCTGTGGGGCAGCTGGAGCTGAGCGCCCTCCAAATACACATGCTGGGGTAGGGCTGGCCAGCAAGGCCTCAGAACCCAGGCAGCTGGGCTGACCCCTAGGCGACAAGCAGTGGCCCCAGGGCAATAGTCTGGGACCAAGAAATAATACCAGCTGGTTGTAAGGGTTTTCAGCAGCCCGACTGGGTTTCAGTTACAGATCTAAGAGGTTGGGCAGAACCCTCAGCAGAAAATAGATAACTGCAAGTCCAGATTGATGTCAATGAGTTGACCAGAGGGGACACGCTTCTTTCACAGAATCCCCAACTATTTGTGTGAAGGCTTTCCCCCCCCCCACCCTCCCACCCTCTCCCCTCCCCCTCTTCCCCTCCCCCCTCCTCCCTCCCACCCCTCTAAAGGAAAAAAATCAAGGCAATGGAGACAAAGGCCATGCTACAGTCTTTTATAATGTATCCATCCTGCCTCCTCAGTCACAGTAAACATTACCATAGTAATGGGAGACAGAATACTGGGGAAGCAATGTGGGGTTTGGGAGTGCCTTGGTACCCCCAGCATTGTGCTTAAATATAAACTAGTGTTAAGTGTGGTTCTATGAAGCTGAGTGTGGATGTACCCAACTGTAATCCCATCAGGAGTAAGAGGTTCATGAGTTCAAGGCCAGCCTGAGCTTCTCTTAAAATAAAATATAAAAACTAAAGTCCAGAAGGGGCACACCTGACACCCCAGTACTTGGGAGATGGAGGAAGCAGGAGAGTCGGGAATTCAAGATCATTCTTTGCTACGTAGGAAATTCAAGGGTTACGTGTTTTTAAAAATAAACAAATAAAAGTCCATAAAATAAGGTTGGAAAGGCAGCTCTGAGGTTGAAAACACTGGCTTTTCTTTCAGAAGACCCAAGTTCAATTCCCAGGACCCACATGGTGACTCACAACCTCTGTAACTCTGGTCCTAGGGGAATTGATACCCTTTCTGTGGGCACCGCAAGCGTGTGGTTCAGACGACAGACATACTCATTCACATAAAAGTAAGTTTAAAATTAAAACCCAATAAAATAAGTAAAATGTAAAAGGACAGTTCACAAACGCGCTAAGGGACTAAAGTGCTGTTTTTCTGAAACTTGGGTGGACTCTGGGCCTCACACACATTGAGAAACTCCCGCTGAGTATCTTCCACAGCCTTCTTTTACTGGCTTTGTGTCTGTGCGTCATGTGTGTGCCTGGTGCCAGGCCTTAGAGGGCACTGGATCACCTGGAACTGGAGTGACAAATGTCTGTGAGCTGCCAGGTGGCTTCTGGGTTTCCCACCCAGGTCCTCTGGAAGGGCAGTCAGTGTCCCTGACCTCTGAGTCATCTCTCCAGTCCCAGCTTCTGACTCGAAATTTTGAGACAGGGTCTCAAATCCAGATAGGACCTGAATGTCAGATCCGATGCCTTTGCCTGCAGTAACTGGGATCACAGGCTTGCACCTCAGCCCATCCAAAGGCTGGGGGAGGGGCACATTTAAAAGAGCCTTGGTAAGGAAGACACCTGTGGAGCCTTGGGCCACCCAGGGCAGAGCAATGCCTTAGAGAGAAGGTTGGGGGGAGGGGGCCTGGGCCTCTCTAGACCTCCAGAGGTCTCCGGCCTGAGAGGACAGAGGCCTTGCTCATCTCCCGTGCCTGGTCCCCTTGGACTCTGCAGAAGGGAAAAGCCTCTGCCCTGCCTTTATCTGAAGGACCAACGGATACTGGGACTGGACCGCAACGTCCCCATTCATAAGAACCTCTAAGGCCACCAGTCTGGGGCTGTGAGCGGGTCCTAACCCTGGGTAGCTCTTAGCTTCCTACCAAGACCCCACCATACCTCATCCCGCCTCCACCCTACAGGAAAGCCAGCCTCTTGGCAGCTCAGGGAATTCCTTCCCAGCCCCTCCCAGCCTCCAGGGCTTCCTGTGTGGAAACAGCCTGAATCCTGCCTTGCTAAACACAATATCAGGAGGGAGAGAGCTCCCTGGGAGCTTCCTGTTTGCTGGGAGCAGATCCCAGGGCCCGGTCCCAGCCCTCCTGGCCCAGGAGTGAAGCAGCCAAGCCAGAGGGGTGAAAGGCTGGGGGTGGAAGTGTCTTCGTCGCAGTGCAGGGATGTAGGGGGTTCTAGAAGGATATGGCTATGACACAGGGCCTTGCAGTTCCCCAGGACCATGAGGCAGGTCCCCTAAAGCCGAGGTCACTTCCAGAGAGGCCAAGGCTTCTAGTTCTTGAAGAAGGGATCACACACACACAGAGCGAGAGAGAGAGAGAGAGAGAGAGAGAGAGAGAGAGAGAGAGAGAGCGAGAGAGAGAGCGAGAGAGAGAGCGAGAGCTCTGTAGGCCTGGTCCTGCACAGGGATTTACCCCCACAGCACCCCTCTCTGTTGGGGACTTGAAGGACTGCAGCCAAGCAGCTCAGCTAGTGCCCTGCCTGCTCTGACAGTCTGGCTCTGGCCTCTTTGGAGCTCCCTGCTGAGCCCTGGAAGCCCCTTGCCCCTCCTACCTTCCCGTGCCCAGGGCTGCAGTGGTTAGGGCAAACAGAACAGGTCCCAGCTCGCAGGCTGAGTCAGGCGGGCACCTTGCCTTAGGGAAGCATGTGGCCGGGAGCCAGGCCAGCTCCTGATCCTGGGAGCTGACGCCCGAGCTGCCACCAGCCGGTACCCCTGAAGGGTCCAGGCAGGTGCCCCAGCCTCTCCGGCCTCGGGTCCCTGCTGGCTGTCATCCCTTAAAGCCGGTCTGCACCAGCTCCGCTCCAGGCTTCCCCGAGCTGCGTGCTCTGGGAAATGTTCCCTCAGAGTCTCAATCCACCCTCCTCTGGTTAGAAATGGAATCAGGGGCTCCCTCTCTGCTTTGGTTTTCCGTCCCTAAGGAGGACACAGACATACCCATTACAGTAGGCACGGGGCAGACTGCCATGGGCCCAGCTTCCACTACAGAGCTGGGTTCTGGGTGACTGCTGTGTTCCCATCCATAAAATGGGCGTAGAGGGACTCACATGGCTCCCATGAGATTCCCAGCCCTTAATGACAGGGCTGAGGGCTTTGATGTCCCAGATGAAAGGCCACACAAGGCTCCCAGGACGGCCTCAGGACAGTGGGTTCCTAGTCCGGAAAAGCTAGTGCCTCGCTCCTCAGGTCTGGACTGTGGGCAGTGGGCTCTACCCAGGAGGCCATCGGCAGGCTGGGCTTTGCCTATAGCCTGTGAAAGTCAAGGTTGGGGAAATCGAGGCCGGGGATGCCTCTCTCTATGGAGAAGGTTCTGTCACTCTTGTGACAGAGGTGTAAGTGTAGCTGAGGGGTCCCAACTGCCGCCCGCCCTCACACAGCCCAATGCACATGCCCGGGAGGCAGAGCCTGTCCCGGGGGCCCTGTGAGAGGCCTTTCCTAGGCTCGATGTGGACCCTGCCCGGACCCTAGGCCGCTGTTTCTTCAGACAGCACCTCTGTGCAATGCACACGGGCACTGAGCTGCTAGACACCAAAGCAAGCTTTTCTCCTCTCTCCTGAGAACAGCCTCCGGTTCAACATACCCTGTGCAACGGGACAGCCAAACTGAAGGACAGACCATCTTGGATGACACAGCTGTCTGAGAATATTACCGTCCTTCTCAGAGCCTGTGTGCTCAGGACAGTACAAGATGTGGGGCCGGGGAACTCTGGGCACCTTCCCAGTTGGCCTGACTCTCAGCCCCACACACCTGCTGCAGTAGAGGGAGGCAGCCCAGAGGACAGCCCTGTCAGAGTCACGGAGGCCAGAGGGCAGGCTCGGTTAGAACAACTCTTGGGCGTTCCGCAGACAGCGGAGTACTGTCTGCCCAGAGCTTGCTTCGGCCCCAGACGGGCCCTCTACGAGGAGACTCGTTCCTTTGTTCGCTCACTCTCTTCAGCAAGTGCCCCCCAGGGCTCGCTGGGGCCCGGCCCTGTGCCATGCAGAAGAGTGATGACTCAGACCCCACCCCACCCAAGGGCCCCACCGAGGCTAGGAGATATATACACGCAGAGACCACACAAGGTGTGACTTGACACCAAGGAGGGGCCCTGGCAGCAGGGCCACCAAGGAGAGGCCCCCACAAATCCTGCTAGAGGCCAGAGAAGGGGGTATCCCAGGCACGGGGCTGCTAGGAGGGGCAAGAGTAAAGAAAAGCAGAGCACCCCCCTCCCCGGGGTAGCCACAGCAAGATGGGACCCTGCAAGAGGACCAGCCCAGGAACAAAGGGACAGAGGCAACATGGAATGTGAGACCACAGAAGGTAGCCCAGGCTAGGCCTCCCTATCATAGGAGGAGCCAGGCCTGCTGGGCAAGGGCAGAAGACAGGGAGCCTTTCTGGAATCCAGCCTTGTCACTCTGGCTTCTTCTTCAGCCCCCGTGGGGAGGGGCTAGCAGCCACCAGGAAAAGCGGTTTCCTTCCACCTGGCTCCCAAGACTGGCTCCCAGCTTCACCTTTGACCTTGGGGTCACAGAAGGTCTTAGGGTAAAAGAACTGTGATTTTTTGAAGTCCAGGCTGCTGCTAGCCACCTACTCAACCTCATACGATCTCATATAGAAACAACAGGCAAAGAGTAAGTCCCAGCACCGCTCCCTGAAATCCTCAGTCCCTGCGGCTACCCTCCCCCCAATGCCCAGCAGCCTTCTTAACCCCCCCCCCACACACGGTAAAATATGAGCACATCAGGGGTGAAGGGCACAGGGGCACGCAGGAAACTCAGAACCATATAAACAATCAACACATCTTTTATTCACAAATAAAAACAGTCGTGAGATGTTATCTACACATCTGTACAAAGGTCTGGATGCTTAGAAAATACACAACGGTCGGGAAGCACGAACCTGCGTGCAGGCCACACCACGGGCTGACAGGCTCACCCCTCATCTGCATCTGAAAAGAACAGCCCCCCACAGACCCCCCACAGTGCCCCCAGTGTCCCCTAGGAAAAGCCTGCCCCCTCACAGCTGCCAAGAGCCCCCACCTGGGAATACCTGTAGAAAACCATAAAAACTTAGATCATTTGTCTTCAAATTCCCACTGCAAACTCTGTTTATAGGCAAAATGATACAAAAATATGAAGCTAACAGAACTTTTACAAAAAAAACCACACCCCGCCTTTGTTGGCGTGGCTCGCTTCATTGTTTTGTTTTGTTTTGTTTTTTGCTTGTGGTTTTGGTAAGAATTCCTGCCGTGGAAAAAAGCATTTTGTGCTCATGGCCCAGCCCCAGTTTGTGGCCTCGGGTGTCCTCAGAAGGCAGTGGGGCCCTCAAGGAGAGGAGGGGACTGGCGGCCAGCTGTCCACACTCCGAGGACACCACTGTCGGTGTGGCGGAGGCCACTCAAGCGGACTGTTGAGAGAAATCTGCTGGAAAGGAAAACCAACCCTAAAAGAAAGCTGGCCTGAACAGGCCTGCCCTGCTACACAAAACTGCTTGGTTGTAAGGAAGGCAAAATCAGAAACAAACTGGCTTTCGTCTGGTCAGAGTGGCCACAGCCGCCTAGGCTGAGACTCTGTCTGCTGGTGTCTGAGTTCTGTCTTGAGTCCGTAGCACCAAGTTAGAAAAGGAGAAAAGGCCTACTCAAAATTAAAGGCACTTGCGTGGCTGTCTGGGTGGCGACAGTCTTTCCGTCTCCGTGCGCTCTCTGTCCACTGGCTGGCCCTCCCTTTCCCCACCCTCTGTCTCCTCTCTGAGACCCCCGGTCCTGCACCAACCCCGCGTCTTCAACCCGCCAACCCCCTCCACATCCGCACTCCATCCCACACTACCTCACACCTCCTGCCCTCCATGTCCTGCCTAAGCCCCGTGCTCGGCCTCAGACATCCACCTCTTGCGGCCCAGGTACAGCGGTGGTGGCAACGACTCCAATGTCAAAGCAGGTGACCATCATGACATGGGCCTTGCACAGGTTTACGCACTGCTCCAGGGCAGCTGTGGCTTGTTCCAGGGCCACCAGATACTCAGCTGACTCCGGCTCCAGCTCTGGGTCCACCTCAACTGGACAGAGGGAGAGAGACAGACAACGTCAGGGCCGGGTGTGTGGTGTGTGTGTGTGTGTGTGTGTGTGTGTGTGTGTGTGTGTACAGCGGCCAGGGTCCTCACATTCCTCAAGGAAAAGTGTCAGCCCGGCAGATCTTCCCCTCCTGCGTCTGCTGCTGAGAGCAGAGGAGAGTCAGCCGTGGGAGCAGGGGCAGAGGGGCACTCACACTGCTCCAGCCAGCGTCCGGGCTCCACCATCAGCCGGCCCTGGGTCTCGGCCAGCTCCTCGCAGAGGTGCTCACGCTTGGCCTGCACTTCCTGCAGCCGCTGCAGCCTGCGCTCTGCGAGACGCAGCTTGGAGCTGACGCACACTGGGCCCTGCAAGGGACAGGAAGACTGAGATAACAATGGCAGGGACTGTCTCCCTGGGGCCTTTCGGCGGCCTGGCTTTTGCTGTGGCCTTCCTCCTGCTTTGGGGCCCACAAGACCAGCCCCCAAGGTAAAGAGAGGAGAATCTGCAGGGGGCCCACACTTGGGAGTTCCTGGACCGTGGTTCCAGGTCTGTGGAGACCGCTATAGCCTGAAGAGTCCCTGCAGGCACCCTCCCCCGGCAAAGGACACCGGGATGAAAACTTGGGGATGGTCCACACCGGTTCCTACCTTCTCCGTGTCCTGGGAGGGCTATGAACAACAACAACAAAAAAGTGAGGTCAGGGGTTGCCTGGCCACCTCTCCACGGGCCCATCAGCTGGCCCTCCCTGCCACCCCAGGGCTCCTGGCCTGACTGAAGCCTCCCTGACCTTGGCTTCATTCTCCCTCAGAGGCAGCCGGTGGCGCTGTAGACGCTGCACATCATCTATCTCATACACCTTGATCTCGAACGGCTCCTTCAGAGAGCCGGCCAGGGGCGGGGGCAAGTCCACCCACTGCCCAGGGAGGCTGGGCTTGCGGCCCAAGGCGGCAGCATCAGGAAGTGGAGCCGGGATCAGCCTCCTCCTCTGCAGACCTGAAACAGAGCCAGGGACACCCCAGAGTCTAGCCACATCACCTGCACAGCCGCACCAACTGCTTGTGTAGCAGTAACGCTTACGGCTCTAACTCACGGCCTCCCTGCCCCTCTGGTCGACAGGGAAGAGCCCGGAGCACAGCCGGCAGGAACTCTTTCTCGGGCAGCTGGGACACTGGGCAGGGAGAGGCCGACACGGAGCCCAGTGCCTAGCTCAAACCCAAACCCTTGTCTCTTTACGGTCAGGGTTTAAGAATCAGCCTCGGTTATGGAGCGGGGTCAGGGAAGAGAGCACCCCGAGACTGGCTGCTTATAAACTATCGAGGACCGTGCACCTCTACATACAACAAAGTCCAGGGAGTATCTAGGAATATGTGTGCTCGCAATCTGAAGAACTTTCCCAGTGTTGGGTTAAAGTTTACACTCTGTGAAGGTCTGTATGGCCCCACTGCTTACAGGCTACCAAGGGCCGTGCACACCTGGCATTCGTAGAGACCACAAAGGGCGAGGCGCCAGGGTAGAGAAGTTGGCCCACCCCAAAGAAACAAGAAATGAGAACCCCACAGAACTGCCTCTAATCGAAGAACCCACAGGGCTGCGAGACCCAGCAGGGAGGGGTGGGGATCAGGACACAAAGCCCAGGGGGTGGCCCAATGCACTGCGGAGGACCGCTCAGGTCTACACACTGGAGAGTGCCGTGCCCACAGAGGGACCGCCACTGCTGCTCACCCGTGGCTCTCTTCTTCGGGGACTTGAGGCTGCGGGAGCGGGCACCTGGGGAGGCTGTGCCACTCTCACTCATGGAGTCCGGGGCCGAGGAGGCACTGCCCGTGGCCTCGCTGTCCCGGATCATGCTCTCGTAGCCGCTGCTGCCACCGCTGTGGTAGAAAAGGGCCGTGCGGCCCATGGCAGGGGGGAGCTCCCCGCTCAGCACACTGCTGTTGTCACTGCCGTGGCCACTGCTGTAGCGCTGGGGTCTCCTCGGCGCGGTCACTTTGCTGTAGGGGGAGGGCAGGGCGGGGCTCGAGGGCTGCCGCTCCTCGGCCAGGTTCACGCCGCTGTCGTTGCCGCTGTCCGAGTCGGTTGAGCCCCAGGAGAGGCCGCCTCTACCAGGAGATCCACTGGCTGCCAGTTCGTGGACGCGGCTATGGGCAGCCCGGAATGCCTGCTTAGTGCCCATGATGGTGCCCCGGCCCGCCTTGGCCCCGATACCCGGCACCGCCCGTGGAGCGGCTCGGGGTCCTGGCACAGCACCCCCGCCAGCTGTCTTGCCGGCTACAGGCGCCAGTGGCTTCACCGGAGCACCCAGAGCCCGAGATGCACTCGGTCCCAGATTACGACCCTTAGCTCCACCAGCGGGAGGCTTGGCCGCGCCAACGCCCTTGGCTGGGCTGTTCCTACAGGCAGGAGCTGGGCCGAGTGGAGGACTGGCGGGTGGGACACCCAACCTGGGCACAGCCCTTGGTGGCCGTCCCGCAACATCTCTGACCTTGCTGCCGCCACCGTGTGTCATGCCCTCACACCGTTCCAGAGACATGTGGCCAGAGGGACGGTGTGTCGCCTCCATCTTGCCAGCTCGGGCTTTCAGGCTGGATGTGGCCTTGGGAACAGAGGAATCAGACCGACCACTGGGCCTGGCTTCCTCCTCCCCTCGGAAGGCAGAAGTAGCCCCTGCCCTGGTCAGTCCCACAGCTTGGGTAGGGGCAAGGGTGGTGCTCTGCTCCAGGCTAGACTTGCGGACAGGCGGGGCTGGGGGACTTGCCCCACTAGGCCTTGGGAAGAAGGCCCCCTTGGGAGATGCAGTCTTCTTGCTGCTGGAGGTGGTCTTCAGGCTTCCTGAATGGGCCACTGCCTCTGTGGGAGCGTCCCCGCAGGATGCAGCAGGTGTGGTCACCCCGAGTGTGGTGGCTCCCCTCCGCAAAGGTGGGATCCGAGCCACAGCCTCTGGTCTCCGCGACAGCCTGGACGCCACCTCACACCCATCCACCACTCTCTGGGCACAAGCCAGCGTTATCTGAGTCTCAGGCAATCGAGGGGAGCCTGGGGTTGGGCTCGGGGCCCTGCCCGTGGAGGCTATCTGGCGAGTGTCACAGTCCTCTGCCCGGAGTAGCCAAGGGTCCTCAAACAGGCCACCGGGGCTGTACGGACCCCGGCCAGGACGAGCTCGGCTGGCTGTGGAGGTAGTCCTGGGTTTCCGGGGCAGGCTGGAGTGGATAGTCTGGCCCGAGGCTGCCTCGTGCGGGGACCTGACCCAAGGCTCTCTGCCAAGTTGGGTCTGAGTTGCTGTCACCACCTCCCCAGGGTGGGGACTCCGGGCTGAGCCGGGGTGGTCTGGTCTTCCACACTCTGAGGACCTGATCTTGCTGTCCTCTGGGGTTGGGGTAGGGAACTCTGGTGGACCCGGCCCTGCTGCGGAGTCAGGGCTGAAGGGAGGCTGTGGTGTGGGACCGCGGCTTTCAGGCAAGCAGACGCCAACGTCGCTCAGCCAGGAGCCAATGGATGAGGCTGGACTGCCACCAGGCCACAGTGTTCCCTCTGGCAGCTCCCCGGGGTCTCCGGGGCCCTCAGACACCTGCGAGGTATAGGCGTCGAACTCGTCATTGATGCTGCTGATGATACTGACCGGCCGGGACCCCGAGGCCAAGGCCTGCAGGGAACAGTCACTGCTCATGCTGGCCAGACTGGAGGGCCGCGTGGCCCCCGCCAGTCCGCCCAGAGGGAGCTCCTCGACCACGGTGAACACCAGCTCATCCTCACCGTTGAGTTCCACCGGCTGCTGCAGCGTCACCGTGGTGGTCAGCAGGCCCCTCTCCAGATGGCGTCCACGAGCGGACGGGGAAGGATAAGCCGAGTCTGAGAGCAGCGGGGGCAAGGCCGCCTGCCCACTCATGCCCACCGGGGGTGTCCGCAGCACGCCATCTGTACCCCGTCCCCCAGGTTCTGTGGGGACGCCTCGCGCTTCCGGCTGCCGAGGCGGGGGAGGGGCTGGGCTGGGCAGTGGCCTCCTGCCTCCACCTCCCGTGGTCTTGTCTGGAGCAGGGGGCTCGGGCCGGGTACCATCCGCTCTCTGCTCACCCTGTGTGCCAGTCTTAGAGGGCTCTGAGGTGCTCCGCTGAGTATCTTGCCCAGGGCTGCCTCGAGGACAACTGGTAACCACTGTGGGGGTCACAGCCTTCCTGGGGGACATGGCCTCAGGGACGGAGGGTTTCCTGCCTCCCTGGGCGGGGCTGGCTTGGGCTCCGTCGGAGCCACCCTGGGGGCCGGGGAGTCCCTCGCTGCCGTCTATGCACTCCAGGCGCTCCTGCAGCTCGGCGAACGTACTGCAGCGGAAGTGGTCGGCGTCCCGGGGTCCCTCGGAGGGCCTGCGCCGGCTCAGTGCAGGGATGATGGGCACGAAGTCAGGCGGGCCCTCGTTGTCAGTGAGCTCACGGTCTGACAGCGCCGTCCCGCCAGGACCCACATAGATGACCGTGTCGCAGGACTGCTCGCTGCTGGATGAGTAATCGGGGTCCCCGGACAGGCCAGGAGCCGAGCGGTCAGGGTCCAACAGCATGGTGCGTGGGTGGAAGGGCCGAAGGTGTGGGGGACGGCGGGCCCGGCCCTCCTCACAGGAGCTCTCCCCGCCCGAGGAGCTGGATGCATGCTACGGCAGGAGCACAGAGCCCTGTGAGTTCACACGCCCCTCAGCACACAGCCCCGTCCCAACTCATCTCTTCCTTGGACTCTGCCCTGTCAGCAACATAGGAGCGCGGCCTCCCTGAGGCAGTAGCGGCTGAGCAAGGCCAGTAAGTGCCAGGAATCCCAATATGGGGCACAGAACGTAAGGGAGGCTTCTGGGGAGCTCTGGGAGGGGTGGACCATGTCACAGAGTGGACAGAGAGGCGCTCGGGCAGGAGAGGCCATTGCCAGCGCAGCATCCAGACTTAGAGCAGTGGCCTCAGGTTACCTCAAGTGCCCAAGAAGTCTCCCGCTGATTCCCCTTACAAAGTAAGCCCCACTGAAAGCATTTCTATCCCTGCTCAGTGAACCAAGGGGTTGGGGCCTACGAGGCCCACCCACAGCTGGACACACCTGTCGCCTTCTCCCCCTGACATGCAGAGCCGGGGGCTAACTACAGAGGGTGTGGGAGCCTGGGAGCCCTTGGGGGGCGGCCGAGGACGGCCTCACCTTGCCCTTCTTCCTGCGCAGGCGGTGGATGCGGGCCGCCAGCTGCACGGTGCTGAGCGTCTCTGCGTGGTGGGCCGGAGAGTCGGAGACGTGCGCGATCATAGTGGTGCGGCAGCTGGTGGTGGCCAGGGACTCCCGCAGCAACATGGTGAGTCTGTGGTCCCTACAAGCCAAGGAGACGCTCAGAGGCTGAGGTGAGGCGTGGAGCACTGCGGGCCCGCTGCACTGAGGCGCCCAGAAAGGCCAGAGATCAAAACAGCCAGCTCCCCAGAGGTCACCGAGCTGGTCCCGCCTCTGCTCCCACTCACCTGTAGGGCACGTGCTTGGCCCCGTTGACCAGGGCCAGGATGACACTGCCCAGGGCTGACAGGGACAGACACAGGGGTCCTCCTGATGAGTCCCCTCCTCTGCCAAGGGCTGCCTCACAGCTGCCCAGGTCGATGAGATGCAGGCGGCTACGGCCTCCAGACACTGAGAAGACATATGCAAGCAGGTGCTGTGATCTGGGCCCACCCAGGCAGTCAGATGCCCACAAGGGCTGCCCTGGGGTGAGGGACGGGCACCCTCACGGACGTGGCCACCCCATGCACCGGGCCTCCCATGCACCTACTTCCTCCTTGGCCGCACTTCTCCACACGGTACTGGTACACGTGGAGGGTGAAAAGCATGTGGGAGGTACGCCGGGCGTCCTCCCCGCAGCCGGCGCGGCTGGTGCTGCGGGCCGCCAGGGCCGCGTCCAGGTAGAAGGCTGCCTTCTCTGCCGTGGGTGCACGCAGCTCATTCTGGTTCTGGAGCTGTGAGAGGAAAGCAGAGCCACGCGCGTCTTTAGTGGCTCGAGGGCCCTCCCCCGTCCTCCGCAGTCCCAGAAAGGCTGGACGCGTTGCCGCACCTGTGTCCCACACACGGGGTCCTCCCGAAGGTACACGCCGGGAGACTGGGTGTCCTGAAGGCTGCCCGAAGCCACCTCGGCGAGCAGGTCCCGCAGACTCTGGTCGTGGCCGCACACTTCCACGGCAGACACACGGATGGAGAAGCGTGTGCCCAGCCTCTCCTTGCGTTCATCGATGAGCCTGAAGAGCCAGGAGATGGCGCAGGGCACGATGCCCAGGCTCTGGGGTGAGCTGTCCTTCCCAATCATGGTGTAGGACTTGCCTAGGAGACGGGAACATGTAAGAACCACTGCTGACTCTCCACAGCCTGCCCTCAAGAGTCCTGTCAGCTCAGGAACCCACCCAGAAGGGCCTCTGGAGCCTCCAGCCACTCTGAGGCCTCTGTCTTCTGGCGCTGCCTGCCTCGGCTTCCTGTGAGATCCCCACTCCCACACCAACCATAGAGGTGGCAGCGGCCAAGATGGAGGACGGATAGACCGCATCATGGGTGCATGGGGAATGACGGACACTTACCGAGGCCCATGTGGCCAAAGGAAAAAATGCAGCCATCAGCTCCGCCAACCACAGACTGCAGCACGTCAGCCACCGTCCCTGAGCAGACCTCAGCCTGGGGAGGAACCCATGGGGATTAGGCCGGTGTCTGAGCCAAGGGGCCGTGGCCGGTGCCTTCTGCTATGTCTGCACACACCTAAGGCCCATCTGTCCTGGTCATATGCAGGCACACAGTCCACAGAGCGACTGACCTACACAGGGCCGGGAACACAGGGCCCTCCCTCCCTCACACGGAAAGTACAGGGCATGCGAGTCAGCAGATGAGACACACAATACAGGTAAGATGTACCAGCTGGGCACCTATGCCCAAACAGCCGACCCAGCACAGAAAGCTGCTGCCTGCATATGACCAGGACACAAGGAAGTCATGGTCACTGCTCAGTGAGCTGGGTGGGCAGCCAGTGCCCCTAGCTTCCAGGGCAGGGCATGGATACTCCAAAGTTTCATCGGGGAATGGGCTCTGAAGAGCTCAGGGATCCCCCGGCACTTGGCCTGGAGACCCAGGCGGGGGCTGGGGACTGTCCGAGGGAGGGCCTGGCAGGCGCAACAACCATCTAGGCTCCCACTCTGCAGGAGTACCTCAGATTAGACGCCGTCACAAGCACCCGGGAGTTCCCCTCCCCCGTACCTGCTCCGAGTCCTGGGGGAAGATGGCATCAAAAGCGAACATCTTGGGGACCGGCGCCGTGGGGGCGTGCCGGAGTCCGGCACAGCCTGGAGGCCCGGCAGCGGGGTCATAGAGGGTCACCTGCTTCTTGCGAGAATCCACCTTCAGGAAGGATGTGGACTCGGCTGAGCGCTGGGCTCCTTGTGCTGGCCATATGCGAAGCATAACCTTCACCTGGGGGTTGGCACAAGTAGGCCTCTGAGCCCCGCCCTGCGCCCAGCGGGGCCACTAATTACAGGGCAGGGGAGGCGAGCACGAGTCGGGGCGGCAGACCAGGCCTCGGCATGGGCACCCGCACCACAGGAATGCTGCCTGAACGGATCTCACATGAGGTCAGCAGGGTAGAGAGAAAATGAAGCCCAGGGTGGGGTAAGGCTGGAGGGGTGCAGAGCCAGTCAGCGCGCAGGAGACAGGGCGAGGCAGGGAAGAACAGGCCAGTTAGCAGAGACAGCAAGGAGGACCCCTTAGGCCCCCTAGACGGTTCTCCTTCAGGGCCCTCACCCTCCACCGGCATCTGCCTCAGGCTGAAGTCCTCCATGGAAAGACTTGCACCCCAAGAAGACAATAAGCACACGCGGGATGTACAAATGAACAAAGCCACAGAGGAGGCAAGGGCGGCGGAGGGCCGGGCTCTGGGGAGAAACCCCACACTTGCTGCCTCTGCCTTCAACCGACCCAGGAAGCCATCACCCCGGAGGAGAAGCCTACGGCAGGCCAAAAGTGGAGGAAATCCCCCCGGAACGAGGACCCAATCTGAGAAGGGGGAATTGTGAAACCTTGCCTAACAAGCCCCAGTTTGGGGAAACTGGGGGTGAGAGGGGTGTGGAAGAGGAGAGGACAAAGGCGGACCTGCTCCCATGCTCTGCTATTGACTAGTCAGCCTGGTGGACCTGAGCTCCCATGCTCTGCTATTGACTAGTCAGCCTGGGCCATGGCAGAAACACAAAGGAGATTCCAGGGTGCCTTGTGCCCATGCCAGGCCCTGAACCCTCAATGAAAATGCAGGGGAGGACGCGAGGATGCCAAAGACAACTGCATTGCAGCACCCCAAAACCTGTGTGGGGAACGGATACTCCCCACAGGTGCAGGGAAGTGAGGTGGGGCAGGTGTGAGGCGGGCAGGCACTATTTCCTCGAGGCCACCCTGAGTTAGGGCTCCCCTTTGCCCGGAGGCCACACCTCTCAGGCTCCAATGAAATCTCTGACTTCTCCACATTGGTATAAATCAAATTACCAAGACTCATTTCAGAACCAATATTTTTCAAGGATTTAATTGTAAGTGACAGATACATAGCGGTGCAAAATTGGTTTAGGGGGGCGGCCGGCCCAGGCACCACAGCGTGCTCCCACCGGACAAGGCACACGCTGATATGCAGAGCCTCCTGTGGAGTGCAGTCTCCCACCCTGGGGGGGGGAAGAGGGGAGAGAGAGAGAGAGAGAGAGAGAGAGAGAGAGAGAGAGAGAGAGAAGCAAAGAAATCCTTGGCTATTGTGCTACTCAGAACCTGGGCTCCATCAGGCAAGAATCGATTCTTTTATTCCCCGGTGACAGGTACAAAACGGTTTCATTTCCAACCACTGCGCAGTGCAGATGAAAATGTGCACTTCCAGGTAATTTTTGGCAATTTTTTTTTTCCAGCGTGAACTCCTCACCACTTCAGGAGCCAAATGGGCTCTGGAGATGTGAGAGGCTGCCTGGTGGGGAGGAGAGGCCTGGAGAAGCTCCGGCGGCTCCTGATGCCTCTCCAGCAGACACTGATCCGGGAGTCTCCAGGCAGGGAGGGGACGGAGCAGGGCACGTCGTCCAGCCTGCCCCCCACTGCCCCCATCCATTGTCTGCTGGAAAGAACCTGTCATTACCTCAGGGAAATGACAGGGTCTCTCAGGAGACGAGAGCATCCTCACCCCACAAATGTGCAGATATCACAAAGCCTCTCGCTCCAGCTAGGGGGAAGGGAAGCACGTTTTTTACATAAAAGCAGGGCTTCCAGCTCCCCAGAGGTGGACCAGAAGGGGGGAGGGGCGCCACTCGGCACCCAACACCAGAGATGTCTTTTTTAATACCACAGTATGATGAATTATCTTAAGTAGCACATTAATGTCAGACACTGAATGTAATCTAACTTCTTTTCTGTGGCAATATTAAACGCCTTTCAGGAGGCGCTTCTGGTGATGTGACATTAGTGCTAATAACACTGAGGGCCAGGGAGGGGTACAGAGGTATGGGCGACAGGGGCTGGTTAACAGGCTGGTGGCCAGGACACCTAGGTCTCAGGGAAGGGGGGGAAGCCCTGAATGGTCCAGGGTCAGTGGCAAGAAGGTTGAGGGCCTTCCCCCAGGTGGCAGAGACCTGGCAGGCCCCCAAATCAAGTGACAGAAAAGAGCGGACACTCAGAGCTGGAATGGCTACCTGACCAGCCCCAAGGCAGACACTCCCTGCACCCAGCACTGCCCTGAGGAAGAGACACCAGGTGGGCAGACAAGCTAACTGGTCAGGCTGGGCCTGGCCTAGACTTCTTCCCCAGGTCTCAGCCCGGCCCTGCACCCACACAGCCCAACAGTGACAGCCTGGTCCGTCTGTCCACCTGTCTGTCCTAGAGCTATGGCTGAAGAGATTGGGGTGTTCGAGTCAGTCGGGCCCGGGGCCAACCTCCCTCCTCTCCTCTCACTAGACAGCGCTGAAGCCTCAGCCATTAATCATTGCCAGTGTGAAAGGTGGGAGCGGCCAAGGACCGGCAGGTAGTGGGGGTCAGGAACACCCCTCCTCTAGACAGAGCAGGCTCAGAGGCAGGTGCAGCAGCCTGACACCAGAACTCTGTCCTAAAAGAAGGCAGGCTGCCTTTGCCCTGCTCACGCCCTGCCCACCCGGGGCTGAACAACTGTATATACACAGGCCTCCATCCTACAGAAAGGCCCAGACAGCTGAGCAGCCCTAGACACTACTGCAATACAGTGGCCTGGGGCAGGAGCAGGTTACACTGGTTCAGATCCGCACATCTGGAGGCGGGGCCAGAAGTGAGAGGCTTTCCTGAGCCAACTCTTTCCCTGGCCTGGCCACAGCCGCTCCTGGCCACGCTGAACATACACATGGCCCCCACGCCAAATGCCCGCACTCAACTCCAGGCTGGTCCGTCTCCCACACTCAGCCCCATCAGAGGCTACCTCCAGCAGACTGCCTTGAGGAAACCATGGGGTGTGGCCCCCATCCCAGGGGAAGGGAGGAGCCAAGAGACCTGGCTTCCAGCCACCAATTAGCATTCCGAGAGCAGGACAAAGAAAGCTGCCCAAGACACTAAAGGGTGCACAGTGAAGTCAGCTGGGTCTGAGGAGCCCCAGGCCCTCACTCGCCAGCAGCTGCCCGGCTGGACAGCCCTGTCTGGAGAGCTGTTCCTTCCTCTGGGGCTCTGCCACAGGAGCAGGCCTCCCTTCGGGAAGGAAGGCTGCAAACGCACACTTCCGTTTTGGTACCTATTTAGGAGTTTACCCCCATTAGCCAGCGCTGAGCGTGTGTGCGGGCCTCAGGCATGCAGGGCTCCTGCCAACTCAGGGATGGCTGCCCTGGGCCAGGTGGAACAGGCCCAACTCCGTAACTCTCGGGGTGCCTGGGGGGGGGGGGACACCACACTTGGAGCAGGCCAGAGGTCAGCAAAACCCTTCCACATGGTCTGGAGGGTCTGGCTCTCCACCTCAGCCGAGCATCATCTGCATGATCCTGCCACAGGTGTACCCCATTAAGCCTGGGGTACAGGGACTTCTCCCTCAGAGAGGCACCAAATCAGAACTCTTGGGGGGAAACTGGATCCAACCTGCTTGTCCCATCACCTCGCAGGGCTCACACCCCTCCCAGACCTCAGTTGCCTCCGTCTAAACCCATCTGGCTGGGCTGCCTGGCTAACCGACTCAGGAAGGCTGAGGCACTGAGGCGCCACCCCCTTCCCCCCCCCCCCACTGCCCAGCCTGACTCAAGGCCGTCCGGTGCGGGTCAGCCGGAGTGACCAGCTCCAACCCCAGAGCCCAGGAGCTTCACCACATGGAACAAGCCCCTGGGGACCTGAGGACAAGTCTCTTCTCAGCAGTTCTCACAGCTCCAGAGACTCCCCATGCCCTTTCGGGCACTGTACCTCAGAGGTTCAGTCTCCCCGTCCTCAGCTCTGCCAGCTGTCTTCCCGTGACCCCGCTCCTACATCTTATCAGAGAGCCCCGGCCTCCACACCTCCAGACACCAGACCTCAAGTGGGGATCTACCTTTCCGAAGCTGCTGGGGTTTTCCTTGGCCTTGGAGGCAGCCCTGAGCAGGCAGGGAGGCACCGGGGGCGGCCACAGCTGCAGAGAGCCGCTGAAGTCGGTGGGGTAGGTGGATGTGCCTCGGGCGGAGGGCGCAGGCTGCGGGTGATGCTTCTTGCGCTTGGAGGCCAGGCTGAGCTTCTGGGCAGCCCTGGGGAGGAGAGGAGGGTGCTCAGGGTGTACCAACAGCTACCCCTGTCGCTCGGTCACTGTGCCCATGTCCACAGCAGGCTGGCCCATCTCAGACTCCATCAGCCATGTGGAGAGTCACTCTGAGGACACAGGCTGGACAGGAGGCAGACAGCCCATGTAGACGGAGGACCGCATTCTACTGTGGGCTGAGCTCTCAGGTCACAGCTTCGAGCCTAGCTGTCCACACTTGTCTTCAAGCTGGCCCCATTCCAGGGATAGGGGGTCAGGTGTCTGTCCCGGGATGGGCTTTCCTGCAGTCCCCAGACCCCTGCGACAGCTTTCCCCACTGCCTCCCAATACACCTGCCCACGAAAAGTCCTCTAGCCAAGTCTCAGGCTCCTACCTCGCCTGTGGACCATGAAACTACATGGCCTAACCCACACCTCCAACACAGAGACCCAAGAATGTCACTAAGTTTATATCACACACACCAAGAGGCTGGGCCACTCTCCCTGGGCCTGGGGCTAGTCACCACTTTCCAAAGGAGGAGACCTGGGTGGGGACAGGTGACCAGGACGAGAAGCTATCTAACCAGTTCCACCTCTCCCCAATATTCCCAAGTGTCTCCCACCCCACCCCCATCCCTCTAGGCCTCCCAAGTCCCTTTTTTTTTTCTTCCTCAGGAGGATCCGATATGTAGGAGCCCAGAGCCTGGGGCTCCCGTGGCACCTCCCACCACGTTGCTGGTGCTCGGGTAACTCCTCTCATCTTTAATAGGAGTTGTCTTTTAAGAGGCCCCAGGGACAGCTTCCTCCTAGTGAGGTGTCATCACAGAAAATAAAAGTAATCTACGATGCATGGCGGAGTCTTTAACAGGGCCGCCGCCGTACCCGTGTGCTGCAGACTGGGCAAAGTCGGGAGTGGCGCTCTCCTGCCCAGGAAGACCCTGGGCCCTAGAACCTGGGTTCTCTGCCCGTGGTGGCACCTGCACCCTGGGGTGCCCTAAGCATCTGCCTAGTACCTGCCTGAGGCTGTGTTTGCAAAGCCCGAATGAGTCTTGTGAGAGGTGCCTCAGTTTCTCAGCCCCTTCGCAGAAGCAGCACGCGGCAAACCAAGAGAGGCAGACACTGTTACCTGCACTACTGCATATACTGAGACTCGCGAGGTCAAGGCTTCAAGGGTCCCAAACTACTCCTGGGGGGGGGGGTCACAGGGCATGGACAGTGGCCGGGAAGGGCCACAGCAGACAGCCTGCACCAGCTCAGGGCTCCTCATGCCTCCCAACTCCCCCTCTGGGCCCCCACTCCAGATCACACCCCAAAAAGCCTCAGTCCCACCTCAGAAAGCAGCGCTATTTCCAGGTATGATCAGGGCAGGGAAATCACGACCTGGCACGGCCCAGGGCTGGGGCCTAATGTAAGAGCTATGCCAGTCCAGCTGGGCAGAAAGGGGCCGGAACCGGAGGCTTCCCGGAGTAGCTTTTTTGCCCGTAAGTGGGTGCCAAGAAAACCTGTTCCTAGGGTTTGGAGACAGTACGTGGAGGCTGCCAAGTATTCGCCCCGGGTTGGGGGTGTGTTTCTCTCTCTCTCTCTCTCTCTCTCTCTCTCTCTCTCTCTCTCTCTCTCACTCACACACACACACACACACACACACACACACACACACACACTCACAGCCTCCAGGTGTCTACATTGATCAGCAGACAACAGAGGCCAAGCAGGGCCAGAGTGCAACCTTTAACGAAGGCTATGTGTATGTGTGTTGGGGGGGCGCTCATAACTCAGGGTATATAGAGGCCAGCAGCGGACAGGCAGCTGGAACAAGATGGTGGCTAGGAACAAGGCTGGCTTTGCTGGGACTATAGACATCCTTGCCCTTGGTGGCCCCCTCAGAAGTCAGAGACCACAGCACAGGCATCAGCTGACCTGGGCACCTCCTGCACGTGGCCAGCTCCTGGGTCTGGCCTGACTTGCAGTAGCAGAGGGGTGATCAGCTGCTGGAGCAGGCCCCGGCCCCAGGTACCTCTTTTATGGCACAGGACACACAACACACGACTCGCAGCAGGTCTCTGACAGATGTACCAGGACAAGTACCTTGTCTTTGATGAAATGGGACCGATTTCCATCAACCTCCCAAGCCTTCCAGGGTTTGGCTTGCAGGGGCTTTTGGGAGTCCTAAAGGCCAGGACTGACCCTGAGTACCCCAGTTTGGTAAAGACACAAACCTGGATTCTTAGCAGCAAGAACACACACACACACACACACACACACACACACACACACAAAACTGGTCTTGCCAAGGCTAAGTAAGATAGGGTATCATGCCCAGGGCCACTAAGAGCACCATACTGTTAGGAAGCGGCGGCCCTGGAGCACTGGGGTATGCAGGGAGGAGTGGGCAAATCCGAGCAGTCCTCCCCTGATGGAGAAACTAAAAGAAAAAAGAGGCAAGAGCTTCCAAATAGCTCTCACCCTCAGGGGACACCACCTCCAGGAAGCCTGTCCTGATACCCCAATGCAGGCCCCAGCACTAAGCTTCCTATTCTATAGAACCACTCTGGCCCGAGACTTCTGAGCTCACAGCAAGCCCGTCACACACCTTCGCTGAGGACGTGAAGGACCCGGTTTGGGAACGCCAGCCTGAACAGCAAGCAACCCCCAGATCCATCATTTCTCCGGTCACTGACTCATGAGAACAGAAAGAAAAAGAAAAAAATTCTCGTCTCATAAAGAAAACGCATCTGAAAGGCAGCCGAAAGGCAGCCCGTAGGGAGCGGATGCTACTCCACCCCTCCCCCAACTCCGGGCTCCCTTGGGACTACACTGTAACTTCATGTGGGCATGGCGCACTGAAGGGTTGAGGGTGGCCGGACTTGGTCGTTCAGCCTGGAGAGAAGAATCGAGCGAGTGCAGAGCCCTCGGGACTGTAGGATTTGAGAATCTGCACTGCTGAGCTCAGCCGGCTCTCTGTGCACAGCATTGACGCCCCCGCCACCACATCTCCTCAGCCCTTGAAGCCCTCAGAGGGCAGCTCTCTGATCTGGCCTCCATCCCAGACCACCTTCACAGACTGCAGACACACGCACCCCCCCCCCACCCACACACACACCATTGTGCAAAACTCCCAAGGGATGGGCGAGAATCACTCCTCCGCTGTGGGGTGAGCCGTGGGTGGGTGGGTGGGGCCGAGGTACTGGGGGCAACCCCTCTCCAACTGCGTGCCTCTGCCTTACCCACATCCCCAGCCAGTGGTCACAGAGTTTCAAAGCTCATGGGGTGAGCCGCCACCCACTAGCAATCTCAGCCCTACTGCATACCACCTGCAGAACACCTACCCTGAGCCTGACCCTCGAGAGCCCACACATCACAGGTCAGGAAGCCACTGATACTCAGGGACTCCCACACCACCCTCATAGAGCGAGCGAGCCCACGCCTTGGGAAACCTGCCGCCAGCCCCCACCCAAGTCCACTTGTTTCTTTGTTTCTATGGTAACTTTCCAAGGTCAGGGTGTTGCTCAGGCAGAGGAACCTCCCTCAGTCGCCCGGGATGAGACAAAAGGCAGCTGGCAGCTGCTGCCCGGCTGGGTGGCTAATGAGACAGTGGGGGGGGGGTCACACACACCACACACGCTGTGTCAACACCCTCCAGGGCACCAGGGGCCTCACAATCAGGGTGCTGGGTGGTACCCAGACTCAGGACCTACGGCCACGCAAACATTTTTTCAATAGATCTGAGCATTTCAAAACCTCCTACCTAGCACCATGCCAGGAGCATTGCTGCTATGAGGGCCACCAAATCCTCAAGGCACAGGCCTTTGAAATCACAACGGAGCAGCATAAGGACAAGCCCAGTCCCCTAGACACCACCCCGACTGCTGCTGGCACACAGAGGCTCCCAGGCAGGCTGACCCATCTGTATCGACTGGGCTGGTGGCTGAGGCCGCACCAGTCACAGGAGGTCACGCGTGTGAGGCACTGCTGAGCCGCATTCATCAGCCAGCCCTGACAATGCCCCGTCACGCCCCCCCATCAGGCCCTCGAGTCCCCCCGGACCAGGGCTGATAAGACAGCCTCTGCACACCGCCCAGCATGATACAGACAAGCTTATCAGCGCCCATTCGGGCTGTTAATGGGATGGTGACCCCCAGCTGGCTGCCATTACCTCTCATTACGGCGATTACATCCTGTAATCCCTGTTCCCTCAGGCTGCTGCATGAGGGTTGGACTCCAGCCTTGGGTCTGCAGAACCAAAGGCTTTGCCTTGGGCCAGGGAACCGCTCCAACCCATGCACTGGCCAGGCCCCCCACCCATGCACTAGCCAGCCACCCCCCTCCCATGCACTGGCCAGGCCCCCCCACCCATGCACTGGCCAGGCCCCCCCACCCATGCACTGGCCAGGCCCCCCACCCATGCACTAGCCAGCCACCCCCCTCCCATGCACTGGCCAGGCCCCCCCACCCATGCACTGGCCAGGCCCCCCACCCATGCACTGGCCAGGCCCCCCCACCCATGCACTGGCCAGGCCCCCCACCCATGCACTAGCCAGCCACCCCCATCCCATGCACTGGCCAGGACCCCCCACTCATGCACTGGCCAGGCCCCCCACCCATGCACTGGCCAGGCCCCCCACCCATGCACTGGCCAGGCCCCCCCACCCATGCACTGGCCAGGCCTCCCACCCATGCACTGGCCAGGCCCCCCCCCATCCATGCACTGGCCAGGCCCCCCCACCCATGCACTGGCCAGGCCTCCCCACCCATGCACTGGCCAGCCACCCCCCCTCCCATGCACTGGCCAGGCCCCCCCACCCATGCACTGGCCAGGCTCAGGGAGAAGAGGTCCTGTTTCCACCTCCCACCCTGAAGTAATTTTCTCCCTCTGGCCAGACCACCACAACCACACCATCTTACAACCTCAAGCAAGGCATCCTGGGGGGGGGGTCATGTCTATGCACCCAAGTTATAGGCCCTAGACAGGCACCCTTGAGAGCCGTCCCGGAGGCCAGCCAGGGTTCTCACAGCCTTTCTCCCAGGAATAGGCCATATGCGCCACCAGGGACCAAGAACTCAAGGCCTCCATCCCCAACAACATACCGCAGCGTGTGTGACCCCAGAGGACCTACCTTATAAAGAAGGAGGCCGCCGCTGATGGGCCTGTGGAAGCCCCTGCCGTGGGGCTGGGGGCTGGCGTAACCAGGGCTGTAGTGCATGCTGCCCCTCGGCCCCACGCCTTAGACATACGATCAGGGCCTGCTGTTGGGGGACAGTCTCGGACAGTGTCGGCCACAGCCACGGCAGCGACAGCAGCCTCAGCCTGGAGGACAGAAAAATCCACATAAAGAACAGGCAGGTGACAGACCCATCACCCCAGGCTGAGTACCCTCACTTACTCCTAGATGCCTCCCCAACCCCCACATACACAAGCACTTACAAAATCCTGCCTATGTAACTGGAAATCACAGCCAGGAGCCTGGGACCCTGCGCCAAAGGCCTAGCCTCAATGCAATCTTGTCCCCAGCTCAGGGCATGTGACAAGTCTACCCCAGCCATGGAGGACACTGCAGACGCCACCCGGGGCTGACTCTACAGCCCTTCTCAAGTCCTGGAGTGACCACAGAGGTCAGGCAGACAGACCTCTGGCCCTCATCCCTGGGTCAACTGGGAGCACCCAGAGGTCCAATTATACAAGGCACTACAATAAATATTTGGCATGAGCGCTAATTGTCCCCCATGTGATAACGTATGACACTCTACTGTCTGAAATACAACTCTGGCATTTCCAACTAATTAGCTAAAATAAATTCTAGAAAGGGAGCGGCCTCAGCATGATGCACGGATATAATTAAATGTTCCCGGGACAGCTTCCACATGCTGTTTACTTGCCCCTCAGGCTCTGGGGGCAGAGGGGACTCAAGTCTTAGCAGAAAAGGACAAACAGCTGGTCTCTTCCCAGAAAGCCCCAGACCCCTCAAGCTCCAAAATACCCTCTCCACTCAGACAATATAGCCTGTGTCCCAGATGACAAAAGGCTGGGCTCCCCAGGCCGAGAGGACACAGGCCTGGTGTGGTGACCCTGGGATGAGTTCAGTCTTACCAGGGTCTCTCACAGGATGTAGCCCTGAGACCAGGTGTGGTAGCTCTGTAGAACGAGCCACCACACACTCAGAGACCTTAGCGAAGCAGGGCAGTTACCCTCCTTACAGCCAAGGCCTCACCTTGCTCAGCCCCAGGAGGATACCAGCTTCTAACCCCAGTCAGGAGATGGAACACACTCTCTCTGCCTGTAAAAGTCCCAAGCCCAGCCCAAACCTGAGCCTGTGACAGCCCTGCAGCTCCCTAGTCCCAAGGGGCACTCAGGACCCCGGGACTTGAAAGGTCCACAGCCGAGAAGGGCCAACCTGGAATAGCTTACCAGACACTGCGCCCAGCATCTATCAGCTGCGTGCCTACAGGTGTATGTATGGATGTTTAGGGCAACAGTCCTACACGTGCCTCAGAACCCAGCCTGGCCTGCCCCCTCCTCCGAGCCACTCCCTCGCCCCAACGTGGAGCCCGTCTGAATCACTCTCTCTGTCTTCCTATGAAAGACTGGACTGCTTAGTCGGGAAGAGTGACATAGGAAAGCATCGATGTATGCGCTGTAAGGCTGGCGCTCTGTGGTCTGAGCCCCGTGGAGCACAGCCTGATTTGGCTTAGCATCTACTGGACACAGCAGCCAGAGCCCAGGGTCAGGAACTTGGGGAGGAAGGGGTGTTGAGCCCACGGCTAACCTAGAGTTAGCTCGGCAGTCTGTGGGGGCAGTGCCGAGGGGTCCGTGCCCAGGATCCCACAGCACCTGGTCCAACCGCCAGACACTGAGGACGGAAGCAGGGGGCACAGCAGGGGGCACAGCAGGGGGCCATCCCCCACATGGCAATTCTACCCACTCCCACAGGCCCAGTCACCCCGGGGCGCCTTCCGAGGTACCGGGGCCTTCAGCCGGGCCGACCCACCTGTGCCGCTGGTCCTCCCCACACTGACCTGTCTCAGGAGTCCCGCAGTGACTTGGTTCCACCGTCCCACCAGCTGCCATGACAACACGGCTCCGCCCATCAGGACGGCCACTGCCAATTCCTGCCAGAAGCAGAGCCTGGACACGCCAAAAAGAAGCCGTCCCAAAGCGAGTGCACAGCAGCGGTGGTGTGGGCGAGGGGGAGGGGCCACGACACGGGGAGGATGTGGGTGGACGGCCAAACAGAAAGTGTGATGGAGGCACACGCAGCAAACGAAGGAAAAGCATGGAGAGAGGAGAGCGTGAGGCCAGCCCTGGCCGAGGGGAGCTACAGAGCCCTGACGCCATCGCCCCGCACGGAGGAGACACCGCAGAACCTAGGCAGACTCGCCCCACGTCGGCTGACCTCCGTGGAACCCAGTTCAAGAAACACAGACCAGCCCACCTCGGCAGCCCTCTGGGCCTGAGCTCTGCACCTGTGGGGGGGGGGGATGCTGGCACGGGAAGTACAATCCCCTGTAGGACCCCCTCGCCCCATCCATACCCTGCCAGGTGCTCCCGAGAGGCCATGAGCAGCCCAGGGGCTCAGGGCTATGCACGAGGCACGTCTATATACCTGAGGGGGTTAGCATCCAGCAGAGAATGCTGCATCCTCATTCTCGCTCGCCTGCTCCTGGCCTCATCACCCAGAGGCCTCCAGGGCCTGGCGTGAGGTGGGAAGTCCTGTACCTTCCGTGCACTGTGCCCACCCACACCACAGAAGCGCTTCACACGAAGAGGAGGCCATCTCACCGACCCCCATTACATGGGGGTTAAACTGAGACCTGGAGGGGGGTGCTGTGGGGAGCCCTGGCTCCTTGAGGCCTCTCTCTGATATCTCAAGCCGACCAAGGGGGTCGGGAGTTTGAGTCCTGTCCTGGAGCTTCTGCTACAAGATGAGGACAGATTTCTTGGCCGCCATGGGGGGGGAGGAGGGGAAGCTTCTGATGATGGGATGCCACAAGCCGGCACTGCGGAGACTACAGGTGAGGGTGTGCCTCATCTGTTACAACAGTGTCTGCCTGACAGGCTAGAACGGTGGTTCTCCACCTGAGAGCTGTGACCCTTCAATCCGGTGCCTCTCGTTGTCGTGGCGACCCCCAACCATAAGACTATTTCTGCTGCTACTTCAGAACTGTAATTCTGCCACTGTTACGGATTGTAATGTAACTATGATATGCGGTGGGCTCAGGCAACCCCTGTGAAAGGGTCCTCTGGCACAGGTTGAGAACCACGGTTCAAGAAAGGCTAGTGGCGACAATCCCTGAGGAGCTCCGAGGGCAGTGGATGCTTGGTGGCAAACTCGGAAAGGGCCCCTCTCTGAGCAAGAGGCGAGGAGAGCCAGGCCCTCAGCGGGGTGAGGGGAGGTTCCGAGGATGTCCTTCCACCTGCACCTGTCGGTGTGTCGCCAGGCTGTCACCCATCCACAGGGCAGATTTATGTCACCTGATGTTTGTATGCCCAGGACGCCTGTCAGGGCAGTCTCCTCCTTCCAAACCCGAGTGAGATGTGGCTGTGACTTGGATTAAATAAAGCCGTGCAGGCCGACAGCTTCCCGACCCACTGGAAGTCAGGGCCATGAGGGCGACTATGCCACAGCAACCCAGGCACGGGGCCCAGGGCAGCTCTCAGCCACACGGTCAGCACCTAGAATGTCCCAGGCTTTGCCGGTCATACTATCCCCTCTACGGACCAACTCTCCCGCCTGCGTTGACCACCTTCCTGGCCCTCCGCTCCTTGTCCTGGTACGGCGGAGGCCGGGCAGTCTGAACCACCTGTGGGAACCAATCCGCCTAACGGCCCCAAAGGCCACCAGCCGTTTGTGACAGCGTCACAGCCCATCTCTCCAGAAGTGTTTAATAGCAGAGGGCCCGGCCAGTGCTTGATCATCAGTGATCGACGCCCTGCTTCAGGGGACACTGCCTCATCTGCAGCCTCAGGTTCTATTTATGGTTCTAATAATCTCCCTATTGATTGCCGGGAATGTTCTCTAATTATAAATCCATTCCCACCTTTTCCCGAACACAATCACTGTGCAGTGAGAAGCAGGGCGCTTAAACGGTCACGCTTTATGACGGGTAGGCCATGGTCAGGCTCGCTGGCCCCTCCCGGCACCCTCCCCCATCACCACGCCAAAGCAAGAAGACCATCAGCATGAGTCTTGTCGATGTTCGCTCAGACCCAAGGCTATGGCCAGTCAATCAGTGGGGCCACCGGCACCCTTGGGATCAGTGTCTCGGGTCTGGGCACATCACCTGTGGCTTCCTTTGAGATCTACCTCAATGTCTTTCGCCTGAACAGTCGGGGGGCATCTGCACCCTAGCCCTGGGTTCTGTTCCCACTCCTCGGGCAGCCCAGCGGTTGGGTCAAAATCCAGGAGGAGAGAGCAGCTGGCTCCCCTTCGGTCTGGTAAGGGAAGAGTGCTGGGCCATGATCGGCATGGTACTGCAACCCCAAGGACAGATGGCCTCACAAATGAGCCCCTGAACCCCAGGGCCCAGTTCCAGCTTGGGGAGAATTCTCAGCACAGCCCACATCCAAGAGCAAAGTCCAGCCCATAAGTTGCACCCACCTCGGAGAGGCCTTCAGTCGAGACAATGGGAGGAACCTCCCTTACACGGGAGCTTGTATCAACATTGCTCTGGGGTCTCTGTGCACCTCTGTCCACCGCCTCGAAATGCCGCTGGGCACACAGACAAGAGTGAGAGCCGACCAGCCCACCTCAGGGACTTTGCCAACCCCCGCAGCCTGCAGAGCTGGCTGCTGTGTGCCAGGAATGCACGCTTGAAACTCAGAAACCTGAAACCTCGGAAGCAGGATTCCTTAGCAACACCTACAGGGTCCTCTGCTGTCTGTGGCCCAGGGAGCGACCGGGCAGGGTGGGGGTGGGGCGAGCTACTCCGTGCAGCCAAGCACCCGTGAGCCACAACATTCTGACCCTGCCCTGCTTCACGTCCCCACCTCCCGCCTCTTCTCCTATCAGCCATCAGTGTCTCAATCCTGGTAGATTTATTTATACCTTCTCTACCTAGAGGATTCCTCCCACTAAGGTCATTGGGAGAACTCAGACCGACAAGCAGGTGGCTGTGCCCTCAGCACAGTGCCCCTGGCGAAGGGGCTACGTCAAAGCATGGTGTCGGCAGGTGGTGTCAGGCCCTCCCAGGGTCCAGTCGTTACAGATCGTCTGTTATAGCCACCCGAGGAAGCCAACTCCCTCAGCTTCCACCCTGGGACTCCTTGAACTAGGTAGAAAACTGGGGACACGGGAAGTTGGAGAGGCTGTAAGAGACATGGCGAGGTGCCCATCAGCCCCAGAAACCCACGCCCGGCCAGGGGCTGCAGAGATGGATTAAGGGGGGCCAGGCTTTCAACGCAGCCATCGGTGCCAGCAGCTGAGACCCTCACTGAGTACTCTAGGCTCTGTCTTCCATCCATGGGGCACGCCGATGTCCCCCAAGCTGTGCCTCTGAGGACAGCTTGTCATAGCAGGTTCTCAAAGGAAGATGTTCTCTCTCTAAATCCAAGGCCGGACAACGCTTGCCTCAGGAGCCCTCAGCCCCTCATCAGCCCCACAGCATCACAAAAGAGCTAAGAAGCAACGTTAGCCGAAAGCACCCCAGATTTCCCCAGGCTTGCAGTGGGCCCTGCTAATGCCATGCTACGGGGCACCTAGACGTGGTCGGGAGCCCAAAAGAGAGTCATCTGGAATCCAGGAGCCCACCTACCCAGAACACTCACCAGGCAAGTGGGGGGCAAGAAGCTGTTGACCCTCGAGAGGCTCCACACACCCTCCAGGCACTGCTGGGCCTGGATGGTGACTGTACTCAACGCTCCTCCAAGGCCCGCTGGGGCCACGGACACCTGGACGCTGGGGCCGGGCGGCCAACCTGCCGCCTTCCTCCTGTCAGGTGCCACAGCGGGCTGCCTCCCCATGAGGCCCACTGGTCCGGGTGGGTCCCTCGGGCTGGGAGCCGCAAGGCCTCCTCGGGGAGCATCGGGGTCCTCGTGGCTGGCAGGGGTCTGTAGCAGGCGCAGGGCTTCCCGAGTGAGCTGGTGCAGGTGCGTGGTGCATACGTCACAGCGACTCTCCGCGTCGGGGTGGCACACCGGCTGGACCGAGGATGCTGGGAGCTTGTCAAGCAGCAGGGTCGAGAGGCAAGGGTCCTGGGGACGGCAGGGACAACGATCAGCGCTCCGGCGCACAGGGTGCCCATCGCCTCGGCTCGGTGCGGCCAGAGCAACACCATCCGTAACATTATTATGGCCCAAACCATCATTTCATCCACACGAGCCCAGCGGGAAGGTAATTATCAGAGTTAATAGTGAGGTTCCCTGTGCCCTTGACAACCACCCACCTCCCCACCATCATTAACCACGCTGGTTCGCGGCTAACAAGATGCATTTGTAGCTCCCTGACAACCGGCTTGTGGGGAATGGCACGGTCCACGGCCTGGCAGGAGGCTGGCCGGGAGCGGTCCCCAGGCCCCCTGCTTTTTCTCATGGGCAGAGATCCTCTCCCTGTTGTTGCAGTCTCCAGCCGGCCCTGGTAGAGGCTGAGAGCACAACGAGACAGGGTACTAGCCCAGTCAAGTCCCCAGAGGGAGTGTGGCCATCTCTAACCCTGACAGCAGCGAGACGCCATGCACGGCTCATTGTCCAGAGCAAAGGGTGCCCAGAGACACTGCCCAGAGACGGGCAAGAAGGGGACCCTCTGAGCGGGCTGTAGTCAGGAGGGTAAGATTCCCACACAGAGGGAAGACACCCCCCAAAGAGACAATACCTCCCAGAAGGGACACACCTCCCACAGAGAGACTGGGACTGGGCTGGGTCAGAGTGACCTAAGTGGAGGCAAACACCCATCCTGACCCAATTCTCTGCTCTCCTGTCCCGGCCCACGTCGTACAGCCCCTCAGACAAACACAGCCGAGTGCAGCTACACCTGTCGCCCCAAGAGCCCAGGATGACTTCTCAGTGGCCCACTCCTCCAGCTCCAGCCTTGGCCTCCTTCTGCCCAGTTTCGGGCAGTTCCACACACGGAGCTGACCATATAGGCCCTGAGAGTTTTCTCACAAGACCTGACTCCGATGCAGCAGCCTCCCCAGATATACCCATTTCTCAGACTAGAAGTCTGAGGTCATCCATCCCAAAAGTGTCTCATTTGTGGCAGAAATGCAGGTTTCCTCAGTGTGCCCAAGGGCTGGTCGCCCGTGTCCATAATGCTCAAAGCGGTGAAGGCTGGGGCCAAAGCAGCAGAAACAATGAGAGGCCTATCATGACTAAGGTCTTTCTTCCTTGGCTTCATTTCTACCCAGAGCCCATGGCAGATAAAAAAGTGACCTCTGTCAGACCCAGTATCACGTCAGCTGCCCGACTTAGGAAATACTCCGTCAATTCTGGATGGTCCCCGTTAGCTGATGCCCCTGGAATTCACCAGGGTCAAACACACAAGGGGGCCCTGCAGAGCAAGAGAGGTTCCCCAGAGATGGCCCGGGGTGGAGGTTGGGGTGACCCTAGCCCATGACCCAGGCCCGGCGCAGGCGGAGGGCAGGCTAGCCTATTTCCAGTCTGGCTCTCCTGACTGAGTTTCCACTCAGCAGGAGGCTGCAAGGGGAAGGAAGTGTGGCCTGGCGCAGCCGTTAGCTCAGCCTGGAAGGGGCCGCCCAGCCCAGGCTCCAGCCTAGAATCCAGGCCAGGCCAACCACCCTTTGTTCTGGGCCCTCGGAGCAGGCCTGGAGGCCTCTGCCTGTCCTGGGGGCCACAGCCTCAGAAATAATCCCCCTCCGCACAGCAGGCGGTAAGAATGCAAGCTAAGCCTAGGGACTGGGCAGCGCGGAGGAGAGCCCACGAGCCCCACCACACAGCTAGGCAGAAAGTGGGAGAAGCCCGACTGGCCGTCAGGAGCGGAAGAGGTTCATCCAGGCACGGGCCAGGGACCAAGTGGGAGAGGAGTGGACCACCACGTCCAGGTCCCCACTGAGAAGGCGGTCAAACATCTGCTCGTCTGTGCAGTCAGCTCCGGGCACCTCAGACAAGAGGCCTTCCTCCTCCCGGCAGCCGCCTTGCACCCGGCCCTGCTGCCCGAGCTCCTAGCGAGCCAGAGCCCTTGGCTGGGGGCAAGCACCTCTCGTATGGGTAGCCAAGTCAGTGGTGTTGGTCCCCTCACCTCCACCACCCACGTTGAGGGTGGGAGCTCAAGCCTTAGGCCATCTTTCCAGCCCTGGTCACACAAGAGGAGAGAGGTCGGCCGATGGGGTGACAGGCAGCTCAAACACACTAGGATGCAGTTGGGGTGGGGCGTGGGGATCATGACCCACAGTCCTGAGGCCCACAGAGAGCAGAGCCACTGTGGGGCGGGGTCCTTCAGAACCACAGCCCACTCTGGAGAGGCCCAAGACCACCTTGTCTTTGAGAGCGGCTGGGAGAATAGAGGAGATTGAGCAGAGCTGAGCTTCCCAGAGTATTGTTAGGGCTCCGGGGAGGACACACACACACACACACACACACACACACACACACTCACACACACATACATACACACACACTCACACAACTCACACACACACACTCACACATACTCACACTCACTCACACTCACACACTCTCACACACTCACATACACACTCACACACTCACTCACATGCACACATACACACTCACATTCACACTCACATTCACACTCACACACACTCACACATACACACTCACACACACTCACACTCACACATACACACACTCACTCACACTCGCTCACACTCACATTCACACACACACACACACACACACACACAATGTTCCAGCAAGGCCCTCTCACTCAGATCTGACGAAGCCTCGAGGCAAGCCACCAGATTCCCATGCCCTGCCCCCTCAGCCACCTGCACGTCCTGCCTGCTTGAACTTCCTCTAGCTGTAAGGAGCTCCGAGAGGCAGGGGTGGAGGGGAGTCCAGGAGGAACTGTGCGGGAGGAACTGTGCGGGCCCGTCTTCTTTCCCAGCACCCCTGCAGCTCAGTGTCCAGGAGCCCAAGCCCCCAGGGGTCCCGGCCCAGGTTCAGGAGTTTAACTCACGAGCCCCAGCCCCTGGGCCTGTTACTTCAGAAACCCATTGCTTTCAGAGAGACAGTAATTACCCCAACGCAAAATATTACTTTTAATTTCCGCTTTATGGTCTAATTAAACAGATATTTTACTTGTGCTTGGGAAAGTATTTTTCTTAATTTGCTTCAATTTAGCACTGTGCACAACCCACCCATCACGCGGTGGGTTTTAGGGAGCCTCCCGTTTAAAAATGATGACTTTTCGGTTTTCATTTTGTTTCTGGGGTCTGCAAGTTGCTTTAAGTAATCTTTCCATTTTCTCCTGGGAGAATGGAAGGGGTGCCCTGGCTTCGGGGCTGGTCAGGCTTCACCCAGAGGTCGGGGCAAACACAGGCCCTCCCTGGGCCCCAGCAACCATCCATTTCTGCAAAAGGGATGCCAGCACCCATGCAGGGCAGGTGAGAAGCCGTGGCTGGAACGCCTGCATGCCTGACACCCCGGTGTCCCCGCTGCGCCAGCACACCAGGACAAGGGAGGGAGCAGGCGCATGTGAGCGGCCTGTGACTTCAGTGCCTGCTCCCCAACCTCCCAAACAACGCATTCTGGGCTATGACCCTGTATAGCAACTGTTTCCGGAGTTGACAACAGGGCCAGGAAGAGACTCCCTGTGGCCTGCCATCGAGGACATTCCTGTGTCTCGTGCAGCCTGGCAGGGTGGTCCAGGGATCAACTTTCCAGCCTGGAAACTGGCAGGCACACCCAGGCTGCTCCACCCTACCAGCACCTCACTAGAGGCCCAGACCCTCCATCTTATCAGCCTAGAGCCCAGCCCACCCAGCACCGACTGGCACGCCACCCTCAGCCCTGTGCCAGAAGCCCAGCTGGACGACTCGGGACAGACTCACTCATTGAGAGCCTCCCCCTCAATAGCCACCCTGTTCTCCACAGAGAACCCACCACAAGATGCTAGAGACCGGGAGTCACCAACAGCCTCGGCTGTGGGACACGGTGGCTGATCGGGACCTCACCTGAAGGGGCATACACTATACCCTCTGACTCAGAGTCCTGGGCACTCATCCTACAGCACAGGCTCTGGCCCCTAGACAAAGCGCAAAGCCCCGTGTGCCTTAGTCCTCACCCCCCACTCCCCACCCCTGACCACGAGGCAGCAAAGCATCCCCTGAGGCAGCAGCAGTTTCCTGCTGCCAGGTTGGGGTACACAACCTGGGACCACAGTGGGGCTTGCTTACGCCTCTGAGCACAAAGCAGCTAAATCTCACCTGGAAAAGAACATGTGCAGAATCTGAATCGGGTCCCTGCTCTCCGGTCCCTGGGCAGAGTCCTAGAGACCACCGCAGGCAGGTGGCCGCAGATGGGCCCGCCCATCGCCGCCCCCCCAACAGGGGCTGCCCTTGGGTCCTGGCCTGCACCACAGGGAGATTCCCGGCTACCCCTTTCAGCGAAGACTTTCCAAGGCGATCCAGACCTCTGCCCTGGCCCCGGGGCCTGAACGCCACTCTACCCATGACGCCCCGGAGGACTGCCACCTTACTGGTTCCTAACCCTGTCTGCACCTAGGGCCTAGCCTGCCTGTCATTTCCCTTCTGTAGGGTGACAGATGGGGGTGGGGTGGGTCCTGCCTGGCTTGCTGATGTGGCGGGCATCTCTTATAGGGTCAGGACTCCTCCTTTTCTATAGGGACCCTAAGACCTGGTGGGGAGAAGAGCTTCCTGGTCCAAGCTAGAAGAGTGGAAAGGCCAGAGCACCCCAGACAGACTCCGAGCCTGCAGGCTAGGTCCCTGGTACCATGCAGAATCCAACACCCAACACATGACAAGGCCCTGCCTCTCCACCTCTACACACATGCAACAGCCTTGTCTGACCTCCTTAGGAAGGTCAACGGAACTGAAGCACTTCCCTCAGGCCACACAGCCCAGGCAGTAGAGCTGCAGCTCTGACTCTAGGGCCCCCACCTCCCCAGGGCCTCACCCCTTCCAACCTCCCTTTAAGCCCAGCCCCCTCTGCCTGTGCATATCAGGTTTCCGGTCTGGGGATCACCGGGAAGCTGGAGTCAGAGCTCTGGGTGCTTCCTCTTGTGGGAGCAGGCAGGGAGAGCGCAAGACAGGCCTTACGGTTGCACTACAAACAAACACAGTGAGTCGGCTTCAGGACAGCCTCTGGAGTTCCACACAAGCTGGGCCCATGAAACCGACAGACAGGAAAGAGCCGGGCTGAGCTGCCAGGAGGCAGAGCGGGGCCAGCAGGACAGGGGGCAGCCCGCCCAGGAACACAAGAGCCAGCGTGGCACGCTCCACCCGGAAACAGGAGACCGACCCTGCGCCGGAGTCAGAGGTCAAGCAAACAGTCTGCAGAAGCATCCGATACGGCCAACACCAGGCCTGGCCCTGGGCTACACATGACTAACAGTCCACCAACACAGGGACCTGCAAAACCTGCCTGCTCACCCCCACCCCTAGCAGGATGCTACCACGGGGCAGGAACGAGGCAAGGCTGGGGGGCCTCTCCCAGGGAGCCAGCTGCCGAACAAAACAGCCTTGGGCTTCTGACCAGAAGGTCGCACCTGAGCCGCGGTCTAGGAGGATACAGTGTATTCATCTGCAGATCCATTACTGAGAGACCGGCAAGGGTTCCAAACCAGGGGCAAAGGTGACAGAGCTTTGGAACAGATGGGGAAACTGAGGCCTCTGGTTCCTGATGAAGGCTCCCCTTGCCCATTGCTCACTCCAGGGGTAAAGGAGGCTAGCAGGGGCTAGACCACCCACCCGGCTGCTAGCAAGAACCCACAGGGCCAGGCCAGTCTTACCCACCTGCCCCGCCCTGCTCAAGTTCTGCATTAAGTGAACCAAATAAACAGAGAAGCTAGGCCAAGACATGCTCACTCACTCGGGGCCACGAGCACAAAGATGCTGGAAGCTTCCAGGAGTGAAACAATGTAAACCAAAGACAAAGCGGTGTGACTGACACACAGTCTAACCTGAACACTCTGAAGATCACTTCCCTTAAGAGAACAGGAGAGGTTGCTGGCGTTAGAAGACCCACTGTGAGCTTTCCAGCAGGTTAAAGTAAATGAGAACTAGACCTTCAATGAATTTAAGACAAACCAACTCCCCCGACTTCTGACTACAAGGGGGGGGGGGGCTGTGAAAATCCTACCTACTCCAAACCACTGCAAGGCCCTTCCGTTTGACTGAGCCACTCAAAGGGCCGGGAATGCTACAGCCTCCTCCGCCCCATGTTGCCACCCGTCATGAGAGGGCAGTGGGCTCACCGACCACTCCGTTCTGCAGGCTTCACATATGACAGTCAGCCTTCCTGGTAGAAAACATGCATACACACACACACACACACACACACACACCTCAAGACAGGAGCTTGTACCAGGCACCCCAGGTATGCAAAACAACTACTCAACACTGCCCCAGCAGAAGTTCAAAGGAAAAAAAAATTGACACCTTAAGCCTAAATTCTTCCCCACCCCCACCCCAATGCTGGAAACCCCAGGCCAGCAAAATGTGTAAGACAAATGCTGTAAGAATGCTAAGTGCTGTTTCTCTCACTGCTGTACACTGAGAGAAACAGGGGAGTCAATCCCAGGGAACTGCAGACGTTGGAGGGTAAGGCTGGGGCTACCAGGCTCCTCCTGCTCTCACCTGAACCCCAGAGTAGCATAAATCTCCAGAGCACCTCCAGTCCAGCCCCTGGAAAGGGCACCTCCCTGCTGAGTCACCCCATCCCCAGCCAGCCAGCCCCAGGGAGCACCAACCCCTCTCACACCTCCCCTAGCTGACACCTGGGCTCAGCTGGGAAACGGTGCTGACGCCAGGGCCCCACCCTGCAAGGCCCCCAGGCTCGTACTGGGCGTGGCTCCAAACATGAAGGAAGGTGGCAGCCTTGAGGGTGGGGGAGGGGGGCGCTAGCTATCCAGGGGGCAACTTCCGAACGCGAGGGACCAGCCTCAGTCCTAGATCACCCAGCGCCATAATTGGCTGCATGGGGGAGCACGGTCAGACCTCCACACAAAACACAGTGCAACCAGAGCTGGGGCCTGTGCAGCCTTCCCAGAGGCTCCAAGAGCAAGGTAACCCAGTGAGAAAGGGCCAAGACATGCCCACGGGTGGTGTCAAGATGGAAGGAGCTCATACCAAGGCCCCGAGGCCTGGCCACAGGGACGCAGGGAGGCTCCAGGCCCTGACCCTCCAGGGCTGGCTCCTGTGGATTTGAAGGCTCCATGGCCATGGGAGCCATCGAGGGACCAGCACCAAAAGCTCCAACCTTAGGCTGTCTTGTGCACAGCTCTGCTCAGGCAGGCAGAGCCCACAGCAAAGGAACAAACAAGGACCTCGGGAGGCAGGAGGATGACACCCGGGGCGCATGAGCGGGAGCCCTGCAAGACCTAAATGAGAGTCAATCATTTTCCCATTGGGGAATCATCAATTCAGCTCTAGTATTGACAACCAAAGAATGTCACTGGGCCGGGAGGAGTCACCACCTCTGAGTAACTCTGGGCATCATCTGGGATGGCCCCTAAGGGACAGCAAAACATCCTTTGTAGGAGAGAAGAGCTATCCTCCTCTGGGACCATCACCTTAGGGGGACAGAATCCAGCCCAGGAGCCTTTGGGGTGACCGTGCATGAGGCCTGAAAGTCTGGCCATTCCGCTGTTTAACAAGCACTTCCACGTGACTAACCGCTTGCCCTGACAAAGCCACTGCTTGAGAGTAGCATCCGGGACTGGGATAGAGACGGAGGAAGAGCCTGTGGGAACCTTGTGGCTGCTTCACTATAGCAGATCAGACACAGAAAAGATGGGGCTCGGGGACCCAGGCAGCAGAGTAAAGAAAGACCTAGGCTTTGGCTCTTGGCTGGAAGGGGCTATGCTACGAGCCCCATACAGATCTCACGGACAGGGATACCTGAACGGGACCACGGCAGGGCGATGCCAGGTGGGCTCCAAGTACAGCATCCAATAGCCACGATTACCCAAAGACCCAAAACGAAGGTGACCCTCAATCCCACCTCAGAGCTCTGTCCTATGCCCAAGCAAGGCAGGACAGGTGACTCCTGTAACAGAGGAGACCAGCCAAGGACTCTGAGGGACCCTGCCGGGAGGGTAAGTGTCTGCTAGGAGGAAGGTAGGCCAGGAGTTAATGGTGACAAGTTTTTCCACAGGCACAGGATGTTACCCGGCTGCCGCCTTGACCCTACACCTCCTTCTTATGCTGACATTAGACAAGGGTCCCCAAGCCCAGGACGCTAACCACCCGGCCAGGGTCCCAGCTTCAATCACCAACCAGCAGCCTAGCAGCCCCACAGAGACAGGTGTGAGGTTCAGGCCGACTTCCCTACAAGCTGTAAAGTACTGTCCTCGTGGGAGAGTTCTTGTTCCCATAACCAAAATGAAGAAGCAGACCCCCTCGAAGGACCCTAGCTCTCCACGCTAAGTTCTTAGCCTTGCCTTGGCCTCGGAGGATGCAGCCACAAGAGTCCACCCACAGGGATGATCACGGGGTCCCCCATCTGCCCTTCAGAGGGATTCCCTCCTACCTCAAAAGCAGACTCTGTGTGTTTTGTGTGTGTGTGTGTGTGTGTGTGTGTGTACACAGTGGTCAATCAAGGGCTATGTTTGCAGTTCCCTGTGACCCACACTGGAAACACAACAGCAGGACCCACTGAAATCCTGGACTTCAGGTGCGACCCGTGTGCCCCGGGGCGTTCGATTTCTCTCTGGAGAGAAATGAAGAGCAAAGCCTTCAAATCCTGAGCACAGCACCCCCACAGGTGTGAGAGCATTCCCAGAACAGACCGAAGCCTCCTTACATGACAACAAAACACAAGATGCTCAAAGCCACACGAAGCCTTGGCCAGGACCCCACCCCCACCCCCACCCCCACCGTTGCCCACCAGGCCCAGGCTAGGTTAAGGAAGCCCTAACTGGTAGGGCGGAGGAGCAGCTCACACCAAAAGCCACATGCAGGAACCTGGAGAGGGACAGCAGTGTGTACAGGAGGAGGCCACAGACCTCCATTGAAGGCCCCCAACTCCACCAGTCCACTACTGTGACGGCAGCTTCCTTTACTAGGACGCCATCTGCACCAGTGGCCAGTCAGCCTGGGGCCTGGGCAGCAGCAAAGTCCCCGAGGGGGGAGGCAGCTCCGCTCCTGTGTCAGCTTGCTTCCTGGAGGCCCTCAGCCACATCCCAAGGACCCTCTCTGAGACCCTCAAGGCTTTCTCAGATCCAGGGCTCAGCAAAGCCAAACAACACCCGTGGTCAGTCACATCCCAGACAGGCCCACAGACCTAGCTGGCCTGAGAGGCTGTTAACATCCCACCACAGACAAGCCGGGGGGACCTGGTGAGGAGCCCAGAGCAGACACACCTGACTGGCATCCACCATTATCTGACCTGACCCAGAGGAAACCCAGTGTCTCCTCCTAACCACAGCACTCCTTAGAGGTATCGGCCAGGATGGGGACTGCAGGCACTTCCCAAGGACTTCTTCACCAAGGCTGAAGGTCAGAAGCAGCTTCCTGAGGAGACCCCCACAGCCCTGCCCTGCACACTTCCAGGGACCATTGTTCCCTGGAACAATGCTCCTGTGCTCTACATGCCTGGCAGGACTGGCCGGAAAGTCCAGTCGACTGCACTTGCCCGCCATGTGCCAGCCTGGGAAAGGCAGAGGCTCAATAGTCATTACCCACATGTAAGGCCCAAGAGGCAGGGCAGGGCAGGGCATAGGCCCAGTAACAGACACCGGGTAAGTGTGGGGCAATGCCACACGCCCCTGGGTGCAGAAAGGGGCCGGCTCTGTCACCTTTTCTGCCCTCTCTATACAGGCATGCCAATGCTCAGATGTCCAAAGTGCTACACCATGCCAAGCCCTGCCCTGAGTGAGGTCCCCCAGACTTCCCCTTTTCTGCCCCTCCCAAACACAGACTGGCTCCAGCTGTGGGACAGCTGTGGCTAGGAAAGAAATTTACCCAACCCCCCTCTGACATGCAGCAGGCCTCCTAGAGTGAGGTGCACCAACACACACACACACACACACACACACACACACTGAACCCGCCATGCTCCAAACCTCAGCCCCAGCCCCAGGCCCAGCCCCAAAGACTCGAGTTCCAGCTCTTCCCTGTTTCGGATATGGCCTGAAGAGGGATCACTTACCCGGAGGGGAGTCCCGGGCCCGCTGACCAACTTCCACGCCTGTCGTTTTAGCTCCACGAGCTTCGTGTGGCAGTGGCGGCACCACCCGCCCCCACCGGCTGAGTGGCTCTGCTCAGCGCTGGCCCCGGCGCCCTCCGGAGCAGGGCGGTTGCTGCATGCGTCTTGATGGGGCCCGGCGGGCAGCCTCTTGCGCGGGGATACCTCAAGCGGCGGGGGCTCTCGAGCCGGGCCGCACTCAGCCACCTGCGGGGGTTGGAGATGGGACGGTGAGCCCAAACCTTCGCGCGGCGCCACTGCGGGACTCCACGCGGCCGACTCCAGACCCAGTCGCTCACGCCCCTAAAGCCACGCTCGCACAAAAGTTAGGGCGCTGGATGCAAAGCCAGGAGTCCCGGGCGGAGAAGCCCCAACCCGACGCCCGGGGCCCGTCCCGCTCCGCTCCAAGCCCCACCCCTAGAGGGCGCCGTACACCCCGCTAGCATCCTCGTTGTCCTGGGCTCGGAACCCGGTGCGGGTCGAGCCCGGCCGCCCGCTCCTAGCAGGGCCTTGCGTACCGCGGGCTGCACCGCACACAAGGAGGCGCCGCGGCCGACCATGGCACGGACGCAGGAAGGGATACGTTGGCTCTCGGGGCGCAGCGGCTACGTGATCCGGCCCAGGGGCACCCCCATGGCCAGGCCTGCTGCTCTGAAGTTAGCAGAGCAGGCGAGTGGCGGAGAGCACGCAGTGGACGCGGCCGGCTTGCTCCGGGACAGGCTGGGCGGGGGCGGGGGCGGGCCAAAGCTTGTAGGGGGAGGGAAGGGGGCGGGACGCCAGAGCGCCGCCCCCACCCTGAGCAGAGCCAAGTGGGCGGGGGTCCTGCTCCTCCTTGCGGCCCCGCCTACTGCTAGGACCCCAACCTGTTAGTTGAGTGCTGATGAGGGAGGGGCGGTGGGGGCTGCCGAGACACAAGTTACGCGCACGCATGCGCCTCTGGCCCTCCTGTGCGAGGATGGAGTGCGCCTCCTGGGAGGCACCCAACACTCTCATCACTTTTGCGAGCGGGAAAACTGAAGCTTTTGCCCAAGGTCGCACAGCACGGAAGAGGGTGTGGGGATGGGGGTAATGAAAGGGGCTGGACCCCGGCCAATGGCTTCCCCAGAACGCCCAGAGCACTGGGACTGTGTCCCGCCATGCTTCGCCTCCAACTGTCTCTCATGGGTGAGAGTCGCGTTTCAAGAAGTGCAGTGAGCAGCTACGAGCCGTCTCGAAGTGTCCTTGCTGCCGCGCCTGTGTGCCTGAAAGCGGATCGCCCGCTGAGCGGCCTGGGAAGTGGGAGGAAGCGATGCGGCTGGCCCTGGGGGTGTGCCGGACCTGTTGTCTGCTGGCCTGGCAGATGGGGAGTTAGTTCCGGAATTAATTGCCTGTTTGTCACCGACCTGGAGGTCTCCCCCTTCCCCAGCGACCAGTTGCACTCGCCCAAGTCAGACCCCAAATGTCACCACCATCTGAGGTCGCAGGGGACTCTAGCCCAAGCTGTGGATCAGCCCGAAACCTCAGATTGGAGCTAGGCGGGCACTGTGGCGGAGCGCCCCGTGACACAAGCGCCACCTGCTGGCCGTTGTGCGCACAGGTTTCGAGGGCGCAGAGACCGGACAGCACGCGTTCTGAGCGCAGAGCTTTCCGCTTGAGGCTGAGGCTTAGGACAGCTGAGCCAGGGTGATTCAAGCAAAGACCCTGACCGGACATCCCCAGAGCAGTCAGACGTTCGCACAATATAGGGTCTCCTTTCCGCCCCGCCTCGACCCTGCTTACTTAGCCCTCCACTCCTACGCACTATTGGCCAAGAATGGGATGAAGATCCGGTTTTCCAGGCCATCTATGACTTAAAAGAGTCTATAAACACATGAATAAACTGGGAACGGGCTCCCCACTTTCTGCAACCCCCAAGCCTCCAGGTCTTTCTCAGCCTTTCGAAGGAAGACAGGCAGGCTCAGGCCACCATGGGATCTGGGTAGCCTCAGGCACCACCCTCCTCAGTCCCCCACCCTCCACCCCCACCCCTGCAAGCACTACAAACAGCGTCACCCCGCCCCTCTACGGCACTGAAACAAACACCCGGGGCCCAGGAGGCTGACAATGTTACCGACTCTCACACACACACACACACACACACACACACTCCCCACACGCACACCCAGAAGCATCACCCGAAACCCAGGGCCTGCGCTCCTGATGGGCCACACCCGCAACTTCACTTCCCAGCACCAGCGCGGCTCTTCGGGAAGCACACTCTACCTTCGAGTTCCCAGAGGACACAAAACACGGCCTCGCAAGGCCCCGGGGTGCACCAAGCAACTGGAATGATCTCAGAAACTCAGATCACCCCCTAGCCTTTTTCCTTGCCCATCCCTGCAAGGTGAGAACCGGGATCTCTGCGCTATGCTCTCCTCGGTGGAAGATCGCTGCTCAGGGCTCGGGTTCCAGCGCAGCCTCGACTAGAGAGGGAGAATCAAGCAGCGCCGGCCCGGGAAAGTGCAGTCTCCGTGCGAGATGCAGGACTCCGCCCGGGACCTGCCGCGTTTTCGCGGTGCTGCGCTGCAAAGTCGCGGGACGCGTCACCACTGCCAGCCCGGCCCCCGCCAGCTCTCACCTTGCCTCGCCGCCGCAGGAGGTGACTGGTGAAACCCAGGATGATGTCCGAGTCCAGGCAGAGCGACCCCATCTCCAGCAGGCTTGGAACCTTTCGGGGCGCCCCGCGGGGCGACTCGGGGGACCCCGGCATCGCCATGGAGGAGTGGACCGTGGGCAGCGGCCCCGAGCGTCTCCCGCCGCCGCCGCCGTAACCACCCCTCCCGCGCGCTCCCTGGCCGCGCGCCCGCCGTCGCCGAGCCCCGCACGGCGCCCGCCGCCCGCCAGGCCCCCAGTCCTCGGCGGCCGGCGCCCCCCAGCCCTGCGCTTGCTCCGCGCCGCGCGCCCGCGCCGACAGCCCCGCCCGCCCGCGCCGACAGCGCCCCCTCAGCCCGGGCGGCGAGCCGGACACGCGGACCCGAGTTGGGGAGAGGTGTGTAGAAGAGAATGGGGGACCAAGACCCCGCCAGGTCTGCACCTATCCTCCTTCCGCGCCCCAAGACTTTTTGCTGTGGGCACTAGCACCAGCAAGGGACACCACAACCAAGTAGGGCTCCTGGAAACCTCTGCAGATAAGGGGCATCTTTCCAGCTTCACTCTATCCTGTCCTAGGCATCTTGGGATCCGGTCTGAAGAAAGAAAGGAAAGACAGACAGACAGATTCAGGGAGGCAGATAACCCTGTGCTTCCAACACTGCACGTGCTCCAGGGCACTTCCGCCTGGGGCAGTGTTTAGGAACCCTTACCCACCCCCACCCCCCACCCCCCATCTAGCAGCGAGGCAAGCTTGTTGTTGGACACAAACTCTGGCACTCCAGAGCCTTCCGGAAGAGAAAGGGTAGCCTAAAAACCTAACCCCGCCCCCAGGTCTTTAGAGGTCGAGGAACAGAGGTACAGGAAACCAAAACAGGACCTGGAAAGACAGCAGGTACAGGACAGAGACATCTTTAGAGGCCAGGCTCGGCTGCTGAGACTCCCTGTCCCCTCCACACTCCACTCTGGAGGACCTTTTAATCCCTTCATCTCTGCTCCTTCAGCTGGAGACCCTCCAGCTCTGGGGGCCCGGCTTGCCTCCCCCCCAAAGCACACTCCCCCTACCCCCCCCACACCCTCCCCCCGTGGCAGCCGGAGTTCAGTCCCTGTGGTTCCACTTCCAACTCTCTGGTGTCAACAGCTTGGGCAGGCCGGCGGGGCGTCAACAGCCGTCCAGTGTCTGACGAGGCTTCTAACTGGAGAGGAACGAGAGGGGCTGTGGACCCTTCTACGCCAACAGCCACCCGCAGTCTGGGATAGAGATCAGGGCATTAAACGGAATGGAGGCCCTCCCGTCAGCTCCAACAGGGCATCAGGCTTCCTCTCAGGGAAACCACTCCTGTCTTCATCCCCCACTCAGTCCCCTCCAAGCCCCTGGACCTTGGGAGGAGGTCGTCTACCACCTCTGTGGATTGATTAAAGTCACTGTAAGGATTTTTTAACATTTCATTTACCAGGTCGAGGCCTGGGCAGAGCTGTCCCTAGGGAAATCTAGGCCGAGGGAACTAAACAGAAAAACCTCCCGCAATTGAGTGGCGCCTCCGCAGGATTAATTGCCAGAGCCCAGCTTCCAATAAGGCCACACACGAGTTATTTCAGGAAGGCCGCAGTGGTGGTGTCCCCGCAATGAGCATGCGGGGCTCTGGACCTCACACACTGCTGGCGATGCTTCCTTCCCCGGACTTTGTATAACCCTGTCCAGTACCTCCTCTCCCGCCCTTCAGACCTTTAAGAGAAAAGGCACCAGGCAGGCATCTAGACCAGCTCCCAGAAAGACCAGGAAGTGCAGCCCAGGCAGGGCACGCAACATGACCAACCCTAGAAACTCATCAACACGAGCAGTGGGCGGGCCTCAGGTGGGAACGGGGCTCTGTGGAATGGTGGCTTAGGTGCTCACGGCGACAGCATAGCATTAGACGGTGGGGCCTCAGCTCTGCTCCTGGGGTAGAGCAGGAAGCGGCCTTTGCTTCATTTAATGCCATTGTGTGTGGATTTGAGGATTTGTTTAGTTTGTCTTTGAGATTTGTTTGTTTTGAGGTTTGGGGGGATTCACTATGTAGCCCTGGCTGACCTGAAGCTTACCATGTAAACCAGGCTGGCCTTGAAATCAACAGAGATCTGCCTGCCTCTGTTACCCAAGGGCCGAGATTAAACATGTGCCCCTCCATGCCCAGATAACTCGGTGGATTGTTTTGACCACTGGTTTGAGTAGTTAATAAAACCACTGGGAAAGATTAGGTGGTCCAGACTGGCAGCATTTAAGGGGTCTGAGTCCATGATCCCAGAATCGCACTCAGCATCAACAACTTCAGCCTTCTGCAAGTAGCAGGATGGGACGCCTGCCCCTCGTTCCAGGGGCGCTTTCCACCCTCCCTCGGCTCTGAATACCTGCAGTTTACTGGAACCGTGGCATGTCTGTGGGCATGCACCACCTGCATAACAGTCCTCACTCCTTTTTCCTGACCATGATGCTAGAAAAAGTGCCTTACGATCCCATTTCACAGATGAGGAAGCTGGACTCAGAGACAAAGCTTTTCACGTGTCTCGCTGCCTCCTGATCCCATTGTCCCCAGGGCCTGGTCTCAGGAGAGCAGCAGTGTGGTAAAGGGCTAACTTCTAACCTGAGAGTGTCCTACAGAAACAGGAGTGGAGGGAGGTCAGCACTGAGGTAGCCAAGGTCCTTGGGAGGGCACTGAGCTAAGGACGTATCAGAAAGACCTCTGTGGTCGGCCACTGCTGTGGGAAGCAGACCCTCGATGGTCACTGGCCCCACCCCTCCCTCTCCACTCAGCTATCCCACTCTTTCTGCCAGGGGCTCAGACCTAGCACTTGGGACCGCTGCAGACACGTGACTTCAGCACCCTGGCCAGCGCCCGCCTTCAGGAAGGAAGGGCTGAGTGAATTTGCTCTGGAGTAAAGCACCCCAACTCACCTAAGGCTTGGACATCCCAGCCATCCAGGCCCCTGTCCCTAATGCCTCCTTCTTCCTAAGGCTACACGAGCACAGGGATGCCGAACTCCTGTGTGTCCTAGCTACTATTCCCCTCGCCTCCTTCCCTGCCTCCAGCCCACTATTGGAGGCCACGCATTCATAGCATCCCTTTCGGTGCTAACACAGCGGGAAAGTGAGCATAGAGATGTCAGACGGGTCATGCACACGCCCTTCTCTGCTTCCCATGATCCCCGCGGCCTGGCACCCCCTCTGACAATGACTCTGACTCAGACCCAGCCTCATGGGCCTCCTGGTGGCTCCCAGAGGAGACTCTGCTCTGCCGCTATAGCTGGGAGGCGCTCTTCCCACAGACAGGGCTGGCTCTTTTATCTCCAGGTTGTCCTGGAACGATGCCTTGGCTAAATTTAGGCCTTCCTAAAATTCCCACCCATGACAGCTCCTCCCAGCCCCCTCCTGTGCTTCCGCTTTCCTCCTTATCGTTTACCACAAATTAAACTTTTCTCTTTTTGAATGTCAGTCACCTGTCATAAAGTCAGCTCAAAAATGCCAGGAAGTCTTGTGCTCTTTCCCAAGGCCTGGAGCAGAGAAGAAACCCTTTCGTTTGCAGACAAAATTGAGAAAGATGAGGACTCCCAGGTTCTGGCTTTGTGCCAGTTCCATCCCAGGGGTGGCTGCAGTGCTAGACCCCTGGAAGAAATGCACATGGTGCTAAATGCCCCTTTCCCTCCCAAACGGTCCCCTACACAGCTATGAGGGAGAGCCTGGGCCCTCCAGCCTCACTTGAACCTGCTGCCCCTGGTAGAGATTCTGAGAGTTTCCCTGGAAACTCCATCCCAAATTGCAATCCCCAGACAGCCCGCAGGACCCTGAACCCCTCCTGCAGTCAGCTCCCCCTTCACCTCCTTCATCTTAGCTCCTCTTCACCCCCAGCCTCCCCAACTACAAGCCCTGCCCACCCAACACCACACCATTGTGCTTAAGGCCAGCAGATGGCGCCCTTGGCCACAGTCCTTATGACAGGAACCAAACCCTTGATCTCCCTTATGTGGATAGAGAAACTGAGGACCAAGGGGAAGATTGTTCTGCATACCTGACAGGGTGAGATGCTTCAAGGCACGGACCCCAAGACTCCCGCCTCCAGCCCTAATACTTCGCTGTGATCCCATACACACCTAACAGGGCTTGGCACCCCTCCACCCAAGACCTTGGACTTCCTTCCTGTGTCCCTCTCCAAATCTTTGCTTAGCGTTCATCTTTGAATGGGCAGTGTCCCGTGGAAAGGGAACATAGAGGTAGGAGTCCTCCTGGCCTCTCCAGGCACTTTGACTGAGGGTACAATCTGGAAACCTTTAGGAAATCCTGGCACAGATGTGTCACCCAAAGATCTCACCACTGCGTCTACTGTTGCCTGCAGCTAGGCCCTGTTGGGTGCCACTACGTCAGGGAGCTCTCTGTAGTTGGGTGTTGGCTTGTGGTTGGGTTCCAGGCAGCCTTGGAACTGTGGCTTTGAGTATGGGCGTGTGGTGGTATCAGTGTCCAAGAGGGTGGCAGCAGCCTGAGCTGATTGCTGGGGTGAGTGAGCGTGGACAGAGGGGTCCGGGCAGCACCGCCGACCACAGCAAGGATGACCAGATCCCTGGGGGTTGTGATTCCCTGTGGCTCTGCCGGTTAGTCCTGGATGAAGCCATGATGCTGGGCTCCATTAATGTATGCACAGACACAATTCACAGAGCAAGCACCGTGCATCTGGCTAACAAATAGATAATAGCAGCGGTGAGGGAAGGGAGAGGGAAGGAGAGAGAGAGAGAATGAGAGAGAGAGAGAGAGAGAGAGAGAGAGAGAGGAGAGTCAAACATGGGGCTGGAGAGGTGGCTCTGCAGTTTAAAGCAGGTTCTGCAGAGAACCTGGTGCCCTGCCCCCACATGATTGTTCTCAGCTATCTGTACCTGTAGAGCCAGGGCATCTGGAGCCCTCTTCTGACCTGTGTGGGTACATACACAGTACACATATGACATGCAGGCAAAACATTCATACACAAAGAGTAAATTAATTTTAATAAAAAATAATACCAAAGCGATTCCCCAAGAGGTAAAGGAAGAATGATTGAAAAAGAAGGACGGCCGGGTGGTGGTTGCACAGGCCTGTAATCCCAGCACTCGGGAGGCAGAGGCAGGCGGAGTTCTGAGTTCGAGGCCAGCCTGGTCTACAGAGTGAGTTCCAGGACAGCCAGGACTACACAGAGAAACCCTGTCTCGAAAAAAAACACAAAGAAAGAAAGAAAGAAAGAAAGAAAGAAAGAAAAGAAAGAAAAAAGAGGAAAAAAAGAAAAAGAAGGAAGAAGAGAGGCTGGAGCGATGCCTCGGTGGTTAAGGGCACCGGCTGCTCCTCCAGAGGACCAGGGTTCAGGTCCCAGGACCCACAGTTGGTTCACACCTGCCTACAATTTCAGTTCCAGGAGATCCAGTGCCCTCTCTGGTCCCTGTGAACACCACACATTGGGACACTGACACACACATAAAAGTAAAAAAGGAAGAGGACCTGCCACATTAGAACAGGAAGGAAACAGTTATGAACAAGAAAATGCATGTGTGCATGTGTGCGCACGCATGTGCATGTGTGTATGTGTGTGTGTGTATGTGTGTGTGTGTGTGTGTGTGTGTGCATACACACGTGGATGAGTGAGGAAGTACTCAACAAGGAACTTCAGGCAGAAGCAGTCTTCCTCAGCACTAGCGCACCACGTGGGGAGGTCAGCACTTTGTGAAGTTTTCAAGCAATGCTCGCATGAACAGAAGGTCCTATTGAGCGTGTGGGGACAGCGGAGGAGCTCAGACGTCACAGTTTGCAGCACCAGCGGAAGGTGGAAGGAAACAGCAGTTTCCAAGGCGGAGGGAAGCAGATTCTGCACCCGGGCAAACCATCGCTGCGTGCGGAGGTGGCGAAAGACCAGAAGGCTCCCCTTTCTTGAACTTCTGAGAAGGTGAGCTCCTGTTTAACGCCCACCCACACATGCATACCGCTAAAGGGCCTGAACCAAGGAAAAATAGGAATGGAGCTGAGGAGACACGGAGCCCAAGAGAAGCAAGGGGAGATTCAAGCGGGTGGGGAGCTGGTATTTCAGGGTTCACTGGGCTAAAGTCCCTAAGGGTCCAGACTGAAGCAAGACCTCAGAGGAAGCCTGAGCAGGGAGGCAGCAGAAGGAGGGAGGGGGGAGGGGCTGTGCAGTGCATGTGGGCCCGTTTAGAAGAGATTCAAGCTTCCAAGGCTCAACTGTGCTCATCTTCCCATAGCCCACAGTACTAACAGCGTTCTGAATGTCAATTCAGTAAAACTTTGTGACCCCAGCTACAAAGTGGGATGCAAGTGGGCCAGGGATAGAAACTGTCAGAAACAGCATATCCCAGGATGCAACACTGGGAAGGAAAGTACGCAGGGAGGCAAAGTGGTTTGAAGCAGAAAGGGGGGCACAAAGTGGAGGGGTCGCCCGGGCCACCCAGGGCTGGACTTGGGCACAGAGCAAGGGGATGGGAAGTTTCTGTTTCCCCTAAATCTTGAAACAATTTGAGCACACACGTGAGTGTGTGCATGCGAGTGTGTGTGTGAACAATGCATGTGTGAGTTCCATGGTGCATGTGTAGAGGTGACAGGTGTGTATGTGTGTGCATGTGTGAACAATGCATGTGTGAGTTCCCTTGGTGCATGTGTAGGGATGACAGGTGTGTATGTGTGTGTGCCTATGCATATGTGAACAATGCATGTGTGAGTTCCCTTGGTGCATGTGTAGAGGTGACAGGTGTGTGCCTGTGCATGTGTGAACAGTGCATGTGTGTGTTCTCTTGATGCATGTGTAGAGGTGACAGGTGTGTAGGTGTGTGCCTATGCCTGTGCATGTGTGAACAGTGCATGTGTGTGTTCTCTTGGTGCATGTGTAGAGGTGACAGGTGTGTAGGTGTGTGCCTGTGCATGTGCATGTGTGAAGAGTGCATGTGTGAGTTCCCTTGGTGTATGTGTAGAGGTGACAGGTGTGTATGTGTGTGTGTGCATGTGCATGTGTGAATAGTACATATGTGAGTTCTCTTGGTGCATGTGTAGAGATGACAGGTGTGTATGTGTGTGCATGTGCGTGTGCATGTGTGAACAGTGCATGTGTGAGTCCTCTCAGTGCATGTGTAGAGGTGACAGGTGTGTATGTGTGTGCATGTATGAACAGTGCATGTGTGAGTCCTCTCGGTGCATGTGTAGAGGTGACAGAACAACTTTCATGGTGTTGCTTTCCTTCCATGCTGGTGGAGACAGAGTCTCTATTTCTGCCACTGCACTGCATTCTCCAGGCTGCCCGGCCCAGGGGCTTCCATAGGATTCTCCGGTCTCGCCCCCCCACCCACGGTAGGAGCACTAGAATACAGATGTGCGCCACTGCACCTGACTTTTCACATGGGTGCCAGGGATCCAAATTCAAGCTGTCAGTCTTAACCGCTGAGCCCTTGCCTCTGACCCCACCTTATTTAAAGATTTATGTTTATGTCGGTTATATGTATGCCTATGTGTCTAGATGTGCATGTGTGCACACGAGTGCATGCCAGAAGCCAGAAGCAGATGTCAGAGCCTTAAGCTGAGGTGACAGGTGGTTGTGAGTTGCTGGATATTGGTGTGTGGAACCAAGCCCCGTCACCCTGTAAGAGCAATACATGCTCTTAACCACTGAGTCCTCTTTCTAGCCCTCCCCCCCAAACCCCCACCCCGCCTTATGTTTTTGAGACAGTCTCTTATTGAACCAGACATTCAGCCACTGTCTAAACTGGGTGGCCAATGAGCTTCAAGGATCTTCTCTGACTTGGGCACTGGGGTTATAAACACCAGCCAGCTTTTATGTAGGCGCTGAGAATCTGGATTCAGGTGTTTGTGCTTACGCATCTGAGCCATCCCCCGGCCTCCTAGGCCCATCAATTTGACTTTTAAAATCATATCATTGTTTAAATCCTTTTTGAAAAAGTATTTGTTCAATTTCAATATGCAGATCAAAGATACAGTGTATTTCTGTGCCACTTACAAAGACATCTCAGTGGAATTACAAAGAAAAGGAACACAAGACATCACTGATCACCTGTGGTTCAAGACCAAAGCAGTTCTCAAAAGGAAAATCCTCATATGGATACATTAGAGAGGAAGAGAGAACAAAGACCAAATAAAGCAGACTTCACCAATCACAGTGCCTGTGCGACCTAGGACCGACGTAACCCTAACCTATGCATTGGGGTATCTGCCCAAGGCACCATGCATTCACAAGCGGGATTTGGGTGAATATTTTCCAGAGCTAAGGGAAGGCTAACACAAGGAAGGTTGAGAGTTGTCTGAGAGCTTCCTCGAGACTGTACCAGCCCCGCCCACATTGGCTCCGCCCACACCGGCTCAGCCTCTCGGCATCACAGGTAGCCACCACTATAGGCTGCTTTCTTGTGTGTTAAACCTGTGCCGCCTCATCATTTAGGGAAACTGTGTGCATGTCAGATATACTCCTGAATCCTGGTTGTGGAGGAGAGCGGGGAGTGTGGCTTGCCCCCAGGGCAGCTGGCACGTCTGGAGCCTCGGGAGAAGGCAACACCGCCCCGGAGCCCAGTGGAGAGCAGCTCCAAGTGAGGGCCCACTGGGTACATGTGCGGCCTTGGCATGCCCCGAAGGAGGACGAAGTAGCCTTAGGAGAGAACAGCCCAAAGGGAGAACTGTGTTCTTGGAGCGCCAAGGAGGACTTTCACTCTGGGCAAAATAGAAGAGCAAGGACACAGTGTAGCCTTTGAAGAAAAACAACTTCAAAACTGGCAGAGTATGCGGCATTGGCTGAGAGAGTGATCCCAGGAGGGTCGGGGGCTAAGGAGGTAGGTCGCTCAGCACCCGCACCATCTTCTTGCCTGCAGAGATCCCAAAGGGAAAGCCCCAGCGGGGCTCTGTGCATTGCCTGCGCATAGAGGCAACATGGTATCAGAGAGCCGCACAGGACTCAGGCTCCTGACTCATGGGGTTGAACCAAGCCTGCCACACACACTTCAGAGGACAGGTCTGCAGAGAGCAGGACCGCAGTTAGCTAGCAGGGCTCAGCAGTCTCTTGGAAGGACTCCAGGAAAGCTGTCCACATGGAGCCGACTCCAGTACCCAAACTGTGTGACCCGAGTGCCATCACTGGGAAATGCAGAGGTGAAGGAGGGGTATGGGCTGGCTGAGGGTACAGCTCAGGGATGGCATGAGCAACCAATACAGGAAAGGGGGAAAGGGGAGAAAGAGGAAAAGAAGTGGCACCTCAAACATCTGGATAGTGTTCATTAGCGAGGCAGATGGTGGGGCACTCGCCTGTAAGCCTGTGTTCCCAGGACTCCGGAGTCCAGCCTAGGCTACATAGTGAAATAATGTTTCAAAATGAAACAAACCCCAAAACAGGGCTGGTGAGGTGACTCAATGGGGAAGTGTTGGCTGCCAATGTGAATTCAATCCCCACGCCCTTCCCCAAGGAGAGCACCGATCCCACAGGTTGTCCCCTGACCTCCACATGCCCACCCCACCCCATGCATATACACACACACATAGACAAACAAGTGGATTAAATGTAGTATTTTTAAAATATTAATTACCAAAGATCATGAGCAAATAATTCTCAACTCCTAAAGATATAATCATAATCCCTGTCCCCTTCTTTCCTCTCCAACACCCCTGAAATTTTTGTTAGGAGGTTTGGGTTGTTTGTTTGTTTTTTAAGATTTATTTATTTATTATATCTAAGTACACTGTAGCTGTCTTCAGACACCAGAAGAAAGCATCAGATCTCTTTAAGGGTGGTTGTGAGCCACCATGTGGGTGCCGGGATTTGAACTCAGGACCTCTGGAAGAGCAGTCAGTGCTCTTAACCACTGAGCCATCTCTCCAGTCCCTGTTAGGAGGTTTTTAAGCTGCCAATTCCGGCTGGAGAGATGCCTCAGCAGTTAAGAGCACTGGCTTCTCTTCTCAAGGTCCTGGGTTCAATTCCCAGCTCTACAGGGCCACTAACAACTGTATAACTCCAGTTCCAAGAGGGAAAGGGACCCAAGGGCAGTTAACAGCTGTCTGGCCTCTGTCTGACGCCCTCTTCTGGCCTCTGTGGGTCCTGTACACAATGCACAGCAAAAAGCATACACATAAAATCAAAATAAATGAATCTCAAAAACACCTTTACTTAAATTTCTAAATTTAAGTAAATTCAAATTTAGAAAATCTAAATTTAGGACTATCCAGGTTTCCCTTTTTTTTTTGTTTTACTAATGTATATGTCCTATATATCATATATATTTATGTGTATATATACATTTTCAAAGACAAAGTCTCAGTATGTAGCCCTTGCTGGTTTGGAGCTCCCTGAATAAAACAGACTGGCCCTAACTGGCTGTATCCTCCTTTTTGACTCCTGAGCCTGGGTTAGACCCATGCATGCCACATCTGGCTTATTTTATATGAGATTTCCACATCTGTGTTCTCTTTCCCTTCATCAGTCCGGCTAAAGGCTTATTCTTCTTTATTCGTTTTTTGTTTGTTTGTTTTTTTTTTAAGATTTATTTATTATATCTACGTACATTGTAACTGTCTTCAGACACCCCAGAAGAGGGCATCATCTTATTACAGATGGTTGTGAACCACCATGTGGTTGCTGGGAATTGAACTCAGGACCTCTGGAAGGGCAGTCAGTGCTCTTAACCACTGAGCCGTCTCTCCAACCCTCTTTATTGGTTTTATGTGATGTTTAGTGTCTGCATGAGTGAACACCTTCAGAGTGTTCTGCGCAGGCTCTCACTCAGGCCTCCTTCAGGCTTGGAGGCTGAGGGGCCAACTGTGTCATGGGCTCCTCTAGGACAGGAGGCTCAGGACATCTCCAAAGCTCGGCAGCACAGAGGCCCGCCCCCTCGTGCAATCATCTCTCCGTGCTGAGGCCTGTTGCTCGATACTGTTCTCAGCCCGGGGCATTCACCCAGAACCGGCCATCCTGGTTTGGAGCCCGGGCCTCTCTGCTCTTCATTAGCCCTCAAGGTGACTCAGCTACCCAAGCCTGAGAACCCAGCTAGCATACTGGCTTAGCAGCTTTAATGGAGACCAGAATAGCATCAACTTGATAAACACAGGTGTGCTCCTCCCGTGGGAAAGCCAGGGAGTAGCGAGTGGTCTGCGTGGCTAGGGCGATGTGCTCTGAGCTGGTCTTGGGTAGGATGAGCCACCTTCCCAGGTGTTCAGGACAGAGAGGTTCCCAAATCATCCGACTGTCAGTGCTAAACCAGGAGGTCCAAGCAAACCTCTAAGAGTCCACACTGCAGTCTAGGGGCAGGTTAGGAAAGCGGGTCTGTGAGTGGCCTGCTAACACCGCGGGGTGATCCATCACCGAGGGCAATGGATCTTGAGAGGCTCTGAGCGCCAGGGCTGGGGCACCAGAGTGCGCATATGGTCCCCGCAGAGCAGGAGCTGCTTTCCCTCCTAGGAGCCTCAGCCCAGGGCTACCCAGCACCTTCCACGGATCCTCGGAAGCCCCGGCTGCAAGCGCCTCTCCAGCAAGCCCACCAAAGGTCTGCCACCGTGAAGGATTGTTTGTCCGCAAAGCCACGGCTGTGACAGCTGTGCTTCCTCCAACGGCCTTCCAGCCACCCCCACGCTCCCTCTGTGAAAGATGTGCAAATTCCAGGGCAGAAGGGCGCTGCCGAGGTCTCCTGCATGTAGGAGGAAGGTGTACGGACGGACACACCTACACCCACACCTAGCCCTACCCAATCCAAGGCTCAAGAGGAAATGTGTCTAGGTCAGGGAGTAGGAGATGAGGGCACGGGACACCTTTCTTTCCAGCCCCTCAATCCAGAACCAGGTCCCCAAGACTAGCTTATGGGCTCCAGCCCAGAACAGTCAGACGCCACTAAAGAGGCAGGAAACAGAGCGCAGGGGCTGGATTCTCAGCCCCGAGACGCAAGCCCACTCCCCACTCTGGGAAGTGTGGCTCAAACTCTAGAGAGGGTGTCTGTCTCCACAGCTTGCCTCGGGACAGTCAGAAGCAGCCACAGAGGAGGCCTCCTCCCCAGCCAGGAAAACCCTGGCAGAAAGTGGAGGCAGGGCCTGCGGCTGGAGTGCCCTCCCCAACAAATGGCTTCACCTTCTCCTCCTCCAGTGATTAGGATGCCGGGAAGGACGAGGCCTCACACACAGGTCTCAATGAGAAGCCCAAGGACACAGGGATGCTTTGGAATATGTTTATTTTTTTTTGTCAACCTACAATATACACATTAAAACCAAGTTACACGATTCATAACTACAGACCAGGGACATCCAACATGCCAAGCCCTGACTCACACCTGGGATGCCCTCTGGTTCCTAGGGGTACCTGCTTTCTAGTAGTCCGTGGTGTCCACAGTAGCACCGGCCAAAAGGCAAGATGCTGAGTGGGGCGTGGGGACACCCCGGGGACACCATTCCCTCCCACCTCAGGCTGTCTCCTGTACTTGCCTGGTGTATGCTCCCACCGCCTGCAAAGCAAGAGTAGCTCTCCAATGTGCAGCCGGGACTCAGGGACTCATCCAGTGGGAAACGCTCTGACCAGCCTCAGATTCAGCCTAGGCTGTCCAGTGGCTCCCACATTTGGGCCAAGGCAGTTGGGACAGGAGGAGTCCCTCTTTCCAGGTGTTGCTAGATTGTCAGTGAAAGGGGTCCAGGCATCCGTTTCTTTCCACACAACCCCATCTGACAGGCCCTGACCACCTGGTGGCGGGAATGTCAAATCAAGCGCACTTTGCTCAGAGCCACTTCAGTTATCACTCAGACCTCTCCAGCGGGTGCACGCACCCGACAACAGAGCCTGAGGCCCCGAAAGGTCACCCTGGCCCAGCTCCGCATCAGGACTGGGCCGCCCCCACTACCAGCCCGCGTCTGGCCCTGGAAGTTGTCCATTCCTACAGCACACCCTCACGGGATCTCTAACGCCAGCCTGGAATAGGGAAAACTCCTGCAGTAGAATAATTCTCAGCTCAACAACAAGACTACTGAGGGCTTTGCAGCCATAGCCCCAGTCGTCCTGGAGCAAAGAACGCCCTGGAGCAAAGAATGCCCCTTGACCCGGAGGCTCCTGCCAGAGATTCAGTGGCTTTGGACAGGGGTGGATCTGGAGAGAAGGAAGGCAAGCGCACGTGTCAGCAGTGTGGGCGAAAGAGCAGGCTGCCGCGCGGGTCCAGGGCCAGCGTGCGTCCCGGGTTGTCGCTCTGCACTCCAGCCAGGCTGCGAGACTGCACGGGTCTCAGCGATCGCGATCGCGGTGCCCCCACCGCCCCTCCCAAGCCAACCTTGGCCGTCGGGGCCGCCCCGTCGCCGCTGTCGTCGCCGCCGTGCGCGCCGGGTCTAGTGGTCCTAAACATTTCACAATTGCGCTACAGAACTGTTGAACTGTTAAGAACCACTGGACCAGGCGCGCCTGCACACTGAAGTTCTGCGCAGCCCGGACCTCCGGAGCCGCCGCTCAACGCCCTCCTGCGACCCGGCCCGCGTGGCCCGGCTGCACTCCGTGCGGCGGCGGCCGGCGTGCCTGCGCCTTTTATGCCGCACGGCCGCCTCGCTCGGCGCCGGAACGCGCCAGCCGCGCTGGCCGGACCGGTTTTTCCAGGCCCGTGGGTCGCGCGGCGGGTCGGCCCGACGCCCCGGGAGCTGCTCCGCGTGCCCGCGCGGGGGTGGCCCTGAGTCACCGGCCGCACCCGGCGCCCAGCTCGGCGCACCTGGCCGGGGTCGGCGCGGGGGCCGCGCCCGCTGGAAGCCCGAGCACCGGCTTTGCAAGGCTCGCCAAGGGGCCACGCCGGCGGGGCACGCACCGAGCCCCACGGGCGGCGCGGGGGCGGGATCGGACACGCCCGCACCGAGGACTCGCTTCAAAGAGAACTCCGTGGGAGGGGAAGGAGGGGATAAAGAGAAAGTGAAACTGGGTGGGGGGGCTGCGGCGAGTTTCTGCTTCCCAGACCTGGGCCTCTCAGCGATCGGAGGGGGCGGGGCGAGCCCAGTCCTGGGTCCTTGTGCCAGCTACCAGGGACTTTGCCCGCAGTCCAAAGGGCCCCGTGTGCTCCGCACCTGCAGGCGTCCTGCCGTCTGAGTCACTGAACCCATAAGGGTTCCCTTCCAGCGCAGCCTGCTGTAAGGAGTGTTTAAGGACATGGAGAGCCACTGGAGTCACTCTCAGAATCCTTCCCGCAGAATTTGAGTCCCTGAGGACCAGCAGAAGGGCTGTCATAATGCATTCAAGTCCAGGCCAGCCAGCCCAAGGAACGCAGTGTCTGCCGGGCTGAGCGCCCCTGACGGGGCGGAGGCAGAAGGAAGCCACTAGGCTGTGAGAAAGCCTCTAGACTTTTCACTGATGGCACTGTCAAGTTAAACGTTTGCATTCAACTTGTAGGGTGAAATAGTGGAGGTTTCTGTGTGTCGTTTTGCAGTTGGGTCTGTGGCCTCAGAGAGAAGCCGTGCCTTCTCAGAGGCTCACAGCCCTGGGCAGCGTGTAAGTCCGATTGAATGTGAAGTCAGGGGTGGGGGGCTGGCATGGAGGACTTAGGGCATGCCAAAGTCTTACTACTTAGACTAGAAGTCATCTCCTATCTCAGTGAGAAACCCTGAACGGCAAGACAGGGAAAAAAACAAAAAACAAAACCTCGCATCCAGTGTAGCCGGAGTGGGCTTCCTTCCCACAGCAAACATGGGCACTATGCCTCAGAGGGGACTTTTGAGAGGCAGGTGATAACTTCAGGCCCTGGTGGCTCTCTTGCAACAGGAAATGCTACAACCAGAGGGTAACCTTTCAAGAAATCACTTGTGTATGAGGAGATGGGTGGGGGTGGCCTGGAGGGCTCATCTGGGAGTCTTGATTATAGAATAGAAAACGCTGGGAAAACACAGAGGGTGTGACGAAAGGGAGATGTTCCCTAGAGATAGTCCTGGTGCCCAGGAGCTGAAGCCTCCCTAGAGGGAAATTACCAGTGTGCAAAACAGCAGTGAGCCTTGCCTGCTGAGGGCAGGGCTCGGCCCTCCTCCACTGTGAGGAGGGGCACAGGGTTCCCCAGCTTATGCAAACAGGAGTCTCTGGTCTGAGGGCAGCCTGAATCACCTAGGCTCTGCATGTGCCGACAGAGGACCCCAGTGTTCCTGCTGATGGAAGGATGGCCCGGTGCCCTTCTTAGGAGCCCGAAAGGAGCGTGTGAGTGTCTCAAGTGTCACCTCATGGATCATGCCATCTGTCTAAGCCACTTATCTGTGACCCTCGGAGGAACTTACTAACAGCGCCTGCCTTCCCCCCAAGCCTTCTGGGCAGTGCCATCGTCCTAGAGGCTCCTGGGAACCGGCCTGCCTGGCGGCCAACCCTCGTAGGAGTCCCTCTCACTGCCCAACTGCTGACGCCCCCTGGCCCCTGCTGCTCATGTCTGCAGACCCTGTGTGGCTGGCGAGCTGGGCAAAAGCCTCATGAGGCTTCCACAGCAGGCAGGCAGGCAGGCAGGGACGGGGGTGTTTCGGCAGAACGGGGAAGGGAGCCACCTCGGCTTGCACAACCTAGCAAGTGTGGGGGATGGCGCTGCCGGTCCCTCGGGAGGAGGGTGGCCTGCGGCACGTGGACATCAGGCTGAGTTCCACACTCTCCTCAGGCGTATGTGTGTCTCAGTCTCACCACCCTGCCCCGGACCCCGGAAGTCTCAGCCCACAGGTGAAACCGGGGCTTGCGGACACTCATGCCCCGTGGTGCCTCTCCACACACTCATCAGGGAGTCACTGAGGTGTGGGGCAAAGGCTTCTGGGCTCCTGCTGCGCTCAGGCGGTGTCACCAGGTTGTGCAAGGTGTGAACACACCTGTCTGGGTGAGGAACTGGGACGTTGCCAGGGCAGCGTCTGCCGGGCCTGGGAACCGGGCTGAGGAGCCTACGGTGTGGGTAGGGGAGCCTCACCTGGTTCACCCGAACGGCAAGGCCAGCTCGTGGGGTCACATTTGCCCACCATCCTTAGGGTGTAAATTCCCATGGGGCCTGGGTGCTTTCAAGCCCTGTCTAGGGGCCCAAAGGACAGATAAGCATCCTCACATAGGTGCAAGAGAGAGGGAGGCTCCTGGCTCCTAGCAAGAAAGGGCAAAGGCTGTACGCAGCAGAATAGGCGACCGCATCTCACACCCGAGGACCTGAAGCCCCGAGAGGGTGGTGTCCTTGTTAGACGCTCGGACGGAGAGCTGAGGTGTGCCTGCTTCCTCAAGTCCCATTACGCCTTAGTCCCCACCAGCAGCTGCCCATCTGTGTCAGGATACCCACTTGGCCACCCTGGTGGGATCCCCGCCTTCCCCACAAGCAGCCCTGGCCACAGAGGGTAGCGGGTTGAGAGCTGGAAGATGCACCCCCACACACACCTCCGCCCCATGTCTGGGGTCTCGGCCAGAGCATCATCGGGGTTTCTGTGGGTGCCTCAAAAAGGTGACTGAGCCCCAAGAGAGAATAAGGATGTGTAGATGGGGCCCAAAGTCGCCAGAGGGGGTGGTGGGTGGGGCAGCTTGCTCTGGCCCTTCCCATATCACCCTATCCTGCCGGGCCAGGCCGGCCTTGGGATGATTGCTTAAGTGGACTACTGTCTTCTGTGGAGATGGCTCTCTGCCCACAGCCTGAGGCCTATTCCCCACAATCTCACACAGTGACAACCCACAGACCCATCCGGCCAAGGAGCAGCTGTCCCGACTTTTTATTATTATTATTATTATTTATTTATTTTATTTATTTATTTATTATTATTATTATTTATTTATTTATTTATTTATTTTTTTTTTTTTGGTTTTTCAAGACAGGGTTTCTCTGTATAGCTCTGGCTGTCCTGGAACTCACTCTGTAGACCCGGCTGGCCTCGAACTCCCAAGTGCTGGGATTAAAGGCGTGCGCCACCACGCCCGGCTTGTCCCGACTTTATTGACAACTTTGATGACACTCTGCTCATCAAAGACCTCCCTCCAGATTTTCATGCCAACAGGCTGGGAAGCAGCTTAGCAGAAGTTAGCCCAAACTTAGGGAGGGTAAAGTCTGCTGCCCTGAGACACGTGGCTGGAGGGGATAACAAGGCCAGAACACAGCAGGTTTCTGAAACGGGTCAAGGTCTCATCAAATACAATGACGCTAACACAGTGGCCTGTCGGCTGGTATGTGCCCGAGGTCCTTTGGGCAGCAAGGAACAGCTCCTGCTGCAGCAGGGTGGCAGGTTGGGGCGGGAGCACTTCCGGAAAACAAGGTCTGCTGGGGACATTCAGGGGATACATCCAGAGGTAGGGCTCCCCCACTCCACCCCAGGTGCGCTGTGTATGGAGTCCAGGAGTTTGGGAGTTGCCCACCCAGTCTCAAAACTCCAGAGCAACGGGGGCGGATGTTAGCTGGATCAGGCCTAGGCCGTCCCAGTTACTCAGCTCAAGACCGGATAGGGTGAAGGTCTGATGGGCTCCCCCTACATGAAGCCCCAGAAGCCCCTATCTCCAGAAGATTATGTTTACTCTAGGGGTTCCCAAGAAAGGCTCTGGGTGAGGCGGTCTCCCGTATCCACGTCCTCCAGCTGTCTCCGAAATAGGCTCTGGGGTACCAGGTGCCAGGGTCCAGGTGCAAACCAATGAGAGTTCACTGACGAGCTGTTGGCCCAGCCCAGGACCTAGTGGGGCTGGGCACTGCCCCTGTCCTTAAAGCTCTGTATCAGGGCCACCACATCTGCATTCCCAGCAGCTTCAGCCTGTAGGGGAGAGGGACCCATGGGGACTGCCTGGGCTGCAGCACCCAGAAGCCCCAAAGCTCCACTGACCCCTACAGATGCCCCACCCTCACCCTGGGGACTGGCTGGACACACCCTGGGAGTGGGTGATTCTAAGGGAAGTTATTTCCCTAGGAGGAAGAATGGGGACTCCTGGTCGAGGAGTTGGGAGGGTAGCTGAGGACCCCCGGGAGGCCTGCAGAAGAGGGTCCAGGAGGAGTCTGGCACTCACTACTTGCAGGGCACAGTGTCCATCATAGTCCGGCTGTCCCAGGTCAGCCCCAGCTTGCCACCATGCCTGCAGGCCTTCTCTGTCTCCCCTTGACGCCAGCCTGGGAGTTGGGGGGGTGCATGGAGAGAAACTGTCAAAACCTGCTGGGTCCCTCACCTGCCCACCCTCTGTAGGAGCCTCTCCCAGCGCCCTAGGTACTCTTACAAAGACAGCCCTAAACAGCTGATCCAGCAGCACCCAGCCCTGGGGCAGGAGGCTCAGCTGCAGCGGGCGGCCTGGAGTCTGGTTTCACCAATGGGGTGTGACTGTGACTCAGGTCAAGGGCAGGAACTCGAGAGCACATGCGCATACACACACACACACACACACACACACACACACACACACACACGTGAGCTCGCACACCTATGAACATACACACACCCACCCCTTCCAGTTTCATATTTCACAACACAGACTCTGTGACGTGTCTGGCCTGCCTCAAGGCAGAAGGAAGTAATGACAGCCAGTGGCTTCCCAAGGGAACTGAGTAATTGAAGGGTCCAACTTGACCCTGGACCCTGGGAGGCTGCAGGTGCATCCTGGTTGGGGAAGACGTGCAGGGGTCACTTTCCCTGGAGAGGAAGTGTGGAGTGGACAGCCTTGAATAATGTCTTCATCCTTCCAAAGTCTGTATTTCTACTCTGAGAGCCAGGCCCCACCCTGGGTAAACTGAGGCTAGAAGAGACCCAAGTGGCGCTGTAGAATTTCTGGGGTGAATCATGCTGGAAGCGCCCCCACTGGTTCTCTCCACACCTCAGTCCAGGTGGCAGCTCAGGTTAGCCCAGCCTCTGGAAAGCAGAGTTCTTGGGGATGGCTGACTCTAGCCTCAGCTTCCTGGGACCCGAGTGCTGCCTCAGTTTCCCCATCTTTCACCGGAGCCAATAGGTCTGCCTGGGTGCAGTCCTGAACCAAGCTATCCCAGGAGGTCCTTCGAAGCCAGCTACGGCCAGGCCAGCCTCCATTCTCTCCTTCCCTCCCACACTCGCCCCATCGCCTCTGCGAGCCGCCCTCATCCCTTCATCTTGGGGAGAAGTTAGCAAACGGCCCTTTCTCCCATGGGATACTGCAGACCAGTGTAGGGGCCTGAGACTGAGACCTGCAGACTGAGGGCGTCCCAACAAGTCATTCTGAAGTCTCATGACAATCTCTAGCACCCAGGATGAACCCTGCGTGACAGCACCCAACCCCTGCTCTGACTGCCTAGATCCGCTTTTCTCTTTCCCTGTCTTTACCCCTTCTACCCGGATGCCTACCAAGCCCACAGCATATGTGCACCTGGGCTGGATGGTTCTGTTGGGTACTCCTGTAACCGGTGTGAGGGAGATACTTCTGTCAGCTAGGCCAGTGCATGTCACCTGGGTATGGGCTCCCCCTCCTCAGCTCCACCTGGTGGACCCCCTCCCATCAGCCCCAGGGCTTTCCTGGACCCTAAGGCTATCCCCCTTACATACACACAAACAGCCTTTCAGACCATCACCTGCACAGCTCTGTCCCAATGTCCTCCAGCTCCTGGGGAGACAGGCGAGCCCCAGCGGCCCGCAGCAGCCCAATGACACTCTGGTGCCTGCCATGAAACAGTGGTGACTGTCAGTGTGGCCTGGGTCCTGCCAGCCCCATCCAGTTCTCAGAGATGGGTAGGAGGGTGCCCACCCAGACACCCACTGCCTAGTTCCAGACAAGGACTGTCCCCTGATTCTTTGCCCAGGCTAGGGTGCCATCTCAATGGCCTCCATTTATTGGCACCTTCGCAGGGCGTCCCAGGTCCCAAGGCACAGGTCTGCAGGCTGAACAGCTCTCTATGCAAACTGCACACCCCAGGAGACCTCCCTCATCTGCTGGGACATCCCAGACACACTCAGCCATCCAGTCCCCACGCGTCATACATCCGAAGGGACCTCTCTCTGCTTAGACCCCGGATGGGCTCTGGGGAACCCAAGCCAGCTGTGCCCCGACTCTGCCCTTGGACACAGGCTGGGAAGCAGGAAGCGTGGGGTCTAGCGTGGCCAGAGCCATTTCCTGAGGCAATCTAGCTAGGCCGCATCTGGAGGGGGAGCTGCTGGGGCAGGGGTGCCGCAGGGCCATGGTAGAGCCTCCCAGACTTGTTCTGAAAAGAAGGCTCTGTCTCAGCACCCCAACACGGGTGGGAGGGAGGGAGCAGGACTGCACACTACCATCTGGTACCCCTGGGGAACTCAAACGCCCCACTCCCTAACTCCCCAGGGTCTGGGGACTGGGAGAGGGGTCAGGGTGTGCTGCTTGGGAAGCTGCTCTGATAGAGATGCCTCTGCCAGGCTGGCCTGTGCCACCGCACGCGACGCCAAGCTGCCACCACATGTACTGGCATCAGAGGTGACAGGAGGAAGCACCCAACTGTTGGCATGGCCTCTGCGCCCAATGCTGCTCTTGGCTGCAGGATGGGGACATCAACTGAGCCACACCGTGCGGCCTCAGCCTTCCTGCGTGGGACCGGAGAGGCTGGCGGGTGTGGGGGCACCCGCGGGGTCCTGTCCTCTTTCCCTCATAGATGCCGGGCAATGCCCAAACACCCACACTCTCTCGGCATGGCCAGGGCAGAGCCTGGCAGGCAGGACTGGAGCGGATAGGTTGGAGTGGGTTCCATTCCACACGGGGTGAGGGCCAGCTGGGGACCCTCTGCTCAGGTCATCTGCGCCTGTCATAGCCCCTCTGCTAGCTGTTTTTCTGCCAGATCTCAGGACACACAGATGACCGGGGGTCACCGGGAATGCCTCACACTTCATCCGTGGTGCTCTCCTTTCCTAGACACTGCCAAGCGTCTTCCAAGGCCACCTCCTCCATGGAGCACTTCCAGATTGCCTCACAGAAATAGGCCTGTCACGGACCTGTGTGTGTCTCACCTGACCTTTGCTCACATCAGACAGATGTCCTCTAGCCACTGCCCACACGCCCCCTGCAGCACCCGGGCCTGGTACCTGCCCCTCACGGCCAGCAGCAGCGGGCTCTCGCCATCCTCATTACGGGCATCCACGTCCACGCCCCTCTGCAGCAGCATGGTGACCACCGCAGCATGGCCCCTCCGTGCAGCCGCATGCAGTGGGGTTTGACCACTGTAGTCCTTCAGGTTTAGGTCTCTGCCCTAGGAGGACAAGAGGGCACACAGCCTCAAAACAGGGCCGGGCCAGGTGGGGTAAGCCACCTAGAGGACGAGAGTGGGGTTCACAGGGCCACCCCCGCCCCCAACCTCCAGCCAGGCCCTTGGGCCAGTATGCAGGCCCATTACCCAGTGTGCATCATTGAGGCCCTGGGGGGATGTATCCTGCCCGGGTAAGCAGCATCCCGCCTGCTGGCTTAGTCCCTCGGTGGGGAACTCACCAGCTCCACAAAGGCCTGCAGAGTGTCCAGGTCACCAGCGTGAGCTGCAGCCAGGGCCAGCCCGGGCAGCAGAACATCTGTCATGGCATCGACCTCCTGCTGGGAAGGCAATGGCGACAGGGGCCACTGTCATGCTCTGAGGCTCCGAGCACTCACAGGATAAGGACAGTCAGAGCCGGCAGTCCCCTGCCTGTGTGAACCCATCTCCCCACACGGTGGGGAAGGAGGTCTCACCAGAGGAGAAAAACACCAAAGCTCCCCATGGGGGGGAGGCTCTGGCAGGAGCCCCCGTGCCCACCCGCAAGCCCACCCGCCCCTACACCCTGGGAGGGAAGACCAGGCTAGCCCTTGTTTCCTCTCTCTGCTGTCTAAGCCATTGACCCCCAAGATCTATTTCATTTTCTGTCTCCACTGAAGACAGGATGATAGTCACAGGTCATTCCTTGAGAGAGCATGGGAAATGGTGCAGGACCCACCACACACACACACACACACACACACACACACACACACACACACCGGAAGGTACACAAGTATAGTAACATTCCTGGAAGGACTACTGTCCCACTGCCTAGTCGCCCAGGGCCTCTCCAAGCCCCCCCCCCAAAAGCCTTCAAAGTGACACTTTGTCCAGCGTCCACGCTGGTCTAATCATCACAGCTCCAGGCCAGCAGGGCCCTAGAGGGACGAGGCACCTCATCACACCGTCACCTAATGACAGGCCACGCACACAGCCGGCATGGAGCCATCAGCCACCTGGCATATAAGGCAACTCCACACAGGCCACTTGCTGGGCTCCTAGGTCTTCAGCTTCCTCAGCCCGGCTAGGGACTGCGCACTCAAGTACTGAGGGCTGAGGGAAGCTCCGAGGTTAGACCACATTCCAAGGTGCGGGTGTGGCCTGGAACCCTCAGCTCAGAGTACTGAAGAGAGCCCAGTCAGCCCTGATTCTCCAGCACCCAGGACAGACGGCACCTCCACCTTGCTAAAGCTCATCCGAGTCTGGGGTGACAAGCTGGCAGGACATGCCCTGACCACAGACAGCAGCCCCTGCTGGCTGCCCCATCCTTTCTATCTCCACACAACAGACAAACCCCTTTCCTTCCCTGACTCCGCCTTGAGATCCCTCCGAACGCTCACCATCCACCTCAGAGCTTCCTCCTGGTCCTCCCGCCAGGCCAGAGCAACAGTGCAGGAGCCGCAGATCCTGCCATCCCACCAGTGTGCCTGGACCCTGCCACCCCCACACAGCGCAGCTGCTGGCACCTGGCTGCCACTCGTACTGAGAAGCCGTGCTGCCCTGCAGCCCAGCAGGCCATCTTGCAGGAAGGCATCTGTTGGAGGCAGGGTCATCTCCCCACGAAGATCCTTGGCCAGCAGCTACAACAGAAGCATACAGAGGCTGCTGGACTCAGCCAGCCCAGGGCCAGGGAGTCTGGGCTACCTGGGGCGACCTGGATCCCAGGGCAGGGAGTCGGGCCTGCTGCAGGTCTGACACACAGCCTCTGTGACACCTTTCAAGGGCTTGGCGTGACCCACAAACCCCTCAGAAGGCTAACGCTGCCCTCCCTCCCTATGGGTTTCCAAAGACCTCAGCCAGAGCTTGGCATTCTACAGGCCTGGAGCACTGTGTGTGAATCCCACCTGGGGAGGGGGGGCAGGGCAGGGTGTCAGGAGCGGTGGGGGAGGATACTGAACTGGTACTCAGAATCCAAGACTCTCCAAAGAAGGATAGGGTGTGGCCTGGGTGAACTGGGTCAGCACTGGTCCTATCTTCCCTTCCACTTCCAGAACAGACACAGATACTCCTTCGGGCCCTCTCAGGAGTCAACAGGCATTCGTGTGCTCACGGGAGTACTCTGAGTCCCAGGGGTACACCCACCTTCTTCCTGTCATCCAGGCTCAGCCCTGGCTGGCCCAGCACATAGGACAGTTTGGCCAGGGCAGCCTCTGATGTCATGTCGAAGCCTGAAACTATGCCAGCTCCTGCCATGGCCTGTGGGAGGAACAAACCGGCCATGGAAGGAGACTGGCTCAGGGACCTCCCCAGCAGAGGGGGGGCAGAACCCAGACACCCTCCCCTTTCCCAGGCCCCCTTTCTACCCCTACCATGCCAGATGCATAGTCCGAAGTCACCGCCCCCTGAAGGCAATGGGTACAGTTGACAATGATCAAGCCTTGTTCAGCCGCCGCCCGAAGCTCCTGGAGCAGGTCTGGCTTGGTGGGCCCGTTCCCGGAGCCGAAGGTCTCCATGACCACGCCCTTCAGCGGGGGCTGCAGGAAGGTCCGTACCTGAACAGGGCACACAGATTTGGGGGGCTTCAGCTGGCAAGAGCAACAGAGCTTATGCCAGGCTTCCCTCTCGGGGTAGCCAGGCTCTCTGACTGTGGGGCGAGCTGAGCCCCAATATTCCCCCTACCCCTGCAGTGTTAGCATGAAGACACTGGAAGACCCTCAGAATGGGCCCCGCCCAGACTCCTCCAGGCAGGACCACTACATTCAAGGACAGAGGACTGTTTTGTGTCCCACCAGCATCTCATGTAATAGGTAAAGGAGGCACCAGACACTACAGGAAGAGCCGGTTCAGAGGGCTGAAGACAGGAAGCGAAGAGGGCCGACAACCAGGAGAAAAGGCAGAGAGAGATGCAGCAGTGGGTGGTGGTGGTGGGGGGGGCGGGGTATAAACAGGCCAGCCTGAGACCTGGCCAGAAAGAAAACAGGAACGGCAGAGAGCAGAGTCCCGGGGACACTCCCAACCAGCCTCAGAGTGGCATCCTAAGGGCAGCACGCATCCTCGCACGTCCACACGCATCCACGTGCAGTCCACACCCGTCCTCACGTGTCCACAAGCGTGCACGAGCACACACTCAGCTTACAAGCTCAGCCTTGCACCTTCAAGCACTCAAGACTTCGTCCCAGGAAGAGTGGAGCCCAACTCGGCAGGGAAGGCCCCCCAAATGGGCAAGCGTGGTTCTGTGCAGACCTTGGTCCGAGCAGGGCCGGGGGTGGGGGAAAGTGAGACCACAGTTCCTGGGAGCCCTGGGGGATGTGAGGGCCCAGGAGCCATGGAGGAGAACGCTGTAGGGCAGAAGGGTCTAAGGTTCCCCTACCAGGGAGGCGGGAATCCCAGGGTAGAGGCGCAGGAGGCCCACGTCGGGTTCCATGCTGCTGTGGACCACCAGGTGGCTCTTCCCGCTGGCCTTCCGGACCAGCTCACGGTTGACTGGGGACAGAGAGAGGTCTTGGTGTGTGAAAGCCACGGGTTACAGACGGCTGAGGCCCCAGCCCTCCTCCGGTCTTTCCTTCCTGCCCACCCTCCTGCTCAATCTCCTCCAGGAATCAAATCCTTTCAGCCCTGGTCTCCCGCAGGCCGGTGCTGCGTTCCCTACAATCCCACGGCCTGGGGGTAATGTTAGGAGAAAGATCAGCGGCCAAGCGGCGGGGATCCAGGTGGTGACAAGGACGATGGCTGAGGGTTGGGGGTCGTGGCTAAGAGGGAAGGGGAAGGAAGACTCCCAGGCAAGCCTGACTAAGCTGAGGCGGAGTGTGTGGGGTGGGGACAGCACGCCGGGCACGGGACTAGTGTGTGCGAGGCTGGAGCAGCGGTCTGCTGGTCTCAGAGAAGTCCAGAGGGCCCTCTCATCACACAGTCTATCCTGTTGCCCTCTTGCTGGGCACTGGGCACCTTCTATGCCCACTGTCTAGTCAATTAGTTCATCTTTTCAAGTCATACCTTTAAAGCAAGCAAGCCTCCGTCTCTTTACCCCCCTCCCCCCCAGTCCAGGGGGCCCTAGGGCCCATCAGCCCTCCCATTCCCAGGCTGAGAAATGGCAGAATCCCAAAGGAGGGAAGGGAGGGGTAGGGATTTGGGGCCAGCTTCCCTTGAACGGAGCCATGCCTGGGGACCTTCCAGGAGGCCATGGTGAGTTCACACCAGGGCACCAGCCACACCGGCACAAACAGGCATGGTGAGTTATCACTTGAAATTAACGAATCCCGGTTACCCAGAAGCCTCATGTCGGTGGCTTTCCTGTACTAGACTGCACCAAGGGATCCTCTACTCCAGTCTAGGAAAACTGAGTCCTGGAGAGGGAACGGCACCCTTGAGGTGCCACGCACAGGGCCAGGACTAGACCGCAGCTCCGGGGTCCTCCTCCAAGACTGCCCACCCGTGCTGCCCTCCTGACCTCACGCCGTGCGAGGGGGTCATGAACTCAGGCGGTCTGCAGACAACAGCCACATGTGATAATCAACCTGACAATATTCCGGACACACACTGGAAGGAGAGGGATGGGGGCGGGGCAATGGAGGGATGGGGGCCGCGAAGCGCACACCCGCACACCCTGCCGGCCACGGCATCCATCAGCTCATACAATGGCAGCGTGAGGGGTCCTTTAATTTAAGGACCTGCATCTCAGCTGGGCAGACTGATAAGGCTGGATGGCGCAGTTGCTGCCATCAAAAGAGTTATGGGTGGGGGTGGGGGTGGGGTGGGGGCTGCACAGAGACAAAGGAGCACCCCATGGCCAGCCACTCTCCTGAGGAGCCAGGAAGTCTCTCTTGGGATCTTTAAGTCCTCCCCTGGATGGGCTGCGGGTGGGAGGGCTCTGGGGACATGAAGGGGAAGGCAGCAGTGACTAAACTAGGCTGTCACCTTGGTCTTTTAACAGCCCCTGCTGTCTTCCAGGTGGAGAGATCAATCTAACCCGGGAGTCTGGTCTGCTCTCAGCCTTAGGGTCTGAAGTGGCCCTGCGGGTTCTGGGAGGAGGTAGGTGGCTCCTAAGTGCAGAGCAGGGCACATGTCTGTGTGTCAAAGGTATGGCGCAAGACCCCAAGCTAGTGGACAACAAGATCAAGGGGCGCCTTTTGCAGCACGGCAGGGTGGCTCCCTCCCTCGGTTCCTCTGCTCTGGGGGGCTGGGGGGCTTCCCTGCAGAGTCAGAGCTGAAGGAGGGAACTAGGAATGAGGAAGAGGAGGAGATGGTGGAGGCAAGAGGGAGGAGCAGAGCCAGCACGGCCTAGCTGCCCCCCAGGCACCGGATCCCTACGCCGGCGCAGAGCGGACTGAGCAGCTATGGTCTACGTCTTTCCTGTCTATCACCACGGACGGTCCCTGGACCCCTCATCTCCCAGAGGGTCGGTGGCAGCCCTCGGGAGCCCCACTTCACCTGGTATCAGGGTTCTGTCCTGTGGACAGCTGGCAGGAGGCCCTCCCCTCCCGCCCTCCCTCCCCTAGCCTTACCAGCCACACCCTGAGCAGAACCCAAGATTTCTCCACATGAGATGTCAGAACCGGCCGGGCAGCCTGCCGATAGCTAGAAGGCGAGGTGCAGGTTCCCACACACCCACACAGCAGGATGGATCAGGATACTGGGCTGGGACTGGGGGTGAGCCTCAGCTCTGGGCTAGGGAAGCTTTACTGGGCTGGGCTGGGTTTGTGGGCCAGTTGTCCCAGTGTGGAGGAGTCTTTTAGAACCAGGGTGAAGGCCTCTGCCCACAGGAGAATCTCCAATCCTGAGCCCAGATAAGGAATGACTCAGGCTTAGAGCTGAGCTGCAGTGTCCACTCCCCCCCACCCCCCAACCCCCCCTCTCCCCCCAGGCCACACTAGTGCCACCACCCAGCATTGGCTAATAGCTAGATCACCATAAGCCACCGTCTAAGGCAGGCTCTTCCAAGGAGGCTTGGACAGGTTCTGGCCCGAGATAACAAGTGGACCTCTGCCACCCCAGAGACCCTGGTGCTCAGGCTTGGGGGGGTTTCCTGCCTACAGGGTAGGGGGAAGGGAAGGCTTTTAGGAAGTAGCCCTGCCCTCCCTGGAGGGTCTCCTGAACCTGGAACAGCTTCTGATGCCAAGGAAGAGTACCAAGAACCTGCAGGTCCCAGCAGTGCTGCGTCCCACCCACAGGACTCGCTGTGCCCTGGCAGACGCACAGTGTGGGTGAGGGCTGCCTGCCTCCACCCTCCTAGGGAGATGGGGCGGTGCCAATCATCCTGCCAGACAAGAAGAGCTGCTTTGGCTCTAGACTAGCAGCCCGACCTGAGCATGCACACGGAAGCCCAGTCTGACGGGTCAAGACCCCTAATGGAATCCCAAAGACAGCAGGGCAGGGACCAGAGCCCGGGCCTGCACCCCAGTTATAGGCAGGCCCGGGAGGGGTTTAAGAACCTGGGACCAGCGGGCAGTGGGGCCACTTGCCCCAGGGTCAGATGGCTGTTCACGTCTCCTCTACCTGGTTAGGACAGGCCAGGGAAGGACCAAGAGACAGTTGCCCTGAGTTGAAAGAGACAGAGAGCCTTAGGAGGATATAGATCCAAGATGGGAGGCTGGGGGCCATTAGAGTCAAGGTCTAACTGGCATCAGAGGCCACTCTGCACTTAGGGTAAGGCGTGGCTAATCCCTTCTGGAAGCTTCAGGGCCAGGACCCTCTGGGACTCCTAAGAGTCATGTTATACTACAAAGAGCTAGGTTCTAAGGAGACCCAGTGTACACAGCAGACCCACAGGCTGTCGCCGAGAGGAACGTCTCAGCTGAGGCTCATGGGAGTCAGACTCCCAGGCTCTGAAGCGATGTTCAGGAGGTCTCCGGCCCCCACACAGACCCCACGCCCCCACACAGACCCCACGCCCCGCCGTCAGCCAGCAGGCAGACCCTCTTACTTGTCACATCTGCGCCCACAGTGGCTAGAGGGGGCAGGTTAGGGGAGCAGAAGGCCGCAAACCTCCGAGCGTCCACCTTGGTTGTCCGATTGCCCCGAAAGAGCTGATTCTGGAAGAACAGGCAGACCTGTGCAGGGTAGGACGGACAGACAGCAGCTCAGAGCCGGCCCGACACCCTCCCGCTCTCCCCGGCCCACCAGCACCCACATACTAAACCTTGAAGGGAACCAGCACACAGGGTCCCCCCCACCCCAGGTCACCTTCCTGCCAACACCACCAAGTGGAGACCCAAGTCCCCCGGGGCCCAGGGAGCCTGGCTGCAGGCGGCGCTGTCTGTCTGTCCGGCCACCACCTCTCCACTTGCGCTCATGCTACCTGTACAAGGAGCCAGGGGCTCCTCTATGGTGGACGAGGTTGGGGGACCACCCTTCACCTGCCTGCTTGTCTTTCGTAATTCCTGACCCTGACCTCGCCAATCTCCAGGGAATAGCTAAAGACAAAGCGATCCCCAGCCTGGCCCGTGAGGGACAGGCCTGTGTCTCCTTCTGCTCTGCTAGCTGAGACAAGGGGATGCAACAGACTCCGAGCCCAAGGTGGACACAGCCCATTTCCACGGACTACGCGTGTGCACACAGCACGGGGTAGAGTATCTACAACACAGAACCTGGCTGCCCTCAGGGGCGTCGGTGTGGAGGGGGCGGGGCCTTCCTTCCTCTGCTTGGTCAACTCCAGGTTTGTCACGGTTGTGTTATTTGGGAGGATAGGGTCAGATGTCCCAACCTCCTGTGGGTCCCACGTGTGCCATACCCGCATCCCTGGCATTCACTCCCCACCCCCCACCCAGGCCACACACGCAGCCAGGCCAGATACCTCAGGGATGGCGTACTGGCCAGCCATGAGCAGGGCCCCCAGCAGGTTCTCACGGCCATCACTCCACAGCGCGTGGATAGGGACCTGGGGAGAGGGCAGAGAGGTGGCTGAGGCCTGGGGGTCGGGGCAAACCCAGATCCCCACACTAGGTAAACCTCTCAGGCCCAGCCAGGCAGGGGAGTGGAGGAAGGCTTGGGCTGAGGACGAGGGTCTGGAGATATAGCCCACTCCCAAGACTGCCAACCGCTGGCATTGCTTCTGACTATGTCTGCACTGGGCTTCTTGACCTGTCCATCTGGTGGCCACAGAAGGAAAGGAACCAGCAGACACCCAGATCCAGTTTTGGCCCCCAGCCCACAAAGCTGCAAAGTCCAGTTCCCTCACTACTCCAAGAGCTATGGGGCAGGCAAGGGGGCCCAGGGTGGAAAGTCCTTCCTGAGGCCTTCAGAGCAGGCTGGCTTGTCCCCCACACACACACACACACACACTGCCCAGGTATACCACAGACAGCGCCTGGAGTGGCTGGGCAGTGCCCAAGAGAACACAAGTGGACAGGACCGCTGGGGGATCTAGAGAAGCCACGGTCTGCAAGAGCATCTGGCCGGAGAACGGGCAGCTGGGAGCAGACAGTGCAGCGTCCCTGGAGGGGGCTCCCCCTAGGGCCACCGAACCTCAGCGGGCCCCGGGAATCATAAGGACTAGGGATGATTTGTTGGGGACATTCCCAGAGCAGGGCTTCTGTACTATGTGGTTCTCTGGGAAATTGGAGAGACTGCGCAGAGCAACTGAACCAGCACTCCCAACAGTACCTGGCACTCTGAAAAGAGACTTTCCCTTGCAGGAAGCTGAACCACCACTCCCACCTGGTGGATGGTCCCCCAGGCTATGCTCAAAGAGGGGAACCCAGATGCTGGCTTCCTGTAAGTAGGCCCTGACCTCTGCCCCATGGGGGATTCTGGAGGGCTTGGGTAGGAAGAGCTCCCGTGGTCACCGGTAGCAACAGAAACCCCTCTACTCAGAGTTCTTTACTACAGCATTCCATTTGGTTTGGGCGAAGGGGTACTAGGTCAGGGCCAGAGGAGGGGTGTCATACCTAAGGGTTGCTAGGGATAGCACCGGAAAGAAGAGAAACAAGAGGGGGAGGGGAGTCTCCTGAGCTCTATGCGCTCGTCTTGGGTGGTGGCAATGAACAGCAGACGGAAGCCCAGTAGGAAGAAGAGGGAAATCCCTGCATGGCAGAGCTGTAAGGGGCATGGTAGAGCCCCACGGCTAGGTGCTGGGAACTCTTGAGACCTTAATGGGTCAGACCTCCGGGAGCCCGTGGGTCCCTCGCTTCAGGAATTGGTAGCAGTTCAGCAAGAACGCAGTGACCAGGCAGGGCCACCACCTAAAGTGTCTACACACTCTACGCAGCAGGGATGGCGCCAGACACAGCTGCTGAGCAGGAAGCCCAGGGCTGGCCACGGCCTGGCTCTGTGTCCCCTGGAGGTCTCTGACCCTGAGGACGTGTTACCTGGGCACCCGTGAGGACGACCGGTTTCTGCAGGTTTTCCAGCATGAAAGAGAGCACGGAGGCAGCAAAGGCCATGGTGTCTGTGCCGTGGATGACCACAAAGCCCTGGTACTGTGCGTAGTGTCTCTGTTGGAAGGAATGAGCTCAGGACAGGACAGGTCTCTCCACCACAGGCCTTTCCCTGGGAACGTGGCGGCAGGCAGGTGTCTCCTCATAGGCCACGAGAAAGAGAAAAGGCCTAGGATGCTGGCAGAGGGCTGGGTGTGGCACTCTTTCATACCCCCCTAACCCCCATGGGTCCTCTCTGGAGTCTCTGCTGGAGTCCCCCTCTGTAGCTTGCTTCAAAGAACGAGGCAGTGTGGGCTCCGGGGACTCCAGCTTCCCAGCAGCTCCCAGGAGCAAACACTCTCTAACCATCATGTCCCTCTGGCATGCTGGCCAAAGCCGCAGCTGCCAAGACAATAGTTCCGAGGGCTAAGAGGCTCCATGCTTGACCCATTGAAAGACCAGAAGAGCTGGGCAGTCTCGTGGAGACGTGTGCCCTCTGCTGGCCAGTTGCGGTATAGCCGCTTTGCGTCCCAGGTATGAAGAGCACCAGGCAGTTGGGTCAGTGCCCAGAAAACCATCATGAGATGGTGTAGTTTACCCTACTTCATGGCAGAGTAACACCAACTAGACCTAGCCTGGCGATTCTGTCAGTCACAAGTGAGGAAGACTGCCCTGGGAAACGTGGAGCCCAGATTACCCTATTCAGGACAGCTGGGGCTTCTTAAGGGAGGCCAAGTCGACATAGCTACAGCTGCACCTGAGAGCTAGGTGTGGGATCATGGGAGAAGAGAAAAGCTGAAGGGAGGGTTAGCTCCAGGCTAAAGCAGCTGCCCTCGATGCTACCAGTACCAGGCACTGTGATGGGGGGTTTGGAGCTAAATCCACTGAGAGGCAGCTCTAAGGTTGAGATTGGGGGTGGGGGAGAGGGTCAGGACCACAAAGAAACTCAGCCCGGACATCTCCCACCCCAGTACTAACTGGAACAAGTGAACGGTACGAGCAACCAGCCTCTACTCGTATGAGAGAAAGGGGATCAGACTGTGCAGGGCGTGGCCCAGGACCCAGCCCTTTCCCGATGCACGCTACTGCCACATCTCAGGTGGACACAAACTCTCACCAGCCCATAGTTACTCACTTGCCCAGTGTTCTGCAGGAGGCCTGCCCTGCCCTCCGGTCCCGCCCACATTTAGCCCCTCCCACACCATAACCTTCCCCAGGATCCACCTGATGTCCATACCCACCTTCCAGCCCAACCCAGCTTTATGGCCCCACTCACATCCCATAGCCCCGCCCATGGCCCTTCCAATTCCACACTGCCCTGCCCGCACTCCCACCCTCTACCTCTATGGTTTGGGCAATCTGAACCCACTCAGTGATGGTCATGTCACTGGAGTCGAAGAGTGGCTGGCACTCCAGAACCGTGTAGATGATCCTCTGGTCAGGACTGGCCGGGCTGCAGGAGGCAGAAACAGTCTTCCATTCTGCGCTTTCTCCTGATCCACGGCTTTCTCCGACTAGGGTGTGGGGTTGGGGCTGGGGCATCCTGGGAGGGGCTTGGGCATGGGCGGGGCTGGGTGTGGGCGGGGCTGTGGCATCCTGGGAGGGGTTGGGGTGTGGGCGGGGCTGTGCCTGGCAGGGGCTCACATGTGAAAGGGGGCATGGGTTCCCCCTCACTAGCATCACATCATGAGTACAAGCCCAGCCTCCCTTCCACCTGAAGCTCCAGGTAGACAGGCTAACTTAAGCAGTGTCCCTGCTCGAGCTCAGAGAGAGGTCAAGACCACCAGCTCCTGTGACGCAGAAATCTACCTCCCTCGGCTATGAAGGGTACAAGGTAGCTGGGGCAGTGAGGATTCACGCGATAGCCGTCTGAAGAGGGAGGGGCCAGCTAGGTGGGCCCAGCCTCTTCTGCTAGGCTTGGTGCCTAGACGGGAGAGCCTTTATCAAGCTTGCTGAGAGCTTCCTTTACTCCTGCCCTTTCTCGCTCAAGAGCTTCCGGGGAGGGGAGGAGGAAGGCCGGACAGTAAGCTGAGTGCCGGGCACGCCGTGGTGGACAGGTTCTACTCTGGTAGAAGGCAAAGGCCAAAGCCCAAGAACTCAAGGTGTCAGAGGTGCCTCTTGCAAGTGGCTCGCACCGGAGGCTGCGTCCCCTGGCCCTGGCAGGGCCTGCCCACCCTTCAACCCCAGGACAGCTCCACCGCATCCCAGCCACAGAGCCTGGAAGATTGTTCACTCACGGGAGCACCAGCGTATCCTCGGGCAGGCCGTGGGTCCTGGCATAGTCTTCATCATGGAACATGTGAAGTGTGCGCAGGACGGCAGCCAGGCCCCGTCCAGGTACCAGCACTGCGGGCAGAGTCCAGGTCAGGGTCATAGCAAGCGCTCGCAGTCAAACACCCTTCCCTCCTCCTGGGTGGCAGGCTGTGGACTAGGGCAGGGGCCAGACTTCAGCCGGACCAAACAAGACTCACAGATGTCACAGGCTGGGAGGGCTGGGCCACGGCTGCTCCTAAGACCTGAGGTAACTTAGGGAGCACTTTCACGTGGAGGCCTCGGCAGGCTCCCCTGGAGCTGGCTCCTCAGAGAGTCCTAATCTTAAACCCAGGCCATCCCAGACACTCCAAGCACCAGTGTCTGCCCTGTCCTGCCTCTGCTTGTATCAAATGTGTCTGTACATCCCGCCAAGAGGGGTTCGTGGGGCCGGGTCCTCTCCAGGCTTTGGCCCAATGGTTGCTATATACACTCACAGTCCCACCCCGGCCGGTCTGTGTGTGCTGTCCACCCCACCCCGCAGAGTATGGACTGTGTACAGCTTCTCCAAGGGCCAGTTCAGGCACCCCGTCCTGTCCCCAAAGGCCAAGCACACAAATGCCCCAACCCACCCTACAGCCTTAGTATCTGAGGAACCCAGATCGAAGGGAATGCTGTGAGCCCTGCTCCCAACACACCCCCAGGAGGTCCTACTGTCCGGCAGAGGCTCCCAGAAAACACGACTGAAGTCTCAGCCATTCCCAACTATTATCCCGTGGCCCCTTCTTCAATACCTGCCCCCTTCTGCCTCTCCTGTGGTCACAGCTGCAGAGTCCTTTTGCCGGGAGGCCCTGTGCTTGTGAGGACACGGACACCTCTGGGGACCACGGGGAGGAGCCCATCTATGGCCGAGCAGGCTTTCCTTCCCCACTTCACACCACGCCTGAACCAAGCTGCCAGGAACTCAGGCCAGAAGGTGCAGCTGGGGCTGAGGGGTGGCCAGGTGGGGGAGGGTTCAGCCCTCAGCACCCCCTGAAGCAGCCTGCAGACCTGAGGGTCCCAGCGGAGTGCCAGCCTCAACCAAGTTTGATGCCTGCCTCACCCTGATGCCAACGGCCACGGAAACATCCCGCCTACCTCCTGACCAGGGGCCTACCTTCCCCAAGGATGCTCTTGCTACATCCTGTTTCTTGGGTGGCACTTGAGCACTCCGCCGGCCCCTCCTCCCATAGTGAGGCCTCTCCCATCTCCCCCACCCTGCAGCCCACCCCCACGCCCCACCCCCACCGCTGCTTGCCAGCCCTTCACTGCTGCAGGCTAGCTCTCATTCCTGAGAACATGGTCACAAGTAAAACCCAGATCAGATGTGCTCTACACCGCCCCCGGGTGCAGGTCAGGAGCCTGCAGGATCCGGAGCTGACCAAGCTGTGCCCTGCCAAGACCCCAGCTTCCCCCCCCATCTCCAACACAACACACCCCTGGCCTAGCATGGAGTCCCTAAAACTTCCCAGGTGTGGTCTGTAGTCACTGTCACTTATGGAAATGGCTCATGGGCTGGGCTCAGAAAGCGGAGGGACCCTGTATGTTTAGTCAGCCCCGTGGTCCTCCAGAGACATCCTGCGTGTGACCAGGACCATGAGCCTGCCTCCACACTCAGGAGCCGCCCAACATCCCTGTCTAAGACCCTGCGTGTGGCATTTGTCTTTTGTGACAAAGTGTTTGAAGGTATGATTGTGTAACGTACCCCAGGAGGGAGAGAAGGTGCTGTGTTTTCACCTGTGTGTCCTTGTAAGAAAAGGCAGGCAGGGGAGGGGCCCACACCAGAGGCCATTGACAATGCAGAACACAGAACAGAGGTGCTGTCTCATTGCAGACGGGGGGTTGGGGGGTGGGGGGGTGGGGGGGTGGGGAATGTGGCCTCAAACCAAGGACCCTGGCAGCCACCAGAAGGTGGTGGCAGGAAAACCGCTCAGCTGTTAAGGCCTTGAGACTTTAAACTTCGCCTCCGAAAGAGGGACGGGCCCTGAGGCTCTCGATGCTGAATGGCTAGCAAGCTCAGGACACGGAGACCTCCATTCTCCATGAGATGTCCCTTGACAGCAGATGGCACTGGATACCTCCAGGGAAGCAGAAGGGGGCGGGGCACTTAGGCAAGGGACCCGTGAACATGCTTGCACTGGGCAAGGGTCTTCTGTCTCCAGCTGGTCTATTAACTCTGACCATGGGCCATGGCTCCTGGGGTAATCATGGGCTGGACTGAGGGGGCACAGACCCTGGGAGCCCCGTCTTAAAGGAAGACACCTGACAAGCATTAAAACCAGCCAAGAGAAATCTAAACTCTCCTATGCTTTTCTTTCTGGGAAGAAGAAACTTGTTATCACATGTCAAGATCCAGGGGGGGGGGCAATTGTCACAGAAACAGCCACGGAAGACAGGACCTGGGCTGCCAGGTGAGGCCATTTTTCTGGATTCCACTTAACTTAGAATTTTCTGTGATTTCTTTCAGTGTTCAGTACTGGCCTTCATTCCCGATTCTGATTTTATAAGCTGCACCCTTTCCCACGGAAGGTACCCCAAAGCATATAAGCCTGGGGTTCTGAGCCCCCCTGGGAGCTCCTGCTGGCCCGCAAGGGTCACACTGCGTGTCATCCCACCTGACTGGGCTCTAGGGCTGGCGCCAACTGTGACCACTGGGCAGGGAGCAGCTTTGGCTACTCTGTGCAGAAGCTCAGCTCCCCTGCGGTGGTGGCAAGGACTGGCTCCCACAGGGAGGTACCCGAGTTAACCCAGGGCCCCCTTGGGTGCCCAGGTGTCACTGAAGCAAGCCTGGGACCAGGCTGGGATCACATGTTGTTTTGTGACTTGTGACATTTCCACAGAACCCCGAAAGGGGTGTGAAGAGGTGAGGCATGCTGTCACCTCTGCCCTCCCCTGCCTTGGCAGGACTCGCCACATGGCGCTGGGCACTGTTTACCAGCAGGTGCACGAGCTGTCCCAACAGCGGCAATCTAAACAGCTTCTCTGCAGCGGAAGCCGCCACTCCCACTCACAAGGGGCCGGGACCCACGAAAAGCGAGGCCAAGCTGGTTAATCATTCACGCCAGTGGGGCCATGCGGGGAGGCAGCGCCTGCGGCCCACAGTTCGGCAACCCGTAGCCGGGCACGCCGTGCCTGAGCCCAGGTTCCAGCCTTAGGCATGACCCAATGCGCCTGGCGTTGGGGTGCGCCTCGTTTCCAGAAACCCTTCCCCTTTACAGAGTTAAGACACCCGTTCCCATCTGCCTATCTGAAGAACCTGTGGCTTCAGCCGCACACGAGGCAGGCCCAGGGCTCGGAGACTTCGCACTGGCTGCTCATTCCTGTGTGTAGCTCCCCCTCGAGGTCGTCAAAAGCCAGATTTATTTTCTAGTTCTCCCTGGTTCCCTGAGGACTGAGCCTAAGGCTCCCTAAAGTTGCTCTAAAGGATCGAAAAGGATCAGTAGCTACAGGCCATGGGGTCTCATGGAGGCTGCGGGGTCCCATCAAGGCCTGGGGTGGGTTTCTAGAAACAGCTGCTCTGGGGAACAGAGCCCTCAGCTTAGAACCATACTGTCCTGGCTGCTGCCCGCCTTCTACCAGGGGTCTGAAGCCTGCTGCCCCACTGATCTCCTTGGGCGGAGTGTCTGCCACCCTGAGGAGGGGCTTCTAAACCAGGGCAGGTGCCTGCTGGCCCCAGCTCTTCCCAGGGCTTGCATGTCCCAGAGCATGGAGCAGGTCCTAGATCTTCGCCCATCTGAAAACCCACCCCCTACCGACGTGGGGCTTCAAGGTATTCCGCTCGCCTGGCCTACCGTGCTCCTCCACCCTCTTAAGAGACCCGTAGCACGCACGGGAACATCCGAGGGGCATGGGGCGCGATGTCACCACAGGTGGGGCTGTGCTCAGAGTCCACTGGCCCTTTAGCTTGGGCCACCCCGGTTAGGTTCAACAGGACTGGAGTCGCCCATGTGTGAAGTCCAGAGGGGAAGCGTCCCGAGGTGGGACAAGGTCCCGGCGCAGAGGGCCTGTCCCTGTTCTAGGCGGTTCTCAAGCCTCCTCTCTAAGCCGTGTGCCGGGTTCCTCTCTCCTTCCCTCACGGTGCGGGGCCTGGTCTGGCCACACTGCCTCCTCCCTCAGTGCAGCAGCGACTCCTTCCAGAAGCCTGTGTTCTCAAAGGAGTCCTCAGAACGTGGCCCCAACCCAACCCAAGAGCATACACCGTGCCCACTGGCAGTAACTGGCCCCTGGCGGTCATCCTTAATGGGGGTCACTGCTCTCTGTCCATCACACCAGTGAAGGCCGAGCAAACTGGCCATGGCCTCACCTGCTAGTGGGGTGTCCTCAAGGACATTCACCAGGGTGTCTCCACCAGAGGCAGCAGACCCTGTCAGAGGACAGCCTTCCAGGCCCCTGACCCTGCTGCCCAAGTTCCTTGAGCACCCAGCTTGCCCCTTAGCTTAGGAAACCTAAAGGTTCTCTGCGGGGAGAGAGCAGGCAAGCAGGTCTGCCTGAGGCCACGCTAGTCCCTCAAAGGAGGCTAGCTCACCCTAAGGGTGTGAGGGTAGAGAGTGTGGAATGCTTCAGCATCCTTCCCAGCGCCCCAGGCACAGAACAGAGCAGTCTTCCGAGGTCCCTCCTCCCTCCACGTGTCTCAGGGCTTCAGGGATCCCTCAGGTCAGGAAGAGTTACCGTGCCCCTCACCCCCTTCTAGTGCCCTGGGCTTCAGACTCCAGCCACCAGAGATCCCGGAGGAGGAAGGGTCCTGGCTACCCTTGCAAGAGACAGCCCCGGAGTTCCTAGTGCCCCAGCCCTGAGGCTGTTCTGCTTAGGGCGTGGGGACACAGACTCACCTCCGCCTTCGCTCCTCATGCCGATAGTGCCGCCCGTGTAGATGGCCAGCAGCCGCCGCTCAGAACCGGTAGCACGCGCCATGGCTGGGACAGCGGGACTCCTCAGCGGGGACAGAGCCAAAGGGAAAGCAAGACCGGGAAGCGGAGGGGCCTGAAGGGTGGGGCTTACTGGAGTCTGGGGCTCCTCTGGTTGGTGGGAACTGAAGATCCGAGGTAGGCTGGACCTGGGGCGGAGGAGGAGTCGCCTTCAAAGTAGAGAGCGGGGACCCTTGTAGAAGAGCGCGACACTTGTAGAGAGCTGTGACTCTAAAGGGCAGGAAGGATGGCTGCTGGGGATGGGCTGAGACCATAGGGGGCGGGGCCTCAAAATGGGGCGGGTTTTCTGGGTTTGCCTTACCTAACTCAGGCCAAGGACCTCCAGAATGCCCAGTCAGGGCCACCCTCCCGTCCCGGTCTAGACCCTCTCCACAAACTCCTTGAGCTTCTGAGGGTCTGGACTTAACTTGTGATCTAGAGGCACCAGGAGGTTGAGAAACTGCAGGAGCCTAAGAGCTGGGAGACCCCGATGCAGAGATCACACACCTACTATGTTCCAGAGCAGATCCAGACCCTCAGAGGGAATTGAGCACTGCCCCGTCCCCAGGAATGACCCCTCCAGACTGCTTTAGGCGAAGGTGGGGCTATCTCAAATGGGATGGTAGGCAATGATCCCCTGCCTTGATTACTTGCTGGGAGCTCTGAGGCCCAGAGGCTGAGAGTTCAAGACCTCAGTGGCACAGGTTCAGATCCTTCTGGAAACTCTTGGGGGGCCATGATGTTTTGCTCTGATTTTGGTCTTTCTGTGTTTTGGACGCCCAAATCCAACCCATGATAGCACCCCTGGAGATCCAATTTATCCCCTTATACATCTCCTTCAATACTGATCTGTCACCCAGGACATGCCCCCACCCTCTTAGCACAATTTGACTTACAAACCCAGGATACCATGTCTGGTTAAGAGCAGGCCATCTCTGCTGATACCCCAGCTCAGAAGCTAAAGCCACGAAGGAGCCAGGGCGAGTCAGCTGTGACAGCTGCCAGAGCTCGCAGTTCTGCTCAGTCTCTGTCCATTAGCTGCCGAGCCATTCTCTGACTTGGTCACCTGTCTCTAAGTTCCTGTTGTGGGAACTCGGCTTCCTGTCCCTCCAGAGACAGGACAGCAAGGGATAAAATGGTACGGTGGGGACAGCAGCAGCCATAAGCGGGACACAAAGAAGACGACAGTGCTTCCACGGGTGACCAAGGTCTCCGTGAAGAGCTGCCATGACAGTAGAGTCGGCAGAGTCAGGACAGAACAGGACAAGCATGCCAGGCAGTGTGAGCTGTACCCAGGCTAAGGCTAGAACAACACTGGCTGGTTGTTGCCAACTTGACCCAAGCTAGAGTTCCTTGGGAAGAGCGACTCCCAACTGAGAAGACGCTTCCAGAAGATTGTCCTGCCCGGCATTTTCTTTCTTTCTTTCTTTTTTTCCTTTTTTCTTTTTAATTGACTATTTCATGGAAATTTTTACATAAAAATGGTTGATGTAAAAACCCTTTCTAAATTAATTGAATGTGGAATTAGAAACATTTGTGATAAAATCAAAGATTTACATTGGAAACATTACTGATAAAAATGGAGGAAGTATATAGAAAGACATATTAAGCCGGGTGGTGGTGTCACACGCCTTTAATCCCAGCACTTGGGAGGCAGAGGCAGGCAGATTTCTGAGTTCAAGGCCAGCCTGGTCTACAAAGTGAGTTCCAGGACAGCCAGGGCTACACAGAGAAACCCTGTCTCAAAAAACAAAAAAACAAACAAACAAACAAAAAAAGACATATTAAAATTGAAGATTATCATGAAAAATAATGCAGTTAAATGGTAGACATGAAAGAAATTACTAAATTAATTAAAAGGGGAATTAAAATTTAAGATTTAGATGAGAAATATTTCGTTAATCTATGTCTTTTTATTGGGGAGTTGAGTCCATTGTTGTTAAGAGATATTAAGGAATAGTTATTGTTACTTCCTCTTATTTTTATGTTATTTTTATGTTTGTATGCTATCTTTTGGGTTTGTTCGAAGATTACTTTCTTGCTTTTTCTAGGGTGTAGTTTCCCTCCTTGTGTTGACATTTTCCACCAATTATCCTTTGTAGGGCTGGATTTGTGGACAGATGTGCAAATTGGGTTTATGGAATATATTGGTTTCTCCATCTATGATGATTGAGAGTTTTGCTGGGTTTAGTAGCCTGGGCTGGCATTTGTGTTACTTGCCCTTTTTCCCTTACTGCTTTTAATATTCTTTCTTTGTTTAGTGAATTTGGTGTTTTGATTTTTTTTTGTTTGTTTTTTGAGACAGAGTTTCTCTGTATAGCCCTGGCTGTGCTGGAACTCACTCTGTAGACCAGGCTGGCCTCGAACTCAGAGATCCGCCTGCCTCTGCCTCCCAAGTGCTGGGATTAAAGGTGTGTGCCACCACCACCCCGGGCATGGTGTTTTGATTATTATGTGCCTGGAGGATTTTCTGTTCTGGTCCAGTCTATTTGGAGTTCTGAAGGTTTCTTGTATGTTCATGGGTATCTCTCTAGGTTAGGAAAGTTTTCTTCTACAATTTTGTTGAAGATATTTACTGGGCCTTTAAGATGTAAATCCTCGCTCTCGTCTATACCTATAATCCTTAGGTTTGGTCATCTCATTGTGTCCTCGAGTTCCTGGATGTTTTGAGTTACCAGCTTTAGGCATTTTGCATTTTCTTTGACTATTGAGTCAATGTTTTCTATGGTATCTTCAGCACCTGAGGCTCTTTCTTCTATCTCTTGTATTCTGTTGTTGATGCTTGCAGCTATGACTCCTGAATTCTTTCCAAGGTTTTCTATCTCCAGAGATGTTGCACTTTGTGATTTCTTTATTGTTTCTACTTCCACTTTTAGATCCTGGATAATTTTGTTCAGTTCATTCACTTGATTGTTCGTGTTTTCCTGTACTTTTTAAAGGGATTTTTGTGTTTCCTCTTTAAGGGCTTTTACCTGTTGACTGATGTTCTCCTGTATTTCTTTCTTTTTTTTTTTTTCTTTTCTTTTTTCTTTTTTCTTTTTCTTTTCTTTCTTTTTTTTTTTTTATTTTTGATTTTTCGAGACAGGGTTTCTCTGTGTAGTCTTGGCTGCCCTGGAACTCACTCTGTAGACCAGGCTGGCCTCAAACTCAGAAATCCGCCTGCCTCTGCCTCCCCAGTGCTGGGATTACAGGCGTGTGCCACCACGCCCGGCTCTGTATTTCTTTTTTGTTTGTTTTTGTTTTTTCGAGACAGGGTTTCTCTGTATAGCCCTGGCTGTCCTAGAACTCAAACTCACTCTGTAGACCAGGCTGGCCTCGAACTCAGAAATCCACCTGCCTCTGCCTCCCAAGTGCTGGGACTAAAGGCGTGTGCCACCACTGCCCGGCTCTCCTGTATTTCTTTAAGGGAGTTATTTAAGTCTTTCTTGAAGCCCTCTATCAGCATCATGAGATATGATTTTAAATCCAACTCTTGCTTTTCCGGTGTGTTGGGGTATCCGGGACTTGCTGTGGTGGGAGAACTAGGTTCTGATGTTGCCATGTTGCCTTGGTTTCTGTTGGTAGGGTTCTTGTGCTTGCCTTTCACCATCTGGTGCTAGTTGATATTCTTGTCTCTGGCTGGAGTTTGTTCCTCCTGTGGGCCTGTAAGCTTGTGTCCTTACTCCTCTGAGCTCAAAAGTGAAAGCACTGCTAGCACTCTTTCCTAGCGGGCTATGCACAGAAGACTGTGGAGTCTCCCGGCTCCCTGGTGCAAATGGCTGCGGGCAGGAAGATTTCCCACCCAGTTACTCCACTGATCTTAGGCCCTGTGTGCTCCTAGCTGGTCCTTTCCAGAGAGAAGGTGGAGATCTCACCTCTGCCCTCAAAAGTGAAAGCCTGCTGGGAGATCATTCCCTCCTGGCAGGCTATGCACAGAAGGCTGTGGAGTCTCCCAGCTCCCTGGTGCAAATCTGGCATTTTCTTGATTGACTGATGTGGGAGGGGTCACCCACTGTGGGCGGCACCACTCTTAGGTCGGATGTCCCGGGTATATAAGAAAGTGGGCTGAGCAAGCCATGAGGAGCAGGTCTATATGCAGCACTCCTCCACAGCGTCTGCTTCAGTTCCTGCCTCCAGGTTCCTGCCTTGTGGCAGTGTTAAGTTGTGGAAGTGTAAGCCAAATAAGCCCTTTCCTCCCAGGTTACCTTTGGGCATGGTGTTTGTCACAGCAATAGAAGCCCTAACTAAGACACATGGAGAGTCTACATAATGTTCACACCAGTGGGTCAGGAGCACTCACAGGTTGAGGGTCACTGGTTCAGGAGGGAGACCAGGGGACACTCTAGATCCTTACTGCGATCAGCCTGCCGAGTGGGTAAGCTGGTTTGTCCTAACCTGACCTCTGCTCTAGAGGCAAGGGTGAGTAGAGGACAGGCCGGCACTCTCAGGGACTGGGGGACACTCTCAGGAAGTCACTGCAAGTAGGTGTTGAGACGGAGGTGAGCAGTGATGTATCAGGAATGTGTGTCTGAATGTGGCTGAAGCTTGGAGTGGCAGCAAACACTTCTGTCAACCAGCACTGTGACAAGACTAAAGAACATCAACGAGTGGTGGTGCACGCCTTTAATCCCAGCGCTTGGGAGGCAGAGGCAGGAGGATTTCTGAGTTCGAGGCCAGCCTGGTCTACAGAGTGAGTTCCAGGACAGCCAGGGCTACACAGAGAGACCCTGTCTCAAAAAATCAAAACAAAACAAAACAGAACAAAAAAAGCAAAAGAAAAAGAAAAAAAAAGAAAAGAAAAAAAAAGGAAGATGAAAGATTAGCCGGCACATGTGTGCCTTTAATCTCTACACTGGGGATGGGGCGGGGAGCAGAGGCAGGCTGGTCTCTGTGAGTCAAGGCCAGCCTGTTGTGTAGAGGAATTTTAATCCAGCAAGGCTGCTCTGGCTAGGGATCACATCCAAAGCCCTTCTGGGTCTGTGGGATTTGGCTGGAATATAGACATACCTTTAATCCCAGGAGACAGAGGCAAGTAGATCTCCGAGTTCAAGGCCAGCCTGGTTGCTACAGAGCAATTTTTAAGTAAAGAAAAGCTTAGGCCCTGACACGGTGGTAGACACCTTTAATCCCAGCACTCAGGAGTGTGGATCTCAGTTGTAGACAGTTCTGCTCAGTCTAGTGAGTGCAGTGCAGTGAAACTGAGTTCGTGAGCCCATGCACTTCAGTACCGGTGAGCAGAGGCAGTTGAAGCCAGAGAATAAGAAGGAGCCAGATTAGAACAAATTGCCAGAGTTAGCTTGAAGCCAAGCAGAGCAATTCAGCCAGTAGCCCAGAGAAGCCAGTTTGAGTCAGTCAGCTTGGAGAGGAGCTTGAGCCAGGACAGCTGAGGTAAGCAGTCAGCCAGAGCTCAGAAAGAACTAGAAAGGGCGAGCTTGTTCCGCTGGAAGGCAAATAAAAGATACTTTTACACTGTTGTACATAGTTAGTGAGTTTGAAGACAGCCTGAGCTATAGAGATCTGGCTGGGACGGCTTGGAGGGAAAGGCACTTGCTGTGCCTCAGAAGCCTGGTGACCTGAGTGCAGTCACTGAAAACCACAGCAAACAGCAAAAGCAGATGTGGCCGTCCTAACATCTCTACACTGGACCGGAGATGGAAACAGAATCATCCAGGAGCTAGAAGGAGGGTTAACCCGGAGTGTGCAGCATGGCAGAAACGAGAGAGGCCCAGCTCGACACAACGGAAGCAAGAGCCAAACCCTGAGAGCTGCGCTCTGACCTCCACACCGTGCTGCGTGTGAGCGTGCACACACAGAACCTCTACACCATGCTGCGTGTGAGCGTGCACACACAGCCTCAGAACCTCCACACTTGTGCTGTGGTGCGTGTGAGTGTGCACACACAGCCTCACAATAATAAATAAGAGATGAATTAAAAGTTTTAATGAGCCAGGCATAGTGGTGCCTTTAATTCCAGAACATGGGCGGCAGAGGCAGACATCTTTAAGTTCAAAGTGAGCCTGGTTTACAAAGTGACTTCCAGGACAGCCAGAGCTACATACTAAGACCCTGTCTCCAACAAAACAAACCAACCCAAAAAAATCTTAATGAAAGAAAAATATAGGAGGAAATGTATCCTTTGACTCATGGTTTCGTAAGTTTGGTCTATGGTTGACTAGGGCTCCCTTGTTTTGGGTCTGCATCAAGGCAGAACATCCTGGTGTGGATGCCTGATAGGAGGTCTGTTGCCTCTGAATGAAAGACATACCAGGGGGCAGGGATCCAGGATGCCTCTCTAGGACACACTCATAATGATTTAAGGCACTCCCACCTGGTTCTGCCTACTAAAGACTCCCCCAACCTCCCTATAGTTGCACAGCGAGAACTAAGCTATCAATACGACTTTTGGGAGACACTACAAGTCCAAACATTGTAGCTCCCAGGCCTCTGGGCCAGGCAGTCTCCAGACAAGCCTGTTGCTGAGTCGGGAAAGCTTAGGCAGTTAATGACACTGTTAGTTAATTCCCTGTCACAGTGAGAAACACGGAAGAAAACCACCTTAAAGGAGGACATGTCTGGGCTCACAGTCTCCAAGGTTTCAACCTGTGCTCAGCAAACTGGTACTTTTAGGCCTGTGATAAGGCCCAACACCACAACAGGGACATTGTGGGTGCAGAGCTGTTCTAATCCTGCCGTCCCAGAAGGGGAGAGGCGTGGGGCGGGGGGAGGGGCAGTGGGGTAGAGCAAAAGCATGTGTGTTTTATTTTTGTTTTCTTGTGGTACTAGTATGGAACATACTATATACAAATCAAATAAGCACTCTGTCATGGAGACACCCCTTTACCCCCACTCTTCTTCCAAACCCATCCAGCTATGAACCCACAAACAGAGTCATTTATTCTCAAGGGTAGGATCCTTAGAATCCGGTCACCTCTCAGATGCTCACCTCTGAGTACTTGCATTGGAGACTCAGGCCCCCGGCCCCGCCCATCTCACGCCCCTCTGTCCCTGCCCACTTTAGTTTTACACTCACTTCTCCAGAGCACAGTCCTCAAAGTGCAGCCCTTGACCCAGCAGCACTATCTGGAACTTGTGAAACAGACAGGAGCCCAGGCTTCACGCTGGGGCCTCCTGACTCAGGGATTGATGGGACCCAGCAACCCACACCGTGGCACACCCTCCAGAGACCACTGACACAAACCAAGATGAAGAGCCCCGTACCCAGGAGCCAGCAGATGATGGCCCACAGGGAAAAGCTGTCACCCCGGCTTTGAACAGAAGACAGCTTTCCTCGGATGGCCAGGCTCACTGTGAGGGGCAAGCCAGGTCCCAGGAACACAACTGGACGTCCATCAGTGAAACAGGTGCAGAAGACCTGTCCCCAACTGGATTCTTGTCCCACCCACCCTTCTCCAAGAATGCAGTGGACAGAAAGGGATTTCAGATGAGAGATTATTGTCAGTTGGGATAAACCCTAAGGGAATCAAACAGATTACTATACTGGGCTAAAATGAAACCAGTCTGAGCTCCTGGTAGCTGTGGAATGCTAGCTGAGAGTGGATACAGCCCCAAGAAGTATGGTAGCTGGAAGTTCTCTGAGGCCCTGGGAAGCTGACCAGGACTCGTCCATTGCAGAGGAAATCTGCAAGCTCTGGAAAATGTCATACCCAAAGCTCTCGGTGGCCTTCTGGGCACCGAGCAAGGCTCAGGCCTCGTGGAACACACTGGCAGGGCTGGGATCCTTACAACTCCCCCAGACTCCAGGAGCAGCAGGTCATTGGGTGGTCTCCGTGGATGGAGGCTGAACCTGCCATTGGAATGAACTGTCCACAGCTGAAGCACAGAGCCACAGCAGAGGCCAAGGCAGGAAAGAGTCCTCCCTCTGCAGCCACGGGTCAAATCCTGGAAGCTGGCCCGTCTCTTCCACGGAATTCTAACGCACCCTGCACACCGAAGCTCAAACTTCCTGGGCACTAGGAGGTGCTGGGTGGACCGAGCTGGATCCACCTGGCTCACTAAATGTCCATACACAAGCAGAATCTACCGAAAGTTGCTACAAGTTCACAACCAGGTCTCTGTAGTCGCTTAACTTGTAAAAATGTTTTGTTCAGGAGGCGCTGCCGGCCCCCTCCACTGCCCCACTTTGCCCAGTCAGCAGCTCTGTTTGTTTTGAGGCCGCTTCTGCCCGCTTCAGAGCTACAGCTGTCAGGAGGCTCCCAGAATGCTTTGTACTAAGATCCCTACCTACTCCAGCTGTGGCAGATGCAGGGCAGGCCACTGTCCACAGGGTGTCTCTCCGCCTTAGGGGACCACACAGCTGTCACGAGCTGCATCACACAGATGAAACTCCATGGGGTACAGAACCACATAGCATGCTAGTGTTCTTCCACAGCTTTCGGTGGGAAGAGCCCCGGCTAAGCACATAGCAGGTTCTCCAAACCGGGGCTGTCTCTCTTGCCTTCCTTTGTGATAGATTCTATGGTGACCGCCTGGGGCCAGGGATGCTGTAAATCCCATAGGAATGGTGCTCCATGGACCCCTGGGCATGGTGCTGGAGCAGACACTGTCCTATTGGGCAGGTAAAAAGCAGGTACATAGACCACCTGGAACCATGGACACAACCCAGGCAGGGGCGCATGGCCTTGGCAGGGATCCACCTGGGCGGGCATGGGGTAGGTGTGTAGGGGTAAGGCCTCAGTAGACAGCCACTGAGCCAGGTGGGCAGTGGTGGGTCCAGCTTCCTCTGAAGGTCAGTGTCTTCTGTGAGGCATTGTCTCTTCAACAGTCCCTGAGAACACAGAAAGCTGAGATTCCTCCTCTCCCCTTTCCCCCTCCCCGCCCCCTGCATCCCTGCATCCCCACATCCCCGCCCCCTGTATCCCCCTCCTCGCCCCCTGTATCCCCCTATCCCCGCATCCCCGGCCCCTGCATCCCCGCATCCCCTCCCCTGTATCCCCCCATCACTGCATCCCTGCATCCCCGCATCCCTGCATCAACCCCCCCCCCCGTGCGCATCCCCGCATCCCTGCATCCCCGCATCCCCACCCCCTGTATTCCCCCCCCCCGCATCCCTGCATCCCCTCATCCCTGCATCCCCGCATCCCTGCATCCCTGCATCCCTGCATCCCTGCATCCCAGCACCATCCATCTCCAAATTCCTGCAGCAGCAGAACCCAACAGTCTGGGAGGCGCAGGGGTGTCACAGCACCCACAAGCCTCAAGGGAAGCAGAGAAGTCTCTAGTGGCAGCCTACAAAAGACATTCTCCCGGAAAAACAAACCCCCAGCCTCACCCCTCCCCCTACAGAGAGGCGAGGAAGGGCTTACAAACCCGAGAGAAAAGGCTGAAGCTACAAAGTTTCCAGAGGGAAACAAAGAAGGGCTTGTTTGTGGCCTGTCTCCCAGTGAGTCAGTGCCAGGAACCAGCTACAAAAATTCAGCCCTCAAAAACAAACCGGGAAAACTGCTTCTGCTCAGTAAAAACCCAGCGAAGCCTGAGCTAACAGAGAGACCCTAGCCCGAACTGTAAAATAACAGAAAATAACAAAACAACAAAAGATGCATTCAGAGTAATTAGGCCGAAAGAAGGGGTGGTGGCTGGAGCTGGAGAGAGGCCCAGTGGTTAAGAGCTCCGGCGGCTCCTCCGCATGGCCTGGAATCCGTTCCCAGCACCCAGAGCACATATCTCTCAACCATCTGCAGCTCCAAGGAATCTGGCGCCCACTTCTGGCCTCCATGAACACCAGATACATACGGTGCCTATGCATACACTTGGGTACACACACATATGCATGATAAAGAATCTTTTTTAGGACTGGAGAGATGGCTCAGTGGTTAAGAACACTGACTGCTCTTCCAGAGGTCCTGAGTTCAAATCCCAGCAACCACATGGTGGCTCACACCCATCCGTAATGAGATCTGATATCCTCTTCTGGGGCATCTAAAGTCAGCTACAGTGCACTTACATATGATAAATAAATCCAAAATTTTTTCAAAAAACCTGGTGATTTAGCTCTAAGCAAAGCCTAATTTAAAGCACAGTAAAGATCTAAAGGCGGGATTTAAGCTGAAGAGTCTCTTAGGAGAATGCAGAAGAACACCACAGGACAAGGAACTGCTGTCACACCCAGGCTTGAGGCTGGAAACACCAGGAGGAAACGGCCAGAGAAGAAGGGTGGCTTACAGATGCAGGGGTGTCCAGAGGCTCTGCCCGCTGAGGAAATGGCCACCCAGGCACTCAGATGCGAGATAACCAACTTAAAAACAGCAAGTGTCAACAAGCTTGCAAAGAAAGGCTCACAGCCACTAATGGTTACTGAAATGGTAATTACAAAGTTTCAGTGCCAGAACCCACGTGGTTATGGAAGGAGCGGAACTGACCTCCACAAGTGCACTGTGGCAAGGAAAACCTCAAGCAGCTAATGCCTCACACCCGACCCCACCCCGAGATGAGGACTCTAAAACAATAAAACAGAAAGAACAGAAACAAAGAAAAGGAAATAAAGCCTGCTGGTGAAATCTGGGATGGCCTGCACTGCGGGTGGAACCCCAACAGAGAGGGTTCTGGGAAGCCGCCTGGGGGGAGGGGGAGGTCCACAGCTGGACCCATGACCACACAGCACCACTTCAAGAGCTGGAGGAAAAAGCACCACATCTGGCCACAGACACGTGCTCTAGAGAAATGTAGACTGGACTCGGGGAAGGAAGGGGATCCTGTCATGTGACTCATGGACAAACTCCTAGGACAGAGTTAAGAGATATATGTCAGTCACAGAGACGCACGGGGAGGGGTGGGGGAGGGCTCTGCTCCTTGAGACACCCAAACGTGCTGGAGACTGAACCTGCAGTGAGCAGTTGTAGGCATGTGTGGTCTCTGGGAGGTGTCACGAGGGTCTCACCCTCACACACATGGATTAATACCATCACTCAGGGACTTCACCAAGGGAATTTGGTTCCTTTGTCCTTCGCCACCTGAAGATACTGTATTCAAGACACCATCTTGGATGCAGAGATACGGTTCTCCCAGTCCCAGGCCTTGAACTGTCCGGTCTCTGAGAGTTTTTCTTCTTTATAACTGATGCAGTCTCAGGTATTCTGTTACAGCAACACAAGATGGACGAGTGTGCTAGCGTAGTTAAGCACATAGAGACAGAAGAGAGGGTGCTGGTCGCCAGGCTGGGGGAAGGAGGTGAGGAGGTTGCTAAATGGGCTCCCCCGGGCTTTGCTAAAGATGACAAACCCCCGGGCTCGAGAGATCAGCGGAGAAATGCTTGATGCACAGCCACGAGAACATATCTCAACAGCTACGTAAAAGCCAGGGTGACGGCCGTAGCCTGTCACCTCGGCTGGGGAAGATGGATCCTAGGGCCCCACTGGCCAGCAAGGCTAGCCGCAACAGTGAGCCTCGTGTTCGGTGTCTCAGAAAGTAATATGAACACAGCAGAGGAAGACACCCGATGTCAACCTCCAGCCTCCACACACACAGCATGCGCGCACGCGCGCACACACACACACACACACACACAGGAGCACAGGAGCACACGCAACCATCCCAAGTATGTGTACACTTGCTGAACACTACTGACCCACACACTACAGAATTACATCCGGCTGGGAGTACTGCTTGGCCAGGAAAGTACTTGTTATCACAAGAACCTGAGTTCAGTCCTCCGTCAGTGCGCAGTGAAAGCCAAGGGTATGTGTGTGTGTGTGTGGGGGGATGTGTACTCCTAATCCCACTGCCTAGAAGCAAAGACAGGCTTGCTGCTCAGCCAACCTGTGAACTAGGTAAGCTTCAAGCAGAAAGACCTTGTCTTAAGAAAGGAGGTAGGTGGGCTGGAGAGATGGCTCAGCAGGTAAGAGCACTGACTGCTCTTCCAAAGGCCCTGAGTTCAATTCCCAACAACCACATGGTGGCTCACAACCATCTGTCATGGAATCTGGTGCGTCTGAAGACAGCTACAGTGTACTCATATACACTCATTCTCCACAATTCTGTGAGATTGTTTTCTGACCTCCACAATCCTGCACTGTCACACACATAACACACATACATGTACCTGCATACACACAGATACACACACAGATACACATATATGCATATGTACCTCCACACACATACATGTACCTGCATACACTCATACACATACATGCATATGTACCGTCACACACATACATGTACCCACATACACACAAACTCATAAGCATCTGCACCTTCACACATATACATGTACCTGAATACAGACATGCATGTACACCTGCATACACACAAACACACATGCATGTGTACCTTCATACACATACATGTACCTATATAAACAAATAGTTACTATGGTGATCTTTCTGTTTCTGCAGTTTTTTCTCAAAAATCAGGCAAAGAAAAATGCCCACAAGATGTGTATCTCATGAGGGACTGAGCTGTGAATAAATAACCCCACAACTCAATAAAAACATAGATATGGGTGTGTACTGGCACATACCTGCAATGCCAGCACTCAAGAAGCTGTTCTAGGATAGCCTGGGCTACAGAGTGAGATCCTGTCTCAAACCAACAAGGCCCTAAATGTGGTGTAGGAGCTAACACACACTGTGGAAAGGTAATATAAATGAACAAAGCAGGGGGCGGCTGGGCATGGAGGTGCACAGCCATGGTCCCAGCACTCGGAACACTGAGGCAGGAAGAGGGTTCGAGGGCAGCCTGCTCTACAAAGCCAATTCCAGGGGAACCTCGGCCACTCTGCAGCTCCCTGCCTCAAGGGACCACAAGACAGAACAGCAGGAAGGGACGTGGGCGCTGACAGGGGACAGCACACTCACACAGAGCCTTGCCACCCCAAACGGAGGCTCAGCTCCCTTTGAGACTCTAGGGTGGGAACCAGGTACCCCAGAATCCTGGGAAGCTTTGTACCAGTGAGCCCAGCCACCCTCCAGCAGGGCCCCCCAGCCCTCTGCTGGCATGCTGGGATAACACAGTGAGCTCCTGCTCTGTCACACTGTGGGCATCAGGAGAGTGGCCCTGGCCTGACGGACAGAGCGGGGCAACACTTAGGGAGGTGGTGGCCTCCGGTGACCTTAAACTACCTCTGCTCCATGATCCAGTAACCCCACAGCTCCTGGGCACTTAGCCAGGAGAAATGAAAATGCCACCAGAGCCTTGTCCGTAGCAGCTGTACTCGTGACAGACAAAAAACAGGAGAAGAAGGCCAAGCGCCTGTCTGCCTGTCTGGGGGAGATTGTGCACGGGCACACTTGTGCAATGGGCTGAGAAGAACAAACAGGGACTTGCACAATGACCCAAGAAACCTAAAAAACATTCTGTTGAGGGAAATCAGCGTGGCTTCACCGTCCACGCGGCAGGGTCTGCCTCACATGGACTCCACATACTTACTCAAACTCAGCAGAGTGACCACAGGGAGCCTCACAGATTCTGAGGTATAGCAGTGCCTGTGGGAACAGGGACACCCCGTTGTCCTGTGTAGGAGGCACGGGCTGCCACTGGCCCGGTTCGTGTTGCCACAGAGCAGACTTACAGGCTCCCGGACTGTGACATGCACCTTAGATAGTTGCAGTGGGGGAAAGAATCTCTGGTGCAGTGATTGTGAGAGAGAGGAAGGAAGAAAGGAAGGGAGGGAGATAAGGAGGGGGGAAGAGAGAGAAAGAGAGAGGGGGGAGTGAGGGAAGAAGGGGGGGAGAGAGAGAGAGAGAGAGAGGGAGAGAGAGGTGGTGAATTGAGAAACGCCATCTAGGAACAGCTATGTCAAGCGAGTGAGCTTCCTGGAGATGGCCCACCACTTTGCATGGCTGTGATGGGTGCACTCTGGAGAGACACAGCCCCAGAGACTTCACCCCAGGACTGCTTCTCGCTGCTAATGTGCCTTTCCTGCCATTATTACATAGCCTAAGGATTCCTGGACATCAGCCTACCCTATTGGGAAAATTTCCCCACAGATCAACATGAAGATGAATTTTCATGAATGAATGCTATTTATATGAATTAATGAGTTTATAGAATTCCTGGTTTGATACAAATAATTTTAAGAAGAAAATTTAAAGATGTGGTTTTAGCTGTTTTGCCAGAAAGATGTAGTAAAAAATCAAGACTAGAATGTGCCCCCTCCTCATAGAATAGTAAGTAATAATAAGGAATACAATGAGCTTTCATAAATTACACTAAGGGACTGGAGATATGGCTCAGTGGTTAAGAGCACTGACTGCTCTTCCAAAGGTCCTGAGTTCAAATCCCAGCAACCACATGGTGGCTCACAACCATCTGTAAAGAGATCTGACGCCCTCTTCTGGTGTGTCTGAAGACACCTACAGTGGCCTGAGCGAGCAGAAGTCCTGAGTTCAATTCCCAGCAGGCCCATGATGGCTCACAACAGCTACAATGTGCTTATATACATAAAATAAATAATCTTTAAAAAAAATAAATAAATTGCACTAAGAAGAGAAAACAGGCTTGAGATGGATTTGGGGTGTTTTTGTTTTTGTTTTTGTTTTTTGACTTTTCGGCTTTTTGAATTTGGTTTTTTCAAGACAGAGTTTCTCTGTGTAGCCCTGGCTGTCCTGGAACTCACTCTGTAGACCAGGCTGGCCTCGAACTCAGAAATTCGCCTGCCTGTGCCTCCCAGAGTGCCGGGATTACAGGCATGCGCCACCACCGCCCGGCTTGGGATGGATTTGTGATCAAGGAAAAGCTTTCTTGTAGGCCAGGTCCAAGGATGAGCCCACAGGTGTGCACCATGATAAAGCAAGGCCGTGTGAAACTGTGGCTTTGAACTTATAATGAGCTTACAGAATGAAACACTGCTTTGACCTTACCACCGACATCCTTCTGTCACTCCCTTCTGTATATCATCATATCTGCGAGGTAATTTTATAAAGAACTTTTGTCTGAGAAGATTGACAAAGGAAACAAAGAGTGGTACTTGGGGCTCAAACCCATCCACCAGATGAGCATATGTACAGCTGTTTGTCTATGTGTACATACACATGTGTGTAGGTGTATGTGTATGTATGTATGCATAAACACTTGTGGAATTGTTGAGACAGGTAGTCGGGTGGGGCCAAAGTGTGTGTGTGTGTGTGTGTGTGTGTGTGTGTGTCTATATGAGTGCTTGAATTCTCTTTTTCTTCTTCTTTTCTCTCAGGCTCACAAAGAGTTAACAAATTCCAAGCCTCTCACCCGGCCAGTGAAGGGCCCTTGAGCCAGAGAGAAACGAAGCCTTTTTTCTAATTTCCTCTCCTGCTATCAGAGGGAGTCCATTACCAGAACCCAGTGGCTTTTAGCCATGCAATAGCAAAGAGTTAAGGACAGAAGAACTGCCAAAAAGTAAACAGCTTTTCGACCACGCAATCCCTGACGGAGTTGCCAGAGGTAAAGCAGCTTTGGCCAGATCTCACACCTGTTCCTGCCTTCCCCGAAACTGGGGTGCCGGGAAGAGCCCCAGCAGTGAATACTGTCAGCTGGGCAGGATCTAGAGTCAACTAGGAGGCAGACCTTTGGGCGTGTCTGTGAAAGTGTTTCCAGCTGGGGTTAGTCAAGGGAGGAGGCTCTGCCCCAGATGTGGACCGCGCCATCCTGGTGTCCTAGACTATAGTCAAGACAGCAAGCCGGGCACCAGCTTTCCTCTCCTCTGCTTCCTGGCTGTGGATGCAGTGTGACCTCAAGCTCTTTCACTGGGTGCTTTGTCACCGTGGTGAGAAAAGTAACACAGAGTATCGATGTTGAAGTTGTATTGATTCCACTTCAGTTGGAATCAGTTGAACTCGTATTGATTGATCATGCAGGCTATTTCGTATTATATCAGCCCTTGTGGTTTAATTGTTAACCTGACACAACCTGGGAAGAGAGACTCAGCGAGGGATTGTCCATACTGAGGTGTGTTATGGGCACGTTTGTAAGGGGTTGTCTAAGTTAACTGATGTGGGCAGACCCGGCCCCCTGTGGACCCCCCCCAGGCTGGGGTCCGGAACTGTCTATGAGAGGAGAAACTGTTGAACAGAGCAGGCAAGCAGGTGAGTGTGCCTGTGCTCACTTCCCTCTGCTTGAGAGGAGTGTCACATAGGTGTCGCTATGGATACAATGTGATGAGCTGTTGGAAGTTCCTGCCTTGATGTCCCCACAATCATGGTCTGTGACCTGGAATTACAAACTGAAATAAACCCCTTTCTTCTGCAAGTTGCTTTAAAAAAATTGGATATTTTCTTTGTTTACATTTCAAATGTTTTCCCCTTTCCGGGAACCAGGTTCTCCCCTCCAGAACCCTGCCCCTGCCTCTGTGAGAATTCCCCCACCACCCCCCACTCCCTTCTTCTTGCCCTGGCATTCCCCTACACTGGGGCATTGGACATTCTCAGGCCCAAGGGCCTCTCCTCCCACACATTGATGGTCATCCTCTGCTACTTATGGTATAGCAGGGTCCTCAGGTAAAACTATGCCAGTTTTCTGAGGAACTGCCAGACTGATTTCCAGAGTGGTTTTACCAGCTTGCAATCCCACCAGCAATGGAGGAGCGCTCCTCTTTCTCCACATCCTCGCCAGCATATGCTGTCACCTGAGTTTTTGATCTTAGAATTTCGACTGGTTTGAGGTAAAATCTCAGGATTGTTTTGATTTGCATTTCCCTGATGACTAAAGATGTTGAACAATTTTTTTTAGGTGCTTCTCAGTCATTTGAGTTTCCTCAGTTGACAATTCTCTATTTATCTCTGTTACACATTTTTAAATAGGGTTATCTGGTTCTCTGGAGTCTAACTTCTTGAATTCTTTGAATATGTTGGATATTAGTCCTCTGTCGGATGTAGGATTGGTAAAGATCTTTTCAGCAAGATGCTGGGTCCTGTTTACGTATCCAGTCTGTTAGTCTATGTCTTTTTATTGGGGAATTGAGTCCATTGATGTTAAGAGATATTAAGGAATAGTGATTGTTGCTACCTGTTATTTTTGATGTTATTTTTATGTGTGTGTGCTATCTTCTTTTGGGCTTGTTGAAAGATTACTTTCTTGCTTTTTCTAGAGTGTAGTTTCCCTCCTTGTGTTGGCATTTTCCACTAATTATCCTTTGTAGGGCTGGATTTGTGAACAGATATTGTGTAAATTTGGTTCTGTCATGGGATATCGTGGTTTCTCCACCTATGGTAATTGAGAGTTTTGCTGGGTATAGTACCCTGTGCTGGCATTTGTGTTTTCTTGGGGTCTGCATGAGATCCGCCCAGGATCTTCTAGATTTCATAGTCTCTAATCAGAAGTCTGCTGTAATTCTGATAGGTCTGCCTTTATATGTTATTTGACCTTTTCCCTTACTGCTTTTAATATTCTTTGTTTTGTGCATTTGGTATTTTAACTATTATGTGATGGGAGGAATTTCTTTTCTGGTCCAGTCTATTTGGAGTTCTGTAGGCTTCTTGTATGTTCATGGGCATCTTTTTCTTTAGGGTAGGGAATTTTTCTTCTATAAATTTTGTTGAAGATATTTACCAGCCCTTTAAGTTGGAAATCTTTGCTCTCTTTTATACCTATTATTCTTAGGTTTGGTCTTCTCATTGTGTCCTGGATTTCCTGGATGTTTTGGTCTAGGAGCTTTTTGCATTTTTGGATTTTCTTTGACTGTTGTGCCAATGTTTTCTATGGTTTCTTCTGCACCTGAGATTCTTTCTTCTGTCTCTTGTTTTCTGTTGGTGATGCTTGCATCTATGACTCCTGATCTCTTTCCTAGGTTTTGTATCTCCAGGGTTTTCTCCCTTTGTGATTTCTTTATTGCTTCTATTTCCATTTTTAGATCCTGGATGGTTTTGTCCAATTCCTTCACCTGTTTGGTTGTGTTTTCCTGTAATTCTTTAAGGGATTTTTGCGTTTTCTCTTTAAGGGCTTCTACCTGTTTACCTGTGTTCTCCTGTGTTTCTTTAAGGGAGTTATTTATGTCCTTCTTGAAGTCCTCTGTCATCATCATGAGATGCGATTTTGAGTCTTTCTTTTCTAGTGTGTTGAGCTCTCCACTATCTCTCCTGTGGGGGGAGAACTGGGTTCTGACGATGCCAAGTAGCCTTGGTTTCTGTTGGTAAGGTTCTTGCCCTTGCCTCTCACCTTCTGGTTAACTCTGGTGTTAGCTAGTCTTGCTGTCTCTGACTGTGGCTTGTCCTTCCTGAAAGCCTGTGTGTCAGTACTCCTGGGAGACCAGTTATCTGGGAGAAATTTGGGTCAGCTCTGGGTGTAGATGGAAACCCTCAAGTTGCTTTTTGTCAGTATGTTTATCATAACAACAGAATTGAAACTAGGACACTAAGAAAACAACAAGGACAAACAAAAGTAGCCAGACCACCAATTTTATGTGCTTCCAGGGCTGGAGAGATGGCTCTGCAGCTAAGAGCACTAGCTGCTCCTCCAAAGGACCCAAGTTCAATTCCTAGCACCCACATGGTACCTCACAACAGTCTGCAGGCCCATTTCCAGAGATTCAAAGCCCCCTTCTGGCCTGAGGGCACCAAACATTCACCGATTCACATATACACATGCAGACAAAATGCCCATCAAACAAATACACATAAAACAAACAACAATCCTACTTCCGTGGGTTGGGTGCAGGTCTGCTGCCTGTACTCACAGGATGTCACTGACACCTGGTGTCTCAGGTACTGGCTAAGTGCAGTGCTGGATGGCATACAGTAGGTGGCAGTGGTGGGCCAAATGACCAAGTTGGAAGCTAGGGAAGCCTTCCCAGACTATTTCTTGAAACTGGCTCATTGGAAAAGACTATTTCAGGGGAGAAATCACATAAGCTCAGGTACCCTGTTTCCCAGTTGCAGGTCTTCAAGAGCACAGTATAATTGCGGACTCCTCGGAAGCCTTGGAATGTTACAGGGTTCCCCACAACTCAGCCGGGCGTGGTGGTGCACGCCTGTAATCCCAGCACTTGGGAGGCAGAGGCAGGTGGATTTCTGAGTTCGAGGCCAGCCTGGTCTACAGAGTGAGTTCCAGGACAGCCAGGACTACACAGAGAAACCCTGTCTTGAAAAACCAAAAAAAAAAAAACCAAAAAAAAAAAAACAAAAAACCCACAAAAAAAACAGATAAACCCTGTCTTGACAATAAAAACACAAAACCAAAAAAAGGGGCGGAACAGGAGGGGTGGGCAGGAGGAGTAGGAGGGGTGGGTAGGAGGAGGGGCAGGAGGGGTGGGCAGGAGGAGCAGCAGGAGGGGTGGGCAGGAGGAGCAGCAGGAGGGGTGGGCAGGAAGAGGAGCAGGAGGGGTGGGCAGGAGGAGGGGCAGGAGGGGTGGGCAGGAGGAGGGGCAGGAGGGGTGGGCAGGAGGAGGGGCAGGCAGGAGGAGGGGCAGGAGGAGGGGCAGGAGGGGTGGGCAGGAGGAGGGGTGGGCAGGAGGAACAGCAGGAGGGTGGGCAGGAGGAGGGGCAGGAGGGATGGGCAGGAGGAGGGGCAGGAGAGGTGGGCAGGAGGAGGGGTGGGTAGGAGGAGTGGCAGGAGGGGTGGGCAGGAGGAGGAGCAGGAGGGTGGGCAGGAGGAGGAGGGGTGGACTGGAGGAGGAGCAGGAAGAGCAGGAGGAGGATCAGCAGCAGGAGGAAGCAGAGCAGGAGGAGGAGGAAAGCTAGGGCCTGTGGAGGTCGGAGGAGTCTCTTCCCAGGGAGAGCGTGCCTGGGCCTCTGACTCGCTGGCCACTAGCGCTTCTTTTGACGACCCTCTGCTCATTTCAGCCAGTGTCTGTACTGATGGTTTCTGTGGCCGAGATCCGACCCTCAGACGTTCAGCTGGCAAAGCTTTTCTCCCAATCTGTCTCTGTTCTTGTTTCCTTTGCAGTGTGAAGGATGTTAATTTTTATACAGTCCTGCTGTTCAGTCCTTGCTACGATTCCCTGAGACACGGAGTCCCCGTCGGACAGCACGGCCCACGCCTACACCGTTTAGCATTTTCTCCCATCGGTTTCAGAATTTCGGGCCTTAAGGCCTTGCGTCCATTTGAACTGATTTGGGTAGAGAGGGATCTAATGTAAGATCCGAAAGAAAAACCGGGGTACTTCTGTACCCCCATGCCTCAGAAACCGGCACCCCAAACACTCACGAGAGACAGACCTGATGCAATTTCGCAAGAGGGTTTTAATATCCAGAGCTCTGGGGGGTTGCAGTCTCCCCAGTAAGGTAAAGATGTAAGCCCGCCGAGGACTGCCTTGCCTTGCCTTTTATAGACTTATAACAGAACCCTCCTACCACAAGCTTCTAAGCCAATCAGTTCAATCCATCCGAACTTGCTCTCTCTGATGACCTACCAGCCTCTCACAGAGGCCGGAAGAACTAGTTAAGTCATTTCCGCTTACGTGGCCACCACACAGTGTTGCGCCCACCCTCCCCCACTGGCCTTGCGGATTCAAGTGCCCCCCACATGCCCAGGCATGGGGGATTCCTAGCTTATAACCTTATCCTTTCATTCCCCACTTCCTGTCTTGTTAATAGTTCTAACCTTAGAACTAGGAGAATTAAAGGTCAGCCTCTTCTTGTCTCAGAAGGCTCTTATACTGCTGCCTAAGTACCATAATCTGGACCGCGCTCACCTGGTCCCTGATGAAGGCAACTAATCTATTGACTGTATAAGTCTAACTAAGAAACAGGAGCATTATCATTAGGGGTCCTATCAGGGCAGAAAACAGGGTGGTCAAGAATACAAGATAAGGGTCTTTTCACTGAGTCTTAAAGTTTCCCGCATGGTGGCATCTAATGTAGACCATATCTCCAACTTGGAAGCGATGTGGGACTTGCGGATCTCCTCCTGAGTAGGCCTCCGGGACCTCGATGCCTTATCCATTGGAGCGCCTCGAGCCTAGAGAGCAAAGGTCCAGTCTCTGTGATCAATTTGGTGAGGATCTCTTTTACCAGGGTTCCAGCAACTGTTTCTGAAGCCTTCTTTGACAGATCCAGTAACCTGTCTGGAAGCAGCGAGGAGTCTCTGACATGCCTAGAGCATTAAAGCGAACAGTTTGAGCCAAATCTCATGTTGTGCTACACCTTTCGGGAGGACCCAGTAGATGACAAAGAAATTGGGGTAACAAAGAGGATTAAAATGGCAAGGACTATTCAGAAACAAGGGGAGAGGCACCACCCAGCCTAAACCAGTCTCCAAGGTCAATTTAGTTAAGGTCTCTCATAGAGTTTTGTTTATTTTCTCTAGCTGTCTTGAGCCCTGGGGATAGTATATCCAATAACATTTTCAATTAGTCCCCAATATCTGTCAATTTCTGACTTACCTTAGAAACAAAAACAGAACCCTTGTCTAATCCAATTACCTTGGGCACTCTGAAACTCGGGAAAATTTCTTTTAACCCTGGCTGCTGTTTCCTGCCTGCTAGGGGAAGTCTCAATCTATCTAGATTGACTATCTACAAGTGCTAGGAGATATTCATAACCATACTTTCCTGCCTTATCTTTTATATAACCTCTATATACTCTAGGTTGTTCTCTTCTAGGTCTTCTGCCTTATTTACTCTTTGCTGCATAAGCATTCACTCGCTGGCATACCTTACACTGTTTTATTGATCCCTTAAATGAGTTTATGTATGCATTTGCCCTGGCGAGTCCTTGGCTTACTTTCTGGGGAGTATGATTCTCCCTTCTGTGTGCACCTTTCCTTGGTAATAGTTGGTCAGATGGCTATCAATCTCAGTCCTTTTTTTCTTCAGCATATGTTAAGTGAGGCTATCTCACTTTGTCCCATTTGTCAGTGGATGCCTCTCGCAGACCCACAACAAGTATAGGCTCCTGTATATCTATCCTTGGAGCCATTTGCTCTGCCGGGCTATTGCCCACTGAGTCTTTTCCCTTTTGACATCCTGGGCAGAGGGTGATACTCACAGTTGTTGGCTTCATTAGGGCATCTAAGAGGTCCAAGATTTCCTGTTGGTTTTCTCTGATGTGAGCAGTCCTTTTGGCATATACACCTGTGGACGTGGGCTGTGGCAAAGGCATACCTGTTATCCATGTGGATGTTGATTTTCTTGCTGTCTCCAAGTTCCGAGGTCTTGGTAAGGGCCATTAGCTCCACTTTCTGCGTTGACATGCCAGGGGGTAAAGATTCTTCTACCCAGATGCCGTTTGTGCTGCCCACCATAGCAGCACCTGCTTGTCCCTGTCCTTCATGGAGAAAATTGCTCTTGTCTGTAGCAACTTTCAGCAGGGGTCAGTCTCTCTTTTTGGGCCAGTTGCTGCAGCCCTTTGGACAGTAAATATATCTGTCCTCCCCACCATTTTGGAGAGTATGCCTTGCTCCAACAGTTAGGAACATCCTGGAGTGACCTTAAATGAATGGGTTACCCATCCCATCCCTAAGTCCATTGTTCTTCGGGTAGTCCATGAACATATTTTGGTGCCAGTGGCTTCTTGGACCCTAGATCTTTTCTTGGAAACAGGGCCATTGGGTTGGAAGACCGTGTGTTAAGCCCCTGTGTCCATCAAGAACTGAGTGGGTTTCTCTTTCCCTCTCAGTTATCCAGGGTTGGGGGAGGTGGTCAGAACACCCATCTCCCCTAGTCATTGTCTTTATCCAGGGATAACACCTTTGCCATTTGGGGCCACTTCTCCGAAGACCTGTGAGTTCTTGCTCCCAGCTTGTTAGGGCACACTCTGGCTTAGTGGCCTCTCCATATAGTATGCACATTGATTCCTTTCTGCCTTTTAGCCAGGATTTTCTGTAGCTTCCTTCTCTCATTTTTTCTTTCTCCTCTGTTTCCCTGTCTCAGCAAACTATACTAAATCTCTCTATAGACTTTTCTAACAACCTGCACCACCAAATCTCTCTACAGACCTTCTAAATAACTTGTACCAAATCCCTCTACATACTTTCTCAGCAAACTAAAGTCCTTCTAGTCTGGGGTGTATAGCAAAATGCTTCTGAGCTGCACTAGAAAGGCTGCCAGTGACTCCTCCGGTCCCTGCTTCACATACCTTTGCCAAATCTGTGGGCTATCATGCCCTCAAGACCTGCCAATGGAGTCTGGTGTCGTCTTTTAGGTGCCTCTTACCTTTCGTCTGAGGGGGTATTCTTTTCTGGCTTCCTGTATTACAAATAAAACAGTCTCAAAGAGATTAATCAGTCTCTTGGGAAATATGTCTTTAGTGAGGGTGTCACCGTGAATCAGGATAGGTGGTTTCAGATCTTCTGCTCCATTCTGTGGTCTTCTCTAAATATAAATTGAGCATAACATCCAATCTCTGTCAAACAGAACCCTTGTCACCTTTACTATCTTGAAAGACTATAAGAATTAACACCTGACTCATGTTTTGGCTATAAATTTTATATCACCTGAAAATCATTTCTGTAAACCTTTATCAGCTTTCAAGATTAAAGAGCCTGAGCTGACTATGAGACTAACAGTTTTTATCCCCGTCAGAAATCCAAGAGTGACCATTAACTGAAAATATACAGAAAGCTTAACACACCTTTTAAGAATTAGCCAAATGATAGAGATTGGTAAATACCTGAACAGTTTATACTTTAAAATGTTGAAACATTGATCTTCAACCTTCTGGCACAAGAACATCTGACAGACTTAAAGAATCTGGAATTATTAAGTCATATAATAATCTATAGACACATTGAGTTTGTAAATGAAGAGAGGCAATCTCATTGCTCTCTCTCTCTCTCTCTCTCTCTCTCTCTCTCTCTCTCTCTCTCGCGCCATAACAGAAGCAACTCTAATTAAAACATTGAAAACACCCTAATAATAAACTCAGAGCCTTATATTTTTGTATGGCCCCAAACTCATAGGCTTAAACATTTCAGATCTATAACAATAACAGCAAGAAAGGACTGGGTGTAAATCCTGCATGTTTACATTTTTAGTATTTATACCAGTGAAAACCTTGATTTTGTATCAAAATAAAATCAGTATCAAATAAGAATTTATGCCTTGAACATAATATGATTCTCAAAACAAGATTTTAGTACCACCGAAACAGATATTTTTGCTTAATGTTTCAGAATCTAGTCTTCTAGAGGTTCCCCCTTATTTTTGACCTCTTCCCCAGAGAAACAATAAAGCCACAGCTTAACAGTATATTTATTATAATAATTTAAACAATTTAAAATAAAAGAAATAAGCCATCTGTAACTTAAATTCAGAATTCCTACATCCGCCACTTTGAGTGTCTTGTTAAAAATTATTTCCCCCACTAGGGGGCCTCACAGCTTAAATATTTTGTCTCTTGTTCTAACATGGCGGGCCTGAGTCACGCGACCTGATCTTGGCGCGAAAAACCTCAACATGGTGGGCCTGAGTCACGGGACCTGATCTTGCCGCCACAGAGCCCATCATGGCGGTCCTTCAGTCGGTCTAAATTCTTAACAAAATTATCAGTCGGTCTAAATCCCTATGCGTCAGTCATCTAAGTCTGAGAACACAAGACTATACAAAACACAAACAACGAAAACACAAGACTACAAAACAGAAACAATCACCACATAGACAGCCTGACGCTGCCACCATCAGGCGTCTCAGTTCAAGACAGTTTGCCTCTAGACAACCCAGTTTCAGATACCGAATATTCCCGCCAGTTGCAGGACACAAATACAGAGAAGAGAAGAACCCTATTCGGCCTTCTCTAGCTTCCTCCAGACCCCCGAGGTTTCGATTGCCAGGTGGAACTCTCCACCCCAGTCAGGCTTTTGACAAAACAGTGAAACAAACAGAAAACAGAACCAGATCAGAAAACCAGACGGCCGGGAGGGCATGTAAGTTCTCCAATTTAGAACTACCTTATCCTCCCGACAGCCAGATGGGAATTTTCCAGGCGTCCCTGGATTTCCCCCACTCGGGGACGTCTCCCCGAGTTACAGCTTGTGGCCCACTAGCACGTCTGCCTATACCACGGTCTCCTGGCCATCACGGTCCGAGGAGACAGCTGCATATCTAAAAGCGCGCGTCTCATCAGATTCAGATCCCAAGAACAGAACAGAACACTCAGGACAAACGAACAACATCACATCGGCCGGCCAGCGCACACACACACTTCAGAAGGGGTCCCCTTACCTCCAAGTTGTTTCTCGAGTGTGTAGGGGTGTCCGCATTTCCCGGCCAATGCACCAACTGTAAGATCCGAAAGAAAAACCGGGGTACTTCTGTACCCCCATGCCTCAGAAACCGGCACCCCAAACACTCACGAGAGACAGACCTGATGCAATTTCGCAAGAGGGTTTTAATATCCAGAGCTCTGGGGGGTTGCAGTCTCCCCAGTAAGGTAAAGATGTAAGCCCGCCGAGGACTGCCTTGCCTTGCCTTTTATAGACTTATAACAGAACCCTCCTACCACAAGCTTCTAAGCCAATCAGTTCAATCCATCCGAACTTGCTCTCTCTGACGACCTACCAGCCTCTCACAGAGGCCGGAAGAACTAGTTAAGTCATTTCCGCTTACGTGGCCGCCACGCAGTGTCGCGCCCACCCTCCCCCACTGGCCTTGCGGATTCAAGTGCCCCCCACATGCCCAGGCATGGGGGATTCCTAGCTTATAACCTTATCCTTTCACTAACTCATTGTTTCGTAGGTGGATACTCAGCTTCCTCAGCTCTACGGGTTGAAGAAGCTGTCTTTGCTCAAATGCCAGTCTGGGGCACTTCTGTGGTCCACAGGTGGCAGTAGCTCCGTGGCTTCCGTGTCCTCTGTCTCCCAGCTTTTCTGTCTTTTCTGCTCGCACATGGCTGGGTTCTTCACCATGGCTCTGTGGTATCACTAGAGATAAGGAGAGGTGAGGTTCCCAGCATAGCTCTTCTGTCCAGACTGCTTTGGTCATCCAGAGTCTTTTGCACGCGTCTTTGCTTTATTTCTGTGGAGAAAGGCGCTGGATCCTTTACAGGGTTGCACTGAATCCAGAGGTTGCTTTTGGTAATGTGGCTGGTTTGGGCATCTGTAAGGTCTTTGAAGTGCAGAACCATAGCATCCACACAGAGGCACGTTTGACCTGACGTCTCTCTCTTTGTGCCCCTGATCTCTCTCTTGTCTTGTTTCCCTGGCTGTGAGTTAAAGCATCTGTTGAATAAGAGCGGGCGGCGTGGGCATCTTCGTCTTGTGCCCGACTTTAGGCAAGGCTCTCAGCATCCCTGTGTAACTCGGTGACGGCCATAGGTCCGCAGTGTACAGGCTTTACTCTACTGAAGCGTCGTCCTTTATAGTTTTAGTTTCCTCAGGGTCTTTATCGGGAAGGATGCTGAGCTTTGTTAAGGGTTTCTTCTGCATCTTTTAAAATGACCATGTGATCGGCTCTGTCCCTAGTGTGATCGGCTCTGTCCCTAGTGTGATCGGTTCTGTCCCTAGTGTGATCGGCTCTGTCCCTAGTGTGATCGGCTCTGTCCCTAGTGTGATCGGCTCTGTCCCTAGTGTGATCGGCTCTGTCCCTAGTGTGATCGGCTCTGTCCCTAGTGTGATCGGCTCTGTCCCTAGTGTGATCGGCTCTGTCCCTAGTGTGATCGGCTCTGTCCCTAGTGTGATCGGCTCTGTCCCTAGTGTGATCGGCTCTGTCCCTAGTGTGATCGGTTCTGTCCCTAGTGTGATCGGCTCTGTCCCTAGTGTGATCGGTTCTGTCCCTAGTGTGATCGGCTCTGTCCCTAGCTTGTTCACATGGTGAATGATGTTAATTTTTATACAATTTGTATATATGTTCAGTCATTTATTGATGTGTTTTGAACCATCTTTGCATCCCCAGAATAAAAAACAAAATCAATCGTGATATATATTTTTAAAATATGCTATTAAGCTGGCAATGGTGGCGCACACCTTTAATCCCAGAACTTGGGAGGCAGAGGCAGGCAGATTTCTGAGTTTGAGGACAGCCTGGTCTACAGAGTGAGTTCCAGGACAGCCAGGGCTACACAGAGAAACCCTGTCTCGAAAAACCAAAAAGCAAAAACAACAAAAGCTATTAAATTTAGCTTCAAAGTATTCTTTGAGTTTCTTTTTTTCTATTTTTAAAAAGTATTTATTTTTATGTGTAGGGTATAATGCCCGTGAGTGTGTCTGTGTATCACCTGTGTGCGTGACTCTGAACCAGCCAGAAGAGGGTGTCAGATTCCCAGAACCAAAGTTAGAAACAGTTGAGAATTGCAGTGTAGATCCTGGGAATCGAACCCAGGGCCTCTGGAGGAGCAGCCAGAGCTCTTAACCTCTGAGGCACCTCCTCAGCTCCTTATTGGGAACACCTGTGTATTTGTTGATCATGGGAATTAGTTTATAGTTTGCTTCTTTGTTGTGCCTTTGTCCGGTCTGGGGATCAAGATGGCACTGGCTTTGTACAGCAGTGCTTTCGTATTTACTGGTCAGGTTTGTGGGGTGGGGGTAATTCTTCTTTCAAAGTCTGATAGAATCAGCAGTGGATCTGTCTGGTCCTGGCCTTTCCTGTGTCAGGAGATATTATTATTATTATTATTATTATTATTATCACATTAACATCATTGTTCATTTTAGATCTGCTGAAATCTGTTTTTATTCTCTTGATTACATTTTGGCAAGTCATAATACATACCAAAGACTTCATCTATTTCTTTTAGATTTCCCAGATTTTAAATATATACATTTTAAAAACTATTCCTTAAAGATGCTGCGGGTTTTGCAAGCATGTATTAGTGACCCTCTTGGTACCGTCTGTGTCTTCTCTGCCTCCTGACTAGTTTGGCTGCTGCCTGGGCATCTCGTTTGTATTTTCAAAGAACCAACTCTGTTTACTTGACCCTTTGTTCTCGGAGTCTCTCTGTTTCATCAGCCTCTGCTACCCCCGTTTTCTCCTCACAGGTCTGTGGGAGATCATGCTCATGTTTTTCTAAGCCCTTGAGGTATGTAATTGAGTTTTGATTTATTTTGGGTAAGGTCTCTCGTAGCCGTCTGCTTTCAAGCTTACTAGTGCCTAAGGAGGACCTTGAACGTCTCTGATCCTCCTGCCTCTGCGTCCATAGCGAGAGGGTGAAGTGAGTACCGCCATCTCCAGTTTCTGTGGTACTCGGGTCAGACTCACAGTTTCCTCTTTTCTTTTTTCTTTTCCTTCCTTCCTTCCTTCTTTCTTTTTTTCCTTTATTTCTTTTCTTTTCTTTCTTTCTTTCTTTCTTTCTTTCTTTTTTTCTTTTTTTTCTTTTTTTTTTTTTTTTGGCTTTTTGAGACAGGGTTTCTCTGTGTAGCCCTGACTGTCCTGTAACTCACTCTGTAGACCAGGCTGGCCTCGAACTCAGAAATCCACCTGCCTCTGCCTCCCAAGTGCTGGGATTACAGGCGTGTGCCACCACGCCCGGCCCTTTATTTCTTTTCAAGACAGGGTTTCTCTGTGTAGCCCTGGGTGTCCTGGACCTAGCTCTATAGCGCAAGCTGGCCTAGAACTCACATGTCTGCCTCCTGAGTGCTTGGACCTAAGATGTGTGTCACTTGCTGGGCTCTCAGACTCGGGCTTTTCATGGGAGGCAAGCACTGTACCAGCTGAGGGATGTCCCCAGCCAAGCCCTGGTGTTTTAACTTAAGTGTTCATACCTCCTCTCTCTGAATTTATTGCCTGTGTCGTATTCGGAAGGCTGGCCTCGGGTTTGGGCTCTGCCTGCAGCAGCCTCCCGAGTGCTGAGATTCCTGGCCTGTGCCTCTGGGCGGGCGGGCTCTCAGCTTTCTGGAGGGAGGAGCTGGTCTGACTAAGGACTGACCGTGAGTTTCAGCCTGGAAGAAACAGGCTCACGCCACCCTCGTCCTGGTCTCCATCTCCAGCCTCAGATCCTGAGGAGCACATTCCTCACTTGTTCACTGGGTGTGCATCCGTTTCTTTGTTTTCAGTACACACCTTGTCTGGCTGCTTGTAACACTGACCAAACCCAAAAAGTCTGCAAGGCCAAGCCATAGAAAGTTGCCGGGCAGTGGTGGCGCATGCCTGTAATCCCAGCACTTGGGAGGCAGAGGCAGGTGGATTTCTGAGTTTGAGGCCAGCCTGGTCTACAGAGTGAGTTCCAGGACAGCCAGGGCTACCCAGAGAAACCCTGTCTCCAAAAACTGGAAAGAAACAAAGAAGGAAAGAAAGAAAGAAAGAAAGAAAGAAAGAAAGAAAGAAAGAAAGAAAGAGAGAGAGAGAAAGAAAGAAAAAGAGAGAAAGGAAGGAAGGAAGAAGGAAGAAAGAAAGAAGAAAGAAAGGGAAAAGAAAGGAAAAAGAAAGAAAACAGAAAAAAGAAAGAAAGGAAGGAAGGAAGGAAGGAAGGAAGGAAGGAAGGAAGGAAGGAAGAAAGAAAGAAAGTTACTGGCAAGGCAGGGCCTGTGGGTGCATCTGGAAACTTGGATTTCTGGAGACTTCCACCATTCTCCAACTGCTGAAGGCAGCTCACATCCATACAGGCTTTAAGATGGTTTTACCCAATTCTAAAACAAAACAAAACAAAACAAAACAAAACAAAAACAAAACAAAACAAAACAAAACAAAACAAAACAAAACAAAACAAAACCCAACCCACTGGGGTTCTAATTAGGTTAGGACTACATTGCATTTGCACGATAATTGGGAGGCCCAATGGTTTGCTTCTCCTGTTCAGGTTTGATGCGTTGCGTTGCTTTCGTAAGCTGCTCTTTCTCCATCTGCATATGGGTGTGGGGCAACCGTGGCGGGCGGCCCCGGCCCGGGGCCTGCAGCCGGGGTCTGAGGAAGCTCTGCTGCCTGTGTGAGCACTCTGAGAGCTTCCTGGGAGACAACAGTCAGTGCTGCTCCCTGATGGGGCTCTGCTGACAGAACTGGGCGATGGGCTAGCCTTAGAAGTGTGAGGCTTGGTTTGTAATCAGACCAGTGAGGGGCTTTTCTGTCTGTGGATCTGCACCCTGATACACCTATCCCCACTTACCGCTAGCCCCGCCTTCTCAAATACATCTCCTGTCCGCAGTTGTTTTCCTGAGTTTTAAGGAGCTCACGCTGGGTATCTTTCAGCCTGGGCATTTCACACGTGTTCGCAGTAGAAGGTCTCGTTTCCTTCCGGCTGGCTGTGATTGTACTCTGTGATCTCCTCTTGGATCCAAGAGCGAACGGTCTAGGAACGTGCTGTTGGCATTTATCTTCCAAACAGTTGGAAGAGGGAGGCGGCATTTCCATTCCGTGTGCGTACAGTTTTAGTGGACTATGATGAGAGCTCTGCTTTCAAAATTCCTCTCTGTGCACACATGGCTCTTTGGAGTTGAGAACCATCACTTTATGTAAATCTCTCTCTCACACACACAAAAATGTTGCAAGCCACGCTGACCTAGAACTTTTGATCCTCCTGCCCCTGACTCGACAGTAGCTGAGATTGCAGGCCTGGGCGACTTCATGATTTTTACGACCTTCTCCTGGCGTTTCAAAGGCCTCCGCCGCCACGCCACGAGCTCCTCCGCGGTACTGGGGCCGGAACGTCCGGATCTGACATTTCCAGACGGAAGGCGAGACCCGGTGTCACCGTGCACTCCGTGCCTCCCCAGCAGTCTCTCCCTTCAGCTCACAGCCCAGACACCCTGTCTGGCCCAGCACGAGGGAGTCCCCACACATTTTCAGAATGCCTTCAGCCTGTCCCACCCCCGCCTGCTTTCCCCACATCAGCCTTCCTTCAAAGCCCTCACACCCACTGAACCAGGGTTAAGGCTGGGTTGAAAGCTCTGTGTGCACAGTCCAGGCCTGTGCTCCAGGGGTCCTGTCTCCTGGCTGAGCTGTGAGGTTTCCCAGATGGAAGGCTCTTGTTAGCAGCCTGGTCCTCCGTTTCGTGGAAAGCTGGGTTTGTCTTGTTCTTTTCCCTAAATGTATTCGCATTTGAGGTGATTTATTCCTGTACTTGCTAGTCACCATGAACCGCTGTCATTCCGACGCCACAACCCATTTTGACATGAACAAGTCCTTGTCATGTCTGAACATAGCACTTTGACATCTCCATGGCAACCGGCCCCAGGATGCTGTTGCTGGGGTGGCTCTGGGGGTCCAGGTTGTCTCCATGGTAGTTGTACTGTTCCTGGTCCTTATGTGGAGTGCCACGTCCCAGTCATTCCTGGACACAGACCTGCTGCCCCCTCTGCCCTGGCAGATGCCCACACAGCCCAGCATTCCTTCCTCAGCTACCCACAGGATCTGAGCACCCTCCTCCCAGCCCCACATGGACATCCTGACTCGCAGAGGCCAGCTCCAGCCAGCAGAGGGCGACGACATTCAACAGAGCTCCTCCCAGCAATAAAAATGAGTGTGAGTCAACGTGTTGCTTAATTCTGGCAGCTCCTACACATACTGTAGCTCAGAAGATGCTTAAGTGTACCCAGAAGCCAGAGGCTACGCTGCTGGAAGTTGCAAGAAAGAGGAGGGTTCATCCAGGAGCAAAAGGAGGGCAGGTCCAAGAAGAAGCCGCCGAGCGTGGACCACAGAAGAAGCAACAGGGATGGGAGCAGGCTGTGAGGGCAGTGTCAGTCACGGCCCACCACGTGGGCCGCATGGTCACGGCCCGCCATGCAGGCGGCACTGTCCACCCCGCAGACCACGTGGTCCACCACCCAGACTGCACTGACCTCTCTCTCTCTCTTTCTCTCTCTCTCTCTCTCTTGGTTTTTCGAGACAGGGTTTCTCTGTATAGCCCTGGCTGTCCTGGAACTCACTCTGTAGACCAGGCTGTCCTCGAACTCAGAAATCCACCTGCCTCTGCCTCCCAGTGCTGGGATTACAGGCGTGCACCACCACCGCCCGGCTGACCTTGCTCTCTTTGCAGCTGCAGAAATCCCTGCGCTGACCTAGTGAGCAGCTGCAGACAGAGCTGAAGGCTCAGCTCAGGGCAGGCGATGAGCAAGACATGCCTGGGAAACCCTGGCTAAGGTGCCCGGGCGCTTCCCGACCATTTTGACCTTGTGAGTTTAAGTTGACCTTGTGAGTTTAAGGTGTATCAGTCAGCATTATCTCAAGGGATGAGTTTTTACTGAACAAGTGTTTCTTGAAACAAAGCCATATAGCTCTTTTGCGCTTTGACCCTGAAATGCCTCCCAAGGGGGTCATGTGTTAAGGGTGTGGTCGCTGCTCTGTGGATCCCAAGACACCATCAGTGATGACTCTACGGATGGATAGAAAGTTGACAGTATTGGGAGGCGACAGGAACTCTAAAGACTGAGGTCTGGCTGGAAGAAGCAGGTCACTAAAGGCACGTCTTAGGGCTGGAGAGATGGCTCAGTGGTTAGGAGCACTGACTGCTCTTCCAGAGGTCCTAAGTTCAATTCCCAGCAACCACATGGTGGCTCACAACCATCTGTAATGGGATCTGATGACCTCTTCTGGGGTGTCTGAATGCAGCTACAGTGTACTCGTATATAATAATCATAATGATGATGATGATGATGATGATGATGATGATGAAGGTTCTATCTTAGAAAGCCTCCCTGCCCCTCTCTCCCTCCCTTCCTGCAAACTTAGTGTTGTCATGGGACCATCCTCCTGCCACTGGATCCTGCTGTCTCCATGGCCTCCCATCTGGATTCTGATTTGCTGGCACCGTGCAGCTGTTAGGTGCGTTCTCTTAGAGTCCTTTCTGTGCTTACATTTAGTGCTAGAGTCTGCACTTGGACTTCTAGCTTTAACTATTTGTGTCTTCTGCATTTCTTTCTTTCTTTTCTTTTTTCTTTTTTCTTTTTCTTTCTTTCTTTTTTTTTTTTTTTGGTTTTTTTGCTTTTTGCTTTTTGCTTTTTGCTTTTTGTTTTTTGTTTTTTTGTTTTTTGTTTTTCGAGACAGGGTTTCTCTGTGTAGCCCTGGCTGTCCTGGAACTCACTCTGTAGACCAGGCTGGCCTCGAACTCAGAAACCTGCCTGCCTCTGCCTCCCAAGTGCTGGGATTAAAGGCATTCACCACCACCGCCTGTCTGTCTTCTGCTTTTCTTAGAGTAGCTGAAGTCAGGGTATCTGCCTCACCTCTGTACAAGTGTTAATACAAAGTGGACCAACACCTTGCTATAAAGTGTAAACTATAAAACTATCAGAGTAAAAACCAGGAGTGGAGCTGGCCACTCGGCCAAGTGATGGACACGCAAGTGTAAGGACCTGGATTTGAACCCCAGAACCGACGGAGAAAACCTGTTTTATTCCTCTTCCTAATTTTCTGTTGTTAAAAAAAAAAAAAAAATCCCAAACATTCAATCTTACCGAAGAAGACTCAGGAGCCAGGGGCCGGGTGAAAGCCTTCCGGCTCAGAGGCAGAGGAAGCACCCAGCTGACCTTCGAGCTCTGCCGATGTGCCAGAAGGAAAAAGCCCCTTCTCCACCCTCGTAGGCACCTCCCAACCAGCGTCCTTCCTTCCCGGTTACTTTCTGTCAGCCGCTTGCTTGCTCCACCTCTTGACCTGCCGTTGACTTCATTTAGATCTTGGACTAAAGGTGTGTGTGCCAGTCACACGAAATGCTTTCCAGTCTACAATGTGATCAGACATCCTGCAACGCGGTTCTCTAGTTTTATTTAGTCACTTTTTGTCTTACATATTTTAAAGTTTGATTTTATTTTTAATCATGTGTCTATGTGTGGGTATGCATGCACAAGTGCGTGTGCCTACAAAGGTCAGAAAATGTGTCAGGTGCGCCGGGCCGGGTATACACCCGAGCCGAGGTGAGCGCTGTGCACAGACATGTAAGCATGTGTGCTCTCAGCCCCTCCCTCTTCCAGCCATTTCTTCAGCTCCAACTTCTCAGACTTTTCTCTGGATCTTTTCTCTTTCTCTTTCTTACAGTATTCTCTTTTAATTTACTCTCCTTTCTCTGTGTGCACCTTTAATTTTTAGGGGTGTGTGTGTGTGTGTGTGTGTGTGTCCATTCATATATACAAACGTATGTTCTGAAGCCTGAGGAAGGTTTCAGATCCCCTGAAGCTGAGTCACAGGGAGTCGAGCCCCTCAGCATCGGTGCTAATGACAGACCTGGGTCCTCTGGAGAGCGGTCAGCACTCCAACTGCGAAGCCACTTCTCATGCCTTCCTCTGGAGCCTTTTTAAAATCCCATTCCTTTATTATTGTTAGGTTTATCCTTATTTCTTAACTTATTCTACACTGATTTTGCTACTTTATTTTCTATAGTCATTGGTAATGTGGCAGTTCTCTGTCTCTGTATCTCTGTTTCTGTGTGTGTGTGTGTGTGTGTGTGTCTGTCTGTCTGTCTGTCTGTGTCTCTTTTAGACAGGGTTTCTCTGTGTAGCTCTGGCATCCTGGACACCCCAACCCCAGCCTGGCCACACCCCTCTCCTCCGCCATCTGACTTGACCTGGATGAGGACTGTCTCCTGTGCCTCCCTCCGCGCAGGCTAGGCTCCTGTCTGCAGTTGGTCAGTTTGACTGAGTTCTGGGCTTGCAGTGCTTCCTCCCTGTGGTGAGCTCCAAGCAGTCACATGGGGGTGGGGGGTGGGGGGTGGCTGCTCGGTGACAGCCCTGGGTCAGTGTGCTGTTTGCGTCCCTGTCTGGCACTAGTCTGCCTGGATGACCCCCACTGTTGCCTAATTAATTCATCTGCTACAGGTTCCACAGCACAGTGAGCTTCCACAGGACACAGGCGGGGTGCACTATGCTCACCCTGATTTCGGAACACAGGGAGTGGCCAACAGGTGCTTGCTGAAGGAATGTGCAGATGAGAGCAGACCCTTGAGGAGCCGGGTCAGAGACAGAGCCGAGCTTGCGCCTTGGGCCACTTTCAGGTTCCTTTATAACATGTACATATACTACTAAGATGAGAATTATTTTAAAATGTGTGAATGCAGAGTTAAACAGGTGAAACAGAGCACTTCCTTCTGCGTTAAGGTCATATAAGTCTACTGTGCCATCAGACTGCATTGCCCCACTTTACAGAAAGAGAATTGGTGTGTACCAAGCCGATGTCATTGGGCAGGATGCCATTTTTAAAGTCTAAAAGACTGGTGTGTTACGGGTGGGTGGGAAGGGTGCAGGGTATGTGGAGGACGGGAACAGCATGTGCTCCTCCCTGTGACGGGAAGGGAAACCGTGACTTTACTTCGGATGGAGACTACTGAAGACAAACTTCAAGATGGGGGCGGGCCCGCTGCCGTTTTCCTTGTTCCTATTGGTACTGCTAGTTGCCCATTTCCTAAGTGTGACTAGGAAGCAGCTGTTCCTGCCTACTGTGTCCCATGCTCCTGACCACTGTGTGCGCAGCACTCAATAAAGCGAGTCAGGCAGCCAGCACTGGCCCTGGGGACCTTGGCAGCCCCGCCTCTGTGGTCGCTGAGCAGGGCAGCAGATTGTGTTGCCGACTCAGGACTGCCACCTGCTGCTGATGGCTGGAAGCACAACCCCAGCGTCCCTGCTGGACAGAGGACTAAGGCAGACCAGAGTAATCAGTACTGGGAGATGGTGTGCATCCCGGGGGCGACACTGCCCAAGCTTCCGCGTTACAGACCATCCCCAGGTACAGCATTTCTGACTCAGCAGGTGCCCAAGCACAAAGGCACGTCCTCGAAAGCTCCTACTGCCAACTCTGAGGCTTCTGTTCCTTCGCCTCATGTCCCCCCTCAGGGTAAGCGCCAGCAGACACGCAGGGGCACTCCTTGACCTGATGCCCAGTGGTTGGTCTCTGATAAAATCCAAAGACTTGACTTTTTTAAGGAAAAAGATAATCTTAATGTTTATTTTAGCTCTAATTAGCTTAACGTATCTAATTAACACACGTGTGTGTGTGTGTGTGTGTGTGTGTGTGTGTGTGTGTTCCACGGTGACGTCTCTGTTCGGCATGTACCAAGCCCAGCCCCCTGATACGCCCCTCCCCCGCCTTCCCCACTTTGCCCGCCTTGTGCTTCTTTCCCACTTTCAGGTCTTTGCCCCAATCCTGTTTCCACAAACCACGATGTGTAATGTTTGTCTGTCTGTGTCTGGCTTGTTTTGCTTAATATAATGATCCAGCTCTGATAGCTTCCTGCAGAGACATGATTTTAGTCTTGTGACTAGAACCCTGTCCGCTGTGCACACAGATAATGTTTTCTCATCATTAGGTAGGTCTCCGGGTGATTTCTTATCTTGACTATTATGAATAGTGTCACAATAAACAAAGACAACAGCTCCATTCCTTCAGGGATGTACCCAGGAGATACGGCGGGTCATTCAACAATTCAATATTTGGCATTTTAAGGAATGCTGACCTCTTTTCATGGTGGCCTTACTACTTTACACTCCTAACTATACAAGGGATCCTTTCCCTCCATAGCCCACATCATTAAAAACACAGAAAAAAAACAGAACAAAACAACAGCAAACCCCAGCTAATCTGAATAGAGATGGAATCTCTCATGTAGTTGCTTGGTTTTATGTTTTTTATTTGTTTTGGTTTTTGTTTGTTTTTGTCGGAGACAGGATTTCTCTCTGTACTACAGGTTAACCTTGCAATCCTCCTGCCTCAGCCCCTCAGGTGCTAGGATCCTGGAGTGAGCCACATGCCTATAAAGGTCTCCCAGTATAGACCTGGGAGGCGTTGTCTTGAATCCTCCCCCCTCCGTCTCCTGAGTGCGGGAATTACACCCTGTCCGGTGGTCAGCGTTCCTTAGGAGCTGGTGAAGCTGTGTCCCGTCTGCCAAAGGAGCCATTTCTTTAATCACTGGCAGAGGGACAACTGGCTCTCCCTGGGGCCTGCTGGCACGCCAAAGCACATGCTGGCCACCAGGGTCTCTGTGTTACAAGCACTGTTCCACTTTCAGAGTCCATGCTAGCATCTTAGGCCATCTCACTGCCTCCCCCACCCGAAATGTTTCCAGGCTCCTGGCTCTCCCCAGCCATGTCCTCTCCTTACAGCCTGCGGTCTCACCACCCACCACCGCCATTCCCTCCTTCCTCTGTCTCTTGTCTGTCTGTCTGTCTGTCTGTCTCTGCGCTGGACTCTCCAGATGCCTCTGCCTGTCCTTTCTCCTATCTACAATAAATGCCTCATCCCCCACCACACCATGGGTGGTCCATGTCATCAGATCATACAAACAACAGACAATGTGTCTTTGCATTGCTGATAGCAAGAGACACACATTGTATATAGTGACAGTTATTTGTATTCTGAGAAGTGTGTGCGTTCAGGTCCTTAGACCACATATTAGGTTATTTTTTTCTCATTAAGTTCCTTACATATTCTATATATTTACTCTGTCAGATAAGTGGCTGGTGTGAGAATTGCCTTTGCTGTCTGGCACTCTTAAAGTCAAGGAGCAACTAGTCATAATCAGTCAAGTCCCGCTCGTGCTTCCTCAAGTGTTAGAATCTTTAGTCTGTCAGCAACACCCTTGGAGTCTTTCCTCTGGTCCTCTGAGAACCCCAGGTCTCCCTTTAAAGTCTTTAACCCACTTGAGTAGATTGTTGTACAGGGTGAGAGCTGGGCATGTCCAAGTTTTTGATGGTTTGTGAAAACTTGACTAATGAGGAACAGGTGTCCAGCCTGGCTGCGTCCCGTTGGTCTGTGTGTGTTTAAGTCAATCCCATTCTGTGTTGTTAACCATGACTCTGTGGATTACTGTGAAGCGTGTGATGATGAACATCCAACACTGCTATTGTTTTGCTGTGTTTTCCCAGCAGGTTTTGCCTGGAAACTTTATGACTGGGTTGCTGCAGCCTTGCAGCATGGCCCTGAGATCTGCTGGGGGCAGTGAAGACGAAGACACCCAGGACAGACCAGGTGAGCTGTGCTTTTCTGATGGCGGGTGCCTACTCTGTATACAGAAGGGGTCGGCCAGCCTCAGGGGGCGGTCTCCAGAGGAGGCAGCCATGATGCTGGCAAAGGGCACTCATATTGGGCCCATTCCTCTGGGCCTCACCATTCCCTTGGGTCTGAGGCGTCTGGGTCCTCGACATGGCTGTGCCCGTGTCAACATCACACACTTACACGCTCCCGTCTGCTCCCTGCACTGCTTCAGATGCATGGCTTGTTAGCAATCTGCCTAAGTTTTTATCAATGTCCTTTTGGACGGTCATATGTTGTCTAGAAATTTGTATTTCTTCTAGATTTTTTTAGTTTGTTATGAATTTTTCAAAATGTTCCACAGTGATCATCCGGATTTCAGTGGTACCTGTTGTGATATCCTGTCTCTCATTACTTATCATTCTCTTTTTAAAAAGATGTGTATGAATATTTTGCCTGCATGTATGTATATGCTTGCACGCCTGGTGCTCAGAGAGGCCAGAGGAGGGCATCAGATTCTCTGCTCTGGGCTTATAGACAGTGGGGTGCCACCGTGCGCTCGCTGGAAACCATGCAGGAGCGGCTGATGCTACCTGTGCAATTTCTCCAGCTCCAGTAGTTTTGTTAACTCCGTGTGTGTGTGCCTGTGTGTATGTGTGTGCGTGTGTGTTGTACAAGATGCCAGGGAACACATGTGGAGGTTAAAGGACAGTTTGAGGGAGATAACCCTTTGTGGGTCCTGGGCGTTGAACTCAAATCATCAGACTCGGCAGCCAGAGCCGGTCTGCACTGAGCTCTCTCCAGGCCCTGGGATGTCCTTTTAAGCGTAGGCATGCGCATAACTATAACCCCCTTAGTGCTCTGCTGTGTCCCATGGGCTATATTTGCATTTTCATTTGATTCTAGTAATTTTTCAATCCCATGCCTAATTTTTTTTTTTTTTTTTTGAGACAGGGTTTCTCTGTATAGCCTTGGCTGTCCTGGAACTCACCCTGTAGACCAGGCTGGCCTTGAACTCAGAAATCTGCCTGCCTCTGCCTCCCAGAGTGCTGGGATTACAGGCGTGTGCCACCACCGCCCGGCCCCCATGCCTAACTTCAATGACCAACTGCTTCTCAGAAGTGCACTGTTCCGTCTCCATGCGTTGGTTCTGTAGGCCGTCTTGCTGATTTCTAGTTTAATCCCATCAGATCTGATAAGAGATGAGACATTTCTTAAAGTTTGTGTCTATGGGGGTGTGCACGTGTGCGTGGGCCTCTACAGGAGCAGTGTGTGCTCTTAACCACTGAGTCACCTTTCGAGCCCCATGATGCAAGGAATGTCTAAATTTTTGTTGTGTTGAATTCTAGCTTTATGATATAAAACAGTCTATTTGGGGGGGAAGATATCCGTGATCTGATTAAAATAATACAAACGTTATGTAACCTTTAGACTGCTGACCTCTGCAGTCTGACTGCAGACTACACATCTACAGGTGCAGGCGGGGAAGGGAGGCCTCCTCCTGCTGCTGCTGTCTGGGGGCCTCTTTATGGCCACTGATTTGCTTTATGAACTTGGATTCTCAGAAATTTGGTGCATATTTACACCTGCTATGCACTCTTGGTGGATGCTTTTGCTATCATGTGGCCTTCTCTTCTGGTTTCCTCTGTCCACGGGGTGCGGGTGCTGTGGCTATTTTCTGATCCCCTCTATGTCTGTGAGGTGTGAGTGCTTGCGGTTTCTCATTCGCCTGGAGATTCACTCTCTATCCTTTCCGTCTGGGTTTCTGACAGTGAGGGTTTTTTGTTTTTTAAACATGGTAAATGTTAGCATTCAGTTAACCTCTGGCACGGCCTTTAAGCCTCCAGGACACAGGCTTCTCCAGCACCCTTAATCTTCTCTTCAGCTCTTCTGTTGGGGAACGTGGCCTTCATGATGCCAGGCTGCTTAGGGATCCTGCCCTTGCCCAACCTAACAGCGGCAATGGCGGGAGCAGTCCAGGCTTGTGTTTTGCTGCGTTGACCCGCGTCTGCTCGCTGACCAACGTCCACAACTTATCCAGCTTGAGAGTTTGGCAGAAGCTCTGGTTCATCTTCAGATGGTGATGCCTCATACCAACTTTCCCAAGGTATCCTGGATGGTATTTGTCAAAGTTGACCCTGTGGTGCACAACACTGCCAGCGTTCCCGTGACCTCCTGGGTGCTGCGGCCGTGGCCATGACTCATGTGCCCTTGGAGTGTCCGGGTCTTCCTCAGTCGGGATGGCAAGGCGGTGGCAGAAAGGAGAGAGAGAGGAGCTCACGAAATCTCGCGAGGTAGCAGACGCGGAGTGGGACCAATTGAGGTTTGTTTTTACATCTTAATCTTGTGTGTATGCCTGTGAGTGAGGTTCCATGTATATTGTGACACATGTGGAGGTCAGAGGACACCTTCAGGGACTCAGTTTCCCCCTCTTCCATGGTTCCAGGGATCACTCAGGCGATCAGGCTTGCAAGGCCAGAGCCACCTCATCCACTGACCGTGAGGTGCCTTGCGAACAGCACACTATTGGTTCTGTGGAGAATGAAGACTCGCTCTGGGGCTCTGATGCATTCCCTGTCATTGTCTACCTATGGTGGCCTTCAGTCACGTCTCTCTCTACTTACCTCGTTTGGTTTCCTAGTCCGCATTTGCTTGCTTACTCTTCTGATATTTTTCCTTGTGTTCTCATGATTATATTTATCTTGCTCTCTAGGTGTAGGATTTCTTTAGTGTCTTGGAATGCTGGCTTAGTGATCACGACTCCACTTTATGTTTACCTTGGAAGGTCTTTATTTATTCTCTGATTTTAAAGATGGCCTTCCTGGATACAACTGCCTGTTTTGGCAGTAATTTGGGGAGCTTGAAATCATCGTTCCATGCTTCCTGGTCTCTGCTGTTTCTTCTGAGAAACCCACTGTTACTTTGCTGGGTTTGTCTTTATACACAACTCAGTATTTCTCTTGTATTTTAAAATAATCTTGTGTTTTGAAAGCGTAACTACGATGTACTGAGTTCTTTTTTCTTACCATGTCTATCTGAGGTTATATGTATGTCCATATTTCCCCAATATTTAAGAAAATTTCTCTATTTTACCACACAGGTTTCCCATGCCCTTAAGCCTGAAGCCCCTGGCCCCTACCTAGTCATCTGGGCTTAGCTTTTCAGTGCTGTCCCAAGGGTCGTGAGCGCTGTTCGTTCCTCCTAATCTGAACGTGACGTCTCACCAGCTGTGTCCGAGGCTTGGCGTGCCTCTTCCGCTTGCTCTGCCCCACCCCGGCCTCTCCAGGCTAACTGCTCTCTTGCCTGCACTTCCTGACCCCTTAGTTATTTTTATCATCTTTGAACTAAGTTTTAATAGACTTTCTTTTGAATTCTTATCCAGCATTCCACTTGGTATCTTTGTAATCACATACTAGAGAATTGTGGTTTTTCAAAGGCATCACATTGCCTTCTCCACTGTTGTTTCTCTGTTGAGGTCTATGCCTGTCCAGGAAGAAAATCTGTGTACGGAAGGGCCTTCTTGGGGAGCCATCTGTCTTCTCTTGAGGTTAGGCCATCTTAGTGTAGTGTTGCTGTCTGTGTCTGTGGTTCAGACACAGCGTACTGTGTCAGAGCCTGCAGGATGTACTTTCTCCTCTGGTCTAATGAAAGCAGAGCCTCGGAAAAGTCATGAAGGTGGGCTCGAAGTGTCTCATCCATGGCCATTTTTCTGATCCTGTCAGAAATGTGTGGTCTGAAAGGTATGGAAGCAGCCTCTACATGCTGAGGCCTGTCATTCCTCTCCACGGTTGCTGAGGTAAAGGACCGGAAGCAGGTCCCCGCCCTCTGAAGGTCCCCGCCTTGTTGGGCCAGGCTGTGCCATGGGTGCTTTTGTCTCAGTTATTCTTCAAGTTGAAGAACCAACCAGTGGCTTCGTGGGATGGAGGTGTGGGACGGGGGCGTGGCATCAGGGCGTGGCTGTGCAGTTTCTCTCAGCCTGCTTGAACATGCACACCCAGAGCAAGGGCGCTCCTGTCACAGCTCAGGTGGAACACAGAAGCAACAAGCATAACACCTAGAAGTCCAGATGTATAAATACAGTAAGTACCAGATACAATTGCCACCGTAAGACACAAGAAAGGGGACAAAATAACCAGATGAACTGAAATGTTACTAGAAGTAGAAAAAATGTGACTAAAAGTGTAAAAGGGAGAATGAGGAAGAAGAGCCACCCACAAACAAGAAAAAGGGGAAATGGAACCGTATTAGGAATGAAGAGAAGGAAGGCTGGAGGGACCCCCCTCCCCCTCAGCAGGCGTCACTTGCTGTCAAGGCGACACCCTGAGTTCTAGCCCCGGGCCCAGAGTGGAAGGCAAAGACCCCCGTGTGTGCACTGTGACATGTTACATACACAACATAATGTGAAAACATTATAAAAAGAGAAAGCTGAATTATATGTACATGCAAACAAAACAAACATTACCAAAAAGGTCTTAATTTTTTAGTTTTCTTTACCAGAAAGGTCGTAAAAAGTTTCCTTTCCCAGGGAGGCCGACGCGCCATCGTGTGTGACCAGTCACTGTGCACTGTCGGGGAGAATACAGGCTGCAGTTCATTCACTCTTTCCCCTCTGCCTTGTGGGCTTGCGAGGGACTGGTCCGAGTGCCTTGGGTCACAGACAGTCCTGACAGATGCCCTCAGGTGCTAGCACTGCAGACCTAAGGCCGGGTAGACCCCGGTCGCTCAGCTCCCGACAGCCCCTGGCCCTTGACTTCCAAGGCAGCAGGCCCCACCACTGTGAGTGCATGCTGGGAAGTCCATCAGTCCTGCCCGGCTGTCCGGCACACTGAGGGTTCCAGATGGCCCCCGTCTGTGCTGGCTGAGCTCCTGTGCTCCCTTTACCTCCCCACAGCTCTCTGCAGCGCTGTTGGTGCTGGGCTACACTACCTCACCATCCGCTGTCACACTGTGTGCAGTTTCCCCTTCACAGTCAGACACCAGCAGCTCCCAGGCAGTCGCCTCTGCAATGGTCGTGGTGGTTCATGGGCTGATGTTGGTTCTCTGTGCTGTAAGGACAGGCATGGACCTCCACCGCTGACTGTTCCCTCTGACAGGCACTCCTAATGATGCTTGCCCCTCTGGGGTTGGGTTTTTAAAGATGTCTGGGATCTCTTCCCCAGCATCATAAACCAAAATCATTTTAGAATGAAATGCATAACTGTGGTTTGAATAAGGATGCTTAGTCACAGGGAGTGGCAGGACTTGGGAAGGATTAGAGGGCGTGGCCTTTGCAGGATGTGTGTCACTGGGGGTGGGCTTTGAGGTTCCAAAATCCCACGGCAGACCAAGTTTCCCTCCCTCAGCTCCATCTCCAGTGCCATGCCTGCTGTGTCGGCCACCTCACTCACTCCATGGAGACAGTGGATGAGCCTCTGAAAGTGTACACCAGCCCCGGCTAAAGGCTTCTCCTGTAAGAGTTGCCTTGGTTATCCAAGTCTCTTTACAGCAGCAGCATAGTGACTAAGACAATAATAATCTCTGAGAAAAATCAACAGAACAGACAGAATCCAATGCCTTTATTGTCACAGCAGACATGCAGGCCCCAGGACACTGCCCCTCACTCCTAAAACACAGACCAAGAGGCTCAACTTAACACTTGTCCCAAACACACAAAGCTGAAGTTGCACCCAAACCACATCTTTTCAATGAGGAAAAAACCATCGGAAAATGCCACATGGTTCTTAAGCACACACATATGCTTGCGCACATGCACGTTGGGGGTCTGAGGTCCACGTGTGTCCTGTGCTAAGCCAGCGGCATGGCTCTCTCCCACCCCACAGTTACCACTGTGACAGGACAGGCATACAAGCACACTCTGCAACCTTGTCTCCTGCGACTGACTGTTTAGATTTATCCTCACATTTAAAGAAGAATACAGCTTTTTCCAAAACAAAATCTTCTTTCAGAACAACTTTTTGCAAAGTATTTAATACTGTGACCCCTGTTTCTTGAAAAGACTTGACTTTCTGAGTTTTCCCACCCAAACAGAAAGACCGCTCTCCACTCCGAGCAAAGGCAGCAAGATGGAGAAGCCCCTGAGGGCAGCATGGCAGGAAGCAGCTGCAGGAGGCTGTAGCGGGCCTCTGCTGGGGCCGAGCCAGTCAGGGGCCGAGCACCACAGGCGTGTGCAGCTGGTACAGGGCCGTGCTCTTCCCTCGGCCGCCCTCCCGCTCCGCTTGCTCCATGACCAGCCGTGGATCCACCTAGTCGTGCAGAGAAGAGAAGTCAGGCTCTGGATGGAACCTGTCTAGATGCCAAATTCAGGTGTGCTCACAGATATGGGTTCTTCCCATTTTACAAGACTATTTGCAGATGCTCTCCACTTTCATAACTCACCCCGCATATCTGATTGTCCCTTTGAATACACATTGTGGGGGTTTTAAATTCCATTTGTGTGTTTGTGTTTGTGTGTGTGTGTGTGTGTGTGTGTGTGCATGTGTGTGAGGTTAGAGGACAGCCTGTGATAGATGGATCTCTCCTTTCACCAAGGGACTCCAAGATGTTGGTATTCTGTCCAAGCTCCACCCCACAGTTACCTGGCACCGCCCCATAGACCTGACCCACTATAAAAGGGGCTGCCTGACCCTCCTCTCTCTCTCATCGCTCTCTCATCCTCTTACCTCTCTGCACTCTCACCTCTCTGGCCCTCTTGGGCTCTCCTCCCCTTCCCCATCTCTCCACCTGGTCATGGCCGGCCTCCACTCCTCTCTACTTCTCTTTTTCTTTCTCTTTCTCCTTTTCCTTCTCTCTCTCTCTCTCTCTCTCTCTCTCTCTCTCTCTCTCTCCCTCCCTCCCTCTCTCTCTCTCTCTCTCTCTCTCTCTCTCTCTCTCCCTCTCTCTCTCTCTCTTTCTTTTTCCTTTTCCTTCTCTCTCTCTCTCTCTCTCTCTCTCTCTCTCTCTCTGCTTCTCTCTGCCTCCACTACACCATTAACTCCCATCCTCTTCCCTGAATAAACTCTATTCTATACCATGTCTGTGTGTGCGTGGTCCCTCAGGGGGAAGAGGGGCCTAGGCATGGGCCCGCCTAAGCACCCCCTTCCCCCACGCTGCCGTGCCACACTCCCTAATACCCTTTTTTTCTCTTTTATAACCCATCACAAGGTGTCATATCAGGTTAAACCATTTTGCTGCTCTGATCAAACATGTCAAAACCGATGTCTAATCCTGAGGTAAGCTTCACTGAGAACTCCCCCACCCGTGCGCACGTGGGAACAGTGACTTGGGGCTTATCTAAACAAAGCTCTCTAAGCACACGGACTCCCATGCACAGCTCTTCTTTCAGCTCCTGCCCACCACTGTGCCAAGCTCATGGCCCTCCCTGCCTGAGAAGCTCAGGGCTCCATGCACAAGTCTGTAATGGCGGCTGCTCCAGGGATAGCCCTAGCGATAGCAAAGGCTGGCTTGCAAAGACATGCCTGGCTCTAATGCTGGAGCTGAGAACTGGCCCTCTGCTCCCAACAACTCACTCCACTCTCTAAGCCTTAAGAGAAATGCTAAGGAGCCAAGGGGCACACCCTGCTGCACAGCCGAGCGGTGCCCTGGGGTCCCACGCTCCTGTACTGGTCTGCACTGGGATAGGATCTGGGTGGGGGTCAGGAGTCTTTGGGATGACCAGGAGAGGGGGATACTAAGGTTAACAACCTTTGCAAAAGACACCAGAGAGCTTCCTGGTACACACACACACACACACACACAGCCCTGTGGCACATCATCTCAGAAGTCTAATCCCTGTGCCCTGCTATGATGGCCCATCGTGGGTAGGCCAGGAACGGCACGCACAGCAGTGTTGGCACGCACAGCAGTGTTTGACAACTGCCAAGTGCCGCAGGGTTGCGGAGCTCCCACTTGCCTTTCCCGCGGGGCCCCCCTCCTCCCAAGGCCACACAGAGGACGCCACTCAGAACCGGCTGTCTGCCCCACAGCTGCCTACTCTGCCTGGAGAGCCTGCTCTTGTCACCTTTGCTGCCCTGGTCTGAGCCATGTCCACCGGCTCCCCTCCTTCCCCCCTCCCACCGCCCCACAGCCACCGCCCCGCACCTGGTTCCCCCCCTGCAGCTACCGCCCCGCACCTGCTTCTCCCCCCCCCCCGCCCCCCAGCCACCGCCCACACCTGGTTCCACTCGTAGGGCTTCTCGTGCCACTGAGGGGCGATCCTCTCCCGCGGCTCCAGCCGGCAGAACAAGCTACATTGAAAAAGAAACCCGGAGGGTTGGTGCTGGCTTATTCGCTGCTTTTTAAAGACAAGGCTTTGCTCTGTAGCTCAGGTTGGCCTCAGATTTACTACATAGCCCAGGCTACTCTCAAACATCTCATTTCCTGCTCAGTCTCCTAAGCTGAGGAGCAAATTACTTTAATTATTCATTAGCAATCAAAAACAGTAAGATGATCTTTTAAAAAAACATGTGAATGTGCATTTGAAGTCTATAACTATCCCAGAATTAAAACTACGGTAGGTTCTCAAAGTATCAAAATTCATACACTTATAACATTTATAGTTCATTTAAAAACAAAGAAATAGAACATAACAGACTTTAGGGAAATTATTATATATATCACTTAAAACATTTCTCAACAAGCACCTTAGGAGACATGCTAGTCAGGAGACAAGAATACATGGCTCTGTTCAGAAAAGGACAGGGCCAGACACTTGGGGACAGACAGGGGACAGACACTCGGGAACACTCGGGGCCAGACACTCAGGGGCCAGACACTCAGGGGCCAGACACTCAGGGCCAGACACTCGGGGCCAGATACTCAGGGGCCAGACACTCAGGGACAGACACTCAGGGGCCAGACACTCAGGGGCCAGACACTCAAGCGACAGACACTCAGGGGCCAGACACTCAAGCGACAGACACTCAGGGGCCAGACACTCAAGCGACAGACACTCGGGGACAGATGAAGGTGAGGGGTCAGCACAAAGGACTTGGAAGCAGTCATGACAGATATGTTCACAGAATTACAGCAAACCTTACAGAAAGACTTAAACCCTGAGGGAAACAACTAAAAACAAACGAACAACAGAAAACTATGAGATCAAAGAAAAAAATCAGTGAATTACTTAACCTTAAAATGGGAAACTGTATAAAAATAAAAATTCTGCCGGGCGGCGGTGGTGGCGCATGCCTTTAATCCCAGCATTTGGGAGGCAGAGGCAGGTGGATTTCTGAGTTCAAGGCCAGCCTGGTCTACAAAGTGAGTTCCAGGACAGCCAGGGCTACACAGAGAAACCCTGACTCAAAAAAAAAAAAAAAAAAAAAAAAAAAAAAAAAAAAGAAAGAAAGAAAAGAAAAAAGAAATTCTATGAGAATGAAGTAAAATAATTGAAATGGAAATTCCCAGATATTACTTTTTAAAAGATAAAATATGATGTGAAAGGCACAATCTACAGGATGTGAGGAAAGTGCCCACTTTCGGAGCGTCGGAGAGCAGGGCACTGGCTGTCTGCAGGGACCACTGCTGTGAACGCTGAACAAGGCAAGCGCGTGGGATAGATGGGCGGATGCAGGGCAGAGCTGAGCCCTGGTCCTAAACAGGCCGTCTCACCACACCCTTCTAAGGCTCAGAAGACGTGCTGGAAGAGGAGACGGGAGGACGGGGAGGAGAGGCATGAGCCCTCCCTATCTTCAGGACCACACGCTCTTTTACCAGCATCTCACGCAGGGCAGCTGACCACACAACACTAGGCCTGCAGGTCAGTCATGAGGTCACGGGCCTCACCCCTCTGGGTCAGTCACCGTTTTCAGCTGAGTCCTCCATGGGGAGCCCCTCAGGCCCCGATCACAGTTCCAACATGCAGTCACACAGACAGCCGTGGTTGAAATCGGTGGGCCACCCACAGAGAGGCCGAGCAGGGGCAGGGGCAGGGGCAGGGGCTGGCAGGAGGGGAGACCGGACTGCAGCGGTGTGGAGGGGAGAGGGGGACAGTGAGAGCAAACAATGTATACACATTGGTAAAACTGTCAGACAAGGCATTCAATAGATTAAAAATTGTAAGTTTCTCAAAGCAAATAGTTCCAGGTAGAACAGACATATACACCACACAAATACCAACCCAGGGAGCAAGAGTAGTTACGCCAGCATCAGACAAGACAGACCTTAAAACACCACTACTGCGGAGACAGAGGAGACATTTCATAACCACCATGAGGATGTTGTACGCCGAGGGCCTGCACACTGACCACAGAAGCCGCGCACTGACGTGGAGGAAGCTCTTGCTGTGCAGGCCCGTGAGCGAGAGCGCCTCGGACCGCGGGAGCTGGACGTGACAAGCCACATCTGCAAGCCAGCTCGCCTACACTACACGGGGCAAGCAGGCCTGGCAGACGCAGGGTCAGCAGACAGTCTGCCTCAGGAGGGAAGGGAAGACAACCCCAGGCAGGCCTCTGAGTCACAGCACTGCGCGTGCACACACTCGAGCACGCACGCAAATGCACACAGATATATGTGAACACATGTGCAACGAAGAAATGAGATCATCCAGCGGTCCCACTTTACCATAAAAACGGCAAACTCTAACTCACCACACATTGTCCCATCCCAGCGAGGTCACGGAAGCGAGAGGGCTGTCCTTAGTAACCGCTCACACCAGCCAAACCCTCACATAACGCGGGCAGCTGGGAAGCGGCGCCCACGTGGAGCGCACAGACGGTGGCAGTGAAGGACAAAGGGCCAGGGGCTCAGAGAGCCCAAGGGAGAGGCAAGCACACGGAGCTGGGGCCAGTGCAGAGGCGCAGAGGAGGCCGCAGGGGACTACCTAGCTGTGGTGGCGCGAGGGCTGCAGCTCAGGGGCAGGAGGAACTTGGCTTGTATAAAACCTACTGAGGTGTGGTTTACACACCACAAAACTCATTAGTTTCACAGAGCTGTGCCAATATCCCCACAATTCCATTTAAAGTATTCCTGGAGCGGGCAGCATCTGCAGCCTCTCTTAGGAGCCGAGTCTGAGCACCCAGACACTGGTGGCATCTTGGAGTAACTAAGAAAAATATTAGAACTGACAGGAACAAAGATCCCTTCCTGCAGACAGTAAGAGAGCCAGCGCAGTAGCAGGCCAACGGGCCCCCTGAGTAGCTAATATAACCTGGCCTGAACGTGTCTCCGGGATGCGGCCCTCCTTGTAGCATGGAGTTCACCAGTGCCAGGACAGCCAGGCTTAGGCTGACAGCACTCAGGCCCTGCAGTGTGTAAGTATGCCAGACCCTGGACCATAGGTTTTGAGGAGGGGACAGGGTTTCTCTGTATAGCCTGGCTGTCATGGAACTCCCTCTGTAGACCAGGCTGGCCTCAAATTCACAGAGATCCTCCTGTCTCTGCCTCCCCAGTGCTGGGACTGATGGTGTGTGCCACGTCTGCCAGGCCCTATACCATTCTTAGACAGGTAAGCAGCAGGGTAGAAGACTGCGGCCAACACTGCCTTCCCCAGCAAGGCTAAAGAGTAAACAGGGGGCCTAAATACAAACACAGGGTCTGTGTGTGTGTGTGTGTGTGTGTGTGTGTGTGTAAAATGAGTAAACACGGGGCCTAAATACAAACACAGGGTGTGTTTGTGTGTGTGTCTGTGTGTATGTGTGTGTCTGTGTGTACGCACACGCGCATTGGCTAGTTTATATCAACTTGACACACATTAGAGCTATCTGAAAGAAAGGAACATCAATTAAGAAAATTTCTCCATCAGATCTGACTGAAGGGCATTTTTATATTAAAGGCTGATGAGAGGAGGGCTCTAGCCTGCTGTGGGTAGCGCCACCCTGGGCTGCTGGTCCTTTAAGAAAGCAGGCTGAGGCACAGGCTTCTCCAGCTAGCAAAGCAGGTAAGTTAACTGAAATTCTTACCATCTGCGCCTCAAACATAAGGACATCCCATTTGTGAAATAAAAATGTCAGTAGCTTACACCCCACACTGACCCTCACACACTGATGGTGGAGACTTCACTATCCTGACTCGTGTCAGTCTTGGTCATCTAGACAGAACTAGACAGAGAAATGTTATGTATAAGCATCTTTACCTAAACAAGAAAAACATGGCTTGTCCTCTGCACCTCATAGAATTTCCTCCAAAACTAATCACATACCCAGACAAAAAGCAACAGAAAAAAATTCTCAAGAAAACTGTGATAACCTCCTGCATCTCATCAGACCTCCACAGATTAAAACTGGATTTCAACAACAGAAACAACAGAAAACCTCCAATTTAAGGAAGCTGAACAACTCCCTACATGAAACATGGGTCAAGACAGAAATTAAGAAATGAAAGACTTTCTAGAATTGAATGAAAATGAATACACAACACACCCAAGCCTGGGGTACAGCAAAGGCGTTCCAAAAGGCAAGTTCACAGCACTGAGTGCCCACATTTAAAAAAAAAGGGGGGGGGCGGTGGTGGTGCATGCCTTTAATCCCAGCACTTAGGAGGCAGAGGCAGGCGGATTTCTGAGTTCGAGGCCAGCCTGGTCTACAAAGTGAGTTCCAGGACAGCCAGAGCTACACAGAGAAACTCTGTCTTGAAAACAACCAAAAACAAAAACAAAAACAAAAACAAAAACAAAACAAAACAAAAACGAGCCAAAGAGAAAGCCAGGAATGGTATGCACGCCTTTAATCCCACCCAGCACTCTGGAGGGGAGGCAGAGGCAGGAGGCTCTCTGTGAGTTCAAGGACAGCCTGGTCTACAGAGGGCTGTTTTTGCTTCGAAACCCTGTCTCAAAAAACAAAAACAAAACACCCAAAACAACAAAACAACTGAAGCAATCTTACACTGGCAACTTAACTAGCATAAGCTGAAAGCTCTAGAACAACAACGAAATCACAACCAAAAGAAACAGAAGTGATCAAACTAAGGACTGAGCTCAGTAAACTAGAAACAATAACAAAAACAATATAATCAATCAATGGAACACAGGGTTGGCTCTTTGAAAAAGAATCATAAAGATTAATAGCCCCACCCCCTGGCCATGGACAAAGGCCCCTTGTGGGTGATAATGTTCTTATATTAGTCGGGGGCAGTGCAGATGGCAGTCCTTTGTTCATTCTAGCTTGGTGCCTGGCTTGGTGGCCAAAGCTGTCTTATGCCTAGAACTCAAAAATCGAATTTAATCCAGGCTGTGCAGTGCACGAAGACTCACACAGACATACTTTAAAAACCTGTACTCAGCCGGGCGGTGGTGGCACATGCCTGTAATCCCAACACTCTGGGAGGCAGAGGCAGGCGGATTTCTGAGTTCGAGGCCAGCCTGGTCTACAGAGTGAGTTCCAGGACAGCCAGGGCTATACAGAGAAACTCTGTCTTGAAAAAGAAAAAAAAAAACCAAATCCAAAAACAAAAAGCAAAAAACAAAAAAATACATTTGAAAAACCTGCACTCTACCAAATTTGGAAATCTAAAATAAATGGATAATTTTTGTGATAGGTACCATTTATCAAAGTTAAATCAAGATCAGATAAGCAATTTAAACAGACCTATAATCCCTAGTGAGATAGAAATAGTAATTAAGACATTCCAACTAAAAAAAGCCTAGGACTAGATGGATTTTGGGCAGAATTCTACCAGACATTCAAAGAGTAATGCTAAGACTCCTCAAATTATTGCACAAAACAGAAACATAATGGATACTGCCAAATTCATTTTACAGACCCCAGTTACCCTGATACCCAAACTACATAAGATTCAACAAAGAGAGACTCACAGACCAATTTCCCTTACAAACATAGATGCAAAAATACTCAATAAAATACTTGCAAACTTAATTCAAGAACACATTAAAAAAATAATATACCATGATCAAGTAAGTTTCATCCTAGAGGCAGGTATAGATCAACATACTTAAATCAATAAAGGTAATCTGCCATATAAATACACTAAAAGACAAAAAACACAAGATCATCTCATTAGATGCAGAAAAGGCCTTTAACAAAATTCAATATCCCTTCATGGTAAAAGTCCTGGAGAAGCTGGGTGGTGGTGACGCATGCCTTTAATCCCAGTACTTGGGAGGCAGAGGCAGGCAGATGTCTGAGTTAGAGGCCAGCCTGGTCTACAGAGTGAGTTCCAGGACAGCCAGGGCTACACAGAGAAACCCTGTCTCGGGGAAAAACAAAAACAAAAAAACAAAAAAACTCTGGAGAGATTAGAGACACAAGGGATGTACCTCAATACAAACCTATAATAAAGGCATTTTACAGCAAGCCCATAGACTGCATCAACTTAAATGGAGAGAAACTCAAAGGTCTACTAAAATCCAGAAGAAGACAAGGTTGTTCACTCTTTCCATACCTAGTCATGTAGTATTTGAAGTCTTAGTTAGAGAAATATGACAACTGAAGGTGATCAAGGGGATACAAATTGGAAAGGAAGAAGTCAGAGTATCTTTATTTGCAGATGATATGATAGTATACAAAAAGGACCCTAAACATTCCCCTGGAAAATTCCTACAGCTAATAAACACTTTCAACAAAGTAGCTTTATGTACAATTAACTCACAAAAATTGATAGCTCTTTTATATACAAATGACAAATGGTCTGAAAAAGAATCAGGGAAACAACACCTTTCAAAATAGTTTCAAATAAAATAAAATATCTGGGATAACTTTAACCAAGCAAGTGAAAAAGACCTGAATGACAGAACTTCAAGTCCCTGAGAAAGAAACGAAGGTGTCAGCAGATGGAGAGATGCCTGCGATTAAACACAAGGCCATCTTACCAAAAGTAAGCCTCAGATTCAGTGCAATCCCTTTCAAAATTCCAACGCAATTTTTTTTTCATTTTGAAAACAAATATTTTAATCAAATAACGAATTACTAGATTTTTTTTTTCCCGAGACAGGGTTTCTCTGTGTAGCCCTGGCTGTCCTGGAACTCACTCTGTAGGCCAGGCTGGCCTCGAACTCAGAAATCCGCCTGCCTCTGCCTCCCAAATGCTGTGATTACAGGCGTGCGCCACTACTGCCTGGCTACAAAATTTACTACAAGTTTACTTGTTTAAAACATTGAGAACATAAAACTTTTTCCAGTTATAAAATTTTGTCTTGATCACATATGTTTTCATAAGGATTTTTTCTTTTTTTATTGAATATTGTCTTCATTACATTGCCAATGGTAAAACCTTTCCCGAGATGCCCCTTTCGCTAAGACTCCCAGTCCCTCCCCTCCTCCCCTCCCCTGCCTTCAAGTATATGCCCCTCCACCTGACACACTCCCACCTACCCCCCAACCCCCCTCCGCCCCGTTTTCCCTTTGTTGGGGCCTCTGTTGAGCCTTTACCTGACCAAGGACCATTCCTCCCACTGATGCCCAACAAGGCCTTCCTCTGCCACATTTTTGGCTGGAGCCATGTGTGCCCCTTAGTTGATGGTTCAGTCCCTGGGAGTCTTGGGGCATCTGGGTGGCCAAAATCATTGTTCTTCCCGTGGGGCTGTAAACCCCTTCAGCTCCTCGGGACCATCCTCCAGCTCCTCCACTGGGGACCCCATGCCCAGTCCAATAGTTGGTTGTTAGCATCTGCCTCTGTATTTGTGAGGCTCTGGCGGGGCCCCTCCAGAGACAACCATGATATATATTCGCTTTTATGTGGATATTAGCTGTTAAGTCAAGATAACCAAGCCACAATCCATAGAGTCACAGGGCAGCTACAGAACAAGGCACCAGAGGAAACAGATAGATCTTGTTAGAAAGGGAGACAGAATAGAGAGATGTTGCTGGAGAGGGGCTGGGATGGGAGGACCAAGAGGGAGGAGGGGGAGTGTTGTGGGAAGAGAATATGGAGACAGACAGCTAAAATTAAGGGGCATTTGAGGGGTAGTATGGAAACCTAATACTGTAGAAACGTCTTTCAAAAATATATACATATAAATATATATCATAAATATATAAATAGAAAATGCATGTAAATATACATACATACATACATACATACATACATAAATCTAATTGAAATTGCCAAATAATAGGGGGGGAGGTCCTCTCTTGTCATCTAACGAATTTCTAGTGCCAGCACTGGGTTACATCTAATTGGGCTGTGGGTCGAAGAGGCTCCATGGGGATCCCCAAACAACCCCAGGTGTTAGTCTCCACACACTGACAGCAACGCCCCACTGCTGAACACAGCGTCCATATTAACTGTGGTGCCTACGAGAGCTTTCACCCCTATGTTCCAGTGTCTTTGGTACAGGAAGGTTCTCTGTATACTATCAAAAGAGTAACATAAACACAAGGCCAACCACACACTCTTTGGTCTACAATCTGCCCTGCCTACCAGATATGCCAGGGCAATAGTGGCACACGTTTGTGGGGGGAGCCAATCAATGTCTGATCTGATTAAGGCCCACTCCACAAGATGACCCCCACATAACACTGCTTGGGTGACTTGAGACTAGGTAGCCGAGGACCTAGGGGGTAAAAAAAAATGTTACTCTAAAAGAAAAAGAAAAAAATGCATCAATAAAATGACTCCCAATCAGTCTACTAAGATCAGTGCCTTGTTCAGCCGTCATCAGAGGAACCTCCTCCTGGAGCAGACAGGAACAAATACAGAGACCCACAGCCAGCCATCACACCGGGAGAGAGACCTGAACACTCAGCCCTAAATGAGAGTCTCCATCAAATCCCTCCCCCTGCAACTCAGGGGACCCGCAGAGAGGAGGAGGGAAGAATGAAAGCCAGTAGGGAAGGGGGGGCACCAGGAGAGCAAGGCCCCTACAAACACAAGCAAAGCTCGTGAACTCACAGGGCCTGAGGCAGCACACGCACAGGGCCTGCGTGACTCTGGCCAGGGTCTGTGTGTATCATGGCTTCCAGTTTGGTGTTTTGACAGGAGCCCTGAGTGTGAGAATGAGCGTGCCTGACTCATGTGCTTTCTATTAGTTTGTCCTGCCCAACTCTGAAGGAACGACTTTGGTTTTACTGTATATATTTTGTTAGTTTTTAGGATGAATGAATGAATACCTAGCCACTCAGGTAGAGGAACAACTGACCTATCACTCACACCTGCTGGGGAGGTTGATCAGTTTCCCCAACAAAGCATCCCTGGGCACGCCAACCTCTCCAGGGCAGGCCTCACATTCAGTAGTAGCTGAACAATATGAAATGGACTCCAGAGATTTGTGTTTTTATTGGTTGCAGTTTGGTGGGTTTCTTTGTTGTTTTTCTTTTGGGGCACGGTTTTATTTTGTTTCCTTGATTATGGGGAGTTTTGTTGCTGTACAGCGTTGTTGCTGTTTTAAGAAAGAACATAGCTGGGTGAACAGGGAGGAGGGATCTGGAAGGACTTGGAGGGAAAATATGATCAACTATATTTAAATTTTAAAATTGTTTTAAATAAAAATATCAGACAAAAGAATTATTTTAATTGTTCAGTTGCCCATAAGTTGTCTGTACTCTTTTTTTTTTAATTTTTTTGTTTTTAAGTTGCCTGTACTCTTGAAAGTAACCTCTATTAAATATACTAGTTCCCCAACTTAAAAAAAAATCATTTAATTGTTTAAAACAAATCTACCCATCAAGTTAGCATCATGTCTCTGTTGGGGCTGGGGGTGACAGCGCCACAGGGGGCCACATGGGGGCCACTAGATCCCATGGGCATATTCAAATATTCAAGTGACTTATAGATGGTAAACCTCAAGTCAAGCCATGGAGGGAGGGAGGAAGGGAAAGAGAAAAAGAGGGAGGGAGGGAGAGAGAGAGAACACAGCCAGTGGCACTATGGCACATCCCTACAGTCCCAGCAAGCACTTGGGAAGCAGAGGCCACCCACGGAGGGCACCGAAGGGCACCAGAGGCCACCCTTTGCCCTCTGAACTCTTGTTGAGAATGGAGATGCCAGTGAGAGAGGAAAGGTACAAGGGAGGGGTTGTCAAGGGAGCACCCAGTCTCCAAGCAACCCCACTCCTCCCCGCCCCACCCCCAGCCCCAGGTGTAACTAGGGCAGGGACAGACAGAAGGCTGCTCTCCGCGCTTCTCTCAGGTCGCTCCAGGGATGATGGAAGCTTATTCTGCCTTGCCCAAACCCTCATCCCAGTGCCTCCAGAGGTACCTCAGTGCTGGGGCATCTTCTCAATGACTCAGAACATCCACACATCAAAATAACCACACACACACACACACACACACACACACACACACACACACACAAGCACAGGTTATACATGCCTAGTGTATACCTTAGCAGTATGTCACCATACTTACCCTAGAAGTTTCTGACGTGCATTCTCCTGCAACTGAGCGATTCTTTCAGGCCCAAGATACTTGGATCCGTTTGGCCCATCACACACTAGCTTGTTGATAGCAGCCCTGAGAATATTAATCTGTAAATGAACAGCAACATACCACGTGACTACATATGGCTGCATTTCATCCCACAGCAAACAGACCACAGCATTTACACTGTGTTCTGTGACTAGCGCCAGTCAAGAGTCTAGAGAATTAGTAGAAGGACAGAAATAACCTTGACAGTGATCAGGTCCCATGAGCCCATATCCAATCTCTCCTACATTTGTTACAGCCAAAAAGCCAGCGCTAGGACCTGCTTGGATGGGACCCATTTCCTTAGCTTCCTGTTCCTCCTCCAGGGCGCAGGTCCAGGAACCACCCTGAGCCTACCATGCTGTTCTGGGATGGGATGGCTCCCCAGCCTTTTCTTGCTTCATGAGGCTTTGGCAACTTAGAGGTGTTCTGGTTGGGGATTTTGTAGCTCCCCAGTTTGAGTTCATCATTGTCCAGAAGGGATACACTGTCCTCTTATACTCCATAGGTAGGCCTGCCCACACCAAAGGACACGGCCGGCCGTGGTGCTCGGGTGGGGACTCTCCAGGCCCGTGGCTTCCCTACTCTAGTTCAAGCCTATGTCTTCAGATCCACAGAACCCACTTGAACTCCAAGTAATTTTATAAGAGATAACTGCTTTCCCCCCACTAATTAGTCAATCACGTTTCTTCCTAGACACATGGCTATTTTACGCTCTGGGCTATAATTAAATGTATCTACTTTCCTATATGTAAGTCCAACGTGTCACTGATCAGCTCCACCCACTGGCCCCCACCGGCTCTTAGTCAGTGGAGGCACCCTGTCCCCATGTGCTTCAGAGGCATGCTTCCTCCCCGGGGCTACAGGATGCCCTGGGCACCTACACTTCCTGCTCCCTTCCTAGAGCAAGTAGTTTCTTCAAGGAGATCTGGTTCCCAATTTGGGCAATTCCATTAGAAAACATGCTGCGTGTCACCCATGTTCATTGCTCCAGAGAAGCTACCTCTCGGCAGCCCTCCCAGAGCTGGGCGTGTTACATGTTACCTCTCGGCAGCCCTCCCAGAGCTGGGCGTGTTACATGGTACCTCTCGGCAGCCCTCCCAGAGCGGGGCGTTACATGGTACCTCTCGGCAGCCCTCCCAGAGCGGGGCGTTACATGGTACCTCTCGGCAGCCCTCCCAGAGCGGGGGTTACAGGCGGCCACTGGCACAGACCTGGAACTGCCTCTGTACGTGCCTGGCCTTACAGTACTAACTCTGAGTTCACACTGGCGTCTCAGGCTCTAACCCAGTACCACAGGGTCATGTTAGCCTTACTTGCTTAGATGTAACGCCCGTCCTTAGAACTAGGATTCCCAAAGCCACATCCCCGTATATAACCAACCCGATAATATGGAGAATGGCCTCGGACCTGCTGACCCGGGCCTCCCTAACCCCGGAGCTCCCGACTGCAGGACGGCCGTCCTCCGCCCCGCCTCCCCAGCTCCCTCCCTCTTTACTCCTTTGGCATGAGTATGCCTGGCATTTGCAATAGTCACCTTACTGTCCCTTTTCACACATGAATCCTCCCCATCCTGGGAGACCTGACACCCTGTGTGGAGTGTATGTCATACATTAAAAACTTACTATCTGGGGACACTTAGAGGTGGGGCAAATGCAACCTGGTGACCTCTGCCTCCAGCTCTTTTACCGTCAAGCTCCAGGGCGCCCCGTGCAGTTCCTCACTCCCTACCTCCTGGCCACCACTCATCTGCTTCCTGTACAGAATGTCTCCTCAACAGGCTCACACAGACACCCTGTACTGGCTAGGGTTATGTTAACCTGACACAAACTTCAGTTATCTCAAAGACGGAAGCTTCAACTGAGGAAAGACCTCCCTAAGATCTGGCTGAAAGGCATTTTTTTTTAAAATTAGTGATTGATGGGGGAGGTTCCAGCCCATTGTGGGTGGTGCAATCCCTGGGTTGGTGATCATGGGTCCTATAAGAAAGCAGGCTGAGTAAGCCATGAGAAGCAACCAGATAGCAGCCACCTCACTGGCCTCTGCATCAGCTCCTGCCTCCAGGGTCCTGCTTGAGTTCCTGTTTTGACTTCCTTTGATGATGAACAGCAATGTGGAAGTGTAAGCCAAATAAACCCTTTCCCCAACTTGCTATTGGGTTGTGATGTTTTGTCACAGCAATAGTAATCCTAACTGAGACAAGTTGGTACCAGGAGTGGGGTATTGCTGTGAGAGACCTGACTCTGTTTTGGGGAGGACTGTGGAAGGACTGTAGAACTTTGGGACAAAGTTATCTGGGATTCATTTACGATCATCTGGGCCCTTCCAAGGGCTTGAGTCATTTCTCCAGCTCTGCCCTCCGCAGCACACACAGTTTGCCCACTGCGGCTGCTGTTCGTGGTATTCATCCATGGTACAAGCATCTGCAAAAGGCTGGGGTCTTATGTGGCAACTTCTTTGCCTGACCCCTTCTGTCCTGGGCCTTCAACTGTCACTGAGCTGTACCATCACCAATGTCTCTTCTGGCCACTGAGTGCTGAGAGCTCAGTGGACGTTCTGAGGGAGCCTGGAAAATGAGAATGTTGAGACCAGCGCAGAGGATGAAGGCCCCTGGCTTGTGTGCAGAGGATGAAGGCCTGGCTTGTGTGCAGAGGATGAAGGCCTGGCTTGTGTGCAGAGGATGAAGGCCTGGCTTGTGTGCAGAGGATGAAGGCCTGGCTTGTGTGCAGAGGATGAAGGCCTGGCTTGTGTGCAGAGGATGAAGGCCTGGCTTGTGTGCAGAGGATGGAGGGCTGGCTTGTGTGCAGAGGATGAAGGCCTGGCTTGTGTGCAGAGGATGGAGGGCTGGCTTGTGTGCAGAGGATGGAGGGCTGGCTTGTGTGCAGAGGATGGAGGGCTGGCTTGTGTGCAGAGGATGAAGGCCTGGCTTGTGTGCAGAGGATGAAGGCCTGGCTTGTGTGCAGAGGATGAAGGCCTGGCTTGTGTGCAGAGGATGAAGGCCTGGCTTGTGTGCAGAGGAAGGAGGGCTGGTTTGCGAAGTTTCAAAACAGAATTCACAGACTTTCAGAGACATTTGCTATTGTGAATTGAGATTATTTCATTCTGGTCAGCTGGGGCTGAAAAGTCGGCATCATCAATAAGAGGCAACGCTGAAGTGAAACATGCACATTACTGGGACAGTTGATGCTGGTCAGCTGGAGCTAAGAAATTAGCAGTGACTGAGAAGAGACCAGCATCACCAAGGTGAAATCTTCCGGAGACGTGTTTTCTGAAAGTCAGCACACAGAAGCAACCAAAGTTATACCTTGTGCTGCAGCTGAACTTGGTAGTGTAAAAGTCACCTGTGTGGAGCTGGTTTTGCGAGCATGAGAGATCATGGAGAACAGCTGAGGCTGGCACTGCCAGAGGTCAGGAGAGGTCACTGGGGAAGGCGCAGCCCAGTTGTAGATGACCCCTGGCTTTTTGCTGATGCCAGCACCATGGATGGCCACCAAGAGCAGAGCTAGCTGGAGCCCAGAAGGCAAGCTGTATGCGCTGCAGAGGGCGGAGCTGGGGAGTGACCTGAGCTCCCTGGAGGAGCCCAGAGGATTGTGAGCGTCCCCAGATGACTGGACATTGAATTATTCACACTGTTGGAGTTTGGCTTTGCTCGGTTCAGATTATGACTGTGCCTGGTTCTTCCCTCTTGGATAAGGCATTTAATTTGATTTTTACAGCAGATCACAGTCAAAAGACTTTGACCTTTATAAAAAGAGATTTTGGAATTTTAGAAAGATTAGATAGTTTAAAGAAACCGAAATTTTAATGTGTTTTGAATTTGTAAAGACCGTGGAAGTTTTAAAATTATTTACTAATGTGAGGTCTTGGGGATGAATAAGAAAAGAAAGGTGTGTCTTTTTTTTTTTTTTTTTTTTTTTTTTTTGGTTTTTTTTGGTTTTTTCGAGACAGGGTTTCTCTGTGTAGCCCTGGCTGTCCTGAAACTCACTCTGTAGACCAGGCTGGCCTCAAACTCAGAAATCTGCCTGCCTCTGCCTCCCAAGTGCTGGGATTAAAGGCGTGCGCCACCACTGAGAAAGGTGTATCTTAATAGTGATGGATTTGTGAGTCAAGCTGACAAGCGGTCAGTTCTGACCAGTTTTATGTCAACTTGACACACAAACTAATCATCTGAAAGGAGGGAACCTCAACTGAGAAAATGTTCCCACAAGATCCAAAAACTGTAAGGCATTCTCTTAATCAGTGATTGATCGTGGAGGGCCCAGCCCACCGTGGGTGGTTCCATCCCTGGCCTGGAGTTCTGGGCTCTATGAATGAGCAGGCTGAGTGTGGCGGTTTGAATGAAAATGGCTCCCATAGGCTCCTAGAGAGTGGCAGTATTAGGAGGCGTGGCCTTGTTGAGGGGACACATCACAGGAGTAGGCACTGTGGTGTAAGCAGCTCAAGCCAGGCCCAGTGGCTTACTCTTCCTGCTGCCTGCAGGTGTAGAACTCTCAGCTCCTCTCTAGCACCAGTAGACCCTGATTTAATCAGGTAAGAGGCCAGTCCTCAGAAGGCAGCCCCACTGCAGCCTACAGGAGAACTCAGGCCGGCCACCCGCCCGCCTCCCAGTCACTGTCTGTGCTGTGGACTGGGATGTGCAAGGGCCCTCCCTGCATCTCATCACAAGCCAGCCATGCAGCCTCTCACTGGTTCATTTCCGCCCTGTTTTCACGTGGCTCTGGTTTTAGTAGTGCCTGTGAGACTGGCTGATGGACTGTGGATTCGGGCAGGCCTGATCGGGAACCTTTGCCCAGTATGCAGCTTTTCCTCGTGGTCCTACCAGGATCCTTTGCAGAGCCGATTTACCCTTCATAGACAGAACCTCTGGTATACACCCGCAAGCCTTGTGCCAAACCCAAATTTACATGTAGAACCTATTTGTTTCTATAATGTCTGTTCTCCATTTTGCAATTAAGTCTGTGATCAGAGGAATACTTTTAAAGAGCGGCAAGGCCTCTCAATGACGGAGCCGCCGCCCTCTGGGTCATCTTAAGTCTCCCCATGTGCCGCCTCAGTGGTCTCTGACAACAGTAAAGCTGAGGGCACTGCCAGCCCCTGTCCCAGGAGTTAGGACGCTGTGACTCAACTGCTCCTCCCTCCCAGCCCTCTTACAGCTGGTCAACTGTATCACAGAACTTCTGACAAGAGGTCCCTAAAGTGACATTTCTCAAGGTTTTTGAGAAAGATCAGTTTTCTTTTTCTTTTCTTTTTGTAAATGCAAAGGACACGAATTGCTAGAATAAGGAAATACAAAAACAAAATAGAATAATCATTTTTAATTAGCACCTGCTCACTTGATTGGCACACTCTCAAGCTGGCCCTGGCTGCACAGGTGCACTCGCGGGCCTGGTACAGCGGCGGAGCCCCTGGTGGCTGCTCTCCAGGCCGAGTGGGGCAGGTTGTTTCTTTCCCTCCCTATGTTACTAGCAGGAGGCCTCATAGTGAGGCCCATGCACTGGGAGATGGCGGAGTTGAGGCGTGTAGGCCACCGAGAAGCGGCACTGCAGAACACACTGGATGAGGAGTGGCCCACCGTGAGACTCAGGCAAGCACGTCACCACATGCAGCCTGTGGCTGACGCTCCGTCACATGGGTGCAGAAGCAAGGAGGGGGGAAGAAGCCGTGACGAGCGCGCCACTTACCTCCACGATGTCCTCCACGTTGAAGCACACATCAAAGGCCAGCTCGATGTCGTGCTCTGGCAGGATAGGAGCCTCTGTAGTCGAATTCCATCCCAAACCACAAAGGACCCCAGTGTAGCATTTTCCATCACGGTCAACTCTGAAAGGCATTTAGAGGAGCTAAGCTAAGCCACCATTTCAAGGGTAGATACATGACTGGTAAAGTTACCTGGTGTTTTTTTCTAGCACCAGCACTGTAACCAAATTATGTGATTCCTCAGTTTTTACACAGAAATACAGATTAAATATCACTATAAGGAAGATAATTTAAATATTCATTATTGTAGGATTAGTTGATCACACTGTGAGACGGTCTACTAGAAAAACCTGTTTCTAGTTGTGTGGCTCAGCCCTAACACACACCTTTAATCTAAAAGCTTTCTGTTTGTTATAAACAGGATTAAATAAAGTCAACCACAGGTCAAGAGATGGAAAAGGCAACCAGTGGACAGGGAGTGAACCTAGGAAAAGACCAGAAAGAGGAGTGAGAGGAAGTCAGGAGGATGGCTCGACAGGCCCCAGGAGGAGGGGAGGACCCTGCAGTTGGAAGGGGGCGGGCGGCCGAAGAGGAAGGTCAGCTGGGCGCTTTCTCCGCCTCCACGCATCCTCAGTCTCCAATTGTTAAAATCGGATGATTGGGATTTCTGTTTTAAAAGCATCAGTGCATGTTAACAATGTTGAGTTTCTTGTACAAATTCTTATGTGTATGGGTGCTTTGCCTGTGTGTCTGTATGTGTACCACATGCACGTCTGGTGCCCTCATCTGTAAGAGAAGGAGTCACAGATGTTTGTGAGCTGCCATGTTGGTGCTAGGAACAAAAGTAGTCAATGCTCTTAACCACTAAGCCGTCTCTCTGTCCTTAACGCTGGGCTAGTCACTCTGTCTGGGGCAGACGGGGAAGTGAGGGGTCTCCTTCATCAGCCTGAGACGAGTCAAGGGCTCCTGTGCAGAAACAAGCTTGACTAGAAGCTTGGATTCAGACTTACAAACTGGGCTCTAGGTCGTCTGCTTTATACAACAGTCACCAAGGTGGCTCTTAGGTCCATGCGAGGCACGTGCTGCCAAGCCTGACAACCTGAGTGCGCGCCAGGAACCCACATGATGGAAGGCCAGGACCAACTCCTATATGTCCACTGACCTCCATACGTGCACTGTCACACACACACACACACACACACACACACACACACAGAGAGAGAGAGAGAGAGAGAGAGAGAGAGAGAGAGAGAGAGAGAGAGAAAATATATATTAATGCAATAAAATGGGTTGGAGAGATGGCTCAGCAGTTAGAGCATTTACTGCTCTTGCAAAGGCCCTGAGCTCTGCCCCTAACACATACATGGCTACAATTTTAACTCCAGCTCCAGAGAACCTTGCATCGTCTTCTGACCTTGTCTGACATCAGGTATGCACATGGTGTACATACATGAGTGCTGGAAAAAAAACTCATATACATATAGAAAATAAATTAATATAACTTAATATTCTTTTTTTTTTCTTTTTTTCTTTTTCGAGACAGGGTTTCTCTGTGTAGCCCTGGCTGTCCTGGAACTCAAACTCACTCTGTAAACCAGGCTGGCCTCGAACTCAGAAATCCGCCTGCCTCTGCATCCCAAGTGCTGGGATTACAGGTGTGCACCACCACCGCCCCGTGTAAAAATATTTTCTTAAATGCAATAAAATGTTTCTTTAAATTCTACATGCCTCTACATTATTTATGCAATTTATTATGATTTCAATTTATATAAAACCTTCTTAGAACAGAAGTAATAAGCAACCAGGAGTAACTATCAAGTTTTTTAAAAATTATTTATTTATTATATGTATATGAGTGTTCTATCTTTGTATAAATTTGCATGCCAGAAGAGGGCATCAGATCCCATTATGGATGGTTGTGAGCCACCATGTGGTTGCTGGGAATTGAACTCAGGACCTCTGGAAAAGCAGTCAATTTATCAGTTTTATTAGAACAGTATAGCATCTGACACCACCCCACCACCCCCCTGTTCAAATATAGGAACACATACATACATACATACATACAAGTTTGTTTGCTTGTTTGTTTGAGATAGGATCTTGTTCAATAACCCAGACCAGCCTTGAACTTGCTATTCAGCTTAAGGCTAGCTCCTAACTCCCAACCCTCCTGCATCTGCTTCTCAACTCTTATGCTTTGCAGGTGCGTGCCGTCATGCCCGTGCTCTGCTTTATGTGTTAAGGCAAAACTAATGTAAGCACTTCACTGTGGTGTGAAGCCCAAGTCTCTACTGGAGACCCCTGTAAAGTTTTAGTTTGCGGCCTATAGTGATATGAGGAGGTAGTGCGGCCTCTGGGTCTCTGAGAGCATGTTCTTGAGGCCCACCAGGGCCATGGCCCTCCCTCCCCTCTGCCTACTTACTTCCTTGGGTGGCTTCGCTCTGCCACGTCTCCATCCCAAGTTTCTGCCCTTACACAGGCCCTGGGCAGTCGCATGCACGTGGGCTCAGGACTCTGACCCTGAGCTGGAGCACTGCCATCCTCCCAGATGCTTCCCAGGCGCGTCACAGTGACCATCCTGGCTGGTTTTATGTCAACTTGTCACAGCTGAAGTCACCAGAGACGAAGGAATCTCAACTGAGAAAATACCTCCATGAGATCCAGCTGTAGGGCATTTTCTTAAGTAGTGATTGATGGGGACTGGTCCAGCTCATGGTATGTGGTGCCATCCCTGGGCTGATGGTTCTGAGTTCTAGAAGAAAGCAGGCTGAGCAAGCCAGGGGGAGCAAGCCAGTGAGCAGCTCCTGTGCATGGCCTCTGCATCAGAATCCTGCTGCATGAGTTCCTGCTCCGACTTCCTCCAATGATGCATAGTGAGGCGGAAGTTCCCCAAGTTTCATCACAGCAACAGTAACCTTAACTAAGACAGTGCCCAAAGGTGATGTGGGGCTTCACTCCACAGAGGGTGTTAGGAAGCCCGTAACACTGACATCAAGCCTAACAGTGACTGTCTTACTCAGGGGTTCTATTCCTGCACAAACATCATGACCAAGAAGCAAGTTGGGGAGGAAAGGGTTTATTCAGCTTACACTGTGGAAACATTGCTGTTTATCACCAAAGGAAGTCAGGACTGGAACTCAAGCAGGTCAGGAAGCAGGAGCTGATGCAGAGGCCATGGAGGGGTGTTCCTTACTGGCTTGCTTCCCCTGGCTTGCTCAGCTTGCTCTCTTATAGAACCCAAGAATACCAGCCCAGGGATGGCACTACCCACAAGGGGCCCTCCCCCTTGATCACTAATTGAGAAAATGCCCCACAGGGGATCTCATGGAGACATTTCCTCAACTGAAGCTCCTTTCTCTGTGATAACTCCAGCCTGTGTCACACTGACACACAAACCAGCCCCTACAGTGACCTTCTCCTCACACAGGTCTCTGTACTCAAGTCTCTGAGGGAAAACCCAGGTTGTATGGAGAGCTATGGTCTATTGAGTAGTTCAGCTCACTCACAGCCTGTGGACCTCAGATGCCGCTTTTACTTACTATCCCAGGTCTCTAATTCAACAGCACACGTTTGCCTCGTTTTAAACCATTCAGATGTTTTGAATAGGTATGGTCCCCATAGACACAGGCGTCGGAATGCTTGGCTCACAGGAGGTGGCATTATCAGGTGTGGCCTTGTTGGGAGTAGGCGTGGCCTTGCTGGAGGAAGCGTGTTCACTGTGGGGGTGGGCTTTGTGCACAGGCCACACCTTCTGTTGCCTAGGGATCGTGTTATAGAGCTCTCAGCTCCTTCTCCAGCATTATGTCTGCCTGGACACTGTCATGTTTCCCACCATGATGATAATGGACTAGTTACCTTAGTTATGTTGTCTCCACAGCAATCAAGCCCTAACACAGCCTGTAATGTTGTCTGCTACTTTATAAGTGTTTGAGCTGCTCTTTGAATAAGTTAAAACCCAAGAACAGACGCTCCTCTCCTGACAGTGGGTCCACACCCAACAAACCTGTGTGTCAGTAATTCTTATCACTGTGACAAAATGCCTGACAGAAGTGACCTGAGGGAGGGAGTCCATTCATGAGGTAGGGAGGTCATTCCTGAGGGAGGGAGTCCATTCCTGAGGGAGGGAGTCCATTCCTGAGGGAGGTAGGGAGGTCATTCCTGAGGGAGGGAGGTCATTCCTCAGTGAGGGGGGGTTTTCCTCAGTGAGGGGGGTCATTCCTGAGGGAGGGAGGTTATCCAGCTTCAGTTTCAGGGGCGCTCAGGTCAGAGTGGCAGCTGGATGTTTACACTGCAGCAGGCAGGAAGCAGCGGAAGCAGGCCACAATGGAAGTTGGTATTGTCTTCACAGGTCTGGCTCCAGTGATCTTATCTGCACCATCGGGGCCTCGTCCCAGGCTCCACAGTCTCCCACAACAGTGCTGTCTGAGCCGAGGTACACACTCTACACTTAAACTGTAACAGCATCCCAGGTGAAAATACCCACAGGGGAAGTGCACTGGTTGTAGTGGGCCTTCTGAATGCCACAGCACACAGTGGTGTGCCCGCCATGATACTCAAGGCCACTATACTACCTCAGCAGCTGGGAGCTTGCCAGCATTACTAACCAGCGTTGCTTCGGCATCACCAGAAAACTAGAACTTAGGAAGTTGAAGTCTCCTAAGTGAGGGGCCATGAGCAATCCTCAAGCCAGAGTCACACTGAAGCACAAAGAGGGGCCGTCAGGACAGGCCGCAGCCTGCTCCTCCACGGGCGCTTCCCACTCTCTTCCCTGACTAGATTCTCCCGTGCGAAAGCCGCATACAGACGGAACGGAAGCCCACACCTACCTCAACTCCATCACCGGTGCAAACAACATGCTGAGGAGCGCTGGGAGGCCGGGGATGTGCGGCATCAGGGAGGTCTCTCTCAGCAGCATGGTGGACCCTGCCGCGGGGTAGAGAACAGCACAACACGCAGCTCAGGTCACTCCTCCAACCCAGCTGGCCCATCTGCAGTACGCAGCTGCCGAGACAGCGCCAGGGCCCTGCCCTGGGCTCCTGCACACCCTACAGACTGCCTCGTGACCATGCCTAGGTGTTCATTTGTAAAGAGATAACCCACTGGACTCTTGCTTTCTTCAGTCTCTGGTTAGATCTTACCAGGATTTTCCTAGAGCCAAAAACTTTGTAGACAGGCACGCAGAAGCAACAGTCAATGAATCCCCACATCCTTGTATAAAACAAAAAGTAGTAAGACTTGGCTTCTTAAATTTGCACTAGCCACTGCACTCGGGAAACAGCCTACTGTGAGCTGGAGAGGGCTCTGCCGTGGAGGGTGCGTACTGCTCTGGAACAGGACCCAGGCTCATTTCCAGCACCTACAAGATGGCGGGCGGCTCACAATCAGCTGTAACTCCAGTTCTAGGTGATCTGATACCTCTTCTGACTTTCATGGGCTCCTGTGCACGTGTGGTGCTCACACACACACACACACACACACACACACACAGAACACATAACTATTTTCTTAAAAGAGACAGCAGCTGAGCGAGTGAATAGGTGTGCGTGAATTCACCACTAACTTAAGTCAAGGCAAATGATCTCTCAGGTGTAACAGGTAACAGGCGCCATCTCATTACCAGTCTCGTTAACTGAGAGTGAAGCTGCAACCAGCATCCTCTGGTGCAGGTCGGCAGGGCTGTCACTGATGACGACAGAGTTGATGCTCTCCTTCTCGATCCATACACATCTGGGAAGAAGCAGCAGGGCACAGGCTGTTGCCCACTGGCCAGGTGATGGAGCACGCCAGCCCACAGTGAGCCTCAGATGGTGGCACAGCAGACCCACGGTCCACACTGGCCCTGTGGCCCTCGAAGCCTCTGCCTGCCTGCCTGCCTGCCTGCCAGCACAGTGGTCTACGTGCGCCCCGTCGGCCTGCCTCTCCACCCACTGCCTCTGAGCAGACAGCTGTGCTCCGCAGAGCCCCCTGCAAGCTTCCTGCCTGCCGCCATTGCCTCTAACCTTGCCCCATTTCCAAAGAGACCCAGGAAGCTGCCTGCCCTGTCTACACCTTTTCTCAGCTTCAGGCTACACTGGGAACAAGTCTCCCAGGCCTGCTCTTACCAAAAATGCGGCATATTCCTCACAGCCATCTTTGTACACGCAGGCTTCCTGAAGAGCATTCAGAAGGCCTGCACAGGCCTGGGCATCTGCACTGCTCTCAGGATACCTATTCCGCGTCCCCGGAAGAATCCAGAGAAGCTGGTGTTTGCCCAGAGTGCTCCTTACAAAATGCACTCGGTTAAAGCTGTTTAACTATTCTGGATACTCTTGAATGAGACTTATGAAACCTGCCTTATCGGTCACCAAGTGTGTAGCCGTCCCCTCCCCCCCCAGTCTCCAAGTGTACTTCGCTTACTCAAACCTCTCTCCAATATAAATTCTCCAATCTAGTCCTAAGCAGTGTCACTGGTAGCTGTTAATCCTCACCCTCAATCCCCCACACTACACCACAGCAAATACCCAGTGGCCTCTGGGACGTACAAGGCTCTGGAAAGCCTCGAGTGTGACCTTTCAAGTACAGCCAGGACCCCGATGCTTCCATGAATCCCAAGCCCCTGTCACGACTACTATCACTAACTTCCTGTCACCATTCAACTATGGTATTAGTGAAATGACAACTGTTTCCCAGATCCTAAATGTCCCAGGGAACAGGTCCCTCAGCAGTCCAGGCACAGAGGGAACTCACTGCCTGCTGAGTGACAGCTATAACCAGCACACAAGAAACACAAAACTGTGCACTGTTCCCCAGGGAGGAGGGACACCAGGGACATGTTAAAACAGTCCTGCAGCTTATGTACAAAGTCAGGTAAGTCTCTCACGAGGGCTACAGATAAAGAAATAAAATATTTCATAGAAAAATTAATTTAGTCATACCTGAACTTGGATATTCTGGTCAGACTATGACACTTCAGCTCATAAGGGTTAAAGGGCCCATGGAGAACAGCCTGCATACACAAAATATATGTCACCAACACACAAGTGCCACTCAGCATAAATGGTGGCAATCCCACCGTCAGTTCAGGCTTTACAATTATATCAGAGTGTGGTGGCACAAACCCACCCTCTCAGCACTCAGGAAACTGAGGCAGGGGAATTATAGGTTCTAGGCCCACTTAAGCCACCTCAAGACTGTCTCAAATGAAAAAAGAAAAAGGGGAAACAGGAATTTGCGCTGAGCAAACAGGCAGAGTAGAGAGCTTGTCCAGCCAGTTGATCCCCAGCACAGCAGACTAGAAAGAGAAAGGGGGAGGAGAGAGCAGGAGAGAGCACGCCAGAGGAAACCACGGGAAGGAGGAAAGCCGACCTGGGCAGCCGCACCCCAGGGCAAACCACGCAGAGCGACTCACCTTGCAGTTTGGAGCGCCCAGCCGGTTGGAAGCAAAGCTCTCCAGCAGGATCCGGATGAGATGCTTCTCGTCGTCCTTCATAGGAGAGGACACGGAGCCGTCTGGCATGGTGTCCACTGACTTAGCAAAGAAACCCTTGAGGGCTTCGTAGCTTTGCTGATCAGAACAAAAAGTGTTTATTGTGTCAAAGGCAAGAATTAAAGCAAAAGCATGAGTCTCACATCAAAACATTTCATAGATATAATCCTATTCCTATCTGGATGCTATGAATATTCAGGGACACTTTTATCAAGTTCATTTAAAGTTCAAACAAAGATAATGACTACATTTTCCAACATAAGAATTTAGAGAGCCAGGTGGTAGTGGCACATGCCTTCAATCCCAGCACTTGGGAGGCAGATTTCTGAGTTCGAGGCCAGCCTGGTCTTCCAGGACAGTCAGGGCTATACAGAGAAACCCTGTCTCGAAAAAACCAAAAAAAAAAAAAAAAAAAAAAAAATTTAGAGAAAGAACTGTTTGTTTTTTTCAGAAAAGAACTAATACACATTAAAAGCAGGTGCTTTATAAAGTATCTGCAGTCCATAGAGATCATTTTAGAAAGCTACAACTGGTCAAATGCAGAGAAGCAGTCACCGGCCCAGCTGGTCCCTCACCCCTCAGGCTCAGGGCCACTGTGGATCTGGGATGGAAAGACCGAGGAGGACCAGGAACTCTGCTCTCAGGTTGAAACTCCTGGAAATGCAAGGGAAGCCACAACCAGGAAACCTCAACCATACGGCTGCCTAAAGAAGACCCGAGAAGCGGACACACCATCGGCACACTACCTGGGAAAGAGGGAACTCACGGGGCCCCACCTCTGGACAAAGAACTACAGGAATTAATAACTCCCGAGAGAGGGATGCGCCCCTAACTGGTTCTCCAACACAAAGGGATCAGTCCTGCTAACACACCTATCGGCAACACTAAATGTTGTATTATATACTTACGCCTTCATATTCACAGGTCACAGGAGAGAAACAGAGGCCATGAATGGGGAAGTGAGGGGAGTATGGAGGAATTGCAAGGAGGGAAATGGTAGAATTGTATTTTAAATTTTGAATATTTGCAAATAAAAAAGCTTAAACAGAAGTTAAAAGAAATTTTGAAATGTTTAATATATGACTTGCTTATTGAGTAGTTCTATGAGGAAAATAATTTTTAGAATCCATTAAAGAAGATAAAGCTCAAATATAGAATATTTTCAAGTTAACTTTCATTTCTAAAACAAAAACAATTGCCGGGCAGTGGTGGCGCACGCCTTTAATCCCAGCACTTGGGAGGCAGAGGCAGGCAGATTCTGAGTTCGAGGCCAGCCTGGTCTACAGAGTGAGTTCCAGGACAGCCAGGACTACACAGAGAAACCCTGTCTCGGAAAAATAAAAACAAAAACAAAAACAATTGACAGGAAGCTGCCAAAATAGCATGCACCCACCACAATGCGTCCCTGGGAAATAAAGACGGCACTTTAGATCAGCACTCTTCACCTGTGGGTCGGGAAACCCTTCACAGGGGTTGCCTAAGACCAACTGCATATCAGATATTTACATTATGACCATAACAGTAGCAAAATTAGTAATGATGTAGCAGTGAAATTATTTTATGGTTGGGGTCCAACCAACGAACACTCCATGCCTTACCTACCCTGTGCCTCCACACCACACAAAGGAAGAAAAGTGCCCCACCCACTGTCCCCTCCCAGCCTGGCCCAGCCTCACCAGCACACACAGAGCACACACGCAGCACACACGCGTGCTCCAGACAGATGAGGTTGATACCTTTGACTCATAGGACTCTTCTGCGAGCTCAGCATAGCCCTCCCTGATGAGAACGTCTCTGATGTTGACGGCATCCTGGGCCCCTGAGTATCGGTACACGTCCACGTGCAGGACGCTATGTACAATGGAGAACACCTTCACCAGGAGAGGACAGCCGCTGACCAGTGCGGCGAACCGCCCGTTGGCGCCCCCACTCCAGTGCTCGCCACAGATAAGAGACTTTGCTGATGGTCGCATTTTGCAAATTTTGAATTCCAAAGCCTGGGGCAGAAGGAAAAGCACTCTGAACAGTTTCATAAATGGACAAAACACTAATGATAACTTCTCCTGAAATGTGACTTTGTTAACCAGTATTCCTAGAAAAGTCCAGAAAGCTAAATAAACATGGCTTGGAACACACTATGCAGACCAGGCTGTCCTGAGCTCAGGAGATCTGTACTTCCCTCTGCCACCCGGTGCGTGTCAGCGCCACAGACTGCCTTCATGTGTCATGTGCTCTTTGGGAAGGAGTATGCAAACACCTGGTCCACCAGAGCCTGAGCCAGCAGCATCCGAGGGGGGTGGGGCGGGGCGGGGCGGGGGCGGTCTGCATAAGAACGCCCCCCCTCCCAGAGGCTCATACACTTGCATACTTGAGCATCATGGGGTAGAGTTTTTTTAAGGCTTGGGAAGATTTCTAATCTTGTGTGGTCTTGTAAGATGAAGCAGGGTTTCAAAAGCTCACACCAGACTTCTGCCTACACACCAGGCCGCAGCTCCTTCTCCAGTGCCACCCCTGCCTGCCACCCTGCTCTCTGCATGATAATGGACGAACCCTCTGATGCTGTAAGCCAGGCCCATCTAAATGCCTTGCTTTGGAAGTGGCCTTGGTCTCTTCTCAGACAGTGGCTAAGACAGCGCCACTAAACTAAAGCTCTTCTCTCTTGCTCAAAGTCAGACGCGCCATTCATTCTGGTTTTCTCGAAGACTAATGTGGCAGCCACGGCTACAGTGATGTAAGTGCCCAACACTCACCCCAGCCTCTTCGGCCTTACCTGAAATGGAAGCTCCAGAAACTGGCAGGGGATCTCCCTCAGGAGATCTAGGTCGACCTGAGACCTGTTCCCATAGTCTACAAAGAAGACCTGCAAGGTAAAGGAAACAAAGGAGCTGACGGAGGCTCTGTCTGCAGCACAGAGGGAATGCAGCGGCCTCTCCTTCTACGACTATATCCGTGGGACTCAGTCCACACGCAAAGAAAGCTCCTTATATTCTCATTCCTTTTTTCTTTTTGGCCAAGAAATGCTAATTTAAATCCACCGTTAAAATCCTTTTATTATTTGGAAATTTCACTACTGCACCCTGATCTCATTCACTTCCTAGTCCTCCCAGGTTCCCCCCTCCCACCCCCACCCCCAGACCATTGTGATCTCCCCCAAAACAAAAGAAAAAGAAGAAAAAAAAAACCAATTTGTGTTGCCCAGACACTAGAGCACAATCAAACTTCCAGTAGCCAGCCCTTAAAGGAAACTGGTCCTTCCCTACCCCTGCCAGAAGCCGTCAACCAGGAAGAGCTACACTTCAATGATCAGAGCTCTCTCCAGTGGCTTTGTCTCCACTGTTACTTTCTTTGGGGGGTGAGGGTAGAGGAGGTTATCACTGCCGCTGCCGTTCCCATTCTTAGAGTAACCACTCTATGGCTTTGCTTCATTTATTTATTTGTGTGTTTATTTATGGTTTTTTTTTTTTTTTTTTTTGAGACAGTAGTATCTCTATGTTCATAGTCTTGGCTGTTCTAGAACACACCATGTAGATCAGGCTGGCCGCCTTGAATTCACAGAGGCCTGCCACTGCCCCGCCCTGCCTACCCCCTCCCCCCCCAGTGCTGGGATTAAAGGTGTGCACCACTGCTTCACTTTATATTTCATTCCTTGTTAAAGGCAGATTTTCTACTTTTTATATGTATGTGCACCACATGTATACATTGCCCATGAAGGCAGGAAGACAGTGTCAGATCCTCAGGTCTGGAGTTAGAATGGTTGTTAGCCTCCATGTGCATGCTGGGAATTGAACCTGGGTCCTCTGGAAAAGCAGCAGTGCTCTTAACCACTGAGCCATCACTCTAGTCCCAAAATTTCTGTAAAATTGTAGGCTTATTTCCTTTCCAGTTAACAGAAAAACATACCTCAGCAGAATTTCCAGAGACATAAAGAATTTGAGCTCTAAAGTAGCTTTCCTTGTTGTAATCAGTAAAAGGTGCCAGGCAGACCAAGTCCGGATGTGGGTGGATGGGCAGTGGGACCAGCTCCAGGCGGTTTATCCCAGCAGTCAGCTGTTTGAGCAGCTCTGCGCTCCTGTCATCAATCCTGTACCCCCAGAAGTGCCCCGCCTCTACCACCTGCAAGGGAAGAGTGCGGACACACATAAGGACACCCAGGGCCTCATACATGCGAGGCAGGGGCGCACTACTGAGCTTCATCCCTGAGTCTACACAAAGTATTTTAAAGAAATTAAAAACACCCAAATTACACTAGTTTTGTTGATGTAAATAATTCTGTAGTATGTGTCATGCCAACTAACTTTTAAAGTTTTACCTTGTCAAATGTTTAGCTTTTTTTTTTTTTTTTTCTTTTGAGATAATGTCTCAGGGTGTAGTCCTGGCTTGCCTAGAACTCTATAAAGACAAGGCTAGCCTCAAATGCACAGTGACCTGCCTCTGCCTCCTAAGTGCTGGGACTAAAGGTGTGTGCCCCACGCCATGTTAAATACGTTAATTTTGATTCAGGAATGAAGCCTTGCTCCCCGGTGGCTGCAGTCTACCCTGGTGAGCACTGCCGTTCCTGTCCAGCCACACTGACCAGGGAGGAGCGGGCTCACAGCACAGACGAGCTGCTGCAGGACCAGAATCTTCAGACGTGGGCGTGGGAAAGGCTCTAGGGACCCAGTGGGACACTCTCACCTCAGTGACGTCCACTGTCAGGAGGAGGTCTGCGACTGTCCGGGGTCTGTCCAAGGTGTTGAATGACACCTGCATGGGATCTACTGTCTGCTTCTGGAAGTCCACATTCACCCTGAATAACAGGAGTTTGGGGGGAAAAAGTAAGAATTAAGTGGTTTTATTTCCACATGTGAATCACCACTTGATCTATTCCAACATTTCTGGCACTAGAGATTGGTTCTTAATCAGTCCCCAAAGGCCTATAGGGTCACTGTTAGGTGGCAGTGGGGCTTTGGGAGTGGAGCCCAGGCCCCAGTTAACAGAACCAGTCAACCACAGACTAAAACTTCTAAGGCCATGAGCCAAATTAGCTTTTCTCTTGCCAGCTGACCATCTCAGGTACTTGTTACAGAAACAGAAAAGTGACCTGACCAGAAAGGTTAAGTTTGATCTCACTGCAAAAAAGGAGTGTTTGATGACTTCCCTGGCTGCCCTGGACGTTGTGAATACCCCAATCATCCACTCCCCGCAGGAGACACCCTAAAAGACAGACTATCTGCTTTTAAGAACATACATTCTAAATCGAGGGCCCGCAATCCTTTCTACTTTTTTCATTTCAGAAAACTACCTAGAAAACCAGGAAGTCGATCGGCAGAGCGCTTGCCTGGTCTATAGAAAGCCTGCGGTGGGAGCCTCCACACAGGGTACAACCGGGTGGGGTGTGCTGTGACCCCAGACCTTAGAAGGAGGAAGTGGGCCGGAGGGACGGCTGAGTGGTTAGGAACGGTACTGACCACTCCTCCAGAGGACTGGAGCTCCCCTCCTGGCACCACATCACACAGCTGACCACTGCCCGAACTCCAGCTCCAGGAGGAACAGCCACTCTTGTCCCCACAGGCACCCACACACATGTCCACACAGACCCACTCAGACACATAGATAACTAAAAATTAGAGGTGGCTGAGCAGTGGTGGTACATGTCTTTATTCCCAGCACTCGAGAGGCAGAGGTAGGTGGATCTCTGAGTTTCAGGCCAGGTCAGCCTGGTCTACAGAGTGAGTTCTAGGAGATCCAGGGCTACACATAGAAATGCACACACATTTTAAAGGTGAAAACAAGAAGAGCAGGTCATTCAAGATCATCCTCAGCTACCAGAGTGTGAGGCCAGCCCAGGCTACGGAAGACCTTGACTTTAGAGATGGCTCAGCAGTTAGGAGCACTGACTGCTCTTCCAGAGGTCCTGAGTTTAATCCCAGCAACCACATGGTGACTCACAACCATCTATACTGGGATCTGATGCCCTCTTCTGACATGCAGGTGTATATGCAGATAGATAGAGCACTCAAATATATAAATCTTTTTTTAAAACTTATTTAAAAAAAAAGAAAGAGTCCACACTCAGCTCAATATAATGCTAACACCAAATACATGATTACCAAACAGGCTATAGAAATATCATTCACCTCTTAGAGGAGAAAGCTTCAGGATGCGAAAGAAAACATTTAATAAACATAAAACTTCCTCTTGATACTTTTATCCCCAAATAAGGAAAGAATGCAAGGAGAGAGCCAGCCCCTCCTTGTCTGATCAGTAGGTTCCAGTCAGACAGCCCCGGGCACAAATGTCAGCAGTCAGACTGGGACAGGGATTGGCGGGGGTCTCCGAAGGCTAAGCCTGCCCTTCGCCTCAGTGCTCAGAACAAAGCCTGGGCTGAGGGAATGGCTTTGCTGGTAAGGTGCCTGGCATGGACCAGCCTGAGGACCTGAGGCCTCATGGGTCCCAAACCCACAGGACAAGCCAGAAGTAACAGCTACACCTCAGCACTGGCCCCTCCCACCCGCCCAACCAAATTTGAGGAACTCCAGGTTCACTGAGTTACAAAGTTACAAAGAGAGTTTGTCTGCCTCTGGCCTCCACAGCACACATCTATCTAGCAGAACACAAACAGACAGCCAACAGCTGAGCGAAAAGGACCCACAACACTACACACTGGAAGGATCTAGAGTGTCTGTCTGTCCCTCACCAACTGCTCACAGTCACGAGACCCTTTCTGGAATCACAAAGATTACACAGAATACGAGATAAAGTAGACTTTGCAGAAAAAAACAATAAATATAACCAGGCGTGGGTCTCTGTGAGTTTGAGGCCAGTCAAGACTACATGAGGAAACGCTGACTCAAACAAACATTCAAGAAGGAGCCCCCTGCTGTGCCACACTGAAAGGGAAGTCTGTTGTAAGTACTGGCCAGCCTTTAACTCATGTCCAAGAAGTGCTCTGCGTCCCCGTAGCCACCCGGACTGTGAGGCCGTGAGGCCGACTGCTCAGCCCCTGCACTGCTGCAAACCGGGCCCCAAATGTACCTCCATTAGAGCCTACCTTTTGCTCTGAAAAAAAAAAAAAGAATTTTCAAAACGAAATTCATAAACCTCAGAAGAAAGGAAAGAAGCACAGGGCTAATGTCTATAATCTAAACTGAAAATCAAAATTATTTCACTCCATTGGATGGCTTCACAGCAGGCACCACATCTACTCAACAGACAAAGGCACTGAGCAAAGTGGATGAGGGCGCCAGGACACCCACGGAGAGGTGGACACCCACGGAGAGGTGGACACCCACGGAGAGGTGGCGCCAGGACCCAGGACGCGAGCACAACACCGCCGGCTGACAAAGCCGCCGGGCCAGCACCCCTGCAGTCCTCCCGCAGTCCGGGAGCTTCCGGAAGTACCTCGTGTTCCGGAGCTTGGACACCGACCCGCCTTGAACCTTCCCCTCGATCTCCTCGGCAGCGTGCACACTGAGCTCAAGGGACACCTTTAACTGGGACATCTTGACTGCCAGGTTCACAGCAGGGAGGGTCTTAAACCTTTCTGTTGGATTCCGTGAAAACTCCACAAAGGCTCTGTTCCATAAAATATAAATTAAAGCATGAAATAGTAATATATTAGTAATAAAACAATTTCTCTGAAGGTTTGGGAAAAATTCTTTTTAAAATGCCTGTAACTTTTCATTCTAATTAATCAGTAGAAATATTAGTTGGTTTAAGACAGATTATTTGCTGAGGGAAGTTAGTTACAAGTCAGGGAAGCCAGGCTCGGCCCTGCCCAGCACAGCGTAGAGCAGCAGTCACAGGGGAGCTCCAGCCAAAGAAGCCATTTCCACAGTTCCAGCACAGAGAGCCTCCCCGATCCTAACAATTAGAGGCTGAAACGGTGACACAGAATTCCATCCAACACATAGCACAGGAGCTTAGTCAAGACCCTTTTAGACAACTCCCAGGTCAGTCAGTAAGTAGCTGTGACAGAGTCAGCGTCCCGCCCCTGCACACTGCCCAGTGCCATCTGTCCTGCATGCCTCCGCCTCACACAGCCTCTACAGAGTGGGGGCTGGGCAGGGAGGAAAGCGGCCGTTACTCCTTGATGACTGTTTTATATCTCGTACTGGCCCTGGCAGAACCAAACATTTCTTCTGAAATATTGATGTGATGTTTTCATTGTGAGTAAAAAGCCAAAATTATAAGGAACACACAAACAAGGCCCTAGGCTCATCCCTCAGCTCTGGGGAAACTTTTCTCTCTAATCAATTTCAAAACTGTAATCTTGTGTGCACAAGCATTTCCTTCCAAGAACCAAAGCACCTGGTGATTCTTTTACCTGACCCTTGGTTACTGGCCGGCTGACAGGCAGGGCCAAAGAGACTGAGCTCCTTCACTCTGCGTCTTCCAGGCACCTATGACAGGTGCCGGCGTGTTACAGGCGTGCACAGATAAAGGCCGCCCTATGACAGGTGCCCGTGTGTTACAGGATAAAGGCCGCCCTATGACAGGCGCCCGTGTGTTACAGGTGTGCACAGATAAAGGCCGCCCTATGACAGGCACCCTTGTGTTACAGGATAAAGGCCGCACTATGACAGGCGCCCACGTGTTACAGGCGTGCACAGACAAAGGCCGCCCTTTGGGGATCCCCTCAGCCACAGAAGAACTAGACCAGTGACTGGCTGTGGACATGTGGGAGTGGGCGCTGAAGAGAAGACCCTGCAAAGAACCGGGACAGGCATGTACAACGGCTCCGCCCGAGAGCCAGCCCAGCGGCCTCCAGGCAGACAGTTCTGCACACGCAGCCCTGGGAGGGGGCTCTGTGAACACGGCCGGGTCGCCGGGGACGCCTTGGTAACTGCGGCTGACTGAAAGGCGACTACTTACTTTGCACCATCAAATACAATGGATTTGACTTGACCGCACTGTCTGAAGAGGGACTGCAGCTGCTTGTAGTAAAGGAATCCGTAGGGAGGGATGTGCTTGAGCTGGGAGGGAACACAGCACCGTCAGTCAGCGCCTTCCGTCAGGGCCTCACTGCCCAGGGGCGGCAGCAGGAGCAGCAGCTGCTGCCCTCGCTGGCGAGCCCCGCCCATATAGACACCTGACAGACTCGCCACCCGTGTACCTAACCACATGACTTCAAATTATAAATGTTTTAACGAAAATGCATGAAACGAAGGCTGGTTTTCTCCTTGTAGAAACAGTTCACCAGCTGACTGCAGCTTTTTTGCTTTCATTTTGTTCCTTTAAAATTATCATGCTAACTGCAGTTTCCTGAGACATCACCCTTCTGATAAAGAGTGACAGAAAAGGAATTAGGGAACATGACTGGTCACCCCAGAGGCTGTTTTGCCCCTCACGGCAGCAGAATCAGGCTCCTGCCCAGCAGTTTCAACTCCAGCTGCTTCGAAGCCCTCCCAGCACGCTGTGTCCCAAGCTCTGGTCCCCAAGCTGTTCCTGCCCCTGCCCCTGCCAGGCCCTGAAGAGTGACATGTCTCCCAAGGACGTGAGGACACTGCCTGGACCCGAGTCTAAGCTCAAGCCCGTGGAAGCGCTCCATCACAAGCCTGTGGGGATAACGGCAAAGCCTCCACTTTAAGGATTAAAGTGAAGATCAGGGGAAAATACACTGTAAACAACGGGTTGGCTCCTCCCAGGTGTTCTCAAGCAAAACTAGCTCTGATTTAGTTTGTATGCCGCCTGGCCAATCACATGCCAGGTGACCAAGCTGACTGGGGCTGAGAAGGGCTGAGCAGCCTCCCATGGGGCCTGTCCACTGCCCCCAGCTGGAGGACAGACGGCAGGAAGAGTGCAGAAGCAGCGGGTCCGGTCGAAGCGCTTCCTCCAAAGAGACAATGCAGAGCCCGCAGTCCTTGGGCTGTGGGGGCTCAGCAGGCGGCCTTTGAGTGGAACCTTTTAGTGGAAATCTTTCCCCTGGACACACACGCATCCCTACACCCATCTCGCCTGCTGAGCCCTTCAAAGACCAGACTAGAAATGTTCCAGAGTCTGTGGCTCTGTCCTTGCCAATCCTCAGACTCCACAGCTGCAAAGTAGTGCAAGGACACCCTGGACTAAAGCGGGCAGTGACGGAGCCGACCTTCCCAGGTGCTTTCATTGCCCCAAGTCCACCAAGGGGTCTAAGGACACCCCGGGCTCAAGTATGCAATTCCAGGTGTCACCTGTTACTTCCGGGCATAAACAGATGCTCACGAATCCAGCAGTCAGTGCCCATGGCTCCGCCCCTATTCCCATCTCTTCATGCTGCTTACATGCTCTTCCTAGGCTTACACACCCTCTAGTGCAGACTTTGAGGGACTTCAGATCTGAACTTAATTTCCTCTAAGTAGCTATGCTAGGCGTCAGGGCAGGGGGATCACTGCTACTTACAACAGAAAGCTGCCAAGCAGTAACAGTTTTTATTTTGTGTGCCGGTAAATTGTCAATTAACAGCTTACTCTCCAGGGCCTTTTGGAAGTGACAATGTTCTAGCCAGCACTTGCCCTGAACATACACGCTCTCTATAAAAGGAGGTCTCTACAGACAAAGAGGCAGTAGGAAGGCGGCCATCTCTAACCGGCAGTGCTCCCCTGGAGAAACCCACAGTGTTGATTCGAGCACAGCCAGCCTCTGTGCCAGCCACACCAGAGGAGGTCCTTTCGGATACCACAGTCACAGTATTTTCTCGGGACAGACTGTGTCACCTACCACAACTGTTGTCTTGGGGTCTTTGCCGGCCAGTTCCCTCACTGCCATCTCCTCATCTGGCTGTCCAAAAGTAAAGTAATTCGGATAAAAAGCACCTGCCAGCACGACCTGGAAAAGAAGCACATGTCCCAGTCTCCTTCCCCCGCCCCCACACTCTGTCATCCCATGTCCCAGTCTCCTCCCCCCCATGCTCTGTCATCCCATGTCCCAGTCTCCCCCCCCATGCTCTGTCATCCCATGTCCCAGTCTCCTCCCCCCCATGCTCTGTCATCCCATGTCCCAGTCTCCTCCCCCCCCATGCTCTGTCATCCCATGTCCCAGTCTTCCCCCCCCCACACACACACACGCTCTGTCATCCCATGTCCCAGTCTCCTCCCCCCCACGATCTGTCATCCCATGTCCCAGTCTTCACACACACACACACACACACACACACACACACACACACACGATCTGTCATCCCATGTCCCAGTCTCCTTCCCCACGCTCTCATGTCATCCCAGAGCTGGGCAAACCATGCCACGCACTGCACTGACTACACCACACACGTCCTGTGACCCCCATGGCAGCCATACTTCCGGATCTCCTTCCTCTTCAGAGTAGCTAGGATGCTTCTGAGAGTGGGCAACGTGGACACAACAGTGCACTAAGCTGTCCCACCGTCACCAGACCTCAGCCCCCACAGGCCAGGTGTTCTCCCAGGTGTAGACACATCAGTCCATGGGGACTCTCCAGATGGACAGCAAGCTGGCACCTAATGTTACATCTAAAAGGCACTCTGCCAAACCCTTTCTTAGTAAGACTCTGCCGCATAAAGCACACCCACACAAGATTCTCCCTGGCCATGGGAGGGAGACCACATGTCTATTTCCCGTCCAAAAAGGAACTAGTGTTCCCACCACGCCTCGTTAGAAGTGTCGTCCTGTATGCATGTCACCGGTGGTGTGAGTGAGAACGGCCTCCACAGGCCCACAGATCTGAGCATTTGGTCCCCCTTGGCAGAACTGTTTGGGAAGAATTCAAAGCTGTGGCCTGCTGGGAGGGAGGACTGCTTCACTCTGGCTGGCTTTAGGTTGTCTAAGGCCCACACGCCCACCGCTCACCGTTCGCCACTCGCCGCCTAATGCTTGTGACTCAGGTGTGAGCGAGCTCCCAGCTACTGCTCAGGCACCGTGCCTGTAGGCCGGCCTTCCTGCATCCCTGCGCTCAACCATGACGGCCACGGACTTGACCTCTGAACTGTGAGCCCTCGGCAATCTCTTCCTTCTGCAAGCTGCCTTGGTCCTGGGGTTTCTGACAGTAACTAAGACACTGCAATGGCACTGTTCGTGTGCAAGACACAGCTCTGTAACATTCTTGGAAGGTTTCACACCAGAGCTAGACACCTGCCTCCTGACCCAGAGTTAAAGGGGTCTGCTCTGGGAGCGCGCGCGCACACACACACACACACACACACACACAGAGTCGCTGGACTTTACAGCAAAAGGCTCTAATACAGGCCATGGTGACAGTACAAGCACACTGAAAAAACCAGGGTAAGATCTTCACACCACCAGGAGTGAACAAGGAAGGAATTCTGGTCTCTAACCTGTGGAGCCACTATGGTTCCCAGATTCCAGCAGCACCAATAGCAGAGAGAACAAGCGCGCGCGCACACACACACACACACACACACACACACACACGCACACACACGTTGTCAACCACAACCTGAATCAGAACCCGATGGTGATGGGTGTGGCGGCACACATCTTCAACCCCAGCACCCAGAAGGTAAAGGCAGGAAGATCTCTGGTAATTCAAGGCTAGCCTGGTCTACAGTGGTGAGTTCCTGGCCATCCAAGGTTACATAGTAAGACTATCTCAGAAAGAAAGCAAGGAAGAAAGGAAGGAAGGAGATGGAGGAAGGGAGGAAGGGAGGGAGGGAGGGAGGGAGGGAGGGGGAGGAATGAGGGAAGGAAGGAAGGAGGGAAGGAAAAAAGGAAGGAGATGGAGGAAGGGAGGAAGGGAGGCATGAGGGAAGGAGGGAAGGAAGGGAGGGAGGGAGGGAGGGAGGGAGGGAGGGAGGAAGGAAGGAAGGAAGGAAGGGAGGGAGGGAGGGAGGGAGGGGGAGGAATGAGGGAAGGAAGGAAGGAAGGAGGGAAGGAAAAAAGGAAGGAGATGGAGGAAGGGAAGAAGGGAGGCATGAGGGAAGGAGGGAAGGAAGGAAGAGAGGGAGGGAGGGAGGGAGGGAGGGAGGGAGGGAGGGAGGGAGGAAGGAAGGAAGGAAGGAAGGGAGGGAGGAAGGTGACTAAGTAACCGACTAGAGGCAGGCCCGCATACCTGCAGGATGAAGCGCTGCTTGTACGGGTATTCCTGATCCAAGACAGGATGGCGCGGATCCACAAACATGTTGAACTGTGAGATTCTAGTCTTCAATTCTTCATATAATTCAGCCACCTAAAGGGCACATGGGAACCTGCTGCCTCGAGCACAGACATGGCTCCACGTAGTAAAACCAAGTGTGCATAACAAGGCAGGTTAGAGGGCACCCGCTGGGTGGGACCCTGCAGCCACCAGGAGCCCCGCCCCCCCTCAACACTAAGGAACTAGACAGACAAGGGTGACAGCGGAGCGCAGATGGCAGGGCCGTGCCCCGGAGCCTCAGCTTATGTGTGCGAACCAAACTATAAACCTCCTGTGTCCTCTCCCCCTTCCACTATGACCATTTCTGTTTAGAATGGTTTGTGTTTAGCATCATAGTATGTGCACACACAGTGACACATACCTATAATCCCAATTTAGGAAGATGAGACAGGGGATCTCAAGCTGGAGTCTGCCCTTGACCATACGGTTCAAGGACAGCGTGCTTCACACTATAAAACCTTGTCTCGATTTTTTTTTTCCAAAGAAAGAGAAACAAGGTATGTAACAGAGGTCCCCTAAATGAAAATAATAAATGCCAAGTTACAATAAAAGCTTTCAGTCCATGCACAGTGCTGCATTCCTACGATCTCAGCATCTGGGAGGGAAAGGGGTGAGGAGGAGCCCTGGGCCAGCCTCAGCTACACAGTGAGTTCAAGGCCAGCCAGAGCTACATGAGGGGTTCTCTCAATATATTTTCATACAAAGTGTCTACTTTTAATATATATATATATATATATATATACACATATACATATATATATACATATACATACACACACACACATATATATATATACATATATATATACATATATATATATACATATATATATATATATATATATATATATATATGATGGGGCTGGAGAAATGGCTCTGTGATTAAGAACATTGTCTTTAACTCCACTTCTAGGGATCTGGCACCCTCACACATACATACATGCAAGCAAACCACTAAAGAGCAACACACACACACATGCATACATACATATGAAAATAAACAACTTTAAGTCATCAAAAAAGGACCTTAATAAAAATTTAAAAGCAAAAAATATAAAGTAACAGGGGAAAATACTATGACAAATTGAAAGGGGTATAACTCAATGAGACATAGTAACATACTAAGTGTGTGCTTAATATGTTCAAAACACTAAGCTAAATCACAAGTGTGAGCGTGCATGCTTGCACACACATGGAAACCTATAACCACCTCTAACTCCAGCTCCAGAGAATTGAGCTGATGGGCACTGAAAGCATGGTGCATTTACACAGTGGAGGACTATTCAATAGAATATTATTCAGCTGCTAAGAAAAATGAAATTTTCGGGGCTGGAGAGATGGCTCAGCGGTTAAGAGCACTGGCTGCTCTTCCAGAGGTCCCGAGTTCAATTCCCAGCAACTGCACGGTAGCTCATGACCATCTGTAATGAGATCTGATTCCCTCTTGTGGTGTGTATGAAGACAGCAACAATGTACTCACATATATAAAATAAATAATTCTAAAAAAGAGAGAGAGAGAGAGAGAGAGAGAGAGAGAGAGAGAGAGAGAGAGAGAGAAGAAAAATGAAAATTTCAGGGAAGTAGATGGAGCTAGATACTATCATCCAGAATGAGGTAACCTATACCCAGGAAGGCAAATATTGAATGCGTCCTCTTAAGTGTGGACATTAGCTTTTATGCTTTAGATATGTGAGTTTCATCTAGACTGTCCAGAGGTCAGGAGGAAGGCTGGGATCTTCCAAGGGGTCCTCACTCTCACTCGGACTCAGAGGTTACAGAGTGAGGAGCCATCTCCTTTACAACAGGCTTTAAGGTCCCCTCTGTGAGACGAACCAACACCTGCCTGACCCCGCCTAAGGAGGCTGAGACCTGAGAGCAGACAGGCCCAGAGGAAACCTACCACTATTGTTCTGCTAAATGAAGGCAGCAATCAGATGGCTCCTAAGGACACACTGCTATACCAACACAGTGCTGAGCCAAGCCCTCCTCAGATACGCTTCCTCTTGCAGAAGATGGGAATTAACACAGAGGCCCACAGCTGGACCGCGAGCAGACAGTGAGAGAACTGGGCGCACACAGTCCGTGTGGGCTCTTTATCAGGCCACTCCTTCCGTGACATCCGTGTGGATAACGAGGCTGAAAGACTGTGAGAGCCAAGTATTGGCCAGGCAGTGGTGGCACCTGTAATCCCAGCACTTGGGAGGCAGAGGCAGGCAGATTTCTGAGTTCAAGGCCAGCCTGGTCTACACAGTGAGTTCCAGGACAGCCAGGGCTACACAGAGAAAACCCTGTCTCGGGAAAAAAAAATAGCCAAGTATAGTGGGGTGACTCTAGGGAAACAGTGTCTCCCCGACACCCAGAATCACTGTGACAGCACACACATAACCTGCTCAAAATTCCAGCACGGTGAAGGAAACGTGGAAAAGGGGACAGCGTCCCACCCCTAACCAAGAAGCTATTTGCAACTGAGACCTTCCAGGTGAGGGGAATGTGTTTACTCCAGAGGCCTCACTGATGCCGGGCATGTCAACCACACTCCAGGACAGGCCTCAGACACGAGAACAGTTCCTTACACAAAACAGACTCCAAAGCTGTGCATGGAGGTACACGCTTGTAATCCTAGCACTGTGGGTTCAAGGCCAGCCTGGACTACAAAGCAAGTTCTTGGCTGGCCAGGGTTATATAAACCCTGTCTCAAAACAAACAAACAAACAAACAAACAAACAAACAAACAAACAAACAGTCTCCATGTCTCTACAGAATCAGAACAAACAGAATCAGTATCTAATACTATCTGTTCATTCATCTGTCTGTCTGTCTGAGATTTATTAGAATATGGTACAGCTAATCCAGCAATGGTTGCCTACAAAGAACAATCCAGTAGTTATTTCATGCATGAAGCGGATGTCTCAGCTGGTCTTCAGTACGTGCCAGAACGCCCGGAAGTAGTCTCTAATGCCAGTGGAAGACTGACCTTGACAGCAAGAGCAAGCAGGCAGAGAGGAAAGCGACCTGCTTTCATGTGCCTAGATTAATCCATCTCAAAGAATAAGGATTAAAGGGTTATCCTCTTACCTCAAAGGTGCAGATTAGAAGTGGGTCTTCCCTCTTCAAATGATTTAATTAAGAAAAAAATTCTTCACAGATGCCCCAACCATTTGGGTTTTAATTAATTCCAGATGTAGTCAAGTTGACAACCAAGAATAGCTATCACAAGGCTCAAGTCAGATTTTGGCACTAAGACCAGACTACAGCTGTGGAGAGCCCAGACTAACACAGCTGTACATGGGCCCACACTCCCACAAACATGCACAACCCTCAGGCCAGTCTCACTAGAAACCTTCTGCAAAACACCTGGAGAACACACTGGAAATGAGAACTCCGGAGCCAAAGCCTCATGAAGGAGGACGGCAAAGCCCAGAGCCCATAATGTGCTCACTCGGGTTAAGCAGCTAATAGTGACAAGACCACACACTTATCTTGAAAAAAGAAAAAAACAAATAATATAGCGATAGCTACCAAGATTACACTTCATCATAAAATGACATTTGGCAAGAGGTTTATGGAATCGAGCAGCTAATGCCCTGCAAGGCCATTTATCCCCCAGGGCCCTCCTGCTAGTGTTGGGAACAGGCAGAGATTTGTTCCCTGCACCCTGTGTGACTGCTGCCACTTAATAACCTTTGTTGTTGTTGCTGTTGTTTGAGACAGGGTTTCTCTGTGTAGCTCTGGCTGTCCTGGAACTCACCCTGTAGACCAGGCTGGCCTCGAACTCAGAGATCCATCTGCCTCTGCCTCCCAAGTGCTGGGATTACAGGCGTGCGCCACCACCCTTGGCCTGCTTAATAACCATTTTTAAGTCAGTTTGTTTTCGTCAGTCAAGTTGATAAATTTATAGCTTACCTCTCTGATTCTCTTTATTTGAATGTAATTTAGCCGTCCCCAGTCAAGTTCATCCTTTAAATAAAAGTACAACATCCAACATGAGGCCAGAAAGCCAGAGGTTAATCTGCTACTATAATACATGTCACGTCTAGAGCCTCGACAAGAAGGGCTCAGCTTGTGCAATGCTCAACAGTGCACCTGACTGACCGCATGCAGGACGCCCTCCATAAGAGCTTCCAACTCACACTCAAGTGGGGAACACAGCATCCAAGCCACGAGCACTACACAGGGACAACTCTCATATGAGTTTACCTGTCCCCAAAAGTCAGACTGGAGGAAGACCTGACACACTGTAGCACCAGGGAAGATGGTAAATACGGTGGAGCATTTTTAAAAGGCAGCTCACACACTTGTTGGTAAAGACCCACTGAGGCACAGCGAGGCTATATATACAAACATGCCTAACAAAGGTCCTTGAACCTAATTAGTTTAGAAGAAAAGGCCTTATCTGAAAAAGAGAAACAATACATGTTACTGGATTAGGTTCTTGTTAGAGCCGTTATCTAAACTCAGAGAAAGCAGCAAAGGCTACAGTGTCAGTGATTCTGAGCCAACGTGTTTAGCCTGAAGCCAGCAGGCCAGGCAGCAGCGTGAGGGCGAGGCAGTGCTGTGGCCCAGAGCACCACGCTGCTAGCTGACCGCTGGCTTTCCACAGCAGGAGGGCCAGGTCACTCCTACACATGCTGTCCCTCCTGGAGGGCAGAACACCACGCTGCTAGCTGACCGCTGGCTTTCCACAGCAGGAGGGCCAGGTCCCTCCTACACCTGCTGTCCCTCCTGGAGGACGGCACGCACAACTGCCGGCAGTGACCGCAGGGGTTTTTTTGGTTGCCTTTTCTGAGTTTTTTTTTTTTTATTAGATATTTTCTTTATTTACTTTTCAAATGTTATCCCCTTTCCTGGTTTTCCCTCCAAAAACTCCCTATCCCATCTTCCTCATCATCATCATCATCATCAACCCGCCCACTCCCGCTTCCCTGTCCTGGCATTCCCCTATATTGGAGCATTGCTCTGCCCCGGGCCAACCCTGAACTCAGGACTGCCTTTGGAAGCATAAACAGAAAAGTATCTTTCTGACAAGTTGGCTCACGGCACAGGTCCCTTCTCAGGACCAAGGGCCTCTCCTACCTTTGATGTGCAAACAAAGCCATCCTCTGCTACATATGCAGCTGGAGCCATGGGTCCCTCCATGTGTACTCTTTGGTTGGTGGTTTAGTCCCTGGGAACTCTGGGGGTACTGGTTGGTTCATATTGTTTTACCTCCTACAAAGCTGCAAGTTCCTTCAGCTCCTTTGGTCCTTTCTCTAGCTCCTCCATTGGGGGCCCTATGCTCAGTCCAGTGGTTGACTGAGAGTCTCCATCTGTGTATTTGTCACGCACTGGCAGAGCCTCTCAGGAGACAGCTACATCAAGCTCCTGTCAGCAAGCGCTTGTTGGCAGCCACAATAGTGTCTGGGTTTGGTGACTGTATATGGGATGGATCCCTAGGTGGGGCAGTCTCTGGATGATCTTTCCTTCAGTCTCTGCTCCACACTTTGTCTCTGGATCTTCTCCCATGGGTATTTTGTTCCCCCTTCTAAGAAGGACCAAAGTATCCACACTTTGGTCTTCCTTCTTCTTGAGCTTCGTTTGGTCTATGAATTGTATCTTGGCTATTCCAAGCCTCTGGGCTAACATCCAGCTCTGTGCAGGTGCACACCATGATTGGGTTACCTCACTCAGCAGGCCTCACTGCCCTCCCAGTGCACTGCAATGACCAAGCTGAGACAGAATTGTAGGGACTCTGAGCGTTACCAGCCACCAGTTACCAGTCGAGGCACCGAGGAAGTGTGACTAACCTTGGGGTGCCGCAGCTCTCCTCGCTGTCTGCAAGCCTGCCAGGCCTGCAACAACAAGAGCCCGGGCTCAGGCAGCGCACCAGCTGGCTGCACTCAATTCCAATGTCAATGCATGGCTAAACACAGAAAACTTTGCATTTAATGATTTTAATCAGCCTCAGGAAGTGCCGCAGACATCCACCCACCACTCCCTCCAGCAGTTGTCACTCTGTGAGGGCCACCAGAAGCCATGAGAAGACACCTCCACCCACTCATGGCCGGGGCGTGAGAACACACTGGTGCTCTGGGTGGCACCTCTGTCTCCAGAGGGTAGACACTCACCCTGAACGCCTCCACAAGTGCCAGGCAGTCACTCCTGCTGCTACCTGAGAAGTGCACTTTGTTTCTGCAAACACATTGAGAACGTGTCACCTAGTGCCACTAGGACGGTGACCCCCACAGGGACAATGTTAAATACCTATATCCATCCAGATGCTGCCGAAAAGGCATCGTGAAAAAATTCTTCAGAGAGAGAGCTGCCGCTAAAGACAGAAAGCAGGGGATGAAGCCTGCCAGCACATGCCAGCACACACTACCCACACCTGCCCCACAGCTGCCCCACACTTACCTATGATGAGACACTCATCCAGGCACCCAAACACATGTCCCAGCACAATGAGTTTCCCCAGCTGCTGGCTGACAGGGAGCTGTGCCAGCACTCGTCCAAGGAAGGTCAGTTCACCATCGTGAGGGTTTTCATCCTCTCTCTGCCCACTGACTGCCAGTGCCCCAACCTATGAAACACATCAGTGCCGTTAGTGAGAACCAGCCGTCCGGCACAGGCACATTCCACTGTCCTTACAGCAAAAGGTGCAAGGCAGGAGGTGCGCACCAACTTCCGGTGAACGAGATTCCGAGACAGCTAAGGTAGCCTGCAAGGATGACAGCTCCAGCACGCTCCTGAAACTCATCCTTCCGTGTTTTTAGGAAGCATGTCATGTCACAGGCAGATAACACACAAGGACACTTCCAAAGGCCCAGCCAGTCCCAAGCTCGACAAACACGGTCACACAGCAAACACGGTTCACACAGCAAACACGGCTCACACAGCAAACACGGCTCAGACAGAGCCTCTTGGCCCTAGCAGCAGCCACTCCCCGAGCACACCGCACTGACAGAGCACGTCTGGGGGGGTGGGGGCGGTTCAGGAAGCAGCTGCTCTGGGGGGACAGTGAGGACAAGTCACAAGAGCAGAGCTGGGGCAAGAGTGGGCCAAGGAGAGCAGGCAGGAGAGTCTCGGGAACGGTGGGCTGGAGTGTGAGGACGAGGTGGAGGGCAGAGCTAGAGAAAGAGCCAAGCAGCCTGGCCACTGGATGCTTCTCAGGATGGGGCCATAAGGATGGAGAGAGGGTGGCGGTGGGGGTGGGGGAGGGGAGAGCTGAAGGGCAGGCCTGGGACTGGAGCCACATGCTGAGCTCCTTAGCAGCTAGACTACAGACTATGAATGTGAGGCTCCCCCGCAAAGGGCGGGCCTCAGCTTTCCACACCACTAAGTAACTGCACATGGCCCACCTCCTTCAACAGAAGAATGGTGCGCTCGATGTCACTCAGGCTGGGCGGAGACAGGGCGGTGGCCAGGAGAGCTCTCGGCTCACCCATGTCAAGCAGCTTCACCTTCAGTATCGTGCTTCCCAGCGGACAACGCTGAAAAGAACGGAACTTCAGTACCGAGACGGTGCTAAGCCACTCAGCTGTTCACAGGACTTGTGCAAAGGACGGGAGAAAAGAGAAGGAACAGAGAGAGACAGAGAACAGCAGAGTGGGGCAGGGAAGAGGACAAGACAGAGCACACTGGGCCTGGCAGCACACCCACAATCCCAGCACGGGGGAGAGGAGGCAGGGGAACACGGGCTCAAGAACAGCGGTGCTCCCAGACCCTGACTGAAAACAGATGGGGGGGGAGGGGGGAGAGCATGGCACCATGGTCTATGTGCCTGTCATCCCGACGCCTGGGAGTTTGAGTCTGAAACCAGCATGGGCCATAGCTAGACCCTGTTTCCAAAAGGAGGGGGAAGATGCCAAAGTCAAAAGCAGGAAAGACACAAGGGGGACGAATGAAGGGGGTAGAGGTTTGGGGAGACAAAGGCTAACGCAGAGTTACTCATTATAAAGGAACAGAAGAGACTGACATGTAAAAGAAACAGTATTAAAGGGCCAACAGACACAGGCGTCATTCCTTGGATTAAGTATTTTAAGGACAGCCAGGCGGTGGTGGCGCACGCATGTAATCCCAGCACTTGGGAGGCAGAGGCAGGCAGATTTCTGAGTTTGAGGCCAGCCTGGTCTACAGAGTGAGTTCCAGGACAGCCAGGGCTACATAGAGAAACCCTGTCTCCAAAAAAAAAAAAAAAAAAAGATTTAAGAACAGGAGGGCTGGAGGATGGCTTGGTGGTTAAGAGCACTGGCTGCTCTTCCAAGACTAGGATTTAGTTCCCAGCACTGACATGGTGGATAAGAACCTTCTGGAACTCAGGCTCCAGAGGGCCAATACCCTCTTCTGACCTCTGCAGGCACTCCATGCCTGGAGAGACAAAGAAAACACCCATACACAGCAGACAAAATTTTTTTTAGAAATAATTACAATAGGACAGCAAGAAGGTTAACAGGTGAATGGTCCCGCCTCCTCATAACTGGAGTTGATAACAATCTACATCGTGAAAGGTAAGAACCTCCCGCAAGTTCTCTCCTTTCCGCCTCTGTGCAGCGCGTGCTCTCCATGCACACCTCACCTAGCCTACTTGCTCAATTCCTGAGGAATGACACACGGTCAAGAATAGTAGGAAGAAATTGAGAGAGAGAGACAGAGGGAGACGGGGGGGGGGGAGACAGAGGGGGGGAGAGCAGGGAGTGTCTCGGCAGTATAAGGGTCAGAACAGAGTGAAAAACAAACTGCACATTTAAAACGGCTGCCACTGACAATGAACAAACGTCATTACCAGCATCTCAGGGACAACGTGGTCAGGGATGGCGCTGTCCCAGAAGTCCCTGTGGATCAGTCTGTAGCAGTACCCTTTAGACACGCGTCCAGCTCGGCCTGCAAGAGAGAGGCTCAGCCTTGTTGGCACTGATCACCAACACCAGTGTGGAGAGAAATGCAAAACAACCATTAAACACTAACTCGGAAGATGTTTGTCTCCTACCACCCTGGGCCAGTACAGACAAGTTGTCTTTATTCTAATGTTACCCCAAGTGAAATCCTAAACAGTTAGTTAAATTAAGATTGAGTGCTGCTTTCTACTCCATAGCCAATGTTTAAAAAAATCTAGTGTTAAGTGTCAAAAGAAAGCAAATTGGCCAAAATGCAGTAGAAACCATGTTACTTTGAAGGATACACATTTCCTGCAAGATTTAGTTCAAACCAGTAAAATAAGAGCTCACCACAGAAAAGCCATGACAGAAGCCTGGCTCACCCACAAACGATATTTAGAATCCTGTGGAGCAGCCCCCTGCCCAGGATGTCCCTGCTGCTGTGTCCACCTGTCCTGGGATTTCTACAAGACATCCTTTAACATAGCCACTTGACAGTAACTAAGAACTGTATGTGCGAGAGCTCAGAGCCAGGTTCCATCCAAGCAGAAGGTGACATTACAATGACTATTTGTGGAGTAAAAGCAAATCTTACAAGAAAAAGAGTGAGTTGTGAGTGTCCTTAATAGAAACAAACCTTAAATAAACAAACAAGTCAGGTGTGCTAGTGCAGGCCTTTAATCCCGGCAATCAGAAGCCAGAATGGTCTCCTTGAGTTCAAGGCCAGCCTGATTTACACAGTGTGTTCCAGGACAGCCAGAGCTACGTAAGAGAGATTCTGACTCAAAAAAAAGTCAAAACCCCAAAACAACAAAAAAAAGATACACACCCATCATCCCAGCACAGGAGGCCTGGGCAAGAGGCCTAAGCTAGGGTGGGACTGGGCTGTGCTACATCGGGACTCCAGATGCAGCTGGCCTACACCGTGAGAGCCTGTCTCAAAAGGAACAAACAGGGGCCCAAGGAGCTTTATTTTCCCACAAGCGGGTCAGAAAAGGCCGAGGGAACTGGACCCCTCCTGCCTCGCTCCAGCCCTGTGCGTGCACTCCTTCACCCTCTCTTCTCGCTACCCTGAGAACAAGAAGACTGTCTATGTAGATCTCAAGGTAATCTCTCAAGCAAACTAAGTCCTTCCAGCAAACTACAAGATTCAAGACAGCTTACTAGGAGGCAATATTCCTCTGTGGAAATAGTACCAGGGTCAAGTGTCAAGCAAGAATCGCTTCACTATCCAGAGTCTCCAGAGTTATTCAAACTAGCAGTCCTGAGCTGTCCCCCTGCCTCATCACTCCATCATAAAGCCCAATGAAGTAGGGCCTCAACCTTGCCCTCAGCTGCTCACAGACTCCGTATCGCCTCTGGGGCCCTGTGGAGCAGGCTGCACCTCCTGTGTCTGTTGATGAGCACCAGGGCTTTTCTCTCTCCAAGCCTCTCCTGCATCTCCTGTGGTGGCCACACCTGACTGACCTTCTCATGATAGAACAGACACGAGGCTACACGAGGGTTCTGTCTGCAGAGCCACAATACAGGCACAAGCTGGAAAGTGACCTTAATCCAAAGTTCGCCCCTGCACAACTGGCTCTAGTGGACGTTAATGAGGAACAGATGATGAACATAAGCTTAAACTAGGAATGACAGACTTCTGTAAGAGACACCAGAGAGAAGCTTCATGGCCAAGAGCTACATGAAGAACTCTTGTCTGATCTATGCAGCAGAACCTGACTCACTGGTCCTCACCAAGTCTAAAATCTCTTCTCAACAGAAGACCCTGGAAGGCGACTTGGGGAAAAACTCCTGCAAACTAAGTTGCTCTGTAAAGATTCTCAAAACTCAGTTTTATATTACAGGCACAAATGACCTGATTTTAAAATGGGCATGAAGCTGGGGACGGTGGAGTACAGCTGTAAGTCCAGTGTTTGGGGAGGGGGAGAGACAGTAGAATCAATCCCAAGTTCAAAGCCACCTAGTGTACACAGTGAGTTCCATGCCAGTCAGCCCTACATAGAACTCAAAAATTAGGCAAATAAATCTTCAAAAGCAAGAGACAGAGACAAGCACTGGCTGAGGAACAGACAAGACCAGCAAACACAAGGAATGCTACTTAGCCTTGGGAATTGTTATAGAATTGCAAGTCAAAAACCAAACAAGATGGTAGAAGGCATCCAGCGATGGCTAAAATAAAAACTGGTTGGGGGGGGGGCATCTGCGACCAAGGAAGGCGAGCGGCTCGTACACTGTGGAGGTGCAGAAAGTGGCCACCATGGTCACCTTTCACACTAATGAAGCTCTGACAGACAGGCTACAATGGCGCCTTCCTCATCTCCTGGTCCTCCATGACAACAAACTTCAGGAGAGGAGAGGCTAGCAGTCAGGAGGCCTGAAGGCAGACTCTGGGTCAAACGTCGATCCACCCGAGGAGAGCCTTGTGCAGCTGCTATTGCTGCTTCCCTGGGTCTCAGAACACCACAAGGTCCCCTCATACCCCTGATGAAGGCTGAGGAGGAAAGAACACACTGAAAACCAGTGTGACTGAGGCAGGAGCATACCAGTTACCTGGTCTATGCACACACAGGTTGACTCTGCAGCAGTACTCTCCCAGAGGAGCTCTTGGGCCTCCTGCCTACCTCCTTCAGGAGGGTCTCTATAAAGTCAAGCCACTTCTCAGGACACACCACAGATGCTGTCCCCCTAAGGCCAATTCCTGCTCCAGGAGAAGGCAAACTGGGCCTGGCATGGTATAGACTGGCTTCTGTGGACAAAGCACCCATCCCCCAAAGGTCCCTATCCCTTCAGCTTGGCACACAAAACCAGGATTCCTCCGTGGGACTCCCTGGAGAAGGCCCTGCAAACACCAGGTTGAGAGGCAGTCCAAGGTAAGTCTGCCAAAGTCCCTCCAGTGACCCACTTGGTTTCCAGAGCTATTCAATACATTTTAAAAATTCACTCTGAAAATGATAACTGTTGGGCTAACAGGCTGCCTGTCCCTTAGGAGCTGACACTAAGACAGCACAAGAGAAAAACATGGAGCCATGCTGACTGAAAACCAAGATACTGGCACTTCAACTTAAAACCTGCCCCAGTAACGGCAGTATCTGAGGGAGAGCAACACAAAAGCAGAGCTCTCGGGAAGCCTCGGTGCACCGTGGGACCTCAGGCCTCGGGGTGTCCGCCACAAATGCCTCACCTTTTCTCTGGTCACAGCTGGTCTTGGAGGCCCAGCTCAGTCGCAGACTCTGGTAATTTGTATCTTCATCACAAACCAGAGTTCTGGTCAGACAGAAATCTATAACTGTCATAAAAAATAGTATGAACACATGGCAAAGTAGGATTCCGACAGACCACCCAGGGTGTGGCCGTGCAGCTGCTGGTTGGCATGCTTGCAGACACCTCTGGAGTGTGGACTGGCCCTTATCTCCTGCAACAGTAGAGCAAGGTCTCTTCCACAGCAGAACTGGAGTCTTTGGATGTAAGGACCAAATTATCATAAAGACGTGTCTGAATGTACCCAAAGATTAGAGTCACCCAAAAATTTCATTATATCAGTGGTAGGAATGACAGGCGTATGTTCTGGATTGCCAGGATTCAAATCCTGTGTTCTTGTCTGTCTCTGTGCCTATCTGTCTGTCTAGCAGCGAGTCTAACAAGTCAGATTCTCCTTGAAGCAAGGAGAGTCTATCAGGCCAAGTGAAGGGGCCCTCAGCTTCCCTCCAGACAGCACCTTCCTCTTTGGCATGGTGGAAGTTGTGCTTTGGAGAGACAAAGGCAGACTCCTGCCCCTCTCCGGCTGTGCCACACCACTTCACCTGAGCCCACAGTCACCTCACACCACCAGTCCTAACACAGCTCTTGGTGACATCAAGCAAGAACAGTGCTGTCTGTATCTGCATCAAGGAGGGACTGTGGTGTGGTAGCCAAGTTAACCCTTTCCTCCCAAGCTGCTTTTAATCACAGTGTCTCATCACAGCAATAGGAACCCAACTCAGACCTGCACTATCTGAAACATCTTTTTCCCCAAAAACTGGACATCCCCTATTTCTTTTCCTGTACAACATCTGTCTCTACATGAAACTCTAATTCTCTGTTGTCTCCCAGCAGACTGTAGTCAACATAATAGTCTTCCTCACAGGGCTAAAATATGCATGGTTACAGGCACTGGTCCTTCAAGAGTCAACGACTCAAGAGTTAGCAAGCTAAATACATGTATTCTACACACACACACACACACACACACACACACACACACACTCGTGAGTTAGCAGGCTACATACATATCGACATAGGACCAGACAATGGCGCTGCCATGGCTTCCTTCTGGGCTATCTCCACTTGCCTACCTTTCTATCACAGGACTCCACCGAGGCAGCCCCAAGACTCTGCTTCCCATAGGATGCCTTGAAATCCCCTGGCATCCCCTAGAGGTGGCCCTGCCTGAAAGAAAACTTATGCTCAGAGGAAACAAGATGAGCCAACAAGACTGAGAGAGGCTGGACCTTTGTGGCCTCTCCCTGAGCCCTTCCAAGCACGGGGAGGGGAGAGCAGAGGACACCTCCAGAGGTCAGAAAGGCCGGGCGCCTCTTTATCAGGGAAGCAAGCGGAGAAAGGCCTTACCATATTTGACATCAGGAACTGTGACAGAACTCTCTGCAATGTTGGTTGACAGAATAATCTGTAGAGCATCAAACAAAACAGGTTGGTGCGTTCCCACCGTGCAGGACACTGCTGCACACTAGATGGGGTCTTGATGTTGAGTATCAGTGTATACACTGGCTCAAATGACAAATTAACTATCTTTGTATTTTATGCAGGCCACAACTCATCAAGAAGCTCTCACTACACAGAAAACCAGACACATACAGCACACATGGTGCTTAGAAGAGGCATGTGTGACATGGCCCAGGGTCTGTGCATGAACCTATTATGAAATGGTTAGTGGAGGGACCGTGGACTTGCCAGGAGCCAAAAAGCAAACGCAGGCAGACTCTAGCGCAAGGGCTGTTACCCTGAGCATCCTAGCGTAGTATCCACAGCCTATTTGCCTAAAGATCCCAGACATCCTCGAGAATATCCGAGATTGGAGCCCAAAGCTCCAGGCTCAGAGCCTGGTCCTCCCAGGGAGCTCTGAGGAGTAGAGGGAAGAGCTGACCCCCTCCAGACGGCTGAGGCCTCAGCTCCCCACAAGGACATCACTCCCAAGACAGCAAGCTTGCTAGCAGCAGAGCCCTGGGGATTCGGGAAATCAAATATGCAAAAATCTTAGTTTTGCCAGGCATGGTAGTATACCTACAATCTGAGAACTCAGGAGGATGGGAAAAAGTAACCTCAAGTTCAGGGCCAGCCTAGACTCTGTACCTGTACCTGTCTCAAAACAAAAAACTCCCATCTTTCAGGTAACTGATTTACAAAATAATACACAACACAAAGGGCACAGATTCCCATCGACGCACACCACTTGGTGACACAGGAGCAGTTTGGGGCGCACTGGGAGAGGCTCAGGCACCGGTCCTTCTCCAGCAAGGATGCCCCACAACTCATCTTCCCAGCTTCCTACCTTTCTGTACCCAGGGACGGGACTTAAAAACACATTATTCTGTTCTTCTAAAGTCACACTGGAATGGAGTGGGTAGACCTGTAACCTAAGAAATAAAGGACTAAAGTAAAATGTCACATGACATACAGCAGAGGCAAGTAACAGTTCAGTGAGGTGGTCAGATCACGTAAGGTGACACACTGTCCCCAAAGCCCAAGCAAAGGCACCACCCGCACATACCTTTTGTGGATCATGTTTGTGAGAAGCTCGTGCATATAATTTATCTCACCCAGACCTAGGGGGAAGGGGAAGGCAAATGTAAATTTGCTGCTAAAAACTAATCTCTAAATTAAAGTGGTAATTTATCTTTAAGGGTCCTTATATCTTTATGCATTCAACAGAGACGTGCTTAGGGCTATTGCATGCACTAGCCGCATCCTGCAAATGCAGAGTCACCAGAACGAAGGCCCTGCTCTCCAGGAGCTCCTCTTCTAGAGCAGGAGCACAGACAGCAAGACACTCACCAATGAATACTGAATGGCTACTGAGCATGTGCAGCATGGAGGCTAGGCAGGCAGGGCAGCGAGCAGGCGGGCATGTCTGTGGTCTCAGTGCTCTGCTCAGTAGAGTCCTCAGTAAGAAGAGGATTTTTTCTGTTGTTTGAGACTCTCATGCCTGCACATAATGTGTTTTCATCAGCTCTCCCCCACATTCCGGTACTCTAATTCCTCCAACTAATGCCAATCTATTTCTCTTTCCTACCTTTAAACACACACACACACACACACACACACACACACACACACACCCGCAGTGCTTGCAGTCATAGCTACTATGAACTCATGTCTGTAATAGCACTGTCACTTCCAGCAATGCTTGGTCTCTACACACATCAACTCCTCCTGGCTCAGAATCTTTCTGTCCCTCCATAATTATCTCTGAGCCCTGGGAGGGGTGCACCATTTAGAGCTAAGTACTCCACAGAGTTTCATTCTCTGCACAATTATTGTGAGCTTCTATTAAATCAACGCCTACTGAAAAAAGAGGTTCTTCTCGTGAGTGTTGAGAGATTAATCTATAGGTATAAACATAAGAACTTAGGGAACAATCTCTTATGTCCATTTAGCAGAATGCTGGTATTAGGCTCTCCCTGAGGGCCTATGACCTCACCAGCCTCCAGGTTTTAGCCTAGAAACAGCTATGAGTTCTACCTTGTGGAGTGGACTTTTAATCACACAAGAAAGTAGCTGACTGTTCCCCCAGCCATCTATGCCTGCCACCACTGCACCAGCAGGCCTGTCCTGCCAGCCAGGTTATTATTGTAGCTCAGAGCTCACAGCTGGTAAGAGTGTTAGTCACTGCTCTCCCCAATTAGCACATATAGAACCTTCCAGCACGATTAAAACTAATCAGTAAGAGATCAACTCCTAGGCCTGTATTCTGGAGGGTAACCCAAAGCAATGACAACAGCCTATAATGTGTGGGAGTCTATGGGATGTCCACTGACCGCTCTGTTGAACGGTAGCACCATTTAAACCTTTTATAGATAGGAATCGTATATGCTAGTAGGTTTCTATATGGTATTCCGAAAGCTCCAGTGTTAGGAAGGCCTCCTGTACCCACAGCTCTGCCCTGTCCACACCCGCCACACTATTTAACCCCCCTGTCTCATTACTCTGGTCAGACCCCTCCAGGTTTTGTCTGTCCCTGCAATCTTGAGACCTGACACCTCCCATGGTTCCTTACAAGGTCCCTGACTTCTGTAAGTACGTTAACTTCACCTACAGAGGGAGAAGGTGGCGGTGGCATGCGCACCCAGCACTCGGCAGTCCCAGAACTTGGAAGGCAGAGATAGGAGAAGCTCTTTGAGTTCAAGGTCAGCCTGGTCTACATAGTGAGACCCCATCGCAAAACTAAATAAACAAACACACATATCTAAAGAGTCAAAGATCGTAGGCACAGGAAAGAACATGCAGTTTGTCTTTCTGGCTTCAGTCACCTCAAAGAATAACTGTCTCCAGTTCTACCCATTTAACCTGCAAAGTTACTAATCTCATCTTTGTTTTCAGCTGAACAACATGCCACTGTGTCTGTGACATGTTTTCACTGCCCGTCAGTTGATGGGTTGCTTTCATGTCTTGGCTATGGTAGCTAGAGCAGCAATACATATGGGTGAGCAAGTGACTGTAGGAAGGAAGATAGATACAAGAGCCCTTTGAGCCCTTCAGACCTCAGCACATAGCCACGCCCACATTTCCACAGCCACACCCACATCACCCCACAGCCACGCCCACATTACCCACACCTGCTGTCCCTTATGTTTGTTGGTTTTCTTTCATCTTAGCAATCTGTTTACAATAAGATAAATTTTCAAAGTAGTTTTAATGTGAATTTCCTTGATGACTAAAAATGTTTCTTAAAATACTTATCAGTTGGGTTGGAGAGACTGCTGAGACTCTCCAGTTGGGTTAAAGGCACTTGTTGCTCTTCTGAGGGGCAGAAGTTCAGCGTCCTGTACCGATGCGGTGACTGAGAGCCATCTGTAACTCCATCTCCAGGGGATCTGACATGCCCTGGGTGACCACAGGCCCCAGGCAATGCACACAGTGTACAGATTCACATGCACTTGTGCACATAAAAAATAAACTCGAAATTTAAACATGTTTCTTGGCCACTGTCTGATTTTAAGAACTCTACTTCCTTGCCTTAGTTTTTGCCTGGGTTATTTTCTTGGTGGTTAGTTTTCTGAGTTCTTTATACATTCTAGATGCCAACCCTTGGTCAGATGTAATTTTTCTCACCCTGGAAGCTGCACCTTTGTTTGAACAATGTTGTTCCATCAGCCTTGACGCCTGCACTCCTCAAGTCCTGGTCAGAAAGTCGTTCCTGTGCCTGTAAGGTGAGCGTGTTCCCCGCCTTCTCTGTCAGATACTATGTTGTGGTACCTGATTCACTTGGAACTGGATGTGTACAAGGTGTGAGATAAGATCTAGTTCTGTTCTTTACATGGTATCTATTCTGACCAGACCCATTTGCTGAAGATGCTGTCTTTCTCCAATGTGTATTTTTGGCCTCTTCTCAAGATCCCGGTGACTGCAGGGGTGAGTGTGAGCTCACAGGTGACTGCAAGGTGAGTATGAGCTCACAGGTGACTGCAGGGTGAGTGTGAGCTCACAGGTGACTGCAGGGGTGAGTGTGAGCTCACAGGTGACTGCAAGGTGAGTGTGAGCTCACAGGTGACTGCAGGGTGAGTGTGAGCTCACAGGTGACTGCAGGGTGTGAGCTCACAGGTGACTTCAGGGGTGAGTGTGAGCTCACAGGTGACTGCAGGGTGAGTGTGAGCTCACAGGTGACTGCAGGGTGAGTGTGAGCTCACAGGTGACTGCAGTGATGAGTGTGAGCTCACAGGTGACTGCAGGGGTGAGTGTGATCTCACAGGTGACTTCAGGGGTGAGTGTGATCTCACAGGTGACTGCAGGGTGAGTGTGAGCTCACAGGTGACTTCAGGGGTGAGTGTGAGCTCACAGGTGACTGCAGGGGTGAGTATGAGCTCACAGGTGACTTCAGGGGTGAGTGTGAGCTCACAGGTGACTGCAAGGGTGAGTGTGAGCTCACAGGTGACTGCAGGGTGAGTGTGAGCTCACAGGTGACTGCAGGGGTGAGTGTGAGCTCACAGGTGACTGCAGGGGTGAGTGTGAGCTCACAGGTGACTGCAGGGGTGAGTGTGAGCTCACAGGTGACTTCAGGGTGAGTGTGAGCTCACAGGTGACTTCAGGGGTGAGTGTGAGCTCACAGGTGACTGCAGGGGTGAGTGTGAGCTCACAGGTGACTGCAGGGGTGAGTGTGAGCTCACAGGTGACTGCAGGGGTGAGTGTGAGCTCACAGGTGACTGCAGGGGTGAGTGTGAGCTCACAGGTGACTGCAGGGGTGAGTGTGAGCTCACAGGTGACTTCAGGGGTGAGTGTGAGCTCACAGGTGACTGCAGGGTGTGAGCTCACAGGTGACTGCAGGGGTGAGTGTGAGCTCACAGGTGACTGCAGGGTGTGAGCTCACAGGTGACTGCAGGGGTGAGTGTGAGCTCACAGTTGACTTCAGGGGTGAGTGTGAGCTCACAGGTGACTGCAGGGGTGAGTGTGAGCTCATAGGTGACTGCAGGGTGAGTGTGAGCTCACAGGTGACTGCAGGGGTGAGTGTGAGCTCACAGTTGACTGCAGGGTGAGTGTGAGCTCACAGGTGACTGCAGGGGTGAGTGTGAGCTCACAGGTGACTGCAGGGGTGAGTAGGTCCTCACTTAGTATTTTTATACCAGTAGCATGCTGTTTTTATTCTATGGTTCTATAACATAACTGAAAATCAGACATAAGGCTCTCTTCAGCAGTGGTGTTATTGTTCCGGATAGTTCTAGATATCCTGGTCTTTTCTGTTTCCATATGAATTTTGAAATTCTTTCTGAAGAGAACTACCCTGGAATTTAGATGAGGATTGCATTGACTGTGTGGCTGCTTTGGGTGGGATTAACATTTCTACAGTGTTAATCCTATTGATCCCTGAGTGGGTGGGTGTGGGGGGTGTCTTTCTATCTTCTAGTGTCTTTTTCAATCTTTTTTCTGTCTTAAAATTTTTTTATTGATCAAGTCCTTTACTTCCTTTCTTAGGTTAACCTTAAGATAAAAGAATAACTTTTTCAAAGACAACCTTACAGTTCAATTTGACTCTTTTGTACCAGAACTAGGACAAATGCATCATGACATTAATTAGTAATAACTTAAAAGCTATTTTAAATATATACGTTCTCTTTCAGAGTTTCCCTTGTCAGGGCACTGACTGCTGATGAGCGTGGGCCACAGAAGTGTCTTCCCTGCTGTTTTCCAAATTTCCTCCAACAAATACATGAAATGTTTCTTATCAAAAAAAAAAAAAAGTCTTTAACTAAATAAGGTAACTCCAGTCTGAAATCTCAGAAACTGGGAAATGGAAGCAAGGTACTATCCAGTTAAGAGCGAGCCTTGGCTACATAGACAGCGCCAGACCAGGCAAGCCTACACTAAAATTCTGTCTCAAAACCAAAACCAAACATACAAAAACCAAAATGGACTGGAGTGTAACTCAGTGGTAGGTTCTGAGTGATGAGTTGTGTTTGATCCCAAGAATACAAAACCAGTAATAGTCCTCTAAAGGACTGGTCCTTTCCAGTAGGGTTGAAAACGTGCACTGACCTACAGCGTCTGCATCTGCATGTGCCTCATGTGGGTTATCAGTATTAAACTGTGCCTACCAAAAACTATTTAAAATTCCAACTCTAGTGACTGAAAATGTGAGCGACCTGACTTAGCAAGTCATTGCACACATAAGAGCTACAATACAGGCCTGCTGTAGTCAACTGGGACCTTCACCCAATGGGACGGACGGCTGCTCTCATAAAAAGAGGGAAGAGACAGAGGCACATGTGTAGGAATGCCATGTGACAGCCATGTAAGTGGAACCGCCAATGAAACAAGCCTAAGGCCTGAGAACGGCTAGACAGAGCTAGGAAGAGCCTGGAGCCTGAGAGGGCGTGTCTCCTGACAGCGTGTCCCACAAAGCCTGACTGTTCTCACAGCAGGCAGACCCACCACTGTTGTCTGGAGCCTCCAATCTGCAATGCCCTGCTGGAGCAGCCCTGAAAGAAAACTAATTCATGTCTGCTCGAAACAAGTCAGTCGATGAAACTGCAAACATAATGTGGCAGACTTGATTTGCACTAGTATGTAACACAGAGTCCCACAGCAGAAGGTAAAATGTCACTCGTAATCACCTTGCTGGGCCGTGTTCACCTCGTGAGGGCTTAGTGAGGAGCACCATAGCTTTGCCTTTTCCGTACAGTTTGTGGACTTGGAAGTCATGTGGCAAATACACAGACACAAACTCATGCATGGCCAGCTAATGGGAGTTTCTGTACACACGAGTCTACGCAGTAAGCCAAATGTGACAAGGATTTGAAACTCACGTTATATTCTCAAATCAAGTTTCTCTTGTTGCAGGCTATTACTTCCACTGCAACACACACAAATATTCACATGTTCTGTATATTACCTTTCAGCAACAAAATATGTGAATTACTGTTATATATAATTTCATCAAACCACACTACTCGATAAAGTCATTTTGACAAAGTGCCATTAGACACAACTGAGTCTCTTCAGAAAGGCGCAGTAAGAGTGCGTTTTCTTTAGCCCCGAGAAGGGGCCCGAGCCTGCTGGTGAGTCCGCAGGGCTTCATGCTTTGCTCTCATCAAGAATGCCGCACTGCGAACTCAGCACCATCACTTCACATTCATGACCATGCAAAGGAATGTTCTTAACAAAGCAAAACATCTTACCAGAAATGGTGCGGCTGACAAGCCTGCCTTACAAAGGTACTCCTCCTTCCTTACTACGGGCAAAGGTTACGGACAAGCCAAACTGAGTCCCAGCTGCTCAGGTTCCCACGGCTAAGAGAACAGGCAGCATGGACACCATTGTTCAACATGTGCTGTCCAGAGTATCAACATTCCAGTCACAAAACCATGACATGCACACCTGGCAGGAACACCAGCACGCTGCTCCGCTCCGACACAAACTGGGCCCCGGACCAGGTCTTGTTCCTGTCAAAATGGGAGGTGAATACATTTGAATCAAGGCTGGCAGAGTCCCGCTGCGTGCGACCCCGCTGCTACAGGCTCTGTTCATGAAAGCTCTTGCAGAGCGTGCGAGGCAACGCTCTCCACTTCACATGAAGATAGAGGCGTGCATAGAGAGGCCAAGCAGGCCAAAGGCCAGGGCTCCTCATTTCTACTACATTTGCCCACAAGACATGATCTGCAAAAGTTTTCCTGCAAATTTAGATACTATAATCTAGAACCCCAAGATACAAACCTTAGAATAACTATAATCAAACCTTACTAAGGCCCAGATCACTACAAAGGATGCTTACAGACAAAGATCTAGGATAACCACTTCTTACTACCAGGGTTATCTCTGTATGAAATAGACTGTGGGCCCTCCCTGCATTTCATGCCTTCCTCTGTGTAGTCTGGGAACAGCAGGAACAGACACAAGGCCCCTGCACTGCTCCGTAGCCAATCCCCTGGCTAGAGAGAGACTGGACAGCACGTGAAGAGGGAAGGAGGCCCTGTCAGCTCAGCAACAAGACCGAAGCGGACAAACAGGACAAAGGGCACAGGGCCGGCGCTGGAGAGACTCAACTGTTAAACAGTGCTGGCTTCTCTTCCAGCCGATCCAGGCTCAGTTTCCAGCACTAGCATGGTCACTTATAAGAACCTGTAACCCCAGTTCCAGAGATCTGATGTCCTATTCTAGCCCCATGGGCACTAGGCACACATGGTACACAGACACACATGCAGGCAAAACATTCTGATACACATAAAGAGCTGTGGAGCTGTGTATGAAGTGAGTGCTCAGAGGGACGGCAGGGGCATGAAGGAGGCAGCCGTACAAAGGTTCAGGAAGGGCAAGCAAGGCTGTCGTCTGGGAACAGCAGCCTCAGAGGAGGAGAAGGGCATGCGCTGACCCACACGGAAAGCTTGTCAACCACGCTGTGGAGAAAACACATCTCTGGGGCGAGCTGGCCACCAGCCGAGCAGAGCCTGGTTGGTGAGCTCTAGACCACGAAAGACAATGTTCCAAATGGTGGATTGTGCCTGAGGGACAACACCCAAGAGGTGCAAATGGAACAGAGAGAGAACAAGAACAAGAGAGCGAGAGAGAGAGAGAGAGACAGACAGACAGACAGACAGACAGACAGACAGACAAACTGGAAGGTGAATTATAACAGATTCAACAAGTTGCAGGATTCAATATCAATGTATAAAAGTGGACTGGAAGTGCAGTGGGGTAAGGCATATGCTTAACACATGCAAAGACCTGGGTTCAGCACCAGCACCAGGGGAACAGACATGGCTCAGTGGGAAATGTTTGATGAAAACTGACTTATTGGAACACAAACTTGTCCAGCCACTCTGGAAACGAACTGGCAGTTTTTTAAGAAAGGTTCTACCCCAAGATTTAGCCATACCACCCCTGGGCATAAACCCAAAAGATGTCCCACTAAAGCACAGGGACACTCGCTCAACTATGTTCACAGCAGCTTTATTCATAATAGCTGGAAACTGGAAGCAACCCAGATGCCCCTCAACTGAAGAATGGATACAGAAAATGTGGTCCATTTATGCAACGGAATACTAGTCAGCTATTAAAAACAAGAACATCATGAAATTTGCAGGCAAATGCATGGAACTAGTGAACAGCATCCTGATGAGGTAACCCAGAGCCAGAGAGACACACACAGTATGCCCTCACTTAGAAGTGGGCCCCAAGCCGGGCGTGGTGGCGCACGCCTGTAATCCCAGCACTTGGGAGGCAGAGGCAGGTGGATTTCTGAGTTCGAGGCCAGCCTGGTCTACAGAGTGAGTTCCAGGACAGCCAGGACTATACAGAGAAACCCTGTCTTGGAAAAAAAAAAAAAAAGGAGGAGGAGAAGGAGGAGAAGGAGGAGGAGGAGGAGGAGGAGGAGGAGGAGGAGGAGGAGGAGGAGAAGGAGAAGGAGAAGGAGAAGGAGAAGGAGAAGGAGAAGGAGAAGGAGAAGGAGAAGGAGAAGGAGAAGGAGAAGGAGAAGGAGAAGGAGAAGGAGAAGAAGAAGAAGGCGGCCCCAGCTGTAAAGGGCAGGACAGCCAGGCCACAACCCACAGGCCCAGAGAACATGGGAAGTATGTGGGTCCCAAGGAGGGTGTGTGACCCACACTCAGAAGGGAAACTAAACAGTCATCGGATGTGGAGGGTGTGTGACCCACACTCAGAAGGGAAACTGAACAGTCATCGGATGTGGATGGAGAGAGGGACCTGGGTAGGAGAGGAGGTGAGGGGAATAGGGATGGCGATCACATGGGGAGGGGGAGGGCAGGGGGAGGGGAGGGCTAGAAGTGAGACTGGAAACCAGTGGAGTGGAGACCTGGGACTAGGGACCGGGGGACTGTGGGGAGGAGAGGATATACAAAGAAAGCCTATGGGGTGACCCTAGTTGAGATCCCTACCAGAGGGGGATATAGAGGCTGAAGTGGCCACTTCCCGTGGGCCAGGCAGGATTTCCAGAGGGAGGGAGGGAGGCATCAACCACAAAACTTTCAGCCTAAGGCTGTGATTGGGATCTAAAGTGAATTAAAAATTAATTATTAAAAATTAAAAATAAAAAATGATAAAAAGCAGTGTTTATCCAAAGTTTATGGAGATTTGATCACAAAAATGATGATGTAAAAATTTATAGGGTTCAAGACTAGCCTGTACTACATAGGGGACTGGTTTTAAATTATCTTCCCGAGGAGCCAGGGAAGACGGCTTAGTCAGTAAGCACCTGCCTCACAATCCAGAGACCTGAGTTCAATCCCTACCACTCAAACATGCAAGGCGTGGTCACCTCTGCTTACAGTCCCAGCACAGCGGAGGCGCAGAAAGAGGGCCCTGGGCTCGCGGAACAGCCAGACTTGCACTGCTGGGAGCTCTGGCCAGTGAGAGCTAGGAGGTGGAGAGGTCCCTGATGAAAGGCAAAGTTGGCCTCTGGCCTCCACATACACAAATGTATACATGCACACAACACACACCCAAAACACACACACGTACACACCCAAAATATACACACATGCACACACACACAAAATACACATGCATGTACACACACACACACACACACACACACACAGGAGAAAATAAATTTAAAAATAAGTAAATAAAATAAAACCTCTCCAAGCACAGCACAGCACTGCACACTTGTGGTATTGACTATCCGGATGCTGGTGCAGGAGAATGGGTGAGGCCAGCTCAAAATCAGTCTAAGAACATAAAAAATTTTCATTTCAAAGACTAAGGGTTTGGGGGCTGGAGAGATGGCTCAGTGGTTAAGAGCACTGACTGCTCTTCCAGAGGTCCTGAGTTCAGATCCCAGTAACCACATGGTGGCTCACAACCATCTGTAATGAGATCTGATGCCCTCTTCTGGGGTGTCTGAAGACAGCTACAGTGTACTTACATATAACAAAAATAAGTCTTAAAAACAAAAACAAAAACAAAACGAAACTAAGGGCGTGGGCCAGTGAGCCGGCTCTGTGGGTAAAGGTGCTGGCCGTGCTAGCCTGGCAGCCTGAGCGCCATCCCTGGAGCACACAGAAAGGACTCCACACGTGTCCTCACATGCACACACACAAACACAGTAATAACTTGTATTAATGGCCGGGGAGACAGCATAGCTGCCAAAATGCTTGCTTGCCTCAGCATAAGAGCCGAGTTCAGTCCTCGGAGCCTCGGTGAAACTGTTGGCTGCCTGTGACTGTGACTCCAGTTCCGGGGCAGGACAGACAGGAGTCGCCTCGGGCTTGACTGCCACAGCCAGGCCTAACTGGGCTGAGCTTCAGGGTACCCTTTGAGAAACCTTGTCTCAAAGGAGTTGGATTGCAATCCTGAGGATGACACCCAGTCTACACACAAGCACACATGCACATACAAAGGCACACATCACTCATTTCCAGCTATGACCACTGAAAATACAATAGTGACAAGTCAGTAACCAAGTGCACAGCCAGAGTCAGGGTGTCGTTTCTAAGGACAGACTCCCATGACTCCCGGGAAGAGCTAGACTCCCTGGAAGGAGGGGTGGTCCCTGGAATGGAGCAGGGTTAGAATCGGTGAATGGCCAGAACCACGCGCCCAAGGAGAGAACAGACACCCCAAGAAGGCTCTGACACACCCCATTTAGGACAACTGGGGCACAAAAAAGCTGACTGAAACTAACAAAATCCATCAATCTTCTAAAAATTAGACAACAAGCCTCATAAACGAAAAGATTTTTGCAAAGGGTTCTCACATAAAGAACTGTTATCGAAATACATAAAGAATACTTAAGCTTAGCATTGAAAAGAACAAAGCCCGGAATGATGGCATAGTCTTTTAATCCCAGCACTCAGGAGGCAGACACAGGCAGACCTGTGAGTTCTAGTATACCCTGGTCTACACAGCAAGTTCCAGGCCCACCAGTGCTATCTAGTGATGCCTTGTCTCAAACAAACAAACAAACAAACAACAGATAAATAATTGGACTGAAAAATGGGCAAAGTCATGGACACCTTGTTGAAGCAGCAGTAAGATGGCGCCACGCCTACTCTGAGAGCAAAACCCAGACCACACACAGAGAGGGCAAAGCCTCCAAGCCCCTTGCTGGTGGGAACGAGACCCGACGCAGCCACAAGGAAAGATGGGCTAGAAAAGGAACTGCTCTCCGCATGGACGCCAGCAACTGTGCTCCTTGGAATTTATCCAATGACCGGGGCTGGGCCCACATGAAGCCAGCATGCACATGTTTATAGCAGCTCTAGTCTTAGTTTGAGACTTGAAGACAATCAAGATGTCAGTTAGTAGGTAAATAGACAGTAGTCAGTATAGACAACAGCGTACTATTTGCCAATTAAAAAGTCAGGGCCAAGGAGACGGCATGGTAGGTAAAGTACTCGAAAAGCAGAAGAAGTTCTTCCTGAGGGTCAATCTCAGGGCATGCAGAACAAAGAAAATGGGAACGTGGCAAATATAGTGAGGACTCAGACAGCAGCCACAGGAGGAGGGGTCATTGGGCAGCATTCAACTCTCATGTTGAGACAAGGAGCTCACTCCATCCCAGGCACAGGAACCACAGAGAAAGCCACGCCTGCTCCCAGGACTGAGGCTGTAAGTGATCAAAGACAAAGATATGTCTGAGAGTTAGCCGGAGTGAAAAGTTACATCTACCGACGGGGAGCCACTAGACAGGGAGCCAGGAGGTTATAGGAAAACAGCGCCATCATTTAAAGTGGGTGCTAGAAACACAGAAAGATGCATTCTGTTACACGCCTGGCTCAGAGACGCTGTGAATCAGGCAGGAAAGTGAAATGCACGGGCATCTAAGAACCCAGAGCCTCACACATGTCCAGCACGCCTGCTCTGAAAATCCAAAGTCCGAACTGCTCCAGTGTCCAGCACTTGACTTTGAGCTACAAAGTGGTTTTTGGGGTTGGGGTGTTTCTGGGTTCAGCCTCTGATGTCTGGTCCAAGCATTTCAGGTGAGAGGCCCAGCCTGCAGCCACCAGCAGTGCAAGCACATAAGGCAGAAAGCCAGCACCTGCAGCTACCAACTGCTGAGTCCACCCCATGTCTGCAGGCTTCAGTCATGCTATATACATAAAGACATGGGGTTTCCAATGTATGCATTTGCGTGTGTGAACTGTGGAGGAAATATGTGTATGCAGGAGTAGGGAGAAGGGGGGAGGAAGAGGAGGGAGAGAGGAAGAAGGGAGGAAATGAGGAAGGGAGGGTGGAGGGAGGGAGAGGAGAGGGCGTGGGAGAAGATGAGACCGAAAAGCCTGAGTGCCCGCTTGGGTTTCAGCCTCCAGAAGCCTGCCCGCCCTCTCCAGCCAGGGCTTCTCCCTGGCCTGATTCTCACCAAACAACCAGGCCAGACTGATGTCAGGACCATCTGCCTACACCTTCCCGGTGGGATTACAAGCACACACCAGCATGCCTGGCTTTTTCCACTGTAGCTTCTGGGCATTAAACTCAGGTCCTGCAAACTAAGCGTTTTATCAACTAAGCCATCTCCCCATATCACGCTTTTCATCTGTTGATTTAGATTTAGATTTTTTTTTAAACAAAGAACAAAACTGAAAATAACGTTTTACCCAAATAAAAGCTGAGAACATTTACCAACAGAGGCAGAATTTGGAAAGAATGAAAGCCACCCAAGGTACAAAGTCCAGATTTGACAAGGGTTAACTCAGGGGTATCCCGAGGTCTATAGGAAAATGTCACCCCAGCCATCCAGTTTTGGTTACTAAGGGAGGAGACTACACATTACCATTATTTGTTTCTAAAACAATAAATGCTACTTATGAGATGCAAACCTGCACTTAGAACCTAAACTGTCCTAAAAGAAAAAAATTTCAAATTAAAAAAAAAAAAAAAGCTAAAAGAATGACCATCTAAATTGCCTGTGGGGCGTCCAAAATATCCTAGACAAGAGAACAAAGGCAAGCAGAGGAAGCCGTGCCACCCCCACGCCTGTGTGAGGCCGTGCCACCCCCACGCCTGTGTGAGGCCGTGCCGCCCCCACGCCTGTGTGAGGCCGTCGCACTCCACACTACTTTCTGGCCTAATGATAACTTAAGACAAATAACAGTCTTAAAGCTGCGCTTGGCAGGGCGATGATTTTCGTTAGCGGTCTGCAGAGTGACCGTGACTGCTGCAGTTGTGTCTACAGCTATCACCATAATACCATAGAAATACTATGCCATCTAGAACAAGGGACCAGCGTTCCGAGTCACACACGGAGCTGTAGCCGGAGGGACTCTTACCCGCTCTCTTTCATGTCCAGGTCATCGAACATCTGAATGAGAGAGACGGCGACTTCATAGACATCCTTCGTTATCACTGGCTCTTCCAGGCGGTAGGGGGGAAGCTGAAAAAAATAAAAGGAACAGGACAGCTAAACCGAGCTGCAGACAAGTACAGGGCGAGACGTGTGCCCACACTGTTAGCCATCACTCTAAGAGACCCTAAGTAAAGTGATGATGATGATGATGATGATGAGGAGGAGGAGGAGGAGGAGGAGGAGGAGGAGGAGGAGGAGGAGGAGGAGGAGGAGGAGGAGGAAGAGGAGGAGAAGGAGGAGAAGGAGGAAGAGGAGGAGGAGAACAACAATTCCATTCACAGGCGCTCTTGAGCACTTGGTGGCAAGCGCTCGCAGCCTGGGATCCCTGAGGTACATGCTAAGTCGATGGCAGAGGAGATGGACCCGAGAGCTGGAGCGGAGTCTACTTTTAAGCCTCTGGAAAACTACATCGGAGGACTAGGGAATGGGGGCCAGAGCCCTTCCAGGGCATCAATCGCTGCCTCTAAAAGCACCGACCTCCCAACCTGACACACAGGACCTACCAGCAAAGGCAGTGCCACGTCTCCCAGCATGCCGAGGGTGCCTCGTGACACAGCAGCTGCCTGCCAGGGCTGAGATTGCTGGGTTGTTTTGAACACTAGATAAACCCACGCTGGCCTAGTGGCTTAGACTCCCTGGGGCCCTGTATGGAGTGGCGGGCACCAACCTGGGCAGCCTCCTCCCAGCCAGGCCAGCGGGTCTGTCTACGCACAGAGCTCTGCAGGGGCTGAGGCCACAGCGACACAGCATTTCTCCAAGCCCTAAGCGCGGTTTTTACAGAGCCTTCTGTGTTTCCCACCAAGAGTAAGAAAGCATTTTGTTCAAAAACTGGTTCAACTACAATCTACGAGACAGCACGCACCATGTTGTGATGCACACATGCAAAGGCGCTGTCCTGTGCTCGGGAGTTACATATGGAGACACTCTTCCGACTATTACTTAGAGCGAGTTAAGTCAGCTGGTGTCCAAATAGCCACCCCAATATTACTACAGTTCCACCTACTTGGTTATGACAAGTTTATTTTTATTTAAACAAAGTATGTTTGATCCAGTTATCCCTGGTATACTTTAAACTCCTACTCTAGCCTAACAGGGACTGATATTCTGTAATGCAATGACTCAAAAATAGAAATGAGGGCTGTGCTCCACAACCTCCAACAAGCCCACCCAGAAGTCCCCCATGCAGGAAAAGCATGCTTCATGACAGGAACTCCGCTGAGCTCTAGAACCCAAGTCCTCTAAACTGCTGCTCTTGTTGGGGTTTGGCCAAGAATCCCTAGGGCCCTGGCTGTCTCCAGCTCTGCAGTGCTGAGAATTCCGACAGTAAACAACCAGGCCTACCGAGCCCTCGGATTCTCAGGCAGTGAGAGGAACACATTAGCACCTGAGCCGTCACTCGGCCCCCAGTTACGCTTTCTAACACAACTCTGACAGACAACAAGGGCAGCTCGGTTGTGGCCCAGCTGTCTGTTGGAACTAGAAGGGAGGGAGAGACCCACATCCCCTGTATTCTGAGCCAAATGACTGCACAAGCGCTGCCACAAAGCATGGGTGTGCGGGAGGGGAGTACCCGTCACCTGGAACAGACCTTCTGCCACGCTCATGCCCAAGAAGGAGCTTCTGATACCTACACAGTTCACCAACGTGACATGTCCAGGCTGGCCGGAGTGACAGAGAACAAGGAAGAGGTCCTTTGAAAAGCATATGCGTCAAGAGAATGGGTACACCTCCTGTAGTGGGGACCACACGGTGGCAGAACAGAGTTAGGGACCTAACAGGAGTGCATAAACCGCTGGGAGCTGGGCACAGTGGCACACACTTGTACCAGCACTTTGGAAAGTAGGGGCAGGAGGAGCAGGGGCTCAAAGTCATCCTTGCCTACACAGCAAGATTGAGGCTAGCCTGGCTGCAAACAATTCTGCCTCAGATGAAACACAGCCACACAGGCTGCCCTAGGGTGGGAGACTGTCCTGAGGGTGGGGCACCACACTTATGGGCCTGGGTTATGCATCAGGAACATTCTCTGCACAATCCTTCTAGAATGTACACATACACGGCTGGAGCTCTGCTAAGGATAGTTTAGAGAAAGAAGACAAGTTGAGCACAAAAATAAAGGTGGTCCCTCGTGGGGCCCGTAGGAACACCTACAGTTGGCATCAACAAAACCAAGAGACCATGGGGACAAAAGACAATGAATTGTGACAGTGTCAGTTCCCTCAGAAGCCACATAAGCTTAAGGCCCACCTTGCTACATGGTAGCAGGAGCAAAGGAGCCTGGTCAGCACAGGCTGGGCTAAGGGGGGTCAGTAGTCACACTGAAGAGACGAGAAACCTGGGAACTAGAGCGCAAAGATGACCCCACCACCCTCATCCTGGCAGAGCCTGGGACGGGCTCTGCAGGGACAGCTGGGCCTGGGAGGATGTTCTGAAGGGGAAAGAAACTCACTTATGTTTAAACACAAGCAAGAAAAGATGAGTGACCAAGCGGTGGTGGCACACAGCTGTGATCCCAGCACTTGGGAGGCAGAGGCCTGAGTTTGTGGCCAGCCTGGTCTACAGAGTGAGTTCCAGGACAGCCAGGGCTACACAGAGAAACCCTTTCTTGAACAAATGAATGAACAAACGATGAGCAGCAAGTGATGCCAAGATGAGGAGATGACAAAGAGACAACAACAACGACATAGGCAGGCACAGGCAGGTGGATGGACGGACAGACAGACAGATGGGCGTCACACGGGGCATGCTGGGAGTGTGAGGTGGCACTAATCAACAGGAGGAATGATGAGGAGACTGGACTTGATAAAGCCTCTCCTGAGGCTGAAAGTTACAGACAAATAAACAAAGCACCATCTTCTCCCGGGCAGCAGAGGCAGGCTCAGGAGGGAGAGCCTGGCTTACCACACAGGGCCCAAGACCCATTCCAGACCCTCCCCCAAAACGTCCACACAAAAACCAATATGCAGTTAGGTCTGCCCAGTCATGCTTGTTCGTGCCCTGAACTAGTCACCATGAGCCTTCTAGATACCAAAGACAGGCTACGTGACAGGCAGCGGAAAGCCTAGGTCAGAACAGAACCCCCCTCAGCCGGAGGGCGCTGGCTCTCGGGCCAGCCAGAGAGCCTCACAGCATGGATGTCCCCACAAAGCACTGTCTGGTGCTGCGGTCAGGTGAACCTAAGAGCCCCTCACTGTGGTGGGGCCCACTCTTCCGCACTACAAATATCTTTAACAGAAACGCAGCACCTACTCTGAAGAACGGGGCTTAGTTCCAGGACAGTCAGGACTACACAGAGAAACCCTGCCTCAAAAAAAAAAAAAAAAAGCAAATGCCTGTGTTCTCTGTCCCGGCAATCCCTTTCCAGGCTCCAAGGTTCCAGGAAGGCGTGGTCCATACAGAGTCCTCATCACAGCATTTGGCGCTGTCTAGGACATTGTTGGCTGTGATAATGAAGAGGAACAAAGACAAGAAGAAAACATCTTGTAATGCTGAGGATAGCCCTGCCATGCAGGATTCTCTGGCCAAAATGCCGGTCCTGCTGAGGGCAGAAGCAGTGATGTCCAAGACATGCTGCCCGGTGTGCACAGAGCACTCCGCAGAGCTGGTCACTGCGGCACTCTCTGTCCTGAGGGCCAGGATGTCAGAGACCAGATAAAGAACAGCCGCTACATGCTACATGGAGGACGGGCACGAGTGTGGGGAGCCGGGCAACACTGCGACCGCAGAGAGCCTGCCATCTCTGTGACAGAAAGCTCCCATGTCTGCCCGACAGATCCTGAGCGCGGGGCAAGAGCAGTGTCTCCTGGGAAGGGAAAGGAGGTCTGGCAGGTAGAGAGGGGGGAAACCCAGGGTCTCCCTCGGCTGCAGAAGCACTTTCCCACTGAGCACACTCCGGGAGGACGAACTCCCGGAAGGATGGGACAGGGAGTGTTTCATACCTGATTCTACTTCAGGCTTAACTTCTAAGACCCCCAAGTGTCCCACACACATGAAAACAAGTCTACATATGTCCCCAGTCTTCACTGTCACCCTCTATTAGAAAATATACATTTAATCAGAGTTCTGTCTCAAGTACATTACCGATCCTTCAGTAAATCTATTTTGTATGACAGAAATTCCAAGCTTCAGTCCTCACCGTGAGCAGGCAGGGTGCTCGTCTCCATGGTCTCTGTGGGGCTGTGTGGTGTGGGTATTTACGAGTTCACAGCTGTAACAAAGGCCCGATCCTTTCCTCCCGTTTGATCCTCTACCCCCTTCCTGCCCGAGTCTGCTCTGACGAGTTTTAAAAGGCCTGCAATCATACCTGGGGAATTCAATTTGTCAGAAACCAAAGTCCATTCACTATAAAGGAAGCAATGTGTCCCAACATACCCCACTATGATAAATGTGTCCCAAATCATTGAGGTAATACTCTTCAATAGCGTGGGGCTTGCCTTCCACTTCAAAAACGTATGCAGGGTTCATCTTGTTCTGAACAGGAACAGCAAAGTAGTCTGCAAACTGCTTGCAGTTGATGGTGGCGCTCATGAGGATCACCTGCAGGGAAGGGAGCCCAGCCGTGAGCAGGGCAGCCACCTCTGAGCCCAGGGGCACTGCTAGATCCTCCCACCATGTACAAACTACTGAAGCCTTTTATTTTAGTCTTTGTTATTTATGATTTTGTTACATCCTGACCAGAGTCCCCTCTCTCCTCTCCTCACAGTTCCTCTCTCTCCCACAATTCCCCTCTCCCCTCCCCATCCACTCCTCCTCCATTTCTCTTTGGTAAGGGAAGGCCTCCAACAAGTTTTAAATAGACTATCTTGATTTTTTCTGTGTGTATTATCTAAATTAAAACAGTATAAAGAATGCCCTGGGCCTCCTCCCAGGAAGGCTCTAGAGTGTGACATATGACAGTATAGTCCAGGAGACTGTATCTGTCTCAGTCAGGGTTTCTATAGCGGTGATAAACACCACAGCGAATCGCCACTTGGGAGGACAGAGTTTATTTCTTACAACTCTTATGTGAGAATCTCTCACTGAGGGAAGTCAGGGCAGGGACTCAAGGAAGAAACCTGGTGGCAGACGCTGAAGCAGAGACCATGGGAAATGCTGATTTCTGGCTTGTTCCTCATGCTTTACTCAGCCTGCTTCTGAGATCATTCGACAACACTTGCTCAGGAATGACACCTCCCACAGTGAGTAGGGCACTTCCACAAAAATCATCCATCAAAAAATGCCCTACAGCCTTGCCTACAGGCCAGGCTTTTTCTTTGGGGGATAGGGTTCTCCGCATACCCATGATTGTCCTGGAACTCTTGCTGGAGACCAGGCTCCTCAAACTCACAGAGATCTGCCTGCTTCTGTCTCCCAAGTACTGAGATTAAGAGTGTGCCACCAGCAGCGGGGGAAGTCCAATCTTATAAAGGCAAGTTCTCAGTTAAGAGTCACTTTGCAAGCCGGGTGGTGGTGGCGCGTGCCTTTAATCCCAGCACTTGGGAGGCAGAGGCAGGTGGATTTCTGAGTTCAAGGCCAGCCTGGTCTACAGAGTGAGTTCCAGGACAGCCAGGGCTACACAGAGAAACCCTGTCTTGAAAAACCAAAAAAAAAAAAAAAAAAAAAAAGAGTCACTTTGCTAGATATAACTAGGTTTGTATCGCACTGACAAAAACCAACCAGCACATTATCCAACTGTTAAAGGGGAGAAACAGAATGAAACCTAGAAAATTTACCTTTACAAAACGTGAATTTGTCCTCAAGAGTTTACGGACTACCAAGAGCAGGAAGTCCATCTCCTCTGTTCGTTCATGGACCTACAGAGAAAGAGGGCACTCAGTGGCGTCAACAACGCAGTCAGGGCAGGGAAGGTCACACAAGCAATCCGTGTAAATACCAGGTAAACACAGAGTCTAGTGAGTCTATGATGCCAGCATCAGGTGGTGGAGACAGGAGACTCCTCAGAGGAAGCTGCTCCTCATCTAGGCAAGCTCTAACTTGATTCAAAGACCCGCCTCAACAAATAAGGTGAAGAGGGACCAGACACTCCATGTGTATGAGCATGCATATGCTCATGCACCCTTCACATACATGTGCCAACACATACTGAAACATGCATATCCACAGACACACCACACACATGAAAATGGAATTTTACTAAAAGAAGCACATGTCACCTGATGAGAGAAGGTAAAGAGGACCTTCATGCTCCTAGACTTTCAACTAAACTAGGTTTCTCAGCTCAGTACAGGTCATCAGGGGACTCATGCCTGCCCAGCCTAAGAGCACACAAACAACTTCTGCCCACAAGCCAGAGCGTCTGGAGGTCACCGTCACCCCCACTACTTCTCTTTGGGGCCAATGGCATTAGGGCAGAGCAGTGCCTCGCCCCCTGAAGCCTACCCAGTGGCTGCTGATCCCTCTCCAGTGGTTTGTCATTCCAGCAAATGTGGCGTTGACGATGAACCAGTCTAACACTGGCGATGGAACTGCGAGGCATGTTCCATGATAAAAAGAGCTGAAGTGGAAACTTCTAGCTCCTTGGAAAGCCAGTGTGTCAGATGGTGTTCAGCCGGGCACACAGGTGACAGGATGTTTGATATAGCAAAGATGTGAAAGGACACTTGGTGAAGGAGCTTACCTATGACTCCACAGACAGTGGGAGGCGAGCACTGAGCCTTGGTTTGGTTTGCTCTGCCTCACTATTCTTCACTAACAACACGCATGTGTTGGTTCTCCTTACATAGCTCAACTTGTTGATAAAACCGCCATTGAGAGAAACTCGCCCAAGAACTGCTCTCGAGCTCCTGTGGAAGCTTGCCGCTTCTGCAGCCTCACCTCAGGCCTGCTGGTGAGCCTGGCAGTTTCTTCAGGATTGAACTACAATTGCCAGTTCGTGCCTAGTGTCTGCCTAGAAGACTGTTCTGCAACTGCTGGGTTATATTTGGTGTCTGCTACAGGAACTGACTGCTGCCGGAGAGGATCAGTCTCGCCCAGAAAAAACCACTGCTGAACAGGTCCACTCCCCCTACAGCCTAATAACTTTTCTTCTGGGTGGTGGCTAGAGGAGAGGTTGAACCCTTATTAAAAGTAGGTTGCAAAAAAAAAAAAAAATGTGCCTACAAAGAACCGAGGCTCACAGGATAGGTAAGAGGTTTGCCAGTCTGAAGCTGGTAAAGCATGCCAAGCAAGGTCAGAGTCTAGGGAAGCAGGCAGAGCATCAGCAGGACCACAGAGGAGCGCAGGTGGGGAAGGGGGAGGGGAAGGGAGGGGAGGGGGAGGGGCAGCTGCCTCCCAGCCCTACGAAAACACAGACTCAGACTGAGCCACCCAGGGGTCCAGGACTGCTCCAGCCACACCACCCTGTCCCACCAAAGCAGTGGGGGCAGGACCTGGTTCCAAAGAAGCCCAGTTAGGCCAGGGCACATGACAGCATACAGGAAGGGTTATATCCAGATCTCTCCCTGCAAATGGAGGGGAACGGTCACTGGATCTCAAGGGTGACAAGGCTTCACTCTGTAGCTAGTTTTGCTCTTGGCCCTGCTGTCTCCTGCCTCACACACACAGAGGAGAAATCCAGAAGGCCTTTTCTAGAGTAGATTAATATGTCTTACCTTTATTAAAGTTTTCCCACAGTATTAGGGTTTAAACTTAGAGCCTCTCATATGTTAGGCAAGCTCTCTACAACTGAATTACACCCTCAGCCCAGGCTTTTAAAACTACTGATTGGTTGACTGATTGATTGATTGATTGATTGATTGATTGATTGATTAGGCAGAAAGTCTGCCTCCCTACATGGGCTGTGGATAGCACTCTCCACCAGGCTGCAAGTGTCCCTTGCAACTACTGCATCCTACTGAGATGCAGGCCAGAGGCGCCTCAGACCACAAGAACACAGTGAGGGAAAGTGGTCTGGAGATCTCACAGAGAGCACTCCCAGATCTGATTTGCACACCGCCTGCCTGTGGGTCTCTGCTCTACAAAGCAACCTTCTCCTGGTTCTCAACATCCCTCCTGTATTCTGAGAGACAAAGAACAAAGCATAGAACAGATAATTCACCCTCACAGGCATAAAGAGATCCGAAGGAAGCTTGCTCCAAAGACACAGGATGGCAGCCCTGGAAATAAGGCCCTGCCCAGGGAGCAAGGACCCCCCTCATCCATGCGGACGGAGCACCCCCCTCATCCATGCGGACAGAGCACCCACCTCATCCATGCGGACAGAGCACCCACCTCATCCATGGGGACGGAGCACCCACCTCATCCATGCGTACAGAGCACCCACCTCATCCATGCGGACGGAGCACCCCCCTCATCCATGCGGACAGAGCACCCACCTCATCCATGGGGACGGAGCACCCCCCTCATCCATGCGGACAGAGCACCCACCTCATCCATGCGGACGGAGCACCCCCCTCATCCATGCGGACAGAGCACCCACCTCATCCATGGGGACGGAGCACCCACCTCATCCATGCGGACGGAGCACCCCCCTCATCCATGCGGACAGAGCACCCACCTCATCCATGGGGACGGAGCACCCACCTCATCCATGCGGACAGAGCACCCACCTTATCCATGCGGACGGAGCACCCACCTCATCCATGCGGACAGAGCACCCACCTCATCCATGCGGACAGAGCACCCACCTCATCCATGTGGACAGAGCACCCACCTCATCCATGCGGACAGAGCACCCCCCTCATCCATGCGGACAGAGCACCCACCTCATCTATGAAGATGTGCGTGAACTCCATCAGGCTCTTGGCACTCACGATTTTTTGCAGCAGGACCCCAGTGGTCATGTAGATTAGCCTAGTGTCCTCTGTCGCTATCTTCTCCAGCCCTACCTAAGGTTGAGGAAGGGAAGAAAGGGAAAGGAAAGCCATAGGCTTCCCCGGCCCCCACTTAACCACCCACACAGACGCCCACTTCACCTAAGGCAGGAATAAAGCGCTACTGTATTTTAGAAGATATGTAGGGTCCAATTGAAAAGTCAAGATCTCAAATTGATTTCTTTTCTGGGGAAGGATTAGCTTATGCAGTTTTGCTGTCTACGGTATTTTTATGTGATAAGACCTTAAATATTACAAGGGTCTAATGAAAAAGATCAAATAATAAAAAGCACCAGTCTGAGAATTCTCCCCTATCTCCTATTCAACTGCAGAAGGAATTTAAAATTATTTTCAAGAATTTTACTTTCAGTACTTTTTAATTTTAGCACAGTTCTAATCTTTATTTCCAGTGGAAAATGGTTATACACTGACATCAACTTACACAGAGTAAACAATAAACAAAAGAGTAAGTTCACGGTCTCTCTGGTCTCACCTGATAGCCTACCACGCCACCCAGAGTCCAGGAGCGCTCCTTACTAATCCACCTGGCAATGCTGCTGGCCCCTATCTTCCGCGGCTGGGTGACCACAATGTTGCAGAAGGCAGAGCGCTGGGTGTGGTGGTCCAGGACGTACTGTGGGAGCTGCGTGCTCTTGCCGCTCCCTGTGGCACCGTGTATGATCACCACAGAATTGCTTTCTATCAAGGAAATAACCTGGAATTAAAAAAAAAATTACCTTTCACCATCGGCACACTTTAGACAACAAGGTAAAGCACTGTCTGTCCTGAGAAGACTTTCAGGCTGTCCACCACCTTAACATCACAAAAAAGATCAGTTCTACGAGTGGTAACTGAGGTGCTGGCAGGCTGGTTGGTTTATGAAACAAGACCACACTGTGTAGCCCTGAGACCCTTCTGCCTCCCAAGTGCTGGAATTACAAGTGGACACCACCACACCCTGTGCGTAACAATCAACAACTATGGAAACCAGGCCAAAGTCACCAGGTCTCTATGTCTCAATTTCTTCTTTAAAAAAAAAAAAGGAAGGAAGGAAGGAAGGAAGGAAGGAAGGAAGGAAGGAAGGAAGGAAGGAACTTTCAAACTTGAATCCCATGGTTCTAAGACTAAATGTCTATTATTTTATAAAGACTGAATGCAATTCTACTAAAAACAAAAAACAAAAAACAAAAAAAAAAAAACCCTGCCAATGTAGTCACATGACTTTAAACTTTCGTTTCAAGTTGTTGAGATGAATTCTGAGCGACTGGGGACCCCGTCCCTCACAGTGCACACGCGGCGTTGTGAGCCACCCTTCCAACAACCAGCAGTGTTCAGCAGGGACAAGCGAGCCTAAGATGGAGAAATTACATCTACTCCACAAAAGCACGATTCAATCTTCAGCCAATAAACAGGAGGTCTGGAACATTTCCTATTTTATCTACAATTCTTTTTCACTAAGTAGTGGTTTACGTTTACTTACTTTTAACCACGCTTGATAACATATAACTAGTCAAAAGTCTAATCACAGGATGTGTGCATGCCTGTAATTCAGCCAATAAGCAGGGAACTGGCCCCCAGCGCAGATGCGGGCACCGCCCTTCTTCACAGCAGCGCCTGGCTGTGTGCTCCACGCAGAAAGCTCCACCGGGAAGGGGAGCATGCTGCTGTCAGTTCTCAGCGTGACATCACAGGTGCGCACAGGTACATCTGAGCACGGTGCACACCGCCCTCGCCGGGCTCTGGGGAGGTGCTCTGTGACGGGCGCTGCTGGCTTTTCTGCTGGCTTGTGCACATTAACACCCCCACCACCACCACACACACACACACACACACACACACACACACACACATACACACACACACAGCACACATACATGTTACCAACAGAGGTCAGCAAACAGCAAAATTACATTGGGGAAAATTTTACCTCTTCTTTACACCGATTTATAGGCAAATCAGGATATTTATAAGTTGTCTCTGGGATGCATGTCACATTACTCAACTTAGTCAATGGTGACCTTAGACCTGTATTCAGACAAAACAAAGTTATTTTGTAGCTGAAACGAAAGTAAACAAGCCAATGACCTATCTAATTTGTGTATAAGTCTTGTCACATATGCACACACCTACACCCGTGCTAAATGCATTCTCCTCAGACTGGCAGTCCTTCCCTCTTGATGGGTCCACCATTAATGATGTAGGTGAGCAACCAAGAGGCTTGTGGCCTTCTGTCCAGCCACCAACACTGTTGGCCTACATGGCGTCCAAGTCAACAGACCTGGCACACAGTATTCCACGCCTGATTCAATAGTGGCTCACTACGGTGGGATTATGGTGGTGTATACAAGTGGTGAAGAATACATCCTCGCTACAAAATGAATTGATAATGGTGACAGGTAAATCAAACACAACTTACAAACTATGGGTGTGGTGAAATGGGGTTGCTTGCTATGCTGAGTAGATCTGACTTGCTGTCTGTCTGATCCTACCTAGTTAACATGCCCTTGGAAATCTGTGCTCCTGCTCTGGCCAGCCCTCAATTCTAAACTGCCTCTGGTCACCACTTGGCAGAGAACAAACACTGGAGCCCCTGCATGTCGCCTTTGCAGATGAGCATGTTCCTCTGCCCTCACTGAGGCTGAAGCCCTCTCCTCCATGGCCCCTTCTCTCTCTCATCCTTTCCTGTTCCTACATCAGCTTCCTGTTCTCACCTTAAACACAAGCTCAGTCTTTCTTTCACAATGAATCTAACGATGTGTGACTAAAGTGTTACTATTTTTTTTTATCTTGTGGTGCTGGGAATCAAACCCTAGGCCTTACAACACACTTTTTATATACACACATATGCACACATTTAAATTTGGGGGGTTGGCATTAAACATCAAACCCTGACCCTCCCATACACTCCTCCGACCCCAGCTTCTCCTGCATCTGAATTCATACTCGTTCCTAAGTTCGTAAGTTCATAGCCAGCACATCAGATCTGTCCAGTCTGTCAATAAAAAACTATTCCTTCCAGGGAAAGAGTCCTCTTCCTAAGACAGCCCTAGCCCTGCCCTGTGCAGGCCACTGGCCACCTTTTCTACACAGACAAGCCAGCTCACAGAAATGAGTCTCCACACTATGTCTAGTTCCACTCATGGTGGCTCCCCGCTTCTCTGGTGTGGGCCAGGCTGGGTTTGCTTGTCTGTCTGTCTGTGGTATCTTGATTGGTTTGGGGGCGGGTATGGTGTGTTTGCTTGTTGTTGCTATTTTGGTTGGTTGGCTGGCTGGCTGGCGGGCTGGCGGGTTGGTATGGGAATAGGTATGATATGTTTGCTGTGTATTCTTGAGACTGGATCTCATGTAGCCCGAACTGGCCTTGAACTCTCTATGTAGCTAAAGATGACCTTGAACCCTATTCTCCTCTCCTGAATACTGAAATACAGGCGTCAGCTACCACATGCTGCCACACATTGCTTTGCCCTGAGGCTTTTTTCAAATGTTAAACCATTTTATTTGAAAAATGAAGACAACCGAATCCTGTCATCCTCACAGACCAGGCAGTGGCCTCCAGTTCTGGTAGAACCTGAGCTGGAAAATGCCACCATGCCCTCGGGGCTCCCGTGTCCCACCATGCCCTCAGGGACTATGGCCCCAAATTTTTAAGACTGAGTCCTTGTTTTCCTGTGGTCAGGGGAGTAAGAAGCCACCCCAGTTGTGAGGACAGACACTTCGAGGGTAGAGAAGCAGGTGAGCAGCCGGGGAGAAGTGAGAAATCGCTGAGGGACAGGCATCCACAGACAGTGAGGGGGACTCAGGGCAGCAGGAGGAGGAAGCAGGCCTATACTTCTGCAGCCTGGTTCACAGTGTTACTAAAGGAGTCTTGCTGCTCTGACAGCATGGATGGACTTACAAGACTTGACTACATCCATTTTGAAGGTTGCTACTTAAAAAGAGAACATTTACAAGAAAGAAAAACCCAAAAGCCCTTGGCACAGTGTCTAAACCACAGCCTTTTCCATCTAGCACAAGATATCACCTGACAGTTTTAGGTCACTGGCTAAAGCAGACCCAACCCAGGCAAGCCTTGCTCTCACTGGCACAGCCCCAGGGTGGACAGGAAAGCAGGGAGCAGAAATGTTCATGGCCCTGTGGCTGATGGCTTTGTATAAACAAAGGGAAAAGACAAGCGTCAACAACAATTTAAGGCAAGCTAGCAGATTACATGTGACAAACACAAGTCCAGAAGTACATACAAAATAAAAATACTGCAACTTCAGAATCTGCTGTTATTTTCCATTTTCTTTGCTTTTAAAACATTAAAATATTTCCTATAAACGGAGAGAAAAGGAGCCTCGGCACTGCCGCTCTCCCACTACCCTGTCTCACACAAGCTAAAATCTGACGCAAGTCCAGAGGTCACAGGACATAAACGACTTCCACAGCCAAATTCAGTGTCACCTGGCTGCCACGGGAGCACAAGGTTTACCTTAAAACCTAGAACCTGCCCATCCAGACACGATCTAGACATTGCCACGCCTTTAGTCCCAGTACTCAGGAGGCTGCTATGAGGTCAGGCTAGCCTAACCAGTTACACAGTGAGACAGTCTCTCAAACCAAAAACAAACAAAATCTAGATACTATTCATACAAAAAAAAAAAAAAAACCCTAAGCTAAATTACTGGATTTATACCTTAAAGAGAAAACTAAATCTTCAAATATTACTGTTTTGCTTTCTCCAAGGGTAAGGGGATGTTCTATGTTCAGAACTGAGCGCGGCTTGAAAGAGGTGACACACTCTCTGCTCAGCATTCCAGCAAGGCTGACCTCCTCCAGGATCAGAAGAAAAGCATACAGGGGATGAAGCAACCACTAAAAATGTCCCCACTCTAGGCGCTGGAGAGATGGCGGCATAGTGGCTAAGCTTGCACACTGCTCCTGCAGAGGACCACACACACACACACAGTTCCCAGGATCCACATCAGAAGACTGCGCATGCACGTGCGCGCGCGCTCGTGCAAACACACACACACACACACACACACACACACACACAGTTCCCAGGATCCACATCAGAAGACCATACACACACCCACACACACACACAGTTCCCAGGATCCACATCAGAAGACCACACACACACACACACACACACACACACACACTTCCCAGGATCCACATCAGCTGGCTCACAACTACCCACAACTCCATCTCTGGGAGGAGTCAACCCCTCGGGTCTCCATGAACACCGTCACTCAAGAGCATACACTCACACAACACACACACACACACACACACACACACACACACATACACAGAGAGACATACACATGCACAGTTAAACAGATACACTACACACAATTAAAATTTTTTAAATACTTTCACATTAATAACAAGAGATCACTGTGGCTTCTGCTGACTGACTGAAGACACCATCTAGGACAACTGAACGTAGCCAGGTAAAAACAAATACTACAAAAAGGTCACAAGCTGAAGCCAGGCTCTTCCCTGTTTTATCAGTTTCCATCTTTATTGAATCATTTATTTTTAATATGAAGGATTATTCTAATGTAGTATATGGAACTTAATATGTGTCCTGGAATTACTACATAGAAACAAGTTCTTGAATACTTACAAGTGAAACAGCATTAATGCCACACCAAACTCAGTAACATCTGATGGAAGTATTCTATTATTCTGTTATGTCTATTCTGGATATAACATAGTGTCTGGCCTGGAAACAGAATGATCTCCTGATTTCGTTGTAAAGGGACACCAAGCAATAGCTGTGCCATCACGTAGGCATTTGCACACAGAACAGCCACACAGGGTCTCACTGTTCCCTCTCCTTCGCTCTTGAAATAAGAGCAGCCAAGTCCTTTCTAAAACTGACCTATGTGGAGACACTTGCCCCACCCCACCCTGCCCTCTGCCCTCTACTCGGAAACTCATCAACACCTGGGATTGCTTCTTTCCTCTTCGATCCAATTTAACTGCTAATCAGAAGCCATCTGGAAAGACACTCCCAGCATGTCGCCTTCCCACTGCAATGTCTCCCTTTAGTAGGCAAGTTCTGCTGGTACCTCAGCCTCTACGGCATGCCTTCCCTTCCACAGCAGGGTCATCTAGGGCTGCTATGAGGACGACGCATGCCATCCAGACCCAAAAAAGAACCACACCAGGCTGCACTCATCCCAGCCTCAGCTGCATGCCTTGTCCCTCAGCGAGGGCCGGGCAACCAACCACCAGCACAGTGAGAAGGCACACGGGGCCCCAAGAGGCAGGCACAGTCCCCCAACAGATTCTCCACTCCACCAGCACAGTGAGAAGGCACACGGGGCCCCAGGAGGCAGGCACAGTCCCCCTAACGACTCTCCACTCCACTCAGCTTTTGCTTTTCTGCACCTTGCTCAGGAGCCAGGTGTCAGGTCACTACTTCTGGGAGACATAAGCAGCAGGAACAGTACTACCAAGGTACAGAGCTTTGCAAGGACGTCATGAGGCCAGGAGGCTACAGGCCTCTCCTCTCTGCCTGGCCTTGTAAGGTTTCCAGGGCATCCTGGATGATGAGCACAAGAATGATCACATTTGTGACAGGAAGTTCTAATGTCACCCTGCCACAACCCTGCCACCTGAGGAGGAAGCCTCCACCAAGAAACTGCCTAGATCAGGTTGGCTACAGGCATGTCTGTGGAGGGTTGTCCTGACGGTCGACTGAGGAGGCGCCCTGAACCCATCAGAGTGGAGACAGCTGGCGAAGCAGCAGGACAGGCAGGCGGCTGAGGGGGCTGTGTGCTCCCTGCTCCAAAAATAAAGTCATTATTCTCTTTTTATTTTTTAAGGAGAAGCCCAGGTAGGAAGCCAAGTCCTAATCCTACCACAGCCACTGTTAGGAGCAGGGAGCACACAGCTCCCTCAGCCTTGTGTAGCGATAACCAGCACACGGTGTGGTGAGAAGCAACACACGGTGTGGCGAGAACCAGCACACGGTGTGGCGAGAATCACTGTGAGCTATTCAAGTTTAGTTCCACCGTAAACTTCCTGAGCTATTAATAGCTACAGGTCACAGTGCATGCTCAGTACAGAGTTGCTCCTTTCCGATCCAAGTGCATGGAGTAAATTCTTGCCAGAAAAGCTAATTTACCCTTACACCCTCAGCTAAGGGGTGAAACCTGGAGGTAAACGCCAAATAAACTTTCCTGTCCTGTGTTGCTTTTTCTAAGGGTTCTGGTCACAGCAAAAGGAATGCAGCTAGGACAGTAGCCAGCCCAGAGGAGACAACAATGCGGAGCCTCTTAAAGGCCCGGAAGGGGAGATGAGACAGGCAGAAGACACCACTGAAGCAAGAACACAAAGAAAAGACAAAGCACTAAAGGCTGCTTGTGCCTTGAGGTAAATAAGAAATGACAGGAAATAAAATACAGCGCGCTGACCTAAAAAGGTAAAACACAAAACTAAATGACAGGACGTGCATAAGTAAGGCCTGAACTTTCCAGGAGTGACAGAACACAGCAATCTGTATTATCAAGACGCTCATCTAAATCCCAAGATGAGGGCTTGATGTAGCACTGCTGGGCATAGACTGTACTTCCTAATGACTAAAAAGCGAATAGGGAAATGTTTCCATGACTGTCACATCCTTCAGTTGAGTGCAAGTAAACAGGGCAGGATTGGGTACAGAGCTTCGTGGCTAGGTGGGCACCGGCCAGTCCTTCAGAGGAGCTCCTTCACAGGAAAGGGCAGGCACAAACAGAACTGCAGCCACTCAGCCCAGGGAGAACACACTGCCTAGCAGGCCTGCGTCAAGTCCTCCCAACTCAGGACACTGGTGGACGGATCTGTGACTCTCTGACCAGTCTCACCAATACAGGGAATTTTAGGCCAGCCAGGACTACAGAGTGAAACCCTGTCTCAAAAAGCACTTTTTAAAAAATCTTTTACTTTTTATTTCATATATTTCTACTCTTTAAAATTCTACTTTAATGTTTACTATTAAAAAATCTAACTTGGGAGGCAGAGGCAGGCGGATTTCTGAGTTCGAGGCCAGCCTGATCTACAGAGTGAGTTCCAGGACAGCCAGGACTACACAGAGAAACCCTGTCTCAAAAAAAAAAAAAAAATCTACTCTTTGCATGTGAGTGTGTTATATGTACATTCATGTGTTCTTATTAGTCTTTGTGTGGGGGGGGCATGTGTGCATTCATATCTTCTTGTGGGTGTGTTTGTGTGATCATGTGTGCACATGGTCACATGTTCACATACATGTGGAGGCCAGAGATCTATACCGTGTGTCTCCCCACGCCGTGTGTCTCCCTATGCAAGTGCTCCCCATCTTGTTTGTGAGGCAGAGTCTCTCTCTCAGAGACTGAAGCTCATCTATTCTCTAGACAGTCCGCTGCGGGGATCCACCAGCCCCTGCTCTCCGAGCTGTGGGACCGACCACAAGTGCACACTCTAACACCAACCTTCTCTGTGGGTGAGTGAGAGCCAAACTCAGATCCTTGTTCGTGTGACCCTCCACCAACTGCGTCAGCTTCTGCGCCCTTCCTAAGCTATGCCGGTTTGCTTTTAGAGCTGGGCACTCGCTGGATGACCTGGAACTTGCAGACCAGCCTGGCTCAGAGTCACAGGGTCAAAGGCTAAGCACTCGCCTCAGCCTCGAGAGTGCTGAGGTGAAGGGAGCGCCCCACACTCAGCTAAAGAAACATGTCAAGTGTTCTTAACTAAGAGTAAGGGATTAAATAGTGATTTAATCTTCCAAGAACAGGATACTTGGGCTCTAGATTTAAGATTAAAAGCTAACACTTTAAAATCTACCATATACTCATTCTCCAAAAAATTTTAATTAAGAAGACATGTAAGTTGTTTGTTTTGTTTGTTTGGGTTTTTTTACTTTGACCAAAATACTGTATTTCTTAAACATTTGGAAGGATGAGGTTTTAAAGCATGAACTATCCATGCATTATAAATAGGTGTTTAAGGACACCTGCTTACCTGGTCCACTGGGCGGCTGATCCTGGCCGTAAATATCAAGTTCTTGTTCTTCAAGTTGTCTGTATTTGTTAATATACTCCATTTCTGAGCTCCTCTGGCTGAGTGACCTGCAAAGAAGAGTTAAAAGTCACCGCACTTCCGCAGTCCCTGAGCCATTATTGTATGGAGGTCCGGGGCAGCACAGATAGTCACTAACAATTCTAAAGCTCATTTCAGCTACCGGATAGAGATGAGTCGAAATCATGAGCGCCGTGTGCCGGGCAAGGGTGCAGCACAGCGGTGAAGAGACCCCGCCGCTCTTTCAGAGCAGCCGGCTTCAGTCTCCAGCACCCGCACACGCTGGCTCACAACCACTTGTAACTTCAGTTGTGGGGACCTGATGTCCTCATCTGATCTCCACAAAGCTGGTGCAGACTCACAGCATGCACACAAACATACACCCGTATGCATACAAATAAAAATAAAATGTAAAAACAATAGGAATTGATTCTTTAAAAATAAACTAAGCTGAACAGAGAAATGGGAAAGGGTGAATGGGGGAACACGGGGAGGAAAAAGGGCATGTGGGATCTTTGGGGGGCAGGGAACCAGAAAAAGGGAAATAAAATGTAAATATAGAATATATCCAATTTTAAAAAGTAGGAAAAAAAATAAACTAAGCTGACAAAAAGGACCAGTAGTCCTCCCAGGGGATGAAGAGAAGGTGATGTGACCATCCACGCTGACAGGACAGCCTGCAGACACAGCGCAGCAGCTAAGCTAGGGGCCTGTGAGAATGCTACCGAGAAACAACGTGCACGCTGACTAGAGATAGAGAGCCCAGAATTCCAGGGAAGTCCAGGGATTCTGTGGTCAAGTCCAAGCCAGCATGGCCTACAGTTAGTTCCAGACCAGCCCCAACTACAGGACACTGTCTAAAGAAAGAACAAAACAAAACAAAACAAAACAAAACAAAACAAAACAAAACAAAACAAGGGCGAGAGAGATGGTTCAGCCGTTGAGAGAGCGCACTGCTCCTGCAGAGGAGGAGCCCGGGGCAGGGCCAGCAGCCACACTGGGCAGCTCCGGACGCCTGGGACTCCAGCTCAGGCACAGCTGAAGCCTCCTCCTTGGCCACAGACACATATCCCTTTAACCATAATAAAAGTGTTTTTAAATCCAAAAAATAAAAAGGAAAAGAAGAATCCCAGGATAAAACAGTAGCTTTTCACAATATTCATAGCTAAAACCTGTAAAAGTGTTCAATAGTTTTTCCACATAAAAGAAAAAACCAAGTAAACAAGGCAACCATCACACAGAGAATGGCCCAGTTGTTTCAAGTCTTCCATACACAATAGTTGATAAGGCCTGATATATCAGAAGTGACCCATTTACTAAATTTACTTCATGGTTGATAAACTCTCACACTAATCTGGTTTTACCCTGATAAACAGCAAAAATTAATTTTAAAAGGGAAGTACCTTATCTTACCTACAAGTATGTTCTCTAACTACATGGTTGTAGTTTCAAGAGGATGGTATTTGGTCTCTACTTCAATCTTAACGATTTCATGAGAAAGAAAAAAATGAAATTTAATATAAACAGCACACAGATAACATGTGTGTGCAGTGCATTCAAAGGAGAGAGTCCTCATGTGGACTGAGGTGGTAACTAAAGCCCCGGACGGTCAGACACAGGCAACGACTGCAGCAGCTGGACAGATGTCCAGTAAGCCGAGAAGAGGAGAGCAGGCGCGAGAAGGCCTCTGAGGCCACTGAAGTCTGCTCAAAGGCCAGGTGCTGCAGCTTGTGCCGGTGATCCACCTGAGAGGCTGAGGCGGGAGCACAGTGCAGCTAAGGCCGCCAGGGCTACACAGTCAGACCGTGACTCAAGAATTAACAAATAAATCCCCGCTCAGAGGAATTATCCCAACCAGAAGTCCTTGCCTGAGCCCCTCATCTGACCTGAGGGAAGTAGGGCATGAGTGCTATATAACACAAGACCACTTGTAATTATCTCCTTCTCTCTCTCTCTCTCTCTCTCTCTCTCTCTCCCTCCCTCCCTCCCTCCCTCCCTCCCTCACACACACACACACACACACACACACACACACACACATCTTGCCCTTAGGAGGACGCCCCATGAAAGCAGGAAGTGGATCTGTCTAGTGAACTGAGTCACCTCAGGTCCTAAGCCTCCAGGTCAGAAGAGAGACATCAGGAAACATGTTGAGCAGCTGAGTGCCAGCAATGAGAGAGACATAGTTGAGTTGAACCAGAAAGCACTGAAGGATGGGGAAGAAGAGGGAACTAGAACAAGTTCAAATAAGAGTAGGATCCAGGAAAGTGTTAAAGAAAAAGAAATGAGTCAAGCAAAACAAACAACAAAACAAACAAACAAACCCCGACTGGACAGCAGCTACAGCCAGAAGAGGAAGAATAAGCATTTGAGCAGTCAATGGATCTGAATCTAGGGTGGGGGTAAGGTCAGCACGGTGGTCTGAGCTCTAATCCCAGCGCTCAGGAGGCAGGGGCAGGTGGATCTCCAAGTATGACATCAGCCTGGTCTACACCATGAGTTCCAGGACAGCCAGGACTACATACTGAGACCCTGTCTCAAAACAGAACAAAACTGTGGGGCAGGCCTGCGCCCAGCAGGGCAGCTCTGGGGCGGGGCAGCTCTGGGGCGGGGCAGCTCTGGTGTGCCCGGCACTGCAGTGGGTCCACAGGAGAGCTGGGGGCAGGGAAGTAAGACTGCAGAGGACCCGAGTGGAAGTCAGGTCTGTTCTCCAAGACATGTGACATTTTAGTCACCACATCAGAGGGAGCAGAGGCTGAAGACTGACAACTCTGTGCACAGGGAAAGGGGTGTGGCCTGGTACAACTTCAGTTTTAATTTGGAAGGACACCTTGTCACAATAAATGTCACTCCTTCCTTCCCCCACTACTGCAGGCAGCGTAACAAGAAAGCCTCTCACTGAGGAGAATGAGGCCTGACGCCTGGCCTTTCCCAGACATGACAGGAACTACAGCATGACCACACATGTCACTCGTGATCACACATGGCACACAGGTCTGATGGGAACAATGGCTATTATTCTTCGCTCATTAAAAAGAAAAACAGAAGAAATAGTTATAAAAGGAAAAGCGACATAATGTCATCAATAACAGAAGACTAAGAAGCAAAGGACCTTTTACCCTCTAGCCACTGTCTCATAAGACAAACGTCTAAATAGAAAAATGTACAGCAAAGTCCAAAGCACAGACGTGCTCAGCTAAGCTGGGGGGGGGGGGTTCTAACTGTCCCCTCCTCGCCTCTGACACTTGAGCTCTGCGCAGCCGTGTGTGACTCGACTTCCAGTGCTCCGTCCTCCATTCCCAAGTGGGAATGCAATACGACCACCTGACTCTACGAGGTAGAGTTCCATTCCTACCTTTGTTCTCCACTTTCACTGATAACCCACCCTACACAGAGACCACCAAATACACGCTAGCCATCAGCTAGGTGCTTTAGGGCCTCCTAGCATGTCAACCTGCCTCAGGGCACAGGTTCGCTACTCTATAGGCAATGAAGGATGCTGAATATAACATTTGCTCACTGTCCCACACATGACTAACACCAGCAAGCTCTGCCCATTTCACTCAGTTACAATAAGCTTCCACAGAGTGTATGTTTTGCATATAGTCAAGTCTGATCTATTTCTCCTGCTTTTATTAGAAGGGACAGTGACCTGGCTTCCAAACTGCTTCAAAGTTAAGCTGAAGAATAAAAGCAGCAGTGTGGTTATTTTTAGAGCGCTACAGGCATAAAAATACGGCAGGACCTGTGACCCACAGCTGTGCACAGCAGAGCATCACGCCACACGGCGCTCCTCTCAGCTAGGAGCAGCTGCCGTCTCAGACGCCTGCCTGCCTTCCCTCCTAGAGACGCTGCAGCATGCATTCGGGACCAGCAGCCGTAGCTGCCAGCATTCTTTTCAATGAAAATAAGCTACGTTCAAAAGGTAGACAATTATATAACTTATGGAGATGAAAGATTGGAGATATATATATATATATCCAAATAAAGACAACAGAACTTCATTCCTAACACAGAAAGTTGTTTGTTTCAACACAGTTCCAGTGGGTAAATGAGGACACATTGCTTGCCTGGAGGACACCCCCGGGAGAATGAGACCCACCTGAGAGAAACAGCCTCCTCCCCAACTCCAGCAAACTCTGGCAACATTCCCACAGCAGACAGACCTCCAGCTCGGCTCGGCTCGGCTCGGCTCGGCGGGGCAGGTAAGCTGGTGCTTTCTGTACTAAGTTAGTCACCGTGTGCTATGGACAGCATTTCTCAAGACCACTGTGGTGTTTCAAAGCCCCTAAAACTTCTATTAGCAAGTGTTATTTTCAGAAACTGTTCAGTTTGTATTAGTATCTTTGATTTTATTTCATTTCTGCTTAGTTTTTAATCTAGGTATTTTCAAAGCTTGGGTTTAGCACTGACCTAGTTAGAAATTGAAAGACTTTAATCCACATTCTAATCTTATTTTGACCTGCATATTTTACCAATGAAAAAAATTCATGTGAAAAAATTCATGAAAAAAATTCTAGACATACTTAAGAAAAAAATATTTACTGTTAAGAACCATAAAAATTTTATGCAAGTAAATATTTAATATCTCCACAGCCTAAAAATGCCACTTTTTAGCTGGGTGAAATGGCCAAAAAATTATTCCTACAAACACACACGCCACACCGGCTCCGAGGTAGTGACAAAGACTCTGCTTCGGGAGTTAAAATGGCACCTGAGGGAGCGGGAGAGATTAATACATGAGATCGAAAACGAACAGAAAGTGAAAAAGACAGGCGTGGACTACAGCTGGCTGAGAGGCTACCAGACTCCTCACACAATGATCCCAGCTACGGAACAAAGACAACTGGAAGTTCTTTGCTCACAAGTACAACCGTGTCAAACCGGAACCGTTCTCAGCAGGTGAACTACTACATTCTCTATGGTCTTGGGGTATGTGTGAGCATTAGCCTAAAACCTGCCTCCTTACATAAACTCCTCAGTCACAGGTACTGATGCCTGTCTGGTAAAACCCTATGTACCTCTGGATAGCTTACTGGTAGAAATTTACTTTAATTACAAAGTTTCTTCACTAAAGGCTTAATTATAGTGCTTTTCTGTTACTAAAAAGGTGTCTAGGATACAGTCACATATGTAAGCTGCATTTTGGGAAATGGGGTACAAGAGAAATGTCTAAATCTCATTCCTGCACCCCCTTAGATTCCGAGAACTTGTGGCGGAAAATGATGTACTTCCCTGGGAAATTGTCTACATCTTCAAGCAAGTTCTGAAAGACTGTCTCAGCAGTCCTGACAGAGGGGGTCACCACGCCAGCCTGGGGGACTCTGACGTCACCTGTCCCCCTACCCTTGCACTCCCAGGTGAAAGCTCTAAGAGGCCAGACAAAGAAGAGATACCCACGATTTCAAGTTATGTAGACAGAAATGCCAAGGACAGGTTCCCTCCGTGCTCACGCAGGGTGTGGAACCTGCCATACTATTACCCACCGAGCTAAGGAGTTAGCAAGACCGCCTCAGAGTCACCCTTAGCACCGAGGACGAGAAGAAACAGTGACATGGACCCAAGTTTCTTGGCTACAACGTTGGAGTTTAGTTAAAATTTCTAAGCAGTACTGTTTTCTAACCGCTCTAAATATTCAATATTTTAATGAAAATGCTTTTAACTAAAATACTGTCTAAATGTTTGAAGTTTCTTATACCTCAAACATGTCACAGAACTAAAGTATGACAGATTCTTTGTGAAATTTAATTAATTTTGGCTCTAAGAGAGCTGATGTGTAAAATAAACAACGAATGTGCACTTCTCCCGACACTGCAACTGAAACGACGACCACATCCATCCCGGGATGTCACCGTCCTGTCGTGGGGACAAGGGGAAGGGTTTGTGATCATGAAAATTATCTTCAATTTAAAAGCATGGCAATACTTCCCCTAACTGTTTTTGACAGAAATTCACTAGCCGTGGGCAGGGGTTTAAGAACACTCACGCCCTTTGAGCGAGGCATAGAGGTCAGCCATTAGACAGGCAAACTGATGTGTGACGGCCAGGGAGGAAGGAGGCCGGAGTACCAGAAAAGGCATGCTTACGGCTCTGGGTAACATCCAAAACTGAGAAGAGAAAGAAAATGTCATGGCACTCTTTCTGAGTCCCGACTCAAATCCAACAGAACCTCACAGCAGCTCACGGGAACTGCCGACAATCTCATCTCTAATCATGGTTAAACACATCCAGGTTGGTAGACCTCAAGCTGTTTGCAAAACCTAAATTTAGCATAGGAATTGAGGTTAAATCTCTCTCTCTCTCTCTCTCTCTCTCTCTCTGTATATGTGTGTCTGTGTACGTCTGTGTGTGTGTGTGTGTGTGTGTGTGTGTGAGAGAGAGAGAGAGAGAGAGAGAGAGAGAGAGAGAGAGAAACAGAGACAGACAGAGAGAGAGGTACTTCAGGCGCATTTTATTGAAAATGCTATAGGCACAGTAGCTAAAATTTTTAGCTAAGGAACAGAGAAAATAAGTCCATCCATCCACAGAACAGCAGCTGTACAGTACTTTACACAGCCGACCGTCAAAGTTGTCATCACTAGCCAGACCAATCTATCTAGCAATGCTAAAGTAATTCTACATCCTGGGCACTGTGTGTTATCTCACTTAATGCAAACCTTGTACAGCTGCGCTGTCCTTCTCACTTGGCAAAGGAGCAAACCACTCAGACAGCTCAGTGCCTTGCCAGAGCGAGGCAAGTAGCAGAGCTGGAACCACACCCAGCCTGTCACAGCCCACCCAGGTTTCCTCCTACTAACAGTTGCCTCTCCACAAGTCCTCCTGCTCCTGCATGCTTACAGGAAGCCTAACATCAAAGTGGTCAAACCAAAGTCTCAGGATTTGTTTGTTTCCTAAAAGAATAAAAATCCAAGGGGCGGAGCAGGAAACCAGCTCCACGGGTAAAGTGTCCCCGGCAAGTCTGAAGTCCTGAACTTGACCCCAGCACCTGCATAAAACAGCTGGGCACGGTCGCTCTAAAGCCAGAGTTGGGTGGATCCCTGGGATTGCTGGCTGGCCAGCCTAGGCTACTTGGTAAGCTCAAGGCCAGTGAGAAACTATCTTTAATATAAAAAGGGGGAGGGTGAAATGGCTCGGCTGGGAACGGCACTTGCCACCAAGCCTGACAAACTGAATTTCATCTCTGGAACCCAGAAAATAGAGAACTGACTCCTACGAGTTGTGCTGCTTTCCACATATGGACATGCATGCGCCTCTACACATGAATCACAGCATGCATGCACACACACACACACACACCATGATCCTTCAAGTTCTTCAGCAACCCCATGTTCTATGTCAGTGGGGGCAGGGCCACCACCCACCCTGATATACAAGCCAGGGTCTCATAAGCACTTGGGTTCCCTCGGGATGGGGACAGATCAAAGGCAGAAACACACAAGGACAAAGATGACTGGCAAGGTCGGCCTTTGGTTAACACAAATAACAACAAACCACAAGGAGTACAGGCAGCGTCCAGGGAAGGAAAAAGGATGGAACGGAGGAGAGATTAGGAGGAAGGCAGAGGAGGAAGTCCCCAGCTCTGGAGAGCACGGGGTCTTCTCTTTTGTTTTTGAGATTTACTCATTATATGTAGGCACACTGTAGCTGTCTTCAGACACACCAGAAGAGGGCATCAGATCCCATTTCAGATGGTTGTGAGCCACCATGTGGTTGCTGGGATTTGAACTCAGGACCTTCGGAAGAGCAGTCCGCTGAGCCATCTCTTCAGCCCCTCACAGGATCTTCTCTGAGCAGACATGTGAACAGGCCCTGGTAACAGGAAGCCATCACAGGGAAAACCCAAGAGGGGACCAGTCCATACAGAAGAGCAAATGCAGGTGCAGCCAGGGAAGTGTGCGGCCGGAGCCGTCAGCACAGAAAACGACAGGACAACCAGGCGGCGGCAGAGCGCAGTGACTCAGGCAAGTCGAATGGCCACAATTATGCATTCCAGTTCTGTCCAACAGCAATGCAGCCATGGAAGTCACTGTGCATTCAACCTTCCGTGAGTGTTGGTATGAGAATGCGTTCATTCTATAAACAGTAACTGAGCATTGGCATCATGCCAGACACTCCTCTAGGGGCTGGAACGAAAAGTCTTGAGAAGCCAGACCACAGACGGAAGTTTCCTGCAGTGACACAGGCAGGAGACAGCTTCTTCCAGGACGGTAACCTGTGAACAATAGCCACTCTCTTACTCTGGAAACACACAAGGTGAGTTGCCAGGGTAAATCTCATTTTCACTTTCATTTGTAAGTGACTGTACACTCATAAATCCTCAAAAACAGCCTTGAGGGAAGCAAGCCATCCGCCAGGGGAGTAAGGTCGAACTTATGAGTCAGTCAAAGCAGGGAGGAGTCGGAGCTGTCAGGCCGGAAGCCCTGCTTCCACCTGCGGCCGCATTTCCCTCATCTGTCACAGGGACAAATGGCTGTCTGTGGTGCCCATCAGCATACCAACGCATGCTGGCCACCAGGCTCACTCAGTACCTGTGGCTCTCCTCAGCTCTCTCCCCCAACACCCTGCCCCAGACTCCTCCAGATCACCGGTCTCCCCGCCCTGGATTCCTGTCTCCACCCCACCTCACCCTTTCAGCTCAGTGTGCTCCGGGCTCCCCTTGGCTCCCTCTCTGGTCCTTCTCCCTCTCCTTGCATAGCCACTCCTCTCTCCCCGCTCTGGGCTCTTCCAGATGCCTCTGCCTGCGCTCTCCCTCCTATCCACAATAAAAACCTTCTCCTCAACCGCGCCTTGGAGCAGCCATGTTCCCGTTTTATATGGGAGCAACTCTCCTGTCTAAGAGTAGAGACCTGGTGTAGCCAAACCACTTGATCCCTGGGGTCTGGTAGACATTTCATTCATTCAAATCCCTGAGTGCCTACAATGTGTCAGAGGCTGCCCTGAATGCAGGAACTCGGTGATAATTCTGCCCTTGGTAAGCTCTTCCATGGGAAACAACACATAGAGGACTCCCAAAATACTCAGAAATGCATGGGAGGGGTGCAGAGATGCATGGGCAGGGTGCAGAGATGCATAGGCGGGGTACAGAGATGCGTGGGCGGGGTGCAGAGATGCACGGGCAGGGTGCAGAGATGCATGAACAGGGTACAGAGATGCATGGGCGGGGTACAGAGATGCATGGGCGGGGTGCAGAGATGCATAGGCGGGATACAGAGATGCATGGGCGGGGTGCAGAGATGCATGGGCAGGGTACAGAGATGCATGGGCAGGGTACAGAGATGCATGGGCGGGGTACAGAGATGCATGGGTGGGGTACAGAGATGCATGGGTGGGGTACAGAGATGCATAGGCGGGATACAGAGATGCATGGGTGGGGTACAGAGATGCATGGGCGGGGTACAGAGATGCATGGGCGGGGTGCAGAGATGCATGGGCGGGGTGCAGAGATGCATGGGCAGGGTACAGAGATGCATGGGCAGGGTACAGAGATGCATGGGCAGGGTACAGAGATGCATGGGCGGGGTACAGAGATGCATGGGCAGGGTACAGAGATGCATGGGCGGGGTGCAGAGATGCATAGGCGGGATACAGAGATGCATGGGTGGGGTACAGAGATGCATGGGCGGGGTACAGAGATGCATGGACAGGGTACAGAGATGCATGGGCGGGGTACAGAGATGCATGGGCGGGGTACAGAGATGCATGGGCGGGGTACAGAGATGCATGGGTGGGGTACAGAGATGCATGGACGGGGTGCAGAGATGCATGAAGCGGGATACAGAGAGGGTACAGAGATGCATGGGCAGGGTACAGAGATGCATGGGCGGGGTACAGAGATGCATGGGCGGGGTACAGAGATGCATGGGCGGGGTGCAGAGATGCATAGGCGGGATACAGAGATGCATGGGCGGGGTACAGAGATGCATGGGTGGGGTACAGAGATGCATGGGCGGGGTACAGAGATGCATGGGCGGGATATAGAGATGCATGGGTGGGATATAGAGATGCATGGGTGGAGTATAAAGATGCATGGGTGGGGTGCAGAGATGCATGGGCGGGGTACAGAGATGCATGGGCATGGCAGAGGTGGCCTCACTCCAATGGCTTCCTGACTCGTCCACACCCACCACCAAAAAAAAAAATCTTTTTCTCAGTCCATTGTTTCTCAACCTCTCACCTCCTGACACTGAGATCAAGGTGTACAGTTGTGTGCTCTATCTCTACATTACCCCAGTAAGACCTACTGTCCACAGACCGAGTGTTCTTGTCACAGTGGGCTCAGAATCTTGACCCCCAAAAGCATAGCTCCGGCCCGACTTCTGTTAACCAGACTCACTACATGGCTAACAGGCATGTCAAAGTTTCTGTGTCCAAGTCAACTCCATGGTATCCCCCTCCTACCAGTTCTTTCAAAGGTTCCTCTTCCTTTTGGTTCAGACAGAAACCTTTGTGTCACCCACGACCACCCACCCAGTACTTGCTCACATCCTGTTTCTGATTCTGCTATAAAGGAGGTGCCTCTATCATAAGAACACACACAGGGCTGAGTCAGGGCTCGGTTTTGGGCTTAGCTAGCATGCATGAGGAGCTAGGTTCAACCCTCAGCTGAAAAGAACAGAAAGCACTGGCTCAGCCTTGAGGACTCAGGCCTTTAACCCCAGAACCCGGGAGGCTGAGGAAGGAAGATCATGTATTTATCTCAAAAAAAAAAGAAAAAAAGCAACTGCCATTCTCACCTCTCCTTGATGGCCAGTCTAACCACACTCCTGCTTGATGTAATAGGAACTCTATAACATAGGAGGCAGTTCATACAGTCATCAAGGAGCATGCTCACGCTCAGTATCTACAGCTAGGCAAACAGGCCATCTGTCAATGGCTCACTGATATCATGGAGGATAATTTGCTTTATTTAAGTACCAATTAAAAATAAGTCTGTGGCCAACAAGATGGATCAGAAGGTAAAGATGCTTGCTTTCAATCCCTGGCAACCTGAATTGAATCCCCAGAACCACATAATACAAGGAGAGAACTGAGTCCTGTATGCTATCCTCCGGCCTCCACATGCATGCAGTGGCACACATACCCTACAAATACACTTGCAGCATGTGGATGCATGCATACCCCCAGTAAGCAAATGTAAAAAACCCAATCTTAATTATGCCAGCAAAATCCCTTTTCCCAAGACTGTACAGATGGTTCAGATGCTAAGAGCACAGTGGACTGCTCTTCAGAGAACCCAGGCTTATTCCCATCAGCCACTTAGTGGCATACACCCATTTATAACTCTAGTTCCATAGAATCCAATGCCCCATTCTGGCCTCCCTGGATAGCAGGTACTCACATGGTGCAAACACATACATGCAGACAAAACACTCACACACATGCATGTTCTCAAGTTGCGGCACATGTCTTTGTGAAGTCACTCTGCCCGAGAGGACTATCTTATCGCCACAGGAAATTAGGCACATCACTCTGCCAACTAAACCCATTTTTTTTTCTTTACAAAGTCATCAGATGATCAACTGATAAAAGTCCAATAACATTAAGGTGTTGCTGTGAGGCTGAAATGACACGCCTGCACTCACTCTGCATGCCTGCGGGACACTGCCCTGGGTATGTGTGTGTTTAGAGTCCAAGAAGGCACTGCAGGGAAATGCCGTGCCCACTTGCACTACTCAGAAAAGCACTGCTAGTAACTCGCTAGGTGGGTGAGTCACACTGACCCCGCCGCCCCACGTGGCTCTTCTGCCTGCCCAGGCTAACCCTGTAATGGCGTGCTTACCTTTTCCCATTTCTCTGCTCTGCAAATTCACTTCCGATTTAACAAGTCTTAGCTCATAAAGAATTGAACAGCTTTAAAAATTGCTTCTTAGCAATTAAAATGACAGTTGAATCTATAAGCTTAGTTCCTGACAAGGTCAACAAATATTTAGTTCCAATATCAAAATAAATGAATTGAAGCATTACATTTCCCCAAGGAAGCCTAAAGTGCTTGCAGACCCTTAAGTAGAAGCTATGGAACAAAGACATTTACCAGAGTAACTTAAAGAAATAAAGTAAAAAACTAAGTAGCCTCTCTATGTCCCCTGGGTTCCTCCAAAAAGCACAATGACCACAGATGTAAAGGTTGAACTTGACTCTGCAGAGGACCGAATGCTAACAAGAATAACTTTTAAGACTTACAGCAGTGCCAGCGAGGGCTCAGAGGGAGCGCACTTGTCACAAAGCCTCATGACCCGAGTCCCATCCTTGGGACCCAGATAAGATGCCCAACAAGGTGGCACTCGTCTGTCCCCAGCACTCCACATGAGCTGAGGCAGAGGCAGGAGCACTGTCTAGGGGCTCTCCAGGCAGCTAACACGGAGTAAAGAGAAGCCAGAAAAACCCTGAGTCACCAGGTAGGAGGCAAGAGGTGACTCCTGAAAGTCGCCTTTTGACCTCCACATGCACACTACAATTTGCACATGCACACACACCTATATATCATAGAAATACAGAATAATAAACTAATTTTTAAAAACTAAAGAGACATTTGAATTGGGGTGCATATCTGTAATTCCAGTGCCTAAGGGGGTTGAGGCAGGAAGATTCACTTATGCTCAGTTCAAGATCAAATTGGGCAAAATAGTAAAACAGTCTCAAAATAATTTTTTATTAACAACAAAAGGCTCCTCACCTGCAGAGGGCGCTGGACTTAGGGTGGGAGCAGAGAGGCCCCAAGCTGGGGTACTACACACTACGCTGGGTTCTTACTCACACAGCCAGGTCTCTTCTAAACAGACAATATCCATCTATTCAGCCTAATTGCTACCACCTTCACACAGAACTGAAGGCAGCTACTTAACCCAAAGGTAGTGAGCGGCGGAAGGTTAATGAAACTGGAGAGATGGCTTGGAGGTTCAAAGTACTCACCGCTCTTCCAAAGAACCAGAGTTCAGTTCCCAGCACCCACACCGGGCAGCTTACAACTGCCTGCACCTCCCAATTCCAGGGATCTGGCTCCCTCTGCTGGCCTCTATGGGCACCTACACACACATGCCTTATACCCACAGATGCATAACTGTAAAATGATAAAACTGAACAAGATGCCCGCATTCAAACTCCTTGCTACAATCCACTTGTCTTAGTCAGGGTTTCTATTCCTGCACAAACATCATGACCAAGAAGTAAGTTGGGGAGAAAAGGGTTTATTCCGCTTACACTTCCACACTGCTGTTCATCACCAAAGCATGTCAGGGCAGGAACTCAAGCAGGCCAAGAAGCAGGTGCTGATGCAGAGGCCACGGAGGGATGTTACTTACTGGCTTCCTTCCCCTGGCTTGCTCAGTCTGCTCTCTTATAGAACACAAGACTATCAGCCCAGGGATGGCACTGCCCACAAGGGGCCCTCCCCCCTTGATCACTAATTGAGAAAATGCCCCACAGCTGGATCTCATGGAGGCATTTCCCCAACTGAAGCTCCTTTTCCTATGATAACTCCAGCCTGTGTCAAGTTGACACACAACTGAAATGGACACAGGTACTAAAAAACGTATGCCTTCACAAAAACCTCACAGACGTCTGCAGCAGCTTCAGTCACGACTGCCAGGACCTGGGAACAACCGGGATGTGTGTGAGCAGGTGAGCAGGTGGTGCTCAGCCAGAGGGATCTCAGCCTATGCTAAAAGCACTGAAAACGTAGAGCGTCAACCTCACAGTACGAGGCAGAAGCAGCAGCGTCGGAGGGCTACAGGCTGTGTGGTTTCCACAGCATGGCCTTCTGGAGATGGGAAACGAACAAGCAAACAACCAAAAACATTAGTTGTCGAAGTTAAGGAGCAGTAAGAACAGGTGGAACATAGTTATCTCCAGTGCCAGTGATACCAGGAGGGTGACAGATGTGCCACCAGGAGTCCAAATCCACACCCACGTATGTATGTTAACAACACAGGCCAGTGCGGAAGGAAAGAAGGTATTTTGGTGACTCTGCACAAAGTTCCTGGCAACCTATGACTAACTTCAAAAATCAGAGTCTGGCTAGTCCAGATGGGTCAAGGAGATCAGGGAGCAGGAGTGTGTAGTGATTGATGGTTTGGCAGGGGACCCGAGTTCACTCCCAGCACCCAGGTCACGTGACTCGCTGTGGCCTCTAACTCCAGCACTAGAGGGTTTCCCTCCCCACACATACACATAAATTTTTAGAAAGAAGGGTAGACAGAGTCTGGATCAGTGAGGTGCCTGAGCTGACTGCTCTTACCAGCAATTCTGACAACCTGAGTTTAAGACATAGGAGCCCACATGGTACAAGTGCCTTCTCTTAACAAGGTATCCTGGCACAGGTGTATACACGTACACATACACATACACACACACACACACACACACACACACACATACACGCACATACACTCTGAATCCTTGCAATGAAAATTTTAAAGTCGTCTATGAACCTCGGGCTGTGGACGTACCCCTGTAATCTCAGGACTTGAGGAAGTGGAGGTCAGAGGCTGAAGAATTCAGTTATCCACGGAGGCATTAGTTGAGGCCAGGCTGGGCTGCACAGGACTCTTTCAAAACAAACAAAGATTTAAATTAAAAAAAAAAAACAGGCTGCAAATTATAATAAACAAATTATCAAATTCTTAGGATGCTCAGCTTCTTGCAAAAAACCTAGGAGAGGGCCTATTTACTGAGGGCAATTCACCTGCCGGAGGGACCCCCGGTCCCCTCGTGGACTCCCTACCTCCCGAAGGCTGAAGCTGGTCTGGCCGGTGCTGTGGCCTTAACTGGATCCTGGGCCTGGGCCATTGGGGCCTCGCTGGGGGCCTCCTCCGAGCGCGGTACCTCCTCCCGGGGCGCCTCGGCAGGGAAGGCGGGCGGCAAGCCCAGCAGCTCCACATTGGTCACCGTCTTTCCTATGGTGAACCAGTCATTTATCTGGTCGACTGTAAGCTTGCGCAGCATCCTCGGTGCCCAAGAGCTGCCTTAACTGCCCGACTCCAATGGTGGCAAAGCCTTAAGAGCGCTGCCCTGCCCAGCCGGGGCAACGACCGTTCCAGAAGCCCCTACCCCCACCCCTCATTGAGGCCATCCAATCAGGTTGTGCCACGCAAAGAGGGTGGGGCCGGGCCCTGCGTGCACGTGGGGGCCTCGAGCCTTCTGGAGCACACCGGAGGCCTGCGAGCTGGAGTCAGGTGACCTGGACGGGCAAGGGTTTGTGGAGCCCAACCCCGGGTGGGCCTGATGCTGCAGTCCGCTGATAATGTTTACTGGACTGGATGTCTGGTTGCTATCCCTGGGGAGGCCTCCCCTTTTCTGAAAGGAGGAGAAGCCAAGGGACAGGACTGGGGAGGAAGGAGAAGAAACTGGTCTGGATAATATATGAGAGAAGAATAAACAAATAATTTAAGAAAATTAATGGGTTGCCCACATTTTAGCCTCAAAATGCAACATTAGGTGCTTTGAATGAATCTGCAGGGAAAGCCTGTAACATTTTGAAATTTTCAGATGGTTTACAGTGGTTTGGGACTTGAAATTTCATTAAAAGCCTGTGGATTTCCTGGTTAGAAACTTTGTCTTCCAGCCGGGCGGTGGTGGCGCATGCCTGTAATCCCAGCACTCTGGAGGCAGAGGCAGGCGGATTTCTGAGTTCGAGGCCAGCCTGGTCTACAGAGTGAGTTCCAGGACAGCCGGGACTACACAGAGAAACCCTGTCTCGAACAAAACAAAACAAAACACACACACACAAAACTGTCTTCAAATAGCTTACCAGGATGTTCCTCGTGATCGTTCACAACGGTAATCCTAGCACTTGGGAGCCTGAAACAGTTTGCCAGCCTGAGCAACAGTAAGAGTTTTATCTTTAAAAAATAATCAAAATATTCTTTTTGAAACACGTCGTAAGCCTGAGTTACCTCTCAAGACCCTCTCTACACTCTTAATAGTGCCTGGAAACCCTAAAGTACTTTTGCTTATGTTTATATCTGTCCACGGGGGATTACAACCAAGAAGTTTTATGTATGCGCCCAAATGGTTTGCAGCTGTCGATTTGGCACAGCCCACAGTTACCTGGAGTCTTGAGATAAGGAGCCAGGTTCAAATCCCAGCCCCAGCGCGGTAGAACACAGCCATCCCCGGTTCCGGTTCCGGTTGCGGGCTAGCCAATGCGCTCCTCTAACTTCTGAGTGTGAACAGGCTCATACGTGGTAGACAGGCATTGATGTGCGGAAGACGCTCGTACACATAAAAAAAAATCTTTAAAAAACTAAGAAAAGCAAGAATGATTTTGGTTTTGGTTTTGGTTTTTAAAAAACAGGGTCTCAGGACGTTCTTAAAACCCTGATCATCTACCTCTACTTTCCAAGTGCTAGGATTAGATCAGGACACACCCAGCTAGCATGCTTATTTAAAAACAAAACAAAACAACAACAACAAAACGAAAAGACAAAAAAACCAAAAACCCTTAGTTCCGGTCCCTAGAGTTCCTGCAGAAGTCTCTGCAACGCTTTACATTTTTGAATGATAATTACTATGCACAGAATGGCTGCTTGATCAAATATGTAGAGCAAAAAGTAGCAGTACAAGGGAAGATGGCAAGAAACGCCAAAAGCATGGTGTAGCGGTGCAGGCCTTTAATCCAAGGAGACGGCAGAGGCAGGCAAATCTCGGAGCTTGAGGCCAGCCTGGTCTACATAACAAGTTCCAGAAAGACCTATCTCAAAAAAAAATTTTTTTTTCAAGTAAAGACGGTTTCCGTTTTCATTGTTGCTTTGTTTCCTTTGCTCTGTTTTTTGGGGGGTCGGGGAGGTGGGGCGAGAGTGTGAGTCTTACTCAGTAGCCCAGGCCACAACTTGCTATCAAACTCGATAGACCCACAGCCCCAAGCTCCACCCTCCACCCTGAGCCTCTGGCCCTTAAATACTGGGATTGAGCCACTGTATCTGGCCTTTGGTTTGATTGGTTTTTGTTTGGGGGTTTTGGGTTTTGTTTTCTTGCTTTTATTTTATTTTATTTTATTTATTTTATTTGAGACAGGTTCTGTGTAGCTCTGGCTGTCTTGGAACTCACTAAAATAGACTAGGCGTGAGCTCTCAGATCTTCCTGCCTCTGCCTCCTGAGTGCTGGGAGTAAAGGCGTGCGCCAACACTCGCGGCTTTTGAGTTAGGTTTTCAGGCTGGCCTGAAAGTCAAATTTATGGCAATCCTGCTGCCTCTGCCTCCTGAGGGTTAGGACTAAAGGCAGAAACCATGCAAAAGGGTTTTTTGTTTTCTTTAAGGTCATTGTCCGGATTATCTCCTGTCCTGGTTTCAGCATCCTGTGTTCCTGGAAACCCGGTCAGTTTTACGACACTAACCCCCCACCGAAGCTTGCGACCCCGGGCGACCGCTGGGGGCGCTGTGGTGCGCAGGCGCGGAAGGCCCGGCAGGCGGCGGCCGGGGCTCCGCTCCTTCCGCTTTCCCAGCAGGCCCCGCGTGGCGCCTGCGTGTTCTGTGACCTTTCCCATTCTGTTGCAGAATCTGGTGTTTGTTGCCTGTGGCCTTAGTCCTGCTGAGGTAAGAGCGGGGCCTGGGCTTTTGGCTGTGTTCCCAACCCAGGGGACTGAAGAGGGGCGGGACCGGGTGCGGTGGGGCCCCGGGAGGTCGCGAACGCGGGCGAAGGGCTCTGCGATCCACGCTGACCTTGGATCAGCCCCTGCGCCGCCAACTGCAAGGAGGGTCCTCGGGGTTCCCCCCGCCCCGACTGTGACGGAGGGAGGGCCCGGTGAGTCATCCAGACGGCGAGGGTGGCCGGGGTCAGTCCTCCAAGAGTGCCCGCGACCCAGTCTCGCAGAGGGCGAGGGTGTGCACGGCGTTCGATCCTCCACACTGCAAAGGTGTTTCTGGAGTTAGTCTTCCTGATCGAATGAGGGGAGGGGTCGTTGTCAGTCCCTTGGACTACTAAGGGTTTGCTCAAACATCACATCTCCATGCCGAAAGAGGGATTATTCCCCAAGACATGGAGGGGTAGGGCCCTAGAATCATCCTCACAGAGAAGCTGTCCTGGAGCTAGGTTCAGATGGAGGTCCGCGCAGCCAGGACTGTGCCCTTGTGCTGACACATGGATGGACCTGTGTAACTATAGGCGTTGGCAAAGGAGCGCGCCACCGTCAACTGTGAGCATCTTGTTACCATCGGGTTACTCAGCTAGTTAGGGATGCAGTCAAAATCCGAGCCAAGAAACTTCAGCTCAGAGTTAGCACCTTCTTTCCACTATTCCACAGGTTTCTTCCAAGTTAGGCTTTGGCAAGGCCAGTGTTTGAAATTGCATGAAACCGCATTATAAACCCCAGACTGTTACATGTCCCCTCTTTCCAGTGTACTGCCAGGAAATGGCTTGCTGTTACTGTAGCTTTCACAAACTCTGCAAGCATAGGCAGTCTCAGTAGACAGCCATTTGACCTTCAAGTAGGATGATCTTTTATCGAATCTGGTATTGTAAAACTAACAACGGAGAATTGGTTGGTCAGAGAGACTTAGGTGGGAAGAGTAGAGTCCTTACTGAATGCTGGGAACATGTCACTTGTGTAGTCAAATACAGCCACACTGACCAAAAGGGACATCCAGGAGCAAGAGACGGGAGTGGGGGTGTAAAAATGTATTGGATAAGCCGGGCAGTGGCAGCACTTTAATCCCAGCACTTGGGAGGCAGAGGCAGGCAGATTTCTGAGTTCTAGGCTAGCCTGGTCCACAGAGTGAGTTCCAGAACAGCCAGGGCTACACAGAGAAACCCTGTCTCGGAAAAAAAAAAAAAAAGGATAGCAGGCCTCCACCGAGTCAGGACCCCATGGCAGGATCCCTTGATCCTGAGCAAAATACCAAGGTCACTGAAGTCCCTTTACACCCTTCTGTTTTTCCTTCTAGACTCTCCTGTGGTACCGCATCTCTTTTCAGGGCGTGAGGAGGTCAAGGCAGGGTTTCTCTGTAATGGCCCTGACTGTCCTGGAACTCTCTTTGTAGATAGACCAGGCTGGTCTTGAATTGAGAAAGATCCGCCTGCCTCTACCTTCTAAATGCTAGGATTAAAGTCAGGTGCTGATATCGTGCCAGCCTTGATACAGCTCAGCACTTGTACGCAGCCTGTGAGATGCAGCCTCTAAGCACTTTGCTAGAGCCCCAGTGGCCTGGGACTATCTGCTTTCTATCGGCCTCTTGTACTAATTCCCTGCCATTGATTTGATCGTTTACTGAGTGCTCACTGTACACCAGTGCCATTCTGGATCCATTTCATTGTTGCTTGGGGGTAGGGAGGGTTCTTTGTTTTTGTTTTCTGGGACATGGTCTCACTGTGTATCCCTGGCTATCCTGTAGACCAGGCTGGCTTTGAACTCACAGAAGTACCCCCTCTCTTCTGAGTGCTGGTCTGCTGGGATTACAGGCGCACCACCACCTCCCACCTGGGGTCCTTTATTTCTCAAGAGTCTGTGGAGCAAGTAGGAGGTCTATGTTTGACAGAGAAACCTGACAAAGGATTTAGAGAATTCTTTTCTTTATTAGATATTTGCTTTATTTACATTTCAAATAGTGTCCCCTTTCCGTGTTACCCCCTCAGAAAACCCCTTACCCCGTCCTCCCTCTCTCCCGTTTAGAGAATTCGTAAAGTCAAGAACCCCAAGGGTCCTAACCTACTAGTACCCTCCAATGCTCTCTCAGACCTTGCCTGTCCCACAAAGATGCCTCCCCACCTACTCAGTGACTCGGGTTCCTTTGCACTCTCCGGAGGCTGCCTCCTTATGATATCTGAAGCAGAGCAATCCTGCCAGAGCATTTGCATACACTTATTAGAAGGAAATTTAAGGACAGATAGACCATCTAGGGTAAGATAACAGCAGCACTCTGCAGGCTCACTCTCCCTGGACCTGCTAACCTTCAGGCCATTCCCCCACTTACATTCATTCCCATAGGAAAGAGCAGAAAGCAGGCCGTAGAGGCAGATCAGTTCCTGCCGTGATCAATATGGGCCAGATTCAGGGTGATCCAGTCTTGTTTGGGTCATTGGTAGCTTTGGAGCGCAGTATAGAAATCTGTATGAGTATGCACCCTGTATTGTCTGGTGCCCTAGGGGATCCAGAGACTCCCTGGAACTGGAGTTACAGTGGTGGTAAACCACCCTGTGGATTCTGGGGCAGGGACTGGTTGAGCCATCTCTACCCCCCGAAGACGTCCCTAAATTCAAGACTAAATGGTGTATACATCTTCCATTTCCCTAGTTCAACAGAACATTCTGTATCACAAGCACTCCCGACATGATGCCAGGGCTGTGTGCATTTTACATGCACTAACGCAAGAATCCTAGACCCTCGTGAAATGCAGCCATTATTGTCCCTGCTATACAAGTGAGGTCCTGTAAGTTAGTGGATGACACCAGGGTGGCCTCCTCTCCCGCGTCTTCGAGTTCACGATCCGTGCTTCTGCTGAAGACGCTTCTCTGGGCAGCCTGACTCTTCCCTCACCTCCTCCTTCGACCCCCTCATGTACCCTTCATTTTCTGCCGAGTGAATATGGTCCAGGTTCAGTAATTCAAGGACAGCCATTTGACTGAACTGAGCTGGTACTATAATAATAACACACTGTTGTGTGGTCCAGGTTCAGTAATTCAGGGACAGCCATTTGACCGAACTGAGCTGGTACTATAAGAATAACACACTGTTGTGTGTCAGTGAACGCTTTCTCTGGTTTTCCACAACAGTATGTCAGTTTATAGCATTGCAGAGTAGGATTCTATGTGCAGTAGTGGTGTGGAGCAGGGCCATCGAGGCAAGGCACCCAGTCAGGCGAGAAGGGCTCGGAGCTGGTCCTCCTAGCAGCTGTCAAATTGCTCGGATATTTCAGAGCCCCGAGATGAGAATGCGGGTATCTAGTTTGGAGTCTATGGTGAGCTGTGACTGTAACCGGAAACAGTACCGTGAGGGCTGTGGCACTCGCCCATCCGGTACCATTTGTTCCGCATCTGCCTGACAACCTCAGGACTGAGCTCCTGGAGGCTTAACAGGCCTCAGTACTCATTTCCTATGGAAATGATAGCGCCTGACCTTGGTTTGTATTTTTGTTTGTTTTATTTTCAACTTGAAAAGCTAATAATGCTGAAAGGGGTGCTTCTACTCAAAGGTGAAAAGTGGTGTATGGCTGGGGGCCAGCTTCAGTGGCAGAGAGGCATGTGGGAGGGGCAGCCTGCTAGCCAGGTGCTGGAGGGGTGTCAGGAGCTCAGAGCTCCACAGCCTGTGGGGAACCGAATAGCATTCTTGTCAGGTAGACAGGATGAAAATATCTGGCCAGTTAGGTATACGGTAGCAATTATCTTAACGTTTATCATTTCTATTTCAGATGCTTCAAACCTTTATTAAAAAAGTCTGGATCCCCATGAAACCCTACTATACCCAAGTTTACCAGGAAATTTGGGTAGGAGTGGGGTTAATGTCCCTCATCGTTTATAAAATCAGGAGTGCTGGTAGGTTATATATTTATTTCTTTGCATTTATCGGGGGAAATGTTTTCAGAAAAAAATCACAATTTTATCTACTAAGGAACTATGACTTTTTAATTTACTATTTTTTCTGTGCACATAAATGCACATGATGTGCTATGGCACTCGTGCAGAGATATATAATTGGTTCTCTCTTTCCACCTGTACACGGGCCGCCAGGCCTGTACAGCAAGTGCCTTTACCTGCTGAGCTGTCCGGCTGGTCCGAACTATGACCTTTGATGTTCATCAACAAATGAATAAGGAAAACATAGAATAAAGTAGCTGAAATAGCCCTTGTCAGGAGAGCTTAGCCTGAACAGTCCCACACAGTGGAATTTTATTCAGCCATTTAAAAAAAAATGTTTGCAGTAGAAATAAAGACTATCCTGCTAACCGAGATGAGCCAGACTAAAAAGGATAACTTTTTTTTTTGTTGTTTTTTTTTTGTTGTTGTTGTTTTTGTTTTTTGAGACAGGGTTTCTCTGTGTAGTCCTGGCTGTCCTGGAACTCACTCTGTAGACCAGGCTGGCCTCGAACTCAGAAATCCGCCTGCCTCTGCCTCCCAAGTACTGGGATTAAAGGCGTGCGCCACCACTGCCCGGCACAAAAACTTTTACATGTTTTCCTCTATGCACAGTGGACTTATACACGTGCACGTGCACACGCACGCGCCTGACACGAAAGTGAAAAGGCTGCTGCAGGTGGGGGGTGGGGGGGATAGCCGGAGGGTGGCACGAGGCCGGGCTGTGTGTGCCCACTGTGTGCGCACCCATGTAACAGATCCCCTGCTTTGGATGTGAATTTGGGGAAAAAAATGGCTGGGACCCAGGCATGCCACCGAAGGCTTGCTGGGATGCTTCACGCAGCCTGTGGAGCCTGCAACCACATCTTGCTTTTGGCCATTAATTTGACTGGGAGCACTTCTGTAGGGCACTGGTGTGACTGATTTCTCCTTTCTATTTTAGATAAAAGAAGTAAAGCTTTGAAAGGTAAGATTTCTGCTCTTTTGGAATGGTTGAGGGGTGAGAAAGACCATCGTAGCTTTTCAAAACAAGTTATTTGAATCCTGAATTAAAACTGACACCCAGTTCAGTGATTCTGTCAGATACAGTGGAAATATTAAATAAAGATAGAGAAGTTTGCAGCTGACCTTCAATCCCAGTACTCGGGAGGTAGAGGCAGGTAGGTCTCTGAGTTCCAAGACAGCCAAGGCTACACAGAGAAACCCTGTCTCAAAATCCAGCCAAACAAAAAGTTTTTAGTGAAATGTTAAAAGCAAAACCATGTGTAGCCCTTTGGGCCAAGTAACACGTTTGGCACTGACAGGAAGCGGGGAACTGATGCCACTCGGAAGGCACAGGCCAGCTGGGCAAGCGGGCTACTGAAGCTGCTCGGGCTTCATGTAATTCTGAAGGGAAGCGTCTGCAAACTGTGTGCCCTGGCACTGGGTGTGTCTGTGCTGCTCTTCTGGTGGCAGTGAAACTTCATTGGAAGCTTTGCAGACCCAGGACTGGCTTCCCGCGCTTGGGAGGCGAGCCTTCTCCAGTCCTCCAGGGGGCAGCTGTGTCAGCATCACATGCACTAACCCGGCACTGTGCTAAGTGTCTTACATTGCAGTGGCCCCCATCCCCGTGCTGGGTGGGGTTTTTGGTTGGTTGGGGGTTGGATGGATGGTTGGATGGATGGATGGGGGGAGGCACTAGGGCTTGTTTTTTTAGGCAAAGTCTCAGAAATCCCCTTGCCTCTGCTTCCCAAGTATTAGAATTAAAGGTGTGTACATCATGCCCAGCCCCCATGCTTTCTGTAGCATTGAAATGAGTATTTGCGGTTTCTGACTTGTTACTGTGCCGCTCTGTTCCTCTCCGTGAAAGGCTCCAGTCCTGCGCCTGCCCATGGCCATCACTGACGGCTCCCCAGTCCACTCAAGATGACTACGCGGCTAAACCTGCGCACGCTGTGTTAGATGGGAACACGGAACGTCACTGTACACTTTCCTAAGTACCGTTTATAATGTGGCATTAATAAATGTGTCTGAGAAGCACCGCTCCCTGTGGAGACCACTCTGCCTCCCCTCAGGAAGTCCGTCAGAACCTCAGACACCTTCCTTAGCACACCGGAAGAGGGAGAAGCAGTGTTGCTGCCTTAAGATTGATGCACAGCCGGGCGTGGTGGCGCACGCCTGTAATCCCAGCACTTGGGAGGCAGAGGCAGGCGGATTTCTAAGTTCGAGGCCAGCCTGGTCTACAGAGTGAGTTCCAGGACAGCCAGGACTACACAGAGAAACCCTGTCTCGAAACCCCCCCCCAAAAAAAAAAAAAAAAAAAAAAAAAAAGAAGGTTGATGCACAGTAGGATCTAGACAGTAACTTTGATTCCAATATTCAATAATTATTTGTCAGATGCTTCTGCCTCTCATCTAAGCTCCCTGTCTTGTTCTCATATTTTGAGAAAGAAGATGTTAATTATTTTAAGGGCTAACTTGAGTTTTTTACTAGGGTCAATAAGAAGGTAAGAGGAAAATACCACTAATCCCAGCTGAAGCAGGGACGATCCCAAGTCCAGTAGTTCAAGCCAGCTTGAGCTACCAAAAGCAGGCTGGCCTCCAATTCAGAAATCTACCTGCCCAGCTCATTAATAAGTTTAAGGGAAAGAAGGTTGGTGTGATGGCACGGTGGGTAAGGGTGCTCGTCCCCAAGCCTGATAACCTGAGTTTGATTCCCTGGGCCCCTTTGAGGGAAAGGAGACAGTCAGCTCTTGGAAGTTCTCTGACCTCCACATATATTTAAAAAAAAAAAAAAGGGAGATAGTCGGAGAGCACGTGGTAGATATAAGCTCTGTGCAGAATTATATCCAAGTAAGCACAGGGCAAAATAAGCAGTGTGAAAAAACACAATGAACTGTTGTTGAGTACCTCTAGCCACAGTGTGTGGGAAGTTGAGACAGGAGGGTCCCAGGTTCTAGAACAGCCTGTTGTGTGGAATTTGACTCTGTTCTGCAGAGAAGGCCGGCACAGTGCCTCCTTCCTGTGGTCTCTGTTCTTGGGAGGCTGAGGCAAGAGGATGAAGAATTCTTAGTATTGGTGACATGATGAATTTGAAGCTACACATATATTTAGAGGGCAGCGGGGCACACTCTAATTCCATAGCTCCTGTCCTAGGGCTAGTTACTACTGCGGAGATAAAACACCGTGTCCAACTTGGGGGGAAAGAGGCTGACTTTGGGTTACAGTCTCTGAATCTCAGTTCACTGAGGGAAACCAAGGCAGGAGCTGCCTACTGGCCTGCTCCCCACAGCTTGCTCAGCCCCCTTGGTTGGTTGGTTTTTATTATTTATCTTACATGCATTGGTGTTTTCACATGTATGTCTGTGTGAGGTATGGAAGACCCGGACCTGGAGTTAACAGATAATGGCTGTGAGCCACCACGTGGGCACCAAAGAGTTGAGCCTGGATCATCTGGGAGAGCAACCATGTTCTTACTGAGAGCCATTGTCCCAGCCCCCAGCCTGCTTTCTCCTTGTTTTTGTTTCAATTTTGTCTTGTTTTGAGAACGGGATTTCTCTTTGTCTATCCTGAACTTGCTTTGTAGACCAGGCTGGCCTCGAGCTCCCAGAGATCTACCTCCCTCTGCCTCTCAACACCTGGCCCCCAGCCTGCATTCTTAAAGCACCCAGAAGCACCAGCTAAGGGGAGGCATCACCTACCCAAGGCAAGCTGGATCCTCCCACATCAACCACTAATTAAGAAAACGGCCCTGCCGGCTTGTTTTCACTTAAGTTTACTCCTCTCAGATGACTCTAGCTTGGGTCAAGTTGACATAAACTATCCAGCACAGCCCTGGAAGAAGACCTCCCGAGTTTAAGTTTCACGTTACTGAATTTCAAGCCAACCAGAGTTTGATAGTCAGAACTGACTCAAAACAAAAATAGTAAACAAAACTGGTGGTCTGCACCAACTCAGTCTGCACTGGAGTCAACTAAAGGCCGATGACGTGCATTTAGGCCCCTGTGTGTCTCTCCAGTGGTCTGGGAAAGAGCTTGACAAGTTAATATTTCTAAGTTCCCCAGACATGGTTGGTGCCCAAAGCCAGGGAAAAGGCCAGTCACTAAAAACAGGCTTGAAGCCTGCCGGGACTATCCCCGCCCCGCCAGTTGCCTAGGCTCATGGACCTGGCAGCGGAGTGGAGCCAGGCCAGGAAGGATTCAGGGAGCCCGCGCCCATCTAGAGAGGACTCGGGGCGCATCTGCCTTGGAATTGCTTCCTGCACGGGCTGGCAGCCCCTCTCGCCCCTTTACTAAGTGGTCCTTCAACTAGAGAAGTGAGAGCACTCTGTGTGGGTGGGGCTGTCTGTAGCGGCCTGGAAGCAGGGACGCAGGCCTCTGATCTCGGCACTCCTCAGCAGCGACAGGGCGATTACAAGTGGAAGCCGGCCTATTGACTTAGTGAGAGCGTGTTTCTTAAAAACATGAACAACGACAAAAAATCTTAAATGTGCCTGTCCAGACCCCACTTGCATTTGCATAATGGAGAGAAAACATTGTGAATCCGCCAGGGTTTCAGTAACTGCAAATGTTGTTCCGGAAGTGGCCTGTAGGTGGAGCCAGAATATGGCCAAACTGGTCACCATAGTGGCCTTGTGGGTGGAGAGCATAGGTGACAACTGTGCCCTTAGCACTGGATTGTGCACTGAGGAACAGTAAGGGAAGGATCACGATTTTGCTGTTTTATGTGTGCATGTTTGAGTGTGTGTCATGCGTGTTTGTGTGCCCACAGAGGCCAGAAGAAGGTATGGGACTGGAATTGGGAGATGCACAGTATAGGTACTGAAACCAACTCCAGGTCCTCTAAAAAAGCAGTAAGCATTCTCATGAGCTGTTACTTCAGCCCCTGCATTCTGGTATCCTGGTAAGTGTCACTGACTGTGGGCATGGCAGTTAGGTAGATTCACCGCCAAGTGTGATGTGCATCGAGAGCCCCAACCAACTAGAGAGAGGAGGGCACAGGTCGGGCCAGCCCGAGCCACGCTCTCCGGTCAGTGCATTTCCTAGCTCTTGGCACAACAGAACAGGCAGTGCTGTTAGTGAGCATATACATACGTAGACTCACTATGTATACACACATACATAGGCCTGCGGCAAGGAACTGAGGCTAGGGCTTCCCACTACGCAGGGCAGGCCGCGCCATGTACAAGACCTGGCTCAGTATGGCAGCAGAGGCCAGGAATATGGTCCCTTCTGCTGCTGGGGCAGACACTCGGTTTAATTTGTACTCCAGGGCTAAGAAGTCTAGAGACAACAAACCCCACAGACTTGAACTCCAGGATACTGTTGATTAACCCATGGGATGAGGGAGAATAAAGTCAACCAACCACCAGGTGGGCTAGAGGCCGAAGCACAGAGACCGAGAGCCGCGATAGAAACTATACGGGCAAACTGGAAAATAAAACTGTAGAGCCCCACATAGTGGCGCATCCCTTTCATCTTGGCACTGCAGGGCAGGCAGATCTGGGAGTCTGAGGATAGCCTCATCTAATACTAAGTTCTAGGCCAGTAAGGCCAAATAGTGAAAACTCTGTCTCAAAAAGAAAAAAATAGAAAGTGTGGCCAGGCATGGTGATGCATGACGCCTTTAATCCCAGCACTCAGCGGGCAGGGGGATCTCTGAGTTGGAGACCTGCCCAGTCTACAGAGTAAGTTCAAAAATAGCCAGGGCAATAGAGAAACCCTGTCTCAAAAAAAGTATAACCAAGAAAGCAAAAGATACTAATTTATTCCCTTGAGACTAAGTCAGAAAAACAATGGAAGTCAGTTCAAAACTGATGAGCATAAGTGTCAGCTCCTTGAGAAGATCAATAAAGGAGTGAACCCCCAGCTAGACTAATGGAGAAGACAGTGTCTGAAATGGGCAGGTGTCAGTACGGACCCCACAGACATTAAAGGGACAAGGACTAGGGGGTGCCCAGTGACGTGAGTGCTGGCCTGGCCTCAGTCCTCAGGAACTGGACACAGATTGAAAGGACAGTAAGAGAAGATGAGCAGCTTCGTGCCAACAAGTACTGCAGTGTGTGAGGGGCGGCCAAATCCCTGTAAGCAGATTTCACACCGAGAAAAACTAGGCTGCAAGATGGCTCAGCTGGCAGGGGTGCGTGCCCTTAGCCTGATGGGCCCAGTGCATCCACAGAGCCCATTGCTGGGAGAGCAAACTGTTCTCAGTGCACACACAAAAGTGTTTAAAAAAAAATAACCTAGAGGCCCTATGCCTATTAACCAATTCAAATTTGCAGTTTCAAACTGTTTGACCAGGTGTGGTAGCATGTGCCTTTAATCCCAGCCCTCGGAAGGCAAGAGAGGCTCTCGAGTTCGAGGACAGCCTGCTGTATGTGGCAAGTTTCAGGACAGCCAGGACTATAGAAAGAGACCCTGTCTCAAAGGAGGGAGGGAAGGAAGGGAGGAAGGGAGGGAGAGAGGGAGAGAGAGATTGAGAGAGAGAGAGCTGTGTTAGTGATTGTTGCTGTCACAGCATAACTGAGAAAATCAACTTTAAATAGAATTCATTTGGGGCTCATAGTCTCGAAGTTTCAGTGCATGGTCAAGTGTCCAGTGCTTTCAGGCCATGCTGGGCAGAAACATGGAAGGGAGGGTCAGAAAGCTAGTGAAATGTTCTCTCTGCAGAGCCAGGGCAGAACTCACACGTTCATGCTCCCGCAGGGCAGCCTGAGACCTTTGGCCACCCATGTCTACATGGGGACAGGCCACCATTCTCCCAGTAAGGCATGGATCAAAAGCCCCCACCTCTGCCCAGATTGGCAGCATCTGGGAGCCACCTGCCAGCCCACCCTAGGGCTCTGGATGCAGGAACAGAAGCAGAGGACTCCCAGCCACACAGAGGTTTCAATAGTGCCCTTCCCACCCACCTGTCTTCAGGTGACCTGATAGTCCCAAACCAAGGCTTGGGAACATCGTGATGGACTACTAGTGTCCTCAAGTATCCAGGAGACTGGCAGGAGGCCACCATCTCTCCTGCCCCACAAAGGGACTGCTGTGGGGACAGTGAGGAGCCACACAGAGACACTACCTGTCCTAACAGGCTCAGGTTCTTTCAGCCACAATGAAGTCACTCTGCTATAGAAATGCAGGCTTTTTCTCTTTTGAAAAGGGACAGAGTGGGACCTTGTGTTTCCGTCCCCACTCTGGCCCTGTAGCCAAACGACTGTTCCACTGAAACTGGCGCCAGTGACCTTCCTTGCATCTACCCGGGCAGCAAGAGTGAGTGTGAGACTGCCCCCATCTGCAGAGCCACTGCTGCGAGGGACGCATGCTCCCCAGGCCCCCTGGACAGCGTGTGTGTGCCAACTCACAGGTACCCCAGGCTTCTCCCAACTCCACAGAGCGGGCGCCTCTCCTGCCACGGGAACTGGCGGAGAATTGTTTCCTTCACGTCGTCTTCAGGGATTGTTTGCAGGTCCGAAGCAATCAGTGCTGGCCAGCGGCTATTCCCCAGTGGGGTCCTGGGGCAGAAGGGCAGACCTACTGCTCTGGGCCTGAGAGGGCCAAGTGCTCTGCCCTGCAGGGCTCCTGGAAGATGCACAGGGAGCTGCCAAGCTCTGGGCAGGCCTGTGAAGGGCGCCTGAAGCAAGGCCTCACCGCCTGCAGAGCCTGCTCAGAGCACTTTCCTAACACCACGCCGACTTCTATACACAGCGTCCCTCCCTGGCCTCAGCCCCCAGACCTCCCGGGCAACAGCAGAACCAGGGCTGTGCATCCAGACGTCCCTCCTGCCTTCCCACCCTCCACAGACTTCCTGTGCTCCTGCCCACAAGGACTAGGTGACAGTGGCTGGTATTCCCAGAGTTCCACCCGGACACCTGGGGCTGCGATCCTGTCGCCACGTCCTCTTGAAGGCACTTTAGGCCAGCACGCTGGGCTGCCCTGGGCCTTGATTTTTCCAGCATCACATTTATCAAGAGAGGCTCTGCCTTCCTCCCCAAAGCAGTGCTCCTTAGGACACGCATGCTTTTCCGACTCCCAGTAAGCAGTTTAAAAAATGTATGATGCACAGGGAGCCGCTGAGCTTTGGGCTCTCAGTATCCATGAATCCCATACACACATCCAGCCAATAGCAAATCCAAAGTATTTGAAAAATACTGAACATACACACATCCTTACCCTTTTCTCTCAGAACCTGAACAGGACAGGACAGTATTATTCACATAACACTTCCATTGCATCTGGTTTTTCCCCACCCTGGGTTCTCAAGGCAGGGTTCCTATGTGTAGCCCTGACTGTCCCGTAACTCACTCTGTAGACCAGGCTGGCTTTGAACTCACAGACATCTGCCTGCCTCTGCAGGTGTGGAGGATTAAAGGCATGCCTGGCTCCACTGCATCCTTTAAAGTCACCTAGAGATAATTCGAAGGCCAGGGAGAAGGGTGTGAGCTTCAGCGCAGCTCCACACCTTTCTTTTAAAGATTAAATTTTTATACTTATGGATTTCGTTTGATGCATGTGTGTCTGTGTACAGGTGTTACACAAAGTCCAGAAGAGGGTGTTGGATCCCCAGGAACTAGAAGCCCAGACAGCTGTGAACTGCCATGTGGGTGCTGGGAATCGAACCTGGGCCCTCCTAACCATGGAGCCCTAGATCCAGCCACCAAACTACACCTTTTATAGGAGGTTCTGAACAGCTGGGATTTCTATATCAAGTCCTCTTGACACATTAAAATAAAGATGTCCTTAGTGTCACTCCTGGCCAGAATGCCCTTCCTACATCTCTCACCCACCACTAATGTCTCATGCTGACCTGACCCCCTCATTCAGTGTACTGGGGTTCTCTAGAGGAACGGAACTGATAGAGTGAGTATATATGTATATATATATGTATACGTGTGTGTGTGTGTGTGTGTGTGTGTGTGTGTGTGTGTATGGTATGTATATATATATATGTATATGTATATAATAAAATGTTTATGTATTATTTATACATTTTAAATGTTTTATTAGAATGGCTTACACGCTGTGATCTGGTCCAGCTAGTCCAACAACCGCTGTATACCAGAAGAAGAACTAAGAATCCAATAGCTGTTCAGTCTACACGGCTGGCTGTTCAGCTGGTCCTCAGTATATACCAGAATCTTAAAGAAGCAGGCTCGAATGGCCAGGGCGGGGATGGACCTGCCAGGCAGAGCAAACGCAAGTGGGGAGAAAGAACAAGCCTCTTCCTTTCATGTCCTTTGCCTTCTGCCCGCTGAAGGTGTGGCCCAGATTAAAGATGGATCTTCCCACCTCAAAAGATCTGCATTTAAAGTAGGTCTTCCAGCTTCGAATTAATTTTTTTTGTTGTTGTTTTGTTTTTTGAGACAGGGTTTCTCTGTGTAGTCCTGGCTGTCCTGGAACTCACTCTGTAGACCAGACTGGCCTCGAACTCAGAAATCCGCCTGCCTCTGCCTCCCAAGTGCTGGGATTAAGGGCGTGCGCCACCACCGCCCGGCTTGAGTTAAGATTTAAAAGCTCTCACATAGCAGATGTACCCAGCTGATTGAGTTTTAGCCACCACAAGCAGGTTTCCACTCTCTTCAGAACCCAGGTTCAGACTAACCCTTCCCTTCCTGCCCACCCAAATCTGTTAGATCCCCACGCACTCAGCATTTGAGCCAATACGGGGCAGCCTAAGTCTACCACGGGTGGAACGTGGACTGTCGAGGCTCACTTGTACACGTGGCAGCCTCCGACACCGTTCCCGACCTTCTTCATCTCCCCACCTGTCAATAAAAGCATCTGGGACTCAGAAGAAGAGTGACACCAGGGCCCGCAGGTGTCCATCCTGAGCTGGCCTCCCCGAGAGCTCACGGAGCCCTTACGTACAGATAGGTCACTGGATCCTGGATCCTAGTACTATGGCTGGCCCCTGAATCCAAACAAGCTATCTCTGTTACTCTTCTATGGCCGTAATGAGACACCATGAGCAAGGTAAGAAAGTATTTAATTGGAGGCGTGCTTACAGTCCGAGAGGGCGAGTCTTTGGCATCCTGGAGAGGAGCGTGGCGGGCGGGTGCTGGAGCAATGGCTAAGAGCGTACGTATATCTCACCTGCAGGATGGAAGAAGAGACATGGATCCTGGACCTAGCATAGGCTTTTGAAACCTCAAAGCCAACAAGGCCACACCTTCGAACCTTCCCAAGAACCAAACGTTCAAATCTCTGAGCCAGCAGGGACTGCTCTCATTCAAACCACCACACAGTCAAGGAAAGGACCGCTCTCTGTGGCTCTGAGGGCTTCTGGGTCGCCTCCTCCCACACCTCTTCCTGAGCCTGTCTCCAGATGCCCTGCTGTGCCCTCCACAGAGGACGGCATTGTGCAGGGGCCTCCGCGACACCCACATGACATTTACTTATATCATTCTCCTGCAAAGTGATTCCCTCCCCTCTTTCTGGCCCACACACCCATGCAGGGCGGGGCCAATAGCCTTGCTCATCCTTCTCTACTAAGTGATGGGTCTCTTGCAAGCCAAGGATAAGTTCCGCTGGGGCAGAGGTCTCCCATGATCCAATCAGAGCAGGGGACAGAGGGACAGAGGGACAGATGGCTTCCTTTCCTCCCTGTGGATCCTCACACAATCTCCGTCCAACGTCCTCGTCCAGATTTTTAACGTCTGATATGTAAACCTATGTGCAGTACCTATTCATTTATTTTTGCGATGTTGGAGATGGAACCCAGTGCCTGCCACGTGCCAGACAAGGACTCTGGCAGTAACTACCACTCCTCACTCCCTGCAGTTTTACTTAAGCTCTAAAGATGCACAGGCCGTGGTGTGTCAGCCGTTGCCCCTGACCTGGAAGACTAGGCTTGGGCGTGGGTGGCAATAGTTACTGCTGGAGCTCGGGTCTGGACATCTTGGCACTGGACAGCCTATTCCCACCCAAAGCACATGATGACTGGTTTCTCCCAAGTAGCTCCTGTGGATGCAGGGGGATGGACAGACAGGCTCCTTGTCTTGGCAAAATGAACATCCCCTTTGCTGGGCCTCCATCTCATTCAGCTTCCCTGCATCTTGGAGGAGACTGCAGTAGCCACTGTGTCTGGTCTCAGGGTCCTGGTAACGGCCAGCCATAGGTGCCCCTGAGGCTGGGCATCCCTGGGCAGACGTAGCCAGCCCTTCCCTCCAGGAAATTAGTTCAGAACTCACCAGCCAGTATCCAATTGCCTGTTAAAGAGTAACTTACACCCCATATTACATTTGAGCCTGGGAGTAAATATCCAGGGGAAGTGTTTATTCTGGTACAAGAACAAAGCATCTTTGTCCACTGGCTGCCCCAGCACCAGGCTCTGGATCACAGGATCCAGCTGGCTGAGGCCTAGGGGACGTTTATCCTCACAATCTCTCAGTTAACCCTTGCAGATGGGCATGCCCCACAGACCTTTTCTCTCACTGGTGGGGGACCGGCTGGTATGTCATCAAGGAGACAGGAAGGTGGTGCTCTCTTCCCGCCAAGATCCTATAAGAGGAGGAATACTAGGAAGGTTCGTCGCCACCTGGTAGCAGCTGTTTCTCTGGAAGGAAGTTGGAGGAAAGATACAGGTCTCCTTTCGGGGGCTCAGTTAAGCTCATCTCTTCCACCACCCCTGGGGTCTCTCAGGGTCTCGACTCTCAGCCTTGGCTGCTCCTCCAAGTCTCTGAGTGAACTCTGTTCAAGCACATCGATTCTGGGCTCCAGCCTAGAGTTCAGATCCCTAAGTGAATCTGGTAAATGCTGTCAACAGAAAGCTCCTTGGTGGCCTCAGAATAATAGGGTAGAAAGGAGCAGTGGGGGGGGAGGGGTACAGAAGACAGCATGTGCCATCATCAGGTGAGGCTACGCGGAGGCTCGTCACACGTTCTGGTCCTTCTCTGAAAAAGCTCCACATGGGAACTCAACAGGAGCGCTTGACTTCTTCCCAAACCACAGTGTTTTCAAACGCTCCCTTCAAGCCCTGCCGCAAAGGCTGAGACATCACTGCCGAGATCGGTGGGACTGAGAGTGCAGGCAGGGACACAGGCCCAGACATCAGGGAAGGCCCGGCGTTGCTCTTCCTCCGGGTCCCAGATCTATGTGGCCCAGGCAGCAGAGCTCGGGGCATCTTCACCACACGAAGAAGCCGGTGGGAGCGCTGGAGGGAGCTCAGCGGTCCAGAGCACTTGCCCTTGTGGAGGACCCTGTTTCCGGGACCCACATGGCGGCTCAGGGCCTTCCGTAGCTCCAGCCCAGAAGGATCTGACACACTCCTGCTCTCCACAGGTTCCACGTGTGTCAGATGAAAACGCTCAAGCGCCACCACCTCCTGGCACCAAGGAGTGTTTCTAAGCCTGTGTGTGCAGCGTTAGTTCAGTGTTGAGAAGAATGCCAGACTCACCTTACTCGGTACACGCAGAGAATGGCAAGTATGCACACTGCCTCGACCCCATCATCAACTCCCCGGCCGGGGTATCCTTCAGGCTGCTTCGTGGCAGCTGCCCACAAACCTGGAACCACGCAGCGCCATCTATCTGCCTGGCATCCCCAACAGACCAATCCCTGGTTGCACTCTCCAGGGCGCCTGACCTCATCCAGTACCAGGTAGGCCCAGCGCTGTCTGAGCAGCTTCTTCGTGAGTTCCCTCACCACCTCAACAAGCGCACGGCTAACAATGTGTTAACACAGGGGACGCGTCCGTGTGCTCCTGCCGTCTGCACTGTCACCCCATATCTGTCAGTGCACCTGCAGAGTCTAAAATGCCCAGCAACATCTTAATGCATCGTCGCAAGCTACCCTGAAATGGCCTGTTGTTCATAGATGAGGTCAGAAACTGCTGGCTTCCATGTCAGCATCTGCCTCAAAAGTCAAAGCAAACATCGGGTGGACAGCTGTCACCTCTGATTCAAGCCACATGCCCTGCTCTTGCTAGCAGAACCACAGCCGTGTTGGAGGCTCAGGACGCTCCAGATCCCCTTCATAGAATGCACTCTCCATTCATCTCCGTGCTCTAAGGATGGTGGGACTGTAGCTCTACAGCAAGGCCCACCAGCTGCCCAGAGAGCCGCTAACAGAGCACAGAGCTCTGTTTAAAGGGGATCGTGAGCCATGCAGATAAACTCACCAGAGAAAAACACGGAAACATTTGAAAATGCTAGTATTGGGAAAGATACCACAATATTAATATTGTGAAAATTTGAAAAATATAAAATAAAAAAAGGAAAAATAGACCTTGTCTTATTAATGTACTGAGCAAATGCCAGGTCTGGTGAACAATGCTGGCCCCAAATGACTTGATTGAAAATGACAAATGGACAAATGGCTGCCAGGCTGGCTCAGGAGGCAAGGGTGGCTGCCACCAAGCCCGACAAAGCTGAGACTGATCCCTGCGCTCACATGGTGGAGGGAGAGAGCCAGTCCCCAGGAGCTGTCCTCTGAGCTCCACTCCTACACAGTGGCTTGTGCTCGCTCTCTCTCTCTCTCTCTCTCTCTCTCAAATAAATAAAAACATATACAAATAGTGAACTATAAAAGCAAATTAAAGGCTTTTAAAGACCCTGGGAAAAAGAACTTTTAGCAAAATACAAAATGAAGGCCTCCCTTTCTTAAGCCTTATCATTCTTCACCGTGGAATGGCTTAGGGCGGCCCTCTTGCTTTAAGTAACAGAGTTGAGAGCCGAGCGAAGAAACGCTATTTGAATTATAAAATTCTGCTGTAACAAAATTTTCTTTAAAATGAAGGAAAAAGGCTTGCGGAGTGCAGCTAGCCTGGCAGCCCCACGGTCTGCTGAGCAGTGGAGCAGGTCACAAGGAACCCTCGGGCGCACACCAGAGCTCCGAGGGTGAAGGCGCCCTTACCACTGGGCACCTGGAGCTTTGTGGAGCTAGTGGTCTCTGAGGGGACTGTAACAAGGTAGTCAAGTGAGCCAGTCCTGGGGAACCAGGCCAAGAACACTGCCCGGTGCTGGGGATGGCCTTAGCCTGCGTCAGCCAAACCCCAGGAATGGAGGCAGGTCACCACGGTCTGCTAGATGCCGGGTTTTAGGTATTTCAGGCTGGCCAATGGTACGCAACCTTGAATCAGAAGGAAGCCAGCTTAGGTCACGGGTGAACATCTCCCCCACTTCTCCTCTGATGAATGCTTGCTTGCCCTAATTACCACGTTGGCCCCTTTGACCAAGGTGGGCCTCACTGCCTGTCACACCCCCACCCACCCAGCAAGCTTGACCTTTCTATAATAGCACATACCCGGCCCTGACCCAGGTCCTAGGGGACAGACACCCAGTAGAGAGGCCACTCCACGCTGGTGAGGTAGGAGGATTGGCATTCCCCTGTAGGAGTCGGGGTGAGGACACTGGGAGCAGCCGGGATGGAAGTGGGTCAGAGTTGAAATCCGGCCCGGCCAGCAGAGGAGCCTGGTGTCCGGGAGGGAGAACATGTGGCCAGATGTTATATCTCAATAGCTCCTTCAGGTCCCAGAGTGCTTATTCGTCACCTCCATCCCCAAACCCAGCACTGCTGGAGTCACAACATTCCCCAGCATCCTTTGCTGCCCTGTGGCTGGGGCCCCGATCATCACTCCTTGCTGTCCCGCCAAGCCTGCTCCTCCTGGTCCTCTCCCAGACCCTGAGCAAATCAATCCAACACACACACACACACACACACACACACACACACACACAGAGAGAGAGAGAGAGAGAGAGAGACAGAGACAGAGACAGAGACAGAGACAGAGAGACAGACAGAGACAGACAGAGAGAGAAGAGAGAATAGAGAGAAGAGAGAAAAAGGAGAGAGCCCCAACCTTTTCATAGATAAAATGGGATCATGATAAAAATCCTCAGCAAAGCCGAAGGAGCATAGCACACTGACTCCCAGGAGCAGGGAAGCAGCAGAAAGCCCCTAAGCCCAGGGTCTTTCCCAGCACCTGCCACCAACTCACAGCCCCAGCGCTTAAAGGACCCGTCCTGCCTGCAGTGCCGACTGTGGTGCCTTTCCACGCCCCACAGGAACATGTCCCTGATGAGTATCCAGGCCTTTCCACCGTGCTCTGCCCAGCCCTTCCTCTACGTCTAAATTCTCTGGCCTCTAAGCTAGCCAAGTGCACATCCACCACCTACCCCTTTCCCGTGGGCATAACTGCCAAACACTCCCAGAGGACTACCCCAGGCCAGACCACACAATCCAGCCTCCTCACTCGCTCCTAGGCTCCAGTGGCCTCCCCAAACCTGTCACCTTAGTCCTAAGATCCCATTGAGACCAGGAGTATGTGTGTCTAGATCCACCTACGGCATGTCCTTCCTGGGAAAGCACTGTGAAAAGCAAGTTCCAGGGCCGCCCTCCCAGGAACCTCACCTGCCGCCCAGGGACCCCTGTGCTGAGGAGGCCGAGGGGAGCCTGCAGTTGAAAAGGGCCAACAGCATGCTCACATGCGAGGGACGGTGCCAAGGCGGCTTTGGAGGGTGCTGGAGTCAGTTAAGGCTTACACTGACCCCACCAGAAGAAGGCAAAGGTCTAAGAAGCTACCTGGCAGACAGGAGGGATACCAATAGCAGACAGGTGGCGCCCAAAAGCAGAGATGTCCCCAAGGGGGCAGCAGAACTCCAGTGCCTAGGCCAGGGCCTGCCTGAGAGCTGGCCAGGAAGAAAGGAAGCGCTGGGCCCAGACAAAGTGTCACAGTAAGTGGTCGTCTCCTGAGCCCAGTTGAAAGTCCCCTGGGGGCTTCCACTGTCCAGACACTGCCTCCCACCCCAGCCTGGACATGGCGCCCGGGTGGCAGAAAGGTAAAAGACAGCACACTATACTGGGGTCCTCAACTGCAGCTGAGGTGACAATACCAGTCAGCAAGGCAGTGCATGACCCTGTGACAGTGAACTTAGGTGACCCAAGTCTCTCAGGACACAACAGTCTAGGATAGGTGAGGTGCAGGAGGTGGGATGGAAATTCAGCTTAAAATCAGGGAGTGAGATCAGACGGCTGCCCTGCCGCCCCCGCAGTCCAGGAGAGAGAACGGGGAGCCTCGCTGTGCAAACTGTGGAGACCCCACTCTACAGGAAGAAGGTCTCCCTGGGAGCCAGCAGCAGATGCCCCGGACACTCTTGACAGCCTGGCCCCTGGCCATGTCATCCTGCTTGCAGGGACTCATGAGTCCGTCCCCATCCCCCCTCATGCCTCCCAAAGCCCCACCTAGATGAGGCTACCGTGAGCCAGGCTCAGAGATGACCCCAGGAGCAGAAGGAAGTCCTGAGTCACCCTGGCCGGGAGCAGGAAGTGGTTATCACCAGAACCAGCACTTCCAAAGCCCCGGAAGCCAGAGTGTGACATCACTGCGGTGATGTCATCAGCCAGCAGGGATAGGAAGCATCTGCCAGCTGCTCCCCAGCAGCCAGTCCTGTCCCTCTGTCCATCCTCTGTCCCTCTGCCCCTCTCCCCCGTGTGTGCTGTGGTCTACCCTGGGCACCATGGCTGAGCACCTGTCTAGTCTGGTTGGACACAGTGTGTGGTTCAGAGAGGGGAGGCGGGGCCGTGCTTAGGACCGCCCTCAGGGAAAAGCCTCGCTGAGCTGCTTGTGGTGTCCGCTTTGGGGCTTTGCAGGGCTGTGGGCCAGAAAATCCATTATGAACTGTAAGCTTTTGTGAATGTGGAAGGCTTGTAACTAGTTAGGCATTCTTCCCCACCCCCCTTCCCGCCCCAACCCCGCTATGCATACAATGGAGGTGGCTCTGGTCTCAGAGGTCCTTGGGAAGCCAGGCTCCCAGACCAGAACCAAGGTTGAGCAAACAAGTTCCAGGGGGCTGGGGGCGGGGGAGGGGGGGAGCTGGTGAAAGCCTGACAGTCGGTCCTTTCCACGGAGTTCTCATTGTACCCTGGTCTGTCCCTGCATGCTCCTCTGTATTCAGAGAAGAGAGGAGGAGTGGAGCTTGGTCTGAGAGCTGCCCTGAGGCCTGACCTGCTTCCATGGCTAGGGCATACCAAGGACAGCACAGGAAGTAGGCTTTGGCCTTCCTTCCGGCAGGGGCAGGGGCAGCTTCCTACAGCCTCACTGTGTGTGGTGAGGACCCCCCTGACAGGACGGTATGCCGGGACTGAGTGTCACAGCAGCCTCTCCCTCAAGGCCCACGTGCAAGCCATCAGGAGTCTGCACCGCAGGGTTCAGCTTGGGGATCCATCAGGCCTCCAGAGCGACCTGAAGCGCAGGGACCTGGACGAGTGCCCAGCCTCCCTCCCACCCCTACATCCCACACAGGAAGCATCTGGGGAAACAAGATAAGCAGAATGCCGGGTGGTCACAGCAGCTCGGGGTGGGGGAGGGCGGGCCAGCTGGGTCCGCCGCTCTCTTGTCCAACTCCTACCCAGACCGACCCTACAGTTCACACCGAGGCTCCCAAGACCTGTGAAGTGGATGGACTTCAGTTGGGAAGGACTGGGGTTCATGGCATTTCTCCCTGCCAGGGTCTTAGATGAGTTGTGATTTGGGTGACTTATGACAAGTCATCCCATCATGAGGCGGGACCAACAACAACACCGCCCACACACACTCGTGCTTAAAGGACTTTATCATGCGGCCACATCACCTCTATAACCAAAAAAATAACAAAGCACTTCAAAACCAATAAAGTGACAGTCCCCAAGCCCTGCGGACAACAGATGATATCTTGTCAGGACAAAGTTGAACTCCCAGTCGGGTCAGGGTCCAGATGCTCCAGGCCACCAGCCTCATAAGGGTTGTGACCTTGATGACCAGTCTCAAGGGCCTCCAGGGAGGCTGCCTGGTGACTCAGCCTCTTCTACAGCCCTGTAAATAGCCAGAGTCCATCCACACTGAGGCTGTGTGAAACTGCCGCCACCAGGAAGGGCAGTTTTAACTGGCCCAGAACCCCACAAAGCCCCAAAGCTGACACAGCTCAGAGAGGCCTTCCCTGAGGGCGGTCCTAAGCACGGCCCCGCCTCCTAGCCGCCCAGGCCCCGCCTGCCCTCTCTGAACCACACACTGTGTCCAACCAGACTAGACAGGTGCTCAGCCATGATGCTCAGGGTGGACGGCAGCACACACGGGGGAGGGGGGCAGAGGGACAGAGGATGGACAGAGGGACAGGACTGGCTGCTGGGGAGCAGCTGGCAGATGCTTCCTATGCCTGCTGGCTGATGACATCACCGCGGTGATGTCACACTCTGGCTTCCGGGGCTTTGGAAGTGCTGTTTCTGGTGATAACCACTTCCTGCTCCCGGTCAGGGTGACTCAGGACTTCCTTCTGCTCCTGGGGTCATCTCTGAGCCTGGCTCACGGTAGCCTTATCTAGGTGGGGCTGGGGGGGGGGGCGGGGACGGACTCATGAGTCCCTGCAAGCAGGATGACATGGCCAGGGGCCAGGCTGTCAAGAGTGTCCCGGGGCATCTGCTGCTGGCTCCCAGGGAGACCTTCTTCCTGCAGAGTGGGGTCTCCACAGTTTGCACAGCGAGTCCCCGTTCTTTCATGAAGGTAGGACAGGAACTGGGTTTCCCAATGAGTGACCAGGAAAAAACGGAACTCTCGAGGGGCGTGTCTGTTTAATGAGGGATCAGCCTGATGGAACACAATGCCTTGCCAGGAAGGCAGGCTAAGGCCAGGGGAAGGAAAGCCTGGTCTCTGATGGGGCGGGAGAGCGACGACGTGGCTTAGGCCTGGGGAGAGAACACAGGTGCCGCTGCAGCCACGGTAGCCATGGGCCCCATCCCCCACCATGCTGGCCAAAAAGAAACGGTTGATGAGCAGAAGGGAGGAGAGATGAAGCGGGCAGGAGGAGACTGGGCTGTGAGTGCTCTCTCCATTCCCAGCAGCCCTAGCTTGCAGCTGTCATGGGGGCTCAGGATCGGCTGGCTCGATCCACCCTAGTTAGGAGGTCAGTTAGACCCGGCTTTCCCTCACCTGCTGGTTCTAAAGCTAATTCCTTGTGCTTCCACAGGGCAGGCTCTACAGGGACAGAGGGGCCTTAGGAGGCACAGCGAGAGGACTCGGGCGCTCAAAACCCCAGCTGTGCCTTGCAGGGCCAGTTTTAGCCCTTTAGCCTGGGACTGACTGGAGATTGGCCATTCTCACTAATCACCATGGTGCCCAGTCTGGAAGGTCAGTGTGGTCCAGAGCAGAGGGAGGAGGCTCGGCGGCGCTGAAGATGGCTGGCATATGCAAGCCCAGCCTCCTGTGGTGCGGAGTCTGAGCTGCCCAGACTGACTGGAGTTCCTGTTGTTCATTGCCGCTTCCGGCTTCTTTTCCGGTTCTAGGTAAACGCTGTTGTCGCTCGAAGCCTGGAGTGTTTCCGTGATGCCAGAGGCAGCGCAGCGCGCTCGGCTCCTCATCTAAACACGTTCTACTCTCTGAACAGAGCCACAAGTGGATCACCTTGCTGCGGGGTAGCCTTGGAGCACCGCTGCTAGTCAGGGCTGAGCAGGAAAGCAGACCAGGACACTCCAGTCTTCCTCCCACTTCCAGCTGGTTGACTGACTCGCCACCTGACCAGAAGGAACTGGGGGAGAAGGAAGGCCTGAGAAATTGGAGGGAAGCTGCTCAGACTTTTCTGTAGAATGTTCTAGAGCACCTATAATTCAAGCATTCAATAGCCCAAGGCAAGAAAATTACTGTGGTAGTGAGTTCTGGGCCAGTATGGGCTACAAGGGTGTAACTCTGCATAGGAAAACAAACCAACCAACCCCCAAGGTTGAAGAAATGGCTTGGCAGTTAAGGGCAAGTTCTACTCTTGGAGAGGACCCAACACACCGCCTGCACTCTGGAAAACACAAAATTTTCTTTTTTCTCTGTGGTTTTGTTGCTTGCTTGCTTGTTTGTTTGTTTGTTTGTTTAAGACAGGGTCTCCATGTAGCCACCCGTCCTGGAACTCACTCTATAGACCAGGCTGGCCTAGAACTCGGATTTGCCCGCCTCCCGAGTGCTGGGATTAGAGGCATGCACCAGCACTGCCCAGCTTTAACTATTTCTTTTGGCCTCCACAAGTACTTTCAGTCATGTGTGTGTACACACGAGAACACGTGTGCTCTCGCACATGCACATGCACAAATAAAAATCTTAACCAGCGAAAACCATCCCACGCACGAATTCTTGGGGCCTGGGCTTTGGCTTGCATGTCAGCCGGCTGTCCCTCCCCTCCGGGCTGGGGAAGGCGTCCAACTGCACCGGCTTGCAGGAGACTGTGGAAGCCTCCCTCCCCTCAGGTGGGCCATGGTAGAAGGCAGTTAGGACTCTTTCTAACAGCCGCACCAACACCAGCTCTGGAAACGCCTGCCAGAAGGGAGGGATCTTCAGGCTCAAGGGGCCACCTCAGGAATCCAGGGCAACTCCCCAGGGAGCACAACAGGACCACTGCAGGATCTATAGATAGATGTGTCTTTCTCCCGAAATCAGGAGAAAATAAACTCATTTTCTGGAGAAAATGTTTATGAATGTGTAATATTGACATATTTGTCTTTCTATTCTTAAATACAAAGTCTAGGAAGCCACTGGGCAGGCAGTGTAAGAATCACAATGGAGGAGCTCACACGTGTTTCCCGCTGCCGGACTTTGCCAATCCAAAACCACCTATAAATGGAAAATAAACCCAATGAAGTTCTTGACACTTAAATTTGCTGTAACTTTGGATTTTGACAACAGCAATGCAGGTGACCCTGTCTCCAGGGCGGTCCCTGGGCTCCTGGCCCACACAGGACCTGAAACTGGTGGGGTGGGGTAGGGTGGGGTGGGGTGGGCTGCCCTGCCAGGCCATTGGAGCCACCTCAGTAGGAACACTGGGATGTCTGGGAGCCACGAGTAGAAGCTCTTAGTTACATGAGGATTTCTCATGTCCACACCAAGCACTCTGCACTGTCGAAGACGAGCAGGTAATGGCGGCGGAGGGGGGGGGGCGGAGGGGGGGGGCACAGCAGCCCAGGAGCACAGGAATGAGGGTACAAGCAGGCTACCTCCACCCGCCCACATGTTGCCCTCAGAGAAGCCCGCAGAGGACACTGTGACGGAGGCTGCTTCCAGGGTCAGCATCATCACCACAGGAAGCTTCAAGGTGCTCCTGGGAACCTTGTAGCAGGCCGGAGGACATACAAGCCAGGTTGCCGCTGGGTCCTGACGGCTGCGTGGGGAGAGGAGTCAGGAGGTGAAGGGCTGTTTCATCCGAGGAAAGCTGGGGGATGTGTTATGAGGTGGGCCCATCCTTACTGGCTCCTTCATTAGCCTTCTTTGTGTCTCTGTGATAAAAGTTTTATCAGGCAGAGAAGATTCTAGAATGGCGGCGCAGGATGCTGCACAGTCTTCTGGGAGTCCTGCCTCAGTTGTTCTGAATGCCAGCTTGCTACTCGAGGCCTGAGGGAAGGCTATGAGATTGAGGTAGTATGAGGACATTTCTCAGGTGCTGAGAGGTGACCTCTGACCCTCTGAATCCAGCACCCTTGCAGGCATGGGGCAGGAAGAGCCACTGAGAAAAAGCCAGAGTTGTGTGACTGGGGCTCCCAGCACCCCAGTTTTCTCACCTGTCTCTGGGCTCTCGTGTGTATGGGAAGGCATAGCCTGGTGTCAACACTGAGAATAAGGCTCTGGGTGTGTCCCAGAAGGCAGTGAGCATGCACCACAGGGCAAGAGGCTCTGTCCTGCCAGGCAGGTGCCCATCTCTAGTGGCCAGGGCTGACCGTAGAGACAAGGACATGAACACCGTGCTCTGGAGGGTAGCCAAGGCCCACCTAGCTGGAAGGCCTCTTTATTTCTGTTCAAGACCTGAGGATAGCTCCAGGGAGCCAGGAAAGTACCTAAGGGTAAGGGGTTCTCAAGTGTTAGTTGAGGAGGTATCCTGTCTGGCTCTCTCTCTCCCTCTCCCTCTCCCTCTCCCTCTCCCTCTCCCTCTCCCTCTCCCTCTCCCTCTCCCTCTCCCTCTCCCTCTCCCTCTCCCTCTCCCTCTCCCTCTCCCTCTCTCACACACACACACACATCTCTCAGCAATGCTATGAAGCTGGGTCCTGCAAGCGAGTATCTTTTAGGAATTAAGGCTTAAAGAGGAAAGAGCACCCTCAACTCCCCCAGCCCACAGTTGGCTCAGGCCAGCCTAGACTTTCAACGCCAACCCTGCCCTCCCTCCGTGGGGACAGCCCTAGCTCTACTGCCGGCACCGCGTGTCCCTGAGTTAACCACTCCCCGCTCTGGACCTCAGTTTTCCTATCTGTGGGATGATGAATCAGAGGGAGGGGTTGGAGTGCGTCTGTGTACTCTAAGAAGACTCTAAACAATTAGTTTATCTGAAGAGCTAATGAGCTACTGGTCTCGGGAGACAAGAGACTTGGGTCAGGGCAGGTCTGGTTTATACCTGCAGTGTCCAAGAACCGTGCTTGGGGAAGGCTTGACCAAGGTCCTGACAGCCTCCTGCTCACAAGTCACCTTCCGGTCCTTGTTCTCACACTCTGTCCTGTCCCTTTCTACAGAGCTGGGCTACAGCAGGCCTGTCCTCAGATGAGGGGCGCCTGCGGTCAGACTAGACCCTCTACCGCTGGTCCTCACGAGCCCACGTGCAGGTGTTTGCAGGACCCTGGGGACCCCACCCCGCCCACTCCATCCTACCCCACACTCCAGACATTACCATTTGGCTGCACTTAAAAGTATGTAGGAGGAGCTTGGCTTGGGCCAGACTGGGGATGGGAGGCTGCTCCCTGAACATCTGGAAACCATCACCTGCCTCTCCCGTGCATACTGGAGATAACACAGCCTATTGGTCGGGAAGATGTGCATCTAAGCTGTGCTCTCAGTGGTGACTCTCAGGGAGGAGGCAGCAGTGCCTGCCTGCCTCCCCCCATCACCACCCCCACCCCGACACAGCACCATTCTCTGGAGCCCACACTCAGCTTGCTCTGGAGGGTGTGGAGCTGTGGAGTTTGTGCTGGAATGCACCTCTGTGGTTTGTGTGAAAATAGCTGTTAAAGACCCAGCTCAATTTAAAACAAACCTCATTTTCAGAGTATGTACTCACTAATGGATCAGGTCCGCTAGGGTCTTAGGAAGGAAGCCGGCGGGGGCGGGGGGTGTACACCTGTGATCCTGACACTTGGGAGGTGGAGGCAGGAAGGCCAAGGGATTGGGCCCTCTTTGTTTACACAGGAAATGCCAGGCCAGCCTCAGCTACATGACACCTCATGTCAAAAAGGCACAGAGCAAGAGACACCAGCTGGGCAAGCACTGTGCCGGGGAATGTGAATACGGCTCCAAAGGCCTCCTGCCTAGGCAGTCATCTCTCCAGAGCGCCATGCAGGCACTGCCGTCACAGGGCAGCAGGCTGGGTTTCTTAGCAGGGCCCAGACCAGGCCCAGGACCCCCACAGGGTGGAGGTGGGATTCCAGATCCACGGGGTCCTCTACCTTAATCTTCCTCGATTTCCTGGAATCTGGTAACAGTGGGCGAGCCCCACGCGGAGCTGTGCCAGCAACAACCCTGGTCAGCTCTTCCACTGAGCCTTGATCATCCAAAGCCAAGGCTGGTTGGAGTTTCTGCATGCCTCTGGCCATCGCAGAGTATGTGGGGGCAGGTTGGGGGTGGGATCCTGGCAGGCCCCAAAGGTCACATCGGCCTGAGCCTCACAAAACATCAGGAAATGAGACTCAGTCATAGAAGCACCACAGAGGGAGAGCCTGGGGCTACGGAGGAAAAACAGGCAGGGCTGGCGGAGGCCCAGATCCTCGGCCTCTCAGTATGGCTCCAGGTCTTTGGCCCATTCCTGGCTGATCAGCCTCCAAGCTGGACCATCACTGACCCGCTCTCCCCAGTCCCAGGAGGTACGCACTGTAGTTATTCCCGGGTGGGCAAGCCTGCTCCACAGTGAAAACATTCAAACCCAGAAAAGCTTCGGGGAAGAATTAACAGCAAGACAGGGAAGGAAGGGGCACTCTGAGATCCCCAAGGCTGAGGGGAAAGAAATGTGGGTATCAGGGAAGGTGGGCAGAGGCCATGGATGCCTCGGCAGGGGAGTCAGTACTGCAGGTGAGTCACAGGGGGCAGACCAGATGGAGCTCAAAGGCAGGGCTGATATCAGAGAATGTCAGGAAGGGCCCCTGGGAACCCAGGGTGGAGGGAAAGAGGTTATAGAAAAAGCAGGAGAAGGAACACTCCCCTCCCATGGGTCTCTCTATGCACCCCCACCCAAACACTACCACAACAGCAGTAACAGCTGCGGTGGATGGGCCTGGTGGGGCCCTCCCAGGGAATAGGTGAGCTTCCGGCCAGCTACCTTGAGGGTCAGGGAAGGGAAAGGGCTCTGGAAAGGGAACATGAGCTTTGGACACCTGTGGTGAGAACGAGGTGAGCAGGAGCGACTCAGGCAAGCCCAGTGCAGACATGCGCACAGACAATGTGCTCAGTGACTGAAGCACCAAGGCCGTCCCTCCTCCCGTTAGTGCCTGGACCCAGCCTGGGCTGAGGGGTGGGGGCCAAGGGGAAGCACACAGCTCTCACGCAGGACCCCGGAACAGGGGGTGCAAGTCATCGATTTTCCCTGGCCCCAGGTAGATCTGCGCGCAGTGGGCGTGCCTCCAGGACACTCTGGCGAGCCCAGAAACCGCAGATGGGGGTGACACGTGGAGGATCTGCAAACACACCAGGCCGCTCGGGATGCTCGGCCAACTTTTCAGCGTGTTTTCTAAAAGCTTTTTCACAGCTCTTAAAAGCTGGCTCCTTGGTGAGGTCCCAGGGAGCCCCAGACACCAAGAGGCCAGCACTGGGAAATGGACCCCTTTTTATTTCAGCTTTATCAGCTAAAAGTGATTTTACACAAAATAATGTGTCAGAGATAATTGCTCCTGGGAACGGATCCCGGTCCAGCCGGCAGCCAAAGGTAAACGTGCTCGTTAATGATTAAACGTCTGATGTCTCCCAAGGAATAGGGCTCTGGAGCGGCCCAGACAAGGAGACCCCTCCCCCGAGGTCCTGGCAGGGGCCCAGGCAGCCCTGCCTAACAGGAACTGGTTCGTGCCCAGTGGGAATAGGGGACAATCCTCCATCAAGGGAAAACCAAACACTGTCTAATTCCAGCGCCCTTGATGAGGAAAAACAGGTTTCTCTTTGTCTTTTGTAGAACAGGTCATGGCTGCCACCAGTTTGCACCTGCCTGAGGTCACCATGAAGTTTCAGGAAGCAGAGAGACAGGTCCTGCTGCAACCATTTCCCCCTGCACTGCAGGGCCTTCTCAAGAAAGGCCTCTGGGTGCAGAAAGAGCTCGAGACATAAAGAAACCTATAGCTGGTTATGGAAAACAAACGTGGAGGCTGGATGTGGTGTGCGCCTGTGATCACACGCTAGAGAGATGGCAGCAGGAGTCAAGGGCATCCATCACTGGCCACCAAAGGGTGTGGCCAGCAGAGGTTACATGAGACCCTGGAGAAAGAGGTGGGGGAAGAGAAGCAAGGGAGGAAAGGAAGGGGGAAACATGGGGGTGGCATGATCATGGGAGGGTGCCCCCCCCTAAAATGTACTCAAGAGCTTCTGGACAGAAAGGTCTGGACTTCCATCCGTGCCAATTCTTATACTTGTTAACTGTTTGAGACAGGGTCTGTGTAACCCAGGCTGGTCTAGAACTCCCTAAGTAGCTAAGGATAGCCTTGAACTTCAGATCCCACCACCTTATCTCTCTAGTGCAGAGATTAAAGTAATGCTTTCCCTGATATGAGCTGCCATACTGGGATCAAGCACAGGGCTTTGTGGATTCTAGGCAAGCATTCTACCAAAGGAACTACTCCCAGCTCTTGAGTTTTGTTTTAAAAAAATTTTTTTGGCCAGGCGTTGGTGGCACACACCTTTAATCCCAGCACTTGGGAGGCAGAGGCAGGTGGATCTCTGAGTTGGAGGCCAGCCTGGTCTACAAAGTGAGTTCCAGGACAGCCAGAGCTACACAGAGAAACCCTGTCTCGAAAAACAAAACAAACAAACAAACAAACAAACAAAAATTGTATCCAAGTGCAGCACATGTGTTCAGGAGCTCTCAGAGTTCAGAAGAGGCACGGATCCCCTAGAAATGGAGTTATAATGGTTGTGAGCCACCTGTGGGTGCTGGGAACAGAGCCTGGGTCCTCCAGAGGAGCAGTAAGTGCTCTTAACCATGTAGCCGTCCCTCCAGCTCCCGTTGTTTTGTTTGAGACAGGTTCTTACTCAGTAGCCAGGCTGGCCTGGACCTCACCAGAGAGCCGGTCAACTTTGGAACTCATGATAATCTTCTTATCTATGTCACCTGAGTTCAGGGGTTATAGGCATGAGCCACCATGTCAAAGACTTTGTCATAGCATGCCACTTAGCCTCAGTTTCCTCATCTATAACATGAGGACAGTACCAGTGACCTCAAGGTCATCCAGAGGCCTACTGTGGTGATGCATCCCAAACCCTTAGTGAGGCAGATGCTGCCTCGTCATGAGCTCAGTCTCAATGAACCGTGATTACTTTGTATTACAATCATGACCAGAGAGGTCTGCTCCTTTGCAAGATCCTTCTCCAGCCTTAACCTCCTGCAGTATCTTGGTGTCTGATTGTAGCTTGATGGTGGACAGAGTTCATGGTCAGTATTGGGGGCTGGCCACGGAGAGGTGGAAGCTGAAACAACAGACAGCTCAACCAACACACAGCTCAACCAACAGACAGCTCAACCAACGTACAGCTCAACCAATGTACAGCTCAACCAACAGACAGCTCAACCAACATACAGCACAACCAACAGACAGCTCAACCAATGTACAGCTCAACCAATATACAGCTCAACCAACGTACAGCTCAACCAACGTACAGCTCAACCAACAGACAGCTCAACCAACGTACAGCTCAACCAACGTACAGCTCAACCAATGTACAGCTCAACCAACGTACAGCTCAACCAACGTACAGCTCAACCAATGTACAGTTCAACCAATGTACAGCTCAACCAACGTACAGCTCAACCAACATACAGCTCAACCAACGTACAGCACAACCAACGTACAGCTCAACCAACGTACAGCTCAACCAACGTACAGCTCAACCAATGTACAGCTCAACCAACGTACAGCTCAACCAACGTACAGCTCAACCAACGTACAGCTCAACCAATGTACAGCTCAACCAATGTACAGCTCAACCAACAGACATCTCAACCAACGTACAGCTCAACCAACAGACAACCAATGTACAGCTCAACCAACAGACAGCTCAACCAATGTACAGGTTTCACTCCATAAGGCATATTCCTTTCTTATGTATCATTCATTCATTCATTCATTCATTCTATGTATTTGTTTTTAGAGAATGAATGGTCTTACACAGTCCAGGCTGTCCTTGAACTTGCTCTGTAGCTGAGGATGACCTTAAACTGGAACCTCTGCTGCCCAAGACCTGAGGTTAGAAGTGTGCACCTCCCTGATGTATTTGCCAGTTCCTGATTTTGATTGTGGGAACAAAGCCAGGACTTCAAGTATGCTAAGCACACACTCTACCACTAAGCTGTATTCCCAGCCTCAAAACTGTACCCAACGTGTAAAACTGGGCCATTTGTATTACACCACAAGGTTGCACAATATGTCACTACTGCCTAATGCCACCATTTTCATGACACAAAAGAAGCACCCACCGCACCTGTTAGCACTCAGGCATGCCCTCTCCACACAGTCCCCAGCGCCTGCTAACCTACTCTGTCTCTGTGAATTTGTCTCTTCTGGATAATTGATATAAATGGTGTCAAAAACTATAATGGGTTTGTTTGTTTCTGTCTTTGATAAAAATCTCTCTCCTACCTCCTATGTAGCCCTGGCTGGCCTAGAACAAACTAAGTAGACCAGGTTGGCCTTGAACTCACAGAGACCTTCCTGTCTCTGCCTCCTGAGTGCTAGGATTAAAGGCATGCATCACTGCACCTGACCAAAGGCCAATTTCTGAAAGTTAGTTCTTCCTTGCATGCAGGTCGCTGGGGATTGAACTCTGGGAGTCGGGCTTGGCTGCAGGCATCTTTACCCCACAGCCACTTCAACCAGCCCTTGGATCTCGTTATAGCATTTTCATAATACTTTGTTTTTGTTGATCCTTCCCCCCCCTGAAGTAATTATAAATAAATATTAGAGGTCAAAGAGCAGCATACATTAGCTAAATTTCTGCTGAATCAGAGTGTACATTGAGAGAAAGGCTCACCTTCCCATGTATTATGTTTGCAGCTGTCCACCAGTCTTCCGTTCTGTAGTACCCTAATTTGTATGTCCTGGATGCTCCCTGGACAAGTGCTTGGAGCCTGTACTGGCTAGTTTTGTGTGTCAACTTGACACAGGCTGGAGTTATCATAGGAAAAGGAGCTTCAGTTGGGGAAGTGCCTCCATGAGATCCAGCTGTGGGGCATTTTCTCAATTAGTGATCAACTGGGGGAGGGCCCCTTGGGGGTGGTGCCATCCCTGGGCTGGTATTCTTGGGTTCTATAAGAGAGCAGGCTGAGCAAGCCAGGGGAAGCAAGCCAGTAAGGAACATCCCTCCATGGCCTCTGCATCAGCTCCTGCTTCCTGGCCTGCTTGAGTTCCAGTCCTGACTTCCTTTGGTAATGAACAGCTGTGTGGAAGTGTAAGCTCAATAAACCCTTTCCTCCCCAACTTGCTTCTTGGTCATGATATTTGTTCAGGAATAGAAACCCTGACTAAGACAGAGCCCCAGCAGTCCTGTCTTCCCACTGAGAACTGGGAAGCTGGTGGAGAATTTCCAACATGGGCTGTGCTCCTGGAAGCGTCCTATCTCCCTAAGGAAAGTCTGGACTTCCCAGGTATAGTCTGTGGGAAAGAACAGACAGGCCTGGGCTGTGGTTCTGGCTTCCCTCCCACAGGCTCTGCCCATCCACAGGTCCCTAGCAGGGAATGACCCACACTGTCAAAGAGTACCCCTGGGTCCTGTAGAAGACCTTCTGGCTGAGCTGGGCTGTACTGTTAGTGGCTACTGCAAAATGCTTATCTGGCTACTCTAATCAGAGGCTCATCTGATGACCCCAGAGTTGTGCTACAGGGCACTACCCACTGTACTAGGCCATCTTCCATTAAAAACCTGAAGTCTGAGAGGCTTCCATGTCCAGCTGTCCATCTGCTCTCGCTTAGCGGGCTCTGTCCAAGAGGGATGGAGTGCCGCTATAGAGGTGACAGTAAACTGAATCCCTTCTTACGGGAGAGGAGATGGATTGTTGAGGGGAGATTGAGTGATGGGCTGCAAAGAGGGTAGAGCCAGCCAGCCAGCCAGCAGTTGGATAGGAGGGGAAAGCCAGGAGGCTCTGGTGGGTTATTTGGTGACCCTACTCCACTTGGGTCCTCGAAAAGGTGTCAGGCGCCCCAAGAAAAGCCCACACTCTCCTACTGGTCACTGACTGCCAGGCCAGCACACGGATCCGAGGTGAAGGGGCCGCTGTGAGAGAGGAGGAACGGGGTAACAGGACGACCAGCAGGACGGAGCTGAAGGCCACAGGAGGAGAGTGTGGCGGACAGGAAGAGCTGCTGCACTCGGAAGGGGGAGCCTGGCTCATACGAGCCGCACATGTGAAAGCCAAGTTCCAGGTCCTCGTCCAGAAAAGCTGTGCACCAATACAGACCCTGGGGATCCACAGAGCAAGACCTTTGGCCTGGAGTGTCCCCCACCACTTAACGTCTCCTGCTTTCTCGGTATTTAGGAAGAGGTATCTGAGGAGCCTTTGAGGGCTCCTTCCACACACGCCCCGCACCCTACCTCTGCTATACCACCTGGCTCTTCCTGTCAGTGAGGCCTTTTCGCCAGGAGGAGACTCAACCCTGCATCTGACTTCTAAAGCAGGAAGAAAGACTGGTGGACAGCTGCAGACATGATATAGGAACAGCTACGGCATCACAGTGGCTCCAGCCGCCGCCCCGCACACACTTGGGGACTCTGCTTCATTCACGGCTGGTTCCTCGGACCAGGGGTGACCTAATCAGGAAGGAGGGCCTGCCCGTACAGCAGATAATCAGAGCCAGTCACAAGCTTGAGGTGGGTAAGCTAGGAAGTCTAACCATGTGTGACAAGAGCGGACTACTTGGCTCAGGGTGACCAAGGACTGGGACACAGAAGGTGATGTGGCCCTGGGGGGAGGGCAGCACAGGATTTCATGGACAGAGTTCAAAATGGCGGGTGTAGAGCATGTGACAGGGTTCTGTGTGGAGCAAGAACCCAGCTGACCAATCCTTGCCAACTCACGTATGCTCAGGTCCCTGGGGACGGGCGTGCAGTGGGCTAAGGGCCAACCTGTGGCTTTAGTGACCCTGTGGTGTTGATCCGGGACAGGCCTGAGATCCCATTCAAAGAGGTGAGAGGCCCAACTTGGTGTCCCACATACTTGTCTGCCTGACCAGGCAAGATTCAAGCCATCTTCTGAGGCCAGACCTGGTGGAGGCATGCGGGCAGGGAGGTCAGCTTGCAGTGAAGGAGGCAGTGAGGGAAGGAGGGAGGAGGAGAAGGGGGGAGAAGGGGAGGGAGGAGGGAGACAGGGGGCAGGGAAGGAGGGAGGCAGAGAAAGCCTCGGAAGTCCTACATCTAGCAAAAGCTAAGCCTTCAGCTGCGACTCCTTCTCTTGATGTTCAAGGATTAGAGGCAGAGACAAAGAGGCAGGAAGGAGCAGAGAGAAGGTCAGACCTCATCCTGCGGGCAGTCAGGAGCCAGAGGGTTTCAGCATGGCCTGATTCAGTTTGGGTTTGGGCGGGACGCTGTGTGGACATTTCGGAAGAGTGGAACCCAGACAGAAAACCCAGTGAGTGACACCTGTGTACAGGAATACGGCCCTATGCTTGGCAAGAGCTAAGGGGCTACCGCATAGGGTCAGGGTCACAGGAAAGCTTCGGGGCCTGGCTTCCCAGAAGCCATCTGTGGCGACACCTCCTCTGTGGCCTGGTGTCCAGGTTCCTTCAGTCACCTAGACAGCTGAACTCCATGTGGAGCCAACTGCAGGGCACACCGCTGTGCCCCCCGGATGCCTCCCATGCTGCCCTAGCCTCTCACCTGCAGCGGTACCTTCCAGGAGTCTTCCAGAGATCCAGATCTCATTTGTGATTAAACCAAAGACCTAGTCTAAAGCTCCTCGCCTGGCTTGCCGCCTACTGATGCTTCCCTCCCCATTCCATTGGTCCAGCCTCCTGGCCGGCCTGGGTCTTGGCTTCCCTAGCTATAGACCGAGAGGGAGATGGCAGGTCTCTGAAGTCCTTCCTCACCCCCACTCCTGGACAGTGTGGAGTATCAAGACCTTGAAGGGTCCCAGAGAGGTGCAGATAAAGGGGTGCAGGAAGCCACACTGTGACAGAGGGGACTGGAGGTCAGTAAGGACATCAAAATTGGTCCATGGCGTTGAAGAGATGGCTCAGTGGGTAGGAGTACTTATGGCTTGTGCTGGCTACTCCCACCTCCTCCCCAGACAGGGTTTCCCTGTGTAGCCCAGGCTGTCCTGTAATCCACTCTGTAGACCCGGCAGGCCTCATACTCAGAAATCTGCCTGCCTCTGCCTCCCAAATGTGTGGGATTAAAGGTGTGTGCCACCACTGCCTGGTGTATAGGGTCATTTAAGAATAAGGAACTTCGAAAGCCGGGCATGGTGGCACATGCCTTTAATCCCAGCACTTGGGAGGCAGAGGCAGGCGGATTTCTGAGTTCAAGGCCAGCCTGGTCTACAGAGTGAGTTCCAGGACAGCCAGGGCTACAAAGAGAAACCCTGTCTCGAAAAAGCCAAAAAAGAAAAAAAAAAAAAAAAAAAAAAAAAAAAAAGAATAAGAAACTTCAGGGCTGGTGAGATGGCTCAGTGGTTAAGAGCTCTGACTGCTCTTCCAGAGGTCCTGAGTTCAATTCCCAGCAACCACATGGTGGCTCACAACCATCTGTCATGGAATCCGATGTCCTCTTCTGGTGTGTCTGAAGACAGCTACAGTGTATTCATATACATAAAAAAATATATATATATATGTATATATATTTAAAAAAAAAAAAAAGAACAAGGAACTTCAGTTGAGAAATGTTCCCACCAGATTGGCCTGTGGGTGTTGTCTTTGATTGGTGACTGATGTGCCTTACTGTGGCAGTGCCCTCTAGGTTGGCGTCCTGCGTGCTTCGAGAAAGCAGGCAGAATAAGCAATGGGAAGGGACCCGTGGCTTCTGCATCAGTTCCTGGATATCTTCCTGGCTTCCCTCAGCAATGCACTGGTGCTGGACAGTTTCAAGCTGAAACAAGCCTCTTCTTCCTCAAGCTGCTTTTGGTTGAAGTATTTTATTGCAGTAATACAAACAGAAGGCACTGCTCAAACACGAGGCCTGAGTTCAGAGGTCAATGCCCACGTGAAGAAGAAATACCAGAATGGCTGCAGACGCCTGCACCAGCCTTGGACAAAAGGATGGCAGGAGCTTCCGGTCTACTCCAGGTCAGGGGGAAAGCTTGCCTCAAAGGAATAAAGTGGAAACTGTCAGAGCGGGGCTTCTAGTGTTCTCCTCTGGCTGCCTCCAGTACGGACAGTCACATGTACCTGTAAACACACACACACACACACACACACACACACGCACGCACGCACACACGCACACACGCACACACGCACACGCACACGCACACGCACACAAAGAGACACATGCACACATATGCATACTCATATACACACACATACACACACATGCACACACAGAGACACACACATGCACACATATGCATGCTCATATACACACATACACATGGGCACACATGGACACACAACACAAAGAGACATGCACACATACATATATACATACACACATATACAAACACACATTCATACACATACATACACACACTCAAATACACACAACACACACAGACACATAGACACACAGACATGCATACATACACACACATGCATACACACATACACACATATACACACACACACACACACACACACACATGCTTGAAGGGTATGATAGTACAGATCCAGGGTTGCTACAATCTCCTCTCCCCCAGGCGCTGTCTGCATGACTGAATGAATCAGGTTGTCATGTAGCAGCTACCACAGCGTGTGAAGTGCAGAGGCCTGACGTGCTGTGGCCTGCTGCCTGGCACTGGTCTCCTGTCCTCTGTCTACAAACAGACTGAGGCTCAGAGTTGTGTAAGTGGCTGCTGGTGCTGTAGGAGTGAAGGCCCTGAGGGGCCAGGTGGGCAAGGTGGGGAAACCCCTCCCTGCAGCCTTTGGCAGTCAGCTGACCCCGCCTGGATCCGTGAGACAGCACAGTCTTTCCTGAGAGTGAAGTCTCAGCCACTCGCCTTTCCACACTAAACCGGTTGTCCTGGCCTAAACCCTTCCCTCTGGCTAGCACAGTTTGGAGCAGGCAGTATAGACGTAGGTGGCCCAGGAACAGCTACCTAAGGAGGAGAGTGCCTACGGTGGACCTTGAAGGCCAAGTTGATAATAAAGAGAACATCGAGCAAGCCATTAACAGCAGGAACAGAGGCTGGAGATGAGGCTATCAAGGATATGATGGGGGTGGGGAGTTGGGGGTCGGGGTGGGGTGGGGTTGGGGGACAACTTGGATTAGGCAGGACCAGTTCTGTTAGCCAGAGTAGGGGGACCAGAAGCCAGGAGCATGGTAAACAAGGAACAGAATAGAGCCCTTCCACACCTGCATTCCTGAGGGGCTCTGATATAGACCCTGACAGGGGAGTTGGGCAGGGTATAGAGTACTGGTTCTCAACCTGTGGGTCCCGACCCCTTTGTTTGGTCAAATAATCCTTTCATAGCAGTTGCCTAAGTCCATCAGAAAACAAAGATGTTTGTATTACTATTCGTAACAGCAACAAAACTACAGTTACAAAGTAGCAACAAAAATAACTATGGTGGTGGTGGTAGTGGCAGCGTCACCACACCATAAGGAACTGTATTAAAGGGCCCCAGGTATAGCAAACCACTGGGAAAAGAGATCCAAGTACACTTCCTTTGCCTGTGGTACTAACCTGGGGCTGCACGGTGACCTAGCTACAGCCAAGGCCATCAGTAATGTCTAAGAGGGCCAGAGGGACAAAGATGGAGGCTGCACATAAAAGAGCCAGGGCCACCAAAAGAGTCTGGCCAGCAGAGACGGAGGCCTCCGGGAGACGCGCTCACTCTGACAGCCACCAAACAGACTGCTCCTCCCTGGCTGGCCTAGGCCCAGGGCCAGAGCTTCCAGCCCAGCTCCAGCGAACCCTCACCCTCCTCCCGCTGCCCGCGCACGAGCTGCAGCCTCAGCCCTAAGCCAGACTGTGATAGCGGAGCTACAAGCCTGGATGAAGGAACCCTAGGGCTGCTGTGTGGCCTCAGATGGCAGCTGCGGGACATCTCCAGGCCTCTGTGTCCATGTGATTGAGTGTGCCCACCCAGAGACTGCAGGGCGCTCACAGGGCAGAGGAGGAAGACTTAGGCAGCACATCTGAGAACATGCCAGAACCACCTGACATGCTCACACAGACTTTTAAAAAGTCACAAGGTTGGGGGAGGGGTGCCTAGGCTTCCAACAGGAATGCTTTGCAGTGTCCCTCCAAAGCCGGCCTCCTGGCTTCCTTCAAGCCGCTTCAGTGTGTTGGCCTCCTTGGGCACTGCAATGCATCCCTGGGCTTTGGAGACTGGAGGTCATGTGCCCCAGGGAAGAAGCAAAATCCCACCATATTCCCAGAGTTCCCTGGGAGGCCCTCTGCAGCCCGTGCTCAGCATGCAGGCTGTGAAGCAGCCCCCATCCTTTCTGAGGTGCCCACCTCTTCCAGGCTGCTTCCTCTGGGATGAGAGAGGCAGCATTGTTTCTAGAAGGTTCCAGGAAGGAGGAACAGGTTCCAAGGTCCTGTCAAGAGCCCCCAAGGCACTTGGCAGGTGGCTCAGAGCCACCCCAGAGGCCGAATTACAGGAAACACTAACACGGCGTTCCTGCGGAAGGCTTGCTAGGGTGGGCACTACTACCACAATCACAAACCACAACACACACTAAGCCGTGAAAATGTGAGCTGTTAGAACCCAAGGTTCTGTGGTCGGTGGCCTGGGCTTGAGAACACTTCAGCCCTGTGCCCTCAAACAAGTTGCTTAACCTCTCTGATTCTGGTCGCTCTCAACAGCAGGGATACCACTCACGGTGTCTTCCTTTAGGAAGTAGGGTTTCCCGAGTGAGTAAGGAAGGAAACTGGGCCCCCAGTTAAAGCAAACAAACGGGCTGGAGAGGTGGCTCAGTGGTTAAAAGCACTGGCTGCTCTTCCTAGAGGAGCTGGGTTCGATTCCCAGGACCCACATCACAACCCACAACTATCTATAACTTCAGTTCCAGGGGACCCAATACCCTCTTCTGACTTCCTGGGCCACCAGACACACAGATGGCATTTAGACAGACAGACAGGCTTGGGAGAAAAAAAAGCTGCCGAGCTGCCTTTGAAAGGTAGAAGCTGGACTGAGAAAAGGGGCTGGGTCTGGCTATCCTGGACAGGAGGAGGCCCCTGCTCTTGGACTCCTCCAGCAGGTAAATGCCTTCCAGCTGGATCTCATGGAGGCATTTCCTTAAGGGAGGCTCCTTTCTCTGTGATAACTCCAGCCTGTGTCAAGTTGACACCCCAAACCAGCCAGTACAGTTGCCTATGCTGACCTTGATCCTGCCCTGTATTTCAGGAAGGTCTTGAACGTGAGATCCTGACTCAGTTTCCAAGAAGTTGAGATGATAGTACTGTATGTCCAGAGCCAGCTCCCAACTGCTCCCTCCTGTAGGCGAGGTCAGATCTAGGGCAAGCACTCTACCACTGGGCTATAGCCCCAGCCAGAGAACTTCTGGAGATTCTTCTATCTCCCTGTCACAACAAATGCTGGGATTACACATCCCCACCAAATCCCGTTTGTATGGGTTCTGGAGAATCACACTCAAGACCTCCTGCTTTAGGACAAGTGCTTAGCCCAGTGACCTTCGCCCCAACCTTCTTTGTAACACAGAGTCTCCCTGCATAGCCCTGCTTCCTGTGGCAGCCTTCCCACCTCTGCCTCTCAAGAGCCGGGATGACAGGCAGGAACCACCACACCCAGCTCACACTCATCAGTCGAATGGCTATCAGGTTATTTCCAATTTGGGATTATTATTATGGCCCAAGATGCTGTGAGCCTATGGGTCTGGCTGTGAGTGGTTTACTGTTCACGGGTAAGTGTCCTGGCTGGTTTTATGTGTCAACCTGACACAGGCTGGAGTTATCACAGAGAAAGGAGCTTCAGTTAAGAAAATGTCTCCATGAGATCCAGCTGTGGGGCATTTTCTCAATTAGTGATCAAGGGGGGGGAGGTCTCCTTGTGGGTGATGCCATCCCTGGGCTGGTATTCTTGGGTTCTATAAGAGAGCAGGCTGAGCAAGCCAGGGGAAGCAAGCCAGTAAGAAACATCCCTCCATGGCCTCTGTGTCAGCGCCTGCTTCCTGACCTGCTTGAGTTCCAGTCCTGACTTCCTTTGGTGATGAACAGCAATGTGGAAGGTGTAAGCTCAATAAACCCTTTCCTCCCCAACTTGCTTCTTGGTCATGATGTTTGTGCAGGAATAGAAACCCTGACTAAGACAGTGAGTGACTGAATACACAAACACATGACTTAATATAAGAAAAGACCTGACTGCTCATGACAGGGACGGGGTAGTTTGTGTTCCTGTCCCAGTCTAAGAGCTCCAGGGCCTCAGCATCCTCAGTGGCCCATGATACCCATGCCTTAATCATTCCGGCCTGAACTGCAGAGTCGAGGATGACAGATGACGATGCTCTCTGTTCATTTGTCATCGGTCGCTATCTTTGCTAGCACTCGGTCAAGATTCCTTTTGCTCATTTTTTATTGGGTTGTTTGTCTTATTATTGAGTTACAAGTCTTCTTTATATGTTCTGGGTATAAGTCCTTTATTAGGTTTGTGGGGTTTTGTGTGTGTGTGTGTGTGTGTGTGTGTGTGTGTGTGTTTGGTCTTGGAAGGTTGTAACCAGACTCCTAATAAAAACAACAACGATACCAATAAAAACACTAGCTCAGTCTTCTCTCCTGGGCATCAGCACCAATTCCTGCAACTTCTGCCTTTTGAATAGACAAGTTAGCCTTCCGGGGAACCGCGTTCAGGGGGATCCCTGTGGACGTTTACCTCTAAAACAACCAGTTTCAAGACTGCGGGATACAAACTAGCGAGGCATGGCGGCTCACTTCTGTAACCACAGCAGGCTGAGACAGGAGGACTGGGAAGTCAGGACCAGTCTGGATTCCGTGGTAAGCTCCAGGGTCCAGGACAGGACCTGCCTTGAAACAAAATAAGCACATAAACAAACACCACCAATGGAAGCAATCACGGCAAGAGGTAGCTTTTGTTATCAATCAGTAACAGCCACAGGGCTGGCCAGGTGGCTCAGCAGGCAAAGGCGCTTACTGCCAGACAGCCTGAGCTTGATCCACAGGACCCACACGAAAGAAGAAGGAGAAAGAGTCCCACAAGATGTTCTCCGACCTCCACAAGTGTACCCCGGGACATGTGCCATCCCGGCCCACACACCAACCCACACACAAATTCATTTACTGTGAAGGCCCTCGCACTATCACTGTGATGTTGTTTGGTTTTGTTGGTAGCCAAAGCCCAGGCAGCCTTGAACTGTTGGCAATCCACCTGTCTTAGCCTCTCAAGTGCTAAGATTAAAGGCATGAGGCACCACAGCCAGGAAGGCCCCCTGTTCGTTGTTGGGGTGTCTACTGCCGCTGGCTTTGAAACATGCCAAATGGAAACACTGATTGTGGGGCTGGAGAGATGGCTCAGCGGTTAAGAGCACTGACTGCTCTGCTGGAGGTCCTGAGTTCAAATCCCAGCAACCGCATGGTGCCTCTTCTGGTGTGTCTGAAGACAGCTGCAGTGTACTTACATATATAAAATAAATATTAAAAAAAAAAGAAAAGAAACACTGATTGTGTACCTCATTTACCAATCACCCATGTATTGATTGACTAGCTGATCTACATGAGCAAAACACATGTTATATCAAAAGAGACTGTCTGTAATTTAGACCAGCAGTGACTAATGTTTCCTGGGCACAGCACTGGATCTGAGCATCACCTTAACCAAACATAAAGGTGTAGATGTGTCTGCGGAAGAGGGCAAGTGAAGGGCTCAGTTCTCACCGGCCATAGCCGGCAACTAGCCAGTCACATCCCCTACACCCTGTATTTCCTACAGGACCTACAGCCTTGACACAGTAGACAAGTACTCTGCCACCTAGTCACATCCACAGACCTTTACATGGTTTTATTTTATGTGTAGGAGTGTGTCGCCTGCATGTGTGCCTATGTACCATGTGTGTGCAATGTCAGTGGAGGCCAGAAGAGGGTGCTGGAGCCTCTGAAACTGAAGTTACAGTCAGCTGTGAGCGGCCATGTGAGTGCTGAGAGCTGATCCCTGGCCCTCTGATAGCAGTAAGAACTCTTGACTGCTTAACTGTCTCTCTAGCTCCCTATAACCTCTTCCTTCCTTCCTTCCTTCCTTCCTTCCTTCCTTCCTTCCTTCCTCCCTCCCTCCCTCCCTCCCTCCCTCCCTCCCTCCCTCCTTCCCTTCCTTCCTTCCTTCCTTCCTTAAGATTTATTTTGGGGCTGGAGAGATGGCTCAACAGTTAAGAGCACCAACTGCTCTTCCAGAGGTCCTGAGTTCAATTCCCAGCAACTGCATGGTGGCTCATGACCATCTGTAATGGAGGCTGGTACCCTCTTCTGATGTGTCTGAAGAAAGCAATGGTGGTGTACTAATATGTATAAAATAAATAAGGATTTATTTTTAATTGTATGCATATGCATGTGTGCAACTATGTGCACATGCACACAGATGCCCACAGACAGAAGTGTCGAGGCCCCCAGAGCTTTAGTTACAGACAGCTGTGAACCACCTGTGGGTGCCGAGGGCTGGACTCAGAGCCTCTGGAGAAGCAGTTCCTGCTCCTGCAGCAGCGCTGTCTCTCCAGCCCCTCTCCAGCCCCTTCTATTTTTTCCTTTTAAATAGGATCATGCTAGTTAGGGTCTGGCACCAAGCTTGCTCTGGAGCCTGGGTGGGCATGAACTAGAGATCTTCCTCTCTGTCACCGGGGTAGCTGAAGCGACAGGCTTGTGTCTGGACAAATGTATCTCAAATAGGAAAACCAAGAAAGAACAGAGTAAACACAAGATGTATAGATATGAAGATAAAACAAACAAAAAAGCCTAAAAGGAACTCAAAGAGGCTCCTGACTCCATGGGTGTGACCCTGTAGGTTCTCACGGGAAGTTTGTATAGTATCTATCTTGTTAAAAATCATATATATATATATATATATATATAGGCTGGACAGTGGTGGCGCACGCCTTTAATCCCAGCACTTGGGAGGCAGAGGCAGGCGGATTTCTGAGTTCGAGGCCAGCCTGGTCTACAAAGTGAGTTCCAGGACAGCCAGGCCTACACAGAGAAACCCTGTCTCGAAAAAAACAAACAAAAAATCATACACACACACACACACACACACACACACATATACATATACATATACATATACATATACATATACATATACATATACATACATACACAAATTAACCACAAGGGTTAGTTACATTTTGTAAGGAAGGGTTTATTTTGACTCCCGGGGTTCAGTTGTTCCCAGTGAGGAGGGTGTGGCGGGAGCGAGAGGTAGCCGTCGGACCCTTCGGTATCTGCGGTCAGGAAGCAGAGCTGGATGGGCGTGTGCAGTTGGGAAGCAGAGAGGTGAACATGGCACTCAAGTTGTCCTCGGCTTCCTGCTCATTTTGGCACTCGAGCCCATGCACGAGATGGCCAGCCAGACCTACATGTGAGCCTCCGTCCCAAAGGGAAGCATGAGACAGTGAAGCAAGGGGTGCCCCGTAGTAACCTCGTGTGTGTGTGTGTGTGTGTGTGTGTGTGTGTGTGAGTGCACAAGTGTGAGAGTGTGTGTGTGTGTGTGAGTATGTAGGTAAATGTATGAGTGTGTGTGTGAGTACATTAGTGAATGTGAGTGAGTGTGAATGACTGTACGAGTATGTGAATGTGTGTGTGAGAGTGAGCATGTATGTGAGTGTGTGTGTATGAATGAGTGTGTGTTTGTGAGTGTTGTGTGTGAGTGTGTGTGTGAATGAGTGTATGAGTGTGTGAATGTGTGAGTGTGTGAGTGTGTGAGAGTATGTGAGTGTGAGTGTGTGTGTGAATGAGTGTGTATAAATGTGTGAGAGTGGTGTGAGTGTGTGTGTGTACGTGAGTGAGTGTGAGTGTGAATGAATATGTGAGTATGTGTGTGAGTATACGTGTAATTGTGTTTGTGAGGGTGATTATGTGAATGAGTGTGAGAAAGTTTATGTGTGAGTGTCTAAGTGATGTTTGAGGTTGTTGTGAATGTGTATATGAGTGTGTGAGTGTGTGAATGAGTGTGAGTATGTACGAGAGTAAGTATTGAGTAGTGTGAGCATGAGTGTGTGAGTGAATGTGTGAGGGTGTGAGTATGTGAATGAGTGAGTGTATGTATGTTTTTTGTGTGTGAGTGTATGGATGAATGTGTGTGTGTGTGTGTGTGTGTGTGTGTGTGTGTGTGTGTGTTTAGGAGGGAGAGAAGGGGAGGAAAAGAGGGAGAAAGAGAGAGAAGAGAGGCTCTGGCACACCATTTAAACTCAGTAGACCCGTGCCCTCCATCGAAGTCCCCACGGGACACTGGCTGTCGCCCCCCCCCCTCACCTGGCCGGCAGAGCTATGCAGGAGTGTGTGTGGCTTCCCTCCGGTGTCCCTGGGAGGACAATGCTGTGCCCTCAGGCTGGCTTGCTGCTTCAGCATCCCTGCAGCCACCCGTACAAACTGCCGCAGTTGGCCGCACTGTCTCTGACATCAGCAGGGCCAGCTGCCATCTCTGGCACTGGCGAAGGGACAGATCGCCGTGTTCCTGAGCGTGCTGTCTGTGCAGGGGAAGTGAGTGTGGGCGATGAGGAAAGGAAAGCAGGCACTATGGTTCAGCCAGTGTGTGTGTGTGGGGGTGTGACCAGGAAAGCAGGCACTGTGGTTCAGCCAGTGTGTGTGTGTGTGTGTGTGTGTGTGTGTGTGTGTGTGTGACCAGGAAAGCAGGCACTGTGGTTCAGCCAGTGGGGGGGTGTGGACCAGGAAAGCAGGCACTGTGGTTCAGCCAGTGGGGGGGTGTGGACCAGGAAAGCAGGCACTGTGGTTCAGCCAGTGGGGGGGTGTGGACCAGGAAAGCAGGCACTGCTGTTCAGCCAGTGGGGGTGTCGCCAGGTCAAGCTGCTGAGCAGAGCACTCAGGGCTGCTGATTATGCAAACGTGCTGTGAGGCTGGTGATCCAGGACCTCCCTGAGGTGCAGGGACACAGCAAAAGCCTTTGATCCGTCCACATAGCCATGCCTGCTATTTTATGTAATTCTGACAAAAAAAAAAAAAAAAAAAAAAAAAAAAAAAAACCCAGGTAGATGCTACCATCCCCGCACTTTCCAGATGGGCAAACTGAAGCAAGAAAAACATACAAATAGCCTAAAACTTTTTTCCCTTAGTTTTATGAGATTTGGTCTCACTACATGGGCCAGGCTGCTCTAACCCTGTGAACTTCTTGCATTAACCTCCTAAGTGCTGAGATTATGGGTGCCTGCCGTGGCATCTAGCTTGATAACTTCTTGCTACATGTTATTACAAAACAGGTCCCAAGCAGGCTCGTAAAACAACGCGACGTGTGTGCTGGGAGAGGACAGGAGGCGCTGGGAGCCAGGCTTGGGACCGTCCGCCTCTGGTGGCACCCCAAATATCTATCGCCTTTCTGAGAAACAGAAACGCTCCAGAGTCACAGTGACGGGTAAATGAGATCAAATCTGCCCAATCTGGGGCCACCAAATGACATTTAACTCAAGGTTAAACCTCAACATAAAAACAAACAAGGGACACTCAGGTTGCCTGGATTCTTCAACAATCTGACAACCCCGAAGGACCAGATGAAGAGCAGCCTAGCCGGGGCTTGAAGGGAGGTCCCGGGAGCTTCCAGACACCTTTCGACCAAGACAGTGAGTGGAAGGACACTCACCATCCTCCAAGGTCAGAGCCGAGGTTGCCATGACAGGGTGGTCACCCAGGATCTGCAGAACAAGGACAGAAGCCAGAATCTGGCCTGCTTCCTCCCGCCTAGGCCTCTCCTCTCCAGCAGTGGGCACTTGACATGTGGAAAATAGCGGTCAGGGCTGCAGGTGTCTGGAGGCTGGGAAAGCCATGGAGAGTGCAGGAGAGCTGGGCTCTGGGGGCCCCACCCAGGAGGCTAAAGGTGAGTGGAGCCTGGACACTGGCAAGGATCCAAGCAGGGGTGGGCTGAGGGCTGGCAGCAGCTGGCAGCAGTTATGGGCAGTGCTGGCGCGCCTCTCAATGCAGTCGGATGCTAGGGGGCGGGGATTGACATAAAGGAGAGGTTGCCCCCCCGCCCCCCCCAAGGTAGTCAGGGGCCCCCTTTTTCTTAGTCTCCTCATCCCTCTCTTCATTTTTCTACCACCCGGCTTCACTCCAAGGTTCCTAGGTGCGGGTGCTGGGGAATCCCCTGGCTGTCATTCATTCATTCATTCATTCATTCATTCACTGAGCATCTTCTACCCCCTGGGTACAGCTCTAAAGGGTGGAGGATAAAGGCATCTTTATCCTCCCGCACTGGTATTCTGGGGGCAAAGGACAACGCTCAATACATGCAGTAACTGTTTGAATTAGGATGCCACGTTCCTAGTGTTGTAAAGTTAAAGCAGAGCAAGCGATCTCCACACCCCTGGGAGCTCTTGTGGAGAGCGCTTCTGGGCTCCTGGGCTCCCTCAGCCCTTGGGTGTGGCCATGTGGATGGGTCAGAGATACCTAGAGTGGGTCTCAGTCACCTAGGAGCTGGCAGGAAATGCAGATCCTCTAGATGAAAACTCGAGGATCCGACATCCAGCATCCTGGTGCTTCTGAGTGCTAAAGATGGGGAAAGGTGGCTTTGAGGACAAGGACGCCCCCTGTGTTCTACACATTTGGGGGACTATGGATTTGTAGGTGGGCCAGGGGCTTATCCTAGTTCAGGCTGCTAAAATAAATACCAAGCCAGGTGTGGCGGCACATATCTCTAATACTCCAGTACTTGGAAGGCAGAGATAGGAAATTAGAAGATCAAGTCTAGCCTGGGTTACATGAAAACAAAATAAGACAGCCAGATGTGGTGGCACATGCCTGCAGTCCCAGTGCTCAGGAGGCAGAGGCAGGAGGATAGTCAAGTTCAGTCTGGTTTACATAGCAAATTCCAGTTCAACAGGGCTATAAAGGGAGACCCTGTCTCAAATAAAATGCAAGCAAGAAAACACGTACCATAAACTGGGCATCTTAACCACAGCAGAGATTAGTCTCACAATTCTGCATTCTGGGACGTTAAATATCAAGTTGCCGGTGGAGTCTGAGTCTGGCAAGGGCCTCCTTTCTAGTTAGTAGACAACGAATTTTCTCAGAATCCTCACGTTACAGGAGGGTTCCTTGGCTTCTCTCCAGTTTCCCCTCTAAGGACAGTATGTCCACCTCTCATGAGGTTGACAACCTAAACACCTTACGATGCCTCCCTACAATTTGAATTCAGGGTAGGATTTCAACCCTTAGCTTTTGGGGCTTTGCAGATATTCAGCCCATGCGGGAACTGATGCCAAAGGTCCTTGAACTATCAACGTGGGGCTTGGTGGTTACGGTGCTGTTGTTTGGATCTGGAGAGTTCCGGGGACGCTTGTGTGGTGAAGGCTTGGTCCTCAGCTGCTCGGGAAAGGGGGAGGCGGTAGGGACTTTGGAAGACTGGAAGTCATAAGGGCGTGTTCCTGAAGGGCATATAGGGACCCCAGACTTCTTCCTCAGTGTCTCCCTCCCTCCACTAAGCCCCCCTCCCACACACAATGATGTGTTCACTGCCATCCCACGGGCCTAAAAGTGGCTAGGCCAAGCGACTGTGGACTGAAACTCTGAAATTGTTCATCAAAATAAATGACGGAGCTGGGTGTGGTTGTGCGTGTCTTTAATCCTGGCACGAGAGAGGCAGAGGCAGGTAGATCTCCAGTTCAAGGTCAGCCTGGTCTATATATTGAGTTTCATATAAGTTCCAGTAAATAAAAATTAAAAAAAAATAATAATTGGCTGCTTTAAGTTTGATTTTCTGAAGTATTTTGTCACATAACAGAAAATCCTACACTCAGCTTCGGTTAGGCATACTTGAGGGGAGGGCAGAGAGAGGGGGAGGGCAAAGGGAGGGGAAGGGTAGAGGGAAGGGGAGGGTAGAAGGAGGCACACTAGAGAATGAAAGGCCAGACCACTGGACTAGGGCTGTTAGAATCCTGCCATGTGGCTTGAGGGGTGAGGGGCACTGAGAGGTGCGGGGCACTGAGGGGTGCGGGGCACTGAGGGGTGCGGGGCACTGAGGGGTGCGGGGCACTGAGGGGTGCGGGGCACTGAGGGGTGCGGGGCACTGAGGCAAGACTGCCACCTACCCGGGTTCTGCCCTGTCAGAATGCCCTGTGACAGGCATGGATGACATAGTGTTTGCTTGTAGCAAAGGAGCCTCGTTGCCCACAATTGCTCGTATGAAGCGAAAAGACTGCCTCAGGAACTCACAAAGAGCAAAGCAGGCAGAGGTCCTGACCCCTCCTCCGTGCCCCTCTGCTCTCCTGGACTGTGTCTAAGAACTGAGTTGGTACCTGTCGAGGTGCCCGGGTGGGAGGTCAGAACGGGGCTGCAGAGTGAGGTCAGAAGGTGAACCTGCCTTCTCGCAGCGGATCTGCACCGTTCCTCTCGGGGCTAGCCTTCTCTCTGCACCATTCCTCTCGGGGCTAGCCTTCTCTCTGCACCATTCCTCTCGGGGCTAGCCTTCTCTCAACGGCTCCCTCTTTCATTCTCTGTCCCTCTAGCTCTAGAGGTGGAAGGGATCTTGGCAAACAGGGCCGGGATCCCTCCCCTTGCTTGGTGCCCACTCCCACCCTTTCTATAAGCCTCCCCTTGGTAAATAACACGCCTGGAATTTCCCTAGTTTTCAGGAAGCCATCTGTTTCCCACGGGGACCCTGACTGACGAGAGAATGCCGTGAATAACAGCGGAAACTGGAGGTTCCTGGTATAGGCTCAGGGCAGAAGTGAAAAAAACAAGTTAGGAAAAAACGTGGAATAGAGGTGGCAAAGGAGGCACAGGGGAGGCTGGCACACCCGTGGGACATAGCCCCCAACGGTCTCTAGCACCGGGGCACAGAAGTCAGAAATAAACCAAGGAATGAACTAGTAAAAGCATCATCCAGACCTAGCTCTGGCCCCTCTCCTCCCACGGGGGTGGGGTGGGGTGGGGCAGGGGGTGGGGGGCACAGAGGCTAAGAGCTGGGAAAATAAGAATCATTCCTTAATTTACAGAAGACACCCTCCACGCCACCCTCTGTGTGCTGTTGACACCTGGAATGCCCGGCCTGGGCATGGGGCTTGGGGAGAGAGAGCGGGGTATGCAGCGCATGGCTGTGGAACTGAGCCAGTCCCTGGGCTGCTGGTTAGAGCCCTGTTCCAAGGAGGCATCTACTCTGCAGCCATGCGCGAGGGGTGGGGTCTTCCTGGCCCTGGAGAATAACTGGTCCCCACTCCATCTGCCTCATGCCTTGCAAATCCTAACACTTGCCAGGGGCTTTGGCATTCAGACTTCCTCCCCCATCCCAGAGGGCCAGTGTCAGAAGGCCTGCTTGCAGGCGCGTAAACCTCTCTAGAGTGTAGAGCCTTGTGTGCCATCTCCGGGCAGGAGTTCCCTGCTGACACTCAGCTCTAATGGTGCTTATGTCTTTTCCGTAGTATTTTGTTTGTTTGTTTTCCGATGGAGACAGCAATTTTCTCTTCTGTCTGTTAGATTTGCCTCTGTCCAGGCACCTGGAGTCAACACTGGATACGTGAGACCCTTATAGAACGTTCTAGATAGTCACCTGTTGATGCCAGCCTTTCTTTCCCTTTAAAATACATTCTTACTAATTAAGAATTTTACTCAATATATTTTTGATTCCAACCACTGCACACTCCTTCCCAGCTCCTCCCAGATCTTTCCCCTAGCTCACCAGCCCTTCCCTCTTTCTTAGTAATCCACCATGTCCAATTCACAACTGCCTGTCCTCAGGGTGTGGTCACCTGGCAGTGTCTGATCCTACCGGGATCTATACTAAAGAAAACTGTCTCTGGCAGAAGCCATCAACTGTCAACAGCACCTCGCAATGTTGACCGGTTTGATCTTCTACAGGTCTTGTGCAGGTAGCCACTGCTGCTGTAGGCTCATGAGTGCAGGGGTTCTGTGTGGACACTGGTTCTGTCTGGCCCCAACCTCTGGCTCTTCCAAGATGGTCACTGAGCCCTGTGTGTGTGTGTGTGTGTGTGTGTGTGTGTGTACACATTTGTGTGAGTGTGTGCAGATGCATGTGCACTTGTGTGCATGCATGTGCACATGTATGTGCATGTGATACCCATGCCCCATTTGTGGCTGACATGTATTCTCTGAGCTTGGATCAGAGGTGAGTTTCTTCATTAATTTCTCTGTTGCACAAAGACACTTCTCTGATGATCTCTCTAGAGATACAGTTTAGAGGCCAGCTTGGTACTTTGGTCATCTTAATTAGGGTTTCTGTTGCTGTGCTAAAACACCATGACTGAAAGCAACGTGGGAAGGAAGGGTTTATTTCAGCTTCCAGTTACATCGCACATAGCCCTTCCCTGAAGGAAGCCAGGCAGGAGTCCCGAGGAGAGGACTGAAGACTCTGTGGAGGAGCGCTGCTTATTGCCTTATTCTCACCGACTTGTTTCTTATTGGCTTTCTTATTTTTTTTTATTTCTTATACAAATCAGGACTACCTCCCCAGGGGTGACACCACCCACTGTGGGTTGGCCCACCTACATCAATCATTAACCAAGAAAATGCACTCTAGACTTGCCAGTAGGAAATCTGATGAAGACATTTATGTCTCCATCAAGAGGAACCAGCCATGGTTCCTTTTTCCCAGATGAGTTTAACTTATGTCAAGTTAAAAAGCAACAAACAAACAAACAAACAAACAAACAAAAGAAAACCAACCAGCACAGCCTATTTAGTGGAGTAACAGCAGCCGATTCGCTCCCAGGGCCTGTGAGCTCCCTTCCGTGGATTCTTGGCCAGACTTACAAATGCCATCTTCGCTGACTTCCTTCGTACAAACTCTTCATGCCCACGGGAGAGGTGGAAGAGGGTTGGTTCACAGCCAGCCACTGTGCAAATTCCCTGGAAGCCACGGTGGCAGAAAGTTCCTGCTCCCTTTGTCTCTCTGCCACCCCACCACACACTGACTGGCAGCAGAGGGGCGTGGTGCCGGTGACAGCCTTACTGCTGGCCACTGTGGTGGAGGAGACCGGATCCCCAGGGTTCGAAGAGCTTTGTTCTCCCAGCCCCTCCCGTGCCTCAGGACTGCGCTAGATGCTCTGGCTTTACAATATGCAGTGCTGGGCTTGGTTTCCTGTTCAGGAGCCCACTTCGGGGGCAGGGAGGTTAAACTAGAAGTCAGTGGGACTTCTAGTTTAATGCTGGGAGCAAAGGGGAGGAAGCCGGTGTGACGCGGCCGTGGTGGGGCCAGTGCCCAGGTCAGCTCCTACTGAAGTGAGGGTAGGACTGCAGGCTTGGGTGCAGGCTCCTGCTGGACAAAGGAAGGGGGCCTGAGCCGTAACCCTGGAAAGTGTCAAAGCTGACACTGTCACCACTGAGCTTCCCTCTACCAAATCTGCTATCCCATCCCCACCCCAGTCCCCAGCACCGAGCAGAAGCTGAGGGCCATCCTGGCCTTTCTCCTGCCCTCCCAGAGTCCCACCATTCAAACCATGTCCTAAACAAGACCCCGCCCCTCATTTCTCCTCTCTCTACTCTAGCCTAGTATCTGTCCCCTCCTGAAGCAGGCCAGCTAGCCTTCCTAACTGTCCCTGGGCACTGGAAAATGTAACTCAGGTCTCTCTGCACCTTTGGGATCTCATCAGGACACATCTGGGCACAGAACACACACTTAAACCCCAGCTCACCTGCTCTCTCCCTGTCCTGTCACAGCCCTGAGTACACCCCACTAGCACCTTCCTTCCCCACTCCCCTCCTCCTCAACTTCACAAGGCTGTGTCCTCAGAACTCAGGTACCGACTCCAATGCTACCTTCTGCTGGCAAAGCAGCCATCTCTGTCGCATTATCTGGTTTTATAACTTTAAAGTACATTTGCCAGAATTTAACATCTCCTTCCCTGACAGGAATATGGACTCTGTGAGGACAAGGGACTTCATCTATCCTGTTTGAAATTAGGTCACTAGCACACAGGACATGTGTTGACTGAATTGGCTTCCTGGCACCTGGGAGAGAGCACATTGGTGTGTCTAATGGGGGAGGTCATGATAGGGTGACTCTGAGGTCAGCAGTCGGAGAAAGTAAGATTCCTCCCAGTATCTGGGGAAACTGAAGGAAGGTCTGAAAGTGAACAGAGTGGAGACGTGGCTACGTGCCGTATCGCGCAGGGAGGTAGATGATCACAGGTCTTTCTCCTTGGGAAAGCGACGGGGAGGGCGTGGGGCAGCCACATGTGGGCTGCTGGGGTATGAGAGAGGAATGGGAAGAGGTGAACTGAAGTTGTGCTTGGGAAGGTCTTATGGAGTCCGTTGTGCCTGCCCCCAAGTCAGATGCGAAAGTCCTCACCTTAATACACCTCAGAACGTGTCTGTGGCTGCAAGACAGAGGAAATGAGGGCTAAATGAGGTTCTGTGGCTGGGCCCCAGTCCAACTATGACTGGCATCCTATAAAGAGGGAAGCAACATGTATGCGAAAGCACACGGAAGACTCTAGAAGAGGCAAGTGCCAGCCATCGGCGAGACCACAAGGTAGGTCTTGGAGAACCCACCCTGACTTGGATTTCATCTTTTAAATTTGACTTTGGAATTCTAGCCTCTAAAACCATTTCCGCCTGTTTCTGTTGTCTAAGCCACTCAACTCTGTATGTGGTACTTTTCCATGGTAACCTATACATGTCTTACATTCTAAAGAGATTTTATCTTACTATATAGTTTGACTCAAAAAAAAAAATCAAACAAAATGGCATAGCAACAGACTGATAAAAATGAGCACAAGCAAGGGTAAGTTTTGGTGACAGCCTATGTCCCGCTATCACGGGATGAGAGTGGCGGTCTTCCTTTGAAATAAGCCCCTAAATAAGTCTAATGATGAGAAAACCATCTCCTACATGTCAAAGAGGAGCCTTCTACGGAACATGCCCTGATTAGTCTTTTGTTAACTTGACCTGGTCATCTAGGAAGAGCAAACCTCAGCTGAGAAAATGCCACCATGAGATGGCCTGTGGGCATTTTCTTGATTAATAATTGATGTGGGAGGGACCAGCGCACTGTGGGTGGTCCCTACCCTGGGCAGGTGAGAAGGCCAAGCAAGCCATGGAGAGTAAATCGGTACACAGCACTCCTCCGTGGTCTCCTAAGTTCCTACCTTGACTTCCCTTCATGGTGGACTTGAGAAATAAACTCTTTTCAGGCGGTCACAGAAACAAACCAGGACTCCATGTAAAACACTGACACCGAGGCCAGCAGGGCTGGCGAATGCCTTTAATCCCAGCACTCGGGAGGCAGAGGCAGGCAGGTCTCTGAGTTCAAGTCCACCCTAGTCTACAGCGTGAGTTCCAGGCCAGCCAGGGCTACACGGAGAAACCCTGTCTCGAAAAACCAAAACCAAGACCCAACCAAACCAAACCAGCACTGCCTCAGACACCTGCAGTCACATCGCTGGGGAGACGGAGACGGGCGGATCCTTGACGGCCAGCCAGGCAACCGGAATCGATGAGCTCCAGATCCACTGAGAGCCCTTGCCTCAAAAAATACGACAGAAGACTAGAGGGGCCGCTCGGCAGTTAAGAGCTCTTCCAGAGGACCTGGGTTCAAATCCAAGCACTGACCCGATGGCGTGAAACCATCTGTAACTCTGGCTTTGAGGATCTCCTGCCCCCCCCCCACACACACACATACACACATGTGGTGCAGGCATACATGGAGGAAAAACACCCAAGCACATAAAACCACCAGCATTCACACAAACATGAACATACCCTCAGAATAATGATAATTAGAGGAAATAGGGCAGGAAAGGTCTACAGAGGGCCACACCCTACAAGTGGTTTCACTGAAGGCTCTTTCACTTTATGGCCGTGCAAGGGAGATGTGAGGTAGGTCGAAACCGTATTTCACATTTTGGACTTTGATCTTTGTGTGGGCAGTTAGTGTTGGTTTCAATACACCGCAGTGACTCTAGACAGCAGGAAAGTCCCAGTCAACTGTGCGATCGATCATCAGGAAATGGTACTCTGGGGTTCTGTGGATTCCTGCTGAGGCAGGAGCTTACGGGTACCACGTGTTCCACGTCAATGTGCTGATTGGAACACAAGCCCTGGGTGAGAGCGGCTGCAAAGGTGGTGTAAATATTCCACTCTAAGACTGTTCTGAAAATAAGACTTGTTAAAAACAAACAAAAGCCACCTAATTGTGCCAAGTCTGACTTATATCTGTCCCTGGTGCGCCCAGTCCCATCCCCACCTGCAGGCATTCTTGTATTTGAGTTGGAACCGTCCCTGAATTTCATTATGTAAATGCGAGTATATGCTAATTTTCTTCAAGGGTGTTTTAATTTGCTTTGAAGGGTACCTAACCATTTTTAGTATACAATACCAGAAAGGTGCAGAACAGAAGAGAGTACAACACGCCTCACAGACTCACCATCCTGACTGAAGACTACTGAGGATTCACCAGTTACAGCTCAGCTGCTCCTCACTGCCTCATCCTGTCTTGGGCACCAACTCTAGCCTAGACTTCTCACGAGTGCTGGGACACATCCCTGAACAATATGGGCATCTTGTAAACCCTAATGCCTGCATTCTACCACTAAATGTGATTTGGGTGGGCCTCGGATGAACCCTGGTGTACATTATGGGAGATGCTAAAGGGTTTATGGTGAATCTGTGTCTGTGTTCAGGAGCTGTGGGAAATAGTTGAGGCTTGGTGGAAGCTAGAGTCTGGGGGCTGGGGGGGGAAGCAGTTATAAATGTCTTTTTTTAAGGTACAAGAAGATGGGGCCCGAACACTGGTGTCACCTTTGGGATGGAAAGAACCTGCTGGCCAGCCTGGCTTGGTAAATACTGCCTGGAAGTGATCCTGGAAGACACAGGGCATCACTTCTGTGCCCAGGAGTTCTGCAGGTAAAACTAAGAGGCTTGAGAGATGGATGGCTGCTTTTCTAAAGGACTAAGAAGGTTCCCAGCACTCATGTTAGGCCGTTCAGAGCTGCCTGTCACTTCAGGTCCAGGCACCTGAATGTCCAAATGCATGTGTGCACCCATACACACAGACCATATGAATACAATAAATGCATGTGTGCATCAATACACACAGACCATATGAATACAATAAATGCATGTGTGCATCAATACACACAGACCATATGAATACAATAAATGCATGTGTGCATCAATACACACAGACCATATGAATACAATAAATGCATGTGTATGTGTGCATCAATACATACAGACCTTATATATACAATAAATGCATGTGTGCACCAATACACACAGACCATATACATAAATAAAACTTTAGATTTGTTTTTATGTATATGTCTGTGTGCTGCATGTGTGTGCACATTTGAAGAGGACAAGAGAGGATATGATTCCCTGGAACTGGCATTACAGAGCTGTGAGCAGTCATGTAGGTTCTGGAGATGAACTCTGGGAAAAGCAGCCAGTGCTCTTGGCTACTGAGCCATCCCGCAGTCCCCCCCAAAACATCTTTTTTTTTTTTCCCATTAAGATCTTATAGTCAAGGTCCTCTTAGGAGAGTAGATGACATTTTTCCAGGCTTGTCTTTTGTTGGACATAAATGGGTCAACATCTATCCCTTTACAACCCATGGATATTAGTACTTCAGGACTGAAAGGCCCCAGAGATTACAGACTCTAACCCTGCTTCTGCTTCAGATGGGAAATGCAAAGCCCAGAAAAACAGTATGAGTTGCCTGAGACCTTGCAGGAAATGGAGCAGAGCTGGAATTGGGGCCCAGGTCTCTTGACATCTGATCTAAATCACTCATTCCCCAAACGTCTTCTCTCAAAATCCTGCTCCCAGAAAGGATGTGTCACTGACCATTCATGGTCCACATGTATTCAGTCTTAAAACCCTAGGGACATTTTACACCAAACCTGCTTGCTCACGATAACGTAACTACAGAATTCACAGGGCGGCTGGCACATGCCACAAACTGCTAGAAGTATTCATACATCACACCTGAGCTTCCCCCAGAGAGGTACTATTATCCTACCACATCCTACGACAGAGATGTACTTGCCTAAGATCACACAGCGAGGGTGTGTCAGCAGTGGTGTGGAAGCAAGTCTGTTCAACTGGAAAGTCCACGCTCTCAATCACTAACCCCCATGGCCTCTTAAGCCCAGGCGTGGCTGCCCATAGGGGCTGGTGTAACTCTGGCCTCCTCCCTCTCGGCCCCCACTTAGCTGCAGCCTCCCGCCACTCAAGAGAACCAGACTGGCTATACACTGCCCCTGATCAACATCTGCTGCCCTCTCCAGGGGTTGGGTACTTCCCAAAGTGATCTACCCTTTCTGTGTTTGGGGTCACCCAGCGGTCTTCATGTTTCTGGAATCTCATGGAAGTTTAAGCCCGGTGCAGTTCATCAGCCGCTGTGTCTCATCTGTCAGAGTTCAGGCAAATGGCACAATGTGGAGTACTCAGAAAGGGTGCCTGCCTACCCGGCAGCCTCTGCTGAGGGTCTGCTCTGGGCCCTGCTCTAGCCTCTGTCACTCAGGCTCCCAGGCTGGAGGGAAAAATGACACGGGAGACAGCGTTCTAAGGACAGATCCGGACCCTCAAGATACAGATTGGACCCTGCCCTGGGACGTTCCAGCTGGATCTCCAAGGATGCTGACACAGGTGGGGATGGACCCTTTAGTCTCGGGATGGATCCTGTGAAGGGCTGAGGCTGAGAGCCTGTGTGTCTTGTCCAGGAAGGCTTCAATGGCTCAGCCCGCGGTGGAAGCGGGGCAGAGTCCCAGGTCTCTGGGGCCCGGGGCACTGAGCGCTATGCTATCGGCTGATGTAGACACATCGGGGACACCCTGTGCCCGCCAGATAGGTTCCGGCCTGTAGACTTACAAAGCGCTGGAACCTTTGGGGGGGGGTATGTTACGGTCAGAGTTGGTCTGTGGTCAGCTCGCCACTGGCCTCTCGGACCTGAGAGGTTCGAGGCTCCACCGGTCGCGACTGACTCTGTGCGGGACCCAGCCGCCCTTTCCTCTCTGTCTTTTGCTTCCTATTCGTCCGAGGTGATCCTGAGCCAAAGTCTCGCAGACACAAGGTACGGAGGACCCTCGACGCCCCAAAGCCCCCTCGGCTGGTATGCAGGAGAGGGGGCGGGGCCGGCGTCCGCAGCGCGCCCCTCCCCCGCTGCCGAGAGCGCAGACGCGCACGAGCGCGCTCTCACCTGGCCGCCGCGGGGAAGCCCCGCCCTCTCGTCCCGCCTACCCCGCCGGACCAATCATAGGTGGCGTAGGCGGGTGGGGGAGCGACGCGTGGGGCGGGGCCTCCGCAGCCTGCGGGGTGAGCCGAGTGGGTGGCGGAAGGCGGCCGGCTTCGGCAGAGGCGGCGGCGGAGGCTAAGGGACGGCGACGCGGCACGCGGGGCGGCGCGACAGGACGGGCGAGGGCTGCGCGGCTCTCCGCAGCTGCCGCCTCGCCGCAGCCGGGCCGCAGGGCGCCGCAGCGGGTGCGCGGCCTGTGAGGCGGCCGGAGCGGCGTCCTGTCAGGCGGCGCGGGCGCGGGCGCGGCGGACGGCGCCGCGATGATGCCGGTGGGTGCGGGCGGCGGCGCCGCGTTCCCCGGCCCCCGCGCGAGGCGGGCCCGGCAGGGAGGAAGCGGCGGGCGGGCGCGCAGGGCGGGCGGGCGCAGGGGCAGGTGGGGGCGGCGGCTGTCAGCGGGCGGGCGAGCGTGGGCGGGGTCGCGGACCGGGTGAGCGGCCTCCGCAGGGCTGCGGGCTGCGCGGGGCTGCGGCGTGTACGGCCCCTCCCGGCCAGCGGTCCGTGCCTCGATTTCCTCGCGGCGCCTTGGGAGCCCGCGGTGAGGACACCCGAGTGCGGTGTTCGCACGCTCGGAATTCACGGTTTCCCTGCACTGGGTGGAACGCACGCCGTGCGTGGATTCAGAGAGCCATCTTAGGAATCCCCTTGCCGAGGCTTCCCCGTGGGTACATTTGCTCCACCTGGCGTGATGTCCCTATGCCCTTAAGGTTGAGCTGGTTGTATGTCTCTCGAGCCTTTGTCCTCCTCTCAAGGATGCTTTTGGCCAGGAAGACCTTCGTCTTTGGGGGCTGCCACCTTCCTTGTCTTTTCCTTTACCTGCGTGCAATACAAGCGGCGGTGGGTGCTGAATTCTCTCTCTCTCTCTCTCTCTCTCTCTCTCAAGATAGGCGTCTTGTGAAGTATATACGTTGTAATTAATGGAGGAAAAAAACGCGAAATAGATTGTACCCAGTTGGACGTATTTTTTTTTTTTAAGAGTGTCTATTGAGTAAAATTCTCAGACTAATAAAGTAACACGCAATCCATTTTTGTTGTTCGATTGTTTTTGAAGTGCTGGGGATCAAACCTGGGCTTTGCAGGGCTAGGCCAATGTTCTATCACTGAGTTTAGACATCCCAGCTCCACGGGGGGTGGGGGGGGGGAAGGAAGCCTACGTGGAAGATCACGTTTCAGAGGAGAAATGTCTCTGCATTTTTACTTGAATACTGTCGTTCTGCTATTCTGCACCCAAGCTGGTTAGTTTACAAACCACCTCCCCCCCCCTTTCAAATAATTTCCTGTTTCTTGATAATCTCTTCTCCCCCTTTTTGAACTGATTCCAACCCCTGGTGTTTTTGTGGAGTTTTAAGATTTGACCTACTTGATCCTTAAATCCTTTGGTGTTAGGCTTGTTGAATGCTAAACATGTTTTTAAACGATTCTCTTGTAATGGAAAGAACATTAAATGGACATCAGAAGAACTTTTTAGTATTGTGTCCCTGACAGTGTTGAGCCTGAATTGCGTCTAAAATAGGGAAAAGAACATACCAGTATTTGAAGTATGACCCTGAAGATCAACCAGGACGCTTTTCAAAAGTGTTAAGCAGAGTGCCATACCATATTTTTAATATAGCTTTGGGATTTCAGTGTGAAATTTAAATCTCTGCAAGATACACTTTATTTCCTCCTTTTTCTTATTGGCTTAATGTCAAAAAGGTATTGTGGTATTTTGGAATTTTGAAAACAGTTTCAGTTAAGTCCTGATAGTTATGGTGATAATGCAGTCACACTGTAGTAATACTGAAGATTATCAAATGCCTGGCAGGTTCTATCACTGATTGTGTAGCGTTTAACTATAAATGCCCTGTGAGGAAACTTGGATTACTTTTCCATATGTTAGCTCAGACATTTTTACTTCTATCCATGCGGTTGGAGTTGCCAGTCTAGACAACAAATTTTGTTTTTAAAATGTTTGTTTAGCCTGAAAATGGGATATGTACTTTAAAACTCAAATAGTGCTTTTTAAAGATCTTTTATTAGTTTAACACTGCTTTTGTTTTAAGATACTTTGAGAAACCAATGGTGTTTTTCTTAATCCCTCTCTTGTGTCTTTTATTATTGTATTTTCTTCTTTATCTCTAAAGATATTGCTTGTGTGGTTGAGTCCTTCCTCTGTCAGCACTGGTGGAGGGGGGACTTGTAAATTTAATATAATTTTTAAGAACACATCTTTCCTTCTTGATATCTTATATCATGTATCCAAAGTATAAATGTGATTTTTCTGACTTTATTGTATATTTGGTGTTGATCATCACAGTGAATCATCACAGGAAGATTGATTCTTATTCTATGGTTATACAAAGCAGCAGGACTGTCAGAATGTAATACACATTAGGATCAAATGCAATATAAAATACCCTAGGTACTATAAAAATTAACAAAACAAAGTGCTTCTCTTCATACCTTTTTTAGCAGTGTTTTTCTGAATTATACTCTTTAAATTACATTTATCTGTTGTATGTGCACATTACTGCTATTAAGTATATAGATCAGAAGATAGTTTACAGAAGGGTCTCTCCTCCCTCCAGGTGGGTCTCTGGGATCAAACTCAGGCTGTCGCTTGATAGCAGTGCTTCACCCTTCTCACTGGTCACCTGAGCTATAATTTTAAAAAGTGATCCCTTAAATTATCAAAGTGATGGTGGATTTTTGTTGTTTTTGAACATAATGTTTTTTCTGTGTAGTCTCGGCTGTTCTTTATAGATTAGGCTGGCCTCTAAACTCAGAGACCTGCCTGTCTCTGCCTCCCAAGTGAGTATTTTTTTAACTAACCTTTGTGTGGGCTCCTTGACAGTACACATTTATAGTAGACCTCAAGTAGACTGGGGCACTTCAAGCATTCATTGTCCATGTAGGTAGATAGTGGTTACCAGGTCGGGCAATGCAGATTTGAGACTTACTTGTGTGTAGTGTTGGTCTGTGGTGACTTTTAACTGATCAGATGGTTGTGTACTGCACCGGATCTCAGCTGCTGAAAATCAGCGAAGGGTGGCCAAGTTCCCATCTGACAAAGTCTTTGTAAAAGACATCTGTCTGCTTGTTGTATAAAGTCCCAAGACTTTGGGCCTTTAATCCCTGCACTTGGGAGATGGAAGCAGAGAATCTCTGAGATCAAGGCAGAAAAAAGCTAGCCTACATAGTGAGTTCAGGACAGCCAGAGCTACATCAAGAGACCTTGTGTCAGAAAATAAAATAAGTTCTGTGACTTTCTACTTTTTTTTTCTTTTGGTGGTTTTTGCTTTGAGACAAAGTCTCACCATGTAACCTTGGCTGGCCTAGAACTTACTTTGTAGACCAGGGTGGCCTCAAACTCAGGGATTGACTTGCTCCTGCTTTCTGAAAGCTGGAATCAAAGATATGCACCACCACATCTGGCAACTTCCTGCTTTTAAAGATGAATTTTAAAAATTAACCCTTATATTATGTTCCTGACATTAATCATTCCTTTTCTGGATGACCCTTTAGAAACATTTTTCCTCAGAGGACTCTGCATCCTACTAGAGAGCCTCACTCAGTCACGTTCATTGCTGTTCTGCTCATAATAGCCCAAACTGGAGACAGCCTAGGTGTCTGTCAACTGATGACTGCATAGTGAACAGTTACACAATGGACTATTATTTAGCTGTTAAGGAAAAATTATATTCTGAAAATTTCAGGTAAATGGATGGAGCTAGGAAAAAAAAACCCATCCCAAATGAAGTAACCCAGACACAAAAGACAAATACTACCTTTTCTCTTATCTCTGGATATTAGCTTTTAAGCTCTCAGTATGTGCTACAATCCACAGAGGCTAGGTACCTAGGGAAGGAGAAAAGGCTCTCCCAGGCAAGGGGAACTAGAATAGAGTGTCGTGGGAAGACAAAGGGGAAACGATGAGTAGGATTAGAGAGAGGGGAAGGCAGAGGAAGGTAAGAAGGGAATATGGAGAGGGACCACTAGCACCAAAGGCCATTTCAAAAACTGTATTGGAACCTCCTGTTAAAATCTTCCTAAAATATAGACATGTGAAAAGACTCTAAACAGAATCACCAAATAATAGGGGAGCAGTGCCCCAACTAGATATCTGATGCCACCAAGCACAAAACCTCCAGTTCCAGGAGTGGGTTACATCTTGTTTACATGTTGGCCAAAGGGGTTCCATGGAGACCCGCCAACATAAGCCAAGGCTATTGGTTACTCTCTGCTATTTGATGAAGGCCCGACTGCTGAAGACAACACTTCTGTTAGAGAACAGAGAGAAGTCGAGCCGGTACCTGACTAGAAACTCTGCCCCTACTGAATAGCATTCAAGGTACTGGAAGGTACTGTGCATGCTACAATCCCTAGTGACCTTCTGCAAGCTATACTAGTATAACAGTGGCCCAGATGTTAGGAGAGGAACCAACCACTTTTGGATTGGCTTTAAGGCCCACTCCATGAGATGAAACCGATATCTAACACTGCTAAAGTGGCTAAGAATCTACAACTAGATAGCTTACAGGCCTATTCTGTTAAAGGAACAGAGCAAGAAAACGAGTCCATGTGGCATACTGCTACATCCATAAATCAGAGCCTCTCCCAGCCCGCATCAGACGCTTGTACTTGCAGTCGATGAGAACAGAGAGACCCAGACTGGATAGTGTGCAGAAAGAGAAGCACCAGAGCACCCAGACCTAAATGGGATGCTTCGTCAAACCCTTCCCTCAGGGCTCAGGGACTCAGTAGAAGAGGAGACGGGAGGATTCTAGGAGCCAGAGGGATGCATGACACCAAGGAAAAAGGTGTCTTCCAGAAACCACAGGACCAACGTACATGTAAACTGAGACACTAAGACACACATAAATACAGAGAGTCCCAGCACTGAGAGGGCTAAGTGGACACAAAGGGCTTTACCCCTAACCAACAAGCCACCTGCACTTGATGCCCGTTAGCAAAGGATTTGTGTGTGTGTGTGTGTGCGCGCGCGCGGCGCCAGTAAAGTCTCATTGCATATATCAGTGATATTTCAGGGCAGGTCCCATGCTCAGAAGTAGCTAACCGCCGGGCATGGTGGCGCACGCCTGTAATCCCAGCACTTGGGAGGCAGAGGCAAGCGGATTTCTGAGTTCAAGGTCAGCCTGGTCTACAGAGTGAGTTCCAGGACAGCCAGGACTACACAGAGAAACCCTGTCTCGAAAAACCAACAAAACAAAACAAAACAAAACAAAACAAAACAAAACAAAACAAAACAAAAAAAAAAAAGAGGAAGTAGTTAACCAATACAAAATTAACTCAGTGGTGTTTTTGTGGACTTTTGCTTTCCTGTGTGTGTGTGTGTGTGTGTGTGTTTGAGTGTGTATAAGAGAAAGGAACAAAGTTGGATAGGTAGGGAGGTGGGGAAGGTATGAGAGGAATTGGAGGAGAAACGCTCAAAATATACTGTAGGAATTATTTTCAAGAAAAACAAGAAAACCATTTTCTACCCCTACCCCAGAAAAAGTTTGCCTAAGATGCTGGAGAGGCGGCTTATCTGTTAAGAGCACTCGCTAGTGCTCCAGAGCGCCAGGTTTGAGTCCCAGCACCCAAGTGGAAGTTCCCAACTGGAACTCCAGTTCCAGAGTATACAACACTGTTTTCTGTTTCTCTTAGTTACCAGGCATGGATGTGATACACAGACATACATGAAGGTAAATACACATATATACATTTAAAACAGCAAAGCTTCTTTTTAATGTTTGCCTAAGGGAAAGGGTAGATTTAAAGAATGCCATCAGACCCAGTCGGCCTGATAATGTTGAGAACCTACCTAGACAAATTGAATAAAAATAAAAATTTTTATTTAAAAGTGAAAAGCCACCCTACGCCACGGAGCCGCTGTTTGTTGAAAGAGTGGCATTTGGGACTGGAAGAGCTTTTTAGAGGGATGGGACATACTATGGGATGGAGCTAAGGCTGTTTTCCCCTTCCAAAAGGAGGCTAGCAGGAAGTGGCACAGCTTTGAAGTGTGTCTGTGTGAGGAGGATGCTTCGGTGGTGATGCTAGCCCTGGGGCTCCTTGGCCTCTGCTGGACTGTCCTGTCTGACCGCCTGGTTCCACCGAATGTGCTCTTGGAGCCCTTGAGCACGCTCATTGTACGGTATGGGTCATGTGCAGTTCGGGCTATACTTAGCTTTTATTAAACAAATATCTCAAGTCTTCAATGAATTTTTTCCTAACTATGTAGAAATATTTTAAGATACAGAATAGGTCTTTTTCCTTATAAACTCAACTGTCACACAGGTGACACAACACCTGTGAGAGACTGGGATTCCACCTCCCCACTTGGTAATGATGTGGCCTTTTAACTTAATAGCTTGTGACCTTAGCTTCTCATATGTCCAATGAGTTGAACTTGGTAGTTTCCAAGTATTTGTAGTTGGCTTAGGGCAGAAACTTTCCTGAAGCTGACATTCATTTTGTCCACACCAAAGACCAAGGCATCCTAACTCTTACATGGCAACCTAGTATCAAGAAGTCAGTGTGATGGAGCAGCTCAGGAGAACTCAGGTACTAGCGTTATGTAGGTGATTACTCAATAAGCTTGACTTTATACTGTAAGGAACACTCAAGACTGCAGAAGAGGCTTTAAATTATTCTTCCTCCAAGTAAAATTACACATGCAAGACCACTTAGACACAATGTATTTCTGTACTACTCACAGATTTCCAAATGAGAAGCCCATCCCGCTGGTCCAAGTGTTATGTATCAAAGTTACTGGTGCCGTTTTTTCTGAACATGCTGAGGTTTAAGAGGAGCACTCTTCTTCAGGCTCCACTTGAGGCCAGGAGCGTGGCAGCTTCGTGGCTTCCTGAGAGCGTGCGCTCAGCAAGTGGCATTTGTCCCGCGTGTTCCGGCAGTGCAGCCGCTTCATGCTGACTTACATCTGTGTGTGGAAAGGGAGCTCTGAGAGGTAAAGGAAGGTGACCAAGTTCTCCAGGCTAGTAAGTGGTGGGGCAGTGTGTAAAGACACAGGCTCTGACTCAGACACCTCTGCTCCTTGTCCTTGTGCCAGTCACTGGGGAGTTTGCCATAGTCGAGCGTGTGCCAGAGGTGCTGCTAAGTGGATCTGGCAGAAAGGTGTTTTCTCTTCTGCTCGTGTCAAACAAAGCCTACCATGGAAAGGCTCCCAAGGCTGCCGTTCTTGGTAGTTTCCCTGCCTGCATTATGTTTGTGTGTGCTTCCGTTTTTAGCATCCTTCAGTGTATGGCCGCATAGACGCTTTGTAGAAAAGCTTAAAATACCACTGGGCTATTATGTTAACGTTACATAACTGGGTGTCAGCATGCATCTTTGTGTGTTTGCCCAGATGGAGAATGGTTGTTCAGCACAGAGTGGTGGGGTTTGGGGCCTTGAAGCGCTGTTGCCATAGTTATTTCACAGACTGTGCTTCTAGGGCCCAAGAACTAGTATAATCAGGTTCTATTGTGACACTTTCTTGGCTTGATCGCCTTGCTTTATTTTGCTGCAAAGATAGCTTTATGACTGTTGTACCTACTAATTGATAAGCAAAGCTGCTGCTACTAGATTTTATAAAATAAGAATGTGAGGTGACAGCATGCAGAACAATGAAAGGCCTGAAAAATGAGAGGCAGTTTTGTTAAGATTAATAAATGAAATCTAAAATATGAATGTACATGTCGGTGCAGGGTGCGATTGGTATTTTGGTATGTTTAAAGGAAATGTTAACTGAAGATGTGGCACAGCGTGATTGATAGCCTATGCCATGATTGTCACCATCATAGTTGAAGCACATGCAAAGGCCCTGTGGTGGGAGTATGCACAGTATTGCTGGACACACTGGGAGGCCTGGGATCTGAGCGAGCGAGGGAGGAAGTACTGGAAGAGACTCCGTCAGAAAAGTGATGGTGTGCACGAGGGGCGAAGAGGTGGGGTGGGTGACATAGCTGGTGTAATAGTTTCTTCAGGTTCAATGAAGGGAGAAGGAGATTTCTGATGTAAGACATGAAACAGGATCTCCTTAATGTATCTTGTTTTTTTGTTTTGTTTTGTTTTTGTTTTTGTTTTGTTTTTTTGTTGTTTGTTTTGTTTGTTTGTTTTTCGAGACAAGGTTTCTCTGTAGCCTGGCTGTCCTGGAACTCACTTTGTAGACCAGGCTGGCCTCGAACTCAGAAATCTGCCTGCCTCTGCCTCCCAAGTGCTGGGATTAAAGGCGTGCACCGCCACCGCCTGGCTATTTTTTGTTTGTTTGTTTGTTTTTTGGTTGTTTTGGATTTTGTTTTTTTCGAGACAGGGTTTCTCCGTATAGCCCTGGCTGTCCTGGCACTCACTCTGTAGACCAGGCTGGCCTTGAACTCAGAAATCCGCCTGCCAGAGTGCTGGGATTACAGGCATTCACCACCACCGCCCGGCTATTTTGTTTTTGTTTTTGTTTTTGTTTTTGTTTTTGTTTTTTGTTTTTTTTTTTTGTTGTTGTTGTTGTTGTTTTCCGAGACAGGGTTTCTGTAGCCCAGGCTGGCCTCAAACTCAGAAATCCGCCTGCTTCTGCCTCCCGAGTGCTGGGATTACAGGCGTGCTCCACCACCGCCCGGCTCTGGCTATTTTAAGTAGTTCTAAGCTTCAGGCATTGCTAAATTGACTTTACTGCATTAGGAAAGCATGTGGGGGGCAGGAGGGGTCTTGAGTAAACCTCAAACTCACAGAGATTCTCCTGCTTCTACCTCCCAAGTGCTGGGATCAAAGATGTGTGCCACCATGCCTGATTCCTTTATTTCCTAAGTTAAAGATAACAGTAACTGTTTAGGACTGGTAGGATCTCCTAACTTATATAAAGGTACCTGGCACATAGTAAATGCTCAGAAGCATATATACAGCCTGCTGTGGTTTGCTTTTCTTAGGTGTGTGTGTGAGAGAGAAGGGAGGGAGGGAGGGAGGGAGAGAGAATGAATATGAAAATGTGAGACTCTGGGTGCCCCAGGCTTACACAGTGAGTGATTTTACCTGCTGTGCTGGTTCTTTACCAGCTAGACACAGGCTAGGGACATCTGGGAAAGGAACCGCAATTTAAAAAATGTCTCCATTAGCTTGGCCCATAGTCAAGTTGGTAGCTCATTTTCTTGATAGTGTTTGATTTGTGAGGGCCCAGCCCACTGTGGGTGGTTCCAGCCCTGGGCAGGTGATCCCGAATTTCATAAAAAAAGAAAGCAAGCAGACTGAGCACACAGTGGAAACCAAGTCAGTAAGTCAGCATTCCTCCGTGATGCTCTGCTTCAGCTCAGCCCGTAGGTTCCGACCTTGAGCGCCTGCCTTGGCCTCCCTTCATGATGGACTCCAAACTGTAAGCTAGATAAACCATTTCCTCCCGAAGTTGATTTTGGTTATGGCATTGTATCACAGCAGTACAAACCTGCTGAGCCATCTCACTTATGTGGGTGGTTTTTCTTTTGTAGGTGAGAGGGAATATCATTTGTATGTCATTCCCCCCTCCCCCAGACAGGGTTTCCCTTTGTAGCCCTGGTTGTCCTGGAACTCACTCTGTAGACCAGGCTGACCTCGAACTCAGAAATCCACCTGCCTCTGCCTCCCAAGTGCTGGGATTAAAGGCGTGAGCCACCACCATATGCCACTTTTAACATGTATAAATCCGTGGCTTTAGAGTGTGACAAGGTGTCACTGTGTGGCAGCTATCTCTTTTCAGAATCGTTTACCTAGTTCATCTGTGACTACAGTGAGTATGTGTCCTTATCTGAAGTGCTTCTGACTTAGTGTATATTCCCCTGGATTTTAGAATGTTTCTACACATGTAAGACTTGGAAATTGAGCCCATGTTTAAACACAGATTTGTTGTTTCATATGCATCATAACTGTAGATTGAAGGAGATTCTGTACAGTATTTTTAATGAGCCACTATTTTGGCAGATCTGTTGCATGGGCCACGTGTGGAATCTTTTACTTGTGTTTGATGTGGTGCTCAGTTTTAGATTTTGGAGCACTTTGGAGTTCAGAGTTAAATAGGAAGCTCGACCTGTGCCTGCTGCAGTTGCGGCTCTAAGCAGTTGTGGGTGTGGCTTCATGACCTTCAGGAGAGGAGAGCAGGAACACTCTCATTTTATTTTCTGTTGTGCCACTACCTGGTCTAGCAGTTGGCACATAGTTGGTATTCCGTAAACACTTGTTGAAGGAAGGAAGAAATGACATGCCGGGTATTGTCATCGCAGGGTGGGTGTATACGGGTGTGTGTGTGTGTGTGTGTGTGTGTGTGCGCGCGCGCGCGCACGCGCGCGCAGGAACAGAGTGTGACTTTTTTTTAATGGTACCCCACCACCCCTGAAGACCTGAGTGTGATTCCTGAGACCCTCAGGTGGAAGGAGAGAACCAGTGTCTGACATTTGACTTCCACAGTTGCACTGCGGCACCCACACAGCCTCTTCCCATCTACCACACAGAAGTAAACAAACTAAAACAAAACCCTTGGAAGAAATGGAAGTAACAAGATGAGTTAAGAGCCCAGTTGACTCAGGCTTGCCAGAAGAAGTTTCAATGGCAGGTAAAGCTGATCTGATAGAGTGCAAGTTGAGTGCTTGTGAGTGTGTGAGTGCATGTGTGTGAGTGTGTGAGTGCATGTGTGTGAGAGGGAGGAGGAACAGTGACAGGAGTTGAGGGTATGGGGCTTACTGCCTCAGCAGCTGGATTTGCTTTGCCGTCAGGATAGGCAGAAGTGAAGCAGGCCGTGTAGAGGGGCTGTGAGGCGATATGTGTTCACTGGGCTGTTTGACACGTTGGCTACTCCAGAAATATGTCACTCTTAAATCTGAAGGTTACATGCAGGGTGACAGGCCTTTCCCTTCAGATTAAGAAGCTTTCAATGCTGTGTGTTTGACATGAGGGCTGCTGCCTGGGCATCTACACTGTGCTGTAGTGTACATGTCAGGTTCTGGAGACGACTAACCCAAGCTTCCCGGGTCATGCTGGGCCAGAGCGCCTTCATCTTGGTACTAAAGTATCTAGCAGTCTGTATGCTTGCCTGCCTGCCTGCTCTTTCTCTCTCTTTTGCTCTTTCTCTTTCTTGAAACAGGATACCTCAAGCTAGTTTGGAACCTGATATATATCATATATAGTTTCATATATATGAAATATGTGTGTATATATATCATATATTTCTCATACATGAAATACAAACATACACACACACACACACACACACACACACACACACACACATACACGTGTGTGTATATATATTTCAGGCTGGCCTTGAACTTGCATCCTCCTACTTCTGACTCTGATTTGAGAAACACTAGTATAAAGCCACACAGCATGGTAGTTATAAGCTAGGCTTTGCCACTCCCTTTTCTGAGGCCTTAGATAATTTGTGCCTTATCTTCCTTCTCTTTAGAATAGGTTTAATGACCTGTTTCCTAAGATGGTTGTGTGGCCTGTCAGGTGCTGGAGTATCAATATTCATGATAAGTACTCAGTAAACATTTGCTCTGACGTTTTTTGTTGTATCCAGGAGCCAATGTGGCGGTAGGACAGAGTTGAGACTGCACTCACAGTGTGCTTCCGCTCCTCGTGCTGACAGGAGCTGGAATGAGATTGTAAAATCTACCTAGTTGATAGAACACAGAGAACATGGTTTCCTTTTGTTAGAAATCAAGTTTGTCTGCCTTGTCTAATATTTTTGTTATTCAGACCAACTCAGAACCAGGCTAGTGCAGTTCGGCAGGGTTCTTGATAGGAGCTGGTAGCCGGCTCCTCCCTGACAACCTCACAGGATACGCCCCTCCCGCACTGTGCCTTTTACTTCCTTTAGGACAGTGCCTGCCTGGTGTTTATCTCTGGGCACTCAGAGAAAGCAGGAGTCTGTTTTCCTTTCCCATTGCAGTGTCCTCGGTGCTGAGGACATGGCCAGGCCCCAGTGGCCTTCAGAAAGTACTGTTTACTGAATGAGCTCAACAGCATTGGGATGCGTTAATTATATGCAGGGTCTGGCCCTGCTTGAAATGAGCTCATCGTGTAGGCTGTAAACAAAACATTTGAACGATTCAAGCATCAAAGTACCAGCTGCTGCAGAGCAGGGTGTCAACAACTATTTTTGCAACCTTCCATGTTGATATGGGGGTTCAGAGATAGTTCTAGAAGGGTGAGGAAAGAAGGTGGAGGTGATGGAGCAGGGCTGTTAGGTAGAAAGATTGCAAGTCAGAGAAGCCAAGGTCAGAACTGGAATGTATAATGAGGGAAAGGGACTAGAACATGAGGCTGAGGAGGGAGGCGAGGAGGGGCTGAGAAAGCTTAGGTGGAGGCTAGAGTCTGAGGGCTAACCCTGACCTGCATGTGAGTTTGAACTGGATTCTGAGGAAAACACGAAACTGGAAAAGGGTCTTTAAAATGTATATGTCATTGTGTAAGATGGAAGTTACCATGTGATTGTCCAGTTCAGTGGCAGGGGATGTGTTCACACTGCTCACCATTGCCCACCTACAGTACCTTCCTGTCTTCAAACTAAAACTACTATGGAAGCTTTTAAGGTGAACTGAGTGGCTTCCGGTTAAAGCTAGTGTAAGTGGAGTTGGAGAAAGGAGTCTCTTGAAGTAAAGACAGTACGATCTGAGCCGTCAGCGGACTTGTCACAGTCCTTTAACTCTCAGAGGATCTTGGTTCTTATGAGGCACCACTGCGGTTTACCTAGCTTGGCAAGGTTAGGTGCTGCAGCAAGGGGCCGGATACAGAGTTGCAGGGCTCCACCTCAGCCTAGAAGCCATACCGTGGCAAGGCTTCAGCACGCTGGGAGGCTGTAATCTGAGGTCTGAGGGGCAGCCTGGCTTGTTAGTACCTGAGGCATGATTACAGATCACACAGGGTATAGTTAAAGCTCCTTATGATGCCTGAGTCATCAGAAAAGAGTAAACCTCGTCAGTGATGTCTGGAGCCGATGCACTTTAGAGCGCTGTGTTCGGTAGAACACGATGGAGCTGCAGGTATAATTCTGCAGGGTCCGGAAGCTGAGCAGAGAAGTAAAAAGATTCCGTATGATTAACCCATCCTATCCAAAGCATTTCAGCATTCAGTGTTAGTGACACATTCCTAGACTGAGTCTCAAATTCCAGAACATATGTTATACATAAAATCTATCTCAATCCATGTTAACCATGTTCGTAAGTTCTCAGTGGCCATGTGTGGGTTAGGGGAAAGCGCACGCCTTTAATCCCAACACTTGGGAGGCAGAGGCAGGCGGATTTCTGAGTTCGAGGCCAGCCTGGTCTACAGAGTGAGTTCCAGAACAACCAGGGTTATACAGAGAAACCCTGCCTCGAAAAACCAAGAAAAAAAATACTAAAGCCCTAACTGTACAGAGAAGCTACCAGTCCTGTAGTTTAATTCCTCAAGGATTTGATAGAAAGGCTTGGCTTTAAAAAACAAAAACAAAAAAACCTGGAACTTGCTATGTAGACCAGGCTAGCCTCACAATCACAAAGATCCACCTGCCTCTACTTCCTGAGTGCTAGGGTTGAAGGCATGTCCCACCATGTTGGTCTGGAAGGGCTTTTACTATAGTTGTTTTCCATTGCCAACATTTGCTGTGATGTTTGAAGACTGTTAATCAGGATAGTGCAGTAATGAGTGCACACATATTTGGGGACTCTCGTGTCCTAGCACTGTGATCGTGGGTGAATTACTTCATGTCCTTGTCTCAGTTTCCTGATATATACAGTGAACACCGTAGCACTAGCAGCCTTGTGGGGTTAGGGCAGATTATCTGAACTGCTGCAGTGTAAAGAGCCCACAAGCTATGGCACACCACAAGTGCTAAGGTATGCTTCAGAAACGCTTAATGGTTTTGAGTCAGTTCATTTCAGACATTTTTGCTTTGGAGATTGCTTTGGATAAGGGCTTACCAAACAAGTTTTCACAGGTGAAGAAAATGTTACATTATCCTCCTATAAGGATTCCTTTTAATTGGTGTCTTTAGGTAACTAATTTTCTTGTTTGCTACAACATTTGAGTCTTCCCAACAACTATAGGAATAGTATAATTAATGATTAAATGATTTAGGATTCTAATTAAGGTATAGGAAAATTTTGAAGGGATGATTTAATCAACATTTTAATTGCCAGTACTGTTATAATTAAGCTACTCTTTCTCTCTGAAATACTTTATTAGCCCTACTGTGTCTGGGGAGACTTTCTAGTTCTCATTTTTCTGATTTTTTTCCAATTAGTATATCTTAATACAGTGAATTATTTTGAGTTTTACTTTCTATTCTTTTTAAATGAAATACAAGAATAGCAAAAATAAAATCAGAGTGTAAAAAGATGACCATTGAGCAGGTAGCCAGGAGAGGAGGCCCGGAGTTGTTTTGCAGAGTGAGCCAGGCAGGGTGGATACCCGTGTTCTGGTGCGGTTGGTTGTCCGTCGCTGGATGCAGGCTGCTGTGCCTAATAAGGCCGTCTCACAGACTCCTTGCCGCCTGCTCTGCTTTGCTCCCTGGCAGCGGGAGCCCTGCCTGTCCAGTCCTCATTCCTGTCCACAGTAGCTCCTTTCCTGCCCAGCCTACTTGTCGCTTCCTTTGGGAAGTCTTCTGATCCTGGAGTCTGGGCTCCTCCCCATGGGATCTCATGGCGCTTGGCAGCTCTACATTGTAGCTCTCTGTTCTCTTAGGTCTCAGGCCCAGTGAGGAAGTAAGGCTTGGGCCAGGCTTTCTGACCTTGTATGTCCGGAGTCTGGCTCAGGGCCAGGCTAGACTCAATAACATTTTCCTAAATGAATAGAGAGTGATCCTGCAAATGTACCCAATTCATGTTATATACAAAGTAGCAGTTTGATTTGTGTGAGTATTGATGTTTCCTGCCTATTGTACTATAAGCTTTGCTGTGAAGTGGCAAGAAGCTTGGTATCCTAATCTTAATATCTGTATATGGATATTTACCTGTCTAATTGAATACACTTCAGATTCTCTGTTAATAGAGAAAAGCCTATGGTCCAGTTGGCTCCTGTCCTTTTGGAGAATTTCCAGGAATAGATACCTGACCCTGTATGACTTGGAGGGGAGAGTGGGGCTTTTAAAAGTGACAGTAGGGTCTGGCGAGATGGCTCAGTGGCTAACTCCACTTCCTGGAGATCTAATGCCCTCTTTGGGGCACCGGGAATGCACTTGATGCTCAGATAGATAGTCAGGCAAGACACATACAGACCATGTATGTATGTTTGTGTCTGTCTGTCTGTGTGTAGTATATAGTAAATATATATTAAAAGTGGTGGTGGTAGCTGAGTGTGGTACCCACATCTTTAATCCCAGTACTCAGGAGGCAGAAAAAGGGTCTTTGTGAATTTGTTACCTTAGTCTATAAAAAAATAAAAATAACCCCTGGCAATGGGCAAAGAAACACCTCGTTGAAGCTGGTATTTTTATTTTTTTAAGATTTACTTATTTATTTTATGTATGTGAGTGCACTGTCACTCTCTTCAGTCAGATCCCATTACAGATGGTTGTGAGCCACCGTGTGGTTGCTGGGAACTGAACTCAGGACCCCTGGAAGAGCAGTCAGTGCTCCTAACTGCTGAGCATCTGTCCAGCCCGGTGCAGGTGTTCTTCCATTAGTCAGGGGCAGCTCGGGCTGGGCCTCAGCATGGCCCCAGGTAGCAGGGCTGGCCACTCCGAGCCTGAGCTGCCCCTGTGGGCCATCTCTGAGTCCTTGGCTGTGCAGCCGCAGGGGTCGGGGCCAAAGTCTGTAGCTCACATTACCACTAGATGGGGTATGTCTGGCTGGGACAGCCACTGGGGACCACTTGAACATTCAGGGGCTGTGCATAACTGGCTCCACCTCTCACTAGACTAAGATCTCTAGAGAACTGTCTGCATCTCTCACCACTGGCAGCACTCAGGAGACAGGCCTTGCTCCTCATCCAGAGCACAGAGGAGCTGGCCCTGGTCAGGCGAGCAAGATCTGAGGGTGTGACCCCGCCAGTTGTCTGCCACGGGGCCGCATGGGCACAGAGGTCATGCACCTCCCCTACCCCTTACTAGCTGCAGCACTTGCCAGAGTGGGCCTTGCTTGGACTGCACAGAACTAACTGTGATGGTGAGTTACAAGAGAGCTGGCCCCTGCGTGAGGTGTCATGAGTATGATGCATGTGCGCGCGCGCGCACACACACACACACACACACACACACACACACACGCTGCAGCTGGGAAAGCTGTGTCTTCCCCTTCACTGTCTGTAGCATGCAGGACTCAGGCCCTGCACCTCACCTGGTCAACTCAGTGGAGCTGGCCCCAATGGCAGAGGCATGGGTGAGCCGGGCCTGAGGGTGTGAGAGGCCCAGCCCTTACAGGCTACAGCACTTGGGAGGAGGGTCCCACACCTCGACTGGGCAGCACAGTGGGTCTTGATTAGGGGGCGTAGGTGGGCATGAGAGCAGGAGAGCGGCCCTGGCTCCCACCAGTGGCAGTGTTGGTGGCCTAGCCAGAGCAGTGCTGGATTGCTCGCCCTGGGGTGCAGAGGAGGGAAAGCTGTCCTGCTGCCCTGCTTGGCTCTTACCCAGGCCCAGACCTACAGCTCTGAGCTGGCCCACCCCAGAATCTGTATCATGAGAAATGGTTGGGAAGCGTGAAAGGGCCAGGCCCGTGATCTAAAGGATCAGCAGGATGCCCATGACACGGGGCAGCAATGGGATGACCCGGAGGAGTCCCAGTGTGGAGCCAGGGATCTCGAACCAGACCAATGACTCATTGCACTGAGCACTTGCAAGTGAAGACGTGTGGACAGAGGGACAGACTGTGGGACACGCTGTGACACACTGCAGCTTCCATGGTGAGATCTTCTGTGCTTTGTTGTTGCTGCTGTTGTTTATTTGTATGTGTTTTACTCTGAGGGGAGGTGGTAAGGACAAAGGGCAGATCTGAGGGGACGGGGAGATAAGCAGGACTGGGGTGCAAGATTGAGACTCACAAAGACTAAAACGCTAAAATATATACACATAAGATTAAAAGTAGCAATAGCAGGGTGTGGTGGTGCATATCTTTAATCCCAGCACTTGGGAAGCAGGCAGTGCTGTGTGTGTTAGAAACCAGCCTGGTCTACAGATTGAGTTCCAGGACTGCCAGGTTTACACAAAGAAACCCTGTCTCAAGAAACCAATAATAATAATAATAATAATAATAATAATAACAACAACAACAACAACAATAAATAAAAAGCAATAGTAGCTGTTCATGTTTTATTTTGAAATTATTTTTCAAAATATTTAAATATTTTGTGTGTGTTTTAGGGATGATGTGTATATGGAACCCAAGGAGTCTAGCAGAGGGCATTGGATCCCCTGGAGTTGGAATTATAGGTGGTGGTGAGCTGCCCAACATGGGTGCTGGGAATTGAATGTAACCGCAAGCTTTTCCACCCGCCTCTTTGTTCCCAGAAATAACAACTCGAGACTTAATTATCTCTGAATAAATGCTTAGGCCATAAGCTTGGGCTTGCTCCCGACTAGCTCGTAATTTCTTTAGCCCGTTTATCCTATCTTATGTCTTCCACACGGCTAGTTAGCTCTCCTCAGGTTTATACCACTGTCTCCTGCAGAGCTTGGGGAGACTCTCCCAGGCCTGACTCTTTCCCACAATTCCTCTCTCTGTCAGAATGCCCCCTCCTATTTCCTGCCTCAGCTCGTTGCCATAGTATTTTTTAATTGACAGGTGATGCCTCCATACAGTTCATAAGAGATTCTCTACGGTAGAACTCAGGGCTTCTGTAAGTGCAGCAAATGCTCTCACTGCTGAGTCTTCTCTCTAGTGCCTACTCATGGTTTTAATGTTAAAGTCAAAAGAAGTTACACCCACAACTAGATTGAATTGAAAGTAAAATTTTCTGTATTGCCGACTTTGTTTATGTGGTGACAACTAATTGTTAATATCAAGACATTGTCCCTGCGGGGCGGCAGTGCACACGCCTTCAGTCCCCGCAATTGGGAGGCAGAGGCAGGCCAGTTTCCAAGGTCCAGGACAGCCAAGACTACACAGATAAACCCTGTCATGGGAAAAAACAAAATAAAACTACACACACACACACACACACACACACACACACAAGAATATGCCTCTAATAGTTTGATGTTATTGGCCAATATTCAAAGATGGCTTGGGTTAAAGAGTACCCACATCAAATTGAGGCACTATGCGGAGTCTGAAGGATTGAACTGGGGGTTCTCACTTGGGGTCTCAAGCAGACATTTAGATATTACAGGTGCCCCCGCTGTGGTCTGCCTGGTGTGATCTAAACTTACATGCATTTTACTAGTGTTTAGAAAATGCCACAGAAGTTTATCAGCTTGGCCTTTGGTCTCGGTATACAGTGCCATGCGTACAGGTAGGACTGCTGAGATGGTTGGCGGGTAAACTCTGAAGCCAGGGAGGGGGGAAGGGCATAAGCAGAGGGTAGTGGCGCGCCTTTAACTAGCACTCTGCAGCCAGCTCTGAGTTCGAGGCCAGCCTTGTCTACAGAGTGAGTTCCAGGAGAGCCAGCGCTACACAGAGAAACCCTGTCTCAAAATACAAAACCTAAAGTGTAAGAATGTCTGCTGGTGAGGCTCCTCTTGAGGTGGGGGTGTCAGGGCAAGTTCTGTTGTCCTGAGATCTAGGAAGGCCAAGAGACCCTGCTTTGGTCATGTGAAAGGCAGTTCGATGATTCTTGTTGGATCCATATTTCCAGAACTATGTTTGTGTGTCAACTATTTCACAGGGCATTGAGAGAGAGGTGTGAGTGGCCCAGTGGGGAAGATGAATATAACCCCCAAATGGCATGCACCAAACACACTTGTTTTATAGTATGTTCTCACAGTAGTTGGTGCTAATACTTCCTTGACATGTTTTCAGCCTGGTGGTAGAAACATGCAAAACACATTTGTGGCTGTGTAGGAGTGTTTGAGAATGCAGTCTTGAATCAGGAGACTCTGGTTTCAAACCTGGCTGTGGCCGGTTACTAGCCATGTGACCTTTAGGCAAATTATATAACCTAGAACTCGTTTCCTCATCTGTGAAATATAGTAATGGTGCCTGTCTCAATAAATTATGGTGTGGCCATACAGAGAAAGGATACATAGCCTAAAACAAAGTATAGCTGTGTGTGCCCCCGCGGGAGCATGCCTGAAGTGTATCATTAGCTAAACACTGAACACTCTGCTTACCATGCCCTTGTTTAAAATAAAAAGAACATTTTAATGGTGCAGAAAAGGATGAGAAATTTATACTGGGTGTGAAAAGTAAATCAAAAGAAACTTCACTGTCTTTGTTTGCCACTTCAAAATATTATGTTTTCATTACAAATTAATGTGCTTTTCACTATCACCTTACCATTTCCATACTTACTGGTGTATCTGAGGACTGAACACAGGGTCTTGTACACGAGAGGCAACTATTGTACCGCTGAGTAACCTCCAGCCTTTGTTTTCTCGGATGTAGCTCAGGGTGGCCTCAAATCCATGATAACTTACCCCACCTCTTGAGTGTTGGGATTATAAGTATACACTGTCACAGCTGGCTATTTGAAAGGAAAAGAAAACTTTTACCCCAGGCAGGAACATTCTCTGTGGACAGTGCCAGCAGTAGATCTGACAGCCAGAGTCAGCGCCAGCACAGGGTGTTGCTGGAGAAGGCAGCTGCGGCCGAGACTCCTTGACTATGCATGGTCCTCGACTGCAGAAATGGGGGTTGGGGTGATGGTTTCCTAGGCCAGTTGTTTCCCCAAGTGTAGGATCTTGGTTATCAAGTGGGGACTAGAGTCTGTGTGCCTTAGTGAGGTAGGCCAGATGCCAGCCTGAGGTCTGCCGAGTGCCAAGCACACAGAGCACCCCCCTTCTTACCCCTCCATGCCTCCTGCCCCATTCTCTAGAGAATAGCAGTGCCCATTTTTATCTTGGAGAGGTAGAATGGCCTACCAAGTTGTTCCTGCCTTAAAAGATCTTTATAGGGCCGGAGAGATGGCTCAGCACTTAGAGCAGTCGCTGCTCTTGCAGAGTGCCTGGTTCAGTTACTAGGACCAAACCGGTGACTCACAACCATCTGTGCCTCCTGTGGATGCCCCCTCCCCGCCTTTCAACCTCTGTAGCCCCCAGTCATGCACAAAGTACACATACATATGTACATGCAGGTAAAACATACCCATAAAGATGTTTTAAAGTTTTTAAAGATACTTGGGCCTAGGCCCACATGAATGTTGTTATATCAGAGGCTTTGTGGAGCCATGTCTAGGTTTAGAGTCTGTTCCAGAGTGGGCAGGCACCAAGCCTTTCACGCCTGCATTCCCCTTTTAAAAGGGCTGGTGTGATCTGCCTCATTTTCCAGCATGTCATTGGACCATCTTCCCTTCACATTAAGGATGTCTGGTGAGCCGGGCGTGGTGGCGCACGCCTGTAATCCCAGCACTTGGAAGGCAGAGGCAGGCGGATTTCTGAGTTTGAGGCCAGCCTGGTCTACAGAGTGAGTTCTAGGACAGCCAGGACTACACAGAGAAACCCTGTCTAGAAAAAACCAAAAAACAAAAAAACAAAACAAAACAAAACAAAAAAAAGAATGTCTGGGAGACAGTTGGTGTTGTTTTTTGTTTGTTTGTTTTTCTTATATATGTGAGAGCATAGGCATACAGAGAGACCCATTTTCAGGGTGGGATTGGGGATTACACTCAAGTTGTCAGACTTGTGTAGCGTACACTTATAACAGCCGAGCCATTTAACCAGCCCCACTTAAATTTCATTCTTATCAGTGACTTTAAGGGGCTGGCAGGGGAATGTCCAACTATTTGAGTGCCCAAAGTTATTGTTAGGTACAGAAATGTAAGGGGGTGGTTTGAGAGACTGCCATGGGAAGGCATGTAGTTAGGATCTTGCTGTGCAGCCCAAGGTGGCCTTGGGCCTTTTTAAGCAATTATTTTTATGTGTATGGGTATTTTTCCTTCATGTATGTCTGTGCACCACATGCATATAATGACTGTAGAGGCCAGAAGAGGATACCAGGTCCTTCAGAACTGGAATTACAGTTATGAACTGCCATGCAGGTGTTGGAAATGAAACTAGGTTAGTATCTGTCTGTCTGTCTGTCTCCTCCCTTCCCCCTCCCCCTCCCTCACCCTCTATTTATTCTATTCTATTCTATTCTATTCTATTCTATTCTATTCTATTCTATTCTATCTATTCTATTTCAGTGGGCTCACTGTGTAGCCCTGGGTGACCCAGAACTCTCAGAGACCTACCTGGCTCTGCCTTCCCAGTGCTGAGACTACAGGTGCATGCCACCAGGCCCATCTCGACATGATGTTATATGTCAGGCTTTGTGCTAGACATTTCATAGACTTTCATAGAGTTAAGTAATTGAAGTCTCTAAATGTAGAAAGGAAAACAGCTTGATTTCTAAGAATCAAGACTCCTAGATTACAGTCTTAGTTTCTTACTGAAAAGTTTGTTGCTCTCTGGGCTCGATCACTAACTCAAATTAAAAAAAAAAAAATGTTTCTTTTACACACAAAAACAGTTTTAAGACATTGAAGCATGTAGATACTATAGTCTCAGATTTGCTTCTTAAAATGTGTCCTTCTCTTTAACAGACAGTCTGAATGCTACCTTTTGTTTTTGCCTTGGGATACAGATCCTTATGAGAACACCCCGGGTGCTGAGCCAGTAATAGCACAGGAACTATTTTTGAAATCAGAAGAGACAGAAACTATTGAGAAAGAGATAAGACAAAGGGAAGGTGGCCTTAGCTCATTCCTCTTCAGCATGGGCTGTCACTACTAACGGCAGAACTTCTCTGTTTATTGAACAGAGGAACGACTTGACCTTGGGGAGGTGGGAGAGGAAGGCGTTTTATGGTTGTACCCCTTTCTTGCTTCTCTGGCCGCCCTTTAGTGGGCTGAAGCAGGGCGTGCTGCCCTCTCTTCCACTGCCTTCCCTCATTGTGAAGCTCTGAGCTGCTGGCAGGCCCAGGACTGGTCAGAGCCTGGAAGCAGTCGCCTTCAGTGGAGCAAATGTAGCCTTTCTGAGCTGTCAGCGTTGGCTGTGGTGCCTGGAGTGAAAGGGTTCTCCGACTTCTGCCTGTAGAGCGGTGATAGTTAAAGGTAGTCATTCTATTTGCGTATGTGCACATGTGCATTTTCAGTGCTACATCATGTATGTGTAAGTCAAAGGACAGCTTGACGGCATCAGTTCTGTCCTGCTGTCTGGGACCTGGGGGTGGAATTGGTATTTGGCAGCAAGCACCTTTACCTGCTGAGCAGCAGAGTAACCCAGTGGGGAAATCACCCGCTACAGCTCCACACAATTGTACCCTGACCCACGTGTACATGCGCATGCACGCACACACTGAAGTGCCACCTCACATGCATCACAAAGAAAAACAATAATAGGTAAAGTTAATAAATTTTCTGGAAGAACACTGGATGGAAAACCAAACAGCACGGCTTTCAGCTAGGGCAAGAAAGGGACAGCTTTGGGGACCTCGAGAGCAGGAGGTCTGAGGCCCTGTCTCGTCCCTCTCCTCCTTAAGTCCGCGCCTGTGCCAGTTAGCCTGGTTGTCAGCGCACGCGTCAGTCTCTCCAGCTGCTTTCTCTTGCTGCTTCCCTGACTCTCTGCCTTGCATTCTATTCTCACGGTAGTTTATTATTTAGGGGTTGTTGTATCTGTGCTTGTTGTTCATGGGTCTGTTGTCAACAAAGCAGCTGGACATGTGTAATGTGCTGGTCTTAGAGTCCTTCCTGGCTGCCCGTCAGGCTCTTAGGAAACCTGACGTGTCTTACTGCTCATCCGCTCTTCTCCTAGTTTTCCGCTCCAGCGAAGGCGGACTCCTCTGGGAGGCTCAACCTGGCCTGGCCTTCATTTGGGCTCAGGGCCGTTACACTGTCTCCTTTGTGTGTTCTTCTTTCAGACTGTTGACAGGCTTACTCTGTCACCTCCTTCAGGGAAGCGTTTCACTCTGGTGAGAGAACAGCCTTCTGTGGCCCAGACTGGCTTTCTCCTTCTCCTGAATGTTGGGATTACAGGCACACGCCGCCATGCCTGGGCTCTGAGGCTCGCCTCCCTTCTCTAAGACAGGAGCCACTCATCGCCCATCTGTTCTGTGTACTGGAGGTTTTCCCGTAGTGCATGCCACTGTCTGCTGTACTGCATGCTTTCCCGTGCCTTTCCCTCGCCTTCACACAAGGGGGCAAGGACCAGAGCCTTCATTCATCGGTGCAGACCCCAGCACATAGTAGGCACTCATATTCGTGATACAGAGAAAAGGATGGTTTTGGGTGACCAGTGACAGGAGGGAAGCACAGTCTCTGGGAGCCAGGTCCTAGAGCAGAGGGGCGGGCTGGTGTGTCAGCTGACCGCACCGGCCCGCTGTGAGACCAAATGCACGTGTGTCTTCCAGGCCCGGGGAAACAGTTGTTCTCCTTTGTGAAAATGGCCCCTTGACCACTAACGCCCAGCAGCCAACCATTGACGAAACAGCCATGCAGAGATGAAAGCTCACCTTAGCTCTATGGTTTATTAATTTGGAATACAGACATTTCTTTTTAAAAGGAGTGGGGATAAAATTCTACAAGTGTACATGGATTTTTCTTGAACTCATAGCAATCTCCTTACCTCTGCCTCTTGGTGTGGGAGTAAAGTGAGAGATGGTAGACAGCCTCAGGGAAGTGACGAACTTGTCTAAATTGGTTTTGAAGTGCTCGTGACTCCATGGTTGTGTTGTTTCAGACATGTTCAAGCAGAAGTGTAGCCAACTCTAAGTTATCTCCTGCTCTCTGGTTCTTCCTCTTGTGACTTTGGACAGATTGGCCTGCCTGTAGAATGGTGGGTCTCCCCAGAAGCTGGCCCAGAAGCGTTGGGAGAGTTAGACGATGGAGCACAGTTAGCAAGGGAAGAGAAGACCTGCCCCTTCGGCAAGCGCTGGAATAGTAATGGAGACTTTACTACTAACAAATGGCAGAAGTCCTTTGGGACTGTTGCTTGTTTGGTTGGTTTTAGTTGTTTGTTTGTTTGTTTGTTTTGTTGTTTTGTTTGGTTTGGTTTTCAAGACCTGTTTCTCTGTGTAGCCCTGGCTGTCCTGGAACTCCCTCTGTAGACCAGGCTAGCTTCAAACTCAGATATCTGCCTGCCTCTACCTCCCGAGTGCTGGGACTGAAGGCGCTGCCACCCCATGCCCAGGCATCACTTTAAAGGTGATCATAGGCCACCCCTCGCCCTGCTCCTTCTCTTTTTGCCCTTAAATTTCTTTAAAAATTTTTATTTTTATTATTTATTATTTTATTTGTATGAGTGTTTTGCCTGTGTTTCGTTGGTGTACTGTGTCTATGCAGTGCTGAGGGGAGCCAGAAGAGGAGGCCCTGGCGCTGTGAGCAGTCACGTGGGTATTGGGAATCCAACTCAGATCTTCACCCACTGAGCCTCTCTTCAGCCGCCTCCTGTAACAAACGTTACAAATGTGCCTGGTAAATTTGTGTTTAGTCTTTGTTTTCCCAGTTGTCTTCTTGGTCCTAGTCATAGCTGTTACTGAAGTTGCTGACACTGGCTGCCCCTCTGCCACACTTCTTTAGGTGACACTACCCAGAGCACTCTGGCAGCAGTGCGGCTGCCTCACTCCATGGTGTCTTACTGCTGTTCTGTCGCGGCTCCCAGTGTAGTGTGCCTCCCGGTCATCTGCTCGGACCTTCCCCTATGTAAACTGGCAGGGTCCAGGCACTGGCACGTGTGCTCCACACTACATGCCTGCTGAGTTTCTTAGGATGAGAAATCTTAATAGCTCACACCTTCATAAAGCAAATCCCAAGCGTACGGCTTTCAAGAGTCAGTGTGCACCCCAAGACAGTTAACAGTCTTGTAAAACAAGGGAAGGGGTATTTGGAGTTTACATTTCTTTTGGAAATTGTGCTCTGATTATGTGCTCTTTCTATAGAAATTATTCCTCAAAGTTACTATTTTGGTAATTTTCTCTGGTGGTAGGCCTCTGTGCCTGCCAAGCATGCATTCTCCCTCTGAGATACATCCTTAGCGTAATTGTCTTTGTTCTAAGTCCTGTTTTCCTACTAACAGAAGAATTAATAGTAAATCTTTGTGTTTACAGACATGACAGAATAGGATTTTTGTTACTGTAAGTTTATATTACCAGGAAGGAAGAAAAAATACAAAGAAATAAATAGTATAATTAATTGTTTGAGAAAAAGTCTAGCTGTGCAGCGCAGACTGGCCTCAAACTCAGGGCTCTCCTTGCCTTAGTCTCCGGATTGCTGGGATCCCGAGCCTGTGATACAGAGCCCTGTGACAAGAGGTAGAGCTGCTTCACTGAGAAAATAGATTGATAGATCAACTAGCATAGCTAGATATGTTCTACAAGTTTTATTGATACATAACCACATAGTTCTGGGCTTTAAAAAATATCCACAGCTCTACGGTCATTATGACTATCTAATTGTTTGTATCTTCATCTTCCCAAAGAAACCACGTTCTTACCAACTGTCACTCGCTGTTTCTCATCCCTGCAGCTCCTGGCAAGCTCTAGACTGCTTCCTGTCTTCGAGGAGTTCGCTCCAGGCATTTCATAGGAATGGAATTAGTCTTTTTGCTTGTTTTTGTTTTTTGAGACAGGGTTTTGGCTCTATAGACCAGGCTGGCCTCGAACTCAGAAATCCGCCTGACTCCTAAGTGCTGGCATTAAAGGCGTGTACCACTACCACCCAGCCAGTTTGTGACTTTCGTATCTGACTTTATTTGCTCTCTTTCCAAGGTTTGTTTGTGTCATAACAGTCCCTTCATTTCTTTTTCTGTCCAAGTAATAATCTAAGCTCAGAGTATATTACATATTATAAGTTTGGGCTGTTGGGACTGGAGGAATGGCTCAGCAGTTAAGAGTGCTTGCTGCTCTTTAGGAAGATGATACCCATATCTGGCGGCTCACAATTGCCTTTAATTCCAGCTCCCTGGGCTCAGTCAGTCTCTCTTCTGGCCTCCATAGGCATGCACACACAGGTGGCAAACACAGAAATAGAAGTATAATTTTAAATTATCTTTGTAAGTGTGGGCTCTTCCTATTTTTGGTTGTTATAAATGATGGTGTGAGTTCAGGCTTATGTGTAATGCACATATGTAATTCTCTTCAGTATGTGAGTAGTAGATAAAAATACGCACGGGGCAGGCTAGAGTAGAGTGATCATGTGTTTGCTAGCAGAAAGCCCTGGGTCCCACCCCCTGCACCACCAAAACCATCACAGGTTGGGCTTAGGGCGCTGGCCGGTGGCCTCCGCCTCTCGGAAGGTCAGGGCAGGAGGATCACTTTTGTCAGGAAGGTGGAGACCATCCTGGGCAATAGACCCAGTCTTAGCATCAAGAAAACCACTTAGGAATAAGTTCTCTCGAGTTTTATCAATGTGTAGAAAGATGAATTCTTATTCTGAGAATTATTAGTATATACCTAATAGAACAGTTAATTAGAAAGTGTATATGGTTTTGGTCAAATAGATTTTCTCTTCCATTGTTGTGGTTAATTGGGGAAATGCCATGATTCTTTGTTCTTATTCCCATAGTGTAGTGATTACACGGGGAAAAAGCTCTCAGTTTGCAATTGATCATTTTGAATAAAACATTAGGTATAACCTGGCTAACTGAAATGTAAAGATTATACAATCAAGAGACTTTTTTTTTTTTTTTTTTTTTTTTTTTTTTTTGGCTTTTCGAGACAGGGTTTCTCTGTGTATCCCTGGCTGTCCTGGAACTCACTCTGTAGACCAGGCTGGCCTCGAACTCAGAAATTCGCCTGCCTCTGCCTCCCAAGTGCTGGGATTAAAGGCGTGTGCCACCACCGCCCGGCGACAATTTATTAAAACTCTCACTGATTTTTCTCTTCTCTTTTTTCTTTTGAAGCACTGGGGAATTGGTTTGGAGAACTGGTTCAGAGTGCCTTAGCTTTGGAGTCAGGCCGAGTGAATTCAGTTCTCTCTGGGTTTGTGCGCTCCGTGACTTGAGCCCGTTATTTAACCTCTCCAAGCCTCTTTTCCTAATCTGTAAAGTGAAAAGTAGTAGCCTAGCCGTCTTCGAGTAAGGACAGAGATGGAGAGTGTGAAAGCCTTCCTAGCACTGTGCTCTGGAGATGGGAGACTGGTGGCGGCAGGGACTTTCCTAGTGCAGAGCCTCTTCCTTTAGCTTTATTGATCTCCTTTAGCTCTGTAGATGTCATAAGAGCATCCTAGCATTTTTTCAAAATATTGGGCCATAGTCCACACTAAGAAACATTTTATCAGGTGACTCAGTTCTTGAATACACCCCTGTCCTGTGACTGATTCTCATTCATTAATTCTCATTCTCTCTCTCCTTCCCTCCCCCTCCCCCCCCATATAAATGTCTGCATGCACTCTTTCCAGGTGCAGGATACTATTGTTTTTTTTAATTATTATTTTAAGTTAAATACTATTTTACCTTACTTTTTAGAAATACATAAAAATAGAACAGAAACAAAATTTTCCTCGCCTACTTTGTGCTCCTCCCCTTCAGACCTAGCCATATTAACTGTCATTGCGACCTGTCACAGTGGTGACCAGTGTTGATATGTTTTGTAGACTGAGGGCTTCACCCCTGGAGTATAGTTCCGTGGCTTGTGACAGCTGTGTAATGTTCCACACTAAGAGTGTCGTTCAGGGCCGGGTGGTGGTGGCGCACGCCTGTAATCCCAGCACTTTGGAGGCAGAGGCAGGTGAATTTCTGAGTTGGAGGCCAGCCTGGTCTATAGAGTGAGTTCCAGGACAGCCAGAGCTACACAGAGAAACCCTGTCTCGAAAAACCAAAAAAAAGAAAAAGAAAAAAAAAAAAAAGAGTGTCGTTCAGAGTAGCTGCTGCCGTGGAAGACCTGCAGTCTGCTCTCCCATGCAGTCTCTGCAGCCCTGTAGCTGGGCCTGGCTGGAGTGTTCTGCTTTTCTAGAATCTTCCACAGTTGGAATCCTGCAGTATGTATAATGCCTTTCAGACCAGTCTCACCCAGCAGCTTGATGGCACATATCCTTTTAGTGTTGAACAGTATTCCACTGTCTGAATAGGTCACAGTTTGTTAACTCATTCTTCTACTAATGGCATCTTTGTTGTTTCCAAATTTTTGGCAATTCTGAGAACTGTTACAAGCGTTGGAAATAAACATCCTATGGTGAAGGTGTTTTTGTGTTTGAGGAGAGGTTTTGAGACACTGTACCTAGACGCCCCGGCACTTAACTGAGAAGTCCAGGCTGGTCTTGAACTTGTAGCTCTCCTCGTACATCTCAACCTCCCAAGTGCTGGGCCGGAATCGCAGCTGCGACCCCTGCTGTGTGTTATAAAACATTAGGACTGTCTTCCAAGGTGGCTGTGGCAGTGTCTGCTGCTTAGTCACCTTTGCTCTGTGGCCGGAAAGAGAGCCGGTGACAGCAGAGCTGGCAGGACTATGAGGGCCATCTGCCTGGCTGACGGGTGACTGGTGTGTCGTTCTGTAGCTGCTCCCTGTGACCGGGGACGATGAACACTTCATAAGCACACATGGCATTTATACGTCAGCTTTGCGTAGGTGTGTGTCATGTCATTTGTGCCTCTGACAACATGTGTCTCCATACTGATGTTAAGAACTTTCTGTGTTTTAGGATACAAGTCCTTATATCTTCTCAGTCTGAGATGTGACTTTTAATTTTCTTTTTAAGTTTTTTGGTTTTTTGTTTGTTTGTTTGTTTGTTTTTGAGACAGGTTTCTCTATGTAGCCCTGGCTGTCTGCAATGTGCTCTGTAGACCAGGCTATCCTGAAACTCAAGAGATCAGCCTGCCTTTGCACTACAATCACAAGTGCTGCGATTAATATGCATTTTCAGGCTTAAGTATATATTTATTTTGGAATTTTTCATCACTCTATTAAGGCCAGCTCTTCCTTTAAAACAGTGGTCAAATTCCAATTATAATTATATCTTTTTAAAAAATTGACACGGGCCTCATGTAGCCTATGCTGGATTCAAATTCTCTATTGAGTTGGGGCCAGCCTTGCACTCCTGATCCTTCTGCCTCAACTTGTTGAGTGCGTCTCTGCTTCGAACCTCCTTTGCAGTTCTTTTTCTCTGAATGTGGGATTGCTCCCTGTTGCCATACAGCGCCACCTTGTGGGAGGAGGGAGTTTGGCTAGAGGCATCCCGATGTTTAGGTCTGAGGGAATCTGCTGAGAATCACGTTCTTATATTAGTCATGGCTTCCGACTTTCACAGTAACACTTTTCTTCTGTCATGTGGACTAAGTCAGTGGGTAAAGGGGTAAATATTCTCTTATCATTTTGTGAAGAAACCCTGAAAACAAAAAGGCAGACATAAAAAGGGGGATTTATGTAGTCCATGCTTTATTTAAGCCTGTGCTGATCCAGGTACTGACCACACAGCTGAAGGCTGACCGGCATCTCTGTGCTCAGGAAACAGCTCTCTCAGCCAGGTTAGAGACAATAGGCTGGTCAGGGGGCGTTCTGATAAGGGCTGAAAGAGGCTGCTACAGCTCTGAGGAGCTGAGTGGAGAGGTCCGGTCCAGCATCAGAGCAGTATGCATGTAGACAAAGTAATGTGTCTAAGGGCAGGAGTGCAGCAGAGTCCGATTGAGCTGCTTTGCAAAGGTCCAGGCTTGAGCAGAGGGGCTGGCTTGGACTCCAGCAGTAACAATGATGATGTGCCCGGAGACTGGGGATGTTTTTGTTTGTCTTCTTCTCTCTCTTAACATGTATTTACTTTATGTATATGAGTATTTGCCCTGCATGTATGTATACATGTGTACCATGTATGTGCAGGAGGCTTCAGAGACCAGTAGAGGGTATCAGATATCCTGGAACTGGAGTTATAGCCATGCCATATGGGTGCTAGGAATTCGACCTAGGTCTTCTGCAAGAGTAACAAATGCTCTTAACCATTGAGCCATCTCTCCAGTCTACATCTCTCACGTTAGTACAAAGAGATGCAATATGTCAGACCCAGAAGGAGCTTAGAGTCAGTCCTCTGGTGCACAGAAGAGCTAAGGGATATAAGATGGCTGTCTGTGCCCACCTTGATGGAGCCTTCCCATGGTTTCTGTGTCCTTACTTATTACCTACCCAGAAAGTTAACTGAAATTAACTAGTATAATTTTATTGTGTTCTTCTAGGTCATTTATCGTTGCTATCACACAGTTCCTTTTCTTTCTTTCTTTTTTTTTTAAGATTTATTTTATATATGAGTACACCGTCACTGTCTTCACACACCCCAGAAGAGGGCATCATATCCCATTATGGATGGTTGTGAGCCACCAGGTGGGGGTTGGGAATTGAACTCAGGACCTCTGGAAGAGCAGTCAGTGCACTTAACCGCTGAGCCATCTCTCCAGCTCCTGCAGTTCCTTTTCAGTGGGAAATGAAGTAGGAAAGATGTAAAGCTCCCTCGGAGCAGAGTCAGAGCCATTGCCCTAAATGAAATAGTCCCAGAGTGCACCAAGCTCCTGCTGAGACTCGAGAACCAGTAATGAGGGAAAAGCCTTCCCACCATCAGCAGCAGGGGAGTCAGCACACAGCTACGGAGAGGGCCTGGCCCTCATTCGAGGGTTCGTGCTACTTAAGAATTGGTTGCCCTTTCTGAAAGTCTTATAGAGTCCACTCTCTAAAAGCAGCTTCTGAAGTACAGTTGTGTACCATAAATTTTGCCTGTTTTAAGCCAAATATGGTAGCCTTTAATCCCAGCAGAGGCAGGTGTATCTCTATGAGTTTGAAGCCAATCTTGTCTACATAGTGAAAGCCTGTCTCAAAGATAAGTAACTATGCCTATTTTAAACGAACAATTTAGTAATCTTCAACAAATGTATAAACCTATAGAACCATGTGTAGGTTTTTATTTTTGTTTTGGGGATTTTGTTTATTTGTTTTGGTTTTGGTTTTGGTTTCTGGCCTCTTCCACTTATATAATGTGGCCAGAATTCATCTGTGAATAGTCTGTTGTACGGTGGGCCACATTTTCTTTATTGATAGTCAGTTAATAGACATTTGAGTTGTTTCTTCTTAGCTATTGTGACTGAACAAAGCCACCATGAACAGTTCTATGGAGTGCTTTGTGTGGACTGTTACTTCTCACAGTGGCTCTACTATGTTCATAGCAGCCTTATTTATAATAGCCAGAAGCTGGAAAGAACCCAGATGTCCCTCAGTGGAGGAATGGATACAGAAAATGTGGTATATTTATACAATGGGATACTACTCAGCAATTAAAAACCAATTCATGAAGCGGTGTTGCTGGATCACACAGTTAATCTGTGCTTCATATTGTAAGAGACTGCTGCGTCGTCGTTGTTGAGAATGGCCACACCTCATAAAATTACAAAGTTTGTTTTTCAATATAGTACTTGAAGTTCTAGAGAGAGCAATTAGACAACATAAGGAAGTCAAAGGGATACAAATTGGAAAGGAAGGCCGGGTGTGGTGGCGCACGCCTGTAATCCCAGCACTTGGGAGGCAGAGGCAGGCGGATTTCTGAGTTCGAGGCCAGCCTGGTCTACAGAGTGAGTTCCAGGACAGCCAGGACTACACAGAGAAACCCTGTCTCGAAAAACAAAAACAAAAACAAAAAACAAATTGGAAAGGAAGAAGTCAAACTATCACTATTTGCAGATAATATAGTATACTTAAGTGACCCAAAAAACTCCACCAGAGAACTCCTACAGCTGATAAACAACTTCAGCAAAGTGGCCGGTTATAAAATCAACTCAAGCAATTCAGTATCCTTCCTGTACTCAAAGGACAAGCAGGCTGAGAAAGAAGTTAGGGAAATAACACCCTTCACAATAGCCACAAACAATATCAAGTATCTTGGCGTGACTCTAACCAAACAAGTGAAAGATCTGTATGACAGGAACTTCAAGTCTTTGAAGAAAGAAATCGAAGAAGACCTCAGAAGATGGAAAAATATTTCATGCTCTTGGATTGGCAGGATTAATATAGTAAAAATGGCCTTCTTGCCAAAAGCAATCTACAGATTCATTGCAATCCCCATCAAAATCCCAAATCAGTTCTTCATAGATCTAGAAAGAGCAATTCTCAAATTCATCTGGAATAACAAAAAACCCAGGATAGCTGAAACTATTCTCAAAAATAAAAGAACTTCTGGGGGAATCAATATCCCCAACCTCAAGTAGTACTACAGAGCAATTGTGTTAAAAACTGCATGGTATTGGTACAGTGACAGGCAAGTAGATCAATGGAATAGAATCGAAGACCTGGAAATGAACCCACACAATTATAGTCACTTGATCTTTGATAAAGGAGCTATAACCATCCAGTGGGAAAAAAGATAACCTCTTCAACAAATGGTGCTAGTTCAACTGGAGGTCAACATGCAGAAGAATGCAAATTGATCCACTCTTATCTCCTTGTACTAAGCTCAACTCCAAGGGGATCAAGGACCTCCACATAAAACCAGACACACTGCTGGGCGGTGGTGGCTCACACCTGTAATCCCAGCACTCTGGGAGGCAGAGGCAGGTGGATTTCTGAGTTCGAGGCCAACCTGGTCTACAGAGTGAGTTCCAGGACAGCCAGGGCTATACAGAGAAACCCTGTCTCTGAAAAAAAAAAAAAAGACACACTGAAACTAGTAGAAAAGAAACTGGGGAAGAGCCTGGGGGACATACAGGGGGAAAGTTCCTAAACAGAACACCAATAGCTTATGCTCTAAGATCAAGAATTGACAAATGGGACTTCATAAAATTACAAAGTTTTTGTAAGGCAAAGGACACCTCAGAAGAACAAAACAGCAACCAACTAATTGGGAAAAGATCTTCACCAACCCCATATCCAACAGAGGTCTAATATCCAGTATATACAAAGAACTCAAGAAGTTAGACCCCAGAGAACCAAATAACCTATTAAAAATGGGGTACAGAGCTAAACAAAGAATTTTCACCTGAAGAAATTCAGATGGCTAAGAAGCACCTTAAGAGATGTTCAACATCATTCATCAGGGAAATGTAAATCAAAACAACCCTGAGAATCCACCTCACACCAGTCAGGATGGCTAAGAATAAAAACTCAGGAAACAGCAGGTGTTGGCGAGGATGTGGAGAAAGAGGAACACTCCTCCACTGTTGGTGGGATTGCAAGATGGTACGACCACTCTGGAAATCAGTCTGGTGGTTCCTCAGAAAATTGGGCATGACACTTCCAGAGGACCCTGTCATACCACTCCTGGGCATATACCCAGAGGATTCCCCTGCATGCAACAAAGACACATGCTCCACTATGTTCATAGTAGCCTTATTTATAACAGCCAGAAGCTGGAAAGAACCCAGATGTCCCTCAATGGAGGAATGGATACAGAAAATGTGGTATATTTATACAATGGAATACTACTCAGCAATTAAAAACAATGAATTCATGAAATTTGTAGGCAAATGGTTGGAACTGGAAAATATCATCCTAAGTGAGCTAACCCAATCACAAAAGAATACATATGAAATGCAATCACTGATAAGTGGATATTAATTAGCCCAGAAGCTCTGAATACTCAAAGCACAATTAGCAAATCAAAAGATTCCCAAGAAGGAAGAAAGGAGAGGGCCCTGGTCCCAAAAAGACTTGATCCAGTATTGTAAGAGAGTACCAGAACAGAGAAATTGGGGGGGGGGGTGATTGGGAAATGGGCGGAGGGAAGAGGACTTATGGGACATATGGTGAGGGGGGATCTGGGAAAGGGGAACGAGTTTGGAATGTAAACGAAAAATATAGAAAAAAAAAGAATACTTACAGAGGGTGTGAGTCCAAACACTAGCATGGTCCATCACAGCCCCAGTAACAGGGAAGCCCCTGATGCCTTCTGCAGGCACACACATACATGATCCATCACAGCCCAGAACAGGGAAGCCCCTGATGCCTTCTGCAGGCACACACATACATGCAGAGAAATACTAATTTAAAAATAAAATAAAACATTTTATCTGAAAGCAACATTTTCCAATGCATGAGATAGAGAATGAGTCCAGTTTTTTGTTTCCAGATGAAAAACATTCATTTACAATATAACCTTTTTTTCCTACTTGGTTTTGAAGCATTGTATCATTTAATTTTTTTCCTTTTAAATTGATCTGATTATGAGATGTCAGCTTGTCCCATTTATATCTTTGCATTGTGTATTTTCCATTTACTTAATTAACTTGTATTGGGGGAGGCGCTGGTGTAGGTATGTGTGTCCTGAGGTACAGATATGGAGGGAGGTCAGAGGACTGTTCTGGAGAGTCAGTTCTTTCACCATGTGGTCCCCCACAAACTCAGGGTTAAACTTAGGATGCTGGGCTTGGCAGCAAGTGCCTTTACAGCACTGAGCCATCTTCCAGCCTACAGTGTGTTTGTTAACATAAAGTTAAAAATAGAAGGCTCTTTATATGAGGAGTCTAAATTGTGGTCTTACTCTTTTCTCTCACAGATGATATTAACCGTGTTCTTGAGCAACAATGAACAGATTTTAACAGAAGTTCCTATAACACCAGAAACCACCTGTCGAGATGTCGTAGAATTCTGCAAGGAACCTGGAGAGGGCGGTTGCCACCTGGCCGAAGTGTGGAGAGGAAGTGGTATGTCTGGCCTCTGTGCTCAGTGGGAAACACTGCTGGGACTCCCAGTCTGTGATGAGATTCTGTAACAAGTGACTAGTGGCACATCTCAGTGGTGTGTGTGGGCTCGTGTACCACAGTGTGCTTGTGAGGACAAAGGACAACTTTCAGGAGTGCGTTCTATCCTTCTATAATATGGATTCTGTGTGTCAAACTCAAGTCAGGCTTGGTGGCAAGCACTTTTACCAGCTGAGTCATCTTGTCAGCTCATCAGAAGCTGTTTTTAATGGTTTTGGGTTTTGGTGTGTGTCACGTTGTATTTTATGGTGCTGGGGATGGAACACAGGGCCTTACAAATGCTCAGTACATGCTCTCCCAATGAGTTGTACACCTCAACTTCTGTTCAGAACTCTTTTCTGTTCCAATAACATCAGGAAGACAGCATGTGGTTTGAGTAGTGAGTCCTCCACAAACAGTATTAAGCTGAGACTAGTAAAATCCTGGTTTTTTATTGAAAGACTTGTTAGCAGTCATTCAAAGAAAATTCTCAAAGATAATATGATTGCATGGAATTCTGCAAAATGTACATCCTAAAGAACAAATGTGAACTGGGTGTGCTAGTTTGTGCCTGTCTCCTGTAAGTCTAGCACTTGTGGTAAAGGCAGGAGGATCAGGAGTTCAAGGCCACCCTCTTCTACATAGTGAGATTAAGGCCAGCCTAGGCTACATGAGACCTCATCTTGAAAAGACAAAGTAAGAACTAAAGAAAGTAAAGAAGTGGTTGAACTTAGAAAGGAGGCGGTATCAGACCAAGGCATGCAAGGACCTGGTCCTGCAGAGACGCTTGAAAGTGGGGTGCAGATTTAAATAGGAGCCTCTTTATGAAAGTGATGCCTGTGGAAAGTCTGCCTGGTCACTGAGGTGTGGAGTGAGTGCACCCTGGCTGCTGAGAGTCGTCGGCCATGTGCGTGTGAGGCGATGGTCAAGATAGATGCCCAAGGAGGTGCTCAACCTACCCGCAGACACGGGTCATTTTTAAATGCTTTTTATTCTTTGCAAGTTTCATATTTTTAAACTTTATTATTATTTGTAGTTCTGTATGCATGTCTGTCCATGTGTGTGAATGTGCACATGAATGCAGGTGGCCACAGAGGTCAGAGGTGTGACATTCCTCTGCAGGATTGTGAGCTGTGGTTAGAGCGTGCAGAGCGTTAGCTCAGTTCTTCTGGAGGGGCAGTGTATGCTCTCGGCGCTGAGCCATCTCTGCAGCCCCCAGGACTTAGCGTTTAAGAAGGCCAGTGCAGACACGGAAGCCTGTCTGTGGACCTGTATATATAAACACACTGCTTTGGAAACCTTAACTGTGGTTTGGAATTTACTGGCTCATTGTTCAGCTTGTCCTTGTTCTCTGATGTGCTTGACAGTGGGTTGGACTTGGGCTGAGCGCTCATGGACTTCCTGTCATCCAGGGCAGGACCACAGCTGTCCCCACCCTGGACATTAGTGGAGCAAGTAAATAAGTTGGCATGTGCGTTGTGTGTGGGCAGAGCAGTGGCCCGGGCGGCACCCACTTCCCTTGCAGAGGACACAGGTGTGGGTCAGAACTTCATGGTGGCACACAATCTCTGTACGGCTGCACCAGTCCAGCGTTCTCTTTTGGCCTCCAAGGGCACTAGGTACACAGATAGTAGTGCACATACATACATGCCAGTGGCGTGCACATAAAATAAGTATTTAAAAAAGAAAATAAATAAAACCAAACAAATTTAGAGAAAAACTAAAGCCTAGAATGGTATCTGCACATCAGTAATCCTAGCACTTAGAAGGCTGAAGCAGGAGGATCATGGGGTCAAAGGAACTTGAACTGCAAGGTGGCACACCAAAGGAGTAACAGTGGTGATAGGAAGGAACAGTAGAGCAGTGCTATGGGGTGAAACAATAGAGCAGTGCCAGGGGGTGAAACAATAGAGCAGTGCCATGGGGTGAAAGGTGTGCGGCGCCCTCCCAGCAGGAGAGGCTGTCCTCATGTGCACAAAGTTACTAATCCCGAGATTCCCAGAAAATGCCCACAGAGGAATGCCACCTTTCCCAGAGTCATGCATTCAGGTCTACGCCTACCCGTTACCATTGTAACAGGAAGTACATGACACCCCTTCTCTGTGTCGGCCTCGGACCTGGCCAGGAGCTTCAGCAAGACTCTGAAATTTTCCATCTTTCACACCTTCAAAGAACAAATCACCCCTTGGATATAAGCAAAGCTAGTTAGGAAATGCGATGGCCACTTAATTCATTTATGAGATGAGTGTAAATCCTGTACCAAAATTGAGCAAGAAAAGTGTAGGCTAATCTTAGCTTGTGTGTTTTGAGGCAGGGTCTCATACAGCCCAGATAGGATTCAAACTCCTGTGTCGCAGAGGGATGTGCAGCCTCTAATTCTCTTCCCCTTTCCCTTAGTGCTGGGACCCTGGTGCTGCCTTTCCACGAGCTAGGCAGAATTCTTCTAACTGAGCTACAGCTCTAGTCCCATTATTTTAAACATAGATGAAAAAATCCTAAATAAATATCAGCTAATCCATTTCAACAGCAAGCTGAAAGCTGTGTGACATCATAAGTCTGTTTATAGAGGAGAATGCACTTGGTCACAGCAAGACCTATTGGCTGCGTTGAAGGTCGGCATTCTCGGTAATTACCAGCTGAGTGCGGTGGGCCCCTCCCTTGTCAGTAAGTGGCCCCTCTGAGCCGAAGGGACGCTCCCACCTGTTACATTTGTCACACCTGCTGGGAGCAGAGGAAAGAGGAGTGTTCTCCTTAGTGTTCTGCCCAAACATGTAACCTGTTAGAACACCAGACAAACTCAAGTTGGGATCATCCTGCAAACCCCTGTCTGCTTCTCTGCCTTGTCCCAGCTGGAAAGAACAAGGGCTGAGGCCAGGGAGTTCACAGTTAAATATGCTTTCATGGACGAGCTTCTGTCAGAGAGAGCGCTAGTGAGAAGCCGCCGAAATCCAAAGAAAGCCGGTAACCTAACCACGGTCTGCCGTGTGAGCCGCTTGGTTTTGACAACTCGCATTAGGGAGACTCAGATAAAGGTATGTGTACCGGCTTGGAAATTATTCTACCAGTGTGAAATAAAGTTTTATGAGACAGTGTCTCACTAGGTAGCCCAGGCTGGCCCAGGACCTCCTATCCTTAAAGCTGGCTTCAAACTTACCATCTTCTTACCTCTGCCTCCCAAGTGATGGGATTACAGACATGGCATGTGATAGTCTAAAATTGTTAATATTTCAGAATAAAACATTTTTGAGAGATGTGATCTGCAAACTTGAGCGATTGCTCAGTAGGTAAGAATGCTTGCTGCTTTTGCAGAGGACCAGTGTTCAGTTCCTGGCACCCATGTTAGGTTGCTGACAACTTCCTGTTAACTCCAGCTCTCCAGGATCCTGTGCCCTCCGCCTGGTACCTGGTACCCTGCCATACCTACTCAGACACAGACACAGACACAAAAATCTTGAGAAGAAAAGACCATATGTGTGTGAGACAGAAAGTGTCGGGTCTATAGGGTGAGCTCAGTGTTCTGTGAGGCCCTGAGCTCACAGTCAAACCAAAGGGGACTGAGGGGCCGATTGCAGTGCTCAGGGCCTGGGTGGTGTGCCCACCCTGGCCTCTAGAAGCTCACTGAGGAACCAGAGCTAGTGAGAGCAAAGACACACAGTCAAGGCCACTGTTCCCTCCTGGATGCTGGGCATTGCTGTGTGTGGTGTGTTTGTGTGTGTGTGTGTGTGTGTGTGTGTGTGTGTGTTGCCTCATTGTTCATTATTTTGCATTAATTCTACTTGTTAAAGTAAAATGTGGTGCTTGTAATGTTCTTGGATTCGTGTGTGTGTGTGTGTGTGTGTGTGTGTGTGTCTGTGTGTGTGTCTGTGTGTGTAAAAGAGAGACGCAGAGGATGGAGGGGAGAGCACTGCAAGCTCGCTTTGACTGGTGTCCCTGTCTGTCGCTGGAGTCAACTGTAGTCTTTTTCTAGAGCGTCCCATCCCCTATGACCACATGATGTATGACCATCTGCAGAAGTGGGGGCCTCGCAGAGAAGAAGTCAAATTTTTTCTTCGTCACGAGGAGTCTCCAACCGAGAGCAGTGAACAAGGTAGGTAAATGCTTTCTTCCTTATTCACCTGTTAACGTTGTCATACTAGTTAACTTTAAAAACATTCACACACTTCTTCCTGTACTCAAAATGATGGGGAGTGTGTTCATGTGCCCTCACCTCTGCTGTTGCAGACTTGAGTGTGTCACACTGTAGGCACCAATTCTTGCTTCCTCACAGGCCGTTGTGTTGGTGAGATGATGCACTCAAACGATGATGTGTAAACACACACTGTGAGAAGGTGTTTTTTTTTAGTAAATACCACATAGATCAGATATCTAAATTTTAAAATAAAACCTTGAAATAATAAAAAGGTTATGAGAGATGTTTCTAATTTTAGAGCGGGCCATGTCTTTCTTGGTGTCACATCATACCATAAAAGACAAGAGCAGCAAGTATGCCACTTAAGAACAAAGCCAGGCACGGTGGCCACACCCGTAATCCCAGCACTCAAGAGGCCAGCCAGGTGGATCTCTGAGTTCTAGGCCAGCCAAGGCTACATAGTGAATCCCTGTCTTAAAAAACAAACAAAACAAAACAAGCCAGCAGGTGTGGTGGTTCATGCCTGTAATTCCAGCTCAGCAGGCAGAGGCAGGTAGGTCTGTAAGTTTGAGGGCAGCCAGGGGTACTCAGAGAAACCCTGTCTTCAACTGTCCCCCTCAGAAGACAAAACAATAAAACACCACCACCATCACCACCACCACCAACAACAACAACAACAAAACCAAACAACAAAAAGAAAAGAAAAACTGATGGCATCCTGACAACATGGATGGATCTGTTTTCATTTCCATGTAAGAAATATTAGAAATTTATATGAAAAAAATGTTTGGTATAGAAGCAAGAAACCCTGTCTCTAAATAAGTACATACATACATACACACACATACATACATTCATACAAACATACATTAATACAACCATAGTTTATAAACAAATATTCATATAAACATACACACATGCCTGCATGCAGGCATAGGCACAGAGCTGGGCCGGAGAGAGGTGGCTCTTCAGTTAAGAACACTGGCTCTCTTGCAGAGGACTTGAGTTTGAGTCTGAGCACCAGCATGGCAGTTCACAACCATCTCTAACTTCAGCTCATGGGGATGTGATGCCTTCTTATAAGGCATCCTTGGGTTGGTATGCACATACCATAGTGTGCATACATACATAAAATGAATCAATCTTAAAAAACACACATAAAATGAATCAATCTTAAAAAATAAAAAAGCACAAGGCCTTTCAACCCAACAGTCTTCCTGTAGAAGTTCTCCATTCAAGCTCTTTCTGAACCTATACAAAATGAGGCACACACAGTGAACCTTGAGGGGCTGTGACCTCTAGGATGTCCGCATGGTAAAGTGGTCTGCAGCTCTGAATACTAAAGAAGCCCTGTGCGCAGACCTGGGAATGTGCTCAGAAGAGGAGGCCTGACCCCAGGCGGTGTGCGTGCCTTGTTCGTGCTGCCTTTGTGGGACTCAGACTCCCTCCCTCCCTCCCTCCCTCCCTCCCTCCCTCCCTCCCTCCCTCCCTCCCTCCCTCTTTTCCTCCCTCCCTCCCCTCCTCCCTCCCCTCCTCCCTCCCTCCCTCCCTCCCTTCCTCCCTCCTTCTCTCCCTCCCTTCCTTGAGCAGGTTTTCTCTGTTGGTCCCTAGCTATACTGAAATCTCTCTATAGACCATGCTGACCTCCAAAGTGCTGGGATTAAAGGTGTTTGCCACCATGCCTGGTTGCCATTCTTTATTTTTATTTTGTTTTAAAGGAAATTGCTCTTGCTAGCTGAACTAGTATTTGCTGTAAGATTATATTTCTTTTTTTCTTTTCTGCCGGGGGCCTGCCCTGGCCTTTTTTGGTACTGAGGCGGGACATAGCATTGGATGAAGGCCAAAGACTGATGATCTTTGGCCTTGTAACCCTCTCTTACTATGCTAAGAAGCACTGGTTTCTTTTCTCTCTGACTCAAGGACTTCTTACTGGCCAGGAGAGCGCCTTGGAACTCGTTAACTTCATGAACCAGAAAGAAAAGAAAGTAAATCAAAGAAAGTCCTTAACACAGACAACAAGCTCGCTCGCTCTCTCTCTCTCTCTTCTCTCTCGCTCTCTGTCTCTCTCGCTCTCTCTTGCTCTCATCAGGCCCAACCACCTGTCTCATCAACTCAACAAGTGTTCATATATACTTACATACATATACCTACATATGTGTGTGTCTGTATATGTACATATAGACAAATAGATATATTTGAGGGCCAGATACCACACTTTATTCCTTCTTTCTGGCCTTCTTATACCTTCTTAGACAAAGGTTCTTTATAAAATCACTTTGTAGATAAAATGTTACCCAAAGTGACAGAAGGATGTCAATAGTAAATTCAAAGCAGTTTTTCCTTCTAGAAGCTCATTATAAGTTCAGAGCCGCAGTTTCCTGTGGCTTCATCCTTGGACCTGACCTAGAATGAATGTTTCTCCTTGATCACAGATCTGCCCCAGCCTATTTCCATTAGTGTAACTGTGAGAGCTCGCTGTGTTCCTTATCATGCAGCCTTTATTTACTCTTCTAGGAGGAGGGGGCACGTTCTATTCTTGAGTCTAATTTTATTACATTTTTTTAGCAAAACAACTAAAACCATCCCCTTAAACTTTCTTCCTAAAATTATTTGAATCAAATCAGGAATTCTATAAAGTTATTAATTCATGTAAGCAGCATTAATGTATAAAAGTTCATCTTCATGTTGATCTGCAGGGAAATTGCTCAATAGTGTGGGCCTATGCCCAGGAATCATTAGGCTATCTGATAGTGACAGGAAGTGACAGGAAGGGCATCAACACAGGAGTGATCCTGGGATGAAGTCTCCAAGGACCCGGCATTCTCAGAGCTCACCCACCACAGGCCGGGCAGAATGGCGGGCCATCTCCAGAACACTCACCCACGTGCCTTTAGCTCCTGACATGTTCTCTTCTGTTGTTGTTTTATGAGACAAAGCTCTACTCTGTAGCCTTGGCTGGCCCGGGACTCAATATGTAGACCAGGATGGCCTCAAACTCATAGAGATCTGCCTGCCTCTGCCTCTGAGTATTAGACTTAAAGGCGGGTATCACCATGCCTGGTAGTTAAAACACAGTTTGCTTCTTTTTATATTTTATTTACTTATTTATGTGTATGGGTGTTTTGCCTGTATCCGTGTCTGTGCACTACATACATGTTGCTGCTTTCTGAATCAGAAGAGTGTCAGATCCCCTTGGACTTGAAGTTACAGAGGGCTATGAGCCCCCATTCCATTGGGGAATTAAACCCCACACCTCCAGAAGAATAGCCAGTGCTCCTAAGCACATAGCTGTCTCTTCAGCCCTAGTTAAAACACTTCTGGTAACAAGTCACTTTCATGCTTGAGATTGAGAGTGTGTGTGACTAAAATACATGCGGCAGCACATGAGAAGACTGATTACAAAGCATTTTCAACTGTAGTAAGCCTTGAATTTCTTGGCTTGGTATTTTTATACTTATTCTCAATAAATATGCAAATAAGTGAAAAAGAAGAAAGGTTGGTAGTTGTATTTGTTATTTTTTTCTCATTTCTGTGAGGAAAAAAAATAGCTGAGAGAGAAGAGAAAAGAGATGACTCCTGAGTTCAGTGCCTCCAATGCAGCTCAGGTGGGCCATAGCCAAGGCAGCTCAGGGCCGAGGGAACCCAGGGCCCGCTTCCGGACTCCGTGAGCGCTCGCTGGGAACACAGCAAATAAAACAGGATTTTGAAAATAAAGGTTTCTTTTTTAAAAGAAAGACAAAAAAATAAGTTTTGGGGGACTGGAGAGTCATCTCAGTGGTTAAGGGCACACACTGCTTCTACAGAGGACTTGAGTTCAGTCTCCAGCACCCAGCCAGCATCTGTCTGGGACTGAGTTCAGTCTCCAGCACCCAGCCAGCATCTGCCTGGGACTGAGTTCAGTCTCCAGCACCCAGCCAGCATCTGCCTGGGACTGAGTTCAGTCTCCAGCACCCAGCCAGCATCTGCCTGGGACTGAGTTCAGTCTCCAGCACTCAGCCAGCATCTGCCTGGGACTGAGTTCAGTCTCCAGCACCCAGCCAGCATCTGCCTGGGACTGGATGCATCCAATACCTTCTTATGGCCTCCATGAGCACTGCCCTCATGTGCACAAACCCACACAGACACTTACACATATGACTAAAACTATAGAGTTACACATAACAGCACACACTTCTAATCTCTGCACTTAAAAAGCGAGGGCAGAGAGAGGAGGGTCTCTGTGAGTCTGCATCTCAAGTTCCAGGCCAGCCAGGCTATAATACAGCAGCAAGATTTCACCTCAAAAACAAAACAACAATGATGACAATTTTTTTTAAATCTAGAAATAAGTTCAGTACTCATGCATGAGGCTCTCAAAAATATAAAATAAAAATCTAGAAAAGACAGCTGTCCATCACGGTGGGAGAGCTGCTCCGGCCGTGGTGTCAGCAACAAGGCGTGGCTCATGCTCAGGAAGCAGGATGTGTGTGCTGGTGCTAGCTCTCCTCCTCCGTTTCAGTCATCCAGAAACCCAGACCCTGGCTGCAACATTCAGGAGGGTCTTCCTTGTCTTCCACCTCTGTTAAACCTTCCTGGAGACCCCTTTACACACACAGGGGGTTGTGGTGTTTCTAATTCAGTGAGCAGTGTGGAAGAGCTGTTATCATGTGGGCAGTGTGAAGAGCTGTTATCATGTGCGCAGTGTGGAAGAGCTGTTATCATGTGTGCAGTGTGAAGAGCTGTTATCATGTGGGCAGTGTGAAGAGCTGTTATCATGTGTGCAGTGTGGAAGAGCTGTTATCATGTGTGCAGTGTGGAAGAGCTGTTATCATGTGTGCAGTGTGGAAGGGCTGTTATCATGTGGGCAGTGTGGAAGAGCTGTTATCATGTGTGCAGTGTGGAAGAGCTGTTGTCATGTGTGCAGTGTGGAAGAGCTGTTATGTGTGCAGTGTGGAAGAGCTGTTATCATGTGTGCAGTGTGGAAGGGCTGTTATCATGTGGGCAGTGTGGAAGAGCTGTTATCATGTGCAGTGTGGAAGAGCTGTTATCATGTGCGCAGTGTGGAAGAGCTGTTATGTGTGCAGTGTGGAAGAGCTGTTATCATGTGCACAATGTGGAAGAGCTGTTATCATGTGCAGTGTGGAAGAGCTGTTATCATGTGCGCAGTGTGAAGAGCTGTTATCATGTGTGCAGTGTGGAAGAGCTGTTATCATGTGGGCAGTGTGGAAGAGCTGTTATCATGTGCAGTGTGGAAGAGCTGTTATCATGTGCGCAGTGTGGAAGAGCTGTTATCATGTGCGCAGTGTGAAGAGCTGTTATCATGTGTGCAGTGTGGAAGAGCTGTTATGTGTGCAGTGTGGATGAGCTGTTATCATGTGCACAATGTGGAAGAGCTGTTATCATGTGTGCAGTGTGGATGAGCTGTTATCATGTGGGCAATGTGAAAAGCTGTTATCATGTGTGCAGTGTGAAGAGCTGTTATCATGTGGGCAGTGTGGAAGAGCTGTTATCATGTGAGCAATGTGAAGAGCTGTTATCATGTGTGCAGTGTGGAAGAGCTGTTATCATGTGTGCAGTGTGGAAGAGCTGTTATCATGTGTGCAGTGTGGAAGAGCTGTTATCATGTGTGCAGTGTGGAAGAGCTGTTATCATGTGTGCAGTGTGGAAGAGCTGTTATCATGTGTGCAGTGTGGAAGAGCTGTTATGTGTGCAGTGTGGAAGAGCTGTTATCATGTGTGCAGTGTGGAAGAGCTGTTATCATGTGTGCAGTGTGGATGAGCTGTTATCATGTGCGCAGTGTGAAGAGCTGTTATCATGTGTGTAGTGTGGAAGAGCTGTTATCATGTGGGCAGTGTGAAAGAGCTATTATCATGTGCGCAGTGTGAAGAGCTGTTATCATGTGGGCAGTGTGGAAGAGCTGTTATCATGTGAGCAGTGTGAAGAGCTGTTATCATGTGTGCAGTGTGGAAGAGCTGTTATCATGTGTGCAGTGTGGAAGAGCTGTTATCATGTGCGCAGTGTGGAAGAGCTGTTATGTGTGCAGTGTGGAAGAGCTGTTATGTGTGCAGTGTGAAAGAGCTGTTATCATGTGCACAATGTGGAAGAGCTGTTATCATGTGTGCAGTGTGGAAGAGCTGTTATGTGTGCAGTGTGGAAGAGCTGTTATCATGTGTGTAGTGTGGAAGAGCTGTTATCATGTGTGCAGTGTGGATGAGCTGTTATCATGTGCGCAGTGTGAAGAGCTGTTATCATGTGTGTAGTGTGGAAGAGCTGTTATCATGTGTGCAGTGTGGAAGAGCTGTTATCATGTGTGCAGTGTGGAAGAGCTGTTATCATGTGTGCAGTGTGGATGAGCTGTTATCATGTGTGTAGTGTGGAAGAGCTGTTATCATGTGGGCAGTGTGAAAGAGCTGTTATCATGTGCGCAGTGTGAAGAGCTGTTATCATGTGGGCAGTGTGGAAGAGCTGTTATCATGTGAGCAGTGTGAAGAGCTGTTATCATGTGTGCAGTGTGGAAGAGCTGTTATCATGTGTGCAGTGTGGAAGAGCTGTTATCATGTGCGCAGTGTGGAAGAGCTGTTATGTGTGCAGTGTGGAAGAGCTGTTATGTGTGCAGTGTGGAAGAGCTGTTATCATGTGCACAATGTGGAAGAGCTGTTATCATGTGTGCAGTGTGGAAGAGCTGTTATGTGTGCAGTGTGGAAGAGCTGTTATCATGTGTGCAGTGTGGAAGAGCTGTTATCATGTGTGCAGTGTGGAAGAGCTGTTATCATGTGGGCAGTGTGGAAGAGCTGTTATCATGTGAGCAGTGTGGAAGAGCTGTTATCATGTGTGCAGTGTGGAAGAGCTGTTATCATGTGTGCAGTGTGGAAGAGCTGTTATGTGTGCAGTGTGGAAGAGCTGTTATCATGTGTGCAGTGTGGATGAGCTGTTATCATGTGTGCAGTGTGGAAGAGCTGTTATCATGTGTGCAGTGTGGAAGAGCTGTTATCATGTGTGCAGTGTGGAAGAGCTGTTATCATGTGGGCAGTGTGGAAGAGCTGTTATCATGTGTGCAGTGTGGAAGAGCTGTTATCATGTGTGCAGTGTGGAAGAGCTGTTATCATGTGTGCAGTGTGGAAGAGCTGTTATCATGTGTGCAGTGTGGAAGAGCTGTTATCATGTGGGCAGTGTGGAAGAGCTGTTATCATGTGTGCAGTGTGAAGAGCTGTTATCATGTGTGCAGTGTGGAAGAGCTGTTATCATGTGGGCAGTGTGAAGAGCTGTTATCATGTGTGCAGTGTGGAAGAGCTGTTATCATGTGGGCATTGTGGAAGAGCTGTTATCATGTGTGCAGTGTGGAAGAGCTGTTATCATGTGTGCAGTGTGGAAGAGCTGTTATCATGTGGGCAGTGTGGAAGAGCTGTTATCATGTGGGCAGTGTGGAAGAGCTGTTATGTGTGCAGTGTGGAAGAGCTGTTATCATGTGTGCAGTGTGGAAGAGCTGTTATCATGTGTGCAGTGTGGAAGAGCTGTTATCATGTGGGCAGTGTGGAAGAGCTGTTATCATGTGGGCAGTGTGGAAGAGCTGTTATCATGTGTGCAGTGTGGAAGAGCTGTTATGTGTGCAGTGTGAAGAGCTGTTATCATGTGGGCAGTGTGGAAGAGCTGTTATCATGTGGGCAGTGTGAAGAGCTGTTATCATGCGCTTCGTCTTCTCATCTCTTTAGGTGTCCGTCAGACCCAAGAACAGAGAACTCAGAGAAACGTGATAAATGTACCTGGAGAAAAGCGCATTGAAAATGGGGTAAGTCATGCAAATCAAGTTGAATTTTTTGTGTTGTGTGTGTACTGGTCACATGTTTATGCAGGTACTTGTGTTTGTGAGCCCATAGAGGCCAGAGGACAGCTGCAGTGTTCTCTCAGGACCTGTCCACCTTGTATTCTGAGGTCTCTAACTGGCTGACTCATCAGGGAGCACAGGGTCTGCCTGTGTCGCCCTTCCCAGCACTGAAACAAAGACTTGGGCAGAGCGCTGGCTCCATCTCTGCAGAGTAGATGTTCTGATTACTGTCAGGATGGAGAAACAGAGTAGGTGCAGGGTGAACATGTCTGAGCAGTCGAAGGGAGAGAACGGGCTCCTTCAGCACTCTGTAGCCTTGGGCAGGAGGCTTGATGTGGCAGTTAAGCCTTATGAAGACTTCCTTTTTAGGAATACCACATGCATGGAGAGAACAAGGGATAGGGAAATTTTAAGCCTGATCTTTTTTGGAAGTTTAGTTACAACTTTTTCAAATAATTTTAAGAGTAGAGGATTGGTTTATTTCTTTCCGCTGGGAAACTAACTAGACTTGGGCAAGTGTGCATGTGACCTTGTTAGGTCTGATAAGAAGGCGGCAGGGAGCCTGGCTGTGCACTGCTGCAGGACTTGCACCCTGGCTACAGATGCCTCACCCCGCAGCTGGTTACTGACATGCTGGCTTTGTTGGTTTACCTCTGTGAATGCACGGGTCAAGGGTGGCCTATTCAGAGGGTTTCAGATCTCACAGCTTTTCAGATTGGAAATACTTGCATAGGCTTCATTGATTGAATATCCCCAGACCAAAAGTAATGTTAGAACTCTAAGAAGTACTGAGTTTTGAGCTTTTGGATAAGGGAGATCTAATCTGAATTGCCACTGCTACTGCCTCTTCTTTCTCCTCTTTCTCTTCTTCCTCCTCTTCCTCCTCCAAAGACTTTTAATTTTATGTTTAAGTGATTTGCCTGCATGTATGTATCTATATACGTACACCATATGCATGACCAATATCTATGGAAGCCAGAAGAGGGCTCTGGATCCCCTGAAACTGAACTTCAGACAGTTGTGAGCTGTCATGTGAGTGCTGGGATCAGCAGGTGCTCTGGACTGATGAGCCACCGCTCCAGCCCCAAGCTCTGCTTCTTTGAATTACATGATGGCCATCTCTGTAAAAGAAGGATGCTAGTCTCCTATTCCTTCCTAATGTCCCCTCTTTCTAAATTTTAAGCAGTATATAGCTTATATTGTCAAGGTTGACAATATTTATAACTTGTATCTAATTCTAAGCGGTTACCATTTTAGACTTTCTCTACAGTGTTCTAGGCTATAATTCAGTTGTTAAGAGTATATGCCTAGGATGAATGAAGTTTTGGGTTCCATCTCTACTACCACACAAGTCAAAAATGGTGTCATGTTCCTAAAACTTCAGCAGTGAGGAGGTAAAGACAGGAGGGTTATTAGTTCAAGATCATCATTGACTATATTGTGAGTCCAAAGCCATCTGGGATCGATGAACCTGTCTTGAGAGAGAGGGAAGCCAGGCATGTTGGTATAGCTTAGATACAGCTGTTGAGAAGCAGAAACAGGTGGCTCCCTGTGAGTGTGAGACCAAGACAGAGGTGAGGAGAGAGAGGTAGGGAGGAAATAACTCAATAACAGTTTTGTTAATTTTTGTAGATAGCTACCATAGAACCTGTCTTAGATGCTTTTCTGTTGTGAAGAGACATGAAGGCAATACTCAAATGAAGTATGTATGCGAGGGCTTGCCTACAATTTTAGAGGATATCCATGACCATCAAGAGAGGCACGTGGCTGGAGCCTTCTAACCATTCCCAAAGCTAGGGACCAAGCATTCAAATAAATGAGGCTATGGGGGAGCCATACTCATTCAGACAGCCACAGAGACAGATTGCTAATTTGTTATTAGAAAACATGTGTGTGTGTGTGTGTGTGTGTGTGTGTGTGTGTGTGAGAGAGAGAGAGAGAGAGAGAGAGAGAGAGAGAGAAGTATATGGTGTGTGCACATGTACATATGAGCACTTGTCTGTGTGAGTGCAGGCCAGAAGACAGCTGTAGGTGTTGGTCTTTACCGCTTGTTGTCCACTGCTGCATACAGCAGAGCAGCAGGCCTGCTAGCGCCCTCGGAGCCTCCTGTCGCTGCCTCTGGTCTCTCTGTTGGGGAACCCATGGGGTTGCAGCTATGCTCTACGTAGGCTAGTTTTTATGTGGGTCCTGAGGGTCACATCTTCCCAGCTCCATAATTTTTTCTATTTGGTTTCAGTGTCATTTCCTTTTGCCACTCATAGATGTGCTGGTGTTATGGTGTTCCTCTTCCGTATACTCCAGTCTCTGATGATCACTTCACAGTCCTCAGCTGACAGGTTTTTTTTTTTCATTCTAAACCTGGAGGAGTTGTGCAGAGACCTTTTAACTATTTCAGGATCTCTCTCTCTCTCTCTCTCTCTCTCTCTCTCTCTCTCTCTCTCTCTCTCTCATGCTTACCCTATTTTGTGACAAGACCTCGCTGTATCCGGGGCTTACCTCACCCTTGCTATGTAATCCAGAGTGATCTCCCCTCCTGCTGCTCCTGTCTCCCCTGAGCACTGGTCTTACAGGCTGTAACACACCTGGCATCTCCTACTCTAAGCTGCCCTGACCCAGCTCAGTGCAGCACCCACCTGGGACGCAGGAGGCAGATTGCTTGAATGCAAGCTCATCCTTGGCTACATAGTGAAGCTCTCAGCTGCCTTGGGCTGTAGAGTGGGACTGTCTCAAAAAAAGGGCTGAACAGAGACCCTGTCTTGAGAAACCAAAAAAAAAGGGGGGGGGGGCTGAACGGATGGATGCTTGGTGGGATTTGTGATTGTGTAAATGTAGTGGAATCTAAGACATTCCTTATGGGACTGTTCCTGTACCAGGAAACATAACCTCCAGGACACAGGCATACATCACATTAAGAATTCAGAATTCACAACATAGTTTTGAAAATCCTTACATGTGTGTGTGTGTGTGTGTGTGTGTGTGTGTGTGTAGGCCAGAGGACAACTCTGGGACTCGGTCCTATGTTTCCACCATGTGGGGTTCAGGATTGAACTCAGGTTATCTGTTAGTCTTGGTGGCTAGTGTCCTTACCTGTTGAAAATCCTTTTGAGTTCTAAGATTCACCATGATCTGAGTTTCAGGGATGTAAATGAAGATGAATGGGAGATGGAATAATATTCTTGTGTGTAATAAAGGGAGAAGGCTAGTTTTCATAGGTCTGTGATGTTTTCTTCTTTGATAAAATTGTTTATGTTAAGAGCATGTTCTGGCTGGTTTTATGTGTCAACTTGTCACAAACTGGAGTTATCACAGAAAAAGGAGCTTCCATTGAGGAAATGCCTCCATAAGATCCAGCTGTAAGACATTTTCTCAATTAGTGATCAAGGGGAGGGCCCCTTGTGGGTGGGTTTTATAAGAAAGCAAGCTGAGCAAGCCAGTAAGTAACACCCCTCCATGGCTTCTGCATGAGCTCCTGCTTCCTGACCTGCTTGAATTCCAGTCCTGACTTCCTTTAGTGATGAACAGCAGTGTGGAACTGTAAGCGGAATAAACCCTTTCCTCCCAACTTGCTTCTTGGTCATGATGTTTGTACAGGAATAGAAACCCTAACTAAGACAGAGCAACAAAATTTAGACCTAAAACTAAAATTTAAAATGTGTTTATGGAGCCGGGCATGGTGGCGCACGCCTATAATCCCAGCACTTGGGAGGCAGAGGCAGGCAGATTTCTGAGTTGGAGGCCAGCCTGGTCTACAGAGTGAGTTCCAGGACAGCCAGGGCTATACAGAGAAACCTTGTCTCAAAAAATAAAAAAAAAATGTGTTTATGGAGCTGGAGAAATGGCTCAGCAGCTAAGAACACTGGCTGCTTTCCCATAGTATGCAGGTTCCATTCCCACCACCCACACGGAGGCTGACGACAGTTCCAGAGCATCTGCCACTCTCTCTGGCTTCTGAGGGAACTGCAGTCATGTGGTGCACAGACATACAGACAAAAGAGACACATAAAATAAAATAACTTTTTTAAAAGTGTGTTGGTTTCTTTTATAAGAGCTTGTAATTAGAGGAAAGTCTGAGATCCTGTGTAGAGACTAACTGTGGCAAGCATCACATCAAAGATGATTTAGTGTACTTTATAGCGCGCACCTGCCTTTTAATCCTGCGTGTGATGCACTGCCTTGTCAAGCACTTCATTGTTTCCAAAGCACTTATGCATGCATTTTTAAATTAACAACATGGTAGAAATACTTCCCCACGATATCTGTGTTCTGGATGGACCAGTTGTATCTTAATGTTCTGCTTGTGAGCTGAGACAGGAAAGAGCAGATGGGGCAGCTGTGAGGGAGAAAGGCCGTGCGGTGGGAGTAAGGCAGCTGCGGGGTGCTGTGCGGTGGGAGTAAGGCAGCTGCGGGGTGCTGTGCGGTGGGAGTAAGGCAGCTGCGGGGTGCCGTGCGGTGGGAGTAAGGCAGCTGCGGGTGCTGTGCGGTGGGAGTAAGGCAGCTGCGGGGTGCTGGGAGTCACGCCCATTAGCTGCTCAGGCCCGGGCTGGGGAGTCCTTCACAGTCTACAAGGCAGCAGGACAGGCTGCTCTAGGCAGTGGTTGGCTGTGCTATAAAGAGCTGGTTTACTCTTGCGTGCCCTGTGTGCGGCTCTAAAGATCGTGGGTTCTTTGATCCAATACAAGTGCTCCCAAGAATGAGGACTTTGAAAGGACTCCATGCATGGGAAAGCGTGTCCTTTGGTGGAGCCCTGGCCGTCCTTAGTCCTGCTTACTCAGCCAGCTCCCACCTTGCTGACACGCCCAGCATGCTGCAAAGCCAGTAGATTCTGTTTTTGCTAACCATGACAAGAGTAGCTCATATTTAGGTCTATGATCTATTTTGAGTTAATTTTTGTGTATGGTTTAAGGTAGAATTCCAAATTTATTCTTTTGCACTGTTTTATCATTTAATAAAAACACATTATCCTTTCACCTAAATTGTCTGACACTTGATCAACTTATGTATCACTTGATCAGTATAAACGTCAAGATTGCCTTTGGGAAGCAGTTTCTAGTGTGGTCACTCAGTGCTCATTTCTCGTGGGGTACTGAGGACATGGTTATGCATGGCAGATAACAGTTGTCTAGGAAAGTAATCTAGACATTAGCTATGCTAGCGGGAACATAGAGGTGGGCCAGGCCAGGCCTCACCCACTTCTGAAGCAGCTCTGCGTAGTCTGCCTTGTGGAGTGGATAGAGTGCCAGTCACTTCATCCCCGTGCCAGCAGTTCCTGTCACAGCTCTGACTGGGACGCTCACCCAGGGCCGCCTCTGGCTCAGGCTTTGCTCGGGACCCTCTGGTCCCCAGCCTCTCTGCACAGCCGTTCATTCTCCTCTTCCACCTGCTTTGGATGGATACAGTAGGATGGCAGGAATCCCTGTCAGGAACTAATGAAATTAGGAAGAACTAGTCCTCTGTCTGTGAGTGCAGCCATATGACTTTATTCTGACTTTGTTTATTCCTGATTCTGGGATCAGCGCCTATTGATAACCCTCCAAGTTTCCCACAGACTTCCTGATTCTGGGATCAGCGCCTATTGATAACCCTCCAAGGTTGCCCCGGCTTCGTCTCCCCCTTCCGTGGGTCCTGACCGGCCTTGTTTTTTTTTTTTTTTTTTTTTTTCTCCTTGGCTCTGAAGTTTGTTTGCTTTGTGTTCTGCGTTCTTTAAGAGACATTTTCCAGCCAGAGAATTTGTCTTCAGCTGTATCTGTTTGGTTCTTTAGTACATATAAGGTGGTCTTAATATTTGTAATGAAAAAGAGGACAGAATCCAGGAGGAAATATTTAGGACTCATATGCTTGGTGAGTGACTTATGCTAATAACTTAGATGCTAAAGGTGTAAAGAACTCTGAAAACTGAATATTTTTTATTCATGTTTTTTATTTTTTAATTTAAAATTTTTTACATTTATCATGTTTTTCTCCTCCCCAACTCCTCCCAGAGTCTACCCACTAACTTTGTGTTCTCTCTCTTATTCTCTCTCTTAACAAATGGGGGAAAAAACCTATAAAACAAACAAACAAAAAATAAGACAAAGCCGGGCGTGGTGGCGCACCCCTGTAATCCCAGCACTTGGGAGGCAGAGGCAGGCGGATTTCTGAGTTCGAGGCCAGCCTGGTCTACAGAGTGAGTTCCAGGATAGCCAGGGCTACACAGAGAAACCCTGTCTCGAAAAACCAAAAAAAAAAAAAAAAGACAAAAATGCCAAAGTGAAACATAAAGTTCATCAAAAGAAGCAGTTGCATTTCTTCTGTGTTTGGAGCTGTGGACATAACCAGTGAGATATACCCAATGGAGTCACTGGAGAAAACTGATTCTCCTTTGCCAGTGGGTATCAATGGTAAAGAACCTCTTGGTTAGGGGAAATAACCCAATTTTTTTTTTAATGGTTTTTCGAGACAGGGTTTCTCTGTATAGCCCTGGCTGTCCTGGAACTCACTCTGTAGACCAGGCTGGCCTCGAACTCAGAGATCCGCCTGCCTCTGCCTCCCAAGTGCTGGGATTACAGGCCTGCGCCACCACCGCCTGGCCCCAATTTTTTAAAATAGGGCATGGGTTGACCAAAGGAGATACAGGAATGCCTTGTTAAGCACATGGAATTGTGTTCAGCATCATTAATGTTCAGGAAAAGCAAACTAAAATCAGTCGAACGTCCGATGCTAAAAGGTAGATATAGCAAGCTTCCTCTGGCATGGAGAGGAGAGGCAGGAACTCGGGTGCATTGCTGGGTGGGAACAGAGATGCTATGATCTGCAGAGCATTTGGCAGCTTGGAACTTAAATGCCAGTCTGCCATATAAACAGCATTCTGTCCTGAGAGAGAAACCAGGCTTTGTGCAGACGTGCGAGCGGCTACAGCAGCTGCTGGAGAGCCGTGTCCAAGATGGGCAAAGCCCGAGGGCAGACGCAAGCTTTGGGTTTCTTCTGTTGCCCAGGCTCTGCCTTCTGTTGATTGCTCTTCGCTTGGTGAAGCATCTAAGAATGGAAAAACACCCATACGCATAAAATAAATTAACTAGAAATTTAAAATAAATGTTTAAATCTTGACTTAGACGGTGACATGAGTATAGCCCTGGGTGTCCTGCCAGCCATGATCCTGCTCACTTGCCCTGGTGCCTTGCTTACGGTTCTCCTTAGAGTCAGCATTCCCTGGGGTTTTGCAGCAGGGTCTTGTATGTGGCCCTGCAGTGGCTCAGAGGTCTGTCTGCTGGGATTAGAGGTGTCCTCTCTGCGCCTGGCACCGGCCAGCTCACATTCTCTCTCTCGTTAGATATGTGTGTGCTTGTTTTATGTGAATGCGTGCTTTGCATGTGTGTATGTCTGTGCACCGTGTGTGCTCGTTGCTCTCGGAGGCCAGAAGAGGCCATCAGATCCCCAGCAGCCGGAGATGCAGGCTGTCATGAGCCACCACGGGAGTGCTGGGAGCTAAGTCCAGGTCTTCTGTAAGAACAAGTGTTAACAGTTTCTGAGTCATCTCTTCAACCCCTCTTTTTGTTTTGTTTTTATTGTGAACTATCTATACAAAAAAATGTATAAAATGTGCAGTTTAAGGAATAACTCAGAGGCTCTTGGGATTACTAGTCACACTTAGATTTTCTCAATTTGGGGCTGGAGGGATGACTTAACAGGTAAGAGTATCGACTGCTCCTTTGAAAGTCATGAGTTTAAATACCACATGGGATCTATCCATAAGGAGATCTGATGCCCACTTCTGGTGTCTAAAGACAGCTACAGCGCCGGGTGTTGGTGGCGCATGCCTTTAATCCCAGCACTTGGGAGGCAGAGGCAGGCGGATTTCTGAGTTCAAGGCCAGCCTGGTCTACAGAGTGAGTTCCAGGACAGCCAGGGCTACACAGAGAAACCCTGTCTCGAAAAACCAAAAAAAAAAAAAAAAAAAAAAAAAAAAGACAGCTACAGCGTACTTACATATAATAAAATAAATCTTAAAAAGAATTTCTCAGTTTATTCTTTTTAAACCAATCCTATGCTGTTTGTTTTGGCTTGGCAGAAACTTTACACAAGATGTTTAGTGAAGGTAACTTTTAAACTTCCGCTCAGATTTCACAGATTGTTTCAGAGAAAGAAATATAACCAAAAGGTGGTTGTATTAAAAATATATCAGAGGGCTGGAGAGGTGGCTCAGTGGTTAAGAGCACTGACTGCTGTTCCGGAGGTCCTGAGCTCAGTTCCCAGCAACCATGTGGTGGCTCACAACCATCTGTAATGGGTTCAGATGCCCTCCTCTGGTATGTCTGAAGAGTGTGACAGTGTATTCACATACATAAAATAAATAAATAAAGCTTTACAGTAGAAGTAGAGCGAGGTTCCAAAGTCAGCTGTGGTGCAGTTAGCTGTATCTGAGCCTCATCAGAAGTTGCCAGAGGGAGCGGTCGCAGTCAGAAGATTGGGGGACAATTAGAGTTCACTACTCTGAGAGCTTAGATTAAATCTCTTTTTGAGACAGTTCCTATTACTGTCTAGGGGACTTGATTGGGTTCGCCTTCTCTGCCAGTTAAAGATTAAAAGGCAGGAAAAATGTCAACCACAACAGACAGCAGCAGGGATAATGGCGATCTCAGCACTGCAGACAGCAGATGCAGCTGAAGGAAGGTTTAAGGGGCGAGTGCACACACCAGTCTCTCCTGGAGGACGGGGTTGTAAGGGCTCTGAAGGAGGTCTTCCTTCCTCAGGTTAGGGTTGTTCTGTTTGAACCGAGACAGAGAGGCTGATGGGTCCATAGCTTTGGGGTGAAGGTGTCCTGATCTGGACTCGAGCTTGCAGGGCCCGTCCACAAGCAGTGCCCACAGGATCTCACCATCTTTATTATCTAAACTTGGTCTGTCTCCCTCTGTGTGCCTATCAGGGAATCTTCTCAACGGTCCCTCGATATGAAAGTTTTCATACATGCAAAATAAAATGGAAAGCATGTTTCTGTGGGAACAGTGCATCCGTGCTGCTTCGGTTGCCAGGACAGAAAGCAGCAGTCACAAGACGCAAGCCGGGCCGTGCGGTGCACCGGGCATTCTTCTGGGTACGGGGTTTTGTCTTGTGGGTAGATTGCTTTCAGCATGGACTTCAAGGACAACAAAGCATCTTTAGGACAGCAGTTGACAAGACAAGAGAGCTTCAAGTCAAGAGGCAGAGCATGTGTCCAGTAGAGCTCGGAAGATCCACACACTGCCAAAGGCCAGGCTGACGTGGCCAAGCACCATGCACAGTTCAGAGTTACACCACTGGGCTGGGTGGTTACCGACAGGTTTTCCTACCTGAATTATAACATCGGAATAGCATCTTTTGTTTGGTTTGTTTGTTTGTTTGTTTGTTTGTTTGTTTGTTTTCTGAGACAGGGTTTCTCTGTATAACCCTGGCTGTCCTGGAACTCTGTAGACCAGGCTGGCCTCGAACTCAGAAATCCACCTGCCTCTGCCTCCCAAGTGCTGGGATTAAAGGCGTGCGCCACCACTGCCCGGCTCACCTTTTCTTTTTAATGGGACTTGTGAGTGTAGTGTAGCGATGGGCCTGTATTAGCTACTCTCTGTTGTTGGGAAAAAATGCCCTGATAAAGAGCAACTTAAAAGGAGAAAAAGGAAAAAAAAAAAAAGGAGAAAAAGGCCAGGCGGTTGGTGACGCGTGCCTTTAGTCCCTGCAGAGTCAGTTGGATCTCTGTATGATCAAGGCCAGCCTGACCTACAGGGCAAGTTCCAGGACAGCCAGGACTACACAGAGAAACCCTGTCTCCAAAAACCAAAAACGAAAAAAAGAAAAGAAAAAAGTTGGTTTTGGGTAGAGTTAATCATTATGAAGAAGGTGTGACAAGAGGCAGGAAAGACGGATGCAGGGGGCTGGCTGATCATAGTGTGTCTACACTCAGGAAGCAGGGTCTGGGCATAGCACCTCAGAGCCAGTGCTGTGCCTCTTCCAGCGAGGCTCCACCTCAGGGTCTGTGACCTCCTGAGCAGCACAACCTGTAAAGCAAGCATTCATAGACAGGAGCCTGTGCGGGCAGCTCTCATCCAACCTCTACCACAGCAGGGGAGGCCGCCAGGCTCAGCAAAAGGGTGCTGCCGTCTACATGTTTTACACTTTATACTACACACACACACACACACACACACACCTCTCCCAAGCACCAAGATGTGAGCTCCCTCTCCACTGACTCCGACCTCCAGCCAGTCTCCCTTTACTTGCATGTTTGTTTTGGTGACCCAGTGAGCTTAATTAGGCCTGCCCACATGAGCACTAATGAGCAGTTGTGTCAGGAGCACGGGCAGCTTGCCAGTGGCTACTGCCTCAACAGCCATTAACTGCCAGGAACTCCCGAAGAAGGCATGAAGTCTGGTGAGCCCTTCCCCATCCCTGACCGGATGCCGACAGGCCCACTCCCACGCCGGTCCTGTACAAGTCATCAGAGCTGCTGTGAGGCCGAGAGCTCAACGGGCGGGCGTGCCCCAGGTCAGGCTGTCACGCCACCCTGTCCCCTCCAGCTCTCACCGTCTCTGCCCCCTGAGCATGGATGTGAGTGGCATAGGTGTCCCGTTTACAGCCAGGCACTCAGCCGTCACTCACTCCCAGCATCTGGGCCAGCTGTAAATCTCCACATAGCAGCACTGACCTCTGGGCATAAAGCTAAGCCTTTAGAAGGCGGTGTGGTGGTCACGGGATGTCCATTAGCAAGACAGCAGTATTAGCTTACCCTCAGGGCCTGTGACTGGGCTTAAAATAGCAGGCATGAGCTCCCTCCACAGAGTAGGCCTCAGCTCCAGTCAGAAAGCACTCGATGGCCCTGTAACAGTCAGCAGCGTGGTCCAATCCGTACCTCCTGCCTGCAGGTCAGTGCTGTAGGGCAGGCCCGCAGCTCTGGAAAGCTGCTGAGTTTGCCCTTCCAGCAGCCTGTAGAGGAGAACTTTAGTCTTGTGGAACATGTTTGTGTTAAAATGGAAGCCTCTGTAACTTGACAGCTTAAAGGTCCTTTTTTTTTTGGGGGGGGAGGGGGGTTGGTTTTTCGAGACAGGGTTTCTCTGTGTAGTTCCGGCTGTCCTGGAACTCACTCTGTAGACCAGGCTGGCCTCGAACTCAGAACTCCGCCTGCCTCTGCCTCCCAAGTGCTGGGATTAAAGGCGTGCGCCACCACTGCCCGGCTAAAGTTCCTTATTTTTAAGGACTGGCAAGATGGCTTAGAGGGCAGAGGTGCTTGAGGCAAGCACCTCCCATCTCCATGTGGGAGGGGAAGAGCTGCTCTTGAAATTACCCTGGCTTCCCATGGTGTGCGCTAATTAATTAGCTAATTCATAGAAAAGATCTCTTTTTTAAAAGATACCGGCTCCACGTTGCTCCATTAGGATCTTTAGATAAAAGAATAATATTCAGACTAGACTATTGAAGGGATTTGGCTTGCGACTGTGTTCCTGGAGCTTAAGGATGCTCAGATAATCATAGTTTAGGAAGAGGCAGAGCTGGCAGATCATGGCCTGGCACTGGAGAGTCGGCGCAGCAGTAAGAGCCTGTTCTTCAGAGGCCCTGACGTGGTTCCAGCACCCACGTGGCTGCTCACAACTCTAACTCTTCCTACCTCAGAGGGATGCAGACATACACATGGGCAAAACACCCTATACGTCAAATGACATGCCAGACTAGAAAAACAATTGTAAGAGGTTAAAAAGTGCCAGGACTTAAAGGGATCCTGTGTGTGTGTGTGTGTGTGTGTGTGTGTCCCCGTCCGTCCGTCCTGGTTAGAAAGGAAGGGCTGAGAGGAAGACCAGGCTTTAGGATGGCACTTGCTGCTCTGAGCTGCCCCTTTGGCTCCGTCCTTGCCTGTCCCACAGCTCCTCCTCTCCCAGAGTCCTCATCCACCTGGCAAGTGAACTTGAAGGCTGTGTGCACAGTGCCTGGAGCACACCCGAGAGAATCCGTCCTGCGCGTGGCTGAGCTTAGTGAGCTGTGTGCTGTGTGAAGGGCTCAGCGCACTGGCTGTCTCGTGGCTGTATCGTGCTGCCTGCGCCGGCTTGCTCTCCCGCCTGTGAGGCGGGGTGCCCGGACAGCTGCTGATGGTCACTCTGAGGCTTGTGTGTGAGGGCGTGCGCCAGCTCTCAGGCTCCACTTTCTTTTTATGTCCAACCCACACGCACTGTTCTGTCAGGTTCTAGCTGGACATATGGAAGGCTTGTAATGAATATTTGCATTTTAGACTCTGTTTGTATTTCAATTTCTCTAGAGCAGGTGACAGTGACTCTTTGGGAGGAGGTCATCTGTATATTTACTTTTTGTTTTTTTGTCTGTTTGCCAGCCCCATTTGCTCAAATACACCCGTTAAATCCCGATTCAAAACAGAAGAACCTCATCTATGCAATCTGCAAATGGTCATGTAATATTCTATTAAATATAGTATCTAAGATTTATGCACTAGAAAGATGGTATTTAGAAAAAAATTATACCTGTTATTTACCTTTAATAAAAGTAGTCACCAGTGCCGGGCAGTGGTGACGCACGCCTTTAATCCCAGCACTTGGGAGGCAGAGGCAGGCGGATTTCTGAGTTCGAGGCCAGCCTGGTCTACAGAGTGAGTTCCAGGGGCCAGGGCTACATAGAGATACCCTGTCTCGAAAAACCAAAAAAAAAAAAAAAAAAAAAAAGTAGTCACCAGATAGGAGAAATTCTTGTCAGGAAAAAATTAAGTTTTATTCTTCTAATTTCTTGGGAACTGTCTTAGTCAGGGTTTCTATTCCTGCACAAGCATCATGACCAAGAAGCAAGTTGGGGAGGAAAGGGTTTATTCAGTTTACACCTTCCACACTGCTGTTCATCACCAAAGGAAGTCAGGACTGGAACTCAAGGACAGGAAGCAGGAGCTGATGCAGAGGCCATGGAGGGATGTTCCTTACTGGCTTGCTTCCCCTGTTTGCTCAGCCTGCTCTCTTACAGAACCCAGGAATACCAGCCCAGGGATGGCAACACCCACAAGGGGCCCTCCCCCCCCTTGATCACTAATTGAGAAAATGCCCCACAGCTGGATCTCATGGAGGCACTTCCCCAACTGAAGCTCCTTTCTCTGTGATAATCCCAGCCTGTGTCAAGTTGACACAAAACCAGCTGGTACAGGAACCTATCTAAAATCTAGCTGTGTGTGAATTCTGATTCGCGGAGAAGGGTAACCATGCGGAAGGAAGCACTTACCAATGCTTTTGCTCCCTACAGGCTGGGAACCCACGTGTTGAACTCACCCTCTCAGAACTTCAAGACATGGCAGCCAGGCAGCAGCAGCAAATTGAAAGTCAGCAGCAAATGTTGGTTGCCAAGGTACATTCAAGAGAAACAGGGTTCACAGTGTGTATTTTCAGCTCGAGTTAAGGTTGACGTTCCCATCATGGATGGTGCTGGGCTGTGCTGGGCAGTGTGTGTGCGCATTCTACCGTGGCACGCGTGCCTGAGTCTTCTTGATAGTAGAGTTGTTGCATCAGAGCCTCTGGTCTTTGGGCCATAAGCCACTGCAGAATGGTGAGTCACTGACCTAACGGAATGGTGGACACAATGTGGACAGGTCCCTGGGTGTGATCTCTGCCACCTAGTAGGTTTTACTGTCTTAGTGGAGACTGGCCATCTGATGAAAGTTCTGGCAGGGCCTAGAACAGTGGTAGATCGCCAGCTAACAAAGGGGCTTTCCAAGGGCCAGTACAGGGTAGGACATCGTAGTGCCTACTACATACCCCATGTCCTGCTCTGTGGGGAAACCCTGAAAGTGGGTTTGGGGATTTTTTTTTTAAGTCATCATTTTGTCATGCTTGATAATAAACTAGAAAAAAGTTAGAGCTTCTACCCATCCTTCCTGAGACCAGTTATTCATACCGTCTTAAAGCAGTATGAATCCACTTTAAAGAAAGCCCTGGCCGGGCAGTGGTGATGCATGCCTGTAATCCCAGCACTCTGGGAGGCAGAGGCAGGCGGATTTCTGAGTTTGAGGCCAGCCTGGTCTACAGAGTGAGTTCCAGAACAGCCGGGACTACACAGAGAAACCCTGTCTCGAAAAAACCAAATCCAAAAAAAAAAAAAAAAAAAAAGGAAAGAAACCCTTGAACAGCACCCTTTAACCCCAGCATTCTACAGGCAGAGGCAGATGGCTCTCTAGGAGTTCAAGACTTGCTTGATCTACAAATCGAGTTTCAGGACAGCCAGGGCTACACAGGGAATCCCTGTCTCAGGGAAAACAAAACAAAAAACAGAAAAGGGCCTCTGAGCATTCCGGCGTGGCTTATTGCCCTCTGTGTTGTGTTGTGTTGTGTTTGTATGTGTGTGTTTAGGTGTTGGTGGCACATGTGCCCTGGCAGAGGTATATGGAAAAAGACAGATCTTAGAGTTGGTTCTCTCCTTCCACCCTCTGGCCCCGGAGAGGAGCTCAGGTTGAGGCTCAGGGACACCTGGCTGGCCCTTTTGCCCTCTCTGTAGAGTGCTCAGTCAGCAAGTGACTAGGCTACTCTTTCTCACATACTGAATGTTTCCTTCACAGTTCTGGCAGCTTTTATGTAGCTGAGAGTTTGGATGTGCTTGTTTTGAAAACATCTTTAATAAGATGGCCAACAGGGCGGCTCATCCTGATGCCCTGAGCTCCGCTTCTGGAGCTCTCACGGAGGAAGGAAGAAGCAGTTCCTGTGCGTTGTCCTCTGACCCTCACTTGCATGTCAAGACATACGTTCCCACCCACTTACACTCATGCATTTAAAACAAGTTGTCCAAAGCTTATTGGACCTCAAGAATTAAAAATAACAACAACATCATGGTAGAGCTGGAGAGATAAGTCAGACTAATTGCTGTTTTCCAGAAGACCTACATTCATCTCCCAGCACCCATATCGGACAGCTCACATCTGCCTGTAACTCCAGCTCTAAGGGATCTGACACCCTTTTCTGGCCTCTGTGGGCTTTTGCACAGATATTGCACACACACACACACACACACACACACACACAAATGTAATGACAAAAACTTGGTAGATTCCTTACACAATATAAACAACAAGTTAATGTTCAATCTGAGATATTTGAGCATAAATTTCTGTACCTTAATATGGTGAATAAAGCCTGTGGATTCATGGGTAAGCCTCTATGCGCAGATGGAACCACACATACTTACTGATGACTTTTAAGGAATGTTTTCACACGAGGAGAAAAACTGGTGAGAAGCACTGTGCATTTTACTGTAGGATTGTTCTATTCTAAAACATTTCACCATTTAAAGGCACTAACTATGAAGAAAGCAAACAGTCCCTTGGTTGCCTAGTTTGAGGTACAGATTGGAGGCTCATCTAGTGATCTTCTTCCCATGTGGAACACTGCTGCTTAGGAAATTGAGTATGGGGTCCTTGGAAGTACCTCACAGCATCAGGAGCCCTGAGCTGGCGGCAGGAGCCAGGCTGCTGGGACCTGACAGACCCTGTGGGAGCAGGCAGCAGTGAGCTGATGTGCAGACCGGTGCATGCAGTCAGGACTGCTTTAAGGATCCCCAAACCCAACCTGTCTCACACATGTGGGCATCCAGTAACGTCAGCTTTGTGTGCTCTGATGTGTGCAGAATTCCTTCAGTGTTCTTTAATGGGTGATGCTACACGGTGCATTTAGTTTGCTTGTTTGTTATAATGTATGAAGGTGATCACAAGTCTGCTTACAAAGCTTAGATTTTTCATTCTTTATTAGGAACAGCGTTTACATTTTCTAAAGCAGCAGGAGCGCCGCCAGCAGCAGTCCATTTCTGAAAATGAAAAGCTTCAGAAACTGAAAGAGCGGGTGGAAGCCCAGGAGAACAAGCTGAAGAAGATCCGTGCCATGAGGGGCCAGGTGGACTACAGCAAGATCATGAACGGCAATCTGTGTGCGTGCTGTGTGGCCTGGGCTGTCACAGACCCCGGGACACGGCGCATGCTCCCACACTCACTCACCTGCAGCGCAGAGGGTGGAGCTCACTGGGTTAACTGGGATTTTAAGTTATATATTCTCTGAAAAAAGCTAATGACGTCTGAATGAGGTTGTGTTTAGGATGGTATTTTTTAAATTCAGTTTCCTGGATTTTTTTTTTTATTTTATGTATATGAGCACACCATTGCTCTCTTCAGACACATCAGAAGAAGACATCAGACCCCATTACAAATGGTTGTGAGCCACAGTGTGGTTGCTGGGAATTGAACTCGGGACCTCTGGAAGAGCAGTCGGTGCTCTTAACTGCTGAGCCATCTCTGCAGCCTAAACTTATAATAAATCTAAGTTGCATATCTATGACATTCGGTTTGTTTCAGAATAGCTCTGGACCATTCCGTTGCGGTGATGGATTGCTGTCAGTTGCTCCAGGGGCTATGAGTAGTCTGTTTTTGTTTAATATACTTAAATTTCATCCATGCAGTAAGATGATAATATGCCCAGGTATGGTGGCACATGCCTATAATCCCAGCCCTCAAGAGTCAGAGACTGTGCAGTAAGGCCTCACCCCAGCAAACAGTTGTATCACACAGGTGCTTCTCTGGGAACTCTGGGTTTGTTGTTTGTTCTCGGTCATGTCTGTTTAATGTGACAGCAATGGGTAAGACCTTCACAACAAAGCTTGTATCATGCTCTCTGGGGTCCGAAGTGCTTTGACCAAACCAGCTTTTGAACTGATGCCCCTAAAGAACATTCAGTAACAGGTGGAAGCACGGGTCCTGACTGGGTGCGTAGTCACCTCATGGATGCCAAAGCCCGTCGCTGTGCTTTGGAGCCAGGGAGGCTAGAAGACTGCCCAGCAGATGTACTGCCCGGAGGCTCCCGGAGGAGAAGCTCTGCGTGGGCTATTCAGACACTTTATCCTTAGTATTTTATTTTTATGCATACTCTTTAATCCAAGGCTAGCACTAAATACCAGAATTGTGTGTATGAATAGAAATGAAGGCAGAGTGTGTCCTTTAAATAACCGTTTTTCTTTTGTGGTAATTACAGCTGCCGAGATAGAAAGGTTCAGTGCCATGTTCCAGGAGAAGAAGCAGGAAGTTCAGACTGCGATCTTACGAGTTGATCAGCTTAGTCAGCAACTAGAAGACTTAAAGAAAGGAAAACTGAATGGGTTCCAGTCATACAGTGGCAGGTTGACAGGGCCAGCAGCAGTGGAGTTAAAACGGCTCTACCAAGAGCTGCAGGTAAGAGCGGGTCTGGGGGTCAAATGCAGGTACTCTCCTTCTGACTTTCTCCTTAGAATGTCATGGGCGCCGGGTGTGGTGGCGCACGCCTGTAATCCCAGCACTTGGGAGGCAGAGGCAGGCGGATTTCTGAGTTCGAGGCCAGCCTGGTCTACAGAGTAAGTTCCAGGACAGCCAGGACTACACAGAGAAACCCTGTCTCAAAAAAAATCCAAAAAAAAAAAAAAAAAAAGAATGTCGTGGGCATTCAGAGCCTGGAAACAGGCTCATAGACCCTAACTCCACCGTGGTTCTGACCTCATGGCCACGGAAGCCCTCCGAGGGCTACACTCCTAATCCTTGCTCAGCACAGGCTAGCGCTCTGGACTTCCTCAGGGAGACAGAGCAGTCAGAGTTCAGCCCTCAGCATTTCCATCTCTCGGGCTTGGGGAAAGGTTCAGAGTCTTAAGCTGTTTTTACAGAAGACCCAAGTCAGTCTCCCACTACACGATGGTTCACAGACATCTGTAACTCTAGTCGCACGGGAACTGATACCCTCCTCCACTCTGCAGGCACCGTGCATACAGAATGTACGTACTAGTCATCCAGCAGGAACGAACACACACACACACACACACACACACACACACACACACGGCATGAACTTACATAGGCACACACACGTACACATAAATAAAACATAATCAGATGTTGGTTACAGCTCAGCGATGCACGTTCTACATTTGGAATTTCCGGTTATCTTTGTGATGCTCCAGTCACTTCTGTAGCTGAAGCTCCCCACTCAGTGGCCAGCAGTTGGCCTCCGGGTCTGACAGGGGCTGCCCCGCCCTCGGCCCAGATGTCCTTTGCAGAGGACGAATAGTTGAAGATGCGTGTCCTGTTTCTGTTCTATAAGGCCCTCTGGCTCCAGACCGAGGGCAACAGGAGCTCCTTCTGTCCTCCCCCACTCCCCCCCTCCCTGCCCCCCCCTCGCAGTGCCTGCTCCCAGTGGCAGTTCATCTCCCTGGAAGTGAAAATTTGACCTTTCTTTTCACTCTTCTCTCTCCCTCCCTCCCTCTTTCCCTCCCTCCTTTCCTTCTTTTTGTTTGCTTTTAACAGAGTCTCTCTGTGTAGTCGTGGAACTCAATTTGTACACCAGACTGTCCTCAAACTCAGAGATATGCCTTCCTCTGCCTCCCCGCCTCCACCTCCCACTCCCCACCTCTGCTGGGGCTAAAGACATGGGATGCCATGCCTGGCTAAGAATTTGACCTTTTAACTAATATATAGTTTTCCCTTTAGAAAGTGCTCCACTAGCCGGGCGTGGTGGTGCATGCCTGTAATCCCAGCACTTGGGAGGCAGAGGCAGGCGGATTTCTGAGTTCGAGACCAGCCTGGTCTACAGAGTGAGTTCCAGGACAGCCAGGACTACACAGAGAAATCCTGTCTTGAAAAAACCAAACCAAAACAAAACAAAACAAAAAAAAAAGAAAGAAAAAGAAAAAGAAAAAAAGAAAGTGCTCCACTTATTAAAAGAATGGGAAACATTCTATTCATAAATTATGTTTTCCGTATCAACTGGGGGGCAGGGGGCCTCTTGTTGTTGAAAAACAATTATTAAAAGGTGGGCTGGAGAGAGGGCTCAGTGGTTAAGAGCACCGACTGCTCTTCCGAAGGTCCTGAGTTCAATTCCCAGCAAGCACATGGTGGCTCACAGATCTGTAACAAGATCTGAAGCCTTCTTCTGGTGTGTCTGAAGACAGCTACAGTGTACTTAGATATTGAAAGAAGATATTAAAAGGCACAGAGTCTTGTGCTTCTAGATTACTCTGCCAGGAATCAAAACTTAGAGAACTGAGTAGTCACCAAAGTAGGAAAAAACTGTCATTGCAGGCCACTCTATTCTCTGACACCCACAGCTGCCCATCAGATCAGCTAGACTAAGTCAGAGCAGCCCCACAGGAACCCGGCCGGAGAGATCTGCGGTTGCCGTGTAAGCTGCTCCTTGCTGACCCTCTCATTCTCTAACCCTAATAAAGGGACTGATTGACTGCAGTACATGTTGTGTTACCGCTAATCACGACCTCTGGAATTAGTTACCATGCAGTCGTAACGCAGGGTCATTACAGAAAGGGCCCCGCCCTCACATGGCCACATGGACTCCTGTACACAGAGCGTTTCCACGACCTCCATAAGCAGGCCTGTCAGTGAGGCCACGCACCGAGCTGCGCCCTCACAGTCAGCCTCTGCTGGGGCAGGCAGCGTGCAAGAAGGTGGGGACTACCGACAAAATCGTTGAGGGGGGTTGGTTTTTTTGTTTGTTTCTTTGCTTTTTGAGATGGGGTTTCTCTGTGTTCCCTGGCTATCCTGGAACTTTGTCGGTAGACCAGGCTGGACTTGAACTCATAGAGATCCACTGCCTCTGCCTCCCAAGTGCTGGAATTAAAGGTGTGTTCCACCAGTGCCTGTTCCTTATATAACAAAATCAATCAAATGTACATTCAGAAATGGTTACAGACTGTGAGGGTAGGTTTGTTTGTTTATTGAGAGTGGATTTCATATGTTCCCTTTAGGCCCTGAACTTAGTATGCATGTAGCCAAGGCTAGCCTGAAATTCCAGATCCTCCTGCTTCCGTCTCCTGTGTTAGGACTGCAGGCATGAGCTGCCCTCCCTGGCTTAGTCATTACCCGTGTAGCTCGGGTTTCCGTCACTCAGGCCCCTCTGCACCACTGTCACCACGGGGCCTTGTGGGGTTCTCAAGTCAGTGGCTACGTTTTGAAAAACAAAGGAGTTGTCAGTCAGCTCTTTTTATTTTATTTTCTTTTTCATTAGACAGTATCTCACTGTGTAGCCTGGGTGACCTGCAACTCACAGACAGCCACCTGCCTCTGCCTCCAGACTGCTGGGATTAAAGCACTTGACCGGCTGCCTCCTAGAATGTTCTAGTCTTCTTTGTGGAGGTTACACTTTTTAAGAAAGTCTTTGTTGTCTGGATTTATGGAGTCTGGAATCCTCGAAGCTGTGGCCAGGGCAGCCTGGCCTGGCAGAGACATAACATGATGCACACGTGGACCCAAGTAGGACCTGCCCGCTGGACACCTAACAGGATGCACTTAATGCAACTGTTAATTGTGTTTTCTACTTTGCAGATTCGTAACCAGCTTAATCAGGAACAGAATTCCAAGCTCCAGCAGCAGAAGGAGCTCTTAAACAAGCGCAACATGGAAGTGGCCATGATGGACAAGCGGATCAGTGAGCTGCGGGAGCGCCTTTATGGCAAGAGAGTCCAGGCACGCTCAAGGGAGGGAGGGCGGAGGGAGGGAGGGAGGGAGGGAGGGCACACGCTGGTGGCTCACTGCTGCTGGGCCTGCTACTACTTACTGAATCTCAATTCCCAGGAGGTGGCGGCAGGAGGTTGGTAAATTAGAGGCCAGTCTAGGATGTATAGGGAAATTATGTCTCAACAACAGTCTTGAACAAAATGCTATACAGAGTTACATTTTCAAAAATATTTGCTATTCTAAACTTTGAGCAAAAGCTGAAATAGTACAGGAATATTCACAGGGGATGTGGTAGTCCTCCTGTTCTCCAGAATTGACAGTTGCTAATGGTTCTAGTCTTCTGCTTAACCCAGACACGAAGGTGTGGAGACGTGTAGGAGAGCGAGCAGAGACGGGATTGTGGTGAGATTGCGGCAGGTGTCAGTCAAACTGGCTACGCCTTAATTTTTTTTAAACAACATGGCGACTTTCCAGATCACTGCCTCATTCCTTCACCATCTGATGCTGTGCCTGCCCAGGGGCCTGCCTGACCTTCACCCTGAGTCCCGCTCCCTCTCAGTGTGAGGCGAAACAAGCACTATGCCCTGGGTCTAACTGGACGCCACATCCGACCCTTACACACGGTGGACACTAGGGCGGAGTGAAGCATCCACCCTGCCCTTGTGTTAGAGAGCAGGACCGGTGCCCACCTGGAGGTGTCCGCATGTACTCGCTGAGGCAGCCTGGGTCACTCTGAGGTGGGCCGCCTGCCTTGAGTGGATTGGAAGGATGGGGCAGACGGGAGCCGGGCTGGGACTGTGTCTCTTAGAGCTACCCTTGTTTCTTAAACCTGAGTTCTAAGGTCAGACATTTAGTAACTACAGTCTCACTTGATGTTTTTCTCACAATATTAACAACACAGAGGCCATGAGAGGCAAGCTTCTGTGCGTTTATTTATATTGAGTAGTGGGGAGAGTTCTTCAGAGAGGAGGGGGAGGAAGGAGGGAAAGAGGAAGAGAGATCCCTTCAGGAGTCAGCCAGTGTGGCTTCTTCCTGCTTTAGACTTTGTTGTATGTACTCTGTAAACCATATTACCCAGTGCCCACAGAGGCCAGAAGAGGGCGTCGGAGCCTCTGGAACTAAACATGGGCCTGGGACTCAAATCCAGGTCCACCAACAGAGCGGCAGTGCGCCTTCCTGCAGAGGCAGCTCTCCAGCCTGGCTACATGCTGGTCAAGGCTGCCAACTCTGAATCGTGTGGCGCAGGGAACTTGCGAGCTTAAGTACAAGACTGGCTGCTAGAGTCCCCTTTCTGGATGACCTCAGTTTTTCTTAGGGCCTTGCACGGGTTGCACAAGACCCACCCATCTTAGAGTCGATTAAATGCTAATTTTATCTAAAAAAGGCCCTCCTGGCAACATCTCTAAGTTACTGTTTGAGACTTATCTGTGTACCATGGCTTAGCTAAGATGTATAAAATTATACAACCCCCCAAAAAAACAAATAAAAGGGAAAAACCGCAAACTATCCCAGGACCGATGAGGTGGTTCCGCAGGCAAACACACTTGTCATCAGGCCCGACAACGCAAGGTCAAACCCACATAGCGCAATGGACTCAGAGAACCAATTCCTACAGTAAGTCATCCCGCCCTCTACATGCGCTGTGACATGCGCGCGCATCCACACGGGCGATTGTAAAAATGAAAGATCGCACATAGCTACTAGATGTGTTACGCTGTCTCGGGGCTCTCGAAAAGGTGGTGCTTCTGCAGAGCCGCGGCTCTCCTCTAGGTGCTCTCAGCGTCTGGGAAGGTCTTGAACCTCCCCAGCATGTGGAATCATGTACCGAGTTAGGAATCCATGTTTCCCTATTTAGAACTTTCCTAACAAGGAGCCATAAGGAGCCCGCGGCCTTTAGTTAGCATCCTGCTATACTCGCTTTTGATCTTATCAGCATCACCTGGAAGGTGACTTCTGCTTGGTTGTACCCTTTTTTACAAAAGCAGAACTGCTCTCAGATATGCAGAGTCCCTGTCAGGCGCAGAGGGTCACCCGAGCATTCCCCTGCATCCGTAAGGGTCCCTGAGTGAAGGAGCCAGTGCTCTGGCTAGAGGACTTGTGCTAGCATTGTGCAGGCTCTTTAGTTCTGAGCTCACCAGTAGGATAAAGCAGGTTCCCTCCCCGCGCTGGTCTGTCTGTCAGGGCGCAGGGCTCCCCAGGCTGAGGGACTTGCCTCCTCCCTAGCCTGACAGCTTCTCACTGAACTTAATCTTGACCCCGTTTCATCCTCCCTGCAGCTGAACCGCGTGAACGGCACCTCGTCCCCACAGTCATCCCTCAGCACATCTGGCCGGGTCGCTGCTGTGGGTCCTTATATCCAGGTTCCCAGTACTGGGGGGTTTCCTCTCCCAGGGGACCCTGTGAAGCCCCAGTCTCTCACCATTGCCTCCAGTGCTGCCCACGGAAGATCCAAATCTGGTGAGTGACCCGTGCTCTCCAGGCGTACAGGAGGAGTGTGTGGGCGGCGGCCCTGCCCTGTAGAAAACCCTGCCTCTCTTCCCTCAAAGGTGCCTGCTGTCCACAACAGTGACCCCAAAACACGAACAAATGATCTTTGCTGATCTGAAGGTCTCCACTGTGCTTTACAAATCACACATGACAAATTACAGTGGCGCATACAGCACAGTCAAAATCCACAAACTTAGGTTGGATCTGGGTGTGGCTGTAGAGCCATAGGCTGGCTCTCCTGCACCAGGGATCAAGGCCAGGAGAGGAGCTGGCCAGTACCCAGAAGTCCTCTCTTTGGTCTTTGCAGGTCCAGCACTGTGCTCTGAGTCACTCACTGCATGGCCTTCCACCCAGGCGTAGGGCTCTGTGTGGAGAAGATGGTTGTGTTTAAACTGGTGGATGACGAATTCAGGAATGCTAGGCATGGTGACCTGTGCCTGTGATTCCAGTAGTCAGGAGGCAGGGGAAGGAAGATGGCCACAAGTTCAAGGCCAGCCTAAGTACACAAAGAGACTGTGTCTAAAATATCAGGGTTTCCTCACCATGACTAGGGTTGGCCTGTATACACACAGTCAGGAATCTGTGTCCTGGCATACTACATTTGTAAGAATATTGTTCTCCAGACATGGAGCTCGTGTTTAGTGTCCCCCTCAGGTTAGTAACGAGTGAGAAGTAGGAGTTGTGGTTTTGAGCCAGGGTCTCATTGTGTGGCCTTGGCTTTTCTAGAACTCACTGCATAGACCAAGCTGCTCTAGAGCTCACAAAGATCCTCCTGCCTCTGTTCTGCTGGGATAAAGGCGTGCACCGCCAAGCCAGGCATTGTTACTGCTCTCTGCTGCTTGGCACTGCTGTGCATAGATGGCTCCTTCTGCCATCTGGCCCCTCTCCAGTAAGGGGGGCTTCCCTCACGGGCCAGAACCCCACTCCTTAGCAGTCGGGAGGTCCGTGCTGAGCTTGGCCCCTCTTTGCAGCATTGCTTGGTAAGGGCAACTCCCTTACCCTAGGATGGTTTAGAGGCAAGAATTAGCATAGCTATCTCCTGCTCTATTGAATCAGTTGTTAAAACTTCCAAGCTGGCAGGCAGCATGGCAGAGGCAGGCCTCTGAGCTCAAAGCCAGCCTGGTCTACAGAGCTAGTTCCAGGACAGCCAGGGCTATATAGAGAAACAAACAAACAAAAATGAAAACACTAACACAAACTTCCAAGCAGAGAATGCCACCTATTTCCCAGTCTCTACATAAGTGCTGTGCAGCCTTGGAAGGTTGCCAGAAGATGGCGTTACCTACCTACCTACCTACCTACCTACCTACCTACTTACCTACCTACCTACCTTCCTCCCTCCCTCCCCCCCTCCCCCTTAGAGCTGAAGGCAGCACATCCAGTTTTTTGTGTGTAAAGACAAGCTGGGAGCAGATCCCAGGTGAGGAGCGAGGATGAGAAACTGTCCTCAGGGTTGCTGTGACCCATGCTCACTCTCCCGGTTCTGTCACCTAGATGACTACAGTAGAGGCAGAGGGACCAGCACATGGACAGTGTCGGACCTGGACGTCAGGCCTCGTGGCTCCTCAGGGCACTCTGCGAGCCCACTTGTAAACTGTAGGTCACCTAACAGTCTTAGCGGGGCACTTTGATCTGGAACCAACCCAATCAACAATCATTCGTTTTTCCAAACTGACAAAGGACTGTTAGCCCTGCGCTTGAAAGCATATGGCCTGGCACACCTGTCCCTTCCAGCCCGGTTGTGGAACTGGGGGTATGGCCCCTGCATGGTCATCCAGACATGGCTGGTCACTGAGGGAGAAACGTTGGCATGGGAAGGGTTGTTGTAGATGTGTGTGGCAGAGGAGAGTTCTTATTTCTCAAGAAATTCACAACTGCTGGGCATCGTGGTACACACTAGGAGGCTGAAGCCGAAGTGAAAGTTCTAGGCCAGCCCGGGTTCCATAGGGAAACCGTACCTCAGAAAAAAGAGTGGAGGTTTTCTGAGGTATTCATGAAGCCTCTTCTCGTCATAATTGAAGGACCCTTGCTTTGCAATACGAGTAAGTGGCTCCTTTTAGCATTCGCCTTATCCTGAGGGGAAGAGTTTCTTAATCCTTTCTTCCCGTAAAACTTCCCGTTGCTGTGGGATTTCTGAGGCCAGTGAGCAGCCATGTTGATGCCCATGTCCCAGAGAGCAGAGAATGCCCTCTCAGCCTACCTGCTCACGCCACATCACAGGTCGCCAGTTGCCTTTGCCTTCCCAGTAGGCTGAGCCTCTGCTGGGTTTCCTGTAGCCCGTACTCCCGGTCGGGAGGGAAGTTCACATGCCTGTCAGAGGAGGCTGACAGGCGGGCTCTGAAGCCCCTCACTAGTACTGGCCTCGCACTGTAGTCAGTGCTGGCGCAGAGCAGCTAGAGCTCTGGAGGGGCTTGTTTGTCCCCAGGTCATGCCGCTGGCCCTGCAGCTCAGGCAGAGCTCTGGAGCAGTTCTGTTCTGCTGACCAGTTATCCCCCTGGGATTCCTGCTCACACCTAGCTGCCTTGGGACTGGAACTTTGGCAGCCCACACGTGTGCCTGTCAGAGGAGCAGAGGCCTAGGGCAGGGCACATGGCTGACCCACAATTTCAGGTCGTTCATGTGGACTCTTTCAGTTTGGAAAACGCTCTGTAATAAACATCTTTCTGTGAGCTTCTGGAAACTTGCAGATGATGACTGGCTTCCTAATCATTGCAACGAAATGTTAACTGCTGCTTCTGCTGCTCCCCGGTCAGAATTGGTCACGGACTATTTTACAGAGGAAGAACTCCTCGCATTGAAGGAGAAAATTGGTTTTAATAATGAAAATCATACAAATCAAATCTATTACAAGTCAAATGATAAGTCTTTCCTATGGCTATATGTGATTGTTTATAAGTGGTGCCTGATGGGTTAGTGCTTGCTGTGTTCTGTGCTGTGGTTGCGTGTGATGCAGCCCTTGCTGCACAGCCGAGCCTGGCCATGTGGTGAGTGCCAGCCACTGCGGCCAGGATCCCTCCTTGGACTTTAGGCAAGGGCCTGTGGGCTTCTGAGCAAATTAATAAGCGTGCAGGTGTGGGAAGTCCTGGCACTGTATGTGCTTCCACCTCAACTAATTTTGAGATGTTTTTGTTTTTATTTAAATTCTATGCTACTTTCAAGCTAATGATGGAAACTGGCCAACATTAAAGCAGAATTCTGCTTCAGTGAAGTCAGCTCAGATGACTGGTGGAGACTGGAAGGACTCGAGCATGGAGGGGACCCTGAAGCAAGGTGCCATCTCAAGCCAGCCTTTGCCTTTGTCGGCACTGGGAGCCACAGAAAAGCTGGTAGGTCATCTGGCTTTAATCAGAGCCCCAGGAAGCTTCCCTTCTGTCTGCAGCCTCCGCTCAAGGGTGTGAGCTGTGAGGGCATGTTAGTCCTGACGGTGCCCACTTCATAGCCCGAGTCCTGGAAAGCCACTGCTCAAATTCAGACAGATAATGAGCCCACCAGTGCATCCTGTGTCCTTTGAAGGCTTACAAATTGTACTGTGTGCTGTTAAAAATGGAAATAAGTATGTTTAACCTTCCAAAGAGTAACTTATTGTTTTCTTCTTAACCCCTAAATTTAGGGCATGGAGATTGGCAAAGGGCCACCACCCATACCCGGTGTAGGCAAGCCACTGCCCCCAAGTTATGGGACATATCCAAGTCCTGGGTCTCTGGGCCCAGGATCATCAAGCTCTCTGGAAAGGAGGAAAGAAGGAAGCTTGCCCAGACCTGGTGCAGGCCCTCCGAGTCGGCAGAAACCCAGCCCGCTGCCCCCGGCAGGCAGCACTCCCCAGCCTGGCTCCTCCCAGCAGATTCAGCAGAGGATCTCCGTGCCACCAAGTCCCACATACCCACCAGCGGGGCCACCTGCCTTTCCAACTGGAGACGGGAAACCTGAGCTCCCACTCACAGTGGCCATTAGGCCTTTTCTGGCTGATAAAGGGTCAAGGCCACAGTCTCCCAGGAAAGGACCTCAGACCGTAAATTCAAGTTCTATCTACTCTGTGTACCTCCAGCAAGCCACACCTCCTAAGAACTACCAGGCACCCACGCATGGCACCTTAAATAAGTCAGTTAAAGCAGGTATGCTGGCTGTGCTCTCTCTGAAATGGATGCTCCATTGCATGCTACTGAGCAGAAAACATCATAATACCTTAATAATACCTTACCTAAGGCGGGTGGTGTTGGCGCACGCCTTTAATCCCAGCCCTTGGGAGGCAGAGGCAGGCGGATTTCTGAGTTCAAGGCCAGCCTGGTCTACAGAGTGAGTTCCAGGACAGCTAAGGCTACACAGAAACCCTGTCTCAGAAAAAAAAAAAAAATAATAATAATAATACCTTACCTAAAATATAGGGTATCAGTTTGGGATGAGTTAAGAGACAAAATGCAGAGTAGTTATGCAGATGAGTTACTCCCTGACTTCCTGCCGGGTGTCCACATATCAGTCAGTAGTAAGTCCATCACCCAGAAGGCTAAGACTTCTAGAATTTCCATTTTCCCCTGCTTCGGGGCACCTTGTGCATTAGTTACCCAGTGACTGGGGTGGGCCTACAAAAGCACCCTGGGCAGTGAGGAGCTGCCAGGAGGACATCCTGGATTGGGGATAGGGACCCTCTAGGAAGGCAATGAGAAGATACAGCACAGCTCTACATACCCCATGAGGTCAGAGACTCCCATTCTAGCTGGAGGGTTCAGGGCCAGGTCAGGGATGCAGCATTCATTCCTGGGTGTGTTTATGTCAATGACCTCCCAAGTAGTATGGTCTGTGGGAATGGTTCTGCCCCTGGGAGAAGCTCTTGGGCCATAGATCAGATGTGTCCTGTTCTAAAGAGGTAAGTCTCTCTCTCCATGTTGCCTGAGTCAGTCCCAGGCATGAACGCAGATGTAGTGCATTTGGCATTTTCCTTGGCCAGAAAACAAGACTTTATCAGAGTGGGAAAACTCAGGTCAACAACCTTTTCTTTTGAAAGAGCCCCATTTTGGGTTTTTCTTTTTTCTTTGTTTCTTTCTTTTCTTTTTGTTTTTTGTTTTTTGTTTTTTGTTTTTGTTTTTTTGTTTTTTGTTTTTGTTTGTTTGTTTGTTTGTTTGTTGTTTTTTTTGTTTTTTTGAGACAGGGTTTCTCTGTGTAGCCCTGGCTGTCCTGGAACTCACTCTGTAGACCAGGCTGGCCTCGAACTCAGAAATCCGCCTGCCTCTGCCTCCCAAGTGCTGGGATTAAAGGTGTGCGCCACCACCACCACCCGGCTAGAACCCCATTTTGGAACCAAACAAAATGCAGTTAAAAGGAAGCAAGTGGAGGGTTTGCTGAGGACTCGGGAGTCAGGACCTTCCAGCAACAATAGCTTCTATGTCATCAAGTCAGTGCCAGAGAGAGGAGCCCGTGTTACGGCAGCCAGGATAAAATTGTTCTGTCCTCTGTTTCCCCTCCAGTATATGGTAAGCCTGTCCTACCATCAGGGTCCGCGTCTCCGTCACCCTTACCGTTTCTTCATGGGCCACTGGGCACAGGCACAACGCAGCCTCAGCCACCTTCAGAATGTGCTGAGAAGGAGCCAGAGCAGGAAGGCCCCAGTGGCCCCGCAGAAGGCAGCGCGGTGGAAAGCCTGCCACGGCCACTCAGCCCCACCAAACTCACGCCCATCGTGCACTCCCCACTGCGCTACCAGAGTGACGCGGACCTGGAAGCTCTCCGCAGGAAGCTGGCCAATGCACCGCGACCCCTGAAGAAGCGCAGCTCTATCACAGAGCCAGAGGGCCCCGGAGGGCCCAACATCCAAAAGTTGCTGTACCAGCGCTTCAACACCCTGGCTGGTGGCATGGAGGGTACCCCTTTCTACCAGCCCAGCCCTTCACAGGACTTTGTGGGCACCATAGCTGATGTGGACAATGGAAATACCAATGCCAACGGTAACTTGGATGAGCCTTTCCCTCCCCGGCCCACAGCCCCACTACCCGAGGAGCTTGCTCCGCCCTCAGATGCCAATGATAACGAGTTACCTTCCCCTGAGCCAGAGGAGACCATTTGTCCCCAGACAACTCATCAAACTGCTGAGCCTGCTGAAGACAATAACAACAATGTGGCCACAGTCCCCTCCACAGAACACATCCCAAGCCCCGTGGCCGAGGCTCCTTCAGAGGAGGATCAAGTCCCTCCAGCACCTCTTTCCCCTGTTGTCCATCCTCCGGCAGCATCTGCGGTGGGTATCCTCACTAGACCAAAGCCAGGCCTACAGAGCTCCATGTGGGACGGACGGTCCAAACCATAGCACAGGGAACCCTGGTAAGCTAGATGCCACTGACACCGAACGACAGACGAGGAGAAAAGCAGTGAGCCTCCCTGAGGAAGTCACTGTTGACCCTGCAGAGGGCTCGGGCCTCGTAGTGGGATCTCTGGGCCACCACCATGGGCGTGGCAGTAGGGATGAGCTGACTCCCTTGGGGAAGACATCTGGTTCCACAGTGGCCGTCACCGTGCTTCCTCCCACAGATCTCCCCAGGAATAGCTAGCAGCCTCAGGCAGCCGCTCACTGATAGCCAGGCCCTACAGGGGGCCACCGGAGCTGCTCCTGGAGAGCTGCCTTAGTTCGGCCGTCCCTTCCCACAGCAGGGCGTGGGGTTGGCCTTTGACTTGGGTAGGTAGGTCACCTGATGCTGAACTGCTTCCACCTACCTACAGAGCAAACGGACCAACCTGAAGAAGCCTAACTCCGAACGGACAGGGCATGGGCTGAGAGTGCGCTTCAACCCCCTTGCACTGCTTCTAGATGCTTCTCTTGAAGGAGAGTTTGATCTGGTGCAGAGGATCATCTATGAGGTGAGCCATCCTCCCGTGTGTATGTGCTCCTGGGAGTGTGAAGGGCTGGTGTTCACACGCTCTGTGTCCTAGGTGGAGGACCCCAGCAAACCCAATGACGAAGGCATCACCCCTCTACACAATGCTGTCTGTGCTGGCCACCACCACATTGTGAAGTTCCTGCTGGACTTCGGTGTCAATGTCAATGCTGCAGACAGTGATGGATGGTGAGAACCCATGGGCGTGGGGATGGGAAGGCCCGGAGGCTCGCTCCCTACCCTAGAAAAGTGCGGAGCCTCAGGAAAGGAAGAATACACCCCCACCCCCCACTCCTCCCCCCCACCTCCCCCACCCCCGGTTCATTCCCAGAAAAGCTGTCTGCAGCATTCTGCTGCTGGCGACCTTTTCCCTCCCGTCAGAGCTGTTTGTGGTCTTCAGATGCCTCCCCAGCACTGTTATTACACGCTCTTCCTGGTTTCAAACATTCCATCTGAAGTACATGTGCCTAGTGACTTGATGTGCCGAGGTGGGGTGATACCAGGTGGAGAGGCCCCCCCCTTCTCAAAAGAGAAGGGATGGGGGAGGAGCCATGTGAGCGGGGGACTGGGAAGAGAAGGGGACTGATATCGGGATGTAAAGTAAATAATGGAAAAAACAAAACCTAGTAATACAAAAATAAAGGTAGAAAAGCAACTAAAGAAGACACCCCAGTGTCGTCCTTGGCCTCCGTATGACCTGCACAGGGACGACACAGTTACCAGCTTAGCTCTCTACGTGGATGTCTCTCTAAATGTGTTATGTATGTTGATACTGCTATGCAGTGAGCATCGATTGTTATAGTCCATTTCCTGATCCACACCCTGTCACCCTTTTCCCAAGATTTACACATAGTCTAAGTAATCTGTGTGAATCAAACTTTAGAGACTAGAAATGTGGAAGCCTGAGGTAGCGCACACCTTCAGTCCCAGCACTCAGACTCAGGAAGCAGAGTCGGGAGGAGCAGCTTGTGAGTTCAAGGCTAGCCTGGTCTACAGAGCAAGTTCCAGAACAGCCAGCACCACACAGAGCAAGTGTCTCAAAAATCAAACAAAACAATAAGTAGAATTTGGCAGCTCCAGAGATCCATCATGGATGGTCCAAAGGACCCAGTACTTACTTCTCAGTGCCCACATGACAGTTCATAACCATCTGTAATCAAATCCCAGGGGATCCACTGATACCCTCCTCTGGCCTTTACACACAAATGCACCTTCATACATGCACGCAAAGCATCCATACACAGAAAATTACAAAATACCCAGAAACTTGCCTGGCACAAAGCTCTGGTCCATTCAGAATTCCTGGAGGTTTGTGTCACATGGGAGCCAGGCAGCCCCAGGTGGTTCCTGACCGTACATTGTCCTGTGGCTCTAGGACACCGCTGCACTGTGCCGCCTCGTGCAACAGTGTCCATCTCTGCAAGCAGCTGGTGGAAAGCGGAGCCGCTATCTTCGCCTCCACCATCAGTGACATCGAGACGGCTGCCGACAAGTGTGAGGAGATGGAAGAGGGCTACATCCAGTGCTCTCAGTTTCTCTACGGTACGTACCGGGGCTCCGTGCCTCTGCTGCAGCCCCTGGCTAGCCGGCACCGCGCCGGTGCTGGGCTGGAGTCTGGCAGGGAGTGGACCGTACCTAAGCGCCCACTGCCTTTATAACTTGCCCTCAAAGCGTCAGAAGTCCATTTGTATCTGGGGGGCACAAACCCGCAGACTTGGAAAGCTTAGGCAGCTGCAGGCCAATCAGGTCTACAGGGTGAGACTCTGCCCTGATGAAAACCAGCTCACACTGGGGTTCTGGTCCAGCGGCTAAAGAGGGAAGTGCTGTGTTTGGTGCCCTGGGGTCACAGGAGTGGGGGAGCCAGGCAGCACTGCTCTATACACTACTACTATCGAGGTACGTGAGCTGAAGCAGGGCTGCTCCACCAGTGAGCTGGCTTGGGGTCATCTACGCACCTCAAACATCTGGCAAGTAAGGGTGTGCCCTCTGTTACGCAGTCACTGTCACTAGTTGAGAAATGACTGTTTGGCCTGACGGTACAAATGATGACGGCTCAGGTCTGCCCTCAACTCCCACACCAGCGGCAAGCAACAAGTTCTTGGGCATTAAAGCAGCTTGGCAGGCACACAGGCGGTGGCAGACCCAGCCCACGAGGGAAGGAGGCTGCAGTCCCACAAGATCCCGTGTGATGATAGGTTTACAACACCCAAGGTGCAACGCACCCCCGTGCAGCGGCTGCACTGCTATCCAGGGCAGTCACGGCTCATCTGATGGCTCCCTAAAGGTCGCTCTTGATTAAGTCTGGTTTCACCTCTCTGCTGGTCACCCTCTGCTAAAACCTGAACCCCTTTCTGGTCGCAGGGGTACAAGAGAAGCTGGGCGTGATGAACAAAGGCACTGTGTACGCTTTGTGGGACTATGAGGCCCAGAACAGCGATGAGCTGTCCTTCCACGAAGGGGATGCCATCACCATCCTGAGGCGCAAAGATGAAAATGAGACCGAGTGGTGGTGGGCTCGTCTTGGGGACCGGGAGGGCTATGTGCCCAAAAACCTGCTGGGGGTAAGCACTTGGCTTAGATGTCGAAGTCTTCTGGCCTTGTTGACCCCATACAAAAGTCCCAGAGGCTTACAGCATGGGCTCAGCCCGGCTGGCATCTAGGTAGAGCAGAACACTTTTTCTCCCTGCCCCAGCAGCCTGCTTTGTATATGGGCAAACCGTCAAGTCCCTAGAGTTGTGTGGCTTTGCCACAGACTGGAGAGCATGTGGAGGTTTGGAGACCATTAGGGCTCATGGCGCACTTTGGCCAAGTACTAAGCCACCCTACGTAGTTCTCCCGGATCTGGAATTCTCCAGAGCTTGGTGTGGTAGTGCCCATCACAACCCTACTGCTTGGTTGCTTTTGTTGTGTTGTTGTTGTTGTGTTTTGGTAGTTTTGTAAGCCATTTCCTCCTTGGAACTGATAACTCAGCCCAGGGCCTGAGCGGTGCTGTACCACTGAACCACATCCCAACCCTGAGAGCATGGCACTCGGAAGGCAAAAGAGTAGAGAGTTAATACCAGCTGTGGTTAGAGACCTAACAGCTCAGAGGGAAGCCCGTAAAGAAATGAGCGGAGAGGTGTGGTCACGGGCGTAGTCACGGGTGTGGACGATGCTGTGCTCATAATGGCATCTGTGCTTTAACGGAGAGCTTGACTCTAAGTGCTGTGACAAGCCTGGCAGATGCCAAAGCATGAGCCAAGCATCGGTGCTAGGCCTGAGGGATGCAGGGACAGTGTCAGGTTTCACAGTGACAGGTGTGACAAAAACACGAACAGGAGGGGACAGCTGAGGTAGGTCTGAGCAAGCACGTTGTGGAGATAATGCTTAGGTGACTAGAGAGGAACCCAGAGGCCAAGCCCTTCTCCGTCATCTTAGCCCTAACTCTTGTCCATTGCTTCCCAGTTGTATCCACGGATCAAACCCAGGCAGCGAACCCTCGCCTGAACCCTCTGGAGGGCCACAGTCTCATCTGCTCCCAGGAGCTATTGGAGAAGATTCCAGCTGTGCTGGAAAGGCAAGCTCGGACGGTCTCATGGTGCTCACTTCAGCAGACAGTATCCACAATGTGAATCCAACGTCCAGGTGAGGCCCGGCTCCAGTCTGCAGGAACTGAGGGAGGTAGTACTTTTGCCTTCAGAGGACTACATTTTTGCCAATTACTGTAAATCCAAATAAATACCCAGCTTCCAAAACATCCAGCCCCTTTGCCAGTAAGAAGTCATGACTATGACCCCTGACTGTTGCCAGTGAAGACAAACGCTCTGACTTGGCCCCTTCTCATGTTAAATGTCTCAGACCTTCAGCAAGAGCAAGCTGCAGCCAGGGGGCTTTGGCCCCCTTCTTGGAAAGCCTCAAACGGTCATCCTTCCTCACACTGCCTCACAAAATCGTCTTTCCTTTCACTACCAAAGGAACCCGCTTGGAAGCTGCTGTTCAGTTACGTGATGACGTTCTGCTGTGGCCGGACTTGCAGGCCTTGGCACATGGGGTTCTCTAGTTCCTACAGCTTCTGGCTGCACAGTGTCAGTTCATTCTCCCCTCTGTGGCATAAGCTCATCTAGTCTGAGTAGCTAGACACGAGTCTGCTAAGTCTGTGGTGGGCTGGGCAACGCCCAGTTCAGGAAAGCCATGCAGACCAGGATGCTGTCACTGTGGCTGCGAGGTGAGCATTGCTGTAGACAGGCTTTGTGTACACCAGGATTATTTTTCAACCAGGCCATCAGAAACTCCCAGAACTGTGCTGGGATGTCTATTCTCATCAGAACATAAGCCCCTGGGCTTTCTTTCTCATGTGAGTCTTGTGCATAGCTACGTGTGAATCCATGTAGGCTCTGGGGGCAGTGCCGTGGGCAGCGGGCAGTGCTGTGGGCAGCTGCCACGTGTTGATCGCACAGGGTGGCGCTGAAAGCGATGCCCCGCGAGCAGCCTCTGCCATCCCGACGCCACCGATGCTGTGTCATGTGCACAATAAACTACTGTCTCATACCTGGCTTCGAGTCTGTGTTCTGGATGTAGGACAGCCGCACAAAGTGAGGCCAGAGCCTGCTGGGTACTTTCAAAATAAGTTTAATCATACACTTTATATACAAATTATTGTACAGTCATTTTAATAAAGTGAAATAGTAAGTGAAAGTAGAAAGCAGAAGGCCACTGCCTTCCCTTAGAGACAGCAAAAGGACGTTCTCGTCCCGGTTAGTGACAAAGGGAACAGAGGCTAGAAACAGGCTAAGGCATTGTGAATGGGCCATTGAGAACGGAAGGGCCAGTGCTAAGCCAGGGGCCCGAGTGGTCACCACCGAGTTTGTTTCTGTGGGAACAGAGGCAGAAGTCTCTAATGAACTGAAGTTCAGAGAAACGCGGCTTAGCACTGTAGTGCAGCCTCTCCCAACCCTACTGCAGTACCAACACACTACGACAGAAGCTCTGGAAAGCGGTAATCAGCGGTGTACATACTGCACTAGGTCAGTGAGTACGCTGCCTCCAGACCCTGGGAGTGCATTTCCAGGCACACACGGAAGAGCCTGGAGTGCACAGGCGGGGCAGCTTGGACTTGAACCCGGCATGCTCCGAGCTCGGCTCCCTTGCAGTTACTGGTCTCTTGATTCATAGAGGAGCTTGGTCGCCTGTGGAAGCATAAAGCACGGTAGGCTCTGTGCTGTGTGCCACGCAGCAGTCGTGTGTGGCTGAGCCTCCCCGCCCCGCCGTACCTTGTGCATGGCTGCCAGCCAAGCTGCTGCCTGCCTCCTGCTGCCACTTGAGTCCTCTCCAGCCATCAGCCTCAGCTGTGTTGCAGCCTCTGCCCCTGGCACCGTGTACTGCAGGAGCATGCCGGTGGCTCGGGTGCTGCCTGCTGCGGAGGGAGGTGAACGTCACGTGTGCTGCTCAGGAAGCGGCCTTTGTTAGAGACATGCAGAGACCCCGTGTGCAGAGCATGGAAGGGCTACACTCAGCTTGAGGGCCCCAGGGCCAGGATAAACGGATGTGTGGCATAGGACTGCTCCCCAACAGTCCAGAAACTGCAGGGCCATGCTCCTTCTCCATGCCCTGCTCCTTCCTACCTTCCGAGGACCAGCACACAGACAGACAGACACACACAGAGGGAGCAGTGGAAGCACAGAAACTGCTTTAGGAACGGCCTGACCACCAGAAGATAAGCTGAGCAGTTACATCCAATCCAGCTGCACGGCCAGAGGTGGGAGGCTGCAGCCGAGCAGACTGCTAACGCAGGGGCGAGGCCACTGCCCTGTCACATGCCATTCTTCCAGGACTCTTGGCATCCCGCAGGTGCAGAAGCCAAGTCCCAGCTCCATCTCTGGGCTCCGACCAGCTGCTCTAATTCACGAGCTGCTTCAGGTCTGTCAGGGCCACTGTGCAGCCTCGCGTGATTGCTAACCTCGTGGTGACCAGAGGGAAAATATTTTGGGAAAAAGCCTACCTTTAATCAGACATTAATTCTAAAATCAAAGCAGTCTGAGTCCCACTGGTTAGTGGACTGAGCATGCAGACCACAGCCAGGAAGAGGCCTGACTGCCTTATCTGCAAACCCTCTGGCAGGGGTAGGGGTGGGGTGGGGTCGGATTTACCCAGAGAGAGGCTTTCTGCTCTATAATTCAACCACTTCAAAATCCAGCGGAAGGCCCTGGCTGAGCTGCCTCATGCAAGCTTCCTGAAATCTGGGCTATGCACCACCAGGTCTCGTAAGTAAATGTGTACTGCGATGTCACAGTGTCATGGTCACTGTTGGCTGTGGCTGCTCTGTGTAGCCATAAAAATTTACCCCTCCCCAGTGGGGGTAGAGAGAGGATTCTGGAGTTAAGAGCACTGACTGCTTTTACATAGGACCTAGGTTCGTTACCCACCTACAAATGACGGCTGACAACCATTTATAACTCCCGGTCTAGGGGATCTAGAACACTGTTCTAAGGCACTGGGCATGTGCACGGTACACATACACACATGCAGAGATTCTTGACCTTTAGGCTCCCCGGGGAGTGGGTTGTCCCAGAAGAGGCTGGGGAGTTGAGCATCTGGCACTGGGGATCTCCGGCTTAATGCCTCCCGTACCTCCCTGCCGCATTCCGCATTCCGTCAGCGGGGCCTCTAGTGACTGAGACGGAGGCGCGAGAGGCGGGGACCCCTGGGGCCAGTGCCCAGTGAGCTAAGCTCCTGGGTAGTGATGAACACTACGCTGGGGCCCAGGTAGCAAAGGAGAACCCCGCTCTGGGCCGACTCTGACAGAGCTGCCAGCCCTGCATAAGTCCCCCTGGGAAGAGCAGAGCACACTTCGTCATCTCAGGACGCTGTGACTTGGGCTTTAAAGGCTCCTACACTGAACCTCGTATCGTAATCAGAAGTGACCCCAAGTTTTGGAATCCACCCCAAGAGGCAGAAGCAAAGGGGCCAGAGGAGGAGCAGGTGTCGAAGCATGCTGGGAGGAGTGGCCCAGGGAGGACGGAGGCTGACCTTCAGAGGCAGGCAGGCTCCCCAGGAGGCTGGTGTAAGTGTGAATGTCTTTTTCTACTGGAAGGTAGGCGGGCAGTGCAAAGAAGAAACAACCAAGAGTCAGTCAGGAAATGGAAAGTCAGATGCGTTAGGTCAGATCTGCAAGTTCAGAATGTGCCATGCGCAGTTGAGCCGGCGGAGTCGGGCTGAGCTAAGACCACTGAGCTCACCAACGAGTGAACTGGGGCCTGGGCTGCACAGGTGCCTGCAGGGGAGGCAGTGACAGCAAACCCGCAGCAGGCTCTGATGAGCCACCTCCGCAGGCCGAGTCTGGAACCTCAGACAGCGTCTGGCCGCAACCTAAGTCACAGGAAATCACGGACAACAGGCAGCTCTCGCCTCATTATCTCCTCTCCGCTTACCTGGTGGGTTCTAAAGTTACTGACTTACACACGCCCAATGAATAGCACGGCGGGCCATCTTGGGACCAAGCGCAGTACCTCCTGATGCCCACAGAGGTACTAGACTGGTCCCTCCTGCTCAGGAAAGGCATGTACCTCCAGGAGTGAAGCCTTCTGTGAGAATTTGGACAGTACAGACATGTGCAATCTCGATTTCAAGATGACTGTCTCCATCCAGAACCAAGCATCTGTAACAAAAAAATGACAATCACGAGACTGGGGCCTGAAGCTTATGCCAGCACTGGCCGGTGCTGGGGGATGTCTGCTCTTACCTCTGGTTGTTGGAAAGACGGCAAACCATGGCCTCAGGCTTCTCTGAGTCCCCAAAAGTAACAAGGAAGGGAGCTCCTTGGAAGACAAAACCAAATCACACATGACACACTGATTCACCTGACCCACCAGAGCCATGCTCAGGACATGGTGTTCTGCACTACCACACGGGAAAGGACAGGCTGATACAAATGACAGCTTTGTGTCAGGGCCCTCTGTGTCTGTCAGGGCCCCTCTGTGTCAGGGCCCCTCTGTGTCAGGGCCCCTCTGTGTCAGGGCCCCTCTGTGTCTGTCAGGGCCCCTCTGTGTCAGGGCCCCTCTGTGTCAGGGCCCCTCTGTGTCTGTCAGGGCCCCTCTGTGTCAGGGCCCCTCTGTGTCAGGGCCCCTCTGTGTCAGGGCCCCTTTGGTTAGGCAAAAAAAGGCCCTGCTTGGAGACTGGAGAGGCTCAGGGGTTAAGAGCAGGGTTCTCTCAAAGGAGCCGGAATCAATACCCAACACACACTGCTCAGATCTGCCTGGAACTCCAGTTCCAGGGGAACAGATGTCCCTTTCGGACCTCAGTAGACACGAGGCAGGCACATGGTGCACAGACATAATATAGGAAAAATACCCGTCCACATAAAGGCGTCGCTACACATACAAAGCTGGGAATTTTGTTACAACCTTCAAAGAAGGCAAGGAGGTAAGGAATTCAAGTCCCAGACCAAACAATAGTAACCCTACTCTAGAGCAGAGTCACAAGACCTAAGTGACAAAGGGGCTGGCCCTCGCCTGCGGAGTGCTACATCAGAGGGGCAGCGCGGTGGGAGGCAGCCCCCTCCCCCCGCCCCCCAGAACTCTCCCTAGGTTCCTTGTGGTTCAGAACAGCTTGTCTGCAGGCCTCTCCTTCTAGGGCCACAGCCACACATTTGACTTCTAGTGACAGCCTGCATCTGGAGACGGGGCTGCTAGCCTAGGCTCCCTGTCCATTTGATGGCAGTGCCCAGGACGTCAGCCATCTTAGAACATGTCCGTCTCTGAAGTCAGCTCTGGAGCTGCTTCTAAGTAGGTTCAAAAGAAAGTAGAGAAGGACAAGACACTGTCCCTGCGGGACGTCTCAAGTGACGGCAGGTCCACTCGCCACGCCTGCTTACCACTTAGGAGCACCTTCAGCTGCTTGTCATAAAACTCGGCCTCACGGTGGGACACCAGGGCACAGTCAGCACACTGGCGCACGGGGTCCACGAAGCACATGCGCCGAAGTGGCACCTTCTGGCTGCAACACCTGTCGCAGAAGCATTTCCCGCAGCGACGGCAGTGATGCTGAGGAGGGTAAAGGTTGGAGGGTAAATAGGAGCCCAGAATGCACCTGCACTGTGCGTCACTAAGAGCACAGCAGAGCCCCGCCTCACTTGGAAAAGTGGACCAGAGAGCTTCTCGGTGTGGTGGTGTGTAGGTGTGTGTGGTGGTGTGTAGGGGTGTGGTGGTGTGTAGGTGTGTGTGGTGGTGTGTAGGGGTGTGGTGGTGTGTAGGTGTGTGTGGTAGTGTGTAGGGGTGTGGTGGTATGTAGGGGTGTGGTGGTGTGTAGGTGTGTGTGGTGGTGTGTAGGGGTGTGGTGGTGTGTAGGTGTGTGTGGTGGTGTGTAGGGGTGTGGTAGTATGTAGGGGTATGGTGGTGTGTAGGGGTGTGGTGGTGTGTAGGTGTGTGTGGTGGTGTGTAGGGGTGTGGTGGTGTGTAGGGGTGTGGTGGTGTGTAGGGGTGTGGTGGTGTGTAGGTGTGTGTGGTGGTGTGTAGGGGTGTGGTGGTGTGTAGGTGTGTGTGGTGGTGTGTAGGGGTGTGGTGGTGTGTAGGTGTGTGGTGGTGTGTAGGGGTGTGGTGGTGTGTAGGTGTGTGTGGTGGTGTGTAGGGGTGTGGTGGTGTGTAGGGGTGTGGTGGTGTGTAGGGGTGTGGTGGTGTGTAGGGGTGTGGTGGTGTGTAGGTGTGTGTGGTAGTGTGTAGGGGTGTGGTGGTATGTAGGGGTGTGGTGGTGTGTAGGTGTGTGTGGTGGTGTGTAGGGGTGTGGTGGTGTGTAGGTGTGTGTGGTGGTGTGTAGGGGTGTGGTGGTGTGTAGGGGTGTGCATGTTCCTGGAGACTGAGCCCAGAGCCTTCTGCATTTTAGGTGTGCGCTTCAATCCCTCAAGCAAAACTCAAGCCCTCAGCTCCTTGGCCTCCTGCTGCCTAGCACAGGCTGTCAGCCTCCTGAGAGCTCAGTACTCCGTGGGGGAGCTGAACCAGTGACTGAAGAGGGCACGGAAATGGCCCGTAAGATCCTCCTCCTCCTCTAAGGACCTGGGCTTTCCCTAAAAAGCACTCCGTCTACCAGGCCTAGCCCCACCCCCACCCATGCCCACCACAGCCTCAGCTTACCTTTCTGGTGATAAAGTCAAACTTGGCATCACATTGCATACATCTTGGACACTAGGAAGGAACACGACACAGAATTATACTCCAGTTGTCACTTGGCTAGCAGCTGAGACAGGGTCAGGAGGCCAGGAAAGGCTGCTGAGAAAGCCACCCTTCTGTCTGTGGAGGCAGAGCATGGGACAGAAGGCGGACAGGCCACTGAGCTCAGGGTCTAGCTCAGAAGCCGGGTAAGATGGCTCAGGCCGTGGTCCCAGGCTCTCGGGAGGGCAGCTTTGAGACCCGCGGAGCCCCAGCCAGGACCTAGCCTGATGACCAATGGCCAGCATCGTGTGGAACACAGAGGACCAGTTTAACTTTTTTTGCAGCAGAGTTCAGATCAGAAGGGCTTTGATTCCTTCAGACACTGGATGCAGGGGCAGCGCACCCCAGTGTTCCCCCCTACCCTGTCACAGGAGGAGGGCAGCGCACCCCAGTGCTCCCCCTCTACCCTGTCACAGGAGGAGGGCAGCGCACCCCAGTGCTCCCTCTACCCTGTCACAGGAGGAGGGCAGCGCACCCCAGTGCTCCCTCTACCCTGTTACAGGAGGAGGGCAGCGCACCCCAGTGCTCCCTCTACCCTGTTACAGTGCTCCCCCTCTACCCTGTCACAGGAGGAGGGCAGCGCACCCCAGTGCTCCCTCTACCCTGTCACAGGAGGGCAGCGCACCCCAGTGCTCCCTCTACCCTGTTACAGTGCTCCCCCTCTACCCTGTCACAGGAGGAGGGCAGCGCACCCCAGTGCTCCCTCTACCCTGTCACAGGAGGAGGGCAGCGCACCCCAGTGTTCCCCCTCTACCCTGTTACAGGAGGAGGGCAGCGCACCCCAGTGCTCCCTCTACCCTATCACAGGAGGAGGGCAGCGCACCCCAGTGCTCCCTCTACCCTGTTACAGGAGGAGGGCAGCGCACCCCAGTGCTCCCTCTACCCTGTCACAGGAGCCAATGTTCAGAGCTGGGAACTAGACATGGCATCTCACAGCACGGACCCGGTTTCCATGGAGGAAAGCACAGGGCTCTTCTAGAGAGCCGAAGCATCGAGCTGACTCTGAAAGTAACCTGCCTGGGCCTGTGAGAAAGAGGCTAGCGCAGAGCACGGTCCACGTGGCCTGAAATGTCCTGACGAGGCTACTCAGGACACAGAAGCGCAAGGCTCTGACACTGGACCTGGGCCAACGGTCTTCTGTGCACATGGAAATGCAGAGGCAGGAGGATGGCACCACCTAAGATGGCATGAGAGCCCTGGGGATCGGGGTGGTGGCCACAGCTCGCCGTGACCCGGGTTGGTCTGCCTTCAGTGTCTGCTTGCCTTCCCCCGCTGCGCCCCCGACCCTAGTGGGACGGGGTGCTCCACCGAGGTTCCCCCACCCCAGGACTCAGACCCACGGTTTCAGTCCAGTTCAGAGGGGCAGTTTCATAGAGACCCACAACACAAAATAAGTATCCTCTCCACATGACCCAGGGCCATCAAATTCAAGGGACAGGTATGACATCTTCAGATCCTCTGGGAACCTCAATTCTGGGGGCCACCAGCTGGTTACCCCAAGGGTTATCACAGCTTTAAAAAGTGCATTCTCTCGACAAACCCATGGGCCTGGCAGAGGCGGGGCTCCCTCGAGCTGCTCACTCCACCCTAGAAGTCTGCGTGCTGCAGCAGGCAAGGACCGCCGCCTTCCTTCTGAACTGAGAAACGAGTCACGCTGACTGGACACAGGGTGAGCAGTGTGGACGGCTGAGGGTGCTGAGGGACGTCTACACTCGTGAGCAGTGAGGACGGCTGAGGGTGCTGAGGGATGTCTACACAAGGACAGACCAGGAAAGAATACCTGGAGAGGACGCACAGCGGGGGAGCCGTGCTCAGCCACGCCTGCACTGAGAACTGTCTGCTCCACTGAGCATTGTGTAAAACAAGGCAGGTGGAGCTGGAGAGGCCCAGCAGCAGGAGCGCCGGCCGGCCGCACCTCCACTCACACGGCACCGCCCACAGCTGCCTCCAACTCCAGCTCCCGGAACGGAGTCCCTCTCCGGGCCGCGGACACTGGTGCTTGCACGCACATAATTAAAACAAAAGGGTTTTAAGTGCTTGTGTTTACCAAGACCCCACAGTCATACATGCACAGGGCTGCCTGCTCAGGTGCCCGTGGATTTAAGGCCTGACTAGTCTCCACGGCTGCAGTGAGTACCCAGCAGCCCCAGGACTCCTGGCTTGTTTGAAGTGCGTCACTACACCTTGGAAGGACTAGCCGAGGCCTACAGTCCTGAGGAATGCTTGGTTACAGCTCTTGTTCCCGGATGTCCCAGGCGAGAGTGCTACCTGATGAGGCCCCTGCTCAGCCGTGCCGTTCCTGACTCCCTGTGTCAGCAGTGCCCGGCCGGAGTGACACCGTGTTCAGTGTGGGTGATTCTCAGAGCACAGAATATCTGGTGACATAGGACGGCCAACTCCAAAGGCACACAACTCCCGGGTGAGGGAGGGTCTGCTCTGAACTAGCTTCCTCATGCTCTGGAAGGAGAGAAGTGTGTGAGACCACTGACAGCTTCCCGCAGGGCCCGCTCACTCCCACAAGGCGCTTACACCTGGCTCTGGAGGAGTAATTCCAGCCAGAAACGGTGCAAATCATGGCAGGAGACTTTTCCCACAAGAATGAAGTCACTAATGTGACTGTGACAGACTTGTCCTAAGTCCCATGCCCTGCTGCTCCCAGCCTTAGAGAAGGTGCCAGTGAGGCTGAGCACCCTTGTGTGGGAGATCATGGGTACTTCAGATGTCTGAGATATCCAGAGATGAGAGAAGAAATGGTCGTTAACGGGCTGAGCGGCGGGTGGCGGTGGCACAAACCTTCAACCTCAGTACTCAAGGGACAGAGGCAGGCAGATCTGTGTGGGTTTGAGCCAGCCTGGTCTACAAAATAAATTTCAGTATAGCCAGGCCTATATACTATAAACCTGTCTCAAAAAGGGGGGGGGCAGGTATATTAGGGGCTGGGGAAATGGCTCACTGGCCTGCTTTAAAAAAATTCTAGAAAAAAAGATGAATGGGTCATGTTTTGACCAAGACCTTTTCATCTTCTAATAGTTCTTCCGGAGCTCAGCACTGACGGAGGGCCGGACAGCTTGGCACGCTTGGCACCAGAACAGGACACCTACCAGCACAGGCTGGCCTCTGTCAGGGCAGCAGAGTGAGGTAAGACCATGGGATCCACTAGGCACCAGGCACCTTCTGAGGCACGGGCCACACAGAATAGAACCTCACCCCAAGTATGTGGCCAGCAGACACCACGGACTCGCAGGCCCTCGCCACCTACACAGCGCCGGAGGAGGCTCTTCCTTCTCCCACACCAGCTAGGCCCTCCTCACCCCACTGCGAGCCGGACCTTTTTCTGCCCTCGGCCCTGTCACAGAAGAGGCTCAGAACCCGGGACCATCACTCGAGAGCCTGTGGCTCCTCCCCTGAGCCCTGACCTTCAGACCACGTGCCCCGCACCAGGCTAGTGCACGCATGCGCCACAACCACACAAGCGGCCGCTGCTGAGGAGGCCCACTCTCTCAGCTGCTCCAAGAGGCCAACAGCACCGAGCCTCTGCAGGCGCCTGAGAGGAGTCCTTGGGCATGCTCGATGTCCTCACTGGGAGAGCAGGGACCCTTTGGGGCATCACTGCAGCAAGGACAGAGATACCTAGACTTTCAGCCCGGGGAGCTCCGTGGGACCACGCTCGGCGCCACGCGGCTTCTAGGCCACCATGTGTCTCCTGGCTGCTCTTAGCTGGTCTCTGGACCTGGAGTCCCCGCCTCACCCATCCCAGTCTGGAACTGTCCAGGGGCCAGCCGGTAGCTCTCGTGGCCTCTGCCCTCGACAGTTCACGAGCACTCTACACTTTGAGCGGTGGCAGGTTTCTGCTATGACATGGTGCCTTCCTTGACACAGATGTCCACCACAAGCTTCACAGCGGTCACAGTGAGATTAGACAAGGAAGCCACGGTGCCACAGTTCTGTGAGTAGCTGTTTTGGAGTCTCTAGGCCACCCTGGAGCAGCCATGTCAGGAGAGTTCTGGCTTGGAGCACAGCACACACACAACCTTCAGAGAACAACTTCACATGGGCATGCGTGGTGCAGGGCTGTGTCCAGACGTGAAGTGTGTGTGGACACCGGACGGCTTTCTGACGCCCACTTTGTGTGTGAAGGGAGGCTCTCTCGATGGCCTCATCTACAGACAGGGCAGGCTGGCTGGTCGGCAAGCCCCAGGAATTTGTCCATCTCTGGCCTCCCTCGTGTGGGGAACCATGAGTGCACTCGCCACACCCAAATCCCCACCACCACATCCTCGCTGTAGTGGAATACTTAGGACCTCCTGAGACGCACTTACTGCTGGCGAGCGAACCCTGGCCTGAGAGGCGATGGCAGGCACTGTGCTCTCCCACTTCCTGTCGCTCCTGGCAGCCCTTCTGAGCTGCCCGACCCACCCACTAAGACGGGCTGCCCCAGCCCTGATCCACCATCCTGGATCTTGTGTAGGTACCACACCACTCACAGCCCCTTCTAGAATCCTAGTTCCTACCTCACAACCACCCTCGTCTGGTGCTAGGATCCAAGGGGTGCCTTAGGACTCTGCCATCCTCTCTGCAGAGATCTCTGTCCTGTCCTCTTCCGTGACTGGACTGTGGAAAGGTGGAGACGACTGTTGGGTTTTCATTCTCCACCACCACTTTGCCTTTTCTTAAAAAAGTAAAGGAGGTGGAGCCTGGCACCTGGGAGACAGAGGCAGTATGATCTCCGACTTACAGGTCAGCCTGGTCTACAGATGAGTTCCAGGACAGCCAGGGCTACACAGAGAAACTGGTTTAGAAAAACCAAGTGGAAATAGGGAAGTGTAAAAGCTAGAAATAACACTGGCCACTGACTCCACAGGCACACCCACTGTCCAGACTGCACAGTCCAAATGGTCACCTGGACGAGTCTCCTCCCTCCCCATGCTGTGTTCAGCCTGGTTCCCCTCCCTCTAAAGGCCACGGTGTCTCCACCTGCGCACCCCTCACCTTCAGCAGTGTCTCTCCTTCCTCTCACTGTGTTCGCAGAGGCTGACAGCCAGCACCGGCCCTGCAAGAGGCCGCCAGAGGCAGGAACCCGCACGCGGCGGCACACCCAGCCTTGCCGTGGCTTCTGGAAAGCACAGGCTCACGCTGCTGCGGCAAAGCCCTCTGCCAACTAAGTCCTCCCCAGCCCTGAGGACCAGTTCTCAGACCACAGCCTGCGCACAGCCATCCTTTCAAAACCTAGGTGGCCAAAGGGATGCTGTTATTCTAAATCGCCAACGAACTAGGCAGGCTTAGTGCAAGTCTATACTCCCAAGCTGAGGCAGGAGGATCACTGAAAGCTCAAAGTTATTCACAGCTACAGAGTGAGGTTGGGAACAGCCTGAGATATACATTAAGACCATCGCAAAAAACAAAGCAACAACAAAACAAAACAAAACAACAACAAAAACCACAAATAACCTCTGTGCTCAGATTTTTAAACAAAATCATTTTCCTGTTGATTTCATTAAGAAAATAAATTTCACTAGGCAGTGGTGGCACACGCCTTTAGTTCCAGCACTCAGGAGGCAGAGACAGGTGGATCTCTGTGAGTTTGAGGCCACCCTGGCCCTCAGAGGTCTAGGACTGCCAAGGTTACACAAAGAAACCCTGTCTTGAAAAATAAAAATACCCCCCAACAAGATTCAAATTATCAGCCCATAAATTTAACAGAAAAAGAGAATAAAAAACAGGACTGTAAGCTATAAAAGTAAGAGCCCTGTCACGTGACCAGCCCTCAGGGAGCAGCGCAGGCTACCCCACAGGAAGCCCAGAAACCCGCTGTCTCACCACAGGCAGCAAAGGTGTCTCCACTGACTCCCACTCTGCGCCATGGGTCAGACCTGCTTTAGGTCACTGCTGGGTAAACTCGGCGGCCACACGAGCCCCAGAACTGAGACCCATGGGAGCAGACTAGGCAACCCTTTCAGCCAGCAGCTTAGCAAGGACTGCAGGGGCAATCCCATGAGACCTAGCTGGGTCTGAGACTCTGGCCAAGGCTGAACAGACAAACCCATGGACAGACACTACCGGTGGCATGGGCAGAGCCAGGCCGAGGTCAGAGCACTCGGGAGGCAGAAGCCCACCTTCCCTTCGCAGTGCAGAAAACTCAGCACACGGGACCTAGAACTCCTGCAGGACACGGGACAGCAAGCACGAGGTCACCGCACCCTCGTGGTGCGCCGTAGGCCCAAGTGGGTGCTCAAGTGGATGCGTACAGAAGATTGCAGTAAAAAGACCACGGCTGATGGGCTGAGGCACGGCTCAGGTTAAGAGCACTGTTGCAGTTTTCGGCACCCACATGGTGACTCACGAGCATTGCAACTCCAGTTCTGGGGTCCAATGACCTCTTCTGACCCCTGTGGGCACCAGGCACACACATGGCACTCAGACATACATGCAGGCAAACATTCAAACCCATGAAAATAAATAAATAAAACAGCATTTAAGAAAAACACCTATGTCCCCTCTGAGGCAGGAGAAATGAGACAACCCTGACCCCATCGTCCTTTCTTCCCCGGTGTGTAAAAACTGTCCATCCACCAAGCTCTGGATCAACTATGGCCTAGATTTTTCAAAGACCAATTAATTTAGCTGGGCCTAGTGGTTCGTGTCTGTATCAGGGCTACTCAGGAGATGAAACAGAAGGATTACAAGTTCAAGGCCAGTCCAAACTACAGTAAAGACTAGCCTACTCAACCTTGTGGGACTCTGTCTCAAAATAAAAATCCACACAATAAAAAGAGGGCCTAGCAAGATGGCGCCAAAGGGTGAAGAGCTTGCTGTCAAGCCTCGGTTGATCCCCAGATCCCACAGCAAAGGAAGGAATGGACCCTCAGTCTCAAAAGTTGTCCTCCGACTTGTGTACCTGTGGGGTGGCACAAGCACACCTACCAGTGTGGTGGCTTGAATAGGTGTGGCCCCCACAGACTTGTGAGTCTGAATGCTCGGCCCACAGGGAGTGGCACTATTAGGAGGTGTGGCCTTACTGGAGGAAGTGTGTCACCGTGGGGGTGGGCTCTGAGGTCTCCTGCTCCAGCTATACTTAGAGTGGCCCCCGTCTCTCTCCTTCCGCCTGTGGATCAAGCTGAGGAACTCTCAGCCCCTCCCCCACCGTGCCCCCCACCATGGTGACAATGGACTGAACCTCTGAACCTGTAAGCCAGCCCCAGTTAAACGATGTCCTTTATAAGAGTAGCCTTGGCCATGGTGTCTTCACAGCAATGGAAATCCTAAGACGACAGGCATGTGTACATTCTAATATATTTTACACGGTAAGATAAATAAGTAAATAAATAAATGAATAAATGAATAAATGAATAAATAAATAAATAAATAAATAAAACTTAAGAAGCCAGGCACAGCCACATGCACCTGGCCAGGTGGCAGAAAGCAGGTCCCTGGAGCTCGCTGGCCAGCCAGGCCGGGCAATAGGTGACCTCCGGATTCAGTGCGAGCCCGTTGGAAAGAGACCGACAGCAGGTACCTGAAGGAGATAACCTAAGGGCCGAGGCTACTCACACACGCACGCCCCGACAGCGACTATTTATTAATTAACAGGAGGGCCACAGGCACAGTTCAGATGGGCGCTAGAGAGGCGGCCCTGCAGTTCAGAGTGCACGCCGCTCCTGCAGAGGACCTGGGTTCAGTACCCAGCAGGTCCACAAGGGCTCAGAGCTGCAGCTCTAGGGAACCCACCAGCCTCCTGACCTCTGCAGGCACCAAGCATGTGGTACCCAGACAGACACGCAGGAAAAGTCATACATTAAAAAGGAAAGAAAAAAGTTCAAAGGAGAAGACAGAGCATACGCGTGCGTGCGCACACACACACTCACACACTCACACTCACGAGACGAGGAAGGCTGGCTGGCTCTGCACACTCTGGAGAGGTGAAAGGGCAGCTCTACCACAGGGACTGCGATCAGCTCTGCACTTTACAACTGTGGAAACTACAGCCTGGAGGTGAACGGGAACCTCATCCAGCCGTGGAAGGGAAGCCTCTCACAGGCCCTGTTCCAGAGCTAGACCACACAAGGAGGCTCCTGCCGCCTTCCTTCGGAGGAGCACAAGGCGACCTTTACACTGAGATCCTAAGGCCTGTGAAATCCCAGCCTTTCCCAGTCAGACCGATCGATCGCCCTTCCCCCAGGACCAACTGAGAGCGCAAGCACCCACCCCCACCCCCACCCCGGGTTCAGCACCAGGCCAGGTTTGGCAGGCGCTCCAAATCCCCATTCTTTTCCCCATAAAGAACTTGCTGAACGGGGTTCTCAAACACCAAGTGGAGCTCAGTCCTGAGCCCTGACTGGACTGTAGAGTGGCCCTGGGCGACCCCCTTCTCCACCCTACCTCCTGTGGGAGTCTGCCACCTATGCTTGTCCGAGCATCTCTCCAGCTGTGGTCACCCTGCAAAGCCAAGCCCATTGTTCTGTGACCCTGAGCCTCACAGAGCCGGCGGGCGCCCTTCTCTCTGGCACCCTCGTCAGAGCAACTCCTCCTCCCCGAGGCACAGACATGGAGTGCTGTCAAGCTATGCAGACTTCGGGATGGACCACCAGCACCGTCAAGTTTAAAGTTTACAGAAAGATTTCATCTACCTCACAGGCTCCCTGTAGAACAGGAGAGCTCCTCCAGAGCCCCGCCCAGGGGCAGGGAAGACTCCCCCAGGAGCCTCGGCTCCCTCCCTGCTGGCCTCCTCTTCCTGCACCCCTATTTCAATCTACACATTACTGGGCTTTCCCAGAAACAGTTATGTCTGCCCAGTTCTGAAACTCATCCACAACAAGCAGATTATTCCGCTGGGCCACCTCCTCAACACCCACTCTGAGTTTTATCTTTGAGACAGTGGTGTAGCCCAGGCTGGCCATAAACTCTCTACTATAAACTCTTAGCCTTCCAGGGGCTAGAGTCCAGGCTGTAGTCTAGCACTACACACACACACACACACACACACACACACACCCTTCTTAGTCTTTTTAAGACAGGGTCTCAGGTTGGAGAGATGGCTCAGTGGTTAAGAGCACTGACTGCTGTTCCAGAGGTCCTGAGTTCAATTCCCAGCAACCACATGGTGACTCACAACCATCCTTAAAGGGATCTTCTGGAGTGTCTGAAGACAGCTACAGTGTACTTACATAATAATAAATAAATACATCTTTAAAAAAAAAAAAAAGACAGGGTTTCAATTGTGTAGCCCTGGCCCTGGAACCCGCTACCCTGAACTCAGACACCCACCTCCACCATGAATGATCACACTTGCCCATTCCTAAGCCCACACCCCTTCAAGGCGGTAAGAGCACTGGGGTATGTCCTCAGTTATCTCTACATACAAGAGCAACTGTGTGCTCAGACGCCTAAGTGCAAGGGTAAAGTGCAAACACTGAAGGGACACAACCAGGAGGACAGGGACAGCTCAGAGGCACACCTAGTATAGCCAGCTGTTGTCTGGGCCTCCGGAGGACCGGGATGAACCCCCTCCTTCAGAGCTCTCAGGAACTTCAGAGTTGGGCTGGGGAGCTGCGGGGCGAGAGCAGCCAACTCTTGCTACAAGCTTCTGGCTGCACAGGGGGCTCTCCAGTCCCCAACACGCACTGTCTTAAGAATGCTGGACCTCACTCTAAGAAGCAGCTGGGCCCCACCCACCTGTGGATGAGATCCCAAGGGAAAAGAAGAGCAGCTGATTAGAATTCCAAGCAGGAACTCTAAACATCTGGGAGGAGGCCAGGCGTGGGGAAGCACATCTGTAACTCAAGGTGCTGACGGAGAAGTTCCAGGACAAGACAGCAACAGCCTGCCGTAGACCCCATGAGTTCTAGGCCAGCCTGGTCTCTGTACTGAGTTCCAGAAAGGCCAGGGCTATATAGTGAGCACCCGCCTTAAGGGGGAGGGAGGGGGGGAGACGGAGAGAGGGAGAGACAGACAGACAGACATAGGGATGAATCTACATGAACCATTAAGATAGCTCACCAAGTAAAGGCACGCGCTGCCACACCTGAGACCTGAAGTCGGTCCCTGAGATGGTTTAAGAAAACTATCTTCTACAAATTATCTACACACTAGCGAAGTGACACTGGGGACAAAGGCACATACGCACATGAATAAATGAAAAAAAGTTTTCTTAAAGTTTGTCCAAGTCACCAGTACTTACGCCGGTGTCTTTTAAACATATTTAATTTGCTCTGAAATAAAATCGCATGGAATGCGTGAAGTGCTCCCATTTTCTCCCAAGTGGCCAAGCTTTGCAGTTTGCAACTCCGAAGACTGCAAACTCCTTGGCCCCGGTCCTCCGTGGGCAGGTGGAGACGGACTCCCTCAGCCTCGCCCCACCGTCACACTCCAGCCCCAAACCCGCGCACGGCCCACTGCTGAGTCGCCCCACCGCTCCCCCTCCGGCCTCCCCCCGGGCTCTGCACCGCGCAGCCAATGACCGCCAAGGAATGGAAAACGCCCCACAGCGCAGAAGGGACAGCGGGCACGCCCGGAGGAGAGCCGCGGCTGAGCGCCCCGAGGGCAGAGGCGGGAGACGCCCCGGCTCGGGTTGGGGACCCCGGGGGCTAGGACGCACCTCCTTGTCCGGAACCCACTGCGGCTCCTCCAAGCCGAAAGGGCTTCCGAAGGCGCGGTGCTCCGGCACCATGCGCAGGCCACTTGGCGAGCGCACAAGCTTCTTGGCGTCCCGACGCGCGGCCACCCCCGAGGACATGTCTCCGCCTGAGCCCCTCAAGCCACCGCCCGCGCTGATCCCACACAGGGCGCCACCCCGCTCCGCCCGCCAGCACGATGACAGCCCCAAAGCCCAATCCGCAGCCACAGCTCGTAATATGAGCCAATCGGAGTGTAGTATCCGCCCCAGAGCTGCCCTTCTCCAATCCCTGCAAAGTCCCCGCCCCTACGACCGGCCACCAATCGACGGCGAAGACCAAGGGGCGCCCTCTGCCCTCTAGGGAGATTGTGACTTCGGATTGGCCAATTAATCAGCCACGTAGCCGCCTCTTCGCTTCTTCTGGGCGGAGCAGACTCGGATTCGGGCCTCTCATTGGAAGAGAAGACAGATGGGCGTGGCTTCAGGAGCGGGCGGAGCGCGCGGGAGAGTTGCGGAGCTGCTGATCCCGGAGGTGAGCTAGTTGGTCGCGAGTGGGGTCGGACGTGGGGTGGCGGGAGAGATCAGGACACCGTGGGTTTCGAGCGCCCCAGGCCGGGGCTGGGGCTCAAGTACGAGCTTCCCCGGCGGGGCACCCCTTCAGGCCCGTAGCGGGGTTTGGAGGAATCGAACCGAGAGTCCTGGCACTCTCCACTAAGCGCGGGACCTGCTTTCAGCACCTTAGTCCCAGGCCAGTCACAGCGAACCAGTCGCTGCACACTTGATCTGTGACTTTTTTTTTTCTTGTGGTGTATGTAAGGACGGGTCACATTGTGCATGTAGCCAAGGCTGGCCTTGGATTCAACAGTCCTGCCTCAGCCTTTCTTGTACTAATACAGATGTGAGCCACCGCGCGCATCCTCTCGTTTCTTCGGGTAATTGGCCAAATCAGCTACCCAGGAGCTTTGCTCCCTCTGTCACAATTGGACACACTCTAGCCCAATTGGAGGGATGGGCTAGTGTAAACCTACTCTGGAAGACAGGCGGCCAAGTGAAGCACGGCGCTCCGTGCTTTCGTCTGAGACACGGGTTCGCAACGTTGAAGTAGAAGTTGCCCAGTGGCACTTTGTAAAAAGCAAGGTGAGCTGCCTCGAGGCCTTGGCAGTTGCGGGTGCGCAGGTAGACTCCGCCCGTCTATCTGTCCAGTCTCCACCAAGCTGTGATTGCTCTGGTTCACACCACTGGACCGGGTGGATGGCTTGGGGGACCTTTGGATTCTGGGGCTTTGTGTCCTCAGCAGAAAGAATGTTCTCGAGCCAGCGTCCCTCCTGCCCTGTGGTGTGTGTGTGTGTACACGCGCGTGTGCATGTGTGTATTGTATATACGTATGTGTATGTCCGTTGCAATGTCCGTTGCATCCGTGCTGACGTGTGTGCATGTGTGGAAGCCAGATGTACGTCAGATGTGTATTGCGCCATCACTCACCCTATGAAGCCAAAGTTCACAGATTCAGCTAGTCAGCCTGCCCTGAGGAACCCATCTCTGCCTTCTGAGTGCTGGGATTACTCGCAGCCCACCATACCTGCCCAGCACCGGATCTCACGCCCTCAGGCTCCTCACACTTGGCACTGCCAGCCTGAGCCACCCCACCCCATCCTCAGTGCTTCTGGGCCCCATTTGAACCCATGGCACTGGACTGTAGGCCACGCCCTCTCACACTGGCCTGGCCCTAGCATGGGCAGCCCGGTGCGGGGAGCAGGGGCCTGGCGGGCGGGCGGGTGGGCACTGTCCTTTTCAGGCCCTTGCTGGGAGGGTTCTCTGTGCTTTCTGGGAGCGGAGCTGCTGTCCTGCCTCTTCTGCTGTTCTCTGACGAGGTTCGTTTCCCCCACCATCCTTCAAAAATCCCAAACTCACAAAAAGTTGGGGACTGCTGAGCAAGGCCCATCTATACCCCTATCGGGAGCAGCCGGGGCAGCTAGCTTTCTTCTCCCGCTCGCAGCTGAGCCTCCGGCATTGTCTCCTTCAGGATGTCGGGGGCAGCTGAATTAGTTCTGGGCCAGGCTCTGGAGTGAGCCTAGACCTGCAGACTGCCCAGTCCTTCCTAGAGCGCACTGTGCAGATGGACGCGTCCTCGTCCTTGGCTCTCACAGTGTTCCCAAGGCAGAGCCACCTGCCCGGGTGCTCAGTGGGACACCTAACCACACTATCACTTCAGATTGCCCGTGTGTCACTTTCTTTTTTGCTTTGTTGTTTTGGTTATTCGAGACAGGGTTTCTCTGTATAGCCCTGGCTGTCCTGGAATTCACTCTGTAGACCAGGCTGGCCTCGAACTCAGAAATCCGCCTGCCTCTGCCTCCCAAGTGCTGGGATTAAAGGCGTGCGCCACTGCCCGGCCTGTGTGTAGCTCTCCCTTGTACTCCCTCTCACAGGCAGTTGAGTGGACAGCAAGCACGTGGGAGCTTGTTTCCATCGCCGTGTCCCTGTCAGCTCCGCATGCTCCTGGTGAACCCGCTGAGGAAATGGACCTGGGCCAGCTGGACCTGAACCCCAGAATTACTGCTGCAATTAAAAAGGGTATGTTGTCGGAGTGGGCAACGGCACGCGTGCACTCTGTAAAACAAGCTGCCGTCTGCACACCGCCTTCGCCCAGCAGCGCCTCTCCCTTTCAAAGCGGGGTTGGTCAGTCTCGGAAGGGACACTTTTTGCACTTGAGTTCCTGGGGGGCTGTGGCAGCTGAGGGCGAGCTGCCCAGCCCTCGTGTTCACAGCAGTCCTTTCTGCCTCTGTGTGAACTGGTTTGATATATCTACAATGTATTTTTCCTTTTTCATTTTTCTTTTCTTTTTAATTGCAACAGGCTCTCACTGTGTAGCCCTGGCTGGCCTGGAATTCACTGTGTAGACCAACCTGGTCTTGAACTCACAGAGCGCCTCCTGCCTCCATCTCCCCATGCTGGGACCAGTGATTTCTTTTGCTAAATGGTTTGAAAGTAAAAAGTAAATCCAAGCCCAGAACTGGTTTCTTTTCTCTCCTCCCCAAGCAGCAGGCCCTCGGCTGTCACCGCGTGTGGCCACCTCGGCTGTCACCGCGTGCAGCCATCGCTTCTTGCCCGTCCTGGCCTGCTTGGATCCTGAGTCTGCCCTCCGTCAGCCTCTGACTTCCCTGGCCTGGCTTGGGGACTCAGAGTTGATTCTCCTTTGGCCCTCTCTCTGTCATTGTCAGTCAATTCCAGGGCTTTGTGCATGTCAACAGGCACTCTCAGGTCACACCCCCAACTCCACACTCATGCTTTTGTGTTTTTAAAATACAGGGTCTTGCTGTGTAGCCTAAACTGGCCTTGAATCCTGGGTGCAAGTAACCCTCCTGTCTCAGCCTTCCAAGTAGCTGGGACTGTGGACAAAGGGTGGGACAGTGGGACAGTCACACCCTCACAGCACCCAGGATTCGCACTCTGGCTCCTGCAGCTGCTGCTGACAGGAGAGCCAGGCCTGGGTTACGAGGGTCAGCAGCATCAGCAGGACCCTCCCTCCCTTCCCTCTCCACCCACCAGTCACACTCCCCAAGATTTTCTGGGCGAATCCAGAACCGGTGTCCCAGATCTGGAGGCCCAGCTCGGTCCCCACCTCCACCCTGGCTGAGTGTCCTGACTTGCTGTGACTTCAGGCAGGCTGAGGGCAGTGAAGGAGGTGCTGTGCTACTCGGGGCCAGACCTGCAGCGGCTCACCAGCCTGCCCAGCCACGATGTGCAGCGCCTGCTGAGAGCAGCCTCTCTGCACCTTCGGGGAAGCCGCGTCCTTACAGGTGGGCAGAACAGCACCTGCTGTGGCGCCAGGGCGATCCGCCCGGGTGCTCGGGGCCCGGGCCTGGGAGGACGTCGCACTGTGCAAGCTCAGACTTCTGGGGAACGATGCCACAGCACTCGGCTGAGCACACGAGGAGCCGCCCTATCCTCCAGAGCGCTAGGCAGTAGGGTCTCACGGCCTTAGCTTCTCTACAAAGCCCCCCTGGAGCACCTGCCCTCGGAGGAGACCCTCACAGTAAAAGACAAAGTTGGGGTCCCAGTGGTATGGTGGGGGCAACTGTGAAAGGTCCTGCCACCTCGGGACATGGCTTCCACATGATTGCTTTACCTCACTGACATCTAAGCTGAGGCTCCAACTGCCCAGAACTGTCGCCATCACTGTCACAGGCCGATGCTCATTTTCTCCTCATGCTGAAGCTGTTGTAGACACAGACGCTGAGGAAACCCTGCTTGCTACATTGCTACATCCTGGAGCTTCCGTTTCCTTCTCCCCCTCCCCACCAACCCCCATCTCTCTGATAGAGTCTCTCTAAGTAGTTCTGATTGTTCCCACACTCTGTGTAGCTCAGGCTGGCCTCAGACTCATGGAGATGCTTCTGCCCCCCAAGTGCTGGAATTCAGCCTTGCCCACCAGGGGAGGGTGTGTGCCCACCTGGGAAATGTGACAGGGACAGATTCTTACATTTACATTGTACTCAGCTGCACAACCAGGCCGCCTGCCTTTTGACCTTTGCGTGCGTGCGTGCGTGCGTGCGTGCGTGCGTGCGTGCGTGTGTGTGTGTGTGTGTGTGTTAGCTTTGCCAGCACTTCTTTGAAGGCCTCAGGCTCCTAGGTCTAGCAGGCTGTGGGCGGGGTGGGGCGCGGGCTGTGGGCGGGGCGCGAGCGGGGCATGAGCTGGCCTGCTGACACAGCCTGACCCATCCATCCCCCTGCAGCACTGCATCTGTTCCAGCAGAGGGAGAGCTTCCCTGAGCAGCATCAACGCCTGAGCCTAGGCTGCCCTGTCCTGGATCAGTTCCTGGGCGGAGGCCTGCCCCTGCAGGGCATCACCGGCCTGGCTGGCCGCAGCTCAGCAGGAAAGACCCAGCTGGCGCTACAGCTCTGCCTGGCCGTGCAGTTCCCACAACAATATGGAGGCCTAGAGGCTGGTGAGTGGCCCCCCTTCCTGAAGGGTAGGGGAAGCAGGATCCCAGGCAGGTGAGCTCTGGCCCCCCGCCTGCTCTGGGGGGCTGCTGTCCTCTCTGGAAGGCAGTGGCTGTCTCTTGGATGGTTTCCATGATTCTCTCTTCTTCCGTGGGAGGCGAGGCTGCGCTGGGGTGTCGGGAGGAGGCAGGGTACCAGCTGGCACTGGCTGCCACATTACGCTGAGGCACCGCACCCCCCACCCTACCCCCACCCCCACCCCCACCCCCGCACACAGTAGGACAGAGAGCACGGGCCTGGCCCTTCTGCGCAGGCCCAGTAATCCGAGCAGCATGTGGATGCTTCTGAGACAGAAAGACTCTGCCTGGGCCCTCTAAGGGCTGATGTCATCGCTGAAAACAAGCAATGGCCAGGCCAGGCGTGGAGGCCCCAGCGCTCAGGGGGCAGAGGCAAGCAGACTGTGAGTTCGAGGTCAGCCTGATCTGCAGGGCCAGACCAGGACAGACAGGGCTCTATTACACAGAGAAACCCTGTCTCGGAACACAAAACGAAATAAGCCATGGTCTGTCTCTACCATTTAAGCCTTGGATCCTGAGCCCGACAGGAAGCAGGTCCGAGTCCTAAGCGTCGCCCGGTTCTGCAGCAGCTGGGCTTCACAACACCACTTCCTGTTGGTTTCTGTTACAAAGCACTGCAAGAAGGCCCCAGGTCCCCTCGTCCTCATCTGCGGGGCCTTGTGTAGCAGCTGCTCCTGGCAGCAAGAGCAGTGCCAGTGTCCCCAGCATCCCAGAGATCTGCAGCAGTGTGCCGTTAGCCTCTGACGTGCCCCGTCAGGTGCCCTCCACCCCCGGAAGACACAGAGCCCTCACCTACTACCCATTCTAGCACTTACACAAAGGCACCAGCATCGTCTTGTAGACACACAGAGAGGCAGGGGCCTGTGCGTGGTCCTGAATCTGAGGGACATCCCTCAAAGTCCCTCAACCCTAGTGATCCACCCTGTCCTGCCCAGCCCAGCGAGGAACTAGAGAGCAGGGTATTCGGGAACAGGAATGTGTTGCTCAGGTGTCAGGACAGGGCTAGCCTGTGTTCCTAAGGAACCAGCAAGGTAGCCACAGGCAGGATACCCGGGTCTAACCTGCGGCCCTTCTGGGGAAATCTTACTAAGGGACAGAAGTAGACAGGCAGGCAGGAGACCATTTGGTCTGCGCAGCCATGGGTCCATTCTGTTTCCTGTGCACTCGGGTGCTCTGGCTTCCCAGGGGCTGTCTACATCTGCACGGAAGATGCCTTCCCCAGCAAGCGGCTATGGCAGCTCATTGAGCGGCAGCGGCAGCTGCGGACAGACGTGCCTGAGGAGGTGACGCAGAAGATCCGGTTTGGCAACCACATCTTCATTGAGCATGCAGCCGACGTGGTGAGTGTCTGTTCCTGCGCACAAACGGCCTAGGGACTCAGCCAGCGTGCCTATGCAGAGACCATGCTCAGCTCAGGGTAAAGTCGGGAAGGGGAAGTATCAGACTCCCACAGGGTGGAGTCATGGAAGTGTTCCTTCTAAACACATAGCAGGAAGCCTGCTGTCCCTGAGGTAGCTGTGGGCCAGGCATTCGGGGATTCTGAGTTGATGACTACTCTCTCCACCATGGGGAACTAATGCAGTAATTGATCAAGCTGGGCACAATGGCGTACACCATTGATCTCAGCTGTTGGGAGGGAAAGACAAGAGAAATCTTAGTCTGAGGCCAGCCTGGTCTACATAAACAGTTCTAGGCCAGCCAGGGCTACACAGTGAGGCCCTATCTCAAACAGCAAAAACCTCACTAGTCAAACTCTTGCATAATCTACTTGTTCGTCCTGTCTTTGAGCCGACATTATTATCCCTTACCTGAAACACAGACCTGACTGGGTCCATCAACCCAGGAAAAAGGTAGGGAAGGGAAGCCACAGACAGAGCAAAGGAGCCCTCAGGGTGGGGATGCGGAGAACTGACAAACCACCACAGACCCTCTCCTGGCTGGGGCTCTCTGTTGATCCTGCCTGAGCCTAGGGCTTGCCGGCTGCCAGAGGAGAACTGGCCAGGGTGGGCTCAGTTCTAGCAGCAGGAAGTAGGGCCGTGCCCAGGACAGCTGGTCAGTGTAGAGAAGTGTAGAGCTCTTGTCTGCAGGGATGGATGAAAATGGGGATCGTTCAAAATTTGGAGAGGGGATAACCTAGTTCCCCAAATATAAATGGCAGGAGCCCCCCAGCACGCCCACCTGGGCTGTCACATGGCTGGGCCGAGAGTGAAGAGCTCTGAGGGGACCACAAGCTGGCTCAGCTACTCCAACGTGACCTCTGACCCCTACACGCTCACCATGGCGTGCACGCACTCACATACATGATAATAAAAAATTTTAATTCTGCGCCGGGCGTGGTGGCGCACGCCTTTAATCCCAGCACTTGGGAGGCAGAGGCAGGCGGATTTCTGAGTTCGAGGCCAGCCTGGTCTACAGAGTGAGTTCCAGGACAGCCAGGACTACACAGAGAAACCCTGTCTCGAAAAAAAAAAAAAAAAAATTTAACTCTTAAAAAATAGTTATGAACAGACTTTCATTCTGATAAACAATATGGCATATAAACTTTTAATTTTAAAAAATGTACAATAAAAATACATTATCACACACAACACAGAACTAAACACATGAGAAGTGCCACAAAGAGGCCAGGCAGAAGCAGCAGGAGCCAGACGTGTCCTGCCGTGGGCCTCCCAGGAAGGGGACAGGGCCAAGTCACCAGCCTGACTGGCTGAGAGCTGCTCTCCAAGGCCCTACTAGTGGCATAGTTGTTAGTGTGTGCTCCACAGCACACGGGCAGGGGAACTACCTTAGCACTGCGGGCTCCCAGCCCAGGGCCCTCCCAGCCCCACCATGGCCTTCACAGGGCCAGCTCTGGAGCCGAGCTCAGCAGCAGCGTCACGGTGTGTAAAGCAGACCAGGCCCAGGTCACTGCAAGAGAAAGCTGCAGGTCAGGTCTCCACCTCCTCTGCCCTGGGGTCTGCCCAGCAGTGGGAGCAGTCAGTGCCAGGCTCAAGGCCATCGGACGTGGACACAGACCCTCCCTCCCCTCCCGTCCTGTGCACAAGAAGAGCAGTGAACCACACCTGCTTCCTCCCTCCTCTTCTGTCACCCCCGGTGCCCCGGTCTGGCAAAGGGGAGGTACAGACACTCACATTAGTGCTAGCGTCTTCTAGGCTGCTGCTGTCGTTTTCCACACAAAGAGGCTCTGCGGGGGATGCCCTAGAGAGAAGTACAGACTGAATTTCACTCCTGGCTGGAATCTGACAGCTCCTCACGGCAGCCAGTGAGCTGGTGTTGGGCTGCCTGCTCCTGCATGGCTAGCCAAGCCTGCCTCAAGACCCTGGACTCAGAAACAATATGAAGGCCCTGGCTGAAGCCTCACGCCTCAGCACCACCCAACTGTAGCCGCATGACTTCCTCTGACAGCAGCCATCTACCCTCCCCATGCAAGCCCACCCTGTCATCTGGGCCACTTAAACACATCTTAAGTCACCCAAGTCCAGTGCCAAACAGGGCACAGTGGCGTCAAGAAAGCCTAGGGCTCCGGGAGTGGGTGGCAGGGGAGATGATCCTGGTGCCATCCCTTCTGTCCCGCTAGCATCGCCAGGGCGCAGCCGATGTGAATGGTGCAGGGTTCTAACTCCTTTAGGAGTGGCAGGTACCTGATGTGCAGAGCAGACTCCCAGACCACTACTCCATCCTACCACAGCAGGTCTGGCCTGCCCCATCAGGACAAAGACCTGGAAGGCCATACACACACACACACACACACACACACACACACACACACACACATCATATACAAGTCCTACTCAAGCAAGACCAAGCAGAGCTGCTCTCTGACTATAGCCTAGTGTGCTGATCATGTCAGCCATGGAGCTGTAGCTGGGTGTATCTGCAGTGGACTACTTCCATGGGACTCAGGGTGAGGGTCCAGGCCTTTACCCCGGGTGGGCAGGGGGCAGCCAGGAAAGTCAAAAAGCTACAGTCCGGGCGTTCTGACCACATGGGGCCGCTGGCAGGTGATGTATGTCCCCACAGGACACCTTGCTGGAGTGTGTGAATAAGAAGGTCCCCACTCTGCTGTCGAGGGGCATGGCCCGCCTGGTGGTGGTTGACTCCATCGCGGCCCCATTTCGTTGTGAGTTCCACCTTCAGGCCTCGGCCGCCAGGGCGAGGCTTCTGCACTCACTGGGTGCCACACTTCGCAGACTGAGCAGCACCTTCCGGAGCCCAGTGCTGTGCGTCAACCAGGTAGGCGCAGCTGGTGGGGATGGGAGAGGGGCCTCGCCCGTGGGGACGGCAGGCGGCTGGGTGGGAGGGAAGCAGCCGAGGTGCTGGGTCACTAACTCTCATGCTTTTCTCAGGTGACAGAAATGGTGGAGGACCGGGAGTCTGTGCCCAGGTCACTGGGGTGAGTGTGGGCACCTCAGCATGCCGGACACTGGGGTGGGGTGGGGCGGGCTGTACAAGCACCAATACTCATTTGTGTCTCAGGGCTTGGGAGGAGCGCCTCTCTCCAGCCCTTGGCATCACCTGGGCTAACCAGCTCCTGATGCAACTGATGGTTGACCGGATCCATGAGGATAATGTTACCCCAGGCTTGCCCAGAAGCCCGACCCGGACTCTCCGGGTACTCTTCGCCCCCCACCTACCCCTCTCCTCCTGCAGCTACATAGTCAGTGGGGAAGGGATTAGAGGGATCCCAGGAACGGAGTCCTGCTAACAGTGGGGCCCAAGAAACCCTGATTCCGATGACTCCTTCCAACGGGCCCGTCAGTCAGCCGCGCCTGGTGAGCAGGCCCAGTGATGGCCAGTCGGGACCTGCTCTCTCCCCTGGGGCTCACCTACTGTCAAACCTTGGGGTTTGGCCTCACACTACCCGTTAAGAGGATGATGGACCACCAGAAGCTCTGGCGGCCCTGAGGGCGTCTCCCTAGGACCCCAGAATGAGCCCCAGCTCCTCTCTCTGGCGGCCCTGAGGGTGTCTCCCTAGGACCCCAGAATGAGCCCCAGCTCCTTCTCTTGTGCTTTTGGCCTGGGATCAGCAGCTTGGTGGGGCCAACCCTCCTGCAGGATGGTCTTAACTCCCCTGACCCCCACCACACACACACACACACACACACACACACACGCAGTCACACCCACTACTCAGGCCAAACATGGCTTGCAGTGAGGTACTCCCCACAAACACAACATTTTGGGGCAGAGTGGAGAAAACAGTCTGAGGAAGGGAGACCGGCCTGGCTCAACTCAGCTGCCTAGGCCAAGCGGCCCTGGTCAGCGTAGGAGAGGGGCACCAGGAAACACCAGGTGTGTGCTCAGAGGCCTGGCTCGTGTGCCCAGCAGCTCTGGCTCGGCAGTGCATCCAGGCTGGAAGGCACCACAAAGCACCCAACGCAAGGACTGTGTGCCCGCTCAGCCAGCGGCAGGCCTCCTGGTAACATGTGCTCGGGACTAAGAATCAGCACCTTGTGGACTGGAGGCTCCTCTGAAGACAGGGCTGCGGTGCTGAAGCCTGTGCTTCCAGACCAGCCAGGTGGCACAGTGGGCCCTCACCAAGGAGCCCTGTCCTTCCGGTAGGGTCTGACTCCTCGAACCAGGACATGCAGTCACTGTCCCCACTCAGATAGGGAAAACAGTCCACTTACGGTATACACCATGACATTCTCAGGGTGGCCCCATCCTTATGAGCTATCATTTCAGAGGCCCTGGGGCCCCTCCTGCCTCTGGCACTCCTGCAGACTAAACCTAGGGCCTCCCACATGCAAGTGCTCCACCCTGAGCTCCATGCTGACGGGACCTGCGAGGTTGAGGCCGCCGACATGAACAAGGGACACAAGGCTGCTGGGGTGGAGTCGGCTCGTGTAAACAGCTTCTCTGCAAAGCTGGGGGGCTTTAGACCGAGAAATAAAACTTCATTTTTCTAACAAAGTATCAGCACTTCCAAATTATTTTCTAAAGAGATTGTATTGAAAATTAGAGGACAGATGCACTCAGAAGACATGCCTAAAAGTTCCTAGGGCCTGGATCCACCAGCCAGGCAAGGGACCCTGAAGGCCCACCCTGCCACCAGTACCTGCACTCGCTGCAGCCGCCAGCTGCCCGGATTCCTGCCTACCTGCACCACAGGCACAATCAATCAGCCCAAGACCAAATGCAGCCGGATGCAGAAGAAACTAGGCTCCCGCGCCCGCAGGGCTCTGCGAGCTGTAAGCACACAGGCTAGCCATTACTCAGTATGCATTCCTGGGAACAGACTTCCTCAGGCCGGCAAGGGGGCGCACAGGGGAAAGGGGCTCGCAGCAACGGCAGCCTGGTTCACTCTCTGAAACCATGAGAGCGCAATGAATGCAGACATATCCTGACCTCCACAGGCCAGCCGTGCTCTCACACGCTGTCACACACATGTGCATACGCACACGCTTACACACACACAAACGCACACACGCTCATGCTCTCACACGAGAAAAGACTTTCTCCACAGTGTCTCCAGCAGCTTTCCAGAAAGTCCTATCTGAACTCTTCCGACACCCAGCACCTAGGACTCTGGGCCGCCCACGAACTTCCCAGCAGACCACAGCAGGCTGATGACACGCCACTCTTGAGACTCCCCCGCCATGAAGAACATGATGAAAGGGGCAGCTGGGCCCTGACACCCCCCCCCCGAGAACGTGAAGACATGAAGGGCAACAGAACCCTGCACAGTGTTGACTGCATACAAGCTCCCAGAGTGCTCCTCTGAAGTACAGTGTCGGCCAGGCAGGCCAGCCAACTTGCTCCAAGATTCTGTCTCTGCCTTCTGGGGCCTGGGTCACAGGAGGCCCCACAGCCTCGAGGTCTTTACATGGGTTGAGAAACTCACACTGGTACGATAAGAGCTTCGCCTGTTTAACCGTCTCCCCAGCTCCAGCTGTGTGCTCTACCTTAAGACAGGGTTTCTCTGTAGCCCTGGCTGGCCTGGAACTCACTTGTAGACCAGAATAGCCTGGAATTCCACCTTCCTATGCCTCCTGAGTGCTGGGATTAAAGTTGTGTGCCACCATGCCTGGCCTAAGACAATCTGTAACCGATTGTGATCAATTAATTAATTTTAAATCCCAGTCCAAAACCCTGGTGTTTTATGGGAACCTGCAGTTCCTCAGACTGATGCAAGACTGAGACAGAGTGCCTGCAACCCAAAGGCCACACCCAGCTGCATTAACGTAAGCCTGTAAGGCCAGAGTTTCCAGCCCCTGTGTTCCTACAGCTTCAAGCTAGTCTCACACACTGCCGCAGGTTGATCCGAAACATTGTCAAAAGCTTCTATATGCTTAGCATATACCAGGAAGAGAGGGGCCCCCAGACCACAGTGCAAACCACCAACACTGACCCAACAGCAGAGGAGGGCTCCCGAGCCCTGTGGGAAGCAGCGCCCCTGTGCACTGCTTCTCCGTCTCTTCCCTCAACACTCGAGGCTAAACAGACACGGGCCACTGTGAACTCTCCTCTGAAGGAAGTATTTTAAGCTTCTGGTTCTTTCTTCACAGCTTTTTCACCGTGTTAAATTTTAAACAGATCTAGGTGTTATAACAGCGAGGCTGGCAGAAGTCAGTGCAGCAGCTGATCCATCCGCACAGGCCTGAGCCTCCAGTGAGCTGGCTTGCCTCCCTGGCCACGGTGCTGCTGACTCTGGCTTAAGCGGCCCCAGGCACAGATGCAGCTCAAACTACAGAGTTCTGGGGTGTGGCTGCCAGGTACCTTTGAAGCACAGCCTGCAGATGGCAGACATCCCCATCTAGAGAGAAAGCCTGCAACACTCCAGAGGACAAGCTCCCTCCCGGGCAGGCCGAGGAGCTGCCAGGGCCTCGGCGGGCTAGGCCAGTGTGGCTGGCTCTCAGTGTTTGTCAGCCAGACCACCATTTCCCTCCTGTGTGGAAAGGCAAATGGAAAACTGGTAATTAATCAATACTTCTCGGGAGACCACCATTAAGCAGTGTGACCTCTGATACCAAGTATATGCATATAAACCACTAAGCATTTGAATGTAGAGGCGTAGCTTGGTGCTGGGCGCAGTTCTGGGGGTGGGGGAGGTAGTGAGCAATGGCCTCAGTATGTCCAGCACTGAAGGCCAATCCTCAGCTCCCAGCCCCGCGTGCCTGGCGCGCGCGCCCTCCGCCTGAAGTGTCCTTCAGCTTCTGCTTGGGGCTGACACTTTCTTAGTTGGATCTGGGCCACCGAAAGGGCTGTGGCCCCGTGAGGTGTGATGAGCAGGACTGAGCTCCACGTGACAGCAGAGGAATGTCCTTCCCAGTCAGTCGGAGCGTGGCTCAGAGCACCCAAGCATCCGGCAGGCTCTAGGGCCAAGCTAAGGGCCACGCCCAGTTGCCAATCTACCGAAAAGGAAAAGAAAGGTGACTGCAGAGGAACCCAGGCCATGACTGTAAGTAGCCCAGCGGCAGCAGTTACGGACATCTTACTCATGCGAGGAGACGCCTGACCTGCATGACACTACTTCCGGTGAGCACAGCACTGGCTCCAGCTAGTCCTAAGAGTGCTCCCTCCCCAGCTGGGGTTCTGAAGGCAATTCTAGTAACCTACAGTGAGACACATACAGCCCATTACAGGGGCGTGCTCAGCGCCGGGTAGCTAGGACCCAAGCGGGGCAGGCTCCTTCCTTGGAAGCCCTCTCCTGTGGCTTTGCCGCCTGCATTAAGAGCACCCAGAGAGCTGACGCACTCCATACCTCAACTGGACATGGACACGCAAGAACAACCCATCAGCACACTGTCGTCCACAGGAAATAAAGCCTCTCTCGCTCTCGGGATGTTAGGGGCCATGCAACTTGGAGAGTGGGCCTTTCTCTCACCTGGATTTAGTGCCTGGGGAAATCCCCCATTTCTCTGCACATTTTAAGCATTAATTCTTTTTTTTGTTTTGTTGTTGTTGTTGTTGTTTTGACTTTTGTTTTTTTGTTTTTTTGGGGGGTGGGGTTCGAGACAGGGTTTTTCTGTATAGTCCTAGCTGTCCTGGAACTCACTCTGTAGACCAGGCTGGCCTTGAACTCAGAAATCTGCCTGCCTCTGCCTCCCAAGTAGGCGTGCGCTACCGCCGCCACCACCCGGCTTACAGCATTAATCCTTAACACAGCAAGTCCTACAACCTCCTGAGACTGCTCGGCCAGCGGCAGGAACTCTGTGGCCTGAAAGGTGAGTCTGGGCTCTCAAAGGGCTCATCACCACCAAGGAAAACACTCCAGGCTCACCGTGAGGACCAGATGCATACATGTTCTACAGTTTTGGGTAAATTAATAAGAAGAAAAACTATTTAACTATTAGCAAGACTGACTGTGAAGTTCCTATTTCTCTACTTAGAAGATCTCTCTGAGGCTAGGTGTGGTGACACTCAGAGGCAGAGGTAGGTGAGAAGTTGGAGACCAACCTAGTCAGGGCCACACACTGAGACAGTTGCAAAAGACAAAATAAAACAATCGAACAACCCCCCCACACACACTTTTTTTTTTCTTTTAAAAGCAAACCAAGCTCTGAAGCCGGGTGTGGCATGCGCACCTCCAGCTGAACAGACCCTCACGAGGGTCTTGTACGCAGGGTCTGTGGCCGAGTGTGACACAGCCTCAGAAGGCACAGAAGCCAGACACAGGCTGGAAGCCAGGATGCAGCCTTGGGTCACAGGCGCTATACGGGCATTCCAGCAAATGGCCAGCTCTGTTCTTGAATCTGTTGTACCAAAAGCTACAGGACAAAACTAAATAGAAACATTGACCTTTGTTCAGCCACGGGGCTGGAGGACTGACCGGGTTTCTCTAGAGCAAACTACTAGAAGCAAGTCCCATGTAAGTTATGAGTCGACTCACCCTGGCGGGTTTGGTTTGGGGTTTTTGAGACAGGGTCTGACTTTGTGGCTCTGGCTGTCCTAGAACTCACTATGTGGAGTAGGCTGGCCTCTGCCTCCTGAGCGCTGGGTTCACACCATACTCATGGAAGCAATGAGTTCTCTGAAGAAAGCTATACAAACTTGACCCTCAGGCTCCCTTCTCCTCATAAATGATAGCAGCAAAGTGGCCCACGCTGCACAGTCTTTGATCCATGACAACGGAAACTTGTGTTCCAGTGTAGCCAAGCATTAGCCTCCACCTCCCGGGGAAGCTATTCTCACAGGGGCCAGAAGGCCTGGCTCTGCTGGGAACACCCTAGAAAGAAATCCCAGGATCCTACTAGAAGCTGACAGAGCAAACCCATGGAGAGTCAGCTAGACACTGTCGGGGTCAGGCGAGTAGGAAGGTGCCTCGAGTTTACACTCTGGATGGCACACAACCCAAGTCACTAGAAACAGCTGCACGCCATGTGATGTGTGCTTCACATCATGGCCGGCTGCCAAGGGGCCGCGACTCCTAAACCACCCGCACTCCAACACCGGGCAGCCACACGCTGCCTCTGGCTGTTAGCGCAGAAGCCATCGGGAAGGCCGGGGAAGAGGAACGTTCCAAGCACTGACTGAGGAGGCGGTTCCAGAACTGACTCTGCACCAGGCATGCCAGAGTGTCCCAGAGGGACAGAGCCACCACTCATAAGGTGGGCCATGCCAGCCATGGTGATGTGGCTTGCAATCCCAGCACTCGTGTGGCTGAGGCCAGAGGAGCACAAATGCAAGGCTTGCCTGGGCTACAAACTAAGTCCCTTCCTCAGAAATACAAGCAGAAGGCTGGCCCACCTCTAGTAGGTCTCAGAGTGGTCTGAGAGTCCATAAGTCTAGAAAGGAGCGCAGGCTGGACAGAGGCTTTCTAGGAGGATTTCTGGCCATTAGAAGCCAGCATTTTTCAGGAACCTGAGAAATGGGTTTCCATCTGCCAGGAGGAATCACTTCTCTTCCCCTGGCAGGAGGACACACAGCCACACCTGCGGTCCCCACGCTGACCCCAGCTCCCTCGGCATCACAGAACTGTCTACACTGCCCGGGCAGAGCTAGTCTCCTGGTCCCTCTCCCCTCGGCTGCTCGTCCTCTGGCTCACACGATCTGACCTTTCACGCCCGCTCCCTCCTGCTCTTACTAGCTGCACAAGTCTCGTCTCTCCTCTCATTTCTTTTCTCTGACTCTCCCAGATGTCTTTGCGTATTCTCTCTTTTACTCACAATAAAAACCTTGCCCCTAAAAACACAGCAGTCGAGACAACAGTTCCTCTCTGCACCCCCTCCCACGCAAGTGCAACGGTGGGATATTTGCCCAGCATAAGGCCGACCCTGGATTTTATCCCAAGTCCTCTGTCAGCCTGAGAGAGACCGCCGGGCGTCCTCCACACGCCCGCTCAGTGCTGGAATAAACTGTAATCCCCCGGGGTCACACGAGAGCTGCTGTCTTTCTGACTCTACCGCTATCTAAAGCTTGGCATAGTCATCCCCCAGAGGCAGCTGGCATGGCTCCTGTCAGGCAGAGGCTCGAGGGGGCGGCCTGCCCCTGCAGACTTCCAGGCAGTGTTCAGACATGGAGAGTCCACGTGTTCATGGATGCTGTGAACGCCTCAGACCCTCTACAACTACTAATAAAACCACAGTGCACTTTCTGCCTCGGGCCAACCTGTCTCCCAGATCTACCACGAACCCAGAGAGACTTCCGGAGGGACACAGCCAAGAGGGTGGCGCGGGCACAAGGCGAACCAGGGCCACAGCAGCCCCAGGTCCAGCTGATGGCCCAGGAAGGGAGCGAGGCCTGCGGCCTAAGGCAAGTGACAGAAGTGTCCCTGAGGGCAGAAGTGGACACTTTCATTTCCAACACAGTCCCCAAATACTGCAAACTCAGGGCAGGAGCCTGGGCACGCCCTGTGCAGGGGGATACAACCAGGGACACCTTCCAAACTGCACCCCTGTGCATTTCTACTGAACAGGTTCTATCCAGGAAGTTTGGGACAGAGAGAATGGCTGATGAGACTCCAGAGAATGTCCTCAGTGGGGCAGCTGCCTGCCCAAAGGGACGAGGCATGGCAGCTTGTTAGGGGGCAGCAGAAGTCTGTGAGCCTCCCGTGACCTCCTTGTCGAAAATCCCTTGACAACAGGATACCGCCGCTCAAAGCCCCCTGATGCTCACGCCTCCTTAAACCCAGCAAAGCCCAGAGCGTTGAAAATCCACAGGCGCTCCTTATAACAAAGTCACAAAACTCAAACCTCATTAAAAACCATCTTCCCCAACAATCCCTGGCTAGGTCAGTGTGATCATAGCTTTCCTTCAGAAACGTGAGCTCTGAAGGGGTCGGGCGATGCTACCTTAGAAAGCCACGGTGCTGTGCACGGTGTGCGCCAGCTGAGTAGCTGCTGCGGGTTTGGTGTGCACATGAGTGTGCGTGCAGAGTGCCCAGGCCAACCTCGGGTGTCCCCCTCACAGCCCCTCAGGACACACACACACATGCACGCACACACATACACACACACACACACACACACACACGCCCCTCTGCATGAATGCTGGGGATGCACACTCGGATCCTCAGACCCGAGCAGCAAGCACTTTATACACAAAGCCATTTTCCTAGTCTGGCTTCCGTGTGTGTGTGTGTGTGTGTGTGTGTGTGTGTGTGTATGTGTGTGTGTATGTGTTCACACATATCCTTGAGCCATGGCATGTGTGTAGAGGTCATGGTTTCCGTGTATGTGTGTGTGTGTGTGTGCGCGTGTGTGTGTGTGTGTGTGTGTGTGTGTGTGTTTGTGTGTATATGTATCCGCATATCTGTGTGTGTGTGTGTGTACACGCATATCCTTGAGCCATGGCATGTGTGTAGAGGTCATGGTTTCCGTTTGTGTGTGTGTGTACACGCATATCCTTGAGCCATGGCATGTGTGTAGAGGTCATGGTTTCCGTGTGTGTGTGTGTGTGTGTGTGTGTGTGTGTGTGTACATATCCTTGAGCCATGGCATGTGTGTAGAGGTCATGGTTTCCGTGTGTGTGTGTGTGTGTGTGTGTGTGTGTGTGTGTGTATACACATATCCTTGAGCCATGGCATGTGTGTAGAGGGCAGAGGACAACTTTCAGGAGTCACTTCTCTCCTACCATACGGATCCTGAAGGTTGGCAGGCCGGTTGCAAGTGCTTTTAACACCTAATTCCTATCCCGGGCCCCATTTTAACTGTGGGACACAGTCTCGCTGTACCCGTGCTGGCCTCTCAAACCCTGAGATTACAGGTCTGAGCACCATGCCCGGCTCAGGGGCGTAGACTAAATCCCCACTGGTCACCAGGCTCTCTGAACAGAATCAGGGCGCTCCACCGGTGCCTGAGTCACTCGGCGGCCCGCACGGCTGCTCGGCCTGCACTGGAAAGCCGCAGGCGGAGTCCCTGACCCTCCTGGGACCACCAGCGGCGGCGGGAAGGGGCGTGCTCAGGAGATAGTTACCCAGGGTTCCTCGGCTCCCCGTCCCGTGAGCCTCCTCCCTTCAGCTTCCTGACCAGCTTCTCACTGCTGCGTCTAATGGAGGCCCGGAGTTTGCTAAAGGAGCCACTGCGCTTTAAAGATCCAGTGCCATCCTGAAAAACACGTGAACAAGCGTGACGCGGTGGGGTCCCCTCCTGCCCCACGCTCAGCCCAACAAGCCCAACTGCGGCCAGGCGCTGGCTGGCAGTGAGCCCTGCCAAAGCCACCAGCCTGCCACCAGCCTGCAGTGTGCACGGACATTTTACAAACATCCCGTGATCAGGAATCCTCGGAAAGTGAAGAATCCAAGCAGAAGCAGCCACATTCCCAGAGGAGCGTGAGCCCACTGCTGTCCTGTGACAAAGGACAGCACGGGGCCATGAGAACTAAAGCATCTGGAGGACTGACAAGCGAGTGTGACTCTGTCTCACATGAGCATGTGTGCACCTGGCAGGACAGCAGGCCTCACGCAACGCACACTGGCCAGTCTCTCCTCCACAGCTGCAAGTTTTTAATAAAATGCTCATTTTGATACAAATGCCGCAAGTCTTAGATACCTGTAGAAGAGTAGCCAGCTGTCCCCATAACCAACTCGGACGCTACTGAAACACCTGGTGGTCTGGCCATGACATCAAGTGCAGAGTACAAACCTGTGCCCAGTAGCGCTGAGTTTCAGAACTGCCCCTCGGGGGATCCCAGAAACCAACTGCAGCTAGAGCCCACATAGCACTGCGCCCCAGAAGATCAGGAAGTGTACAGAGCAGACAGACACAGGACACAGGTCAGTTGGAGTGAGTTTATTAGAAGTTAGAAAGACACATACACACATCACGGAGCACTTCAGATTAGTAGAGAAAAGCAGAATTCAAATTTCCACACCAAGACTGCACAGCACATCTAGGTCAGTGTGTCGGGGAGGCCTGTGCAGGGCACCGGCCAGGTCTCTAGGGACGACAGGGACGTGCAGCACATGCCTCACTCCTACAGCTGAGAGACTGCACAGGTCACTCATGCCACTGTAATAAACCTGCGTGACACTAACGCCTGTCATCAGGGCGAACAGCTACTCTCTCCTAACTGTTAAACTTGTGTGCTACACATTAATGGGCTTATTAACACGGTTGATATTTCTAAGTACATATCTGGCAAAGCTACATATATCCAGAAATCAAGACCCCAAGGACGGCAGCACCGAGAGGAGGGCCAGGCCCAGGGGTGTGGCTGACAGACTCCAGGGCTGCTAGACAGCGGACAGCACTGGAGGGGCCGAAGGAGGCGCTGCCCGTCATGCAGGAGCAGAGGGGAGGCACCGGGCGGCTAGGCCTGTCAGATAGAAAGAGAGAAGCAGATGAGGCCACAGGAGAGGAGCGGAAGGCCCGGCCCCGCCCCGCAAGCCTGCACTACAGTATTTCTAGGTCACACATCTCAGCGGCATCTTACATTGGGCCCAGGGCGTGAGAAGGAAGGAGGCCGGCTTTCAGGTAACTGTCAAGAGTAAAAGTCAGCGTTTTTCAGGTACAGACTAGCATTGTGTCAGAAATCTCCTTGGTACTTACTATGGAAAGTTTCACGAGCTGTGCATGAGAGATATTGTACGTGGTGGTGAGGAGACCCGTACAAAGGACAGGCTGACGTGGATGACACCATGTAAGCAAGTCTCTCTAAACTGTCACATGTCCCTGCAGGCTGAGGACTTCCAGAGTCTTAAAAACACTAACATCCCAGACAGCTCAGAAACTCTCAGACCCAGTGACTCTAAAAGTCGGCGGCACATCTGACACATGCAACTGATGATCCAAATAAGGACCGTTTGCACAGGCAGCAATGCCTCCTGGTCTGTCAAAATCTCGAAAGCGCACAGCCGACTAGGCCTGGCCCGCCCGCTCGGACTCACCATGGGACGCTGAGCAAGTCATTTAACCAGCCCGAGCTTCATCTTTCTCATCTTTAAAACGAAAAACAAAACTTGTTACCACAGGCTCGTGAGTGCCAGAGGACAAGCAAGTACCACCCACCGTCTGTCGTGAGGACGCTGACGCCGCGGGGATCACACAGCAGAGCCTACTGCCCTCGTCCTGCCGCCCGTGGCAGGACGCGCTCCGCCCTCCCTGGGTTCCCAGGGATCACAGCGATGCTTTCTCTCTAAGAAACTGGGGTGGCAGCTGACAGGGCATCAGGGCACACTGGCTTGAGCTGGGTCTGGGCAGCCACCGCCACCTAGAAGCTTGAGGCCCAGGGAAGCGGCCGCCTAGCAGCACCAGCTTGTTCAATGGAGGCGGCAGGCGGCCCGCTCAGCGCCTGCACCTCAGGGCACACGGGCAATGGCTGACTAAGCCCGAGCAGGCAGACACCCACCCCACCGACCAGCATGGCTCAAGGGTTGGAGGCTCACTGCGTTCTGACATTCCTATTGCATAACCTGTAAGTGGGGTTCTTTGTAAATTACATGGATTGTGTGTGTATGCACTTGCACGTGCATTCCAGTATTTAGATGATAACTGTGCACCCTGAATTAAAACTATACGTCCTGGGAATTAAACTCCAGGTCACTGGAATGGCAACTGCCTTTATCAACTGAGCCATTCTGTAAGCTCTCAAAGTGGGTTTCTGAACAGAAATAAATCACATAATATACTGATTTTAGTATTTACTATCTCTGTACAGTAGAACTGTAGGCGTGGCATTTTTATAACTTCTTTTAGTATACTCTTTCTGCCTTCTTAGTGTGACGTCCCATAAATAAAAATCTACTTTGAACTAACAGTTCCCTCATTCCCTAAGACCCTTAAGTGGGAATTTCATGCACTGAAACCTGTGAGTCAAAGGAGCCGATAGTGGCTCACGCCTTAACTCTGGAGCTCAGAGGGCACAGGCACACAGATCCCTGTTTGCTCCCCAACCAGGGCTACGCAGTGACCCTGCCTCAGAGACCAGAAAAAGGTGGCACGCCTTTAATCCCAGCACATGAAGGAAGAGGCAGGAGGATTTCTGTGAGTTCAGGCCAGCCTGGTCTACAGAGTGAGTTTCAGAACAGCCAGGGCTATTTAGAGAGACCCTGTCTTGAAAAAAACAAAAAACCAAAAACCAACAAGTTGTAGAAGCCAGGCACTGGGCACATATCCATAATCCCCACATAATGAGTGAGAAACTAACACAGTGGGAAGCCTGGGTCTGAGACCAGCCTGGGCTCCACGGTGGCACCTGTCTCAAACAAACGTAAGGCAGGCAGGGGATCCAGTCAATTGTAGAGCCCTTCCCTTACACACACACACACACACACACACACACACACACACACACTTGTAGAAATCCCAGCATAAGAGCACTGTGGTGGTGTGGTATAAGAGAAAATGGGCAGGAGACTGCCTCTCAGGGACCCCAGGAAAAGGGAGCAGCAGAGGAGGAGGCTGTCCTGGGGGTGCTGGTCCATGGAGAACTAAGTCACATGGTGCTGCACAGTGAACTGTCTGCAGGATGACTTCACACCGGACAGCCCCGCACAGCTCCATCTCAGCTGGGGCCAGTGCCCATAACTGGCACACCTTCCACAGCAGACACAGGCTCTCAGGGATGTAGGGTAAAGGGGCCACAAAGCAGCTTTCTCAGAACTGCGCCCACTAGAGAGCGACCTGCTGGAGCAATGCCCACTACAGCCACATCGTCCCGCAGACCCGAGGAGGCCTGAGGGAGCGTCTCCGTGAGGCTCCAGTCCTGCGCCATCATCATGGGGTACGCTGAGGAGAGCTGCCAGAGTCCAGGCAGGCTCACTGCGTTGCAGGCCTGAGAAGGCCCGTGTCCTCACACCCTAGCCCTCCTCCTCTAGTACAGCCGAGCGTCTGCAGAGCCGGTTACTACACAGCAAGCCTTGTCTCTGACAAACATTATCCTGTTTTAAATTCTATTTCTGAACCCCAGAAAAAAAAGAAACCTGAATTCCCAGATAAACTGTTTCTGTGATTTAATCATCTACCATCTGTTCCTGCAAATTCACTGGGCTGAAGCGGTAAACGCCCAAGGAAACAAAGGATGGACAGCTGCAGTATCTTAGAGAGCGCTGGAGTCCTCTCTCTAAAAAGTAGAATTATAAAATAAACACTGCAATTGCAAGCCAGGAGGCACGCTTTAATCCCAGCACTCGGGAGGCAGAGGCGGGTGGAGCTGTAAGTGCAGCTCGGTCCTAGAAACTGAGTCAGACACAAGCATCCCTGATGATCAAGGCTAACCTGGTCTATATGGCAAGTTTTAGACCAGAGTGAATGAGTGAGTGTGTGAGTTGTGTGAGAGTATAAGAATGAGTGGGATGGAGAGAGAGTTCAGCGGTTAAGAGCACTGGCTGCTCTTCCAGAGGTCCTGAGTTCAAATCCCAGCAACCACATGGTGGCTCACAACCATCTGTAATGGGGTCTGATGCCCTCTTCTGGGGTGTCTGAAGAGAGCAATGGTGTACTCATATACATAAAATAAATAAATCTTTCTTTAAAAAAAAAAGAGAATGAGTGAAAATGTAGGTGAGTGTGAGCGTATGAGTGAGCGTGAGAGTGAATGAGTGAGTGTGCGTGAATGTATGAGTGAGAGTGTGAGTGTGAGAGTGTGTATGAGCGTGTAAGTGTGTGAGTGTGAGAGTGCATGAGTGTGTGGGTGAGAGTGTGTAAGTGTGAGTGCTGAGTGCATGAGTGTGTGTGTGAGTGTGAGAATGTGAGAGTGAATGTGAGTGAGGATGTGTGTGTGAGTGTGAGAGTGAATAAAGAGGGTTATGGGGAGGGAGCTGACTCAGCTAAGGGGAAAAGGACTTGCGCTGCCTGTGTAAGACCCTGTGTTCACTACCTTACAGTATAAAAATTCACACCGCGCCAGGCGGTGACGCTGCACACCTTTACCCCCAGCGCTCAGGAGGGAGAGGCAGGCAGATGTCCGCATTTCAGGTCTAATTCTAGGACAGCCAGGGTGACACAGAGAAACCCTGTCTCAAACACACACACACACACACACACACACACACACACACACAAAGAAAGAAGACATCATCGTAAGCTTAGGTGCTGTGCACACCTGCATTCCCAGCACCCAGAAGGCTCAGTAGGACTCCCAGAAAGCACAAGGACAACGTGGACTAGCCACTGAGCCTCGGGACAAACAAGGCTGCGGACATGGCTCAGTGATAGAGCCTTTGCCTTATCTGCATGAAGCAGAGGTCAATCTCTAACACACACTTGTGTACACATGCACGCGCACACATACACACACACACACACACACACACACACACACACGCTCACACACGGGGCTGGGGACAGGAGCCTGAGAGAGCACACTGACACCCCCTCGCCCCTGCGCTCTCCTCCCCACACGCCCAGGCAGGAGTGGAACTTGGAGTTGTTGACACTGTGGCACAGGACTCACACACATACAGACCTAGAAATACTGTCTCAGGAGAGAACCCCTGGAACTCACTCGAGAGCACTAAGCAAGCTACTGGCACCAAGCAGGACAGGCCCTCGGGACAAGCATGCAGGACGGGAGCGAGTAGTCAGAGTGCTGACAGGACAGGCATGGGCAGGAAAGCCCAGGCCTCTGCTGCAGCTTAGGACCAGTGCCTAACAAGGCTCGGCGGTCACAGGGGATGCTGACCGGCTGTGCTGGCACGAGGGCACGCTGCTAGACAGAGAGAGGACATCTTCCTGAACTGTGGCCTGGCCACTAACATGTCACATGAGGTTCAGTCAAGACCCTGGCTCCTGAAACAGCAGCAGCTAAGTAATCCAGAGCCGAGCGATCCAAGAACCAGGGCAAACAAGAAGAAAGGCCCAAGCAATGATCTGACAAAGCCACACAGTGACCCTGGGCACAGCACCGGTACGAGCCCAAGACGTCAGGGATGTGCCTGGTCTGCAGAGCCCTCTTAACTCTCCATGAGGAAAGGCCCAGAGCCACCGGTTCCCCACAGGAGCTGACGCTCACACACTGCCCACACCCTGGGAGAAAGCAGTGGTGAAGACCCCCCAGGGGAGCTGGGGAGCGGGCCGCCAAAGACCTCTGGCGCATGGGTTGCACACAAGCAGGTGGCTCTGTGTCAAAGGGCCGGGAGCCCTGCCAGGGGGCAGTGTGGAGCGCCCGCTGCACCTGTGCTGAGCTGCAGTATGAGCTGCATGTAGCATCCGCTCCCCACGAGGCTCTCTAGCCCCAGGGCAGCCTCTGAGCCAAGAGCTCTGAGTTAGCAGGACGTGGGGCGTTAGGAGAGCTAGTCAGTCAGCCATGGCCACCCCCGGGTTACAGGAGAGCAGAGTGTGGACAAACAATCACATGCTGCAGTGCACACATGCTCTGCGAGAGGAAGCTACTGCAAGCAATACAGCTCCAGAGTTAGCCAACGTTAGGACTTACGGAAAGCTTCCCTGACGCTTAATTTGCAGAAAGTAGGAGTCTAGCGTGAGACAGCCAGCCAGCGAGCGCTGCCGCTCCCCGGGGACGGGGAGGCCGCGGTGCCCCCGCAGTCAGGCGCTGTACTTACCCCATTCCACTCTACGCTCATACTCACTTCCTCCCCTCCGTCAGGGCCACTCTCGTACTTGACCACGTCCGAGTTCAGACTCTCCCGGCTTCTCCGCTTCTCCGTGTTCTCAGGGTCATTTAGCACTTCGGCCACTCTCTGTTTGTGAACATTGTCAAGACCCTGTGAGCCGGGCGGGGAGAACGGTTTGCCCGTTAGCACTGACGTCTCAGAAGACTTCTCAGTATCTGAGCTCCACTAGGGACAAAGTCAAATTCTCTTATTTACTCTTTGCTGTTGCTCCTATAACTTGGGCGTGCCTGCCGCAGAGCCACGTGGGAGGGGTCAGAGGGCATGGTGGTCAGGTGGCTTTCTCCTCCGGCCCTCATGCAGGCTGTGGGCCTTGCAGGGCGTGCACCTCTCCCCTCCAAGCCCGCACTTCGCCCTGCCCCAAAGACACCAACTCCTCTGCAACCACATGCAGATACGCGCTCCCGGGGATGGATTCGGGCTTCCTAGAGTCGGGGGTAGGGGTGGGGGTCTGCACTGTCTGAGTCTGTATCACCGAGCTCAGGAGCTTCCACACAGAGCTGCACACTGTACTCTCTGTGAGCAGGCCTGTACTCTCAGCATGTAGAAAGCGGTGATGGGATGAGGAGTTCCAGGCCAGCCCGGCTACAGAAGGCCCTGTATACAAACAGAACCAGTGTGTGCGCTAACACTGAGCTCCCGGTAACGAGGGCCCAACTGAAGGACCGGGCTGGACATGAGGCTGGGTGCCGACCCGGCATGCACACCGGGTCCTGTCACCAACACCACACCCCAGACCCGAGGGTGCTCCCCTGCTCCCTCAGCCCTTGGGAGGTGAAGGCAGGAAGAGCGGAAGCTTGAGGTTAGCCTCGGCTAGAGATAATCTGTCTCATATTACAACAAGGTTAACCCCGGCACATCCCATATCCTGCCCCTACATGATATGACGCTCCTGTGGCACAGAATCTGTCCTGTTCAGAGCTTCTGTGGCCGCCTGTTGGGGGAACGACCTCACGAGAACACTCGCACTCCTTCTCTAGAGCTCTGAGGCCCCTGCAGCTCCTCCGGCTACAATCCATCTGCGACCTAGAGTACTCCTAAACTGAGACCTGCTCCTGCCGAGGCGGCCTCACAGCTCATGAGCCGCTTACTCCTGACTCAGCCCCCAGGACCAAAGGGGCAGCAGCGAGCGGTCTGCCTGAGCCCCAGCCCACAAGTCTCAGAAGAGCTGGCCCAGGGGAGCCCCTCACACCAACGGGGAGCACATGACAACTGGGAGCATCTCACACCAACTATGAGCACATGACAACTGGGAACACCTCACACCAACTGTGAGCACGTGACAACTGGGAGCACCTCACACCAACTCGGAGCACCTCACACCAACTGAGAGCACATGACAACTGGGAGCACCTCACACAAACTATGAGCACATGACAACTGGGAGCACCTCACATCAACTGGGAGCACGTGACAACTGGGAGCACCTCACACCAACTGTGAGCACGTGACAACTGGGAGCACCTCACACCAACTGGGAGCACCTCACACCAACTGTGAGCACATGACAACTGGGAGCACCTCACACCAACTGGGAGCACATGACAACTGGGAGCCCCTCACACCAAGGAGCTTGTGGGGAGAGCTCTTCCGCCTTACTCCTCTCTTCCCTTTTGTTCTTTCTCTTTTATCTTTTTAGTTCCTCTAGGTCTCCTATAAATGTTCACTCTCTGCCTCAGTGCCCCCCAGTACTGAAAGGCCATCATGCCTGCTCCTTTGAACAGTTCAGACAGTAGTCCTGTGCGTGTGGCAAATGTCCCTCCCTTTCAATAGCAGCCACATAAAAGCCCTCACGGTTCCGACAGACCAGTGAGAGAAGCATCAAGCACCTGTTTACGTGACCTCATGGCAGCTTCTTCCAGTGTTTCTGCAGCTTCAAACTTCCCCTGCCGTCGATAAAGTGCTCCGAGGTTTTTCAAAGTGGTCGTGACGGTGGGGCTGCAAGAGGACACACAGCACAGGAGTGGTCAGCGTGTGTGCGGCCACCTGCGCACGCTCAGTGAGAGCCTCAGGTCTGCCGGGCAGATGCTGGCAGTGCTGTTTCCGTGACCACACTCGCTGTTGCTAGGTTCTCGCTCAGGCGGCCTGATGATCAGGACTGCCAGTCCTTCCGGCCCTCGGCAGATCCCAGACAGCATGCTCCCGGAGCCTGACCTGACAGGTTCCTACAGCACGGCCACAGAAGCATGAGGCTAGTCCACAGGCGAAACTGGGTCTACACAGGTCCTATCTCTAGGGCTCAGCAGAGCCTCCAGACCTGACAGTGGGAGACACTTGGTAAATGAGGCAGAGGCTGGAGACAGCTGCTAAGGAAGAGCTGTGGAGCTGGGGGTGTGGCTCAGTGGGTCACATGCCGCACAAGCAGGAGGATCTTCGTGTGGATCCCTGGTGCCTACCCTACTGTGCGTGTAAGAGCCAGGCAAGGAGGTGTGTGCAAAAAACCACAACATGGGGGGTGGTACCGTGGATACTAGGCACTCCCTGGCCAGCCAATCTAGCCCAAACAGCATGCTCCAGGCTCAGGGAGAGACCCCTGGCTCAAAACTGTACTTAAAGAGAAATAAGAGAGAGTAAAAGGCAGTGTTGCCCGGGCCCACACAGTCACGTGCACGCAGACACAAGGATGGACTTACAAAGTCAGGGACTGCCTGGCGTGGGGAACAGCTGCGTGATCCTAGCACTCAGGAGGCAGAGGCAGGAAGACTAGAGTCTAAGGCCAGGGTGGGTTACATAGCAAGGCCCCATCACAAAGTAAAAAGCCAGAAATATCCTGGCCTCACTCTATCCTGAGAGATGGCTCCTCTCGCTAATACAGTTACAGGGATAAAGGTGGCCCCTGCATGCCCCTCAGGCGGAAAGGCGAACTCCGTCCACTGCAGTGAGCACATGGGGACCCAGAGGACACTAACAAACTGGAGCCTAACAGGTCTGCTGATGCAGGGAGGGCAGGCAGAGCTAAGGGAAGGCAGGCGGATGGGGTAGCAGCCGGCTTCTGGGCCACCGTGGCCTGGGCTCCGCGGGGCATGCGGGGCACCCAGGGCACGCTCCAAGGGTGTGTGCCTGTCACCCTGGGCATGCAGAGGTTTGCTAAGGACAGGCTTCCGCCCACACGCTGCTGAGCCTGCTGACGGCTGCCTAGGGCAGCTCCTGGTAAGCATCCCTTCTCCTCCAAGTAGGTCTGAAGTAACGGTATTGGCAGCCAGCTCCGCCCTGCTGGGTGACTGGACTGTAGGCTATGGACATGATCTCACCGGGAAAACAGGCAGATTATTTTTTGCCTTTTGTTGTTGCTGATATTGATGATGATTGATGCTGTTGTTTGGGAGACAGGGTCTCACTATGTAGCCCTAGAGCTCCTTATATTAACCTCAAACTCATCAGGCAGGTCTTTCTGTACCTGCCTCTCAAGTACTGGGATTTAAGGTATGTATCATCATGCCTGGATGCTTTCTTTTTTCTTTATCTTACTAACTTATTATTATTACTAGTGTAATAAATACTGTGCATGAATAGAAGACTGGTGTGGCCGGCGGTCAGAGGACAAGTCTGTGCTTCCGTGGGGAAATAGGGGACCACGTGCCCAGTCTCTCACACGGGTGCAGCAGGGCCGTGCCTGCTGTGCAGCGTCTGGTCTGCGCACTCACCTGTCCACTTTGCAGGCTTTATACCAGCCTCCGTACTCTCCAAAGGCCGACCCGTCCTTCTGTTTCCCCTAGTCAGAGAGAAGTGTGAGTGAGAGGACGAGCAAGCAGGCAGGGGAGCCAGCTGCCCCACCCCCTCAGCCCCCCTCAACAGGCTGCCCGTCCCCTCACCCCCACCCCCCATCCCGAGCACAGCCTTACTTTGCACTCCTCTCTCTCCTCGGCGTGCATCCAGATGGGCTTGTTTTCATCTAGGGAGGAAAAGCAACGTAAGCTGAACAATAAAACCAAGGCGATGGCAGTGGCTGGGCTCAGGGGGCAGAGACGGGAGGGTCTTGGAGTCCCAGAGTGAGTTCCAGGAATAGGCATAGGCAGGGCTACAGAAAAACCCTGCCATGAGAGAGGGAGAGAGAGGGAGAGGGAGAGGGAGAGGGAGAGGGAGAGGGAGAGGGAGAGGGAGAGGGAGATGGAGAGGGAGAGGGAGAGATAGACCCCCTCAGGGGTCAGGTGAGATGGTAATCCTTAATCCCAGTACTTGGGAAGCAGAGGCAGGCAGATTGCTGTGAGTTCCAGGCTGGCCTGGTCTACTCTGCATAGGAGTTTCAGGAACACCAAGGCCTCACAGTAACCGCCAAGCAGACAGCCTCTAAGGCTGTCAGTGACTAGAAGGTTTTATCTTGTGTTTTATATGAGCCTTCTCAGGAAATTGTTTTCTATTCTTCCAAGTGTGTGTACACGTGTGATGCGCATGTGTATGTATGTTTTGCATGCATGTGGACACACACACGTGGAAAACGGGCTGACACCTGGAGTCACTCTGACTTACAGTGCAGTGGGGCCTTGCAGCCACACCCAGCACTGTCTTCCTAGAGAGCCTGTCCTCCGGACTGTTTGCCCAGCCGAGGCTGGAACCCAGGCTGGTGGCCACACCACCTGGCCGCTCTATCATCCCCACAGCCTGCGTCTGAGATTAAACTGACCCTGGAGGGAGGCCAACAAGGACACCGGAAGGAGACAGCTATCAGTGTCTAGCACTGAAGATGCCGGCCAGGGTGAGCAGAGGCTAGCCTCTGTAAAACATCCATACACATAAAAGCACACATGTGCATGTAGGAATTGACAGAAACCCATCTGGATTCATCCTGTGGCCTTTTCACAAATTCACAATTGCCGTGTGAGTGTTTCACACCACACTTCGTAAAGGAAACATGTAACACAAACATTGATTTTGATTCGGCAACTTAAGATTTACATATGTATATGGTTGCCTTGTCAGCATGTACATCTGTACTCCAGAAGCATCAGACCCCATTACAGGTGGTTGGAAGCTGTCTTGTGGTTGCTGGGACTTGAACTCAGGACCTCTCAAAGTGCAGCCGGCACCCTTAACAGTTGAGCCATCTCTCCAGGCCCTGAGTCCGCAATTTACACCCTGTAAGATGCAAAGTCTTCCAGTGGCACAGGCTGAGGTTTAGCACCCAGGCTGGCCCCGGCACACCAACACTTCTTCCTTACACTGTGCATTAGCACCTGCAGTGTGCAAAGGGATCTAAAGTAGGAGGGGCCTTGTTTGTGCAGCAAACAACCCAGCAGGTCCAGGGCACAGGGGACATTTGTATTTGTCACAGGTCCCAGGGTAGACTGCAAACCAGACAGGATGAACGGCTCAAAGAAAAGGTTCCAGGGTTGGAGATGGCTCAGCGGTTAAGAGCACTGACTACTCCTCTGAAGGTCCTGAGTTCAAATCTCAGCAACCACACGATGGCTCACAGCCATCTGTAACAAAATCTCCAGCACTTGGGAGGCAGAGGCAGGTGGATTTCTGAGTTCGAAGCCAGCCTGGGGCAGCCAGGGCTACACAGAGAAACCCTGTCTCAGAAAGAAAAAAAAAAGGAAGGAAGGAAGGAGGAAGGAAGGAGGAAGGAAGGAGGAGGGAGGGAGGGAGGGAGGGAGGGAGGGAGGGAGGGAGGGAGGGAAGGAGGAAGGAAGGAAGGAAGGAAGGAAGGAAGGAAGGAAGGAAGGAAGGAAGGAAGGAAGAAAGTTCCAGATTGGTGGTTTAGGCCATGCATGACATAAGCACGGGCTCCGGAGAAAGGCGCTGTGAGGGGCTGAGGCCTCCCTCGCTGGGCTGCCGACAGCACCAGGCAAGCCGCCGTCAGGGCCTCCTGATGTCCGCTGAGCAATGGCTGCCTGCTCGGCCTGCGGCACAGCTTCTCTTCTCCCACTAGTTAAGACTCCACTCAAGGCCTGCACGACGGCTCAGCCAGCAAAAGCAAAGCCACGGGGAACAGGTGGGCGTGGTGGCCCACAGCTGTGAGCCGGCACTCCTGCGGCAGGATGGGACGTGGACAGGGGAGAATCGGCTGGCTTAAGTGCCAGCTGTCTGCGATGGCTTCTGACCTCCACATTTACGCATAAACAACAAATGAATGAACAAATATTTTTAAAAACTAAAATTCAAACTAATTTCTCTATAGAAAATTTGTGGAAAGGCCAAAGAAACATCTCCAAGGTCGGGACTCTGGGTGCCCTTCCAGGGACACAGCTTTGAAACACACACGTCACCCTTATGGTGGCACCCAAACAGCTCTGGCTGCAGTTCAAGGAAACCCAATACCCTCTTCAGGCTCACATGCTGGAATGCTAGGTCCCAGGTGATAAGACTCTGGGAGGATTAGCAGGTACGTGGCCTTGCTGGAGGACAGGTGTCACGGGACATGTGTGGTGAGGTCTCAGACGCCAGCACTCTTCCTAGCCTCACTCCTCCTGCTGCCTGTGCCCCAGCGCCATGCCTGCCGCTCCCATGCGCCAGTCATGAGATGATGGTCAGGGACTCGCCCCCTGAAACTATAGGCAAGCTCCCAAGTAAATGCTTTCTTTTATAAATTCCCTTGGTCATGGCGTCTCTTCACAAAAAAGTAAATAAGACAACATAGAATAATAAAACCTTGAAGAGCCGGACGGTGGTGGCGCACACCTTTAATCCCAGCACTTGGGAGGCAGAGGCAGGCAGATTTCTGAGTTCAAGGCCAGCCTGGTCTACAGAGTGAGTTCCAGGACAGCCAGGGCTACACAGAGAAACCCTGTCTCGAAAAAAACAAAACAAAAAACAAAACAAAACAAAAAAAACTTGAAGAAGAGGAGGAGGAGGAAGAGAAGGAGGAGACAAATGTACTGTGGGGACTTGGGTATTATTGTTAATTTTAAGGTGAAAACCACTCTTTTTTAATACATACATTTAATACATTTGCTTAGACTATTTTCTTACCATCCACAGATCCAAACTCCCGCTCGTGTGCACGGGTGAGGATCTCCTTGTACAGTGTCTCTGCTTGTTTGAACTTCCCTTGTTTCAGATAACAGGACGCCTTCAAGAAAATGCAGTGCTTAGTGCCTTCACACAGAAGCAGGGGGGCTTTCACCCCCAGACCCACGGCCCACCTGCACATACCAGGTTATTCTTCGTCTTGGCCACATTGGGATCATCAGGTCCCAGCTTCGTCTGGTAGATTTCCAGGGCCCTCTGATAGTAATACTCCACCTCCTCATACTTGCCCTGGTTCTGGCACAGTAAGGCCAAGTTATTCAACTGCTTGGCAACATCAGGATGATCCTTTCCCAGAACCTGGGGTTAGAAACAGCGCATCAGACACAGCAGCATCCACTCATTATGTACCCTCCTGCCAAGGGCTCTTCTAAAGCACAACCTGCTGTGCTCCACATGCAGACCGGAAACCCTCGCAGAACTCCCGTGCAGAGCACAGCGAGGGGTTGGAGTCACTGACCTCACCTAGAGGAAGGAAAGGGTGTGGTACTCACTTCCTCAGCGCCATTACCTTCAACATCAGACCCTCCTGCCTCTACCCACCAAGTGCTGGGATGGCAGGCTTCAGCTACCTACCATGCCTGGCTCTTTCTTTTTCTTTTATTTGGGGGGATGGGGTGGAGTATCTGTTTATTAGTTTCTTTACAGACATGGTCTCACTCTGTAGTGCAGGCTAGTCTGAAACATGCTATTTAGCCCAGGCTAGTCTTGAACTCTTAACAGTCAGTTCAGGTGCTAGGATTACAGACATATGCTTCCACAGCCCTTAGCAGCTTTGTCTGATTCATGGCAGTTGCTACTACAGGGACAGCACGAAGCTGAGGAACTGGGCTCATGAAGGCTCTGGCCACCCGAGCTCAAGTGCCCCACCCCAGGAGCTGGCTGCTCTGAGCGTCCCACTCCTACAGACCCACCGCCGCCCGGCTCCAGTGCTGCCTTCTAACCTCTGCGGGTACCATGCATACAAGTGTTGCACAGACATACACACAGGCAAAACACTCATACATAAAATAAAGCAAATAAATAATAAAAAATTTTTGAAAAATTATCTATGCATTTGGTAATCCTTGCCATATGGCTCAAAATTAAATGATTGCTTGCCAGTATCACTGATAAACAACTTTAAGAAACACCAAGCTGGGACTGGAGAGAGAGCTCAGTGGTTAGGAGCATTAGCTGCCCTTGCAGAGGACCTGAGTCCAGTTCCCAGCACCCAGTACAGCAGCCCCTAATGTAAGTCCAGTTCCAAGGGCTCTGGTGCCCTCTTCTGGCCTTGTTGACACCAAGCACACATCCTGTACACATACATGCTTGTAGGCAAAACACTAAGATACACGGAATGAATTTAAATAAATCTTAAACCAAAAGAAAACACAAGTTGAACCATGACCATTCATCCTGTCTGGTTTGCAGTCCACCCTGGGACCTGTGACAAATACAAATGTTCCCTGTGCCCTGGACCTGCTGGGTTGTTTGCTGCACAAACAAGGCCCCTCCTACTTTAGATCCCTTTGCACACTGCAGGTGCTAATGCACAGTGTAAGGAAGAAGTGTTGGTGTGCCGGGGCCAGCCTGGGCCTCAGGCTGTAGCCGAGTGCTCTGCCAAACCTCGGCCTGTGCCACTGGAAGACCTGCAGTGACATCTGTGTAGCTATTTAAGATTTATTTATATGTTTCTGTGCATCCCCTGCACACCTGACACCCACCGACGTCAGAAGAGAACTTTGGATCTCCTAGAACTGGAGTTAGAGTTGTGAGCCACCACGTGGGTGCTGAGAATTGAACCTATGCCTTCTGTAACAGCAGCCAGTGCTCTGAACTGCTGAGCCATCCTTCTAGCTCCAATAAACTTATTCTAGTTTTGAGACAGGTCCCTGTGTGAAGTCCTGGCTGTCCTGAAACTCACTCTGTAGACCAGGCTGGCATTAAACACCCAGAGATCCACCTGCCTCTGCCTCCCAAGTACTGGGACCAAAGGCGTCTGCCACTGCATCTGACAGTAAACTTAAACTGAAGTATCTTTAATGACAGAACACACCATCAGTGACTGCAGACCTCTGCTACTCAGAATGGTTCTGGTCAACAGCAGGAAGAGCAGGGCTACACACAGGAAGCCCTTTCTGTCTTTCTGGGAGTTACTCTCAGTAAGCAAATAAATAGTAACAGATCACTGTGCTCGGTTCTCAAACCTTAACATGATATCATTCCCCTGAAAATGAAAGAGGCTAACTTCCTCTCCCTCACCTTCTCCCTGATCTCCAGGGCTCGTTTACACAGCGGCTCCGCCTCCTTGTACTTCCCTCGCTTGCCGTACAGCACTGCTAGGTTGTTCAGGGTGGCTGCCACCTGCCAAGACAGAAGGCCACCGTGAGCCGGTGTAAGAGCGGCCATGCGGGGAGTCCCAGATCCTCCCACATGCATGGTGACACTCAGCAGATCAGAGGGACTCACTACAAAACACATCACTGAAAACTAAACAAATCAACATGATCTTGATTCTTCAATTTCTTGAAGCCACAAAGCCAACCAAATCAGATCTCTGTACACATCTGACCAGACACATAAAAAGACAACACAGATTCTTAAGAACCAATCTAGAGAAGGTCATGCACCTTGATTTTGGATCAAAGTGAAGTGCACTAGTGATCTGAGGTGACTTGACACATCAGAGGGGACCCGAGGGTGTGAGCGTGTCACTACCTGCACAGGCCCTCCCGGTACCATCTGGGACAAGGTGGCTCTTACACCCTCCCTCTGTTGAGCTCGTCATGGGGATGAGCTGGACAAACATGTATTGGGGAAAATACAGTGTACAGTTGGCCTGGAAGAAGAGGGTGTACACACCGCGGGGTGGTCTCTGCCCAGGGTTTTCTCACGGATGGCCAGGGCGTCGTTCAGGAGGTTAGCTGCATCTTTATACTTGTTCTGATCCCTAAACGAGACACACATTCCTCGTTCAGCTGGGGGCAGTCACTAAACCCAGCAGTCTAGTTAGTTAGTAAGCCACTGACACTGAGGACCTGACCCAGCAGTCTAGTTAGTTAGTAAGCCACTGACACTGAGGACTGGACCCCGGGGGTCAGGCATATGAAGCATTTACCCCACCACAAGCCAGCCAGAACCGTTTTTTGTTTTTTGTTTTTTGTTTTTGGTTTTTCGAGACAGGGTTTCTCTGTGTAGTCCTGGCTGTCCTGGAACTCACTCTGTAGACCAGGCTGGCCTCGAACTCAGAAATCCGCCTGCCTCTGCCTCTCAAGTGCTGGGATTACAGGCGTGTGCCACCACGCCCGGCTCAGAACCGTTTTAAAATGCAATTTTGGCTGCGGTGCTGGCCTAGGGAGGCAGTCCAGAGCAGTGGACAGAGCCCATGTGTAGACCTAACAGAACAAATTTTCTGGCAGCATCAGTCACTGAAGCCCAAAGTCTGTAGAGACTGACACCTGCCCAAGACCTGCTCAGTCAGGGGATCAAGGGTCAGGCCCAGCACAGGGAGATGGAAGCCCACCAGGAAATTCGAATTAAAAGTGAAAATTTTGCCGGGCGGTGGGGGCGCACGCCTTTAATCCCAGCACTTGGGAGGCAGAGGCAGGCAGATTTCTGAGTTCAAGGCCAGCCTGGTCTACAGAGTGAGTTCCAGGACAGCCAGGACTATACAGAGAAACCCTGTCTCGAAAAACAAAAAAAAAAAAAAAAAAAAAAAAAAAAAAAAAAAGTGAAAATTTTAGAGCACTATAAACTCCTACAATAAAATTCCAAGGAGAGTGCAGATGATTTTAAATATATGCTTAAAGAAATGGACACTGAAACAATACCGCACTCACTCACTGACATGAAGGAAGAAACAGCCAGCAGTGCCCACATAGGGCACCCTGGCAGGAGCAAAAAAGGATACCACCCCTCTACAGAGCAGCTGGGCAGAGCAATCAAAGCTTTAAAAGAGAACCTGTTAAGCCAGGTATGGTAGCGCCTGTAATCCCAGCACTTGGGAGGCAGAGGCAGGCGGATTTTTGAGTTCAAGGCCAGCCTGGTCTACAGAGTGAGTTCCAGAACAGCCAGGACTACACAGAGAAACCCTGTCTCGAAAAAAAAAAAAGAGAGAGCGAGCCTATTTCGGGAGATTATCCTAAGGGGGAATATTTTTATATTAAGTGTGTGAGTGTTTTTCCTATATTTGCACAGACACATTCAGGCCAAACACTTGCACACATAAAATAAAATTGATTTTAAAGAAGTCAAAGACTGCCAGGTGGTGGTGGCGGCGGTGGCGGCGGCGGCGCACGCCTTTAATCCCAGCACTTGGGAGGCAGAGGCAGGTAGATTTCTGAGTTCGAGGCCAGCCTGGTCTACAGAGTGAGTTCCAGGACAGCCAGGACTATACAGAGAAACCCTGTCTCAGAAAAAAAAAAAAAAGTCAAAGACTTTTTTGGTCAGGGCAGAGGGCAGAGCTGGCCTCAGGAGCTGGCCCAGGGGCTACCGGGAGCGCCTGCTCTGGCCCTGTGAGACCCCTGCCCCCAAGCTGACTGCCTGAAACAGACAGGAAGGCTGGAGAGCTGTCTCACAGAAGCTTGGGAAACCCTCTGCCAGAAGCAGGCAGGCTCCAAGCTGCCTCTCAGAAGGTTCGATGTAGTAACCCCAGGACTAGCCTGTACACCAGGGCCAGGATGTTGAGCATAGTGGCCACATCAGGGTGGTCGTGGCCCGAAGTCTTCTCCAGGTCCTCCAGGGCCTGCTTGCAGAGTGGCACCGCCACCTCGTAGCGCCCCTGCGAAGCATACTGGATCACCAAGTTGTGGAGGGTGCGCAGCCTTGCAGGGATCTCGTAGCCGCCCTGCTGGGCGGCGGCTGCAGCGCTGCTGTGTTGCTGCTGGACTGCAGAGAAGGTACAAGGCCGTGGTTACAACAGGTTAACACATGGACAGCACCCTAGTTCCCACAGTGTGTGTGCTAGCCCATACTCTCCTGGGAAGCCCTGAGCAAGCCAAGAGAAACAGCCTGTCAGGACGGCGTGCTGCGGACTGCCACCGTCACAGATTGTTCCAAGGGAGGGCGTAGAGGGTAGGTCCTCCGACTTCTTTAACCCTGCAAAGACCCACGCCTACATACTAACATCCCACCACACACTAACTACTTTAAAGACTGAGGCCATCTCCCAGGTACGGTGGCATACACCTACAATCCCAAAACCAGAAAGGATGAGGCACAAGAACCAGAAGTCTGAGGTCTAGGGCTGGAAGACAGTGCCGTGGTTAAGAGCACACACTTACTGCTCCTGCAAAGGACTGGGGGTTCAGTTCCCAGCACGCACGTGGCAGCTCACAACCAGCTGTAACTCCATTTCTAGGGGCTCTGCCACACTCGTCTGACCTCTGTAGGCACCAGACACCCACCTGGTACACATACATACATGTAAATGAAACACTCAAACACTTAAAATAAATTTTCTTGTTTGTTTTGTTTTGTTTTCGAGACAGGGTTTCTCTGTGTAGCCTTGGCTGTCCTGGAACTCACTCTGTAGACCAGGCTGGCCTCGAACTCAGAAATCCGCCTGCCTCTGCCTCCCAAGTGCTGGGATTAAAGGTGTGGACCACCACTGCCCAGGAAAATAAAAGTTTTTAATCTTAAAAAAAAAAGGCCAACCTGGACTCCCACAGTGAGACCTCGTGAGTGAGTATACAGCAGCCTCAGAGGCTGAGGGTACCAGAGCGAGGCCGTCCTCTCCCCGGCAGGGAGCAGTCACACTGCTCACCATGAATGACACGCTCACACACGTGCAACTCACTTCCTTGTCCTGGCTCATCCTCGTCGTTCGGGAAGAGATCGTCCAACGGCTCTTTGGCAGAGTCCGAGTCTTTGTCCTCCTACAAGAGACCAGGGCAGCCTTCACCACACGGCCCCGCAAGCTGCCTGCAACCCTCCTAACACGATCCCTCGTATCGGCTGCGGAGCAGGCAACATTGCCAGTGTTTACAATGAAGTGCGCGATCAGCTGAGTGTGCCTGCCCGTCAGCTCAGCACGAGCAGCACCCCGGCCAAACCCGCCTGCCTTGAGCAAGGCCTGTGGGGAAAACCACCCCATCCACACCCCACCCCACCCAAAAAGAAACAAGTTAAAGAAGCCGGAGCGGGTCCGATAGATGAAAACTGAGCCCATCTAACTGGAGGCCACCGCCGGAGAAGACACGCCCCCGACTGCACTCCTAGACCTGACTCTGACAGACAAGCAAAGTCTTGCTGGAAATCCAAAATTAGTGGCAGGAAAAATGGTGTATCTATAATTCACAGAACAACCGAGGGGGGGAGGGGGGAGGGGAACACCCCCCTCCTCTCAGTCCTACAGGGGAGTGTACTAGGGCCCCTAGAGGAGCTACGAACCTGTCGGTTTACACCCTAACTCCACAGATTCCTATTGGTGCACAGGCTGAGTCTGTGGAGAGCCAACAGCCTGAGCAGGAAACAAAGGAGCATCACCACAAGGGGGCAGCACCCTGTGCAGAGCAGCCTGGGAGGTGGATCCCCAAAGACTCCGAGACCATGGGAGATGAACAACTGTTCTAAAGAGATGTGATGGCCAAAGACGGACAAGAATCGGGGCCGCGCCCAGTGGAAAGCATCTGCATATGCAGAGGCCTGCGCCCCATCTCCGTCACCAAAACACACCTACACAAAACACACCAACACACAGTTGCCTACGAGCCAAGCCAGAGGACTAGCAAGCACCCACCCGACGCAAACAAAGCAGCACAACGCAAGTCCTCATCGGTGACAGGAAAGCCGAGTCGGCAGACCTGTCACTAAATCCAACCCGAGAACACAGCCAAAGAGCTGTGCCCGTCAGAAACAGCAACCAGCCCTTATAACGCTTCTTCTTCCAGGCTGGGTCCTGCTATGTAGTTCTGGCTGGCCTGATACTCACCAGGCTGGCCTTGAACTTGCAACAATTCTCCTGCCTCTGCCTGCCTCTGCCTCTGCCTCTGCCCCTGCCCCTGCCCCTGCCCCTGCCCCTGCCTCTGCCTCTGCCTCTGCCTCTGCCTCCGCCTCCGCCTCTGCCTCCCAGAGCGATGCTTTGGACACGGATTGCTAGGATCACTTAGCCTGTGGACAGCCGCGCAGAGCACTCACCGAGGGCGAGATGTCGTCGTCGTACTTCTTCAGCTGGTTCATGAACTCCAGGTGCTTCTTCTCCTCCTCCAGCTGCGCCACGGACTGCTCGCTCTTCTGTAACTTCTGCTGTGTGTTGGCCAGTTCGTCCCGCAGCCACTGGTTCTCCTGGCACAGACGTCGGACCTGAGCACGCAGCTTCTGCTTCTCCGACTCCACAGCGTTCAGGTGGTTGGACAGGGCCATCATCACCTGATCAGAAGAGACGTGGACACACTGCAGCGCACCTCTGAGGAGAGCCGGCACACACAAGTGCCCTGCGGCTCCAAATCACATCACAAAGCATCCTGTGTACATGTCAACACGATCTGCACTTCAGTCCTCCTCTGGCCCTTTCCACGGATCACACACTGGGGTGTCACACGACTGTAAGGCTCACAGATCACACACTGGGGTATCACGCGACACAGGACCATAGGCCTGGATCATCTACACCCCGCTTTTCTGTGGCTGGAGATACACATCTCCTCTTCTATGCACTGCACTTTCTGTGTAGACCAGCCAGCCTAACTTTGCATGGCTTATTCCACGAGAGTGCACGTTTCTGTTTACAGTGCAGGTAGGTGAGGGGCCAGCGGTGGAGCAGGGGAGGAGAGTGTATAAACATCCTCACCACTGAGGCACGGGAAGGATCCTGTAGCTACCGCCCACTACTGACAGTACCACACACCTCTAGCCACACTACAACAAAGAGAAGCAGAGGAGGGCATTGGCCCAGCCTTTGCCCTCTGCAGACCACGCGTTTGCTGTCCTGGTCATGTCAGAGTAAGTGGGTCGCCAGCTTCCTGGGTATAAAATATGAAAGAAAAGGAAGGCTTCGTCTTACTTTCTTGATTAAAGCCTAACACATCCTAACATCCTAACATCTTTCAACAACAGAACCAGAGGCAGGCAAACAGGAGAAGGAGCTTGCCACCAAGGCTGAGGGCCTGAGTCCAACCCCTGGGCCATGTGGAAGATTCCCATGGACGGACCTCTCACCTCCATGTGCCAACCATGGCAAGGGTGTGCCACCACACACAAAATAGCTAAGCCTGGCAAAGTAGTCATGCCTTTAACCCTGGCAGGAGCAGGGGCAGGGGCAGGGGCAGGGGCAGGGGCAGGGGCAGAGGCAGGGGCAGAGACAGGCTGATCTCTGTGGGTTTGAGGCCAGCCTGGAACTTCATAGAGTTCCAGGATAGCCAGAACTATACAGAGAGAGAGACCTTGTCACAATAGTTAGATAGATGATAGATAGATAGATAGATAGATAGATAGATAGATAGATGACAGGCAACAGATGGATATATATAAAAAACAAACAAACAAATAAAAACCATAGAACTTGGAGGAGACAATAGGCTCATCTGAGATCCTGGGTTCCTCCCCAGAAGAGTTTAACACAACACAAGAGCTGTGGTTTATAACTAATATAACAAAGCGAAGATGTAAAATTTTAAATTGGAATCTAGGTGGTGACCTTTCTTTATAAAAGACTAAACTGGTGCCCTACAAGCCGGCCTCTTGTTCATTCACTGTACAAGCAAAACACTAGGGGAGACGCCAAGCTCCAGTGCACTGGGGTAGGTGGTTGGTGGGTTGGGTTTTCAAGACAAGGTTTCTCTGTGTGGCCCTAACTGCCCTGGAACTTGCTCTATAGACCAGGCTGGCCTCAGACTCAGAGATCTGCCTGCTTCTGCCTCCTGAGTGCTGGATTAACGTGAGTCACTGCTGAGCGCTGAATGCTAACTGGCTTTACTGACGGGGCCACAGGTCTTCAGAGGAGCATGCACGAACCCACTGTCCTCATCTCTGTCAGGTAGATTCAAACACTCAAGTGACATGGCCCTGGGGTTGCTGTGTGCTGCCTGGGTGCACACTGGTGACTGAGTGGCCCTCATAGGTACCTGCGCCTCACTCAGGCCGAGCTCCAGCATCTCCAGGGACTTGCGGATCATGCTGGACTTCTCTTCCACCAGGTTACTCTCATCATCCTTCTTCAAGCACTTCAGCGTCTCCAGCAGACTCTGCAGGATGGAGTTGTGTTCATTCTTCAGGGCTTCCAGCCCCTGAATCACCTGCTTGGTCTTAGAAATGATCTCATCCTGCGTGAGCTTCTCCAGCCTCTCTTCCTTTATGTACACCATTGTGGACATGTTGTCATGCATCCTGGAACGGAGCAAGACAATCAGACAGGTCGTTAGTCTTTAAACAGCAAAGACTGACCATTTTAAATCACATGCGACAGAGCTGGAGAGATGGCTCAAAAGTTAAGAGCACTTGCTCTTAGAGACCCCAAATTCAGTTTCCAGTACCCACATGGCAGCTTACAATGATCACTCCAATTCCAGGGGATTCAATGCCTTCTTCTGACCTCTGCAGGCACTGTATATATGTGGCGTACAGACACAAATACACACACACACACACACACACACAGAGACAAAATCAATACACATAAAACAAAGATAAGTATTTTTAAGAACTATTAGCCAGGCAGTGGTGGCAAACATCTTTAATCCCATAACTCGGGAGCAGAAGCAGGTAGATATGTGAGTTTGAGGCCAGCCTGGTCTTGAATGAGTTCCAGAATAGCCACAGGGACCCTGTTTCAAAACACCAAGAAAAAAAATAAAAAGATAGGGACTCCACCTCCTTCCACTGCAGGTGCTGCTGGCAAGCGGCAGATGAGGGGTGCTCGGTAAACAGGACAGGAACAGCAATGCACCCTGGGAATAAAGATGACTCCAGTTTCTGTACTGTCAATTTCTCTAAAAAATTATTTGGGCATAGCTAAGATAACTATATTGCTTTTTTTTTTTTAAGATTTATTTTATGTAAGTACACTGTAGCCGTCTTCAGACACTCCAGAAGAGGGAGTCAGATCTTGTTACAGATGGTTGTGAGCCACCATGTGGTTGCTGGAATTGAACTCAGGACCTCTGGAAGAGCAGCCAGTGCTCTTACCCGCTGAGCCGTCTCTCCGGCCAAGGCCATGCTCTTCCTGCACTTCCTGTCTCACTGTGGACTCATTCGGCATGTGGCTCCCGAGGCCACTGCTGTAAATGTGCTCTGTGTGGCAGGCTAGGAAGAGAGGGTGCTGGCCGGAAAGAGACTGAAAAGCGGGTGTGTGTCCTGCCTAGGCCTCAGTCCTGGGACATAGCGTATTTACTAAAGGACTAAGCAGGACACTAAGGAGCAGCCTTGTGGAAGACCAGGCCGTAGTGTACTCAGGGGCACGAGCCACGAGAAGGGCGGGCGCCAGGCCTGAGGTGAGGAAATAAGCAGACGCCTCCCTCGTCCTTCCCTGAGAGCCGAGGAGTCAGAGCTCCCAACAGTGACGCGCGGATGCTTGATCTTTCCCGTACGAAATGAATACAAACGAATCAAGCGTCACACCAAAAGTTACTCTCAAGCTAGGCCCTGGAATACGCCATTTGTAAGAACCTGCCCTCAAGGACACAGAAGTCATAGGACCTCAGGGACATGGAAGCCACAGGACCAGCTGAAACCAGGCCCTGAGACACCCGTGACAGGGAGCACAGTGGGCTGAGAGGAAGCAGCCACTCCTATGGGAGACCCCATCTTATCACACAGCAATTTCATAACAGAAAGACTGAAACTGAGGCCTGAGAAAGGCTGCAGGGGAACACCACAGGCCACAGCTGAAGCGCCAGAGCCAGAGCCTGCTGGAAGAGAGACTGGAGAGGGAAGAAGGAATTCTAAGGCCACATATCCAGATGTGTTTGGGGCTAAAGTGTTCCTGAGAACTGAGACAGGTGTGGGCGTGAGACAGGCCGTGAGTATGGGGAGACGGGCACTGAGCTCAGCCTTCCTGAGACTCCCTCGGCAGGCGGCAGGCTCACCTGTGGGACTGTTAGGAGCGTAGTCTCAGGGGCACCAGACACAGGAGCTCCTCAACGACTAGCCCAATCTCCCAGCCTGCTGAAAAGACTGAGGCACATCCCTGGTGAGCTCAGCCTGATTCTTGCACACACACTTCTCAAGACTGGACTCTGGTACTTCTTGAGTGCCTTCCTTGCCAGATTACTCCAGCATTTTGTCAGACAGTCATTGTTTTTCCTGAAGCAAAATTTGCCTCCTTGTAAATTCTACCCAGAGTTCATTTCATTCTTCTAAAATATACAAGCAAGGCACGGAGGCTAACCCCCGCAACCCTAACACACAGACACTGAAGCAAAGCAAGAAGGCTGTTGTGAGTCTGAGGTCGTCCTGAGCTACAGCCAAACAATAATCAGGACAGGTGGAGTGGGGTGGGTAAGGAAAGACGGCTCGGCAGCTAAAAGCACTGGTTCTTCTCTCAGAGGACCTGGGCTCCATTCCAAGCACTGTCATGGCGATTCTTAACTCATCTCGGGGAATCTGACACCTTCTTCCAGCCTCTGCAAAAACTGCACAAACATGATGCACGCGCGTGTGCACATACACAGACACACACGTATGCAAGCATGAAAGCAGAACCACACACATACAAATGAAGGTTACAAGAAAATTTAATGAAAACGTTTTTATAAACAAGTCATCTGGTGGGGCAGTGGTGGCGCACACCTTTAGTCCCAGCTCTCAGGAGGCAGAGGCAGGGGATCTCAGAGTTCGAGGCCAGCCTGGTCTACAGATAGAGTTCCAGGACAAAAACCCTGTCTCGGAAAAACAAAAACAAAGCAATCAAAACAACTTCAGTGTGTTCAGAAGTTCTACATTAGTCTATTTTTTTATTGTGACAGAAAGATCATTTCTGCATCTGAAGGTTTAAGAAAAGCCTTGAAGGTCTAGACTTCGAGCATTGGTCCCCACCCCTGTAGGCAAACAGCAGCCTGAAGTATGTGTTAGTGTAGCAGATGTGTGTGCAGGGCAGTGTCTGTACAGGGCAGTGAGTGTGCAGGGCAGTGAGTGTGCTGGGCAGTGTGTGTGCAGGGCAGTGCGTGTGCAGGGCAGTGCGTGTGCAGGGCAGTGCCTGTGCAGGGCAGTGCCTGTGCAGGGCAGTGTGTGTGCTGGGCAGTGTGTGTGCAGGGCAGTGCCTGTGCAGGGCAGTGCATGTGCAGGGCAGTGTGTGTGCTGGGCAGTGTGTGTGCTGGGCAGTGTGTGTGCTGGGCAGTGTGTGTGCTGGGCAGTGCGTGTGTAGGGCAGTGCCTGTGCAGGGCAGTGTGTGTGCTGGGCAGTGTGTCAAGAAGCCTTGGTTAGAGCAGAGGGAACTCAAGTCACACCAGCTTCTCTCAGGTCTTTATAGTTTAAGTAGAAACCATGACAGTCATGAAATGACCTGCAGGGTTATTTTCATAAAATACAAGTATGAAAATGCCCCAAACTGTGCCAGCCTCTAACTATACACACACACACACACACACACACACACACACACACACACACGCGCGCGCGCGTGCACATACACAGGAGCTGGTTCTCTCCTCCTCCTGCCATCTGTTGTAGGAATCGAACTCGGACTGTCCGGCAGGCATCTGTCTTTGCCGAGCCACCTTGCCCACCCCTGGCCTATCGTAGGTGTGTCTCACCACACCCAGTCTATGGGGAGCTGGGGCCGCCCAGGGCTTCCCACACTAGGCAAGCACCCTGCCAACAGAACTGCAATGACCCACTCCTGAGAAATCATCTCACTCTGTAGCCTAGGCTGAGTGAAACATCACAGTCATGGTAGTCCTCCTGCCTCAGCTTACCAAGCACTGAGATCAAAGTGAGTTACCACACTTGGCCTCCTTGTGTTTTAGGAGCTGAATTCCGATTTGACAAGCTGGCCTCGTCATTAAAATCGGGGAGTTTTACGTAACATGTTTTACGTCTCCGCTGAGGAGGGAGAGAACTGGCAGAGGAAGTACAGAGCAGAGGGCAGCTGGGGTGGCACGGGCAGCCTGCAGCTCTGGGACGCTGGGCAAACCCCAGCAAACACGGCCAAGATGGAGGTGCATGCTGGGGAGAGGGGCAGACAGGGCGCGGAAGCTCTTGCACAAGTCTGTAGACGCACACCGTGTGGAAGTTGTTCCCAAAAGCTCCGTATGTTTCCGGGGGACCACCAGACACTAGCTCACCCGAGAGACGCTGAGATCACAGGTAGCCCCTGGCGCTATACACAGTACGCACACAGTCACCCAGACAGCACCAGGCACACGTGGGAGGAGAGTCTACAGGGAGCAACCCAGGCTATGTGTCTGGAGAAACAGAGGCCCAGTCTAGAACTAGATTACAGTGTGCTGTGGGCTCAATCAGGCAAGTGTCAAAATGACACAACACAACTAAACAAAGACCTGGCAGGCCCTCCGATGAGCCGTGACGCAGAAGAAAATATATGCACAACTCCTAACAGCAGATGTGGAAACAACGCAAAGGCTCACCAATAAACAGGCAAACAAAATGTGGCCCTCCTACAGAAAACAGTGCTCGGCTCTAAGGAAGGGGCCTTGGCAGCACACTGAGTTCAAGGCCAACCAGGCCACAGCAAGACTCCATCTCAAAACAATAATGAAACAGTCAAAGGGGAAGTTGAAACCAGGCAAAGCCTGCTGCCAGGAAATCTGTGAGGAGCTGAGTGAGGCGAGAGACGGGAAGAACCGGGAGGGAGCACAGGGGTCTCTACGACTGCATAGCCGAGCCCAGGTCATGTGACTCCAACTGGACCAGAGGGCCTCATGGAGGGTCTCCCCGCCCTCCTCAAACCAACCCTACAATAGTTGGATAAGTAAATGGAGCCTTGGCTACCTGAGGTCCTGGCTCACAAGATGTCAGTAAATAACTGTTTCCATGGTGACTGCTCCATCCAGCTCCTCCCTGCTCATCATCCTTTGTGTTTTGTGGCTTTTGGGACAGGGTTTCTCTGTGTGGCTTCTCTCTTGGACAGATTCGGGGGCTCCGCCTGCCTCTGGACTGCTAGGCTGTGACACCAATGCCTGCCTTTTTCTTTCCTTAAGGAGTAGCCGGCCCAGGCTGGCCGCAAACCCCCGATCCTCTGAGCCCTTCCCTTCAGCACACCTCCGGGTGCTCACAACCAGCCTCCTGTCCGTTCTTCAGAATCACTATGGGGCCTCCTTCCCTTTCTGCTGGTTGCCCGCTCCTTGCTGTCAAAATGGGCAAGTTCATGAAACCCGGAGAAGTAATGCTGGTCCTGGCCGGACGCTGCTCCTGCTCCGGACGCAAAGTCGTCATTGTGAAGAACGTTGATGATGGCACCTGGACCGTCCTTACAGCCACACCCTGGTGGCTGGAACTGACTGCTATCCCCGAAAAGTGACAGCTGCCATGGGCAAGAAGATCGCCAAGCGATCCGAGACCAAGTCCTTTGTGAAAGTTTATAACGACAACCACCTCATGCCCACAGGTCCTCTGTGGATAGCCCCTTGGACAAGACTGCTGTCCACAAGGATGTGCTCAGGGACCCAGCTTTGAAACGCAAGGCCAGGCAGGAGGCCAAGGTCAAGTTTGGGGAGCGATACAAGACAGGGAAGAACAAGTGGTTTTTCCAGAAGCTTCGCTTTTAGGATTATTTTTGTTTTTGTCATTAAAAATTAAAAATTAAAAAAACAACAACAACAACAACAACACTAAGAGACTAAGAAGGAAGCTCCGAGAGAAAGCACCCCTCAGGCCGAGCTCACTCCTCAGCACTATGACACACTTAGGAAACACATCTCTGAGCACTACAGAGGCAGGCCCTCCTCAGCCTTCACAGACAGCACCGCCTCTAACCTCAGTCTGCAGCTAATCTAACTAATCCTGCCATCTTCTCTCCTAATGGGAATCCTAACAATGAACTGAAGGAGCTCAGTAGGTAGAGTGCCAGGGTTCAATGCCCCGCACTCCATAAAACTGGAAGAGGTGGCACAGGCCGACAGACACAGGATTCAGGAAGTAAAGGCGGGAAGGTCAGAGGTTCAAGGTCATTCTTGACCACACAGCAACTAAAATCCAATCTGGGTTACATGAGACCTGGGTCACAACACACACACACACACACACACACACACACACACACACCAGGAACCCATAATAGCAAAAAAAAAAAAAATCTATAAAGCAAAATGTATATAAACAAAAGACCTATAATAACAGTCATTATAATTGTGTTTACCTGCAAACACCACAGACCGTTACAATAAGATCATCTGCTTGCCTTTCTAGGACTTTTGTTATAGACAAGGCCATGCACACCTTTAGACCTAACACCATCCGGGAGGCACACGGGTGGAGCTCTGTGAGTTGAAGAGGCATATACCTCTGCCAGCTTGGTATCTGACAGCTAGAACTAGAGTTCTGTGTCGGAAGCCAAAAGGGGAGGGAGGGAGGGAGGGAGGGAGGGAGGGAGGGAGGGAGGGAGGGAGGGAAGGAAAAGGAAAAGGAAAAGGAAAAGGAAAAGGAAAAGGAAAAGGAAAAGGAAAAGGAAAAGGAAAAGGAAAAGGAAAAGGAGAAGGAAAGAGTCAAGTGCGGTAACTCGTCCTCAGTCCTAGCAATGAGGCAGAGGCAGGCAGATCTCTGTGAGTTCAAGAGCTGCCATGTCCACATAGTGAGTTCCAGGATAGCCAGGGCTACTTAGTGAGACCCTGTCTAAACAAAGAAACCACTCACACACACAGAACCCTTCCTCCCCAAGCAATTTTCCTTTTTTTTTTTTTTCTCTTTTTTTTTTTTCTCGAGACAGGGTTCCTCTGTGTAGCCCTGGCTGTCCTGGAACTCACTCTGTAGACCAGGCTGGCCTCGAACTCAGAAATCCACCTGCCTCTGCCTCCCAAGTGCTGGGATTAAAGGCGTGCGCCACCACTGCCCGGCCCCCAAGCAATTTTCCAATGCGCAGTGATCAGCAATGAAATCATACACACAAATAGCAATATATGGAATAAGTAGCTTCTATTTATGTGTTTAGGAACACACAATTTAAAGAAACAAAATCTCTAAAGGATAGAGGCTGTAAGTTTGAGAAAGACATGGGGAGCAGTGCACATCGGAAGGAAGAAAATGATGGAGTTATATTTCAATTAAAAAAATGTTTTTGCCAGTTGTGGTGACTCAGCCTTCAATCCCAGTCTTGGAAAGCAGAGACAGGTGGATCTCTGTGAGTTCAGGCCAGCCTGAACAGGCCTACAGAGTAAGTTCCAGGAGAGCCAGGGCTCCACCGAGAGATGCTGTTTCAACTGTAGGCAAATGGTGACAGCGTTCACACCGCTGAGACTCTGACAGACGTGTGGGTGTCAAAGGCCGACATGGAGGCACTGAGGGACTGTCCAGTGCCTGCTCTGTCAGGAGGACAGAGTGACCGCAGTGCCCACTGTACCAGGATCAGTCAGTCACAGGCGAAGCGCCTCCAGGGGCGTCTGATGTGAGTTAGAGTTCAGACTAGGTAGGCATCAGAAGTCTGGAGAGACGCATGGCTTAAACTGAGCTAACAAGAGGCCGGCTTGGTGGCACCCACCTTCAATTCCAGCATTTAGGAGGCAAAGACAGAAAGATCTCTGAATTCCAGGCTAGCCTGGACCACACAAGCTGAGTTGTAGGTCAGCCAGGGTCACATACTGATACCCTGTCTTAAAACAAACAAAAGAACCCAGAGGTAATGGGAATATTTTTGAACCAAATAAATCATTTAATTCGCTCATATACCATTCCCTTAAAAGGCTTCATTCCAGTGTTATTGTCTAAATCCAAAAACCATGAATCCATTTTACCTGTAAATATTAGTAAAATTTTCAGACTTGTTGAGGGTTTTTGTTTTTGTTTTTGTTTTTGTTTTGTTTTTTTTTGTTTTTGTTTTTTGAGACAGGGTTTCTGTGTGTAGCCCTGGCTGTCCTGGAACTCACTCTGTAGACCAGGCTGGCCTTGAACTCAGAAATCCGCCTGCCTCTGCCTCCCAAGTGCTGGGATTAAAGGCGTGCGCCACCACGCCTGGCTGAGGGTTTTTGTTTTATGTTTATTAGAGTGGAGCGCTAGAGATCAGCCCAGGCCAGCGCTCCACCCCCAGGCAGCTCAGTCCCTGGGAGACAGCTTCTCTGGGATGTAGTCCAGGCTGGCCTGGCACTCAGTCTTCTGCTTCAGCTTCTTAAGGGCTGGAGGGTAGGGCACACCACCCACTGCACCACAGCACATTCTGACCCACGAGCACTAACTACTTTGGGTTGTTTGCTTGCTTGAGACAGGGTCTCAATCAAGGACCTCTACATATAGTCCTCTGGCTGTCCTCTGAACTCACTGAGGACCAGTCGTCACAAACTCACAGAGATCCACCTGCCTCTGCCTCCCTCATGCTGGGATCAAAGGTCTGCGCCATCATGCTTGGCCCTCGTTAGGAAGGTACAGCCCAGACAGACATCGGATGCCCAGACAGCAAGTAGGCTCGTGTACCTCGTTCCAAGTACCTCAGCTCGTTATGAGGTATAAGGGGTCTGGGGGAGGAGCCCCAGCAAACCCCTGAATAGTCAGCAGGAACCTCCGAGAGGCCAAACCCAGGATACTCTCCAGTCCAGCTGGTCTCAATGAGCCTCTTCTCCCAGAGTCGCAGGGCACACTCCCTTGGGGGCACTCTCCACCAGGCAGGCAGCGTGGAGGCACAGCTGGCTGGCCCGCTCTGGAATGCTGATTCACTCACATCCATCGCCTGCCTTCTCCAGCATTATTGTCTTAACTCCAGGCCTGCATCTCTAGCTAGTTCACTGGGCCTCCCACAAGCACCTGGAACTTATATCCAAAAGTAAACATCATCTTGTCCTCTCCCCATTCTCTATAATAGGGTGGGTGTCACCAGCCAGTGAGTCACCAAAAACCAAAGACGCTAGTCTAAATGCCTTCCTTCAACACACACTTAGTAAGTGCTGACCGTGTACTAATGACCGTGTACCAAGGGGGGGGGGGCTCGGACCCCCGCCCTGTCGGAAATGAGGAGCGTGCCTGCGAGCAGATGGACAGTAAAGGAAGGAAGAGAAGGTGGGCCGGGCTGGCGGTAACTCAGCAGTAAAGAGCTACGCCACTTTCAGAGGACCCAGGTTCAGTTCCCAGCTTACACCATTTGTAACTTCAGTTCAAGGGAGCCTTTTCTGGTTGCCTCAGGCACCAGGTATACATGAAGACAAACACTAATGCACATAAACTTTTTAATAATAATAATAATAAATACAGCGCAGCACTGTGTGCCTGCAGGATGGGCAGGACCTCTGCCTCTAACTCGGCTCAGTGGCCCCTGGCTGCACTTCAGTGGAGTCCGAGCAGCCAGGGGGACAGCAGGACACTGCAGAGAAGGTCAGTAGCCGACTCGTGGGCCACTGGCACAGCGTGCACACAGTGTGCACAGGCTCACCTGACACAATGCTGGAGCCCCCCCAGCCCTCACCCTCTCGCCCCTCCCCAGACCACCCACTCGGCTGCTCTTCTGCGGCCCCAGTCACTGTCCTAGCACTCCCAAGACTGAGGTGTGCACTTCCTGACCAGCTCACCGTGCACGGCACCACCGCCCTTACCTTCTTTTCTAACCGCCATGTCAGCCGCCTTGCTCCTTCCAGTGCAGGAGCACCTCCTTAGCCCTTCCTACCACCCCAGGAGCACTTCCCAGCCCCCCTCCCCTCCCCCACCCCACCCCACGGGGACAGACCTTCACCACAACCTACTCAGGTCTACTTCCTCCCATCAGGACCACACATGGCCAATCTGCACTTGGCCCTGGATGTCCAGCGAGAGCCTCCGCACACTCACGCTGGGTCTGAGCTCTTTGGGGAACACCCATGGCCTGTTCCCTAATAGTACAGTGCTGCACGGAGCATTTCCAGCACCAACAATCCCTCCAGCCACACTTCTGGTCTGAATCGGACATCTTTATTTTTTTTGTTTTTCACTTAGTTTGAGGGAGACTCTGTGTAGCACAAGCTGCCTCCGAACCCTCTGTCCCGCCCTCCAGAACGGTCTTCAACGTTTTTTTACTCCATGCTCTAAAACTTGACACTGTCTTGCTCAGCACGGCAATCATTTTCTTGTCGCATAATCTGACTTCTGACAGTCACTCAATTAAGAACTAAGTCACTTCTGGCTTTTCTTTCTAGTTCTTTTAAGTCAATCACATCTGAAGATTGTTTATGGCCCTTTAGAGATTTTCACTTTTTCCAACCTGAAAAAAAAAACATGCTTAAAAACATTTTCTTTTTTTTTTAAGAGTTATTATTTTTGTGTACACCTGCATGATTTTTATGTGCACCACAGAGGTCAGAAGAGGGTCTCAGATTACCTGGAATTGGAGTTTGGGACAATTATGAGCTGTCTGAATCTGAGTGCTAAGAATCAAACCCAGGATGGGACGGTGGTGGCACATGCCTGTAATCCCAGCACTTGGGAGGCAGAGGCAGGGGGATTTCTGAGTTTGAGGCCAGCCTGGTCTACAGAGTGGGTTCTAGGGCAGCCAGGGCTACACAGAGAAACCCTGTCTCGAAAAACAAAAACAAAACAAAAACAAGCAACTGTTAGCCGGGTGTGGTGGCGCACGCCTTTAATCCCAGCACTTAGGAGGCAGAGGCAGGTGGATTTCTGAGTTTGAGGCCAGCTGGTCTACAGAGTGAGTTCCAGGACAGCCAGGGCTATACAGAGAAACCCTGTCTCGAAAAACCAAAAAGAAAAAAGAAAAAAAGAATCAAACCCAGGTTCCTCTGAAAGAACAATAATTACACTGAGCCATCTCTCTAGCCCCAAGAATGTATTAATCTTTTTTAACGTAAACACTTAAGTTGTGGGTAGCGTGTGGTTTGTTTGTCTGGCACTGAGGAAGCAGGACCTTTCGGTGAGGTTCCCACCCTCACACTGAGCCCTCTTGAGCCTGGGGGACCTTGCCATAGACTATCTAAAATGCGCAGACCTCACCTCTTCAGTCTTTGCACTTGGAAAGATCCTTGTCCAGATTCCAGGCAAGTCTACACTTTTCTTGTTTTGGATTTTTGTTTTGAGATTTTGCTATGTGGTTGTGGCTGGCCTTGTACTAATGACCCATGCCTCGGCCTCCTGAGTGTTCGGGTTATAGGTATGGCTGTCACTCCCTGCTATGTCTGCCACACATGCTCTCACAGTGCTGATGCTACAGAGCGGTCACCACAGGTCCCACCCCTCCTGGTTCCACCAGGGCATCAGGCTGGACTGCAACATGCTGCATTCTCCACCGATCGGGAAGGGGCCCACCCTCCCACACACCACAGGCGCTGATATCTCAAATAGAATCACTGCATCCTTACAAATACTTACGGCAAAGAACAGTAAGTCAAATTTCCTACCACAACTGGGGCTTGTAGGCAGTCCGTGGAAGAAGATCACTAACTGTGGCATGCTTAGGAGACTCAAGGCTGGTCTAGTTTCCTAGTGGAGTTTCACTGTCCTATGACAATGCATTCCAGGCTAATTCTGACCTAAAGCTTAGTCATACTGTATAATGAGCCTTGGAATCTAAGTAATGCAAAGAATCAAAAATGCAACTACCACATAGCAGTTTAAACAGTATATAAATTTCTTCTTCTCATGCTTTTTAAAGACATCATTTCTGCAAGTACACCAGACCACCAGTTAATAACATAACAGTAGCAGGTGGTGGCAATTCCAACACAACACACTGGAAAGGGCCTGCAAACTTCGTTATAAAGCCACCCACTCCACCACACATTAATATCACTTTATTAACGCCTTAATTTTTTAGGGGGCTCCACATCTAACAAGGAAAGGCACTCCAGGCTGGGCACGCTCAGGTCACCAGGGAGATTCCACACCCGGCCACTGAAAGAAAGACTGGCTGGCCACTGGCCACGGACCACAGCATGACAGCACGCCACCTAGGGCGGTGCCGGGGAGAGGTGGGGGCTAGAAGGGCGGGGAGGCCTGAGACAAAGCCAGTCGGCTGACCCCCAACACACACACTACCACCACCACCACCTCTTCGGGACCTCAGCAGAGAGGCTTTGGGTCCCTAAGCCCACAGCTGCCATTGGAAGGCCGCCCACACCCCGAGGGCCTGAGTCAGGGCGGGGCCCTGAACACAGATGGGACACAGAGAGGAGTGGAAGAGAAGAGGGACCGAAGCCTTGAGTGCAGGCAGAGAGGGCTGAGCCCCAAACCTTGAGGGTCACGTACGAAGAAAGGACAAGGACCTCAACTCGGAGAGGCATAGGAAGAGATGGGACAGGACCCGAACCAGAACAGGAAAGGAAGGGACAAGAGCTTCAGCCTGGGTGTGCAGGCAGAGAGATGACGACAAAGACCCCAGGCAGGAGGGGCGCAGGCAGTGACAGGAAAGGGACCCAAAGCAGGGACGCAGGTAGACAGGAACAAGGAGCGCAGACTGGAGGAGCGCAGAGAGGTGACAAGAGACCCGAGTCTAGAAAGGCGCAGGCGGAGAAGGGACAGAAACCCCAGCCTGGATGTGCACAGGCCGAGAGAAGACAAGGACCGCAGAGTGCTGGCGCGCAGGCAGAGATGACAAGAGCCCGGAGCACGGAGGGGCGCGGGCGGAGCGGAGAAGGAACCCCGGGGTGCAGACAGGGATGGAAAGGCCGGGGAAGGGTCTGGGTCCGGGCAGAGGAGCAAAATCGCAGCCTGCAAGGGCCGGGTGCAGATGCGGCGGTGGACGGAAAGGTCCAGAAGCCTCAGCCTGGAGGATGCAGGCGGGAAGGGGTCGCGGCCGCGTCTGGAGCACTGCGCACGAGCCGCGCGGAGCCCGGGGCGGGGCGGGGACCCGGCCGCGCACTCACCGTCCGATCGGGAGCGCCGCGCTCGTCGCGCTGTCACAGGCCGAGGCCGCGCGGAGCCCAGCCGCCTCAGCAGCAAGCGGCGCCTCCGCAGCCGCCCCGCAGCATCCTCACCCCGACCCGCGCTCCGCAGCCTCGCGCCACCCTCCGCCGCCGAAAATGGCGTCGCCGGCGCCGCGCCCGCCCCACAATGCTGTGCGCCGTGACGTCACCCGCCCTCGCGCCGCCGGGCGGGGCTCAGGGGAAACTGAGGCTGGGGTCCGCAGTCGGGAGCTCTCCGCGAGCCACTGATCCCCTCGCCTCAGACCGGGAGGCTTTATTCATCGCGCCTCCACCCGTAGAGGAGAGGAAGAATGCCAGGCGGCCAGGGCCCACCCTCTGCGGCTCGCTCCTGGCCACAGCTCTCGACCTCCAGCCTGGCCCAAAGGGCAGGCTTGCCAGCTCGGGTTGCTCCTGGGCCTCGCACAGCCGCCTGGCACCCCGGCTGCAGGCCTGACTCAGCAGCCGGCTAGAGGGTACGCTGAGTCAGTGGCAAGGCCGAGCTTGCCTGCCACCAGCTTGGGAACTCTCCAGGTGCCTTTAGACGGTTCTAGAACGGCCCGGTTGCATTACTAAGGGGTAGGGATTGCGAGCGCCCACAGCCTCCCCACCTCGGGAACCGCTGCCCTCCTCTGATGGCATTGCCCAGCACCTGCTGCCGTCCTCCACCCTACAGTTACACCTACCAACGTCAGGGAGGCAGATGCTACTGGTCTTAACAAGCATATCCAGTGACTTTGACCTCCTAGAAAAATCAAAGGCTGGCTAATACAGGGGCAGCCCCCGTGGGGAGCACAGCAGCTCAGGTTGGCCTAAGGAGAGGCTGGGGGTTCAGTCTTTACAGGCTCCTCTTGCCCCAGCCCACAAACTGCTGCTTGGATGTTGGGTGTCACCGGCTCTTAGGCCACTGCCCTACATCTGAGCAAGGCATATGACGGCTCCTGCCCAGGTGCTGTTGAACAGAGTAAGCAGGAGCCCATGCCCTTCCCGTGGGTCAGTCACTGCCCCTCAGAGCCCTGAGTGCACGCACACTTCTTCAGCGAAGGCTTTTTTTGTTTCATCTGTCTCCTGTCGCTGCTTTGTTCAAGTTTTATCATCTCGTCTTCTGCTCCTTCAACGGATATCCACTAAGTTCCCAAGGTCCTCACAGGAAGACCCAGGTAGATGAAGTAGCAGATGATGTCTGCTGGCCAGCTCCCATTCTGGTGAGGAAAAATGAACTCAAACACAATCTGACTTGTTGAAACAGTAAAATAGCAGGCAGGTGGGGGGAGTGGTACATGTCCAAGATCAGAAAAGCGCTGACAACCAAAATATAGGAAAGAACAGGACCACGGAGCCAGCGTAGGACACTCCAGTAAAATCCTGAGACAGAAGCATCCCTTTTGGGGGGGGGGGAGGAGAGAAAAGGCCAAGCTAATCAACACTGCCACAGACATACATCACTCAGCATGGGCATAAAACTCCTTAGCTTAGTCTACAAAGGCCCACGGGACCAGGTTGTACTAAGGTCACATTATCCTGTCCCTAGCTGTCCTCACCTGTCCTTTAGTTTGCTCTGCCCCCAATCAGGTCAATGTCCCCACCCCCACCCCTACCTTGCCTAGAATGTTGTGTGACTCCTGTAGAGACATAAAGAGACACCTATCTTTTCAGGGGCCGGAGAGATGGCTAACGGTTAAGAATACTTGCACATCAACCGGGCGTGGTGGCGCACGCCTGTAATCCCAGCACTTGGGAGGCAGAGGCAGGCAGATTTCTGAGTTCGAGGCCAGCCTGGTCTACAGAGTGAGTTCCAGGACAGCCAGGACTACACAGAGAAACCCTGTCTCGAAAAACCAAAAAAAAAAAAAAAAAAAAAGAATACTTGCACATCTTTCAGGGGACTGGAGTTCTGTTTCCGGCTGCCACATCAGGCGAATGCTCACAACAGCCTGTCACCCCAGCTGCAGTGTCTCTGTGGACCTCTTGTGGCATCTGTGACACACTCACACATACGCACACAAATGAATATGAATCTTCAAAAGCTATATAAATATCTGTACATGCACACACACACACACACACACACATACACATAGAGGACATCAACAGAGTGAAGAATTCCATCCTAGCCCAGCTGGATGAGACAATGAGGTTAGGGTTATTTACAGTAGCAAAGATGGCATAGAAGCGGCTACACCACCCAAAGGCCACCCAGCACGGGGGACAGTTCATCAAAGTGGAGGTGCTGGAATCCCACCCTCCGTTAACCTACTGCCTCAATTCAGCCCCTCTCAGCACCATGGACAGCTGGAAGGCAGGCCGGAGCTGTCACTGGGTTCTGGCCTAACAGCTCCTTCCATGAACGGAGCCAGCACTGTATCACCTTGCTTTTTTCTTCATCACTCCCACAGAGCCAAGGACTTCTGTATGTCCCCCTAGTAATCTCTGCTCCATCAGAGCCGTGACGATGTTTTTCCCCACAGGAAGTAGTTAGACCACAACAAGTGTTCTTTGTCCCCGGGTACTTTAAGACACAGGCAGAGCCATTCCCTCAGAAAAAGCCTTCTGTGACTATCCCAGGCGGGCCTCGGCCCCCAGGCCTCCACCTGTCCCTTCCCCTACTGTGCATGTGGTCAGTGTACACAGATGCGTGTTCCCTGACCTGACGGCGCTCGGGCAGGAGAGATGCACATCCTCAGCCCTCACAGCCTGGCCTAGCACCCGCCACAGAGGCCAGTGTCAGAGGAAGCTCGAGCTGGCCCTTCTCTGTCTTTGCCTCACCCCTTCTGGAGAAGGAGACACTCACTCAGGCCCGTTGCGTCCTTGACTTCTGTCATAACTCTCAGGATTCCTGCCAGTTCTTAGAGCCACTAATGGCTGAGGCTGCTCCCCCAGGGGAGGAGCTGACCAAGGCAAAAGGCATGGAGACTGTGCTCGCTCTGCAGGACAGCTGCCTGGTGGCTGGGTGAAGACAGACAGTCAGCCTCACTGGTCTCTGAGACCAGCACCCACCCTTGCTGAATACATTGTTTCTTTCTTCATTTCTCTCTCTCTCTCTCTCTCTCTCTCTCTCTCTCTCTCTATCTATCTATCTCTATCTCTCTCTCTCTCTCTCTCTCTCTCTTTTAATGTGTAAGGAGTAGGGTCTTATATATCCCAAATAGATCTCAAACTCACCATGAGCCGAGGATGACCATAAGCTTATGAACTTCCTCCACCTCCCAAGTGGTGGGATTAAAGGCGTGTCCCACCGTATCCAGTTTATACCTGCTGGGGATTAAACCTTGGGCTTTGTGCGTACTAGGTAAGCACTCTACAGAATGAGGCACTAGGTCTCCAGCCCTGTACTGTCTCTGTTGAACATCTGACCCTCGCAGCCACTGAAGAGAGCACTATTGCCCCATTTTACAGATATGTAGCCCTGCTTATGTGGGCTTTGAGATTTGCCTGTTATTTCTTTTTTTTAAAGATTTATTTATTTATTATATGCAATTACACTAAAGCTGTCTTTAGACACCCCAGAAGAGCGCATCAGATCTCATTAAGGATGGTTGTGGGCCACCATGTGGTTGCTGGGATTTGAACTCAGGACCTTTGGAAGAGCAGTCAGTGCTCTTACCCGCTAAGGCATCTCTCCAACCCATTACCTGTTAATTATTTCTTGGAGAGACATGTCTCTCGGCTTTCGGGATCACAACAGAGCTCCTCAGTGCTTCTAACTTGGGGACTGGCGGAACCAGGAGTCATGTCCCAGATGTGCTCCACCGTCACGGGGGAGGTCTCACTCAGCAGGCGCACTGGGCAAGCAGACATGTCATCTGCTCATCTCAGTGAGCCTAGAGGAGCAGGGCCATGGGGACAAGCATAGGTCCCAGGGTAAAGCCCTCACATCTCTTCCCAGAGATCCCTGTGATGCCTTGAGCATCCACGGGTTGGGGGGCTGTGCCACCCACTGTGGGGGGATATCAAAGGACCCTAGAGACTAGGGTGACTCCAAGCGCAGCAGGCTGGCCCAGTGAGCATGAGCACAAGCCAGCGCGGTGGCACGACCTGCTTCTCCAGACGCTGTCCCCTCCCAAAGGGAAACGCGTGGTCCTCCGGCCACAGCATTTCCCTCTCCTTCTCCTTCTCCTTCTCCTTCAGCCCTGCTCCCAAGCCCGGACAGGTCGGCTAAAGCTGCCCAGAGGCGGGAGCGAGGCTGGGGCTCAGCGCGCAGGCTTGATTTCTGTCCTAGCTAGGGTTCTATTGCTATAATCAAAACACCACGCCCAAAGGCAACTTAGGAAGATCTGCCAAGTAGAGATAAAGCAAGTCACTAATTTAAAAAAAGAAAAAAACTATCATCCTTCTTTGTAATGTAAATATGCATAGGTATTTGTCTTAAGAAGAGATGGGAGGCTGAGGTTAGAGAGGAAAAGAGAGGAAGAAAGGGAAGGAAAGAAGGAAGGGAGAGGAGCAGGAGGAAGCTACAGGAAGAAGGACCCGGGAGTGTCACCAGTGCAGGCAGAGAGGATGTCACCTGGGAAGCCCCTCCCTCAGGCTGGGACAGACTGGCCGCATGCAGCCCCCTCCTGACCTCAGTGCCAGGCTCCGCTCTGGGTAGAGTCACTGGGCACACCCAGCCTGGTATCCGGCCCTGGGGCTAACCCAGCTAGCTCCTCCTGCAGATCACACCCTTTCTCGTCTGAGGCTTTAATTCTAAAAATGGAACTCCAGACAGTTTTTCCTTCTCAGAGCCCAAACTGCCCAGCACAAAGCTCTGGGGACGCTGCCGCCGCCTTCAGAATGGCAGGGCTGAGGGGAGAGGCGGCCAGTGAGGCGGGGACTCCCACAGGAGGCAGCCTGGCCATCTCTGGCCCTCACGGCCTCCTGGGAATGACTGTGGGGCTGAGGACTCGGCCCTGTGCAGACAAGCCGGCTTCTTCATGGAGTACCTAAGGTCCCCCAAGTTCTGCAGGCCACCTTGTCACTTTCTGTCAGTCATGGCTCAGGAGATCCAAGGTCTTGGGAGCTATTCTCACATGGCTCTGGGCCCACCCTTATTTTATATTGTTTTATTTTCTTTTTCAAGATAGGGTCTCACTATGTAGCCCTGGCTGTCCTGGAACTCACTATATAGACCAGGCTGGCCTCGAACTCACAAATATCAACCTGCTAGGGTTAAAGGCAAGTGCCACAGGCAGGCTCGGCCCATCATGAGTATGCTGCTGACTGCGCTGGACACCCCGCAGGTCTTGGCACATGACTAGACCTGAAGAGTTTTGAGGAAACGTTCAGCTGTGTAGCTGAAAACCGTACCAAGAAATGGCACTTCCCTTGCATTTCTGGTATGCCCAGCAGGCCATACGGTCTGGGGTTCTTTGGCATCTTTACCTATTCGTCCTGCCTGTCCCAAAAATGATGTCAATGGGATGGTGTGGTAGTGACGCTGACACGTCTTTCTTAGTGGCTGTCACCCATGTGACTCCCTCGTGAGTCACCATCCGCCTGTGCTTGGCCTGCTCCCGTTTTAACGTAACTAAAGCTTCTCAGACATCTGGTGCCGTCTACACGTGTCAAGTCCATGTGCAGTGTCTCAGAGGGGTTTGTTTTTGTGGTGCTAAGGATTGAATCCAGAGCCTCACATATGTTAGGAGAAGAAGGCTCTGAGCCCCACCCCGGCCCCTCTTGGCAGTTTAAAGTTGCATTTTTTCCCCTGTGACTGTCATGCTGAAAATATCACATGCTCACTGTGCATTTACCTATCTAACAGTGTCACTCCCTATTGGCCAAGCATTCAAACACTTGAGTCAATGGGGACCATTCCTGTTCAAACCACCACAACTCCACTTAACCACCACAAACCCACCCTAAACCACCACAGTAGCTTTGTTTATGAAACGTAGGGTCTCCTGTCCTCAAGGCTTAGCCTCCACGGCACTACGTAGCCAAGGGTGACCTTGACTTTTTTCTTTCCTCCGAGCCCATTTTATAGGTAGTGGGAAGTAAAGCTCAGGGCTTCTTGCATGCTAGGCAGGCTCTAGGAACTGAGCCACACCCCGAGGCTACACATCTATCTTGTAAAATATCTTCAAATCTTCGGCTCCAATTTTTCTTGGGTGGGGGGAGGTCTTTCTGCTTGTACTTTTTGGTTCATTGTGTACCCCAAGTTCATGAGTTTCCTGCCTCGGCCTCCTAAGTACTAGAATCACAAGCATCACCAAAATGCCTAAGGTCGGCTCTCTCCTTACTGAGTCCTTTCTACGTCAGAGCCTAGTCGGAATTGTGTCTTGTTTCATGTTCCCCCAGCCTGTTGCTCGTCTATCTTTCCTCCTATTTTTAGGGCAGTAAAGTGCGCCCAGCGTGAACTTTGCCATCTGAGCCGTTACAATATCGAGCACCACTCAACACATGACCCGTGTACAGCCTCATCATGCGTCTCCATGATCCTTGTCAGCATGTCAGGCGGACACTGTGAGGTGAGGGTGCGCGCAGCAGAAGAGCACTTGTCAGAACGCCCAACGTCTTGGCTCCCGTGCCCTGCCCTGGAAAAGAAAGTTGGAGCTTGACGGTGTCAGACAAGAGAGGACACGAAGACAGAGACCATGTCTGAGATCACAGCGTTCGTTTAATGTTATGGACAAAAAGACAACAGCAGCAGCACGGGGGCTCGAAGAGGAAATCGGGGTCCACACAGCAGAAAAGGGGGTCTCCTCTTCTGTCTTTTCTGAGGACGGAGGTTTTACGACACAAGCATGCAGCCAGGCTGATTCGCAGGCAGGAGTCGGGGAAGAGACGGGAAGGGGCTGCGTGGACGCCAATACCCCTTTGGATGAATTCACGTCTCCAGGTGAGCTGCTGGGACCTGGGAGTCTGCTGGCTAGAGACTGAGGATGCTTCAGTAGGATGTCTGTGTGTGTGTGTGTGTGTGTGTGTGTGTGTGTGTGTGTGTGTGTGTGCACGTTCCTCTCTGCAGCCGGGAAAGCCTGCTGCAGAGCACTGTGCCCTGACCAGGAGCTGGGCTCCATACTATGTTCTCATGGAACTCGGGGGAGGGTGTTCTGACTACTCTCAGTATCTCATGTAGCATGGTATGTGTGTGGAAGGACTGAATGAAGCCTTGTGCATGCCAGGCAAGACCCCCACCCCCAAGGCTCATCCCCAGGCCCATCATTAGCATCTCCACACATGCAAATGTTTCTCTCTTCTATGCCTTGGGGATATCTGGACTCTTTTCTCTGGGTTTGCTGTTTTATGGATTCAAGCTAGAGCCTCTGCCTCCTAGGTCAGCGCTCTCCTACCAGGCCTTGGCTACCCTCTGAGGGACAGAACACCAGAACTCCCTAATCTGAGCTCTAAGGACTCTCTAAGTGTCCAAGAGTTGGTACATAGTTAAAATATCATTTGGAGGCACTGGAAAGATGGCTCGAGGTTAAGAGTACAGGCTGCTCTTCCAGAGGTCCTGAGTTCAAATCCCAGCAACTGCATGGTGGCTCACAACCATCTGTATTGGGGGCCGATGCCCTTTTCTGGTGCATGTTAAGACAGGTTACTCATAGGCATAAAATAAATAAATACATAGATAGATAAAAAAATAATTTGGAATTTGGGGTATATACGCTCACTTCAACTCTTAATACCACACGCATGCATGAACTCACATACATGAGGCTAAAACAGTAATTCTGCCCATTTTTCCAACAAGGAAAAACAACAGCAGCAGCAACAAAAATCAACAGAAAAAAAAAAATCAACAGCAAAGCTGTTGGCAGGTGGCAGCGCGCCTGCAGTCCTGGCCCGGAGGGAGCAGAGACTGAGAGCGGAGAGTCGGAGGCCAGCCTGGGCTGCGCGGTAGGAACGAACCCAGGGCCTCGTGCAAGCAAGGCGTTGTGGGCGGTTAGGTGTTGTTAAATCACAGATTGTGTATCCCTGGATCTAGCCTAGAACTCAACGTGCAGTTCAGGCTAACTTTGCTGCAACCCTCCGGCCTCCCACACACAGGCATGCGCTAGCCACCAAGTCGGCATCCTTCAGCTTTAAACTTAACTCAGGTTGGCCTGGAACTCATCCCGTGTGTAGCCCAGGAGCCCTGAGTCTGAGACACACCTACTTCAGCCTTCGGAATGCTGGGGTCACGGGTGTGAGCCAGCTCGCTCAGCTCACAGTGTGAGGGCGTGGTGCCTGCCTTATTATTGTTGTGTGTATGGAGGTCAAAGAACCTGATGGAGCTGTTTCTCTCCTTCCACCTTTACGTAAGGTCTGGGGTTTGAACTCAGGTCAGTAGGTCTGTGCACACCAAGTGCCTTTACCCACTGAGCCCTCTCATTGGCCCTATAAGTGGTTTTGGAAAGTTTAGTTTGTTCAAATAGGAATCTAAAAGGTTGCTGGACTTGTGTTGCATGCCTCTATACAGCATCCATCCACACTTGCTCTCCCCCTCCCTCTCCCTCTCCCTCTCCCCCTCCCTCTTACCCTCCCTCCCTCTCCCCCTCCCTCTCCCTCTCCCTCTCTCTCTTCCCCCTCCCCCTCCCTTTCCCCCTCCCTCTTTCCCCTCCCTCCTTCTCCCCCTCCCTCTCCCTTTCCCTCTCCCCCTCCCTCTCCCTCTCCCTCTCCCTCTTCCCCTCCCTCCCTCTCTTCCTTTAAGCAGAGGACAGGGACTCATAGTAGTGGCCTGTCTCAAACTCCTGACCCTAAACCCTTAAACTGCTGATCCTCCTGCCTCTGCCTCTAGTCTGAGAGTAGAATCCCAGGAATATACTCAGTTTATACTGTGCAGCAGACTGAGCCCAGGGCCCCAGCATGCTAGGTAAGCACACCACTAACTGGGCTGCACCCCAGGCGCTTTCCTCCCCTTTTTGATGAACCTGAACACCACGGAACATGCGCTGGAGAAGGCACCTATTTTCAGCACAACTTAGAGCCGCTGCCAGAGGCCATCAGAGGCCCGAGGCCAGGAGTGCAGGGTCAGGCTAGTCCCTTCCCAGCAGGGCTGCCTGGGTTCCTCTCACCTCTGCTCCTCAGGACAGCCCATGCCGTGTTAATCACCCTACATGGAAAAACCCCAGGTGTGGGGACAGGTTCCTGAGGGGCGCTGCAGCCAGCCCTGGTGCTAAGCTGCCCACCCCTCTTCACTCACAGCTGTGAACCCCACCCAGGTCCTGCCTGGATCCTGGGAGGAGCTAGCTATTAAAAGACGGAGCTGAGGGTGTCCTTTAACTTCTAAACTCCAGGTTACTGTCATTTCCTTGGCCCTCTACCCTGTCTAGTCCCCAGCTGCCAACTAAACCCAGGGCCTTGTGACTGCTAGGTCAAGTGCCCTACCGCTGAGCTACGGTCCCGATTCACACACACTCCAAGACCCCCTTGGTTTCTCCCTGCCCAGCCGCAGGTCATCTGGACCCACCTCTGTGATTCGGCTTTGGCCTGGAGAGCCCACCACTCTGCAGATGTTGGACGGGGAGCACGGAGGAAGGGTCTCCACCACTCTGCAGATGTTGGACGGGGAGCACAGAGGAAGGGTCTCCGTCTGTCTCTCTGGTGGTTCAGCACCCATCTGTGCATGCAGTCCCCTGATAGTCAGCACACTGGCAGGCCTGTGAGAATCCCCAGTGCGAGCTGCCCGTGTGCCTACGTCTTTACCCCAAGCCGGGCTTGCCTCTCCTTCTCCAGCTCCCGAATGCTCTCCAGGTGCAGCTGGAGACAGCTGAGGAAAGGTTTCCAGGTCCCCACACGTCAGGTCTGCTCACACACAGTGCTTAGAGAAGAGAGCCGCGTACCACTTCCGGCTGGACTCTACCAAGGGGCCCGGCTAGGACTACATACGTCTGAAAAGTCTGCAGAAGGGCATCGGGCAGGGTGTGAGGGCATATACTTGTGAGCTCACAAACATCAGGAGCCCAAGGTTATCCTCAGCTACACATCGCAAGTTCAAAGCCGACTGGGCTGCATCAGATCCTGCCTCAAAAGCAAACGGAGGACGGTGTCCAGTGGGATGGAGGCCCCAAACAGAGGCTACCTCTGGCTACCGTCTTATCACCCAGGCAGGTGAGGTTCAGACCTGTGCAGATAGAGGAGGCAGCCAAACCAGAGGCTAGTCCACAGAGTCCATGGACTAGCTGGATGGCCCAACCTCCTGGCCCTGGAAGACAGAACCAACATCTGCCAGAAGGTCGTAGCAGATATTCTGTAGGTAACCTTGGAGTTGGTTCTGCGCAGGCGGAGGTGGTATGCGCTAAAAAGACAGTAGCCATCAGAAAGGAGATGGGGCACTAGCGTGGCCTGGCCCCGCGGAGGCCCAGCGCTCCGGGCCTCGGGGTTCCCTCTGCACAGTCTCCCTCAGCAACCACGGACAAGGCACAGCTCCAACGCTGATCCAGAGTCCCACACTCTCATTTCCCAGGAGTGCCAGCCAGAGCAGGGACAATTGCCCCTTTTTACAAATAGAGAAACTGAGGCTTCAAGCAGGACACTGATGAGAAGGCTTCTACTCAAGGCCTGTGCCACACTGCTCCAGGGAAGTAAGCCCGAAGCTTCCAGAGTTCGGGTCCAAGTGGCCACCGGCAGCTTTTCCTAGCCTTCTAGCCATCCTGTCCCACAGCTGCTGGGCCTGCAGGCTGTTCCCGCCCCACCCAGGAAGCTCCTCTCCTTCCTGTGACCCAGCACCGCCCATCAGTCCTCCTAGCACGCCTCAGAGCCCTCTTCTTGGCCTCCTCTGTGCTAATTATAGAACTATGTCTCCTGGGGCTGCAGAGCCAAACGCCAAAATCCCCACAGCTGAGAACAGCAGGAGCCTTTCCCTCAGGTTCTGGGGCAGAGGCTCACCACAGAGGGGAAGGAAAGCAGAGCCCTCGAAGAGAGGCTCACCCCTTTCTCAGATTCCCTTCTCTGCTTTTGTTGAGCTAGGGTCCCACTGTATAGCACGAGAACTCACTATGTAGACCAGGCTGGCCTCGAACTCACAGAGATCTTCCTGCCTCTGCCTCCTGAGGGTGTACCACATCTGTCTTTAATCTTATTTCCTATTCATTTGGGTGCGCCCATGCTGTACATGCAGCGTACACAGCGTGTACACAGTATGGTACACGCAGAGGGGACCTGTAGTTCCTCCCTTCCACCGCGTGGGTCTGGGGATGCAGGTCCTCAAGGCTTGGTGGCCACCACATTCGCCCACTGAGTCTCTCACAAGCCCTCAATCCTGTTTAAGGCTGTTTATTATTTTCTGGGCAGGGTGTGGTTGCAACAACGCAGGCAGAGCCTCTCTGGGGCTCACCACGTTGCCCCTGCCTTCTGGCAGCAGAGCCAGGCCATGACTCTCAGACGGCCAGACCCTTGCTGGTTCCCAGGCCCTTGGGGTGGTGGCTTAAGTCTAACCACCTGCCTCTCCACAAGGGCCTCTCTCCTCCCACATCCCACTACCCACAACACAATGGCCATCCAGCCCCAGGCAGCTGCGAGATACAGCAGCTACGCCTATTCGTCACAGGAGCCCCCAGAGCGCCGCCCTTGCCGTCTGCTGGCCCTGCACGCCCTGGCCAAGGCCCTATTTCCACAGCACGTAGCCTTGTAGCAATGTGTGTAATTTATATCTGCTGCATAGACCCCCTTCTCTCTCTCCCCTTCTCTCTCCCCTCTCCCTCACCACATCAACTCTGTCTGCTCACATATGCTCTCCGGCACCTACAGCAGAGACTCAGACAGCAGCCAGCAGCCATGGCCATGGCGAGCCATGCTTGTCATAATAGGGCTCTGGTTCCAAACTGTAGCTAGGCAGAGCCCTGAGAACCAGGCCTGCTCTGGAACTATGAAGGACTCTCCCAGCTCAGCTCTGAGGATGCCATGATCCATGGGAATAAATGTCTGACGGCCCTGAAGGGTCCCCCTACATGTCCTCTTTCACTAGTGAGTGAAGGCTCCGGGTGCTGTAACGCTTGCCGCCTGACATGCCTGTCTGTGGAAGGCAGCAACCGAGAGCCACGGGTTAGAGACCCAGAGGCTCCTGGCTCTGCCCTTGAAAAGGCTGCTCCTTTGTGACCACATGACCAGATTCTGATGTCCACAGGCACAGGGGTATCCAAGATGCTCTAACTAGAAGGAGCTAAGGCTAGCCCCAGTGTGGGAGCTGGCTGTGTGCAGGTGGCACCAGGTCAGCGTGGACGGAGTGCTAGACCTCGGCTGCTGGATGGATGACCTCGTGGAGAGGCTCCAAGGACATACGAGACACAATTTTTTTGTTTGTTTGTTTGGTTTGATTTGGTTTTTCAAGACAGGGTTTCTCTGTGTAGCCCTGGCTGTCCTGGAACTCACTTCTATAGACCAGGCTGGCCTCAAATTCCCAAATCTACCTGCCTCTGCCTCCAGAGTGCTGGGATTAAAGGCATGAACCACCATGCCCAGCAGTAGGACACAATTTTTATCTAAAAAAGGAAGGTTTCTTCACCTAGGACTGGGGGCCTCCCTGGTGGTCTTCTCCAGACAGCCCACCAGCTGCGCATGCTCCTTGGTGCAGGTGTGGGGGGATGGGCAGGCCCGAAGCAAACTGATGCCCTTCCCCAGGGTGTCTGCCAAACACCCAAGCTTGCTTTCCATTCGTATTTTCACCCCCACAGCAGGCTGGTGCCTGTTTCAGTACCCAGCTCCTCCCTGGGTACCAGGGTGTGCTGGGGCAGCAGGGCTGTCAGTTGGACCCAGGAAGAGCCTCCTCTGGCCACCTCCTCGCTCCATCTGTCCAGCTCACCCTCCTCCGGCGGCAACCCTTGTACTTTTCCACCGGGGACTGAGTCAGGACGGAGTGGAGCCAATTACAACAATCAATAGCGGGCCCTTGGAAGCAGACAGAATGTTTCTGGGAGACTGATCGATTCATTTTTGACAACATAAAAGTAAAGAAATTCTTGGCAGAAGCCCACAGACGGTAGCAATTTCCTTAGTAGATACAGGACCTAGAATACAAGGATGAGCGCCACAGGGCTAGCGTCTGTCTTTTCTGATGGCTTAGAATCCTCTCGTGGGGAGCCCTCACACACGCTGAGTATTACCGTGAGTTCTGGGGGCCATCAGCCATTTCCTTACAACACGGAGGGGACTCAAGGGCACTGGGCTGTGAAGTCTGCCGGTCTCAGAAACTGGATCCTGGAGGGCTCCACATATGTGAGGTCTCCAGAACCATCAGTGTCACAGGACAGAGGCACAACGGGGCTGCCAGGGCTGCATGACAGGCAAGGGAGTGGAATTTAGAAAGTGAACACGTGATCATGTGTATCCCGTGATCCTGGAGTCGTGTGATTCGACAACATGCATGCACTCACTGCCTCTGAGCTGCACCTTCAGGTAGTGAGAGGGAACTGGGGAAGGCGGGATGACCCAGAGCTCAAGGTTGGTGCACACCTTTGACGCCAGCACCCGGGAGTCAGAGACAGACCAATCTGCCAGCCTGGTCTGCATAGTGAGTTCTAGTACAGCCAGGCTACTAGATGCCACCCTGTCTCAAACAAACAAAAAAAAGAATTCAAGGTCATCCTTGGTTAGGAGCAGTGTTAAGGCCAGCCTGGACCTTATGAGACCTTGGTTTTAAAACAAAAAGATGCCGGGTGGTGGTGGCGCACGCCTTTAATCCCAGCACTTGGGAGGCAGAGGCAGGCAGATTTCTGAGTTCGAGGCCAGCCTGGTCTACAGAGTGAGTTCCAGGACAGCCAGGACTACACAGAGAAACCCTGTCTCGAAAAACCAAAGATAAGTGCTTAGGACCATTTTTTTTACTTAAAAAAATGGGTTTTTGTTTTTGTTTGCTTTTGTTTTTTCGAGACAAGGTTTCTCTGTATAGCCCTGGCTGTCCTGGAACTCACTCTGTAGACCAGGCTAGCCTCGAACTCAGAAATCCTCCTGCCTCTGCCTTCCAGAGTGCTGGGATTAAAAAAATGTATTTATTGAGGCTAGGCAGTGGTGGTACAAGCCTTTAATCTTATCACTTGGGAGGTAGAGGCAGGTGGATCTCTGTGAGTTTAGAGGCGAGCCTGTGATTTCCAAGCTCCATAAGGCTACATACACATTGAGATCCTCTCTCAAACAAATACAAAATGTAAATTAAAAGCAAACAAACAAACAAACAAACAGGGCTGGAGTGATGGCTCAGCGGAGATGGCTCAGCGGTTAAGAGCACCAACTGCTCTTCCGGAGGTCCTGAGTTCAAATCCCAGCAACCACACGGTGGCTCACAACCATCTATAGGGAGATCTGATGCCCTCTTCTGGGGTGTCTAAAGACAGCTACAGTGTACTTAGATATAATAAATAAATCTTAAACAAGCAAACTTGAAGGCTGGTTGTGGTGGCACACAGCTGTCATCCCAGCACTCAGGAGGCATGGGCGGGTGGATTTCTCTGAGTTTGAGGCCACACAAAGTTCCTTCTGGAATAGCCAGGGCTACTTAGAGAAACCCTGTCTTTAAAAAAGAAAAGAAGGCCGGGCGGTGGTGGCGCACGCCTTTAATCCCAGCACTTGGGAGGCAGAGGCAGGCGGATTTCTGAGTTCGAGGCCAGCCTGGTCTACAAAGTGAGTTCCAGGACAGCCCGAACTACACAGAGAAACCCTGTCTCGAAAAAAACAAAAAAAAGAGAAGAAAAGAAAAGAAAAGAAAAGGAAAGGAAAGGAAAGGAAAGGAAAGGAAAGGAAAGGAAAGGAAAGAAAAGAGAAAGAAAGAAGAGACAAGAAGAGAAAAAAAAAGAAAAGAAAAGAAGAGAAGAGAAAAGAAAAGAAAAGCAGGCCTGAGCCCCCTGCCTCAGCACAGGTGTGGAGGTGAGAGAACTTTCTGGAAGTCAGCGCTGTCCTTCCACCACGAGCTATCTGGCTGCTTGCCTTGCTGTGCACTCTAGGCTTACTGGCCTGCAGGCTTCCGTTGGGTCTCCAGCCTTCACTCCCTCTCAGCCTCCCTAGGTCTCTGAGAGGCTCTCCATCAATTCAGACAAGAGATAAAGCATGAGGTTGGGTGGAGAAGCACTAGCGGAAGGGACTTCCTCTGGGACAGCCAGAAAGGGGGTTTAAGAGGGCCGTCCCTTGAAGAGGTAAGTCCGCTTGCAAGTCCTAGCCTATGGGCTTCCTGTGGTCAGACTGGTTTCCTGCCCAGACTAGCAGGCAGATAATGGAAGTCCCCTGGAGCATTCCCAGTGTCCTGCACATCTGGAGTTCCTCGGGGTCCTGCAGTAGCTGGTGCTCAGGCTGGAGACTGGAGCCTACTGATGAGAAGGTTACCTCGGGGCTGGAGGGGTGGCCATAATTAAGAGCTCTGGCTGCTCACAACTGTCAGCGACTTCAGTTCTAAGGGATCAGATGCCTTCTGGTTTCCACAGGCACCAGGCATGCACATGGTGCACAAACATGTAGGCAAAACACCCATACATATAATATTTTTTTAAAGATCATCTGGGTGCCAGGTTCTCAGCGGGTTGCAGATGAGGCTGAAAGGAAGACACGCCAGCAGGACAGTGGGCTGCTCCCTTCAGGGCTTTGCCAGCCAAGGGAGAGCTGGGTAGAAACACCTGGGGTGAGGAAGAAAAGGGTAGATGAGGCTGCTGTCAGCCCTTGTGCCTAGAGAAGTGACACATCATCTATGGGTGAGGCTACAGGCCCAAGAGTGGGGTACAGGCTGGTCTTGACTGACTTGCCAAAAGTTTTAACTTCTTCCTCCAGAAATCACGGTCCTCATGTGACAAATGCCAGTACTGGAGAAGCAAAGGCAGGAGTTCTAAGAAGCATTTAGGCCAGGCTAAGGTTATATATGGAATTCCAGAACACTCTCAGTGCACAATGAAACTGTCTCAAAAAACCTGAGGGGGCTGGAGAGTTGACTCAGTGGTTAAGAGCACTGACTGCTCTTCCAGAGGTCCTGAGTTCAAATCCCAGCAACCACATGGTGGCTCACAACCATCTGTAATGGGATCTGATGCCCTCTTCTGGTGTTTCTGAAGACAGCTACAGTGTATTCATTAAAAATAAATGAATGAAGCCGGGCGTGGTGGCGCACGCCTGTAATCCCAGCACTTGGGAGGCAGAGGCAGGCGGATTTCTGAGTTCGAGACCAGCCTGGTCTACAGAGTGAGTGCCAGGACAGCCAGGACTACACGGAGAAACCCTGTCTCAAAAAACCAAAAAAATAAAAAATAAAAAAAAAATAAATGAATGAATGAATGAATGAATGAATCTCTAAAACAAAACAAAGCTATGAGGACACAAGCCTTTAACCCCAGGGCTTGCAAGGCAGAGGCAGAAGGATATGAGTTGGAGGTCACTCTGGTCTACACAGTGAAACCTTGTCTCAATAAATAGCTTCTTTGCTAAGAAGGGTTAGTGGTGGTACCTGAGGGGTGGAGGGAACTTGCTGCGCCCACAGCCTGCGTGGGGTGGGGAGTGAGTGAGTGTGGGGCTGCCTGGCTTTCAAGAAAGACAGGAGACCAAGGGCGGGTGAAGGGAGAGAGCTTCTGCTCAGACCCATGCGGAACAAAGGTTGGATGCTGCAGGGGGAGAGGGCCCCGGGGAGGGGCAGTCCTGGCCCTGTGGCGGGGATACATTGTTCCAAACAGACTGTTCCCGCCAGCTGACTTCACTCACCGCAACACTGAGCAGAGGTGAAGTCCTGTGTGCTCTGACTCCGCCCACACGGTGCCCTCAGCGGCCACAGTACTGCATTTGAGGCATCGGATCATGGGACACCCAAGGGTCACTGGGGCTGAACATGCCCTGGGTTTGCACAAACGTGTAAAGAAATGTCATCAGCCAGGTGGTGATGGTGCACTCCTGGAGGCAGAGGCAGGTGGATCTCTGTGAGTTCTAGGCTAGCCTGGTCTACAGAGTGAGTTCCAAGACAGCCAGGGCTACACAGAGAAACCCTGTGTCAAAACAAAAATAAAAACAAAACAAAAAAGAAAGGTCATCACGTGGGCACCATTTACACCTGTTTCCCTGTGAACATCCGTGCTCAGCTTGCTGACTCTGCCCTCGATTCTTCATCACGCTTCACGTGTGTGTGTGTGTGTGTGTGTGTGTGTGTGTGTGTGTGGTGACAGATTGGTCCCAGGGCTTCATAGATGCCAGGAAATCACCTCACCTCTGAGCTGCACCCGCGGCGCAGTATTCCTGTCTGAAACCTCTCTGTCCTCCCTCAGCTCCGCTTCGCCCTCCAGCAGATGGTCCCTGGAAGCACCAGGCTCACACGCTGGCTTGTAAACCCCTGGGAAAGCAAGGGCAGGAGCGAGAACCCTCTTCTCTCCGTGCTCCCTAGGGCTCCGGGCTGTTTCTGCTCAGCTACCCATCTCTGTAAGCTTTAGCCCCTCACACAAGGGCAGGAAATCAGGTGCCTGGGCAGACAGAGGCCACTCCAGCTTAAGCACATGGCTTCAGCCTGTGTTCCTCATTCAGCAACTGAGACCAACTTGGAGATTCCAGAGAAGAGGGAAGGACTTCCTGGCTCCACCTAGAAGCTGATGTGTAAGGATTGTGGATGGCATTAAAGTTGATAATTTACTTGGTAGAGTGAACCTTTAACTTGGAAGGTAGGAGGCTAGCCTAGTCTACATAATGAGTTCTAGGCCATTGACAATACTGGGGCTTGGAGAGATGGTTAAGAGCACTGGCTGCTTTTCGGAAACAGTCCGAATGCACATAGCTGCTCATGACTCAGTAACTCCAGTTCCAGGAGATGCAGTGCCCTCTTCTGGCCTCCGTAGGCACTGCATATATATGCTGCAGATATATGTGTGCATACATATATATGTGTTGTATACATATATATGTGTGTATGCACATATGTGTATATATACATACACACACACACACACACACACACACACACATATATATATATATATGCAGGCAAACCCTCACACAAGTTTTAATAAAAAACAGAGATCTAAGTGCTATAGATCTCTGAGCTTACCCAGGGTACTAGGACACAGGGCAGGATACCTCTCCAGCAAGGGACCCTAGGAAGGTTGGAAGAGGGGGCATCGAGAGAGAGAGAGAGAGCCGGGCAGTGGTGGCGCACGCCTTTAATCCCAGCACTTGGGAGGCAGAGGCAGGCAGATTTCTGAGTTCGAGGCCAGCCTGGTCTACAGAGTGAGTTCCAGGACAGCCAGGGCTACACAGAGAAACCCTGTCTCGAAAAACCAAAAAAAAGAGAGAGAGAGAGAGAGAGAGAGAGAGAGAGAGAGAGAGAGAGATGCCGGGTGTGGTGGCACACACGCCTTTAATCCCAGCACTTGGGAGGCAGAGGCAGGTGGATTTCTGAGTTCGAGGACAGCCTGGTCTACAAAGTGAGTTCCAGGACAGCCAGGGCTACACAGAGAAACCCTGTCTCAAAAAACCAAAAGAGAGAGAGAGAGAGAGAGAGAGAGAGTGTGTGTGTGTGTGTGTGTGTGTGTGTGTGTGTGTGTGTGTGTGTGTGCATGTGTGTGTGTGTTTATGAGGGCATTCTGGACTTCAGCTGAAGAATAGGACAAGAGTCCTCTACAGGAATCAGATGGTAACTGTGTAGAGTGGCAAACTGTAAGGGTTATATCGTAGGTGTCCCACTACTTAAGATTTCCTGCTGTAAAATTTGGCCATTTGCAGGGCTGGAAGGATGGCACGTCATTGACTACCCTCCCAGAGAACCCAGGAGTTCAGTTCCCAGCATCCAGATGGTGGTTCACAACCAGCTGTAACTCCAGTCTGAGGGGACTCAATACCCTCTTCTCTTCTGGTCTCCAAGGAAACACATGCAGGCAAACACACATTCACTTAAAATAAAAATAATCACTTTCAACATTTTTTTAAAAAAGTGAAATGTGGCCATTAATTTGAGAAGGCATTTTTATTAACCAACACTTAAATATAATTGCTATAAATTTGAGAACACCAGGCAGTGGTGGAGTACGCCTTTAATCCCATCGCTTGGGAGGCAGAGGCAGGCTGATTTCTGAGTTTGAGGCCAGCCTGGTCTACAGAGTGAGTTCTGGGACAGCCAGGGCTACACAGAGAAACCCTGTCTCCAAACACACACACACACACACACACACACACACACACACACACACACAACTGGGCATATGGTTTAGGCCTGTAGTCCCAGCACATGGCTAATTTAAGGCAAGAAACTCATAAATTTGAAGTCAGTCCTGCTAGCGAACTCTAGGCAAGACTGGGCTAAGAGTAAGATTCTGCCTCAAAACGAAACAAAATAACAAAATATAAGCCTGGTGGTGATGGTGGCCTACACCTTTAATCCCAGCACTTGAAGGCAGGTGGATCTCTGAGTTCCAGTTCAGCCTGGTCTACATAGAGAGTTCCAGAGCAGCCAGGACTACACAGAGAAAAAAACGTGTCCAAAAAAAGAGGCCAGGGGTAGTGCAAGTGGATGGCTTAGAGGAACCGGCACCCCAGACACACATGGACCCACAGCAGTTGTGACAGCATGCACCAGACCTGTGCAAGCTCAAATCTCCAGACAAAAGCCCAGCATGCAGGAGCGGGGGTGGGGGTGGGGTGGATTGGAAAGGAAAAAAAGGAAGAAAACTCTCGGTTGGGAGGGGAGGGAGAGAGAGATGGGGTGTTGAGTGTAACCAACACACCAACACGGTACATACAATTCTCAAAGCATTAAATGTGCTTTTTACAAATTAAAAAACGTAATAGGCATTAATGGGAAAATAACATGACTTAAAGTACCACCGAGGGGAAGGGCTACCAACATCCGAGCCCCAGACCTCTACCTAGAAAATGAGCCCTCTTCACGAGACAAGCTGTTCCTTCCAGTGCGATTTCAGCTGAGCGAGTTGCAGTGTGCCTTAGAAACCGTCAGCAGAAGGCGGGGTATTTTACACTCCTGTTTTAAAAAGCAAAGCTGTTCAAAATAGATCAGCAAACGCAAAACTTGGTCACACCACTTCCCACATGACTTCCCCGTTAACAGGAAGTCTGGAATATCTGCTGCAAGTTTACAGGAAGGGCAAGGGCGGCAGATGGCGCCTGGGCCTGGCTGCTCTCCTGCAGGTTGGAAGCCTCAGTGCCCGGCACTAGGCCTCAGAAGCTGCTACTCCTTGTACTGGCTGGTTCTGTGTGTCAACTTGACACAGGCTGGAGTTATCACAGAGAAAGGAGCCTCCCTTGAGGAAATGCCTCCATGAGATCCAACTGTGGGGCATTTTCTCAATTAGTGATCAAGTGGGGAGGCCCCTTGTGGGTGGTACCATCTCTGGGCTGGCATTCTTGGGTTCTCTAAGAGAGCAGGCTGGGCAAGCCAGGGGAAGCAAGCCAGTAAGGAACATCCCTCCATGGCCTCTGCATCAGCTCCTGCTTCCTGACCTGCTTGAGTTCCAGTCCTGACTTCCTTTGGTGATGAACAGCTGTGTGGAAGTGTAAGCTGAATAAATTCTTTCCTCCCCAACTTGCTTCTTGGTCATGACATTTTGTGTAGGAATAGAAACCTGACTAAGACACTCCTCAAAGAGGCCTTGGCTTTCAGGGCTAGTGGGATGCACAGCCTTATTTCTGGGATGAGAGGTTAAGGTTCAGTACAATGAGAAAAGCCAAGAAGCAGGGCTTCTCTGTTCATAGGACTAGGAGTGTCCTGGAGGCCATGCCAGAGACCTGACCTGTCACTCTCATTAGTCACTGAAGCTTCAGCATCTGGAAGAGCCTGGGCCAAAGACACTGAAACTGGAGCCACCCTGAGGCCACCCAGGGTTCTGGGTGCTGCTCTAGTCAAAGACGCTGAGGCCTGGACCAGGCTTCCCTGCATAGCATCAGTATAAGTAATGGCTCATGTCCAGACTTCCTGTTATGACTGTCTATGCCACCCCAGGGTGCCTGAGTGCCTCAGGACCACACCAGTTCCCTTCCGGGGTGCCTATGAACAGAAGAAATGTAGCATCTTGAAGCACAGTGCAGCACAGAGGACAGCCACAGTTATGCTTTTGAGAATGTAGCTGTTGCTTTCAGTATCTACGTGTTTTGCCTGCATGTACTTTCTGTGCCGTGTGTGTGTGTATGTGTGTGTGTGTGTGTGTCTGTGCCCTCAGAGGTCAGAAGAGGGCCTCAGACCCCCTGGAATTGGAGTCAGAGGTGGTTGTGCTAGGAATTGAACCTAGGTTCTCAGGAAGAGCAGCCAGTGCTCTTAACTGCTGGGTCTTCTCTCCAGCCCATTTTGAGACTTTTAAGGCAACCACACAATGTAAATATAAGAAATATTGAGATTTATCAAGGAAGCATTTTGTAGGGAGACCATTATAAAACATGTCACTGAGACAGTCTTTATGTTACAGATATAACATGTTATAGACGTTACATATATGTTGTATATGTTATATATGTTAAAAGTCCACAAGCTGGTGACACATGCCTACCACTCCAGCATTCTGGAGACAGAGGCACCATGAGAATGACAAGCTCAAGGGCAGTGCAGGCCCTCCAGACCTACACAGAAAGACCATGTGTCAGAAGCTAATGCTTCAGTCTGGAGAGACAGCCCAGCAGGAATGACCGCTGGTCCTGGATGTAGTGGTGTACCTCTGTAATCCATCGCCCCTACAGCAAGATGGGAGGCAGAAGCATGAGAAGCAACTGGGGGGAGGGGCGCGGGGGCTGGCAGGACCAGTGCATGGAGCACAGTGCAGGGGAGACTCAGGCTCAACAAGGTGGAAGGAGAGAACCAGCTCCCAAAAGCTGACCTCTGACTTCCTTATAAATGCCCCTGTATAAAGCCTGCACCCCTCCCACATCTCACACACACACACCTTAAAATAAAATATAAAAGCCCCACCCCTAAACGCCAAAACGTCTACAGTAATACTTTATTAGACTGTGCCTATAACAACTGGAGAGATGGCTCAGCAGTTAAGAGCACTGGCTGCTCTTCCGGAGGTCCTGAGTTCAAATCCCAGCAACCACATGATGGCTCACAACCATCTGTAATGGGATCCGATGCCCTCTTCTGGGGTGTCTGAAGACAGCTACAGTGTACTCATATACATAAAATAAATAAATAAGATCTTTAAAAGAAAAAAAATCTTGGAAAAAAAAAAAGAATGTGCCTATAAAAGAGACTCTCCTTGACTTTTAAAAACAAAATAAATTTTATAGTCAACATAACTGCAATTACAATTTGTTTGCACATATTTGTGATCTAACAGAACGTTTACCAGACTTTACGAATCCACGTCCTCCAGGATGGCTCACACACACATACACATGCACACACCTTCAAAAGTCCAAGAAAAGCCAGGTGTGGTGACACACACCTTTGGACCCCGCGGTCAGGAAGCAGAGACAGGGATCTCTGTGAGTCAGAGGCCAGCCTGGGCTATACAGTGAGACCCTGTCTTTAAACAAAAACAGTCTATCATTTCTTAGCATGCTACTGAGCGCTCTTACAGGATCGGGCTCAAGTGTTGGGTATATAAACCCAGGACAGTAGAGGCCACGGACACAAACCTCACACAGACCTGTCATGATGGAACTCTGTTCTGTTGATCCTGGGGCCTTCCTTGCCCCGTGGCCCACATCAGGACAGTCCGAGGACACCCGACTAGGAGCAGTCCAGGCTAGGAGGCGAATGTGTGCTCTTCGCAGATTCACAGTCCTGGGTGCTGCCCCCTGCTGCCAACTCTCCTCCCAAAGCCAGGCCTTGTCCTGAGGAAGAGCTCCTCTGCGCTCTCCTCTTACACACTGAGGGAGGGAGCGCCTGACAAGGCAGTCAGCGGGGGAAGGAGCTTGGGTTTTCAAGGGTTCGGTCCATCACAGGGGAGGACACAGCACCGCTGGGCAGTTCACACCGTGGCGGCCAGGAAGCGGAGAGAGCCGGGAAGGAAGCGGTTGGCACAAACCACCCCTCCCCCAGCCGTCTACTTTCTGCCCCTTCTCCCAAACGTTTGTTTCTGGAACCCCTCAAGACAGTACTGGCAGCTGGGGGCCACGAAGGTGCTCCCTGTCCTGAGAGCAGATCGCAAGGTCTGGGCTGTGAGCCATGTCTTCCCACCAGCCTTGGTCCTCTGAGGAACGTGGTTGTTTTGAGGCTTCGTGCCTAACATCACGCAAAGGTCCAACCCAGAGGCCAGAGAGGTCGTCAGCTGGTCTTGGTGAGTCTGCAGATCTGGGACAGATCGTCTTAGACTTCCTGTCTGGCTTCAGGCAGTCATATCAGCTCATGTGAAGCCCATCCTGGAAGACAGACAGACAGACAGACAGACAGACACACACACACACACACACACACACACACACACACACACCAACTTTCAAAAGGAAAAGGTAGCAGGTGATAGCTCTGGCGTTCAACCCAAGTCCCTGTCACCTACTTGAGGTCACTATAAAGAGCCTGCCAAGTCCCCGCCTGTCTAGCAGCTTCTGCAGAGACAGCTGCTGACATGACACTTGGCCACAGTCCCTGGCCCCCAGCTGTGGGGACTGGGGAGTCTGTTTGCAAATGCCCCTGGCTCTAATGCTACCTAAAGCAACATAGTCTCTTTCCCTGATACACGAGGCTTGGTGGCTGGCGCCCTGAGGACCAATGGCACCTTCTACAACGTATACACTTGGACTGGTCCGCAAGCCGCCAGTGAGGGGCGGAGCCCACTTGCTCACCAGTGGCAGCACCCCTGTTATAGGTGGCGACTCTGCGACAAAAGAGCAGAGCCCTGGCGACGTGGCTCTGCACAGGTCTGGCCAGGTCCAACATAAGCTGCACGCGGGCGACATCAGCTTCTTGTTACTGACCAGGACTGCAGCCGTCGGCGTAGAGGACGGTCACAGTCCAAGAGACTCCAGTCCAGCACGCTGCCTCACTATCGTCAGGCAGCTGGCGAGGGAGCACGTGGCAGAGGACACTGACGACCTCGTAGAAGGGGGACAGAGTGGGGGAGGGGCTGGACTCCTACTAGCCGCTTCCAGGGAATGCCCTATGACCCACTACCCCATGTAGGCCCCAGTAGGTTCCACCACCTCCCCCACAGAGCCGTCACCAGGAACCTAAGCCCTCAGCATCCAAGCCTTCGGGAGACATGTGAGATCTGAACCATAATGGCGACTAGGAGCCCACCTCACCACACACATTTCTGTGTTCGCTCTGTTCTCAGAGGCACCTTTAACCATGGTGACGATGGCTGCTGTGCAGTGCCTTTGGGCGCTGAGGGGGTCACTCACTGTAGAATGATGACATCATTCTGATCACGAAGATGCCGGACCCACTGTTTGCCTTCACTGTGGTCAGGGCTGAGGACCCTCCCCCCACCAGGGCTGAGGACCCTCCACCCCCCACCAGGACCAAGGACCCCCACACACACACCCCACCAGGGCCAAGGACCCCCCCCATACCCCACCAGGGCCGAGGACCCTCCCACACCCCAACAGGGCCAAGGACCCACACACATACCCCACTAGGGCCGATGACCCCTCACACCCCACCAGGGCCGAGGACCCCTCCACACACCCCACCAGGGCCGAGGACCCTCCCACACACCTCACCAGGGCCGAGGACCCCCCCACACCCCACCAGGGCCGAGGACCCTCCCACACACCCCACCAGGGCCAAGGAACCCCACACACATACACACCCCACCAGGGTCGAGGAACCCCGCCCCCCCACCAGGGCCAGCTGAAGGTTTACTCCCCACATGCACTGGTTTAAATTCTACCTTTATTCACATTTTTACATTGCTATATTCTGAACTGATGTAATTCGAAATACAGACAATAAGTGTACAGTATGTTGATGAGGCCAAGCCAGGTGGGGATGCACAGTCAGGAAAGGTCTGGGCACGGCCATGGGACTTGTGCTCACTCAGGTTCCAGGGCCTCAGAAGTGGAACCTGGTGCTGAGTCCGGCTCGGCGGCTCCTCCTAGCTGCTCGTCCTCTTTGGCCTCTGCCTCAGCTTGCTCCACAGCCTCTCCAGGGCCACCTTCCCCATGAAGAAGGTGATGGCAAAGTTACGCCTGTACCAGTCTCTACAGAGAAAGAGAGGACCCCAGTCAACTGCAGTGTTACCTGACTCCCCAGCAGGCTATAGGACGGAAGGACGCACGCACGCACGCACAGTTTCCCTATGTATAGAGAGAGCTCTAATCTTCCCCTGGCCTTTCCTAGCAGATTCCTAGGACCCTCTGGGAAGCCAGCAGCAGCCCGGGACAGGCAGTGTATAGATGGAACAGCCTACCAGGCTTTCTAGGGACCTGGGGTGGGGTGGGGAGTGTCCTGCTTTAGTCTAAGTTGTACGAGACAAAGCATTCCACAGAAGGAAGCTGAGTGTCACAGTGCTCTAAATCCCTTCTCCTGGGTGACAGGTCTCTGATCCTCTCACACACACCCTGGTGGAATCTGTACAGAGAATACACGGGCTACTGCCTACAAGTCCTCAGTGGAGGCCCGCCCACTGGGGGCAGCGCGAGCCTCCCGAGGGCCCAGCACACACCGGGCCTGCAGGGGGCAGCCGTGAGCTGAGTCCTTGAGCTCACAACTGCACACACAGCACACATTCCACACTCTGCTCCTTCCAAAGCTCACCCAGCCTCCAAAGCCACCAGGTTCTCTGAGACCTCGACACTCTGGCCACACCCAGCCCTGTCACTCTACATTTTAATGCAAATCTCAAGGGGCATCTTAACTGCTTTATCAGCTATAACAAAAAACTAAAATCTCTTTTAAAAACTCAGATTTATCAAAAGCCAGGCGTGGTGGCACAAGCCTGTAGTCCCAGCACTTGGGAGGCAGAGGCAGGCGGATTTCTTGAGTTCGAGGCCAGCCTGGTCTACAGAGTGAGTTCCAGGACAGCCAGGACTACACAGAGAAACCCTGTCCCAAAAAAACCCACAAAAAATAAAAAATAAAAAATAAATAAAAGAGCCAATCCCAGTAATACCTACTTGTTATTTTTCTATCACTCCTGAGACAGAACCCTGGTCTACATAGCAAAAAAAAAAGACAAAAGCAAAAACCACTAATCTGACAGGATACAGGATGATCAGCTAACCCAGACACACCCATCTCATCTCCATTAGACAGCTGTCACAGGAGCTCCGGACTGGGCGCTCAGTAGAATGGCTCCTGGTACTGAGACTGAGCCGACATCAGGTTCTCAGGCCGGCCCCACATAAACACAGCCCTGACTTTGGCCTACAAGCTGGTGCGTGGATTTGGAAACCCAACCACACTCGGGCCCCAGTCTCATGAAAACAGCTGCAGGCGTGGGCTGTCCCTCTGTCTGAGGCACACCGGGCGGCCCCACTGTGTAAGCTGGGACAGGCTCAGGCCTCAGGGGTGGCGCCTTCATCAGTCACCATCCAATCCCCACAGCTTTTGCTGACCAGTGGTTTTAGCCAGGGATAATGAGATGACGAGTGTCTAGACGTCTGTGGCCATCAGGGACATGACTGCATCACTCTTCCTTTTTCCTTTTCCTTTTTCCTTTTTTTTCTTTTTCCTTTTTCCTTCCCTTCCTTCCTTCCTTCCTTCCTTCCTTCCTTCCTTCCTTCCTTTCTTTCTTTCTTTCTTTCTTTCTTTTTGAGACAGGGTTTCTCTGTGTAGTCCTGGCTGTCCTGGAACTCACTCTGTAGACCAGGCTGGCCTCGAACTCAGAAATCTGCCTGCCTCTGCCTCCCAAGTGCTGGGATTACAGGCGTGTGCCACCACGCCCGGCTTACTAAACTTTTTTAATGGGACTGCTACTAGATCCCTCTTGTTTTGTTTTGTTTTTGTTTTTGTTTTTTCGAGACAGAGTTTCTCTGTGTAGCCCTGGCTGTCCTGGAACTCACTCTGTAGACCAGGCTGGCCTCGAACTCAGAAATCCGCCTGCCTCTGCCTCCCAAGTGCTGGGATTACAGGCGTGCGCCACCACTGCCCAGCCCTAGATCCCTCTTATAGCCAAACTGCGATGATAACTCTGCCAGTCTCCCAAGTGTCACAAGTTAACTGCTCTTAGATGGCAACCAGACTTTCTCCTACTCAGAGCACATTCCAAGAGGTTGTAAAACAACCAAAGGTCATAAAAAGGGAACTAGGATTTATTGTAGGTGTTAGGACAGAAGGTAAAATATTGACTGGGTTTATCTATCCAAAACTTCACTTATAACTTAGTGATGGTTTGAAACTTTCTACGAACCTGTAGAGAGGACAAATGACAGCTAGGTAATTCCTCCTAATGGATATGCATGTGAACATTCTGTAATTCCTCCTAATGGATATGCATGTGAACATTCTGTAATTACTCCTAATGGACATGCATGTGAACATTCTCTGTTGTAAACTTCTATTTCAATCTAGGACTTGGTTTTTTGTGTGAACTTATGATGAACTTTGTAACATGTGATCATGCATTCTGAAAGACGTTTAAGGGCTGAGGACAAAGAGAAGTCAGATGATAAGAATTGAGTGAGAGGAACAGAGCTGAGAGAAGAACTTAACTGAGGAGAAGTTTTCAGTCAGAAGAGAACAAGATTAGAAGGAGAATGCAGAGTGGAATAACTTAAAAACTATAGGTAACATAAAATAACAATGTGCAGGAGGCAGAGGGAAAGAGGAAAAAAGAAGATGTTGCAGAGAGCAGGAGCAGGCAGGCTTCTCCTTGCCATGGGACAGGACAGGTCCCATGGTAAGGACAAAGCAGGCTTAGTCTTATTAAGAGAAACAAAGTCTTTTTCTTACAAACATGGATTTAATTCATTTAGCATCGAAAGGGTGGAAGCTTTTTCTTTCTCAATGCAATAAATATTGTAGTCCATTTTTCATCCAGAATGAGTGAGTTCTTTCTGCACCGGTGCTTGGTCTTTTGCTCCATATGCATATGTAAGTATGGATGTGTGTGTAAGTATGTAATTGTGAGAATGTATGCTTGTGTGTAAGTATGAAATTGTGAGAATGCATGCAAGCTGGGCCCAGCTGACTGAGTGAAAATATGTACGAAGCTGTATGTATGAATTTATGTGATTATGCATATTCACATATGTAGAAATTTTTCTGCCTGCAAGTGTTATTCTCTTCTCCAGGTTCATTAGAAGTTTATTGCTCCTAACTTCCCCCTAGACTGACAAGCAAGAGGCATCTGGACAATAGGGAAAAGGCTCTAGCAATTAACCCTTTACTTAATCCCCTGCTGTTTTAGGATGAGGTGTTAAATGCCTGAGACTGCAGTGTGGTCCGCAACACCAGAGGAACACAGAAGGCAGGTCAGCTATGTTAGCCTAGTAATTTAGATTTAGATAAGTAAACCTTTTTTTTTTTTTTTTTTTTTTTTTGTGGTTTTTCGAGACAGGGTTTCTCTGAGTAGTCCTGGCTGTCTTGGAACTCACTCTGTAGACCAGGCTGGCCTCGAACTCAGAAATCCACCTGCCTCTGCCTCCCAAGTGCTGGGATTAAAGGCGTGCGCCACCACCGCCCGGCTAAGTAAACCTTTTATTATACAGCAACCCTAAACTTTCCATAAGACAAAGTCTTACCCCTGCCTACGCTCTTCCCCCCTCTGCTGCCTCAAGAAGGACCAAGAAAGCCAGGGTGTGGTGGCGCACACCTGTAATCCCAGCACTTGGGAGGCAGAGGCAGGCGGATTTCTGAGTTCGAGGCCAGCCTGGTCTACAGAGTGAGTTCCAGGACAGCCAGGACTACACAGAGAAACCCTGTCTCGAAAAACTAAGGAAAAAAAAAAAGGACCAAGAAGACACACCTCTGCTGGGGCTGGCTCCCGGCAGGGCAGTGCTGACTGTCTGGAACTTGCTCTGTAGACTAGGCTGGCTTCAAACTCACAGAGATCCACCTGCCCATGCCTCCTGAGTGATGGGATTAAAGGTATGTGCTGCCACCAGCAAGCCTGAGTGTCCTTTTGTGTGGTCACCTTTAAATACTATTGGCCCAGGGGCAGGGAAGCTTTTCCACACGAGCCATACATAATAACCAGAAGAGCCCCAGAGCTTTCCTGAGTGCTCGCACAGGCATGTGTGTGCAGTGATATTTTGTAATCCTCTGTGTGTAGTGCATAGGAGGGTGACTCACCCTGCATTTCAGGCTCCTTGCTGGTCCCTGTATGGCTCTCCTGTGGCCCTTGATCTCTACTGACCGAGGGTCCTGACTGACTCCATATTTCCAAAGAAAGATACTTAAGGGACGTCGTCAGGACCTACTCGCTGATGTAAGTCCCGGAGGCACTGTGGATATCATGCACACATACTGAAGCTGACAAATTTAGTTAAAACTGCAAAAAGTGTGCCCTACAAAAGCGTGCAACTTCACTTCCACTGGAACATTAAAGCTGCTAAACAATGGTAAAAAAACAAAAAAAAAAACAAAAAACCAGATGTGCTAGGTGAGCCGTACAGATGTGGGTGTGCTAGGTGACCTCAGGGAAGGTGAGAAAGCTTACCGGTTATAGCACATGTGCTTCTGGAAATTCTTACTCAGAAATTCCTTATAGAAGTCGGCCATCTCCTCTGCATCCAGCGTTGCTCTTTGGCCTAGAAGGAAGTCACAAGTAAGCATAACACGGGAGAAGCTGGCAGTGCCAACACCCACTTAGAACCCAGCAATGTGGCTAAAAATAGAAGGATCAAAGTTTGAGGCCAGCCTTAATATAGGAGATCCTGTCTTAAAAATCCAAAACCAAGCCAGGTGGTGGTGCACGCCTGTAATCCCAACACTTAGGAGGAAGAGGCAGGTGGATCTCTGTGAGTTCGAGGCCAGCCTGGTTTACAGAGTCAGTTCCAGGACAGTTGGGGTACACAGAGAAACATTGTCTCGAAACACCACCACCACCACCACCACCATCACCAAAAAAAAAAAAAAACAAGCCAGGCGTGATGGCGCACGCCTGTAATCCCAGCACTTGGAAGGCATAGGCAGGCGGATTTCTGAGTTCGAGGCCAGCCTGGTCTACAGAGTGAGTTCCAGGACAGCCGGAGCTACACAAAGAAACCCTGTCTCGAAAAACCAAAACAAAAAACAAAAAAACAAAAAACAAACAAACAAACACCAAGGGACTGTACATGGCTCAGTGGCTAAAGACACTCGCTGCCAAGCCTGAAGACCTGAATTGAGTCCCTGAGATCCAGAAGGTAAAAGGAGAGAAGCAACTCTCACATTAGTTGTCCTCTGACCCCACAGGCCGTCCTAGAACTCACACTATAACGCAGGTGGCCCCAAACACACATAGATCCACCCGCCTTTGCCTCCCAAGGCAAGTGCCAACATGCCCAGCTAAAGATTCTATTTCAATTGTGTGTGTGTGTGTGTGTGTGTGTGTAAGTTTGTGCACAGTGGGTAGGTGCAGGGCCTGCAGACCAGCAAGTATCAGGTGGCCTGAAAACTGTAGCTGCAGGCAGCTGTGAGCCACTTGACATGGCTGCTGGGAACCAACCCTGGGTCTTCTGTTACCACAGTAAAGCTCCTAACCTCTGAGCTACCGCCCAGCCACCATGGGAGTGGCTTCAGCACTGCCTGTGTTTGTTCTGTGTGGGATGCTCTGCCTGCATTGTACGCTTGTGCGTCCCTGCGTGCCCGGTGCCCACAAGCCCCTGGAGGCAGAGCTACGGATGGCTGGGCCCGGTGTGGGAGCGGGCGGAGTCCTAGGTGCTCCGAGAGCCGAGTGCTTAGCTGCTGAGCCATCTCCCTAGCCAGATTTCTGTTGTTCTGTTTTTTGTTTTTTTAAAGACTTATTTATTATATGTAAGTACACTATAGACCAGAAGAGGGTGTCAGATCTCATTCCAGATGGTTGTGAGCCACCATGTGGTTGCTGGGATTTGAACGCAGGACCTTTGGAAGAGCAGTCAGTGCTCTTAATCACAGTGCCATCTCTCCAGCCCCTGTTGTTCTGCTTTTTTAGTGTTAAAAAGAAAAAGAAGAGCCGGTCGTGGTGGCGCACGCCTGTAATCCCAGCACTTGGGAGGCAGAGGCAGGTGGATTTCTGAGTTCGAGGCCAGCCTGGTCTACAGAGTGAGTTCCAGGACAGCCAGGACTACACAGAGAAAACCTGTCTCAAAAAACCAAAAAAAAAAAAAAAAAAGAAAGAAAGAAAGAAAAAGAAAAGAAGAAAACAAAAGAACAGGCCTGGTTAGCGTCTGCTGACCCAGCATCCCACAGGTCAGGAAGCAGGAGGAGCATAAATTCAAGGTCACTCCAGGCTACCAGAGATACTGTCTCAAAGTAAACAAAACAAAGGCTGGGGAGATGGCCCAGCAGTTAAGAGTCCTGGGTCAGTTCCTGGAACTCACAGGAAGGCTCACAACTCTAGGGAATCCGACGCCCTCCCTTTTCTGGTCTCTGAGTGCATCAGGTATGTACACAGCAAACATACATACATACAAAACACTCATACACATAAAACTAAATTATATGTGTGTGGTAGGTGTGTAAAGAGTTAATACATTCAATAAACTTACAGAAGATCAACACATCAATGCTAACTTGTAGCCAGGGATGTGGTGGCGCATGCCTGTAACCCCAGCACTTGGGAGGCAGAGGCAGATGGATCTCTGAGTTCCAGGCCAGCCTGGTCTACAGAGTGAGTTCCAGGACACCCTGAGCTACATAGAGAAACCTTATCTCAAGAAAACAAAATAAAAACCACCACCAAAAAGAGGACACTGCCCTCCAACTAGGAGACTCAGCATAGCTCTGTCAGCACTGCAGCTGGCTTTCCCAGCTCCAGCGCAGGGCTTTTGTTTACAAAGAAGTTAACAGCTCAAACGTGGGTTGGCAATCAGAAGGTCGAGGCAGGCAATCTCAATGAGTTCCAGGCCAGCCTCGGTTTCATAGGAAGAGCCTGGTCTCCAAAGCTAAACAAAAGAAGCAAGAAGGCTTGAATTTCTGTTTCCAAACTTGGAGCTGCAGGGCACCATGCAGCACCGTCACAGACACAGATCACTAGACAGAACTTGGGCCCAGAAATAAATTTCAACACACTGCTCACAGCAGTCAGCACATCCTTGGGGAAGGTGACCTTGTGCTCTGAGTCAATTGGGGACAGTGGACCTAGGGCAGGTGACCCCATGCTCCCCTCTGGCCGGTAGCACCCATCCTCAGGGATAATCTACGAATAAAACTCAACAGCTCTCGAGTGTCACTGGTCCAGAGACCGGTCTCAGCTAACGAACTGGGCGATGGCAGGGGATGAGACAGCCACCGTGGTAGCAGTGGGTGCACATGGGAAGTGGGAAGGGGCATCCTGACTCAGAAGCTGAAAACCTAACACCAACCACCTTGTGAGCTGCCCTCTTCTCCACTGGGTGGGGTGCTATGCTAACACCTCCAGCAGACCTGCCTCTGGCTGAGACTCCTGCCTGCTAGTACAGAGACAGGGGCACTAAAGGGGGGAGAGCGGTCAGGCAAGCACACACCCACAGAACAGACAGAAACTCAGAGCTGTCACAGCATGACAGAAACAAGTAGATCCTCCTCCTCTAGCCCCACTCCCACCCTCCCACCAACCCCGCCTGGGCGGCCCTCTGCTGAGGATGAGACGAAGAGGAGGGATGAGGATGGAGGATGGAGTCAAGACGGAAGAGGCGGGGGCTGGAGAGATGGCTCAGCTGGTTAAGAGAACGGACTTGTTCTTCTGAAGGTCCTGATTTCAAATCCCAGCAACCACATGGTGGCCCACAACCGTTTGTAATGGGATCTGACGCCCTCTTGTGGAATATCAGAAGACAGCTACAGTGTACTTACATACAATAAATAAATTAAAAAAAAAAAAAAAAGGAAGAGGGCACTGGGAGGGAGGAGACGGGAGGAAGGAGGGGCCAGGCTAGAATTCAGTCCAGAGAAGCTTTCAGGGTTTCAGGGTGGCAACACAGCTGACCTTGGAGGAGGAGCTCCCTCTGCCCTAGCAGCATCTCTGGGCCTTTCATAACAAGGGAGGGACTGTCGAAACAGGAAACCCGTTCCCCTGGCAACAGCAGCACAAGCTGTTTCTCTGTTGGCCGTGTCCTCCCTACACTCAGACAGCCCCGCCTTCAGAGCCCCTCGGATTCTTGGCAGTAGTTGGAGAGGTGACAGGGCTCGGGTGGGCTTGCTGCTGCAGTGCACAGTGAACTGCAGGGTGGAAGGAGGCACGGCTGTCCACACCTAAGGCTCCTTCCCCAAGGAGCTCTCAGCCAGGGTCACCTCACCCAGGACCAGACAGCAGGACCCATCAGCGCCTGCCAAGTTAACTCTTGTTCCCTGCCTCCATCTCTCTGCCTCTTACTACTGAACATAAAGCTAACTGGAGCAGGGAGGAGGGTAAAGAGAAGGGCTGGGGACAGGAGGGAGAAGGGGAAGGAGTCTTAATGGAGGACGGAGAGGGAAAACTCATTACATGACGTCATGACTGAACATGTGTGGGTGTCTCACGGATGCCATCTGAGAAAGTGGATCTGTCTCCACGGCTCCCTCTTTTCTGGATGCACAAAGAAAGGGAAGGGGGAGGGGGAGGAGAGGGAGAGGGGGGAGGGGAGGAGAGGGAGAGGGGGGAGGGGAGGAGAGGGAGAGGGAGAGGGAGGAGAGGGAGAGGGAGAGGGAGAGGGAGAGGGGAGGGGAAGGGAGGGGAAGGGAAGGGAAGGGAAGGGAAGGGAAGGGAAGGGATGACCCCCTCCTGACACTGCTGTCTACATGCAATCAGGGCTTCCTGCTTCCTGCACCTGAAGTCAGTGAATTCCCCAAACCCGCAGCAGAACCTGCAGAACATGCAGCCAGCAGGCAGCCAGCCGCTCTAGCTGGTCTGCAATCCCTGGGCTCCTAGACGTCCCCACTCTGCAATTAAAGAAGGCCTGTAAGGAACACTTGCTGAGCTCGCGGTCCACGGCCACCGCTTGCTTCCCTCTAGGGAGTGGGTGGGGATTTCGGGCCACCAGCAGCTACCAAAGCAACTCCGTCAGGACTGAGTGATCAAGGAACCTTTCCTACGAACTCAGAAAGCACAGATACCTCGCTGCTTGAGATGCCCTGACTGTTTAAAGCCAGAGTTTCCTCCCTACACACGCAGTCACTCGTCCACAGGTCTTGTTATTAAGGCAAATTCCTTGCAGCCTGTTTAAAAGTCCGCATGTCGTGTCCTCTCGGCTACAAACTCCACCAATCTGTTATTCTGTCATGAGCTCTGTGTTTCCTGGACATTGTCTGGCCACCCCTCCGGGCCGCCTTCATCCTGTGTCCCCATGGCAGCAGCCAGGCTCATTCAGCACAGCCCCATCTGTCTGCTGAGCCAGGCCCGCAGGGCATGGCGGGAAGGCGGCCTGAGGCCTGGCATCACTGGACGGAGGATTAACCAGGAGGCAGAAGGCAGGTTATGCAAAGCGAGAGAAGGGTGAGATAGCACAGAAGAGGATTGTGAGAACAGAGGACGTCATCGTGGGGTGGCTCTGGTCCCACTGTCTGAGGACAGCCCACTGCTGGGTCCTCAGCATCCACCACAGCCGGATGTCCCACCACAGGGGCCCCAGCCATTCAGATGCTTTCAGTTCCCATGCTGCTGGTGTCTGTCTAGAGGGCGACCTTAGGGGAAGCCATTCATCTGAAGGCAAGGCTGTGCTGTCCAATGGCTTGAGTGCTTACCCACAATGCTCAAGGCCTTGGATTCTATTCCCAGCACCATACACAAAGAGGAAAATCAACAGACAGGGAACAACTCAACTCTGAGGCTGTGACATCACTTGAAGAGAAGAGGGGGGCCAGGAGCCTGTGGAACCGCTGACACATGTGCACGGGGCTGTGTCTCTGCAGGCAGTGAGACGGTAAGCAAGAACACAGAGGCTGGCTGGCTGTCCAGTGTTCGCCCTTCATTAACACTTTTTTCTACAACAGTAACAGCACAGACGTACTAACCTGACTTGGTTCGCAGGCCTTTAGCTTGTAGTCTTGAGTAAATGAATTCTTCTTTTTCCTGAAAGATGACCATCAGAACTCTCTTAGGCAGCTGTTTGGTACTCACCTACACTCCCTGAACTACGAAAGTGAGGTGGAGGCGGCGTATCCGAAGACCAAAACCATCCTCAGCTACAAGTTTTGAGCTCATCCTGGGCTACATGAGGCCCTGTCTCAAAAAAAAAATCAAAGCTGATTTTAAAAATATTAAAATGGGCTAGAGAGATGGCTCAGTGGTTAGGAGCACTGACTGCTCTTCCAGAGGTCCTGAGTTCAAATCCCAGCAACCACATGGTGGCTCACAACCATCCGTAATGGGATCCGACGCCCTCTTCTGGCATGTCTGAAGAGAGTGACAGTGTACTTATACACATAAAATAAATAAATAAATCTTAAGGAAATACTAAAACCCAAACAAACAACTGTGTTCTTAGCCAGGAGTACTGGTGCACACCTGTTACCTCAGCTACTCAGGAGGCTGAGGCAGGAGCATAAAAGTTTGAAGTATCATGAACAATTGAACAAGAGTCAATCTCAAGATAAAAACGCAAAAGGGCTGGACTAGTGCAAAGCCCTGGGTTTAATCCTGGCACTAAAACCAAAGGACAAAGAGAGGCAGCTCTTCTCCAGTCCCCACTGCTCTTCACTAGGGCACAATGCGGAGAAATTTGGGGCAAATTTCCTGAGGAACATCACACTGTAAAACCTGCTTTTTAAAAAGATTTATTTTGCTCACAACCATCTGTAATGAGATCTGATGCCCTCTTCTGGTGTGTCTGAAGACAGCTACAGTGTACTTAGACATAATAAATAAATAAATCTTTTTTTTTTTTTTTTTTTTTTTGGTTTTTCGAGACAGGGTTTCTCTGTGTAACCCTGGCTGTCCTGGAACTAGCTCTGTAGACCAGGCTGGCCTCGAACTCAGAAATCCAACTGCCTCTGCCTCCCAAGTGCTAGGATTAAAGGCGTGCACCACCACGCCCGGCAATAAATAAATCTTTAGGCAGCAGGGCCAACCAGAGCGAGCGGGCTCGACTGGAGCCAGCAGAGGTCTTGAATTCAAATTCCCAGAAACCACATGATGGCTCACAACCATCAGTACAGCTGCCATGTACTCATATTCATAAAATAAATAAGTAAATAAAATTTTGGGGGGCTGGAGAAATGGCTCAGCGGGTAAGTGCACTGACTGCTCTTCCAAAGGTCCTGAGTTCAAATCCCAGCAACCACATGGTGGCTCACAACCATCTGTAATGAGATCTGACCCCTTCTTCTGGGGTGTCTGAAGACAGCTACAATAAATAAATAGTAAATAAATCATTTTTTAAAAAAGTAAACAAAATCTTTAAAAAAAAATAAAAGCTCTTTTTCAACCATTTCCACCTCATTAAAAATTCATTCTCCATATAGGACTTTTTTCATGAAGCCTAGGATGGATATAGGAAGCCACTCTCGCCATTGCAAGATGGCACCCATTTCCTGTGATGAGTCAGCGCTGTGCTGTTGTTACTCCACTCCTCGCCCTACTGCGCATGCAAGAGTAGAGGTTTGGCAAGCCACAGCTCAGTCCCGGAGCATGCTAATGAGGCATTGTGGTATGCACCAATCAGGTAGAAACACGTCTAGCCTAGGCCGATTTAAGTAGCACCGTTCCTTCTTTCTGGGTCTTTTCACCTCTGCAATCAACCCCCGCAATAAACGTCTGTGGAAGGATCCTGTTTGTCTCGTGTCCTTCTTGCTTGCAAGATAGACGCGACCGACAGATGGACTCAAACTTGCTATACAGTAAAGACTGGCCTTGAACTCCTCATCCAGAGTGCTGGGGTAACAGGTGTGTGCCATCACGCCCAGCTTGAAACAGGAATTTAAAAGATGTTCAATGAATTTGAGAAGGTGGGTTGTTTATAAATCCACAGAATACAACAAACACTCTGTGTATATTTTCTTTTCTATTAGGATATTTATCTGTGTAAATTCTTAGCACTTTATGAGTAAATTGCTAAGAATCAGGAACTCTCATAAGTGACAATGGCAGTGACTTCTTATAAACAGTCAACGCATTCAAGACAGAGTTAGTCCTGGCCCTTGCTACTGCTCTCTCCAGAAAGCCTCAAACTGTGACATAAGACACGGTGTCTTCCACACAGTTACATGCTCATTTTGAAAGATCCTGCCTCAAAATTTTATTTACCCCCAGAAAATCCTGCTTTAGAAGGCCAAAGCACCACCATTTTGTAATTCCTATCCTCCCTGACCCCTATTCCAGGAACTAGCTAACAGCAAAGGTTATTCTGTATTCTATAGATAGTTGATGTTTGCCCAACCTATTGCAGAATGCAGTTAATCCATCTTGCGGAATGCAGTTACTCCATCTTGTGGAATGCAGTTACACCTGGTCCTCAGGGACGAATTGCCTCATGATCTAAGTGTAACTTCCCTATCTGAATCCCCCAGCCCCTCCCTCTTCTGCGATTTTTTGTTTGTTTGTTTGTTTGTTTGTTTCAAATACTCTTTGCACAGGATACAAGGCATCAATCTCTGACCCTGCGTGGTTACGAATCGATCCCAGTGCACTGGAACCCCAATAAAGGCCTCATGTGCTTGCAGCGAGATGGTCTTTGGCCGTTGCTTTATCCCGAGACTTGAGTGCGGGGTTTCCCCATTTCATGAGGGTCTCCCTATTTCGAGGGTCTAACAGTTTAAAATAATCTATCTCTTAAAAAACTTTTTTTTTTTTTTTTTTTTTTTTTTGGTTTTTTGAGGCAGGGTTTGTCTGTGTAGCCCTGGCTGTCCTGGAACTCACTCTGTAGACCAGGCTGGCCTCGAATTCAGAAATCTGCCTGCCTCTGCCCCCCAAGTGCTGGTATTACAGGCGTGTGCCACCACCGCCTGGCCAAAAAACATTGTTTGACACAGGCTCTCCTATACATAGTGACATAGACATATCTCACAGGCATATTTCTGTAGTCTGGACCTCACGATGAAGAAGAGCCTTGAACTAAAGATCTTCCTAGTTTTGATGACCAAGTGCTAAGATTAAAGGAATGCACCGCCATATCTGGCTGCTAAAGACACTATTAGAGACAAAAGTATTCTATTTACTCTCACAAACCGCAACAGAAATGCAACAATGTATCTGCTAAGGGCGTAGTGCCCCCAGGTGGCTGGGTGGATTGTCCCTGACTGCTCCGAACCCCACACTTACCTTACTAAAGGACAGATTCTGCTCGGCCCAGAACTGCTGATTCCATTCTTGCGTTTCTTCTCTCAATTCTCTAAGCCTTTGCTCCAAGGGAGACTCATTTTCAGGGATGTGAAAATGAACAGGACGAAGGTTCGAGTATTTGTCTGGGGGGCCTATCCAATCATGGCAAGACTGTCTTGGAGGGCAGAATCCTGAGACCTTTAATGAAATGAATCAACCCGTTAACTAAACCAGATCCTGGCCGTTATAAAATTAACAACCTGCATTTATTCAAGGCCCTTACCAGCTTACTCTGTGAAAGACTACAATGTATCCATCTGATCATTTTCCAAACTAAAGGACCTATAATACTATAATTTTGTTTCGGTTCCTACTTCGTTTGTTCAGACATGATCTAACAATGTGACCTGGGCCTGACTCACAATCCTTTCGCGAGCCTCCCAAGTGCTGGTATTACAGGCAGACACCACAAACCTGGCTTATATACTAACATTATTATACTGTTCACCAAATGATGCTAAAACAGTTCCACACCCTGACAGAGGAGGCCAGGCCTCGCAGGCAGGCCAGTAACTCCAGCTAGGAAGCTGAGGCAGGATCAGAGTTTAAAGCCAGCCTGGACAATTTAGTAAATCCTGTCTCAAAATTGTAAGTGTAAATAGAAGGCGCAGGGATGCACCTGAGGGGAAGAGCGGTCTCCAGCATTCCCAAGGCTCTGGGTTCCACCACCAGCACACCCAAAATTAAAGTGTGTGTGTGTGTGTGTGTGTGTGTGTGTATACTTTGATCTTCTGAAGACACTACTAAGGCTCTTGGAGCCCAGCACCTCCAGGGCTCAGCAAACATGCACACATTACACACACAACATAAATAAAAATAAATCCTTTAAATGTTTAGAAAAACCAGTATTCTGACCATATGCTTATTGTTGGGTATATACTGGATGCTTATCATACTGATCATCCTTTGTTTTGTTTTTAATTTTTTTGGATTTGTTTTTTCGAGACAGGGTTTCTCTGTATAGACTTGGCTGTCCTGGAACTCACTCTGTAGACCAGGCTGACCTCAAACTCAGAAATCCGCCTGCCTCTGTCTCCCAGAGTGCTGGGATTTCAGGCGTGTGCCACCACCACCCGGCATGTTTTTTTTTTTTTTTTTTTTTTTTGGTTTTTTGGAGACAGGGTTTCTCTGTGTGGTCCTGGCTGTCCTGGAACTCACTCTGTAGACCAGGCTGGCCTCGAACTCAGAAATCTGCCTGCCTCTGCCTCCCAAGTGCTGGGATTACAGGCGTGCACCACCACGCCCGGCTTGTTTTTGTTTTTGTTTTAATTGTTATTTTATGGGCATCATTGTTTGGCCTGTGTGTGTGTTTGTGTGAATGTACTGAATCCCCTGGGAGTAGAGTTACAGTCCTGAGCTGCCAAGTAGGTGCTAGGAATTGAACCTGGGTCCTCTGGAAGGGCAGTCAGTGCTAACTGACTGCCAATTCTCCAGGCCTAACATCAATCACCTTAAGACAAAGGCTCTTCCTGTGAGTACTGTTATTCAAAATCAGGTCAGGAATGCAGGGCTGGAGATGCAGCTCTGTTAACCGTGCTTCTCAGGTTTGCCCAGCACTCTGCCAATGGGAGCCCCAGCCCCAGCCTCTAATGCATCTATTTTTTTAAAAAAATTTAAACCAGACCTCATGTTTTGCTATATACATTTAATAGAAAAGAACAAAAAGGAATGGTCTTGGCATAGTGGCTGTGTCTGTGACCCCAGCACGCAGGAGGCTGAGGTAGTGGCTGTGTCTGTGACCCCAGCACACAGGAGGCTGAGGTAGAAGTCTACTTAACCCGACAATGGAACACCATGGGGACTGGCGTGTCTACACTGCCAGCACCCGACATGCTACACCTCAACCCATGTCTCTCCAGCTGGCAGCCAAAGCAATCACCAAGTGCTCCCCCTCCCCCCAGGACCACACCCACGGCCTGAGCTAGCTAGACAAGCGCTCACCATGGAACTGCTTCCCTGACTCCAAGTGCCGGGCGATGTACAGCTTTAATTCCAGGATTTAGGAGGCAAAGGCAGGCAGATCTGAGTTTGAGTCCAGCCTGGTCTACAAAGCAACTTCCAGGACAGCCCGGGTGGGGGGGGGCACCCCTGCAGTGAGGCTGGAGGTGAGGGGTTGACTGCACCTAGTGCACCTATGCAGAGCAGAGCCCAAGTGCAGTTTCTAGCACTCGCAGCAGGCAGCTCAAACTGCAGCCATCGCAGCTCCAGGCGGATCTGGCACAGCAGGCCTCTGTGGGCACATACACTGACGTACACACACCAGCGCGCGTGCACGCACACAACACCTAACCCAAAATAAACGTATTTCAATTCTTTAAAGTTTATTTTTATGTGTATAGGTGTTCTACCTGTATGAATGCCTAGGACCTGTAAAGGCCAGAAGACAGTGTTGGGTCCTCTGGGAATGGAGTCAGTTGGGAGCAGCTGAGAATCGAACCTGGGTCCTCTGTAAGAGCAGCCGGTGCTCTTACCCACTGAGCCACCTTGTTCGCCATATGTGTTTTATTATTTGGTTTTGTGGAGCTGTAGCAAACTCTGAACCCAATCCATTTAAGGCAAGCACTCTAGCCCTGAGCTAGAGTCTTACCTTTGTGTGTGTGTGTGTGTGTGTGTGTGTGTGTGTGTGTGTATGTGCGCGCGCGCGCGGAACCAAGGTTGGCACTGGCTGTTCTCCCCCCCCCCCAATTGCTCTCCACCTTGTATACTGAGGTAGGGTGTCTCGCTGAACTTAATCTCGTGAGCCAGCTGATTCCAGGGATTTCGTCTCTGCTTCTCACATGCCGGGATTCCATTAAGCAACGGCACTCGCTCAGAGTTTTAACGGATGCGAGGGATCAAGGCCCTTGGGCTCTGCAGCAAGCACTTCACCACTGAGCCATCCCCCGACCCCGACCCCGGCTTAACGTACACAGCCTACTCCACCATGTATGCCAAGTCTGGATGAGTCACCATCACCATGTTGAGGCCCTAGGGACTCAGGCTGCTAGCTCCCTAGCTCCAGCCACAAAGGCTCAAACGCTGGGACAGTAGGTATGCAGACTGGCCCAGGTTCCCGAGTCAGAACTTCCCAGGAATGGGGAGATGCACAGGTCGGTCGGTCGGTGCTAGCAGGAGCAGCAGAAGGCCACACTTATCCAGGGGAGATGGAGAACTCGGGGGCTGGTGGAGAAATGCTATGCAGCTCCTGCTGCTAAGGAGGGTGGCCACTTCGCGAGCCCAGCACAGTCCACAGTGCGTGCCCTTCGGCCACTCAGAACGCGGTTCCGTGTTACACTTCCTGCCTACAGCTCCAAACACCGACCAGGAGCACTCTCACTGAGTAGAAACGTTCTTTCCTTCTTACAGGCTCCGTCCTCATCAGGAAAAGTGAAGAGTCACTTTATGTGCACCTTTAATTCCCGTAATCAGAAGGTAGAGGCATAAAGGATTCCAGGCCAGCCTGATCTACACAGTTAGTTCCAGCTAAAGATATACAATGTGACCCTGTCTCAAAAAATGAATCATGGGCCACCGCCACCACCCTCTGCCTGATGGCCATGCACAGCACAGTGAACCCAAGGAGCAGCCAGCAGGACAGTGGCTCCAGACGGATCTGCTGGTGTCAGGTCACCTGCTGCCACAGAGGAACCCATGTGACAAATGTTCTGACCATTCCACTTTTCATAGTAACTGGAAAGATATTTATCTCTGGCTACGATGAGTTAATTCCTCTCCTTTCCCTACAAGAAAATACCTGTGCCTTTGTTCACCATGCAGATGGTATCAGGAAAGAAAGGCAGGCTTGGGGGAGGGGGAAAAAAACCTTTTTGTAAAAGAAATCTCCCTCTGAGAGTGAATAATTACTGTAATTTAAGTTCTTCCACCATAAGAACAGAATGCCTGGCTTCCTGAAGCACGGACAGGAAGGCTATGCGTGGGAAGGGAGAGAGGCTGCACACGGGCCATGGACCCTGCAGCGAGCCAGACAAGAATCCACCATTTCCGTGGCAGCCAGCCTGACAGTCCTGCCCACGGCTCCCCAGCTCCCTCCTCCTGGCAGTGCTGCAGACAAAGCCACAGTGGGAGATGGGACAGGGAAAATGCACACTTGCCAGAGGCCTCTTGCTTTACAAGGCTCCTCAAAGAGCTCAGAGTTAGGGTCTGCAGCCCCCTACTGCATAAAGGCGGCACATAAGCCAGCAAATCAAACCAAGCCAATGCAAAGATGACATCCCGCCAGGCATGCAAATGTTTAATACCAAAAAATGCAAGTCGCAGAATCTGCTTTCTTGAATATCTGCAAGGGAAAGCACACTGAACCTACCACAGTGGGAGTTTCCTTCCTGGAGTCCTCCATATTTACTGCCTTATTATCTTTGTCTTTCCTACCATCTCCAGACCCAAGGCCTACTTCACAGGTGGGCACTGCAGCACTGTCTTAGGCCACAGAGGGATGCTTCCCTGGCTCGAGCAGGGACCACAGAGGGATGCTTCCCTGGCTCGCTCCTCGTGGCTTACTTACTCAGCCAGTTTTTTTTTTTCTTCTTCTTCCTTTTCCTTTTTGTTTTTCAAGACTAGATTTAGAATCCCAGCACTCTGGGAGGCAGAGGCAGGCGGATTTCTGAGTTCGAGGCCAGCCTGGTCTACAGAGTGAGTTCCAGGACAGCCAGGGCTATACAGAGAAACCCTGTCTCGAAAAAACCAAATCCAAAAAAAAAAAATTCTCTGTGTAGCCCTGGCCATCCTGGAACTCACTCCATAAACCAGGCTGGCCTTGAACTCAGAGATCCACCTGCCTCTGCCTTTCGAATGCTGGGATTAAGGGGGCTTGCACCATCACTGCCGGCTTTTTTTTTTTTTAATTTTTTTAAAAGATTTATTATCATATCTAAGTACAGTGTAGCTGTCTTCAGACACCCCAGAAGGGGGAGTCAGATCTCTTTATGGATAGTTGAGAGCTACCATGTGGTTGCTGGGATTTGAACTCAGGACCTCTGGAAGAGCAGTCAGTGCTCTTAACCACTGAGCCATCTCACAAGCCTCTAAATGTATTTTTTTAAACATAGAAGTGCTCTCTGTCTGCATGTACACCTACATGCCAGAAAAAGACATCAGGTCTCTTTATAGATGTGCTTGAGCTGCTGTGTGCTCGGACCTCTGGAAGAGCAGCCAATGTTCTTAACCACCGAGCCATCCCTCCAGCCCTTCAGGATGCTTTCTTATAGAACCCATGACCACCAGCCCAGGGATGGCACCACAATAGGCTGGGCCCTCTCCCATCAATCACTAATTTAGAAAATGTCCTACAGGCTTGCATTTCATGAATACAGGCTGATCTTATGGAGACATTTTTCTTTTCTTTTTTTTTCTTTTTTTTTTTCGAGACAGGGTTTCTCTGTGTAGCCCTGGCTGTCCTGGAACTCACTCTGTAGACCAGGCTGGCCTCAAACTCAGAAATCCACCTGCCTCTGCCTCCCAAGCACTGGGATTAAAGATGTGCGCCACCACCGCCCAGCTGACATTTTCTTTTCTTTTTTTTCAAGACAGGGTTTCTCTGTGTAGCCCTGGCTCTCCTGGAACTCTGTAGAACTCTGTTCTGGAGCTCGACAGACCAGGCCTGCCTTTTTCCTAGCTGGAGACATTTTCTTTTTTTTTCTTTTTTTTTTTTTTTTTTTTTTTTTTTTTTTTGGTTTTTCAAGACAGGGTTTCTCTGTGTAGTCCTGGCTGTCCTGGAACTCACTCTGTAGACCAGGCTGGCCTAGAACTCCGCCTGCCTCTGCCTCCCAAGTGCTGAGATTAAAGGCGTGCGTCACCACCGCCCGGCTTGGAGACAGTTTCCTAATTGAAGTTTCCTCCTCTCAAGATAACTTTAGCCTTTGTCAAGTTGGCATAAAACTATCTACTAACTTCCTAAGAATCTTACTGTTGGCTTTTTCCAACTCCCAACTCTTAAAAGTTAGACCCCCTGGGGCGCTCCCTCGGAGCTCAGGGGCCCGGCCTCAAGCTGTAGACTTATAAACTTCTTATGACTTCTCTAGGAGTCGGGGAAGTGGGCAGCTTTAGCAGAGTTCGCATGAGCGAGGACTCAGCCTGCTTTTTCTGCATAAAACATAACTTACCATATGAAGCCCAGCCTGCAGAGCCACGCGTGTCTGTACCCTGGTACTCCAGGGACCACACGGAATGCCAACCACCAGTAAGACATGGCTCCATTGCTGCTCCATTAACACATTACAGGACATGGCTGCCAAAACCTGCAGAGGGGGCTGCATCAGGAGCCCTGTCTGTACCTGTGTCTTACTCTGTAGACCAGGCTGGCTGGATGACCAGAGGAAGACACTGAAGGGTGGATTTAGGCTTCTCAGCAGAGGAAGGTCCAACCTCTGAGGGACTGAACTCCAAACAGCTTTTCAGAGGCCTCTTTATTGTTACACAAAAGGCACTTTAAGAAGTTACTTTCTGTGTACCAAAACCTTAATCTGATCTAGGGGTTTCCGAAGGAACTATTACCTAAGCATGTCTCAGCCAGTCCTCCTGGTTTGCCAGGTGTGTCTAGGACTGCACTATGCAAAGGCTCTGTGAATCCTTCAGGAAGTGCAGTTTCATAAACCTCAGATAACAACTGCTGACTGCTTTAAAAGGTTACTTCAATGCCTAGGTGCCATCACTCCAGAACTCATACCAAACACCATGGCTCTGCTGAAATTCTCCTACACTGGAACTCAGAGATCCACCTGCCTCTGCCTCCCCCCAAGTGCTGAGAATAAAGGCATGTGACACCACTGCCTGGCAACATTTTATGAAGTTAAAAGTGACTTGCTTTTCTTTTTTGAGAAAGGATTTTCCCCATAAACATGTAGCCCCAGCTTTCCTATACCTGGCCTCTTTTAACATATTTGAGGACTGCCACAGTAGTAATGATGTCATGTCAGGCTACAGTTCCAGCAGTGGGCAACAGGCCTGCTCAGGGTATAATTACTCAGTTTTTTTCTTTTGTTAATGATGAGGATGTAAATAGCATAAATGTCCTGTATCTCATTAAACTTTTACCCAGGGACTGGAGATGGCTTGGTGATTAAGAGCACTAGCTGCTCTTCCGGAAGGCCCAAATTCAATTCCTAGCACCCACGTGGAAGCTGACAACCATGTGTAACTCCATTTCCAGAGGCTCCAACGCACTGCATTCAGCCTCGACAGACACTGCATGCATGGGATGTACAGATATACACATAGGCAAAACACCTATACACATAAAATTTAAAAAAAAAAATTCTTCCCCTCAGCAGGGCATGGTAGTGCTGCTGTGAGTCCTCGCAGAAGGGAGGCAGGAGCGAGCAGGTCTCTGTGAGTCTGAGACCTCCCTGGTCTTTGGAGTGAGTTCTAGGATAGCCAGGGCTACACAGAGAAACTCTATCTCAAATCAAAAATAAAACAAAAGGCCAAAACACCAGGGTGGTTGATGTGGTTCAGTCCTGGAGCTGCAGAAGACGGAGGCCGAGAAGAGGATTTCAAGGTCACCCTCAGCTATACACAAAGTTCCAGACTAACGGGGACATGCAAGACTCTGCCAAAGACAAAGATCAAAAGGGGAAAGATGAGTAGAGACAGACCGGAAATGAAGTTATGTCAGTAAACGAAGTGGGTCTCTGTGCAGCAACCCCGGAGGGCTGGAGCAGGACAGGAGAGTAAGCTAAAGAGGGTTTGTCTGACTGAAGAAGAAACGGTGTGCAACAGTCTTTGTACATTTTTACTTGTTTGGTTTGGTTTTTAAGCTAGGGTTACTTTCTCTGTGTAGCAGAGCAGGCTGGCCTCAAGCTCAGAGATCTATCAGTCCTGCCTCTCCCTCCAATCACAAAGTTAAGACTTGGGATTTGCAATGTTTCTTTGCAAGACACAGATCTGTCTTACAGTCATTTAATTACTTGGGAAACAAGAAAGGTGGCAACGCCTAGGGAAGAGACCTGAGGCAAAACTGCTTTCTTTTGTGCCACCCAATATTTACCATAATAGGACGTTTAGATCCTAAACACCATAGCACATGTAGTCAGTATAGAATTAGGCGCGCTCTGGCCGGTATCCAGGTCCCCTAGCCAGTCATCCCATGGCTACTCTCAGGAGGTAAGCAGCACAGGCCGGCCCCTCTTACTCCAAAAGCCGGACGGGTTACCCTGAGGGTCCAGACTTCAGGTAACTTGTTTTTTGTTTGTTTGTTTGGTTGGTTTTCGTTTTTTTTCCGAGACAGGGTTTCTCTGTGTAGCCCTGGCTGTCCTGGTACTCACTCTGTAGACCAGGCTGGCCTCGAACTCAGAAATCTGCCTGCCTCTGTCTCCCAAGTGCTGGGATTACAGGCGTGCGCTGCCACCACCACCAGGCCAGGTAACGTGTTTTGAGACAGGCTCTCACTAGGTAACCCTGGCTCTCCTGAACTAGCCTTGCAGACCAGCTTGCCTTTCCAGTTAAAGGCCGCGTGCCATCGCAAGACTCTTCAAAGACTTGCCCTGTTAGTCTTCTCCCAACATTAGTTCACCAAATAGGAAGGTCAGGCAAGATGGCTCAGCGGGTGATGGTAAAAGCATTTCATCTGAGAGTCTGAGTCCACCCCAGCACCTACCTCGGAAGGAGTAAAGGGTCTCCAGAAAGCGCTCCTCTCAACTCCACCACAGGCACACTACCCAAAACCATAGTCATGTTTAAAAAAGTAAAAATGGATATAAGGCAAACTCTCACCATGAGAAAGCTGTTGGCTGAGTTAAATTTTTCCCTCCCAAAGCATGTTCAGAAACCTGTTTCATTTTTTTCTGCCCAAGGACTAAAGTTCTATTTTCTAATGACAGAAGTGAAGGCTTGTTTCTTTCTTGTGCCAAGAAACTGAGCCAGAGGCAATAAATCTAAACTGTAGGGTAGACAGAACTTCAAAGCTGTAGTTATAATAAAAGTGTGCTAGGAGACACAGCATAGCAAAAATGAAAATTTTCACAGCAAGCACATTTTTACAATTCTTAATTTTCTCTCTCTTCACTCTCCCCATCCCTCCCCTCCCTCTCTTAATTATTGCTTAAAAACCAAGCTCTCCGGTCTCTATCACTAGCCTAGTGGCAAATGATGTTAGTAGCCACTGATTAATGTTTTACCTTCAGGCTTGGCATTTTCATCTGACTGATTGACTGGAGACCCTTTACTCCTTCCGAGGTAGGTGCTGGGGTGGACTCAGACTCTCACATGAAATGCTTTTACCATCACCCGCTGAGCCATCTTGCCTGACCTTCCTATTTGGTGAACTAATGTTGGGAGAAGACTAACAGGGCAAACTTAGGCCTTCCTTAAGCAAAACTTCCTGTCGCAAAGAAGTGCAATTGAGTTTTTTTAAGGATTTATTTATTTTTGTATATGTGAGTGCACTGTTACTGCCTTCAGTGCTCTTAACAGCTAAGTCAATCTCTCCAGCCCCGCAACTGATTTTTTTGTTTTTGTTTTTGTTTTTGTTTTTGTTTTTTTGAGACAGGGTTTCTCTATGTAGCTCTGGCTGTCCTGGAACTCACTCTGTAGACCAGGCTGGCCTCGAACTCAGAAATCCGCCTGCCTCTGCCTCCCAAGTGCTGGGATTACAGGCGTGCGCCACCACCGCCCGGCTACAACTGATATTTTTTAAAAAGGCTTCACGCCCTTTCTTGCTGCCGACTTGTACTGCGGATCTCTGACATGGCGTGCATATTTACAAACAATGGGAAGTCTACAAAGTGGGATGATGAAGTCAGCCACCGCTTTAAGTCGAACACTAATTTTTTTTTTGGGGGGGGGGGGTTCGAGACAGGCTTTCTCTGTGTAGCCCTGGCTGTCCTGAAGCTCACTCTGTAGACCAGGCTGGCCTCGAACTCAGAAATCCACCTGCCTCTGCCTCCCAAGTGCTGGGATTAAAGGCGTGCACCACCACTGCCCGGCGCGAACACTAATCTTAAGGAAGCGAAAATGAGAAAGCACACACTTCAAAAGCTGTGTTAATGCAAACGGTAATTAACTTGGGAATAAGCAAGACTCGCACTCTCCACGGCGGATCCGCTGCAATGATCATCAGCCCGCGGGAGAGATGCAGGCGTCGTGGGGTTGCTCAGCTGCCTTTCTCCCTGCCAGCGATCCGCTTACCCGGCCGGACGCTGCATCCCTGCGATCCGTGGTGCGCTCGCGGGCCGGCCTAACGCCGCCGCCGGAGAAAGACCGGCGGAGAAGCCGGCAAAGTGCTTTGCTTCCGGGCCGCAAAGCCGCCATGGCCCGCGCGTACGGCAGGATCGCGACAGTGGAAAGGTTGGCTTTACGGCAGCGTCGCAACCCTGAGGCGACGCGGCGAGGCCGACCGTGCGCATTCCCTGGGAGAGTGGACGGGTGGGGGCGGGCCGTACAGGACGAGGAGAGGAGAGGTTTTCCCCGGGCTCGGAGCTGTCGGGCCCGCTCTGCGAGGACGGCGACAACGCTGCGGAAGTGGCAGTGGCGGAGCGCGATGGCGCGTGCGGCGCAGGTGAGCGCAGGGCGGGGGCGCGAGCTCCGTTCTCCCCGACTCGGGCGCTTCGCCGCCCTCGCTGCGCAGGCCCGCGCCCGCCGCGCGCCCATTGTGAGGTCAGGCGGCGGCGCGTCCGGCCGGGCCGAGACCCGGGAGCGGCCGCCGCGGCCAGTAGCTGCCGCCGCCTCCGCCGGCCCCTTCACCGGCTGCCCGGGTCAGACCTAGCCGGGAAGGGCGAGGGGGGATGCCGCTGGGGGCCCCGCTCCGCTGCCGCTCCCCGTGAAGGGCCGATCTCCCACCTCGCCGCCCTCCGCGGCAGCCAAGACCGCCGCCACCCAGACCTCTCGGGGTAAAGCGCTGCGAGGGCCGGGCTCGGACCCTCCCAGGGACTGAGTTCTGTGGCCTGCCCGCCAGAAGTGAGCTGTTTGACAGGAACCTGAGAGCGTGGGAAATGCTCTAAGCACACTTTACGGGGAGGCGAGTGACCGAGTTAATCGCAGTCGTCAGGTTTTTGCGGCGGGTGTTGGATGAAGTCGAGGGCGAGGATTTGCAAGTTTCTCAGTTCCTCTTTCTGAAAAGTAGAAAGCTAGTTACTGGCCCAATGGTGCTCCTGCGAGTTTGGAGGAGCTACTGTTAACTTCCACAAGGGTACCCTGCTGGTCCCAAAGAGTAGCTTAGGATGGTGGGATCTACGGAAACTGTGCTGCTAACCTGATGGGTTGACCTAGCATGAAGGTGGACGCAGCGCGCTCTCTTGGTTTAAGAGAATTCATAGGCCTCGACATCCACCCAGGCCGGACCATGAGTACCTTCCGTCTGTACTCAAAATCCCTGCCATGTTCCCCTATTTTCATTATGCTTTTGTTTCTTGGGGTCGCCGAGTAGCCCCTAGAGATCTAGAATTTGTAATTCTCTTTCCTCTGGTCTCCCTGGTGCTAGGACTGTAGGCATACACCAGCACACCAACTTGGGTTCTTTTCTTCCTCTCCAACTATTTTCAGGACAGGGAGTTGGCATGTCACATCTTCCCTTTCCTCGAGTTTGTCTCTTAAACCTTTGACAAAACCCCTTGTGTGCTTTGGTGCATGCCCAGGTGCCAGAGTTTGGCCTCCCACACACCATCATTTCTATGGTATCCTTTATACTTTGTTCTTTGAAGCAGAGCTTCTCGTTGTCCGGAAGCTCCTCAGTTAGGCTAGGCTGGCTGGCCAGTGAATCATGGAGCTCCATCTATCACTGTCTCCCTGGCACTGGTAATTTAACTGAGCCCTGTCTCGCCTGGCTTTTCTATTTTATGTGTGTTGGTGTTTTGCGTGGATGGATGTCTGTGTATCACATGTGTGCCTGGTGCCTGTGAGTACAGAAAGGGAATCAGGCGCCCTGGAACTGGAGTTAGCCGTGCTCATGAGCTGTCATGTGGGTGCTGGTAATCAAACCCAGGTCCTCTAGAGGGCATCCAAGGCCTTTACCACTGAGCCCTCTCTCCAGCCCATTCCCTGGCTTTTTTTTTTTTTTTTTAAACATGTGTTCTGGAGCTCCAACTTGGACACTTGACAGAGAAGTATCTCCACAGCCCAAATGAGCCCTGTTAAAAAGTGTACTACAGAGGAGTGTTTAGAATGGGTTATTGTCCTGCGGAGACTCTAATGAGTTATCGTTCTTGCTATCTTTCAGTGCTTGTGAAACCGAACACAGAAGCATGGATATGGGAAACCAACACCCTGCTATTAGTAGGCTTCAGGAGATCCAACGGGAAGTCAAGAGTATAGAGCAGCAAGTGGTTGGCTTTAGTGGCCTGTCGGATGACAAGAATTACAAGAGGCTGGAGCGGATTCTGACCAAACAACTCTTTGAAATTGACTCTGTGGATACAGAAGGAAAAGGAGACATCCAGCAAGCTAGGAAGAGGGCAGCACAGGAGACAGAGCGCCTCCTCAAAGAGTTGGAGCAGAATGCGAACCACCCACACCGGATTGAAATCCAGAATATCTTTAAGGAAGCTCAGGCCCTTGTGAAAGAAAAGATTGTGCCGTTTTACAGTGGAGGCAACTGTGTGACCGGCGAGTTTGAGGAAGGCATCCAGGACATCATTCTGAGGCTGACACATGTTAAAACTGGAGGGAAGATCTCCTTGCGGAAAGCAAGGTACCGTACACTAACCAAGATCTGTGCGGTGCAAGAGATCATTGAAGACTGCATGAAGAGACAGCCTTCCCTGCCGCTTTCCGAGGATGTGCATCCTTCTGTCCCCAAAATCAATTCTGTGATGTGTGAGGTCAACAAGGCCAGGGGGACTCTGATCGCACTCCTAATGGGCGTGGACAGTTCTGAGACTTGCAGGCACTTATCATGCGTGCTGTCAGGACTGATTGCTGATTTAGATGCTCTAGATGTGTGTGGGCGTACAGAGATCAGAAATTATCGGAGGGAAGTGGTGGAAGATATCAACAAATTACTGAAATATCTAGATTTAGAAGAGGAAGCTGACAGCACGTATGCATTTGACCTGGGACAGAACCATTCCATTATAAAAATAGAAAATGTCCTCAAGAGGATGAGAGAAATCAAAAATGAACTTCTCCAGGCGCAGAGCCCTCCTGAATTGTACCTGAGGTCCAAGACAGAACTGCAGGGCTTGATCGGACAGCTGGATGAAGTGAGTCTTGAGAAAAACCCCTGCATCCGGGAAGCCAGAAGAAGAGCAGTGATTGAGGTGCAGACCCTGATCACATACCTGGACCTGAAGGAAGCCCTTGAGAAGAGGAAGCAGTTCCCATGTGAGGAGACCCCCCCACATAAGGCCGTGTGGGATGTCCTTGGAAACCTGTCAGAGATCCAGGGCGAAGTCCTGTCATTCGGTGGAAATCGAAGTGATAAGAACTACATTCGTCTGGAGGAGCTGCTGACCAAACAGTTGCTGGCTCTGGACGCTGTTGACCCACAGGGGGAGGAGAAGTGTAAGGCTGCCAGGAAACAGGCTGTGAAGCTGGCCCAGAACATCCTCAGCTACCTGGACATGAAGTCTGACGAGTGGGAGTACTGATGGGCCAGGAGCTGATCTCGGTGGTTTGCACTTTATCTCCTTAGAGAGCTTTCTGCTCATGGAGCCTAAATGTGATTTCTATGTGCATAGTCAATCTCAGTATTTATGATTTAATCAAATTATATTCAGTATTTCTGCTGCTTTTGATGTTGCGAACCGAATATCATTATAGCACGGTACCTTTCCCCTCTGGCTCACTCTCCTTACCATGTGTGGTTTGTGTCTATTGTGTGTGGTTTTAATGGGAACATGAAAAGGGCAGCATTCCTCAGTCTTAAAAGGGTTGTGCAAGCATTAAATGCAGAATTTAAGAGTCTAGAAACAGATCAGACTTTTCTAACTCTAGCCAAATTAAGAGGAGGAGGAGATTCTGGGGTTGAATGAAGTCCGAGCATAAAAGCAGCACAGAGATGCTTTATCATGCTAACGCAAGCTGGGACTTCACGGTGACGGCCAGTGGGCCTGCCTGATTTTAATGGGGTGGGGTTTTTGTTTGGATGGTCTGTTTTGTCATAAACATTTTTGCTTGAAAAAAACTGTTCCCCTGTGCTTTTCATTTTAGAGGGGGGACTCTTGTGTACAACACACACAGACTGACGACCCGAGCCTAACGACCCGAGGTTGAAACCACACTAAGGAAGGGGTGGACATCACCTATGATGCCTTCAAGCTATTTTTGCTTGTGTGATCTCAACCTAAAATTCTCCTTATTAGCTTATAAGGATAGGGAACATTTAAATGAAGCCAGTGGACCTTTAGAGGAAAAAAAAAAGAGTATCGCTCTCTACCTGTAACTGAAGAATGGAAGTCGTAGTGTCCGGTGTCAGGTCACCCCAGAGCTGAACAGCTACCTGTAGCAGAAATGAGATGGAGTCCATCAGACAACAAAATCAACTGCAGCTAGCACCCTAAATCACCTGTATCTCCTTGGAGCAAGTGTGGGGTACCTGCTGATCTCATGCCTCATACTGCTAGGACTCCTGCCTGGAGAGTCATCAGAACCTCTCAGCCATAGAAAGGGTTCTATTATTTGTTTTATCCTTCTGTGTGTTTGCATGAATATTTTCTAAGTAGCCAACACTTTGTGGTTGTCTATTAATGCAAACTCCCCATAATTCTGCAGCGCTTTGAAAATGCAGGCCCCGTAGTAACTAACAGACCCCATTCCGTGTTCCCATCTCATTCCATGATCCTATGGGAGCTGACCTTTTCAACTCTGACAAGCTGTGGTTTAATTTGGAATTTTTCTTGTAAGGAAACTCTTTAAACAGCTAAAAGTCCGACAGGCGAGTGATAGCTGAAGTGATGAGCACACAGCCCCACGCTCATGTGCACACCTCACCCAGGGCCCCTACAGCTCTCCTCTCGGGAGTGCTGTAGAACACTGGGTCTTGTGGGCTTCGGGCAGTGAGCTGCCCCCACTGTGGTCCCTGGAATTCTCAATTTGGCCAGAGCTGATTGGTGCTGCTCCTCTGTGTCCTGGCTTTTGCAGGCTCAAGTCTGACTAAAGGCCCTTACACTGAACTCTGGGGGACCACAGTACATGTAAGTCACTTTTAGCAGTGTAGCTTTCACCGGTTACTAATTCTTTAGTTTCATTTTGAGAGTCAGCCTTTCTTCTCAAACTGACCATTGTCTGTTGGGGCAGATCTTGGTCTCTTTAATGTGGCATTTCTATAACCTGCCAAGATATCCCACGCTGCTGAGCTTGGAGCCTTGTGTAGTGCAAGAGGCTTTCCCCAGGCCAGTGGGTTTCTGAGTGCGTCCTCTGGGTCCTGGAGGCAGTCACATGACCGTGTGACCCTTGGAGTAAGCTTTGTCTCCAGTACAGCTCCCTGGACCCAGTTGTTTCACAAAGAATAAGAGCGAGTTCAGACTGAAGTTTCTTGTCCCTCTTGGGAGTCACGTGCGTCACTGGGCTGCTTCGTGGGTTCATCGCTGTAACGGTTTCAGGATCGGAGGGAAGAAACTGCCAAGAGTCAAAGCTCCCCGAGAAGCCCTTTGCCAGCGTTAAACCACACCAGTCCTGTTGCCGAAAAGAAGTATTTGCTGTCTTCACCAAATTCAGAGAGCTTTGCCTTTAGTTCATTCTTTGACCACCTAGATAAAAGTCTTAAGACAAAGTCCCTGTTAAATGTGTATTTCGTTTAATGCTTTATTTTGCTAAAATACGCACATATGGGCTGGAGAGATGGCTCAGTGGTTAAGAGCACCGACTGCTCTTCCAGAGGTCCTGAGTTCAAATCCCAGCAACCACATGGTGGCTCATAACCATCCATAGAGAGATCTGATGCCTTCTGAGGTGTCTGAAGATAGCTACAGTGTACTTAGATATAATAATAAATAAATCTTTTAAAACCACACATATTAGCGGTAATGAAGTACAACCAGTTTTCCTCACTTTCCATTTCTTTTCCCTGTTTTTGAGGCTGGCTTTGAACTCCTGAGCTTGTCCCCTCCACCCCACGAGTGCTGGGATCACGGAGGTGCCCTGTCACGCTCGGCTTCTTGCTGCTCTAATGCAAGCCCCCAGGTTGGTGGTTTTGGTTTTGTCTCAGCTAATTCCATGCATGTAGATTGTTCTGGGTTGGGTTGGGTTTTTTAAGGTAGGGTGTCACTCTAGCCCTGGCTGGCTTCACGTGTGCAGTGTTCCTTCCACCTCAGCCTTGAGGATACTAAGATTACCAACGTGTGTCACGAGGGCTGGCCACAAAGCTCTGTCCTTTTTTAACTTAAGGGTATTTTCCCATAAGGACAGAAACACCTGCCCATGATTTTGATGTGAAATCCTGAAGTGTTTCCAGTATGCTGGTTCCCACCTCATCACTAGTATTCACATCACATGTGACTATTAGGGGCTCTAAAACAAGTCAGTATTCTGTCAGTATTCTCTTGACAGACAGTAGCATACCTCTAAGTTTGTTTTTGGTTTTGTTTTTTTTTTAAATAAAACTCGTAGCTCAGCTTGGTGTGGAGAAAGATGAGCCCATGTTCTCTGCTGACCTCCAACTACCTTGTCCCTCATGCTGCGTCTGACTTTGGACAGGGACCCTTTATGCCCTTGTGGGCTTCGGGCTGACTGGGCCCAGCACACTGTTCTCCCTTGCTGCACAGGAGTTGCCCTTGTATAAACAAATGGCTGCAGGATCTTTTCTAGAAAGATCATCTTCCCGAGGAAGACATCCTTGAGAACATTCCATTACACTGCTGCTGAGAAGCCTGTGTGCCCCCCCTAGTCACATGCACTACACACACACACACACACACACACACACACACACACACAGTGGGAGAGCATCTGGCCTGTCAGAACTCTGACACACAGTAGGGGAGCATTTTCTTCCTTCTGACCATTTCCCATCGGAACTTCTGTCATTCCACCTGCATGGAGCCCTCCTGTAACCCAGGCAGAAGCGGACTAACCTGGGCTACTGTGTGGGTTTTGTTTCCTTTTCTTTCTTTCTTTTCTCTTTCTTTTTCTTTCTTTCTTTTTCTTTCTTTTCTTTCTTTTTCTTTCTTTCCTTCTTTTCTTTCTTTTCTTTCTTTCTTTTTTGAAGATGTGAGTTGTACAGGTTAAGAAGAGTACTGTAGGGGGCCTGGAGAGATGGCTCAGAGGTTAAGAGCACTGACTGCTCTTCCCCAGGTCCTGAGTTCAAATCCCAGCAACCACATGGTGACTCATAACCATCCGTAATGAGATTTGACGCCCTCTTCTGGTGTGTCCGAAGACAGCTACAGTGTGCTTATATAATAAATAAATCTTAAAAAAAAAAAAAAAAAAAAAAAAGAAGAAGAAGAGTAGTGTAGGGAACTTGGGATTTGGTGCCACCATGCAGAACACTGGGTAGCTTTAGCCCTACAAACTCAACAGTAATGCTAAGATTAAACACTACCTATCACCCTGCACCTGACCTCAGAGGAGTGACAGTATCTTAGAGGAGATAGGGAATTGGGTATCTTGGGAGCTGGCAGCTCGGGGGAAGTCAAGCAGCCTCAAAGGACAGTTGCGCACGAGATAAACATAGGTCAGGACAACACCCCAGCAGGCTGCTGCATGGCCCACGTCCAGCCCTGGAAGCAGGGCCGGGTCCCACCCTTCCTGGTTGGGAAGTGTCCGAAGCCATCCATCTCCGTTGCTATAATTAGGTGCTCTACTTGTAACTACCATTACCTGTGTATGGGTCAAGCACCAAGCAGTGTTACCCATGCATTCAGAGTTCTCAGGGGGGGCAGATTCAGTGGTCACTAAGGTTGTGACCATGACCAGTGGGAAGGGCAGGACAACGGAGTGCAGGTCTCCGTAAATTAATTTACCCGGGAGTCAGAACCATGGCTGGTGTACGGTCCCGAGAGAGAATGATTCCATCAGCTCAGGGCGCTGCGTGGACATCGGGCTTGGTAAAGCCCCAGCCGAGAGTGCGGGGCGGTAATAGACTAGGCAGGCAGCACTTCCCAGGGCTCACATCACAGCTCTGTCAAAACCAGGGCTACTGGTGAGCTCACCCTTGGCCTCTGGGGGGTGAGGAGGAGTCGCTGAAGGGTGAGTCACGCTTGGAACTATGAAATCAACGTCAGCAACTGAGTCCCTTTCAGAGAAAAGACCTCGGTCGGTGGATCTCATATGGTCTGGTGTCTTCCAGCTGTGAATCACACCTGCAGAAACTACACCCATGTGAAGTTCAGTCTACTTAGGATGTGCCAACCTTTCCAGAGCAGTAGGTCGGGCCTCAGGCTGCCCTTCCATTTCCTCTGACTGACCTTCTTTCACACACACACACACACTCACTCACTCACTCACTCTCCCTCTCTTCATTTCCTTGTGTGCCTAAGGGCTTTTCTGAAACCACTCTCTTCCCACCTGAATGATGAGCTAGTTGTCTCCCTTCCAGGTTCCCCAGACGCAGCCCCGGAGAGTCCTGAGTGAGCAGAGTCCAGAACAGCCGGCCTGTTTGTAGCATGGCTCCCACCCCCTACCCCTCGCCCCTCACCCTTCAGGTCCCTAGGTCCGAAGGCTCCTGGGTTCCCCGTTCCAGCTCTGCCTTGCTCATCCCGGGCCAGCCTGCCCTGCCGTTCCAGCTGGCCTCTGTACTTGCAGCCCCAGGGCCAGGGAGGAGCACATGTGCATGCCTTTGGGATGAGCTCTTCTTTAGAATGGAGCCTGGGCTGTGCTGAGCACTCAGGATGCTGCTGAACAACTTGGTAGAGAGGAGGTTTCATTCCTGTTGCTTCAGAGACTTTCCAGGGCACAAATGACCTCCTCTGTGCTGACATTTTGGTATCCCTTGTCAGGAGCTCTAGTGGGATGCAGAGTGCCCTGTGTGCACAAGACCTTCAGATAGCAGGCTGGAGAGATGGCTCAGCGGGTAAGAGCACTGACTGCTCTTCCAGAGGTCCTGAGTTCAAATCCCAGCACCCACATGGTGGCCCACAACCATCTGTAATAGGATCTGACACCCCTTCTGGTGTCTGAAGACAGCTAAAATGTACTTATATATAATAAATAATACATAAATCTTAAAAAAAAAAAAAAGGACCTTCAGATATGCTACCTAGGGGACAGAAGGTCCCCAGGGCTGGCAGTTCTACCCTGCCTTTGGTGCTGCCTCCACTATGCAGTGTTGGGTTCTGACCTTAAAACTGACCCAAAGAGCTGGGCGTTGGTGGCGCACGCCTTTAATCCCAGCACTTGGGAGGCAGAGGCAGGCGGATTTCTGAGTTCAAGGCCAGCCTGGTCTACAGAGTGAGTTCCAGGACAGCCGGAACTACACAGAGAAACCCTGTCTCAAAAAAAAATCAAAAAAAAAAAAAAAAAAAAAAAAAAAAAACCTGACCCAAAGAGCTGGAGAGATGGCTCAGCAGGTAAGAGCACTGGCTGCTCTTCCAGAGATCCTGAGTTCAAATCCCAGCAACCACATGGTGACTCACAACCATATGTCATGGGATCTGATGCCCTCTTCTGGTGTCTGAAGACAGCTACATAAATAAATAAATCTTTAAACACACACACACACCAAAAAAAAATCAAAAACCTCACCCAGAACTCATCTTTAGCCTTGTAGATTCCATGCTGCTCCATGACAAGTGCTATTTGCAGGGGCAGGATGATAATAGAGGGGTCGTGACAAATCTGTCTCTTAAAGGCTGGCACCAAAGGACAGGAAATGGCTCCACTTCTTGGATGCAAAATCACTGACCTGGGGAAGACATACTTAAGGTTCAGTGTCAGACTGGGACACAAGTGATTCCCATGCCAGGGCCTGCACCCCAGGGCGAGGGCCACCACACAGGGTCATATGTGGCTGAGAAATCTGGGGATGCTTCCTGGAAGAGCGGCACAGCTGTTAACTGACAGGGATACTGTGTGAAGTTTGGTATCTACTGGAGAGGGCCAGCCCAGAACCACCATGGCTTCAAGACGGAAGTCATGATCCCACCATCATTTCCAGGTGTGGAGCAGCAGGTCTATCATTTACTGGGGGGGCTTCGGCCATCTCTCTATCATATTATTAGGGGGGCTTCGGCCATCTCTCTATCATTTATTGGGGGGCTTCGGCCATCTCTCTATCATTTATTAGGGGGGGCTTCGGCCATCTCTCTATCATATTATTAGGGGGGCTTCGGCTATCTCTCTATCATATTATTAGGGGGGCTTCGGCCATCTCTCTATCATATTATTAGGGGGGCTTCGGCCATCTCTCTATCATTTATTAGGGGGGCTTCGGCCATCTCTATCATTTATTAGGGGGGGCCTCGGCCATCTCTCTATCATTTATTGGGGGGGCTTCGGCCATCTCTCTATCATTTATTAGGGGGCTCCAGCTCTATTTCCCTAGCAGAGCCAGGAGTAGACACAGCCCATGTGACCACTCAAAGTCACACCTCACCTGCTCCTCTGGGGATTGTCTCCACACAACAGCCACACTCTGGGCCTCCTGTCCTTCCTTCCAGCCTGCGTGGCACAGGCGCCCTGTGGTGCCCCACCCCTTCACCCTTGGCCGGGTTCTGTTGTCAGGGTCACTCCTGTCTGAGAGGTACCACACTGGGGCCCTCCTGGCTGTTCCCCACCCACAGGTGCTCACAGAGGACATGTCACGGAAATGTGTCACACTCAAGCCTGTTCTCACCCGTGTGTTATTGGTGGTTGGGGCCTGGGGTCAGATGTTTTCAAGTTCTTGGCCTCTTAGAGTTGAAATAAGCCAGGAGGTGGTGATGTAGACCTTTAATCCCAACAGTCTGGAGGCAAAGGCAGGCAGATCTCTGAGTTCACTGCCAGCCTGGTCTACACAGAGAAACCCTGTCTCAGAAAAACAAAAACAAACAAAAAGTTGTGGTAGAGCAAGCCAACCTTATTTGGAATGAAAGAGCCTAGAGACTATAGCAAGGTAAACTGTCAAGGTGACAGTGGCCATGGGAGGGAGGGTGTTCACGGGTCCCAAGGGTTGCTGGGAACTTCTTCCTCTAGGGTCTAAACAAAGGAGTTGGTTAGTAAGAGATGTAGTCTGGGTGGCTCTCCTACTTCCTGTGCATTGGTGTTTTGCCTACACGTAAGTATGAGGGTGTCCCATCGCTTAGAGTTACAGCCAGCCGTGAGCTGCCCTGTGGGCGCTGGTAACTGAACGCAGGTCCTCTGGAAGAACAGCAAGTGCTCGTAAATGCTGAGCCATCTCTCTAACCCCTGGGCGGTTCTCTATTGTAACTGATAGATGAGGTCATATATGTCCATTTTGCCTATTGCTTAAGTTCCTTCCATAATGCATCTACTTTTAATCTTACTTACGCATCATAAGTCATCCACAAGTATAAGATGGCAAATAGGGGATTCTTCCTAAGAGTTTATCGAAGGACTCCCCCACCCCCACCCCCAAGACAGGGTTTCTCTGTATAGCCCTGGCTATCCTGGAACTCACTCTGTAGACCAGGCTGGCCTCAACCACCTGCCCTGCCTCCCAGGTGCTGGGATTAGAGGTGTGCCCTATCCTGTTCAACTGAGCAGAGTTTGCCTTACTGCACACCTACCCACCCAAAACCAGTTCAGGCTGGATCAGGCCTTCTATTATTAGCCGGATCAATACCTTAAGAATGCACTGGAATAAAAACTTTCTAAACTTCATTGTTACCAGGGGCATTTACACACCATTGTTCAGAGGAGGGATTGTGTGTAGCTCGGTGGAGGCCAGGGGCAAAGGGGTTCTGAAGTTGCTGGGTGCATTGTTTGGACTGGGTGTGTGTTTGGCGGTAAGTGCAGGTGAGCGAGCTAGACTGCCAGGTGCATAATTACAAGGGGGGAGGGGCACACAACCAAATGGGATCCCAGGCTAAACAATCCTGAGCTTGCCTGCCCCATCAGGGTGCCCCAGGCAAGTGATACCCAAGCCCTGAGCTCAAGAAGCCACCCTGCTTCCCATCCTCACAGTCCCACAGGCCTGCAGCAGCTCACAGCTCAGCCCTGGGAGGCTCTCGCCCTCAGGAGTCCAGATTCCACCCACAGCTGCAAGGCGCCTCAGCCTCGTGTGGCTGCCTTGCGGGTGGACAGATGTTCCTACGTAGATGGTTGTCACTTCAGACCCGGGAGTTTTCACCAGGAAGGAGGGGTCAGCCATGCCTATTCCAGAACCTTCCTGGAGGGGGGAGGGGAAAGTGACCTGATGGGCGTGTGAACTGGCTTTTGAGACAGAGAGGCAGAGAGCCTTCTGCAGATGCTTAGGACCTGGTTAGGGCCTGTCCCTACTGTGACCCGGGCGCCACCCTCCAGAGCCCACTGCTCCAGCCTCAAGCCACCCTTCCCCTCTGCACCCACCAGGTCCCACTCACAAGATGTCCATTCTTTTCTCCTTGTATGGTTCTGGTTTTATACTGGTATTTTGAGACAGGGTCTCCATGTAGCCAAAGTTGTCCTGGAACTTGCTCTGTAGACCAGGCTGGCCTGAACTCAAGAGATCCACCTACGTCTGTCTCCCAAGTACTGGGATTAAAAGTGTGTGCCGCCGTACCCAGCTGCCTTGAAATGGTTCTGATGTGCTCAGGGGTGGGTTTTTTTTTTTTCTCTCTGGTGTCTGGGGCTACACTGAGATCACTAATGGGCTGTTAGCTGGTTATATCCATAAAGTAGAGAGGCAGTGTCAATTTGGGGGACAATGGCCCTCACGGCCTCTCCTGGGGGAGTGCAGGTCTCCCACCCTCCTGCCCACTTCTGCTCCTCTCCAGCATCACCTGTCAGCCACACCCTGAGCCTTTGCTTCCACCCAGCCCCCTCCCCACGTGAACTGAGGGAAGAGCCCTGTGACTGAAGTACCCCCAGACTGTGCCTGCTGCACCCCAACTCTGTCCAGCTGGAGCTCAGTGGATGAATAGGTAAAGACCAAAAGACAGTCCTGTCTGAACGAGGCTGGGAGAGGCGCAGGCAGAGGCCTGGGCTTAGCTTCAGAACCAGACTGGCCAGGAGAGAGCAGAGGCTGAGCAGCTCGGGTCAGAGGCAGGGCTACAGCTCGCCACACTGCTGCCCGAGGCAGCTCGCTCACGCAGGTGACGCAGGGATTCTCTCTGGTTTTTGGTTTTCCACGATGGGGGTTTCTCCCTGTAGCCCTGGCTGTCCTGGAACACTCTTTCTGTAGACCAGGCTGGCCTCAAATTCAGAGATCTGCCTGCCTCCGTCTCTGGAGTGCTGGGATTAAGTGTGTGTGGTACCGGGCCCAGTGAAGTGGGGATTCTCAAGAGAAGCGACCTTAAGAACGGAATGAAGCAGCGTCGGAGTTTATCAGGAAGGAAAGTTTTAACGAGGTTTTAGACATTGGGGTTAACGGAGAAGACCTCAGGGAACAGATAAGACACATCCGAGCATGGGTGTGGGCTTCTCAAGAGAGTCTCACTTAAGCTCAGTTTTGGTGGCTTCTTTAGTTACATCTCGAGAGGTTGCTAAGGAACCACTTTTCTCAGTAAATGTGATCAGAGTGTGGCTCCTGCATGGGGGATTACAGCAGATAAGGGACAAGCCTAGGCCACGGCTTGGGAGAGAAGCTGGCTGGTTTTACTGTATACAGAGGTTTGTGGTCTTGTTCCTGAGAGTCCTACAAACTGTCACAGAAGGAAGTAGACTAGATACCCAAAGGTCACAACCCCCAGGCCTGACCGTGAGCACGGTTCGGTCATAGTGACTGCAGCTTGCTGAACTGTGTGTGTGCGCACAGACGGGCGTATGGGTGCAGGCACGCACAGGCCACGTGAACTCAGAACTCGGTCTATCTCAGGCCTTTGTCCTCTCACCAGGAGAGGGGGCCCTGAAGCTCCTGGGGATTCTTCTGCCTCCACGTCCCCCCTGCTGGGATCACAGGCCCGGGGCACCATGCCCAGTTAATGCGGAGCTAAGGATTAGCCCAGGGCACCACATGTGCCCTGTAGAAAGAGAATATTGTTTTCTGACAAAGGAGCAAATGTTCTTGTTTGTCAGAATCCATCCATCCATTCTTTCTTTTTTCTTTTTAAATTAATTTTATGTGAGTACACTATAGCTATCTTCAGAAACACCAGAAGAGGCATCAGATATTACAGATGATTGCTGGGAATTGAACTCAGGACCTCTGGAAGAACAGTCAGTGATCTTAACCACTGAGCCATCTCTCCAGCCTGTCTTTTTGGTTTTTCAAGACAGGGTTTCTCTGTGTAGCCCTGGCTGTCCTGGAACTTGATCTGTTGACCAGGCTGGCCTCGAACTCTTGAGATTGACCTGCCTCTGCCTCTGAGTGCTGGGATTAAAGGCGTGAGCCACCACTGCCCATCTCTGGCTAAGAATTCTTGATTTCAACTAGCAAGAGGCTTCAATGAACTCTGCATGGGGGTGGGGAGTTCTTCTCCCTATGCCCCCAGTGTCCCTTATTTGTCCTCCTGCGTCAGGGAGCAGTTGCCCATTGTGGCAAACGAGAAGCAGCGAGGCCTTCGGTGTACACACTGCAGCTTTCTGTGTCTCCTCATCTTCCTGGCCAGGCCTAGGGTAGGGACCATGTCCAGCAACCACTTGTACAGCAAGGTGCCCAAGATCCAGATGGCACACTGAAAGTGTAACCATCTGCCCCCAGTGCGGTCCAGGCATCCTTCCCCAACTCGGGCCTGACCCAGAGCAGCTGGGATGCCCTGTCTCACAGCCAGAGGCTGGCTCTGGCCACTGAGGTAAGGTGGAGAATGGGGAGATTATCTGGTCACAGGAAGCCTGGAGGCTGCGGCTCCTGACTAGAGAATGGGTGGAAAAGCCCAGCAAGTGCCTACAGGCAGCCCAGCTGCAGCGCCCTGCCTGGATGAGTCACCTTAGGCCTTGAGGACATAAGATGGCTTGTCCTTTCCCCTTCATCCCCAGGACCCGGCCAATCAAAACCCTCTGATGCAAGAAGTGCTGTATCAGTAGCAGTGTGGCTGGTACTCTAAGAAGGCAGACACAGGTCCCGACTTCCCAACCTTGATGCCACAGATGTACCAGGAGAAAGGGGAAAAGGAGTGCCTTTACAGGAAAGTCAGGGAAGGCCACCTTAGGAGCACCCCCTCTATAAAGCTCCCCAGAAAGGAAGGCATCCCAGTGGGAACAGCCATGGGAAGCTCAGAGCAAGGCCCACATCTCAGAGCCTGGGAGATCTCAGAGGTAGGGACAAGTCAAAAACTAGAAGAGCCTGGCTCAGAGGTGGACTCTGGATGTGTATAGTACAAGGATTCGTGTGTTTTAGGTCAGGATTCTGTCTTAAATGTCCCCATGTGTGGGGCCAGGAAGACAGGACCAAGAGAACAGAGCGGCAGGACTCAGAAAGAGACAGCAAGGAGACCGGCATTAGGGACCGAAGTACAGTTGTGGGGTTTGGCCTGCCTGACAGCAGGAAAAGTTAGTCACGGCATGAGGTCGCAGAATGAGCAGGGTTTGGGTGGGTTTTCAAGGTGCAAGGATCATTCTGCCCACAAGCCTCAGGAGCAAAGGGCTCCATTTCTCTCTGCAGCCTGAGTCCAGGCCTGGTGCTGCCATGAGCTGGCTGTAGCCCGCTCCTCAGCGCACCTTGTGCTCGGGCGCAGGCACCTTTTTCTTCTGATACTGCAGTTTCCACCTCCCCACAGAAGGCTCTCTTTTGACTCTCATTCCTGACCAAGGCAGCCAAAGGAAAAGCAGGCATCCGGGAACTGACATGGTTTACTGGAGGGGATTTGCAGGCCAGGACCGTGTGAGGGCCCAGCAGTCAATGAGAACAGCCAGTGCAAAGAGTCTGCAGAGCAGGCTCCCTGGGCCTGCAGACTGTGGGCACACTGAGGGGCATCTTAGCATCTCCCAAGAATGTGCCATGACGGCTGGAGAGATGGCTCAGCGGATAAGAGCACTGACTGTTCTTCCGAAGGTCCTGAGTTCAAATCCCAGCAACCACATGGTGGCTCATAACCATCCATAATGAGATCTGATGCCCTCTTCTTGTGTGTCTGAAGACAGCTACAGTGTACTTACATATAATAATAAATAATTGGGCCAGAGCAAGCAGAGGTCCTGAGTTCAATTCCCAGCAACCACAAGATAGCTTAGAACCATCTGTACAGCTACAGTGTGTACTTATATACATAAAATAAATAAATCTTTAAAAAAAATAAAAAGAAGGGGCTGGGGCAACGCCAAGAGGGGACGGGGCTGGAGCAATGCCTCAGGGGTTAAAAGCTAAGAGTACTGGAGACTTTTCCAGACAGATTTGATTCCCAGCAGTCACATGACAGCTGTGACTCCGGTTCTAAGGAATCTACCACCCTTTTCTATCAGCCACAAGCACCAGGCACACATGTGATGCACAGAGCTATAAACAGGTAAAATACACACACACACACACACACACACACACACACACACACACGGTTAAAATAAAAATAAAGGATCTATGCTGGGCAGTGGTGGCGCATGCCTTTAATCCCAGCACTTGGGAGGCAGAGGCAGGTGGATTTCTGAGTTCGAGGCCAGCCTGGTCTACGGAGTGAGTTCCAGGACAGCCAGAGCGACACAGAGAAACCCTGTCTCAAAAAACAAACAAACAAAAATAAATAAATAAAGGATCTTGCTTTGTTGATCAGACTAGCCTTGAACTCAAAAGATCTACCTTCCACTGATTGGGATTAAAGGCAAGCACACCTTCCCCACCCACCCCAGCAAAAAGTCTTTGAAAACTAACGAGGCATGGGTATAGGCCCCCATCCATAGCTAGGCACTTTAGGGGCAGCACCCTAGACTCAGTCATGTGAGGTGGCAGCCCATGTAGCCTCTCCTCACACATTATTTCCTCATAGCTAAGATGGAAATCATGGCTTTTTGCCCATGCTAGGCCAGGGCTCTTTCCACTGAGCACCGCAGCAGCCTTTTATTTTGTGTCTGGGGCAGGGTCTTGCTGTGGCTAGAGTGGCCTTGAACCCACTCTGTTGCTCTGGCAGGCTCTGTGGCACCGAATGGAGAGATTACAGGATTCTGTCCCCAGGTAGTAAGGTGGCTTTTGTCCTGGGCATTCGCCCAGTCACGGAGCGGGAGCCCCCCGGGGCGGGGATGGGGGTGGGGGCTCTTCGTGGCGATGGAAGAGGCCTAGCTCTGTGCCAGGGAGGGACTGCATGGGGACCCCCTGGTTTCAGCTGTGTCCTTTACAGCCGCCATTGCTAGGTGCCCGCAGAGCCAGCCTCGCCTTGCCAGGCTGTGCAGAGGGGACTCCAGATTCCAGGCCACGTCCTGTCCCCCAACATCCGGTCTACTGACCAGTGAGTTCACCTGCAGGGAGCTGAGAGCCCTTACTCTGGCGCACCTCCAAAACACACCCCAGCTTCTTCTCAATTCCCAGCCCGGCTTGGCTCCTCATACGTGACCACCAGGAGGCACTCAAGGCCAATTTTCTTTTTTCTTTTCTGAGCATAAACCACCCAAAATGGTCAGGGCCCAGCCGACTGGAGCAGCTGTCAGGCCCAGGGCTCCCCCACTGCCTGCACCTGTCCCGGCTGATGGTGGACAGATGGCCGTGATATCACCTGAGCAGTCCCCCTGTGCCCGGTGGGAGGGGGTGCTCCAGGTGGCCTTCTGGTGACGGCCCACCAGGAAAAGCCTAAACTGGCACGGGCCCTGCCAATCTGGCAGCTTTTAACTCACCCTAAGGCTCATAACTTGACCAGAGAGGGAGGGTCTTCAGCCCTGACCCTGCCTGGCCTGCTCTCCAACTGTCCCCATGTGATCCCAATGTCATCGGGGTAGTGGGGTGCAACTCTGGGTGGGGCAGGAAGGGCAGAACTGTGCCCCCCAGGCTGTTCCCTCATCTAAACTCTGGCTGCTCCCTGGTAGATTAGAGTCATCTTTACAACCCAAACCAAACGTCACAACACACCCTCCCCAAACGGCCACCCTGTGTTGGTCTCAGGGCCTGCATGGTTTGACACTGTCCTGAAGCTAGGCAGTCCGGTTCTGTCCCCTCTGGGGTTCTGCTCCACGGAAAGGATTGGAGGAAGGAAGCAGCCAGAGGGCCCGGAGCTCGCAGAGCGATGAGTAACTGGTAGGATGGAGGTCCGGGAGGAGAAAGGCTGGACCCACTTTGCTCCATTCCCCGCAGTGATCCTGAGGCTTGAGGCCCGAGCAAATTCTTGTTCTACTCAAGCCCCAATTCCCTGCCCCATTTAGGCCTCCTGTCCTATATCCTGGGTCCTACCCTCCTGCCCCTTGGCTGGTAGACAGATAGGCATAGTTAAGATGAAACCTGGCCAAGGCCCCTGAGCCCCTTGCTCTTTCGCTGGTCGGAACAGCCCCATAGTACCTAGATCTCCAAAGGAGGCTGAGCTCCGACCTTCAGGGTCATCCGAGGAGCCCAAGGCCCTGGGGACCTGGTGCTTCGCTGAGCAACCTGTGTGGTTGTGTGTAACGTGCACATATGCATGTGAGCACATGTGTGAGTTCACGACCCCGTGCAAATGTTAACGTAAGTGTAAACATGCATTGTGGGTGTGCTTGTATATATGTAGAAGCATACGTGTGTGCTTGCATATGTCTGTGTCAAGGCAGGGATGGGGAAGGGGAAGGATAAGGAGGGGCTTGGAGCCTGGGCGCAGCCCTGACTGAGGCCAGGCTGGGGAGGGCTGCAGCGGGGACTAACTCGGGGTGTCCTGGGAACGGGCCCAGAAGGAAGCTTGCACAGGCGGCGATGGCGCCATAGCAACCAGAACAAAGTGCTGGCCTACTTACACCCCGCCCCCACTCCTCGGTCTGCTGGGGTGGGGGGGCAGAGGGCCTCTGGGGCCCCTGGGGAACTCTGTGCCCCTGCCCTTTGGGAGTCCAGTGCCCTGGGAGCCTTGGCCGGGCTAGGCCTGCGAGACTGACTTGCTTTCTTTGTCTGTGAAGGGGTGAAGAGCAGGCATTTGGGGAGGCCCAGCAAGCTGCACCTGTCCTTGCCTCGGCGACATTAGGCGCAATGGTTTGAAAGATCTTTATACGTTCTCCATCCCCAGGAATCTCGGAGCTTTGGGTAGTTCTGGGGGAATGTGGCACCTTCCTGAGTGCGGGTGTCATCGTGCTGGGAGCTTCCTGCTCTCTGTCACTGGGCAGGGCCCTTCCCACCCCAGCCTCTGACTCAGTGTGCTCAGATCCCAGGCCTGGGCTCAGCTCTGGACACAGGATGACTTCTGGGGCCTGGCAAGTTCTCCACGCGGTCTGTCCACCCTGAATCACCCCCATCCCGCGGGTTCTCTTGCAGAGTGTGGACAAGGCTGAGGGCCAGGAAGCTGTGAGGAAGCTTTGTGAAGCACCCTGGAGACAGGAAACCCTTGGCCCGGACACTACACACAGAAAAGCAAACATTTTTCTGACTTCCCGCAGCCCCCAGAGGGCTGTGCGGCCCCCAGTTGCTGTAGCTCCTGATCCTGTGACAGGCTCTCCCCAATCCACTCAAGTCTGGACCGCAGCTGTGACCCACAAGTCCCACTTCTCCCCAAATCTGTGAGGCCCCCCCCCAAAAAAAAATCGCTATCCAGCCCTTGTCCCTGGGCCAGTCCCCAGGAGCCGACTACGAACAGGATGCGTGGATGGCTGGAGCAGGCTGGGTAGCAGCTCCGCTCGGAGTGGGTGGGGGGCTGTGTGCCCTTCACAGGCGCCAGCTGCAACTGCCTTCCTCTGCCCCCCCTTAATTTATGCCATGAGGAGGGCCAGCCACTCGCTGGTCCCCCACTTGGCAGCGGCTTTGTCCCCAGGCGGATTCCCAAGGGCCGCCTTTGGGAAGAAAGGGCCCTTCTCTGGTGGATGGTGAGGTCACCAGGAGGGGCCCCACAAGCACAAAGGCTGTGGGCCCCCACCCCACCCCGCCGGCAGCTGCCGCTTTGTCCTCAGCTCCTGGTCTAGGAGAGACCCTGCAAAGCCCCGGCTCGGCCTTGAAGGGGCCCAGGCTTCCTCTCTGTTAAGTTCACCAGGTGGGGGAGGGACAGACAAAACCCCGTCCCCTCGGCGCTCGTGATCAAGTAGCAGCACCTGCTCTGGAGGCTCCACCCAGAGGCCAGGCTAGGCCAGAGGCCTGGTCAAGGGGCTTGTGTAGCTCTCTGTCCGTCAGTACAAACAGGCAAACTCCAGGGGTGCTTGGTGGGGGAAAGCCTGTGGTTAGATGAGCCATTTGGCCAGCGGTGGGCTCTTGGGCAATGACCCAGAAACCAGAGCTCCTGGCCTGGGACTCGGCACTGACCTGCAGCCTGTGCAGGTCTGAGTGGCAGGAGGGACAGGCCTGTGGGTTTTCCCTGTGTGGCTCTCAAGGGTCCCCAGGAGCACGAACGGGAAGCTCCTGAGTGTGCCCAGGAGAGGACCCAGAGTTATCCGTGGGCCCAGCAGGCTAGAGCTGAGAGCAAGCTCTGTGCCCAACCCCCACCCACCCCGCCCCCAGCTCGTCTGAGCCAGGACCCCAGGAACTGCCCTTTTCAGCACCACAGCCTCTACACTGTCCCGCAAAGCCCTTGCTGGGGCTGCACAGAGGACTTGGGATAGGGGCCAGCTCAGGGAGGCCACAACTATAGGGACGAGGAGGTAGCAATGTAGCAGGGGAGAGGTGGGGAAGGAGTGTCCCCCAGAATATGCTGCAATGGGTAGTGCCTGCCAGGCACTACAGTATATCCACCGGGTGCCTACTTTACACCCCCAGTCCCAGGCGGAACATGCAGGCACCTCCTTAAGAAGCAGAAGTGGGAGGGGGGCGCGCGCGCGCTCGGAGGGTTTGGGGGGTATGGGACTCTGAGGCCTGACATCCAGGGGAGAGCCTGGTGGCTCTGAGGGTGTCTGTTTGGTGGTGGTGGGGCTTCCAGGGTAAAGGCCTAGACCAGACCTAGAAACTCAGAAACCAACTTTCATAGGCAGGGATGATAACGGGATGGCCACAGGATGGGGTGAAGCACAGACCATAGTGGCGCCCTGTCCTCTCGCCCCCTCCGAGAGAGAGAGAGAGAGAGAGAGAGAGAGAGAGAGAGAGAGAGAGAGCGCTCCTTAGCAGAGGAAAAGCCTCGGGGAGGGAGACAAGCTTTTGTCTCGGGCAGGAGCCGGGAGTACTGGGGCTGCCTTGGTCTGGGCATACTGGGCTCAGGTAAACTCCTCCCAAGGAGAGACTCAACATCTTCCCCTTCTCTTTTGGTCCTAATGACACACAAATCAAGCCATGATTCCTAAAAGTTGTCTCTAGGGGATCAGTAAGCTTATGGGCTTCCTTACAGAACATAGGTGAGGAATTACTCACAGGGGCGTGGCTGCTCCCTCCCTCCCGACAGGGTGTACCTGGAAAGCCTTTTCCCAGCAGGAGCGAGTAGGCCCTCTTAGGCTTCCTTCCTGGGTTTATATACTATAGCCACTCCTGAGGCCAATTAAGGTAGACGGCTACTCAGACAAGGGGCTCGTGGCTCTCACCACCCTCCTGGGAGTAACAGTCAGCAGTCCCAGCTGGGATAAGCATTTGGCGGGAGGGCCGGAGGGGGGGGCAGGGTGTGGCCGTTGCTTGGGATTTTTTTTTTGTTTGTTTTTGTTTTGATTTGTTTCTCTGTGTAGCTCTGGCTGCCCTGGAACTCACTCTGTAGACCAGGCTGGCCTCGACCTCAGAAATCCACCTGCCTCTGCCTCCCATGTGCTGGGATTAAAGGAGTGGGTTACCACTGCCCAGCTGTTGCTTGTTTCTAAGGATAACCATGTACACCAGGGGCCTGAGTGGAGGCATGGACGCACGCCCAAGTCAGATCCTGAATCCTTCATTCTCCTCTCTGAGGGAGCAGACGCAGGCGTGCACGAGTGAGTCCAGAGTGGCAAAGGAGAAAGAGGGGTAGTGGGTAGGGCAAGCTGGCCATGCCCAGCCAGGCTGCAGGAGCCAGGGAGGGGCTGGCCCGTGGCCACATGTAGCATTGAAGGGCCCGCAGCCAGCTGCCTGGAGTTCCTGCAGAATCCATAGCAGAACCAGGAAGGCGGGGCCAAGGAGACACTGGTGCTCCATCTTCTTCCCCAAACATCCCCCTCTCCTTGCCTAGTGCCCTGAATGAATGTCCACTGCTCCTGTAACTTAGCAACGGAGCCTCTGTCTCCCCCACTGTCTCCACCCCACAGCTGGCCCTACCACCCACAATGGGTGCCTGCATTCCTCAGCAAGGCCAGGACCTCAGCGGGGCCCAAGCTTCCTGGAGAAGCCAGATTGGGGAGGATGCTTATTTACCGTGTGTGTGTGTGTGTGTGTGTGTGTGTGTGTGTGTGTGTGTGTGTCTCTGAGGGGCCCCTGATCGGTGTGACAAAGGCTGCCCCAGCAGGCCGCCAGGCCCCTGCTTCCCACCAGCGGTTGGCTCCTTGCACAATGCTGCTTCCTGTGGCGACCACACACAATCTTTCAAAATCTCACCGCATTCCTGCTTCCCTGTGACCCCATTGACACCCTCACTGTGGGCAAACGCAACACTTAAGCGGAAGTGGCTGCATGGATGCTTTAAGTGGGGCTGAGACCGCCAAGTGCCAAGGTAGTCTGACAGGTACACGGGCTGGAGAAGGGCAGGGGTGGGAGAGTTCTCCAGGGCACCAATCAGAGTGCAGAGAGTGGGGTTCAGGCTGGGCAGAGCGCCTGCCTGCACTCAGGGCTCCGAGGCAGAGAGGACTGTAGTTCCAGCCAGTGTAGTCTACACAGGGAGATCCCCCCAGAGACACATTCTTTTGGGAAGGACAGACCAGACCTGTTATTGGTGGAGGGCTACAGAGGTTCTAGGGGGACTAGAGCCTCCAGCATTGACCAAAGAGGCCAATGCAGGTGAAGGGTGGCTCCAGGCCCCTTCTTCCGGCCCTACCCTGCAAGGCTAGGATGCTTTGATGTTTGGGGAAACATCCTGACTTACTTGGAGGAGAGGAGGATGGATGAACATAGTGACCCGTGGCTGGGGACAGGGCCACCCCCCCCACGTCAGTCTCAAAGCATGTAACCCTACTGCTCCTCCCCAAGCCTTGCTGTGGTCCCCATGATGGAGGCCTTGAGGTCCTGGAGTTCACCAACTTGAGGGATTCCTGACGAGAGTGAGGCTTGAAGCAGGGACTGCTGGGAGTGATTACCACAGGTGCCACGGGAGAGAAGTGCATAAGGAGCCGCTTGCTCCTGGCGCCCCAGACCCGCCCAGCATCATCTGCAGGGCCCGGCTTGCTATGTCTCTACCCACCCCATCTCATCTGCACCCAGGTTATTTTGAGGCAACTCTCAGTCACCATATGCTCCCACAAACACTGTAAGCACCCTGAGAAAGTTGTCATGCCTTAAACACTCAACAATCAATCCATTTCAGGTTGGGCAGCGGTGACAGCTGTGACGCACACCTTTAATCCCAGCACTTGCGAAGCAGAGGCAGCTGGATTAAAAAAAAAATTCATTTCAAGTTTCCTGGCAGATGCCTTCTGAAGGAAAGCACGTGGAAACCGAACGTGGCAGAGCACACTATTTAGGAGGCAGAGTCCTGAGGATCCGAGATATACTGGACCCCTACCTGGTTTGATTTTTTGGAGACAAACTTTTCTCTATGTTGGCCTGGCTGTCCTGGAACTCTGTAGACCAGGCTGGTCTTGAACTTAGAGATCCATCTGTGTCTGCCTCCTGGGTGCTGGGATTAAAGGTGTGCACCACTATGTCTGGCTAAGACTCTGTCTCAAAAAGTCAAGCAAAAGACCAACTGGCTTGCTCAGCTTGGGACCATGCGGTCCTTGCACAGTAGAGCATGCAAGCTCTCTACAGGAGCCCCAGTGCCGTTGCAAGAGGGAGCCAGCTGCAGGCAGCAATCCTGAGAAGTGTTTGGGGGACTCCAAGGTACATCTATCTCTCCAACTGAGCAACCAGGCATCTCTGAGTGACAACAGCCTCAGAAGGAGCAAGGGGTCTCTCATAAGTTAATAAAGAAAACCAAATCAAAAAAGAAAGAAAGAAAGAAAGAAAGAAAGAAAGAAAGAAAGAAAGAAAGGAGGGAGGGAGGGAGGGAGGGAGGGAGGGAGGGAGGGGGGAGGGAGGGAGGGAGGGAGAGAGAGAGAGAGAGAGAGAGAGAGAGAGAGAGAAAGAAAGAAAGAAAGAAAGAAAGAAAGAAAGAAAGAAAGAAAGAAAGAAAGAAAAATTGCTCATCAGGTAGACACAACCAAACCTGACAGCCTGAGTTCGGTCCCTAAGACCCACACGGTGGAAGGAGAGAGCCAGTCCCCACAGACCATCCTATGACCTCCACACATGTGACAACCACACACAAATCCACAAAACAAATAAACAAAATCGACCTGACTGAGTCTGACTGGTCAATAGCTTCTAGTATGGACACTGCTGGAGCACACAGCCACCTAACCGTATCTGGGGAGGAAGCCGGAAGCTGTTCCTCTGTAAGCACAGATTGGATCAGCTAAGCAGGTAGATGCCCAGGCCTGGGAGGATCTGGTGTAAAGTCCTACCGTGTAGAGCACACCTCGGTACTGCCAGAGTCAGGAGAAGCACTGTACTCAATTTAAAGGTATAGACCTGTTCTCCCAGGACATCAGTCCAAATGGTGAAGGACATTGCAGTAGGTCTGAGGTCACCTTTGTTCCTAGGACTACAGATCAAGGAGGCTCAGGACATTAAGACTCCAGCTAAACTACTCGGGACTCAATAAGGGGCAAGATCCTGGAAACTCACCACGCAGCCTGATACCTGTACGCAGCAGATCAGGATAGGCAGAGGTATCTGGATGTGTGGACAAGGCCAGTGAGGCTGTGAAGGGCCAGGGTCACAGTGCACCCCAGGGAAGCCTGCTGGAGTCTTACAGAAACGTGGATGGGTAAAACTAGGTACTGAACTTCTTAAGTTCATGTTGGGCAGAACAGGATGAGGGGCTGCCTTGGTGAAGATCACTGGGATCAGAGAAACTTCAGCCGCATTGTCCTTAAGGAAAAGCAGCAGTCACCATTCCTTCATCCACAGAAGAGGACAGCTGCAGGTACCACCTGACCCCTCAAGACACAAAAGGCTAGGCTGCTGAGAGTGGGGGAGGGGGCAGACAAGTCCAGGCTCCAGGGTAGATAATCCCCATCCTCACCCATGAGGGGCACCAAGACTGCTCTACTTTGAGCAGGAGTCTGAGGGGTTCCGTGAATGGCGCTAAGGATGGGCAGGAGGGTTTGACTGGCCAGCATTGGGTGTGTATGTGTGTGTGTTCAGATGAGGGAGGCTTATCCATCGAAAAACAGCTTCCTCTCCCATCCCCTCACATTCCTCTAAAAATGTGCCCGAGCCTGCCTCCCCCCTCTTGGAAGGGACAGATGTCGGGGAAAAAGCTGATTATTGTCAAAGGCTGGAGGCTGTGACCGGAGTGCTCGGTGAGCGTGACCCAATTCTGAGCTATTCTCAGCCTGGTGGGAGCCAAGTTATTCCCTCCCGCTAAAGATCCCGCCCTGGAGGCAGCCTGACTTTGAAACGCCCTCGTCCTGGCACCACACTGCAAGCAGCCTGCTCTGCAGTGAACAGGGAGGGCCCTGCTTGCTGATGAGCCCCATGCAGAGCCCATGGGCTGGGCTTATCGGACACACAGCAGGGCAAAGGAAGAGCACTAGGGCTCGCTCCTTTCTCCCCAAACCTGCTGTTCCTTCTCCCATTCCCCAGGATCTGCCTGCTCCAGGCCAGGCATGGGATATGCTTCGATCAGTGACCAGGGGGGTATCTGTGGACACAATGAGGCTAAAGGCTTGGCCAGCAGCAGCACAGCTGGGCTGGGACCTCCTGTACCTAAGCTCGTGATGCTGGCACACGTCCCGGGAGCAGGAGGCGGCCAGCAGCAGCAGCAGAGGCTAACATCAGCTCAGCTCTACCCTGGGCCATGCAAGAGAAGGTCTCACGCTGTTCTTAGTCCTTTGGGGGGGGGGGCTGTTACTTGTTACCCAGCATGGCTAAGGCAGCAGCTCATGGGTATGTATACCCACCGGGGAAATGAGAAAGGTCAGAAGAGAAGCTGTGTGCTCAGACCCAGGCCAGGTAGGGTTTCTAGTCAGCCTCAAACCACAAGAAACCAAGGCTAATACCTTCATTTTCTAGAAAACTTACTGCAAATCTTCCACAGTCCTGAAGACTTACGTGCCCCAGAAGTGCCCAAGCCTGGGCAAATCCCCATACCAGGAGTGCAAAGGCCATTTGGGTGCCTGCAAAGGCTCTTTTATGGCCTAGAGCACAAAGGATACTTACTTATCAGATGACTCAGAGATGGGACCCAAACCCAGGCCTTAGATTCTGAGACAGGCAGAAAAGGGAGCTGAGCTAGGGAGATCACTCAGCTGCTAAAGCACATCTTCTAAGCTCAAGGCCTCATCCATCCTTAGAATCAATGTAGAACTGGTAGGTATGGGGACATATATTTAGAATCCCAGTCCTGGGAGGCGACTCAAGATTTCTGGGGTCACTGGCCAGCCAGTCTCACCCCGTTGGTGAGCTCCGGATGAAGGAGTCGGTCTTGAAGGAGGAGGGTGGCACTCTCCAGGATGATTCCTGTGCCTGCTCTCTGGCCTTCACTCACGCATGCACACATGATCACACGCACATGCACGTCCCATGGTGCACACGTGTTAGTCAGATGGAGTTGGCTCTCTCTGTCCACCATGTGGGTTCCAGAGACTGCAGTCTGGTCATCAAGTTTGGTGTCAAGAGCCTGCCTTTACCTGCAGAGCCATCTTATTAGCCGCTCACCCCACCCCAAAGGAGGGCTTCTGTGAGAAGGTGGCAGTAGTCCCAGTGGTATTCTGTAAGCCCACTGTCCCAACCACTGACATGACACACTCTCAGTAAGCCACGAGGCAGTCACTGTCTCATCCCCACCGGGAGGTGACTCACTGCCACCCAGAGACTGAGCACATCCCCACCCCTGCACTCCAAAGGGCAAGTCCCTGCTGCCCCGGTCAAGTCTATAAACCTGAGGTCCCTTCCGTGGGAGGTCTTCCCAGCCGTGACCCATACAAGACAGTTAAGGCGCTGCCTCTCTCTGCTGCTCACGTCTCTCACACTGTGTGTCTGGTTCAAACCAGGCTGGCAGTGGACGTACAGCTCATCACTATGGACATACAGAGCTGGGAGCACTGGGCACTGACAGCTCCCAGACCGCCGATGGCCTCCTGCACTCAGGCCTGAAGCAGGTCCTTCCCTAAGGAGTCCTAGTCACCTGACCTAGCAAGAGCACCCTAGGCTGGCCTTCCGCCTGGAAGTTCACCAGCCCATCCCTTTGGCTTCAGATGTAAAAGCTGGGGTAGACTTCTCCACCTGGGTAGCATTTCCAGCAGTGGGCAGGAAGCACTTCTCCCTGTTGTTGCAGTCCTTGGCAGCCTGCCTGTTCCCAGGATTCAGACTAGGCCGAGGCAGGAAGAGGACACAACATGAAGGTCAAGTTCCAAGAGACCTAGACAGTGTAAGAAGCAAAGGTGTCCCTAGCCGCCCCTGTACTACCTACCCCTCACTCAGAGATTCAACACTATATCCCGGCCAGTGCCCTTGCTGGGAACCCTCAAACACGGGGCAGCATATTTTCAGGCCTGGGCACAGCCTACAGAAAGGTGTGCTGCTGTCCTGGTCACGATGCAGGTTGTGACCCAGGAAAATATCTAAGGGACAACTGAGGGCCAGTGACGGAGTCAGGCTGGAAGGGAAGTTTCCAGGATCCTGCCCCATGATGAGTCCCGAGCCTCTGAGTCAGGTGCACCCAGGATGGGCTAACTGAACTCACCAACCATGGCTGCAGGGATGCGCCTTGGGGCTTCCATGCTGAAGTAACCCTCGGCAAATCAGGAGGGGACAACTTTAACACGGTTGTTCAGAAGGCAGAGATGGGCAGATGTCTGAGCTAGTGGTTTTTTTGTTTGTTTGTTTTTGAGACAGGGTCTCTCTGTGTAGCCCTGGCTGTCCTGGAACTCACTTTGTAGACCAGGCTGGCCTAGAACTCAGAAATCTGCCTGCCTCTGCCTCCCAGGTGCTGGGATTAAAGGTGTGCGCCACCACCGCCCAGCTCTACCTGTCTTGTTTGTTTGTGTGGTTTAGTGGTTTTTTTTGTTGTTTTTTTAAGGCTAGTCAGGTTTTTTTGTTTGTTTGTTTTTGTGTGTGTGTGTGTGTGTGTGTGTGTGTGTTTTCGAGACAGGGTTTCTCTGTGTAGCTCAGGCTGTCCTGGAACTCACTCTGTAGACCAGGCTGGCCTCGAACTCAAATCCGCCTGCCTCTGCCTCCCAAGTGCTGGGATTACAGGCGTGCACCACCAACTAGCTAAGGCTAGTAAGTTTTAAGTTCCAGGTAAAGTCAGGACTACACAGAGAATCCACACACACACACACACACACACACACACCCCAAAAGCAGAGCAGTAGACACAAAGACTTGTGGTCAGTCCAGTGCCAGGTGGCACTCCAGTCTGGGCTGGGCCTAGAGGTAAACAGGTTGGATAGACCCAGAGATGACAAAAGACAGAATTTAGTTATCCTAAGGGACAGTAAATAGATTGGGCTTTTCCAGCCTGGCCAGGGTCCCTTCTGCAGGACATCTAACTAGTGAGACCCATATGGAAAAATGACATACCTGGGCCTTACTGGCTGTACAGCCTGTGTGTCCCACAACTGAGCAGGCCCTGTCCCGCAATAATGCTGTTTGATGACCTTCACCTGTGGCCAGGAGCCCTTTCTCCAGGGAGAGAGGCAGGACTGGTCAGGCCAGGTAGCAGGGTGCCCAGATCATGCAGCTCACAGCTCTTTAGCAGGTCCTGGTGCTGAAGGCACCCACTTTGTGTTGAGCATGCCTGGGGACCTCGTCTCAATCCTTTAGGCTAGGCATTGTGCTAGAGCTGAGGCCAGGTCCTGTAGGGAGGACAAGCCTGGACCAAGGCCGTGACCCCAGCAGCCTGGAGAGCTCTGAGGGCACACGGGCCTCAGGACGTGGAGCCCCTGGACCTACGGTTGACATTACACTGGCAGCAGGAGAAACCAGCCCCAGGAACGCAGAGTTGGGTCCTCATAGGAATGTGGGGAGGAGCCCAGGACATGCCTTTGTGAAGAGTCCTGTGGTGCTGTCCTAGAGCTCAGAAACCCCATAATACCTACTCAGGGCAGAGAGGTCAGGAATCCAAGTGTGGAGGCAGCAGAGGGCCTGGAGCACAGCTGAAGGCAGCCCTCTGGCAGCCAGGAGAATAAGCGTAGTGGGCAAAACATTTATTGCTCCTTTAGGTACTCTCAGGTATGACATATAACAATGTGTCTTTACCAACATGACATGGCTAAGTCTCCCAATGGCTGGTCCACGCATCACCAGCAGCTGCAGGGCAGCCTCACGCCAGTATAACCTAAGCATTGGAACTCCCTCGAAGCTAGCCACATACCAGCAATGGACACCAGGCCCCCCGTGACACATGGCCAGGGCTCTCAGCCTATGCATGGCCCCCTCTATGACCCGCTCTTTGACCCCAGCTCCAGCAAGGGCTTGACAGGTCGCTGGAAGCATGGAGCAATCCTGCTGCATTCATCTCCACGGGATGATCTTAACCCAGATGACAGCACACCAGGAGTTCACAGGTGTGCTCACACACGGCCCGTGCAGCACAAGATTATGGAGTTACTTCCTCTGGTCGGAGGTCAGCCTGGTCCCTCCATCAGCCTCGGGGAAGTACAGGGAGATGAGGGTAGGGCCAGGCTTTCTGATTAACTAGCTCAACCACAGCTCCTGGCTAAGCTCTGGACCACCAGGGGCTGGAGCCTTGCACCAGGGATGATGGGACAGTTCAGGCTCCTGCAGGTCAGCCCAGGCTGCAGGCAGTGCCCAAAGCTTCGGCCGTCCTTAACTTGGACCATTTGGTCTCAAAACCCAGGCAAGCCTATGGAGAGGAAACATCATGTTGACCACAGAGAGGCAGGGCAGAGCCAGCGCTGGGCAGTGAGGAGGCTCGTCTCGGGAGATAGGAATGCCTCCGACTAGGCAGGGCCAGCCTACTCCCGCCCTCACCCCCCAGGAGGCCCCGCCCCCCCCATCTCTTTCTAAACACAAGTCCCACAGGCAGCGGCTGCCCATATAAGGCAGTCTCCAGCATCCCTGCATGCCCGTGGCACTCATATGGAGGCCCACTAGCCTGGAGTCTTGGTGGCAAAAGTCAGGTAGCCAGTGTGGCCCACAGTCTCCTTCATGGGCGTGCCACTACGGAAGGGGCTGGCATCAGAGCCCACGCTGACCTCTGAGTCGCTGGCCCCCAGGTCCGGCCAGGGCAGGCTGACAGTGCGCACGTTGTGGACCTGAGGCAGGACCTCCAGGGTGCTGAGCTCTGTGAAGCCGTGGGCTGCCAGGGCCTGGCACGTGCGCTGCACCTGCTCAATGCACGGAGAGAAGGAGCAGAAGCGCCCACCTGCGGGAGCAAGACACGGGGTCAGAGGGCAGTGTGGTGGCACCCGAGGCCCACCCGGCCCTGAGGCTGGCTCAAGACTGACTGCAGACTGTAGGCACTGCAAGGGCCTTGGGAAGCTATCCATCTGTGCCCTACTGGCTGGGCCACCTCTGGACAGAAGCCCAGGTCGGCAGCCAGGCCCCGAACCAGGGTACCCAGGGCTCCTGCCAGTGGGCATCACCATCCTGCCTGGTAGGAGGCCGCGGAGGGCCGGGGGTCAGGGCTGTCAGAGCCAGTCCCGAGAATAGCTCTAACAATAGGGCAGCATGGGGCGGTGTGTGGGCTGCTGCTGTCACAGAAAATTACAGGCTGTCACTGGCTCTTGGGAACAGGAGGAGCCTACGGCGAGCACAACTGGAGCTCCTCCCTGTGCCTCCCACGGGCAGCCCACAGGCTTTACCCAGCCTGCCCAGGGACTGTGAAGGGCCCTCTCCCTATCTTGGCAGCTCTGGAGAGCAAGTCATGGCAGAGACGGAGTGTGCACGCATGTCCCAGGCCTGATACCCAGTGTCCCTGACACAGGACACCTGCAGGATGAGACAGGAGGCCTGGTACCAGGTGAGAGTCCATAGTCACTAAACAGCAAATTGCACTGTACGCTCCTTGCCAAAGACCACCAGAGATAGGGCATGTCACAAGACACCAAGCTTATAAAAAAACAGGACCCAGAGCAAGAAGATCTGGGGAAAGAACCCAGAGAGGCAGACACAGGTCATGGGACAAGACCAAAAGGAAGGCAGAGGTGCCTGTGGCTACTCTGTAAGGAGGCTCACCTGCCTGGCTTGGACGTCACCAAGGCGGGACTGACCAATGACCCTGTATCAGGGACCTTTGAGGTGTAGACCTCCAGGTTTCCCCTCAGGCCACCTCAGCAGACAGTGGGGCACAGAGGTCGGGCAGGCCCTGAGGCAGCAAGAGCACCTCCCCCCGCCCTCCGTACAGAGCTGGGCGGAGAGCAGCCCCGGTTGCCAAACCTGCTTCTTCTCCAGAAAAGGCCAACTCCCTGGGCCCGAGCAGCAGCCTCCTGGCTGGCGGCCGGCCTTCTCCAGGCTTTCCCACTGCCCCGCCTCTGCACTCAGCATCTTCCCTAAAAGGGTCCAGCTGTCTGGCTCTGCAGCATGGGTGTGGGGAGTCTGCAGGAAACGGCTGGGGGTAGGGGACTGCCTATGACCTCCATCTTGGATCCTGGCCTGTTCCATCATGCAAATCCTGCCCACACTTGGACGGAGCTGTCAGGGCCCCAGGGCCCCAGTGAGTTCCCATCTTGGCTGGAGAATGAGACCCATCTCTAACCCTGGTCTCCAGCCAGCCTGAGCCAGTCCTCACTGTGGTGATTTGGCCATTACTATGGTGTGGCCCTCAGGTACCGGGTCTTCCTGGGTTCCAGATGACCCAGAAGCTCAGCCCCTCCCCCCACCAGCACCCTTACCAACACCCCTGACGCACCTTCAACCTTGAGGGCATCCCAGGCATGGCCCACAGCTTCCCAGGGTGATGGGATATCCAAGAAGACAGCGTCCGCCACATGGACCACCCCGAAGCCACTGCGGCACACATCCTGGGTGTGCACGGTCACCCACTGGCTCACCCGGTGCTCCTGGAACTCCTCCCGGGCCTTGTCCGCCCGCTGCTGGTGGAACTCTACAGTGTGTAGGTGGCCAGTGGGGGCGATGCTGCGGATGATTGCATGGGAGACAGAACCACTGCCCGTGCCTGGCAGGAGACAAGAAGCGTCGAGGGTCCCTTGAGGACCACACTCACCCATCAGCGGCTCTGCTCTCGGGGAGGAAGGGGCTCACAACAGGCGCGAGAGCAGGCGGGGTCACACCATGAGCTACATGCCTGCTCTTGGCAGCTGCAGTCTTGGGTTTGGGGTGCTGGGGCTGGAGCCGTTGGGCTGTGTGGCACTGACACAGGGAAGGACGGCTAGGCAGCACACACACACACACACAGAACAAATGTGAAGCACAGGTTCAGTGGGGCCCGCCTACGCTGGGCGAGTCTACACTATCCGGGGCCAATCCCTTCCACACTACAGTTAACCTATAGGTCTAGCCTCGGCTGCCTGTCTCTTCCCCTCATGAGCTCCTTGACTCAATCCTGCCCACGACACCAGCCCTGCTGATTCTATCCCCATGATGTAAAGCCAACCTGTACCACCCTTCCCAGAATGTCATCAGTCTGTCGAAAACCAGACTTTCCAGGCAGAGGTGGTGCGCACCTTTAATCCCAGCTTTTGGGAGGCAGAGGCAGGCAGATATCTAAGTTTGAGGCCAGCCTGGTCTACAGAGGAAGTTCCAGGACAGTCAGGGCTACACAGAGAAACCCTGACTTGAAAAGCAAAAACAAAACAAAAAAGCAGACCTCAGCTCTTCCTTAGAGGCAGGGTTACCCTTCTTCACCTGACTTCATATACTCCAGGCTAGCCCTGTCTCCACTCATCCCCATAGCTGCCCCTTCCACAGCTCCAGGTACCCACGCTGTGCTATCCTCTCTCTCAGGCCTTCCTCCCTCAGGTGGCCACTTCCCGCAAGTGCCTCACTGTAGAAGTGCTCTTTTGCAGGGCGTGGTGGCGCACACCTTTAATTCCAGCACTTGGGAGGCAGAGGCAGGCGGATTTCTGAGTTCAAGGCCAGCCTGGTCTACAGAGTGAGTTCCAGGACAGCCAGGGCTACACAGAGAAAACCCTGTCTCGAAAAAAACCTAAAAAACAAAACAAAACAAAACAACAAACCCCTATGAGCAGTATATATGGACCCCATCCAAGCCTGATCACTCCAAGCCCCAGGAAGGGCCTCCTACTGTAGGGGCCAGACTGTCCAGTCACCCATCTGCACAGCTACCCCACCTCCCTCCCTCAGCTCCTGTGCCCCCGTGTCCCAATCCAGCCGCACTGCTCTCCTCACCAGCATGCCCAGGTGTTGAGCATCTATCTCAGGGTATCAGCGCTTTTCTTCGGCTTTTGGTAGTACCTCATCATCTCTACCTCAAAGGTCACCTTCTTGGATTCCTGACTTCCTGAGTTTGCAGATCCCTCTAAGTCATCTTCAAACAAGCTTCCCTGTCTTACAAGCACTGAATGGTCAGCCTGTCTTTTGGAGAGCAAGAAAGGGACCTGGTACCACATGGGAGCGGGGTGTGTGTGTGTGTGTGTGTGTGTGTGTGTGTTGACTGAAACAGGGCGAAGGCTTGAGAGAGGATGGCATAACTCCTAATGCAAGGTGCAGAAGGAGAGCTGTTAGAACAGACTTGCTATCCGCTCTCTTGCTTCAGAGGAAAAGAACAATAGAAAGCCCCAGAAAGCCAGCAACAGGGAGAATGGGAACTCCGGTGACTCTAGACCCCAGTTTCTTAGCACACAAGAAATACACCACCAGGACTGGAGACGTGGCTCAGCGGGTAAGAGCACTGACCGTTCTTCCGAAGGTCCTGAGTTCAAATCCCAGCAACCACATGGTGGCCCACAACCATCCGAAATGAGATCTGACAGCCTCTTCTGGGGTGTCTGAAGACAGTGACAATGCACTCACATATAATAAATAAATAAATCTTTAAAAGAAAAAAAAGGAAAAAAGAAACACACCACCAAGGTTCTAGCCACATTTGGTCCTGGGGGTCATTCTTGGCATAGGTACATGCCCAGATTGCTGACCCAGTGGCCACAGTACCTAAGGGTGGGTATGTGAGAGACACTTCTAGCCACCCCCTGGCCTTGTATCAGTGGCAGTGCTAATCTTCAATGGAACTAGGGGAGGGCCTGGCTGTGAGTAGGTGTGGGACACAATTCTCTCTACAATGAGCTCTGGAGTAACCAGCCTCCCTCCAGGAACGGGCAGCTGGCCTAGAGATAAGCAGTCAGCACCGTGGCCATCATCAAGCAGGCCTAGCTGTGACCCTCCTAGGGCATGACCTCCTCCTCTTTCTTCTCCAACCCAGGTTAGTCCCCATCCGCTGCCATTTCAACGACAGCAGTTAGTGCTGTTTCTGTCTTCCCTTCCTGCAGGCACACCCTCCCTAGCAAGTGGGGTTGCTAGGATAAAAACCAAGAGTTGGCCGGGCAGTGGTGGCGCATGCCTTTAATCCCAGCACTTGGGAGGCACAGGCAGGCGGATTTCTTAGTTCGAGGCCAGCTTGGTCTACAAAGTGAGTTCCAGGACAGCCAGAGCTACACAGAGAAACCCTGTCTCAAAAAAACCAAATTAAAACAAAAAACCAAAAAACAAAGGAGTTCAGCACACAACTGCAGGAAGGGTTGGCTGCACACTGTCTTCACTATGGGTCTGACTCCTACTGCGGGCATGTGCTCAGCTCTGAAGACACCAGAGGAGCTCACCTGATTCACAGACCACAGAACCCGGCCGCAGCTCCAGCATCATGGTGAGTAAGGCAATGTCGGTGGAGTAGAGGATCTGTGTGCGGTGGGGCAGGTTCACTGTCCAGAGCTCAGGAGTCGGGTGCAGCACATACACCCAGCCGCCTCGGCTGCAAATCACCTTGGAGCCAAATGGGCGGCCAATGAGGTCCACTGAGTGCCGTAGGACGCCGTGTCGGGTCTGGGTCTGTGCTCCACGCTGCACACGAACCGCTACCATCGAGCCATGGCCCAGTGACAGGATGGCTGTGTCGCCTTCCTTGATCAGCTCCTCGTATGCCACGAAACTCATGGTGCTAAGGTTTGCCAAGTGTCAGGGACCTGGAGAGGTGGTGTGTGGGCGTGAGGTCAGAGGACCAGGAGGCAGGATGGTCTGGATAGAGGTCTGTGGGGCCTGGGTTCTGAGCAGGGTTAGCTGACTTGCTAGGCAACCCAACAGAGCTGCACTCTATAGCCTAACGCATGGAGCCCTTCTGGAGGGCTCTGTTTTCGGAGGACACAAGAGTGTGCAGTGGCAGAAGCCCAAGGATTCCCACACAGGAAGGGCCAGAATATAGTCTTTTCTCCATTCCCCAGTGTGAAGGCGACAGCCTCTGACAGGCGTGCATCAGCAGGAGAGAGAAGCCACCTCCGAGCCTGGATTCCCGGAACCCCTAGCCCAGAGTCTCCACGGAGGGCTCCCGACGGCAGGGAAGGCTGGCTTCCCGCCGAACAGCACAGGACCTGCCAGCAAGCCCTGAGCGCGGATCCCAGCTCGGAAACTTACTCAGCCTAAGCCGGGTCTCGGCCCCACACGTGGCTCCACTGCGGCCGCCGTACTTCCGGCGCTCTTTGATGACGTCACCCAGCCCGGGGATTGCTGGGAGTCGCCGCGCTGTCCTTTGCGCGCTCTTAAAGGACGTTTCCTGGCCGGCGTTTCTGCGGCTGTTTTCTTAAGTGCATACTCGCGCGTTGCCTAAGAGATCCGAGCACTGTGCAAAATAAAAGTCCCCTGTTCGCCAGCGGCTTCTCTTAGGGTTGCCCAGTGCATGAAGTTTCTGCCCTCGGGGTACGCCTGCCCCTAAAGCGCACTTTGACAACTATGCAATCCCAGGGCCTCTCTACTGTGGCTCACCAGGACTTCCAACAGCTATTGCAGTTATTGCAACAATTATTGCAAATAGCTCCGAAACGCCCTGTCTGGGCTCCAGGCTAAATGCCAGAAAGTGGAACCGCAGGGCAAAGGGGTGGGGGTCGGCTCAAAGACTTGCTTGGGCTGGGACGAGTAAAAGGAGTAGAGTTAGTCTGAAGTATTCTGCAAAAGTGGCCCTAGGCCAGGTCCTGCCCGAGGGGCTTCCTCGGGTGTGTGCGGTGGAGAGAGGAATAGGGATGGGGTAGAGAGAGTGGAGTCAGTCTCCTTTCTGCAGACCTCGGCTCAGAACTGGAGGGAATGAGACTTTAGCTATTTAGAACCAGTAGCAGTGACCAACTTCAGGCTGCACTCTGCAGCAAGGAGGCTATTGTAGCCTGGTAAAATGGGCGTGACCCAGCCTGCCTTGTCTAGAATCCTGCTGGCCTATAGGGATCCTCTGGGGCCAGGTTAACCTGTAATGTCCTTGCCCTAGAAACTCAGGTGACTGACTTCAGACCTCTTCAGATTTCTGCCCTGGCTGACCTTAATATGACCTTAATATGTCCCTGGGACGACAGGCAATGAGGAGCTTTCTTGGTCGCCCACGCTGTGAAACTGCACTTCCAGCTGAGACATATCCACGGCTCCACCACCCCTGTTTAACAGGGTACTTCATTCCCTTGGTGGTGCACAGCCCAGTACACATCCTAATTGCTTCTCCCGAGAGTTAGACTTTCCACTCCTCCCGGGAGGTTCCTCTTCCCCAGCTTCTCGGTGGCATGGAGACCAGGTCTGACTACATTCCCACCCAACCTATGAGCTCAACAGGGGGGTTTCCCTTGGTTCCAGTTAGCCACTGCTGGCTCCCCGGGCCTTCCTGTGTGCCTTCTCCAGTCTACCTTCCCAGAACTAGCCATCTGTCATGCCTAACTTCAGCCTGGAGTCTTCAAGCAGAACCAGCCTCCTTAAGACCCTAGCTGGTAAGGTGTGTGTGTGTGGGGGATTTCCCAGTTTATACAATGAGTTCTCCTAGTAAGCAGAGATGCTAGCTACATGCAGCCAGCTAACTCTCACGTCATTGAGCCCCCCCCCCTTTACAGATGGGGAACAGAAGGTTAATTTGTGTAACATGATACAAACAACATGGTTCAAGCAGAACTGAATTTTTTTTTCGAGACAGGGTTTTTCTGTGTTGCCCTGGCTGTCCTGGAACTCACTCTGTAGACCAGGCTGGCCTCGAACTCAGAAATCCGCCTGCCTCTGCCTCCCAAGTGCTGGTATTACAGGCGTGCGCCACCACGCAGGGCTAGAACTGAATTTTTGTCTTTGAGACAGCCTTCCTACATAGCCTTGGCTGGACCGGGACTCACTAGACCGTGCTGGTCTCAGACTCTAGAGATCTGCCTGCCTCTGCCTATCAAATACTGGGCTTGAAGCTGCGGTCCACCCTGGCCTGAGGGATTGCAATCCAAAGCCACATTTCAGAGAACTAATAGCACTCTTGAGCTAGAACAGAGGCAGCCCCAGAGGAAAAGAAGCTGAAGACGCCTTTGGGGGAGGCTGCTCCACCCGCACCTCTGGCAAGGTTGTCAAGAGCCTCCTGCTGCACTGGGTCCTGCTGCCATGGGTCCTGCAGCCCCCGCCCTGTCTGACCCCTGCCACTTCCCCTTCGTGTTCCGTGAGCAAAGGAGCAGAAAGGAAGAGATGCACCCTAGGCGCGGACTGTGGATGGCCTCTGTACCACCTGTAGCCAGCCCGGCGGTGGTGGCTCACGCCTTTAATCCTAGCACTTGGGAGGCAGAGGCAGGTGGATTTCTGAGTTCAAGGCCAGCCTGGTCTACAGAGTGAGTTCCAGGACAGCCAGGGCTATACAGAGAAACCCTGTCTCAAAAAAAAAAAAAAAAAACAAAAAAAAACAAAAAAACAAAAAAAACCCTGTAGCCCAGGGGCCTGTTTCTCCACTTGCCCTGCTGGACTGGACCATGCTCTATGAATAAAAAACTTAGGACTCCTTTGAGGCCCCTTCCTTCTTTGTGGTTAATGTATAACTTGTGTGTGATTTTTGAAGGAAATGGGACCATAAATCTGGGGGGTGATGTCATCCAGCTTCTTGCATGGAAGCTGCCAGACCAGCTACTGAGTGCCAAGGATAGCAGCAGATCCCCAGTCAGGGACACACCTGGCTTAGAAGACCCTCACATTGCTTCCTTGCTCTGAGGGCTATCAGGACTTCCAAGCAACACCCCAGTGGGGGCCTCACATTGATACTGTGATCTGAAGGCTATGAGGGCCCCTTCACCTCCCTACCCTGCTGTCACCTTCACTATAGCTGTCATGTACTCTATGAAGCTGCAGTGTCCCAAGGGTAGTCACCCTAGGACCATGGGGGTGGGGTGGGGTGGGGGGACATATCTGCACGTCTGAACCAGCGTTTGTGTATTTTCCTTTGTGTATCTGCAGTACAATGGGGCAGGGGTCAAAGGTCGCAGGAACCTGGGCCTGTGCTGGGTGTGGTTTAATGCTGGGCTAGGCACCCCTACCTTCTGTCCCTCACCTCTACTGGAGTCTTGGCCTTGCTCTGGCAGGGAGATGGAAAGGGGTGAGGAAGGGGAAAGGCTAAGCAGCTGGAGACAGAGAGGAAGCCCTGCACCCCCACCCCCACCCCCAGCCTAGACAAGTTTGCTTCCTATTTCTACAAACAGAAACTTGAGCACTCCGGGCTCAAGCAGAACCAGCTTCCCTGAAAGGGGGAGGGACTGGGGAGGCGGCTGCAGATATTCCTGAGGTGGGGAGAGGCTGCAGGGAGCGAGGACTATAGGCTAATGACATACCTGCTGTCTAGCCAGAGACAAGAGGTCACAGAGCCCAGGCTGGCCTCGAACTCCTAATCTTCCTGCCCCCCACCCTTTTTTTTTTTTTTTTCTTTTTGAGACAGGATCTCTTTATGTAACCCGGACTGCCCCAGAATTCACTATGTAGACTAGGCTGGACTTAACACACAGATATACATCTGCCTCTTTTTCCTGACTGCTGGAATACCTCCTTATGCGAGGTTGGTTTATTGGCTTAGAAAATGGTGACTTGACCTGGGCATGGTGCCTCGGTTCTAGAATATCAGAATTTGGGGGTGCTGAGACAGGAAGAGCCTGGTCTACAGGATCTTGTCTCAACACAATAGTTTGGAGATGGCCAGGTGTGCGATCGAGGTGTGGGAGGAGTCTCTGCAGTGGTCCTGGGGACGGAACAGTGGTGGCCTTTCATGCTGACCCAGGCAGAGGCAGACGGCAGGCTTTCTGCCCTGAGTTCTGCACTCCGGAGCCTTCTACCCAGACACCTTCACATTCTCTCTCAGCCTGGAATTCCAGTCATACCTCCCACGGTTTGCTCGGGGAGGCCTGGCAGGCCTCCACAGAAAGGCAGGGTCCCGGTGCCTCTCCTTCAGAGTTCATTGCAGCCTGCACGGCACCTCCCTGTGGGTGTGGTTGGAGGTCCAGGTGGAGCGGCCTCCCCCAAAGGCATCTCCAGCTTCTTTTCCTCTGGGGCTCACGTGAGCTATCAGTTCTCTGAAGCTAGGCTTTGACCCGCAATCCCACAGGGCAGGGTGTAACACGCCTTTAAAGCCAGAATTGGGTAAGTAGAGGCAGGCAGATCTCTGAGACCCGATGGGTCTATGTAGTGCGTTCCAAGGCTATAGAGAGAGACTGTCAAAGACTGAAGATATTCTGACAATCATGCAAAGATGAAGGGTTCTCTCATTCTTGCTTTATTAGCCCAGAAACGAGTGAGGGGCTGTGAGTGGAGATTAAACGAGAAAGCATAGATATTGATATTTTGAGACAGGGTTTCTCTGTGGAACAGAGCCCTGGCTGTCCGGGACTCACAGAGATGCGCCTGCCTCTGCCTCCTGAGTGCTGGGATTGAAGGGCTGTTGCCACCACGCAGGACCTCACCTCTATCTTTGTATCGACTGCACCATCTACCTACCTTTCCACACACTTTTCTACCCAAGGCCATCCCCTAATGAGCATCAGGTCGAATCCAAACTTGTTCCCTCTACAAACTTCCTTGATCTGTTTGTGGAGAAGGGACATCGTCTTCCTATAGGTTGGATTCCTAGAAGTGGGAATGCTAGGTCATGCAGCAATTTTAAAAATTTTAATACACACTGCCAGATTACTTTCCAGAAAAAGATGAAGCTGCTGGCAGCTGCAGGCAGGGTGCGAACGCCTGTTTCCACACATTCCAATTCACAGCCGCACTGGCTGCGGTCAAATTCCAGGTTTCCCGTACCTGCATGTGTGGGGCACGGGGAGACTGTCTCGATGTGTTGGATCTGATTAATGAGCTCATTTTCGTCTGCTGCTTCCTCCACCCTCAGTTCGCCTGCCCATGGTGGGTAGGTCTTTGTGGGTAGGGTGATAGAAACCGGTCCCGAGAAAAGGGCCAGCGGATGGGGATTTGGAGATTCAAAAAGTCTCTAGGAGCTAAGTGTCTTGAATCTTTCAGGGTCTGGGTCCAAGGGTCTTGGCTCGGTTCCTTAGAACCCGCCCAAGGTCAGAACACCCTGGGTGCTTCCGGGCGGGACCGCAGCCAGACTGCGCCTCTGGTGTTGCACCCAGAACACCCAGGAGATGCCCGCAGGCACCTTGAGGAAGGTCAGCGGCTCTGTGCCTTATTGTACCGCCAGGACGCAGTGGATGCGTCCCGGATAAAGTACCCAGTGTTAGATACCAGGACTCCCCCACCAAGATCCCCCTCTACACAGCTGTCGGCCCGACGAGGAAGGAGGCAGGGAAGGCAGGAGCCTCAAGTGCCAACTGGCTTCCCAGACTCAGTTTCCTGCCCCGAGGCAGTATAAGTGAAGCAGGTCTAGGGTATCTACGGCCCTGGGGTTTTGTATTTCGGACCCTGTGCGAGCACCACAGGGGTGGCCCAACTGCGCAGCGGGGTCGAGACTTGGGGACCCGCTGGGGTGGGCCGCTGGGGTGTCAAGGGCTGCTGCCTAGGACAAAGCGGCGGCACCACCCCAAAGCGCGGACCAATGGAATGAATGGGCTATAAATAGCCGCCAATGGGAGGCCGGCGACGCGCCCCTTAAGAGCTCAGGGAGCTGCGGGCGGCCGTCGTTCTTCTGCGTTGCGCCAGGAGCTGCAAGCACAGATACTCTTCGTCCCTGCTCCGTCCGGCATCCCGGTGAGCGGGTCCAAGGGCCGGGGGTGGACCTGTGGGGCGCTACGCGGTGGGGTGTGGGACCGGGGCATCACTCGCAGCCTAGCTGCCGGGAGCGCGCATCGGATCCGCCGGGGAACTTGGGATGCGCGGGACTCAGATGATGCAGCCCCCGCTGACTTTGGCGTCCTGGGAAAGCCTCGGGGGTCCCGACTGGTTTGCAGGTCCCTGGAGGCCGGCGTGTAAAGCTCCGCTGACCCCGCTCTTTCTCGCAGCCCGCTGCCGCCGCCATGCCATTCTCCAACAGTCATAACACGCAGAAGCTGCGCTTCCCGGCCGAGGATGAGTTCCCTGATCTGAGCAAACACAACAACCATATGGCCAAGGTGCTGACCCCCGAGCTGTACGCGGAGCTCCGTGCCAAGAGCACGCCGAGCGGCTTTACGTTGGACGACGCCATTCAGACTGGCGTAGACAATCCGGGTATGCACACCTCAGGCTTCTGCCTCCCCAAGAAGCCCCCCCCCCCCGGGCAAGGATCCCACTGCTCTTCCCTGAGCCTTCGGCGGGCTGGGGTCCCCTTGGTCCCTTCTCGCTTAGCCCTAAGGGCCTCGGCTTGCTCCTGCCTGACAGTGACGTCACTGTCGCCGCGCCCCTCCTCCAGGCCACCCGTTCATCATGACAGTGGGTGCAGTGGCGGGCGACGAGGAGAGCTACGAAGTATTCAAGGAGCTTTACGACCCCATTATTGAGGACCGGCACGGCGGCTACCAGCCCAGTGATGAGCACAAGACCGATCTCAACCCAGATAACTTGCAGGTGCGGGGCGTCCGAGTCCGGGCGTGCTGGGGAGAGGGGTCTTGGCGCTCACTCCGGCCACCCTTTTGTATCCCCAGGGCGGCGATGACCTGGACCCCAACTACGTGCTGAGTTCGCGGGTGCGCACAGGCCGCAGCATCCGCGGCTTCTGTCTCCCCCCGCACTGCAGCCGCGGGGAACGCCGCGCCATCGAGAAGCTGGCGGTAGAAGGTGGGGGTCGGGTGTCAGCCGCCCTGAGCTGCTGCGCTCTTCTCGGCATGCGGGTTCCCCCTGGGGACTGAGGGTGGAAGACCCGCCTTAGTCCGCGGGGACACAATGTCGGGGGCCGGGCGGGGCGGGGGACCTTGCTCGCCCGCCCACCGGGTCCTTGAACTCTTGCACTCCTTAGCCCTGTCCAGCCTGGATGGCGACCTGTCCGGCAAGTACTACGCGCTCAAGAGCATGACCGAGGCGGAGCAGCAGCAGCTCATTGACGACCACTTCCTCTTCGACAAGCCTGTGTCGCCTCTGCTGCTGGCCTCCGGCATGGCCCGCGACTGGCCCGACGCTCGCGGCATATGGTACGCGCCCTCTCCCCGCCAGTTCCCGGAAGGTGGGGCCGGGCCTGAATTCCTAGCTTGTGCGGTGCCACCCTCCGCGCAGTTGACCTTGGTTCTGCGGATGCCTGTGGTCCCTGCGCTGCGGGAGGCCGCAGTCTCCTGGGATTCAAGGGTGGTGACCAGTCTCTTCAGCGTCTGTTCTCCGCCCTCCTCCTGGGAGCCGGCGCTTCTTGTTTTCTCTCCTTCTCACCCCCTTATTCCACCGGGATTGTGTGCCAGGTGCCAGTGACGCAAAAGCCTCCGCACCCGTCTGGGCAGGGCTCCTACCCCTGGGGCGGAGGCGTGCTTCCTCTGGTGGGCTGCTCTGGCTGCTCCAAACCCTTGCGGGCCACACAGCACCGGACTGGTGATTGAGGTGTATTGTGAGCTGCCCCGGTCTCCCTGCCCTCCTCCCGCGTTGCTGGGATTGGCGTCTTGGTGACAGCCCACACTCCAGCACTCGGGAAGCTCTTTTTGTTTGAGGTCACCCACCTATGGCGTCTTTCTGGGTGTGAACGAAGGCCATATTCTGGCAGCGATTTGGCTCGACTCTACCCCTCCCTCCAGGCACAATGACAATAAGACTTTCCTGGTGTGGATCAACGAGGAGGACCACCTGCGGGTCATCTCCATGCAGAAGGGGGGCAATATGAAGGAAGTGTTCACTCGATTCTGCACTGGCCTCACTCAGGTCGGGCCTGGGGCCTCACCCAGGGCCTGTTCACTAGGGGGTTGGTGCTGGGGTGGGGTCAGGGGCCTTCCGGCCAGGCTTCCCTTCTTAAGTTTCCCTTCTCCACCTTCAGATCGAAACTCTCTTCAAGTCCAAGAACTATGAGTTCATGTGGAACCCTCACCTGGGCTACATCCTCACGTGCCCGTCCAACCTGGGCACTGGACTCCGGGCAGGGGTGCACATCAAGCTGCCCCACCTGGGCAAGCACGAGAAGTTCTCGGAGGTGCTCAAGCGGCTGCGGCTGCAGAAGCGAGGCACAGGTGAGGGGTGGCGGCCCAGGTGAGCGGTGGCGGCGGCGGCAACTGCGGGTTTCCCCGGCCCCACCCACCTGCCTGTCTCCCACCCAGGTGGCGTGGACACCGCTGCTGTCGGTGGAGTTTTCGACGTCTCCAACGCCGACCGCCTGGGCTTCTCGGAGGTGGAGCTGGTGCAGATGGTGGTGGACGGAGTGAAACTACTCATTGAGATGGAGAAGCGGCTTGAGCAGGGTCAGGCTATCGACGACCTCATGCCCGCCCAGAAGTGAAGTCTGGCCCGCACCACCACCAGGCTGCCGCTTCCTAACTTATTACCCGGGCGGTGCCCGCCATGCACCCTTGATGTTTGCCGCCCGGCAGCTGAGTCCTTAGCCTCGCTGTAGAGACTTCTGTCGCCCTGGGTAGAGTTTATTTTTTTGATGGCTAAGCTGTTGCTGACACTGAAATAAACTAGGGTTTGGCCTTGCCCTATGTCTCTTGAGTGTCACTTCTCCTTTCCTAGGGACAGTCATGTGTGTGTGTCTGTCTGTCTGTCTGTCCTGGCCTTCTGTGCTATCTCACCTAGCAGATGAAACAGCCACAGAAGATACAGGGCAGAGGGAGGGAGGCTGAGGGCAGCCTGAGCATCTAAGGACATTTGTGCTCATAGGGTGGAGCCTAGTATTTCCTTAGCTCCAGCCAGCTGAAGGGAGTCAGAAACTTGACATCTTCCCCAGTTCCTTTCTGCTGTCTTCCTGGCAGTCTGAGGATCCTAAATTCTATCTCTGCACTTCCTCCCCCTCCCCCCCCCCCAGGCTCCAACTCCTACTCCAGTTCCTAAATAATCCTCTCCCGACTTCTAGCTAACGTCCTCGGGCAGAGGTGCCTCCTCCTCCTGCTCCTCCACCCAGCTCTCCAGCCCCATCCAGACTTCAGCCCGGCCTCTCCGCCATCTGCAGCTTCCTCTCCGGGGCCCCTGTGGTTGGGAGGAGGCACCCCTCTGCTTCCACTCCTAGATTATGTGCCACATCATCTAGGAGACACGATGGTAGTTAGAGGGGCAGAGCAAAGGGGGGGGTACCCCCAAGGCTCACACCAGGGGTCCTGGGCACCGACGGAGGCTTGGCTGCCTTCGTGGTGGCTCGTCCTGGTTGGGCCTCATGAAAAGATCTGGCCCACATTTGAAAGCTGAGAAAGGAAAAAACATCAACCAGGGAGGTGGGACTACCGTTCCCTGCCCCCACAGTGACTCTTCCAAGAAGGCAGTCTTGTGCTGCCACCTGCTGGTCAGGCTCACCCGAAGGCCTAACTGATCAACCCAGACTTCATACCAGACCCAGTAGATGGGAAGGCAGCGTTGGGCTGAGAGCTACAGACGTGTGTCCTGGTGTTTGCTTCAATGGCCAGACTCCAGCTACAGGCTCATCTAGGTGGTGTTCAGGCTGGGGAGACTAGTGTGAGTACTGACCTCTGCATGCTATCTGAGTGTACCTCACCGGGAGAGCTGGGCATAGGACAGGGCAGGTTCCCTAGAAGAAGCACAGAGGGATCAGGGATCTGTGCATCTCTCCTTAGTGTCCGGGGATAGCACTCTTCTTCGGTCTCCTCAGATGTCCTAACAAGTCTGCAGCTAGCACTTCTGTCCAAAAGACAGAAAGACACTAGAGGGTGTGGGTGGGACCATTCCCTCAGCTTTAAGGTCTTCCCGTCAGCGAGGCTTGGCCAGGCACACTGTAGACAGTCTGGCAAAAAGCAGCCCTTCAGCCCGGCAGTGGCAGCACGCCTTTAGGAAGGCAGAGGCAAACAGCTCTGAGCTCAAGGCCAGCCTGGTCTATAGAGCAAGTTCCAGGACAGACAGAACTTCAAAGAAAAGCCCTAGCTTGAAAAACGAGGGGAAAAAAGCCTTTTGAACCATCTCCACGAACATGAGTCTCTCTGATAGAATGATCCAGAGAGGAACAGAAGGTGCAGGGAGAGATGTACTTCGTGGGCATCTTGGACCAGCCACTCAAGCACGGCACAGCTGGCTCTGTCCCACCAGCCGAGGCCCTTTGGGATTTCTGTTTCCAGGGTTGAGCTGCATGTATCCTGGCCTCTGTAGGCTCAGAAACTCAGCACTCTACTAGACTCTGAGTTCCTACCCCAGCCTCTCCCAGAGTTTTGTGGCATGCTACGCTCCTGTGCTTAGCAGACCTACGGGACTCACAGAAGTCCCGACAGCCCTGCTCTTTCTCTGGATCTGAGATCCAAATGAGTGCTGAGCTTGGCTTTGGTGGCTGTGGGTGCAGAGAGGAAGGCGCTGTGCTCGCTGGGTGCAGGGGTGGGTGTGCATCCATACCCCTGGGACAGCCCAGCTACTCTATGCCTGGGCTCACCCTGATTTCTCGCCAGGAGCAGTCAGAGAAGGATTTCACCTTGGAGCCACCAACATTGGGGTGGTCCAGTGATAGAGGTGGGTGTTCTGCCCACCAAAGACACCAACCCTCCTTACAAGAACCCCAGCCCTCACCCTGGTGCTGGTAGAATTTCTAGATGCTGACCCAGGAAGACCACTATCCTAAAGAAATAACAAGGAAATACAACTGCTCAGAGAGAAGGAAAGAACCACTCAGGACCAATTACCTGAAAAAGAAAGAAAAAAAGAAAACCTTGGCCAACCCCACTCCTCCTACTTCGCGCAAGCGAGCTTCACACTCAGTGCTATGAAGACAGGCTGAGAAAGCCGAGAAGCAACTGCGGGTTATAAAACAGCTCGCACTGAGAGCCCACACAGATTATGTATGGAAAAACCCCCAGAACAGTCTGGCTGTGGGTGGTAACAGGTGATTTCCTTCTTTATACTCTCTCCAAATCTCCAGTGAGCATGCATTGCTTATATAAGGCGTGTTTAGGGCCACATTAAGGGTCAGACTTGACTTTGTGCGTGGTGGGTAACTGAGCTGCATTCCCACTCCTCCCTGTACCTGAGGATGAAACGGAAATCCTCCTGCCTCCACCAACGGAGGCCGACCAGCAGCTGGGATTATGGAGGTGAGGTGTGCTACCTCACCCTGTCACACTGTTTCAGTGTAGTGTTTAGGATTAAACCAAGGGCTTTGTACTAGTGAGCACTGGGCCAGCTGAGCTACAGCCTTGGCCCTGTCCCAGTAAAATTGGAAATTTTTCTTTTTTCGTCTATTTATATTTTAAGGATTTAAAATCCCATCACAGCTGGCAGGATCTATTAAGGCAATAGCAAGAAGGAGTCCACTGCTACCCTCCCCTAGGAGGGGGAAACTGAGGCTCAGATAGAAACACCTAACCCAGGCGTGGGTTGATTCCTCTGCTCTAACTTCTGGGGCTTTCAGGGCTCTTCAGGGGTGGGTCCAGCTTCTCCCAATAGTGGCTTAGAAGGCTGCAATTGCCCACTGGCTTCCTTACACAGCACTTCTATTTCTGACCCAGCCTGGTACTTAACCTCCCAGATGCCCGAGGCAGCCAGACGTTGTACCCACAGGGAGTCGTTAGATATCTTTCCCACTGGCCAAAAGAGTACTACTGTCAACCTGCTAGATAGTGGGTCACAGCCTAGGGAAGCTCTTCAGTCAGCTGAAGTTCGAGCCTGTGTCCCACAGCTTCCTGCCCTACTAACACCTTACTCCGACTTGCTAAGGACACCAAGGCTCGGGCGTCCTGACTACCACACATGGCAGACACAGTCCTTACTTGGACAATAGCTGGGTATGGTGGTTCACTCTTATAACAGGACAGAAGCAGGACTGGCAAGAGCTCCCTCTGGCCAGACTTTAAGGTACTGATGGCTTAAGGTCACCAGGTCACCTGGTGGCCACCCTGCTGTCGCTGCAATGTTTCGGTGCTTAGCTTGGTTGACAAGACATACAAGCAGCCACCTTGGGCTATGAGGACAAGGCCATCATGCAGGAAGCAGGTGGCGCTCCTGTGCTTGTAACTAGGTCCTAAAGGAAACATGTGGAACCTAAACCACTCCTGGGGAAGAGATGAACCGGGACTGCGGCCCAAGTCTCTTCTTCACTGCAGCGCACTGCAGGGTCAGTGGGGTTGGAACGCGGGTGGAATGCAGGGTAACCTGGCTCTGGCTTTACCCACCCTGAGGATGACGCGCTATGTCAGCTGATTGACGTGTCTGGCTGTCTGGTAGCTTGTGGCTAGGCTCAGGCAGGGCTCCATCTTGCAAATCCTACCATGGCTATACCAGCCAGGGTGGAGCGGCCACAGTGGCTCTACTGTGCTGCTGCGGCCTTGGCTTGCTGTTCTCGTTAGCCTGTGTTCTTGGTCAGTTTTTCAACCTGGTGCTCAGAAGCAAGTGTGTTTACCATGGTTGTTCCAAACCAAACCAAAAACACACCCAAACAAACAAACAAACAAAACAGGTAGAGCTGGGCAGTGGTGATGCACGCTTTTAATCCCAGCACTTGGGAGCCAGAGGCAGGCAGATTTCTGAGTTCGAGGCCAGCCTGGTCTATAGAGCAAGTTCCAGGGTGGCCAGGACTACAGAAAAACCCTGTCTCAGAAAACAACAAAAAACCCAAACAAAACGTAAAGAAAAACCCTAACCAAGTCTGCTGCGTGGAAAGCAAAGCCTTGGTCTGTTAGATGCTTCTGATCACTCTTCAGCCCTGCGTCGACGGAGGGGCCTGGGTAGACCAGATGTCCAGACCTATAAGCCGCTGTCAGACCTGCAGCTGTTGATTCTAGCTTGACAAGGACCACCTGTGCTGCTGCCTGGACCAGAGGCCTCGCCCTGTCCTTAGTCCTGCAGACAGAAGGGAGGGGCCAGACATTGCTTTTCTCTGGCCTGCAATCAAGGATTACAAGGATTACGTGACTTTGCTTTTTTTTTTTTTTTTTTTTTTTAGCAAAGTCCCGGTGTTTGCCTAAGTTCATTAATGATATTCCACTCAGTAGTGCAACCCTGAAAAGCGTATGGTGCACTTATTGCCACCAGAGCACAAGGACTTAAAGCTGCTCTGGGTGACAGGTGGGCTCCCTAGGGTTTACCAAGTGGGGGAGGGGTGTGGCCAGGGGGCTGGGGCTCAGACTTGGCAAAGCTGAGCTGTGCGTCCCAGAGGCTGGCCTGAAGGAAGGTGGTGAGCAGCAGGTCCAGGCCTAGACTGCTCAGGGCGGCTTGGAATGGGCCTCCTGAGACTGGAGGGGATGCCCTGGCGCTCCTCCACCCAGGACTATCTGCTACTTCCTCAATGTGTCTGCGCAGCCCACGCCTGCTGGCGACTCCGGTGAGGAGGCAAGCCCGTGCAGATCCTGCTCTAGAAGGCACGGCAGAGGCACGCTGAGGGCCAGGCCTTCTTCCAGACTCACGGTGCAAGCCATTCCGAGACACACATCTTGCCCGAGGAGCGCGGGCACTCCTTGGCAGAGAAGTACAGAGAAGAGAGCGGCTGAGCGAAGGGGATCGGCTCGCAGACTTTACTGGGGACTTGCTGGTGTCATGGCCCCGAGTGGGACACCGCGGGGCCTTCCCACTCACTGCAGGTTATGAATCCCCCTGCCTTCGTCCTGCAGGCCCCGCCCCTTGGTCTCCCACACAGTCCTTTCCAGTCTGGAAACCCGAGCTTCTCAGGAGTAGGGGAGTCTACCCCTCGCTCGCTCATTTTTGTATCTCTAGGATCAACACAAGGTCCTCCGGGGCAGCCCTTCCTTTAGCCACCTACCATTTAAACGTCGCTAATCACATGCACCGTTTGACGGGCAAAGGGCGTGGAACAGTTAACCAACGGAAGCAAGGTCTCCAGTTTTTTCAACTTCTGATTTGAATTTAATCTCCAGTACTTGACTCCTGATTTACTCAGAAGTTCCCAAGAGGGAAGTCTCTGAGGCAGTTCAGGAAGTAGTAGTCTACTAGGAAAGAGCAGTCGTTGAGCTCCCCGAGGCCCCGGACAAGGCTGGGCTCCTGACACTGACGGTGTGCCACAGACTGCAGATGGCAGCTTAGCTCTGGAGGGCACAGAGGGCCGGCTGTGGTAGAGCAGGGTCTGCACGGGGCCAGAGGCGGGCAAGAACCACAGCACTTCCTCCTCCTTCATTTCTTTATTTCTTTTAATCCTTTTTTTTTTTTTTTTTAAATCGTTTTAGGGACAGTTGCTCTGTGTAGCCCTGGCTGTCCTGGAACTGGATTTGTAGACTGACCTCAAACTCGGAGACCCGTCTGCCAATGCCCCCCCTCCCCCTCCAGGGGCTGGGATTAAAGGCATGCGCCACCACCGCCGGGCTTATTCTTTATAAAAATTACTTTTATGTGTATTCATGTGCCACGCAAGCAGGTGCTTGTGGATGCCAGAAGAGGGGACTGGACCACGTGGATGTAGGTACAGCTGAGGCTGTCTGATGTGGGTGCTTAGGAATTCAAGTTCCTCGAAGGGGCAGCAAGTTCCGAACAGCTAAACCACCTTTCCAGCTCATTTGTTCTTTTGGGTGAGACTCCAAAAGGCCCCCAACTTATCAAAACCCAGGAGTGTCTAGGGTTATAGAAAAACAAGCTCTGATTTTGCAGTCAGCCTTGCCCTGCTGACATAAGACCCCACAGGCAACCAAAATCAGTGCCAGAAACAAAACAAAACAAAACAAAACAAAACAAAACAAAACAAAACAAAAGCAGATGTGGCCTGTTTCTTTGGCTGTGTCCCAAAAAGCAAAGCAACAACAGTAACAAAAACCAAACTGTTACCATCTTGATGATAATGGACTGAACCTCTGAACCTGTAAGCCAGCCCCAATTAAATGTTGTCCATTTTAAGACTTGCCTTGCCAGGCAGTGGTGGGGCACGCCTTTAATCCCAGCACAGGCAGAGGCAGGCAGATTTCTGAGTTCGAGGCCAGCCTGGTCTACAGAGTGAGTTCCAGGATAGCCAGGGCTACACAGAGAAACCCTGTCTCAAAAAAAAAAAAAAAAAAAAAAAAAAAAACTTGCCTTGGTCACAGTGTCTGTTCACCGCAGTAAAATCCTAAGACAGAAGTTGGTGCCAGGGACTGGGGTACTGCTATGATAGGCCTGACCATGCTTTTGTTTGGAAGAATGTGGATTTTGGGACTTTGGATTTTGAAAGCAGTGAAATGCTTTAAATGGGGCTTAATGGGCCATCCTAGTAGGAATATGGAAGACTTTGTTACTGAGAGTGATTTGACTTGTGAAGACCTGGTCCAATAGGTTTCAGTGGAGAATTTCTATATGGGGCCTAGAGACTGTCTTTGTGGTATTTTGGTGAAGAATGTGGCTGATTTTTGCCCTGGTCTGCAGAGTCTAGCTGAGGCTAAAGTGAAGAGACTCAGATTAATTGCACTGACAAAGGAAGTCTCAGAAAGGCCCATCATAGACTTTGTTCTCTGGTTAAGTCTCATGAAGACGGTCTGAATAAGTATTAGCAAGCTTAGAAAGGAGAAATATAAAGTATATAGTTCACGTATTAAAGGGGCACCAGGAAGTGAAATGGAGCTGAATCCTGTGTTCAGTTATATTGAATTAAGGGAGTGGTAACCTTGGGGAAAGACCCCACCCAGCTAAGTTTAGATCCAGGCAGAGTACCTTAAATTCCAGGAGATAAAGCCAAGGAGATTTCTGAGTTCCAGGTCAGCCAGAGACAGAGCAAGTTTTAGGTGAAGCAAAGCTTAAATCGAGGCACGGTGGGCCACATCTTTAATCTCAGGAGACAAGCATGCTGATCTGAATTTAAGGTCAATCTACAGAGTTCAAAGTTCATTTGAGTTCAAGGTAAGTCTTAGATCCAGGACAGTCAAGCTTAGGCGGAGAAGGAGTAGGAAAAGAGGAAGCTAGTGATAATGTAATAGAAGAAGGGGGCCATGTTCCAGATCCTGCAAGCAGCAGAATGAGACAGCTTTGGCCACCTGACTCTGGCTTTATAGTCAAGAGGAGAAGGAGACTATGGGGACAATTGATGCTGGTTAGCTAGAGCTAAGAAATGAGCGGTGATTAAGAAGAGACCAGGGCCGGGCGTGGTGGCACACGCCTGTAATCCCTGCACTTGGGAGGCAGAGGCAGGCGAATTTCTGAGTTCGAGGCCAGCCTGGTCTACAAAGTGAGTTCCAGGACAGCCAGGACTAGACAGAGAAACCCTGTCTCGAAAAATCAAAAAAAAAAAAAAAAAAAAAAAAAAAAAAAAAAGAGAGAGAGACCAGGAAGCCAGGCGGTGGTGGCGCACGCCTTTAATCCCAGCACTTGTGAGGCAGAGACAGGTGGATTTCTGAGTTGGAGGCCAGCCTGGTCTATAGAGTGAGTTCCAGGACATCTAGGGCTACACAGAGAAGCCTTGTCTTGAAACAAACAAACAAACAAACAAACAACAAAAAAACCTAATAACAAACAAAAGAAGAGACCAGGATCATTGAGGTGAAATCTGGGAAGTGTTTTCTGAGAGCACACAAAGACACTGTGTCCCAGAGATAGCCAGGGTTGTACTTCACGATGCAGCTGTGCAGAGTTATGAGTAAGGGTCACCCAGGTATCTAAGTTACCCAGGTAACTAAGACACCCGGATAACTAAGACACAAACCCACCCCACAATAAAACAAGATAGGAAAGTAAAGACTGTTCTTACCCAGCTGTGAGCCACAGTAATGGGCAGCCTGGCAAGGTAGACCCATGGTGGTAATAACAGCACTAACGTTGCTTGAGGTAGTCTTAACATTAGGCCAGGTGTGGTGGTGGCAGTACATGCTTTCAATCCCAACACTCAGGAGGCAGAGGCGGGAAGATCTCTTTGACTTTGAAGCAAACATGTTCAACATAATAAACTGTCTCAAAATAAAAGGCAAACCATAACAACAAAATTGCCAAAAGTTCAGGCAGGTTACTGGAAGGCAAAGTGATGGGCCCATCTAATACCTTGGATCTGCTCCCAGACCAACCTCTGGGTCTCCACCCACTCAGGAAGGGCTCTGATGGTTGGCTGGAAACCAATAGATCATCAGATGAGTTAACTGACCCACAGCAGCTGCCTGCCTGCCTGGAGAGATGCAGCCACAGGGGAGGGGGAGTTGGGTGGGGGGCAAGAACACAGGACTCAGCCACTAAGAATGCCCTGCCCTTTCCAGACTTCTAAAACTTTGTTAATGTAAGAAGGAACTAAATTGAAGCCATTTTCGATAAAACTTCAATTTTGAATAAGGTTAAAATAAAGGGTAAGATCCTAAGACCTAGCCAGGCGGTGGTGGCACACGCCTGTAATCCCAGCACTTGGGAGGCAGAGGCAGGCGGATTTTTGAGTTCGAGGCCAACCTGGTCTACAGAGTGAGTTCCAGGACAGCCAGGGCTACGCAGAGAAACCCTGTCTCAAAACAAACAAACAAACAAACAAACAAACAAACAAACAAAAGATCCTAAGACCTCCCTGGATAACTGACATTCGGGTTGGACAGTTGAGATGTGAATGCTCAGCAGGTCACTCTACAGTTGAATAATCCAACCAATAGGAACAGGATAAGTGCACCACAAAGCCATGTTCCTAAGAAGTCCCATATACCTAAACTTTGACTGGTGGGATAACGAGGCATAGACGTTTGTGGATTTCAGGCTTAAAACCTGTACCGTTAGCTGGGCGGTGGTGGCACACACCTGTAATCCCAGCACTCTGGGAGGCAGAGGCAGGTGATTTTCTGAGTTCGAGGCCAGCCTGGTCTACAGAGTGAGTTCCAGGACAGCCAGGGCTACACAGAGAAACACTGTCTCGAAAAACCAAAACAAACAAACAAACAAAAACCAATTCTGGCTCTGGATTAGAGTTCAGCTCCTGAGTCTGTTCTGTGCCCTGATCAATGAATAGCTGCCTGAATTCAATAGATTTTTGTCATCTGCCTAAATACTAAGATGAACACTGAAAGATGCACTCAGTTCCCAAGTCTGTGCTGCTGTCCCTGTCTGGCCAGGTTTGGCTGCCTAATTCAAATAAGGATCTTGCTTTACTGGACTCTTGGGTTGTTTTGTTGGTTCTCTGGACCCCAAGAGTTAGCACTTCTGCACACATTCATTCTACACTCCAGACTGGCTCATGCTGGTCCCTGGGGTGAAGGAAATGGAGATGAAACTTCCCTAGGGAGGGCAGATGGCCCAGACTGGGTAGATTTGTAGACAAAGCCCACAGTCAGCTGTTGACTGTCATGCTGGCTGCTGTCTGAGGAGCACCCACAGTCTCCCTCCTGCCTAGAGACCTTTGTGCTGGGTTCAGTACCTCTCCCCTGACCCCTCTCTGGAGGATCTGTCGTCCATCTGTCCTCTAAGTCAATTCTCACCCATTGCTCCCCTGCAAGTGATGGGGTTCACTTGTCTTACTTAGTCTGTGCTGGCTGGCAGTGTGTTCTCCCACAGCCATGGGACCCACACGTGGGCCAAGCCAGAAGAGCAGTGATCCCGCATCCTTGTGCTTTTGGAACTGGAACCCACACCAGGCCTTGGATGTGCTCGGCCACAGGCATGCCCTGGCACCTTCTGTCAGGGTGCTTTCAGAGTGGCTGCGATGGGCAGGCCACCTGTCTGTCCTGTCTGTTGTCTGCCCAGCAGGTCACAGATGTTACTGCTAACTTCTTAATTTCTTTGTTTTGTTGAGACAGGGTCTCACTGTAGAGCCCTGGCTGTCCTGGCACTCACTCTGTAGACCAGGCTGGCCTCAAACTCACAGAAATCTACCTCCCTCTGCCTCACAAGTGCTGGGAATAAAGGTGTGTGCCAACTTCCCAGGCTGTGCCATCCTGCCTTCTGAGGAGGTAGGTGGTGGAAGTTAGACCCCTCAGTGCTCACCGAGTGGAGTTTGGACTCAGCCTATTGCTCAGCGGTACTAGCGTGTTTAAGGCCTTTAGTTCAACTCGAGAAACACACACTCCCTCTCCCCCATCTTCTCTAACTTTAAAAAATAGTCTTCCCAGACATGGTGGTACACTTCTAATAGCAGTTCAAGATCAGCAAAGGGTACTTGAGATACTCTCTGAAAAAAGAAAAACCAAAGGAGGCTGTATACTAGACTGCCAGGCCTATCCAAAGCACACACCCCAACCATTAGGCTATTCTAACCTGTTACCCACCCACCCTCTGTAGCCTAGACAAGGTCTCGCTGTGGCCAACTGTCTTTAAGAGCAGTGTGCTGCCAGGCGTGGTGGCACACGCCTGTAATCCTAGCACTTGGAAGGCAGAGGCAGGCGGATTTTTGAGTTCGAGGCCAGCCTGGTCTACAGAGTGAGTTCCAGGACAGCCCGGGCTACACAGAGAGACCCTGTCTCAAAAAAAACAAAAAAACAAAACAAAACAAACAAACAAACAAAAAAAAAGAGCAGTGCGCTCAGCTCTAAGATCTGGAGCTGGTTGTACTGAGCAGTCGACTTACTATTGATGCTAGTCTTACTGCCCCGCCGTCTGAGGACAGAGATCATACGATGCACCACCACATCTAGTCTAATCTTGAAGTGGTCCTGCTTCAGAATGATGCTCTCTTTCCCCTGGCCTTCCCACACTCAAGATCCTTCATTACATCAACCAGAGGGCCAAAACTTGGTGCCTTTGCTGGAGGAACAGGTTTTTGGTTTCCTTGCAAAATCCTTGTGCTCTACCACCGCGAGCTAACAAAGTGGTGGCCTTCTTGTTGGCCTCAGACTGACTTTTATATGGTGGACCAGCATTCCAGAGGTCCTAGGAGCCTGGCACATTTTCTCTGGTAAGAAAGTTTGCAATATTAACCCTATCTTCAGGACCACACTGCCTGCCAGGTTCCTTAATTTGAGATACTCCCAGGAAGTAGACTGGGAAAAAAAAGTGGTGTTGTGAAATAATGTTCACCACTGCCTGGCTTTTTTTTTTTCTTTAAAAATTTATTTATTGTTCTATGTAAGTACACTGTTGCTGTCTTCAGACACACCAGAAGAAGGCATCTGATCTCATTACAGATGGAGGTGTGCCACCATGTGGTTGTTGGGATTTGAACTCGGCACCTTTGGAAGAGCAGTCAGTGCTCTTAACTGCTGAGCCATCTCTCTAGCCATGGGCACCATTTGTGATGAGTTTTCATGTTTTGACCTAAGTTCCAGGACAGCCAGGGTGATACATAGAAACCCTTTCTCAAAACACAAACAAACACTAAATTAGTCTAAATCCAACCAGCTCAGGAGCCCAGTGACTGTCTGTACTCCTTAGGGGCAGTTATTCATTTGGCGGTAACTTAAAGTGAAGCCAGATGGAAGTCAGAACAACCCACGAGTGTTTGCGTCCACACAGAAGGTGGCCATGTGGATGAGGGCCCTGGCAGACCTCTAACACCCCGCTGGCTTAGAGAATAGAGAGAGGAGCAGTTAGCAAGAGCCAGATCTTTTTCCCTTTGCTTTGGCTCTGGCTGGCTCGGAACTTATGTAGACCAGGCTGGCCTCATCTCTCCCACCTCTGCCTCCCAAGTGCTGAAGTTAACGCTATGTACCACCACAGCGGCAGCTGCAGCCGGCGTGAGCCTTTAATCCCAGCACTTGGGAAGCAGAGGCAGGTGGATTTCTGAGTTGGAGGCCAGGCTGGTCTAGAGTGAGTTCCAGGACAGCCAGGGCTACACAGAGAAACCCTGTCTTGAAAATCAAAATTTAAGGCCAGGTGGTGGTGGCACAGGCCTTTGATCCCAGCACTTGGGAGGCAGAGGCAGGCGGATTTTTGAGTTCGAGGCCAGCCTGGTCTACAGAGTGAGTTCCAGGACAGCAAGGAAACCCTGTCTCAAAAAACCAAACCAAACCAAAAAAAAAAAAAAAAAAAGCTGTGCACTACAGCAGCCCCAACTGGCGTGAGCCTTTGACAGACCTCTGTATGAGTTCTATGGGTCATCCCCTGACTGGATTTCTAGGGCAGGAGTCTTTGAGACAGGACCTCACTAGGTAGTTCTGGCTGTTTAAGACTTCTCTATAGAGATCTGCCTATTGAGGTCTTCCCAAGTTCTTGGATAAAAGGCATGTCACCATACCCAGCTTAGGGCAGGATTCATGGACCACCGGCTGGTCATAATTCCTAAAGAACCTGGTTTAGCCACTTGCTTCCTTTCTGAACCTGTCCTCCTGTTCTTCCTGCCCAGCGAGCCCCTGCTACGGCCTGCTGCTCACACCGGTGCAGCCCCTTTTCTCTCTTCCTCACCCCAGACCAATCAAAGGGCTCATGTGGCTGCCTCCCTGGGGGTGCCTGTGGCTGGCCATGCCGAAGCCTCTGCTAGGCTTTCCTGGCTGGCTCTAGCTCTCCTTTTGCCACAAGGCCCAGTGAGCCATCCTCAGCATTCATTCTCCATCCCTTTGTAGGTCCTGGAGAGCCCACCCTCTAGACTCCCAGGAAGCTCTGTGGAGGACATCACACTGCATCCCACCGCGTTCCACTCCAAGTCCTTGCTTGATTTTTCTTTCTTTTAACGTTTTTCAAGACGGTGTTTCTGTGTAGCCCTGACTGTCCCGGAACCCCCACTTTTAAATACATGTAAACGTGGCATGTATGTGTATGTGTTATATATGCACGTGAGAACAAGTGCCCACGAAAGTCAGCAGTGCTGGACCGCCTGGACCTAGAGTGACAGGTGCTTGTGAGCTGGAAATTAAACCCCGGCCCTGGGCAGATGGAGTATGTGCTCCTAAGCACTCAGCAATCTCTCCAGCGAAGGTTTGACTTCTTGTTGGTGACTGACTGCTGGAGTGTAAGTTCCAAGGTCTCTGGCCTGTGTTGTTATTCATCCATGCTGTCTTGAACACGGCAGACAAGACAACAAATAGCTGTGACCCAAGCTAGTCCAGACTTTATGCCCCAGGTAACAACCACCTAAAACACACTCTCAATCACTGTGACAATTTTTTTGTGACATTAAATTGTTAAACTGATTGTCATGTTCACTGCCCACCCCCCATATCCAACCACGTAGGTGCTGGGGAGACACTGTAGGTCTGATGCATGTGTGAGTCACGGGGGTGGGGGGGCAAGGACTATTAGGCACCACACGCAAAAAAACCAACTCAGCTAGGCCAGGGCCTGGGGCTTCCTCATGGGAGTGCACGGTCCCCCTCCCGGGGACCAGGAGGGCTGGGAGAAGGGCTCCTGCAGAGCAGTCATCACACACATCCTTTGCTGGTTCAGCCCAAGGGAGGCCGCAGCATGCTCAGGTCTGTCTGAGGCTGAGGCTTCAATATAGCATTAGGAGACAGTGCAAGGTTTTACTGAGAAAAAGTGAATTTTTAATTATCTTGTGAATCTACTTAGAAAAACACACACAAGCAATGTTCACAACTATAAATTTAAACCTTTTGCACTAAAAAAAGAAAAAAGCAAAAAAAAAAAATCACGAAACAAACAAAACCACAGGCATGAACTGTAAACCTGTATTAATTATCAACTAGTCTTAAGGTTAATTCTTAGCAGTAATTCAGTATTTTCCTTCTTGGCAATTGTAATGTTTTAGCACCAAATGATCTCCCACAGAGGTACTAGTAATGCTGGCTGCCAGTGTGAGGAGCTGTTTGCAACCGTGCTCCCCACATGTCATCCACTCACACCACACACACGAGTGAGTCAGGGGCAGATGGTGGTGCACTCTGACTCCCAGGGCAATGGAAACAAGACAGAGGCACGGGTCACAGACTTTAATGTAGTGCATTCGTAGAGAAGGCCAGCCTTCGCTCCCAGCCGCGCTCTCGTCCTCAGACTTTAATGTCATGATTTAGAAGATGCAGACGTTATTGCCTAAATATTACTCTATACATTTCCGTCAGTGCTCTGGAAAACACCTTAAATTGCTACTTAATTTACACCATAATTACTGGGTTACAGCTTTAGCTCATTGGCAATTTTGGAAGCAATATTTTTGAAAGCTATGGATGTCCCTGATATCCGCTTAAACCGGACTCCATTCAGAGACAGTCTTGGCAGCTTACAGACTTCCATCTCCCACTGTACCAGGTTCTCTGCATGCCCGTCGCCATGGACGCAGAAGAGCAGGAAGCGCTCCCTCTGCTCATAGTCGCAGTTATTGGCGTCCAGCACTTTGCGGATCTCCCGCATCATGTCACTCGGGTCCATGGAACTCGTGGTTTTCATGCTCCAGGTGAAGCGCAGCGAGCGAGGTTTGGCCTCTCTGTTTTCCTCCTTTTGTTCCGAAGACACATTGCGGCTGAAATGCACAGGGCAGTGTGGTTTGTAATTGTATGGGGAAAAGAACCTTTTTTTTCTCTTTTTAACCTTAGCTAGTTGTCAACTCCTTCAGCTCAAATGATAGCTGATCCCACATATTAACCAGAGGCATACGAGGCGTACACCTAGATCTCCAACCCCTAAACGTAAAAACTGCACACAAAATTCTACCTGGCTGGAAAATGTCCAGGAGCCACCTGTACTGGAATCTTTGAAACCAGGCAAAACAGAGCGTCCACTGCTGTACGCGGGTGGGTGCAGAGCAGCACCCTTCTGCTCTACCACACAGGGCTTCTCTATTTCCAACAGCTATGCTTGCTGTGAGTGCCACAGAAGCCAGTGCTCCAAGGCTGCCTCAGCCTTCCTCCCCGGCTGAGGGCTCCTGTCCTGTGGCCAGATGCTGAGTGCACGGGTAGGCCACCGGTCTCCGTCACCACCGTCTCCTCACCCTCCCTACTCTCTACTGTTGCTCCCCTTTGGTTCCGTTCTAATGTCATTGTTGAAACCACCCAGGGCCTGTTCCTGTTCTGCCAGCCGCTCACAAGGCCGGGAAGGAAGGGTCCCGGGAGCTGTGACCCTGAGGGACTGAACAACAGTGAGGCCCACTCAAAATGGGCAAAACCAAGCCCTACAAATACCACAGCTTAGATGACCTCATTTTAATGAGACAGAGGGAAAGCGAAATGCTGCAGCTCATTGTGAGCACTGAAATGACGGGTCTGCACGGGTGAGGGCCCGGCGCGCAGCTCAATTGCTACCTTAGACACTCCGTGGCCTACGAAGGCAAGCAGGAGCTTGGCAGCGGTTCTGAGATCAGACCTTATGTGAGGAGGCAGAGGCAGTACAGAAAATAAACCTCCCGGCAACTAGAAACAGGTCTGGGGCTGCCGCTTGTGTTTCTTCTTTCTTGATATAGGGTCTCGTGGAGCTCACACCCGGCCTCCACCCACTGGGCTGCTGCCCGACTTGCCCAGTGCAGACTCTAGGGGTGTGTGCGCGTGCGTGCGTGTGTGCGTGCGTGCGCACACGCCACCACAACTGCTGGGTTTCTGAACAGAGATATTGCCATCAAAAGCAGAGGTAGGAAAGTGCAGAATGCACTTAAGCCCCACCAGAGTGATATACCCCAAAGCGCTGGCCCTTACAGAGCACTTGCCTGGCCAGCCTTGTCTTGTTCTGTGTAGGAAGCAGGGTCCATCACCACCTTCCTCTGTGGAGGGACAGGCCTGGGAGGAGACTCCCCGCTCATCTCCACACTACGTTAAAGGGAAGCCTCCACAGTGCTCAGGGCTCACACAGACAGTGCTCAAGCAGTAGGTTTCCTGAGGAGTGTCACTTGGGACTGTAGTGTTCCCACAGTGTACTGGGAGAACAGTAGGAGGCCTACCAAACAGACATGGAACCCCGAGCCTATCTGTAATTCTATAGTCACACAATGAGAGTTATGCAAAACCAAAAGGCAAACAAACAACTTCTATAATTATAATTTAAAAAGAAATGCCATCTCAGCCCTCCTGAACTTATTCAGGCATCAAGAGGCAAAGGTGAACTGGGGCTGAGGGTGCTTAGGAAGGCTCCCCTGGCACACTGCTGCCCTCTTATGGCTGCTGGGGCAAAAAGCAGTCTCCTAGGTCCGGCAAGCAGAGCCAGCAGCCTCAAGAATGGAACCTCGGCACAGTACCAGGTAGTACTTGAGTAAGCAGGAGACAGCACTGGTCACCCCGGTACAACAATGAGGTAGGTAAGCACTTAGAAAATATTTGAAGTAAAAGTCATTCCCTCACCTTGAGCCCTCATATCTCCCGTTCCTCTCATATTCAGTTGGAAGTCTCATGGACAGAACGGAGAAGCAAAGGAAGTGGGAAAGAGAAAAGAAATCTTACAAACTGGTACACAACCACTGTACATCAACAGAACATTACACAATGGATAAGCTTTTCTTTAGTTACCGCTGAACTATTCAAACTCGCCCTCCTCCTCTGTGTGGCCCAGCTGAGGATTCGTTCTCTGTGAGGACAGGGCTGTGAGGAGGCAGGCTGCAGTCAGAAGAGCGGACTTCCAGTGCTGCACGCGGCTGTGGACTAGAGCTGTTCTATGTCCTAGGACTGCTCTACACAGTGCAGTTCCCATTTAAAAGGAAATGAAGTTACCAGCAGACCTCCATATTCAAATCTAACAAATGTGTGAAATGAAGAATTAGCTATTTGGGAAGATCACCTGAGAATCATCATGGAGTGGCACTTGTCACAAGGAGAGCTCTCTTCAGTTCAACACAGAGACCATGTTTCATAAACAGAAAATGCAACCTGGTCTCATCTTCCTGAGAGCCACAGGCAGACAGGAACTTTAACTCTCTCTCTCTCTCTCTTTTGAAACAGGGTCTTTAATGTAGCCTTGGATAGCCTAGAACTCCACAGAGCTCCATATGTAGACTAGGTTGGCTTTGGGACCCAGAGGTCAGCCTTCTCTGCAGCTCAGGTGACAGGATTAAGGGCATGAACCATCACACCTGGCAGCAGTCACCTTAACAGCAGAGCTTCTACTTCATACGTGCACATCCCAAGAACATCAGTATTTTGGGTCTCTTATTGTCAAAACCAAAGGTATTCACCCAACTGGAGCCAGCTTACTGTCACGCTCTAATAAAACAATGGCACATGCGTCCCTCATTGAGAGGTGGCTTCAGAGAACCCTGTACTCGCCATCTCTGTTGTGACGTTACTGAATTCTACACGAGCCACATCTGAGATGGCCTTGCCAACTCAGTCCTCAGTGAGTAACAGTAATAATGTCTGACCCAATGACCACTTACCTTCTTCCTGCTCGTGGCTAAGTCACTGACTGTACACTGATTACTGAACACATTATCTTTAAACAGGCGCATGCTCAGTGTTATTAGTACCAGGACAGAATGATCTGGATGCTAAACCATTCTACCATGACAGAGTGCACAGCATGCACAGGCCTTTGCTGAGTGGGTGCTGCAGTGCCTTTAAAATGCTCAGAGTTAATCTATTTCTTTCCAGTTTCCTTTTAAGGAAATGAGGATTTAGTTCTTAGCAGAAAGTTTAGTTTTTAAAGCAAAGAACAACAAAAAAATAACAAAACAAAACAAAACAAAACAAAGACCAACAGCCAAACCTGAGGTTAATTGCGGGAGCCATTGGGGAGGGGGAGGGGAGGATGCGGAGTGAGTGTACATATATAAGTCCTACCTTTTGATAAACCTGAATGACATGTTTCTAAAAGAAATTAAGCCAAAAAAAAAAAAATTAACAGAAAAGACTTGTACAAATGAAACAGAAAATCTAATTAATTATATAAAGAATAGAAAAAACAAACATCAGGGCTCCTCTTCTGGTCAATATCAATAAAAGCAACATTTGTTGAAAAAGTAAAATCATTGTAAACATTTAACTTGAGTGTGGTTTTTAATTTGAAACATAAAACCTTGTTTAGCCATTGTAACTAAATTCATTACAGGATCTTTTAAAATAAAATTCAGTCCTTAAAACCTATCATGAATAGTGGTGTGTGGTGGTACATGACTTTAATCCCAGCACTTAGGAGGTAGAGGAGGCAGGTGGAACTCTGAATTTGAGGTTAGTCTGGTCTACAGAGTGAGTTCCAGGGCAGCTAGGCTATACAGAGAAACCCTGTCTTGAAAAACAAAAACAAAAACAAAAACAAAACAAAAACAAACTCCCAAACCTCCAAACCCAACCAACCAACCAACCAAAAAATTATCATGATCATTATCATGCTATTATTGATTCAGGGACTTGCTGTCTGTGTCAGAGGCTGGCCTTAGATTTGCAACCTGCCTCCACCTGAGTGCTGAAATTACAGACTGCCACCATGCCTGCAAATTCAATGTCGTCTAACAAGCACTTTGTGATATACTTGTAATAAATACCATTTCTCAATTTTCTACAGATTATCTTATGAGCCTTATTATCTCTTGCCTTCTGTTGCATAAACACAAAGCTCTAATTACACGTCATTTAGACATGGAAAGGGTCATTACTGAGCCGCGTGTGATGGCATGATTCTGCAATCTGGCTGTGACAGAGGCATGAAGTGCTGGACATTTGAGGCCAGTCAGGTCTACTAATATCAAGCTGCAGAGCCAGTGTTGCACAGCAACATCGTGGATTTTAAAAAGTCGGTAGAACTGGTAATTCTGTTTGGTAGCGTTTGTGTAACATGCATGAAAACCTTGGGGCTCACCTACAGTACTTCAAGAAATGGGAATGTCTGGGCAGATCTGCCTCGAAGATAAGAGGACCAAAAGTTCAAGGTCATCCTTGGCTACATAGTGAGCTTGAACCCAGCCTGGGCTACATGAAACCCTGTCTCAAACAACAAAACCAAACTAAAACACAACAACAAATTTAAAGAGACATATAGGCTGTGCTAAACAGAATCTGGCAATCTTACAATAAGCACTTCTGGGCAAGTGTAGGTAGGAAAGGTCCAGTGTTATAATAGACACACACATATTCACCAAATGATAGTGTAACAAATACTTTGAATTTTGGGTTCCTTTTGGGTTTAACTTTGTACTGCTCTTAGGGAAGTTCAAACTCTTGCCCCTTGTCACGTGTAACTGTTGGGCTCCATCCACAGCTATCCTAGAGTCCATGTAGCCTGTGAACCATAGGCTGGACACAATTGCTTAGACAGAATGAAAGGTATTCCATTATAGTCTATGCTATAGACAACTGCTATCCACATTATACAGACCAAGCAATGGTGCCCAGCAGGATAAACACTGTATAGAAGACTGTGCATGTAAAGTACTTTTAATTAGACACCACAAAAATATCTAAGCTGGGTGGTGGTGGCGCACGCCTTTAATCCCAGCACTTGGGAGACAGAGGCAGGCAGATTTCTGAGTTCGAGGCCAGACTGGTCTACAGAGTGAGTTCCAGGACAGCCAGGGCCGCACAAAGAAACCCTGTCTTGAAAAAAACCAAAACTAAAACCAAAACCAAAACCAAAACCAAAACCAAATAGAAAAATATTATTTCACATGAATCCCAGTCCCTTCCTCCTCTCCCAGGCCTGCTGGATCATGTCACTCAACTGCATGCCTGGACAACAAGGGTTTTAAAAAAAGATTTATTTATATATTTTAAGTGTTATGAGGGTTTTGCCGGGAACTCAACAGGGGTTTTTCAGAAATAGTAGTGAGTTCTTTTCCCTGAGTCAGCCCTCCAGCCTCTCACAAAGCTTTTAAAATACATTTTAGTTCCCGATTTTTTTTTCTTTTTTTTTTTTTTTTTTTTTTTGGTTTTTCGAGACAGGGTTTCTCTGTGTAGCCCTGGCTGTCCTGGAACTCACTCTGTAGACCAGGCTGTCCTCAAACTTAGAAATCTGCTTGCCTCTGCCTCCCAAGTGCTGGGATCAAAGGCGTGCGCCATTACCACCTGGCTAGTTCCTGATTTTCTAGGTGAGTCAAAAGTTACTGTTGAATAAAACTTATGTACTTTTCTTAATTTTTCCTCCCTCAAACCTCTTTTAATATACAAATAAGGTGGAGGGAAGATAGTGGAAAACAGACTGAAGACCTGTATTATATACTTGGGATCATGTGGACCTATGTCTGGGCTGAAGCTATATACTGCCTGCATATATATATACAGGTCTGGCAGACTTGTTTATATATTTAAGTGTGTGTGTGTGTGTGTGTGTGTGTGTATACCTGTACTTGTACAAACATGGATGACATCAAATCCTTCTGGAGTTCTAGTTAAGATGGCTGTGACCAACATTAAATGTGTAGTAGGAATCAAACTCCTGTCCCTCTACAGGATCAGTATGGTTTTATTTTTTGTTTGTTTGTTTGTTTGTTTGTTTGTTTTTCAAGACAGGGTTTTTCTGTGTAGCCCTGGCTGTCCTGGAACTCACTCTATAGACCAGGCTGGCCTTGAACTCGCCTGCCTCTGCCTCCCAAGTGCTGGGATTACAGGCGTGCGCCACCACTGCCTGGCCAGTATGGTATTCTTAAACACTGAACCATCTTTAGGGTTGGAAGATTCTGCCAGCCTGGGATACAGAGGAAAATTCTGCCTCAAAAGAACAAAATAAAAATAAAAATAAAAAAAAAAGTAAGCTGGAGGCAGGGTGGCTGGTGAGACTGAGACTGTTCAGTGGCTGAAAGCACCAGATCCTCCTGCGGGTGATGTGTGGGCTTTGACCCCAGCACCTACACGGCAGCTAACAATCTCTGTAACCCAGGTTTCAGGGAATCCAAGGTGTGTAAAGGTGTGTACAGGTACCAGAGACACATACAGTGCATTGACATACGTACAGGTAAAACATTCATATATGTAAAGTAAGATTTTTGGATTTTGAGACAGGGTTTCTCTGTGTAGCCTTAGCTGTACTGGAATTTGCTATGTAGACCAGCCTGGCCTTGAACTTCCAAGTGTTGGGATCAAACCCATAAGCTCCCACTACCCAGCCCAAAATCTTAAAAAAAAAAAAAAAAAAAAAAAAAGAGAGAGAGAGAGAAAAAAAAAAACAACTAGAGATGCATATAAATTATAAAATATGATGCAGAGGAGGCAGTAGATCTCTGTGAGTTCAAGGCCAGCCTGGTCTACACAGTGAGTTCTAAGACAACTAGGGCAACACAGAGAAACCCTGTTTTGAAAAACCAGGAAAAAAAAAAAGGTGGAAAGAGAAACAGGGACTAGAATACTCAGGTACTCATTGTACATGTAGAAATATGTATAATACTTATAGAGATATCAAACATAAAATGTGCATGATACAGATGTTACATAATATACAAATATATATGTATATGTAGAGAATAATTATACAGCCAGGCATGGCCTTGAATACCTTTATTCCTCTAGCACTAGGGAGGCAGAGTGGATCTTTGTGAGTTTGAGGCCAGCCTGGCTAGCACTACAAATTCCAGGACAGCCAAGGCTACAGAAAGACCCTGTCTCAAAAACTGACTGAGAACCAGGGCACTCACTCCTTCCAAGGACCCGCATGGTGTCCCATAATAGTCCAGGACCCCAGTTCAGGGGGCCTGACACCCCCTTCTGTCCTCCTCCAGCACCAGGCATGAGTGTGATACATAGACACACATTTGAGCAAAACACTTGTACACATAAAATAAATAGATCTACAAGAATAAAACCAAATCCCAAACAACCAAAAAACCCAAACCAAACAAACTACATACACATAGCTATCTGCCTATGTATTTTAGCACAAAATACCTTTCAAATATTAGCTGATCTTTCCTCTTTAAAAACGTTTTATGTGGGCTGGAGAGATGGCTCAGCGGTTAAGAGCACTAACTGCTCTTCCGAAAGCCCTGAGTTCAAATCCCAGCAACCACATGGTGGCTCACAACCATCTGTAATGAAATCTGATGCCCTCTTCTGGAGTGTCTGGAGACAGCTACAGTGTACTTACATATAATAATAAATAAATCTTTAAAAAAAAAAAGTTTTATGTGCCGGATGGTGGTGGCACACGCCTGTAATCCCAGCACTTGGGAGGCAGAGGCAGGCAGATTTCTGAGTTCGAGGCCAGCCTGGTCTACAGAGTGAGTTCCAGGACAGCCAGGGCTATGCAGAGAAACCCTGTCTCGAAAAATACCAAAATAACCCAAAGACAAACAAATAAACAAACAAACAAACAAAAAAACGTTTTATGTGTGGGCTGGAGAGATGGCTCAGCGGTCAAGAGCACTGACTGCTCTTCCGAAGGTCTTGAGTTCAGATCCCAACAACCACATGGTGGCTCACAACCATCCATAATGAGATCTGACACCCTCTTTGGGGTGTCTGAAAACAGCTACAGTGTACTTACATAATAAACAAACAAACAAATAAATCTTTTTTTTCCCAGCACTTGGGAGGCAGAGGCAGGCGGATTTCTGAGTTCGAGGCCAGCCTGGTCTACAAAGTGAGTTCCAGGATAGCCAGGGCTAAAAAAACCAAAAAAAAAAAAATAAATAAATAAATAAAAATAAAAAATAAAATAAAAATTTTTTTTTTTTCTTTTTTGGGAGACAGGGTTTCTCTGTATAGTCTGGCTGCGTGCGCCAGGCTTCAAATAAATCTTTAAAACAAACAAACACACATACACAAAAAAAAAACCTAAAACGTTTTCTGTGTCTGATGTCCACACGGCCCACAGGTGAAGGTCAGAGGACACTGAGCCATCGACAACCCCACTGCGGCATTCCGCTGTTCGTTTCCTGCATGGATCTACGTGATGTGTGTGCAAGTGAGCTCGGAGGCCAAAGGACAATATCAGGCATTCTGCTCTATCACTCTTCACCTCACTCCTGCAGACAGGATGAACCTTCCTTCCCTCCCTCCCTCCCTGTGTACCGGTCTTTTGTCTGCCTGTAAGTGTACCACATGCATGCTGTGCCTATGGAGGCCAGAGGAGGGCACCAGATCCCTGGAACTGGAGTCATGGCTAAGGAGAGCTGCTATGTGGGCACAAAAAAAAAAAAAAAAAAAAAAAAAAGGAACCTGGGGCCTCTATGGGAGCAGCTTAACTGCTGAGCCATCTCTATAAGCTCCTAAAATGGGGTCTTTACTGAACCTAAAACTAGTGTAGCAGACAGTAAGCTCAGCTCGCTGTCCACCACAGCGCTGCAGTCATAGGCACGAGCACGGAGTCTGTGGCCACAAGCTTATTTAGAAATCGTTCTTGCTGAGACACCTATACAGCTTCCAAGCGCTGTGATTTTACATCCTTGCTAGCCGTACACTACCAAAGAGCAAAAAGGAGGCAAGTAAGTTGGAGGGTTTTAATGATTCTCAAAGTGTTATTTAAGTGCCAATTCCAGGGGCTGGTGGGATGCCTCAGTGGTTAAGATGCTTAGTAACAAGCCAGGCATGGGAGAGAGAAGGTCTCGGGCCTAGAGACATCCACAGGGACACTAACCTTGGTGACAGCTAAGCCAATCTGGACAGATGTGTGGACAATACAAATAGTAACTGAGGAAGAATTCTTCCCCTTTACTACTGTGAAATGAAGCTGAGCCTGGAAATTCTATTTAGTACTCTAAAAGCTGGAGACACATAAACTAGAAACAGAGCTAAGAGAAGAATGAAAAGGACCGGAAAGTAGCTTCTCGAAATAGGAGAGGCATTTGCTTTTTCTCTCTGCTTTTGCTGCACAGAATCAGTATCACATAACACTTACCTTCTCGTGAGTTTGGAAGTTAATTTACTAAAAAGATTAGTGGAACCTCGGCTTCGAGTCTGGGACAGCGGTGTGGCTTCATGGGACAAGCTGGGTGAGGCAGGTGGGCCATTATATGTCGCGGTTCGCCGTTCCCGAGGTTGGCCATGGAAAGTGCTCCGGCTGGCTGTGCCCCTTGGGAAGCGGATGCGATCTGGGGTGGTCGCACTGCTAATACTGTGGGTAGAAGCAACTGGAGTTCTCGGATCTGGAACAGTGCTAGGAAGGCAGAGAAAGAGACATCTTTGTCCCCAATATGACACAGGAAAACTTACAGGCACAACATATCTTTCACAAAGTAAAGTAAATCAGCCATTGTGAATCCAGATCCAAGGGATATTTTATAGGACTTAGGAGCAAAGGAGCTCAGTGGGAAAGGATATAAAAGGAACAGGACAAGAGACAAAGCTCAGAGAATTTAGGGGTATAGCATATGTACATTTTCAAGATCACAATTACTATTTGGTGGAGAGCAGCTCCCCCACCCCCCACTTCCCTCTCAAGCTGCGTCCACACAGAGAACTGCCACAAAAGGAAAGAAAGACCTGCATGTGAAAACAAACAGCCAACCAAAAATGTCTGGAAGCACACAGATGGTATAAATATAAAACCCCACATGCTGAAAGCAGGTTGGGGAGGGATTTCTTATACCCTCAGTAGTATGCCAAGGCATGAAAACAGGCACATACACCCACACAGACACCACAGACACAATGAAACAGGATGTGCTTAACTAAAACTATATGAAGAACACCTTGTGAACAACTGGAACAAAATCTTGGACCATAAAATCCACAGCACAAAATTAAGCAGCAGTGGGTACACATTAGCTTCACAGGAATGTGCATTTTCTTACATAGCCTTGAAGGTATCTCCTTCACTGTCTACTGGAGGTAACACCATCTTGGGGTGCCCAGAGGCTGACACGGACATCGACCTCTGATGTCTCAGCCGACAGGTGGATGTGGCACAGAGGGAGGCAGGGCTAGCTGCGTAAGCGAACACTTCTGTCAGGCTGGGAGAGGGTTTGGGTTCAGGCAGAGGCAGAAACAACAGTGTGATGGAACAGTGACCAAAGAGCAGCCTGCTGTCTAACACACAGCCCTTCTCCCCAGACCCTGCAGACCTCCGGAGAGTAAAAATCTCTTTAACTTGTTTGGGGATTCTGGGACAATTGCTGACTGGCCTGTAACTGGTTTTGCAAATAGCAGTTTAAAAAGTTCATTTTCTTTTTTCTTTTTCTTTTTTTTTTTTTTTCTTTTTTTTTTTGGTTTTTCGAGACAGGGTTTCTCTGTGTAGTCCTGGAACTCACTCTGTAGACCAGGCTGGCCTCGAACTCAGAAATCCGCCTGCCTCTGCCTCCCAAGTGCTGGGATTACAGGCGTGCGCCACCACGCCCGGCTAAAAGTTCATTTTCTTAAAGAAAATAACACTTTTACGTGTTTGACTACTTCTATATGTGCTTTCCAAACTCTGCCTAAAATAACACATCCTAAAGGAGATGTCTCTATCTAAATGTACTGGTAAAATGAACATGGCGCTAGCTAGCACATGGGCTCTCCCCTGTTCCTCTTTAAATGAATGACTGAATCATGGGCATACTAGTTATGATAATCAGAGCACCCTATGTCATCACATCACAGTTTTAGAACCTTCCCATTTAGAAGACATTTACTTCTCATAGGGAGCACTCAGGACTCCTAATGGTACAGAGGCCCTTCTTACCAAGATGGGAAGCTCAGCCCATGGACCCCTTATGGAGGATATCACGGTGGTTCACAGCCTTCAGCGTCACCTGTACAACAGCTTCAGATATCCACACAGTTGTCCCCTAGGAGTTGGCTCTCTTTTCACCTTTGCATGGGTTCTGGGTATCAAAGTCTACTCACTAGGTTTGTATGGCAAATGACAAATGCCTTTCCCTGCAGAGCTCTCTGTCTCATTTGACTGCTCTGCCCAGCTTCTGACAAGTGTGTGTGTGTGTGTGTGTGTTTGGGGGGGGGGGTTGGGACAGGGTTTCTCTGTGTAGTCCTGGAACTCACTCTGTAGACCAGGCTGTCCTGGAACTCACTCTGTAGACCAGGCTGTCCTGGAACTCAGAAATCTGCCTGCCTCTGCCTCCCAAGCGCTGGGATTAAAGGTGTGCGCCACCACTGCCTGGCAAGACAGGGTTTCTTTGCATAGTCCTAGCTATCCTGGAAGTTGCTCTGTAGACCAGACTGGTCTTATATTCAGAGATCTACCTGCCTCTCCAGTTCTGGGATAAAGGACAAGCGCCAGCCCCCCCTTCCCCCCCCCAATAGCATTTTTCTTAACATTCGAGCAGAATGAAACCAGCATTCTACAAAGTGTCCAGTGCTAAGCCTAACCTTGAATCATTTGGGAAGATGAACTCACACTTGAGAAAATGCCTATAGGCATGTCAGGCCTTTTCTTCATTAATGCCTGATGTGGGAGGGCACGGCCCTCTGTGGGCGGGGTCACCCAGCAGGTGGGCAGTCCCGGCTATAATGGAAACCAGGCTGAGAGACTAAGCAGCACTCTTCCATGGCCTCAGCCTCCGGGTTCCTGCTCTGATTTCCTTCCGGGATAGACTGTGACCTGTGAGGTTAGACACACCTTTTCTTCCTCTTCCAGTTCTTTTGGTCAAGGAGTTTTATCCCAGCAACAGAAGTCCTAAGACATGCCACTACTGTTTTGTGTTTGGAACTGACTTCCTTTTTTTTTTTTTTTTAAAGCTTGAATGCACTAGGCTAGGAAATAGCACTGATAGCTCACTTCAGGACGCGTGTGAAGTGTTTTGGTTTTATTATTTATTTAGGTTTTTATTTAGTTTTTATCTTAGTTTTATTTATTTAGGTTTTTCGAGACTGTGTAGTCCTGTCTGGCCTGAAACTCATACAGATCACCCTACCTCTGCCTCCCAAAGTGCTGGGATCAAAGTTGTGTGCCAACACTTCCTGGCTTGTGTATTTTAAGCGAATAAAGGAATTAAGACCTGCAGTGAGAGGGAGATACAGTCCTGATCTAGGCACCTGTGTAGAGAGGGCAAGGTACATCTTGCTCACCCGAAGATTCAGCAACCATTTCAGGGGAAAGAGCACAGTCTCACGTGACCCTTCAGGTTTGCCCCTGCTAGGTCAGCGCTCCACCACTGAGCATTTTGTGGCGGTCTCACTCAGCAGCTGGAGTGAGGCTTGAACCAGGAAGCACTTCTTCCTCAACATCCTCTAGGCCCGTCTTATGGAGGCATTTTCTCACGTGTGAGTTTGTCTTCCCAAGTGATTCGGGTTACGGTTAGCACAGGACACTTTGTAGAATGCTGGTTTCATTCTGCTGGAATGTAACCAGGCTAGGATTATAGAGAGGCCCTTGACACCATGCCTAGCTTTGTTTCTTTCTTTTTGTAAAGAATTATTTATTTACTTAATGTATATGAGTACACTGTAGCTGTCTTCAGCCACACCAGAAGAGAGCATCAGATCCCATTACAGATGGTTGTGAGCCACCATGTGGTTGCTGGGAACTGAACTCAGGACCTCTGGAAGAGCAGTCAGTGCTCTTAACTGTTGAGCCATTTCTCCAGTCCCCATACCTAGTTTTTAAAGCTTTCCACATCATTTCTAAGATAAAAAGTGTAGCAGAATTTCAGCAGAGCTATAATGTCTAGCATGAATTCTGGAGTGATGGCACCGGTGTGGGGATTGTACAGCTGCTACAGAGGCAAATAAAAAAAGCTCCAGAGACAAAGAATATTTTTTTTTTAAATTATTTTCACCGGGCGGTGGTGGCGCACGCCTGTAATCCCAGCACTCTGGGAGGCAGAGGCAGGGGGATTTCTGAGTTCCAGGCCAGCCTGGTCTACAGAGTGAGTTCCAGGACAGCCAGGGCTGACAGAGAAACCCTGTCTCAAAAAAAAAAAAAAAAAAAAAAAAAAAAAAAAAAAAAACACAAAACCAAATCCAAAAAAAAAAAAAAAATTATTTTCCTGGTAGAAGGAGGAGAAATGTTTAATCAAATAGAAAGGCTCCAGAAGCAAAAAACAGAGAGAGAAAAAAGCCTCTTCCTGGTAGGAATAGATGAAGAAGGCTCTTCCTGATAGAAAATGACGACAACGATGGCGGCGGCGGTGGTGGTGGCAACTGTAGCTCTTTCTGCCCAAGGAGCCCAGTGTGGAGCGGCGACTCCTGGATTCTAGCATGAGCTAGCCTAGAATTTTCTTGTTTGCTTGATTTTTGTTTAAATGTTTTTTTTTTTTCCCCTTAATAGCAAGAAACGCTCAATATCAATGGCCCTGTCATGGGAAAAAAATTAAAACAAGCCAAACTTTCGAGACAAAACCAATTACAACAGGGCATAAAGCACCGGGCAGTGCTGGCACAAGCTCCAGAGGTGTCAGTCCGCGTCCCAGGGAGGATGGCCTCTTCTCTTGATGTCTAATGAGTGCTTGAGTGAATGCTTCGTTTTCACAGTAGATAAACAGAAAGAGCAAGATTCACTACACTGAGCCCTATCACTGGGTACATTCTGTATTCTTTTTATCACTACCGAAGATTTGGCTCTGTTCTCTAAGTTGCTTCCTGGAAACTCTCAGTAAAGTTCTATAAAAATGTAACACCTGAAACCAAACCAGTCATTAGCTCACTAAATAATAGGGTTGCTGAGTCCGTAGCTCATAGAAATAATCTCACTGACAAAGGCCCAGGTGCCATCCCTCTGGGATTCTCGGCAGACACAATGGCTCTGCTAAAATTCTGTTACAGAAAGGAAGACAAAAAGGAAATGCAAAATAACATTTAAAGATGATCTGCCACAAAGGGGAGACCAATCCCCCAAATTCCTCAAAGAAAAAGAACCACACAGGAGGGGACACTGGGACACACACACACACACACACACACACACACACACACACACACGTTCCACCTTACTGGGTGTGGTGTGGTACTGAGACTGGCTAAAGCGAACATTTTCATGGAGGAAAGCACTTGTTGGGCAGTGGTGGCACATGCTCTAGCCCAGCAATGTGGATGCAGAGGCAGGCAGATCCTCCAGGTTCAAGCCAGCTTGGTTTACAGAATGAGTTTCAGGAAGGCCAGGGCTACACAGGAAACCCAATTTTGAAATGCCCCAACAAACAAAAACCTAAACAAACAACAAAAAAGGGAGACATCTGTCTGTCTGTTGACCTTCTCCTTATAAGTGTGTCAAATGTGGGTATGCTCTGGTCCGTCAGATGTTTTCTTTTTCTTTTTTTTTTTTTCTTTTTTTGGCTTTTCTCGAGACAGGGTTTCTCTGTGTAGTCCTAGCTGTCCTGGAACTCACTCTCTAGACCAGGCTGGCCTTGAACTCAGAAATCTGCCTGCCTCTGCCTCCCAAGTGCTGGGATTACAGGCGTGTACCACCACGCCCGGCTCGTCAGATGTTTTCTTTACTGCCTTGAGACAAGGTCTCTCACTGAACCAGAAGCTCACCCTTTTGGCTCGGCTGACCAGCTGGCCGGCTCCTGGAATCTACCCATCTACACCCTGTAATACTGGCATGACAGGCATGCACAGCCATGCCTGGCTTTTTCACACAGGTGCTGGGATTCAAACTCATGTCCCTCATGTTTACAGAGCAAGTGCTCACAGGTCCGGAGTCAAGTCCCTAGCCTGAGCCAAGTTTTCAATGCATGTGGTTAAGAGAAGCAAACAGGCCTTGGCAGGCTACATGGGAACAAAGCCCAAGAAAGAGGACAGTCTTCAGAACACAGGAAGGAAGTGACTGCAACGACAGGGAGTGAAGAGGTCTGCAGGCTATCTCCCAAGACTGGAAGAGCAGGGTGAGAGGGTCAAGTGGATGCACACGCGCAGTCAGACAGAGCAGAGGGAGGAGCCGGCCTGGTTTTTTTTTTTTTAAAGGATTTATTTTATGAATACACTGTAGCTGTCTTCAGACATACCAGAAGAGAGCATTGGATCTCATTACAGATGGTTGTAAGCCACCATGTGGTTGCTGGGATTTGAACTCAGGACCTCTAGAAGAGCAGTCAGTGCTCTTAACCACTGAGCCATCTCTCCAGCCCCAGAGCCGGCCTGTTTGTATGCTTGTCCTCAACAAGTATCTCCTTTGTATGCCATTCAGGACCCCACCCCAGAGAATGGGAACCCCCACACTTTAAAGCCTCAAAGGGGATTTTAGTAGCTCAACAATAACTAAGAAACTTTCCAAAACCAAACCAAAGCAAGGGTCGTAAAACATCAACTTTTGAGTCCTGTGGAAGGAAATCTCTAAAACAAATTCTAGGCTGTAAACCATATTTCTTTTTTTTTTTTTTTTTTTTTTTTTTTTTGGTTTTTCGAGACAGGGTTTCTCTGTGTAGCTCCGGCTGTCCTGGAACTCACTCGGTAGACCAGGCTGGCCTCGAACTCAGAAATCCGCCTGCCTCTGCCTCCCAAGTGCTGTGTAAACCATATTTCTATTAAGTCAGCTGTGATCTAGAATATTCTCAAAAAGTTGAGAATGGAAATGTCATAAAAGAAAAGCTACTGATGGTTGTGTCTGGTTGAACATGCTTACCCCAGGGAGTGGTTCTATTAGGAGGTGTGGCCTTGTTGGAGCAGGTGTGTCACTGTGAGGGTGAGCTTTGAGATGCTTCTGGGAGACAGTTCTCTCCCGAAATGTAGAACACTCAGCTCCTTCACTAGCACCGTGTCTGCCTAGACACTGCCATGCTTTCCTGCCTTGATAATGGACTGAACCTCTGAACCTGTAAGCCAGCCCCAATTAAATGTCCACTGTAAGAATTGCCTTGGTCATGGTGTCTGCTCATAGAAAGAAAAACATAACAAAGACAGGAGGTAGTTGAACAGTGGTGGGGCGCACCTTTGTGTCTTTAATCCCAGCATTTGGGAGGCAGAGGCAGGCAGGTTTCTGAGTTCGAGGCCAGCCTGGTCTACAGAGTGAGTTCGAGAACAGATAGACAGGGCTATACAGAGAAACCCTGTCTCTCAAAAAACCAAAAAAAAAAAAGGGGGGGGCTGGAGAGATGGCTCATCAGTTAAGAGCACTGACTGTTCTTCTGAAGATCCTGAGTTCAAATCCCAGCAACCACATGGTGGCTCACAACCATCGTAATGAGATCTGACTCCCTCTTCTGGAGTATGTGAAGGCAGCTACAGTGTACTTACATATAATAAATAAATAAATCTTAAAAAAAGAAAGAAAGAAAGAAAAAGAAAGAAAGAAAGAAAGAAAGAAAGAAAGAAAGAAAGAAAGAAGAAACAGTTATGTCAAGTTAGGTGTTATCACCTGGACTTTTCACTTTGATTTTATTTATTTGTGTGTGTGTGTGTGTGGGGGGGGTTGTCCACCTGCCTCTACCTCCCAAGTGCTGGGATTAAAGGTCTGCATCACCACCGCCAGGCTCACTTTAACTTTTAATCTGGAATGAACTACACTGCAGATATGGAGGGCACACTTATGATCCAGATCTTGAGCTGGAAGGCACAGGCTTTTGATCTGTAACCTGAGTGGCCATTGAGAAGCAGAGGTCCAGACATGGTGGTGCACACCTTTAATCCAGGAGACAAAGGCAGATCTCTGAGTTCAAGGACAGCCAGGAACACAGAAGTTCTAGGTAAAGAAAACCTTTAGTCCAGGAATGGTGCTATAGACCTTTACTGGAAGCATTCAGGAGACAGGCATGCAGATCTGAGTTCAGCGTCAATCTATAGAGCAAGTTCCAGGACAGACAAGCTTTGGCACTGAGGGAACTGGAAGCTGGTGATAATGTAATAGAACAAGAAGGCCATGTTAGCCGGGCGGTGGTGGCGCACGCCTTTAATCCCAGCACTTGGGAGGCAGAGGCAGGCGGATTTCTGAGTTCGAGGCCAGCCTGGTCTATAGAGTGAGTTCCAGGACAGCCAGGACTACACAGAGAAACCTTGTCTCGAAAAACCAAAAAAAAAAAAAAAAAAAAAAAAAAAAAAAACAACCCCCCCCCCCCGACAAAAAAAAAGAGTTGGACATCAGATATGGAGATGCAGAGTGTGTAGTTTGCCCAGCTGGCTTTTGGTCTTGCTTTTATCCAGTATTTCCTCCCTAAGCCATTTTGGAATGGTAATCTATATATTGTGATGCTGGAGGTATGTGATCTGCTCTTTGATTTTGATTTTATAGGGGATTACAGTTAAGTGACTGGATGAATCTCAGAAGAAACTTTGGACTTTTAAACATTGGTGAGACTGTTCTAGACTATGGAGACCTTGGAAGTTGAACTAAATATTTTACATTATGCGATGGCTAGGTATGGTCTCACAGACACATATAAGTGTCAGGGAGTAGAATGTAGTGGTTTGAATATGCTTGGTCTAGGGAGTGGCACTATTAGGTGTAGCCTTTTTGGAGGAAGTGTGTCACTGTGGGGTGGTCTTTGCGACCCTCCTCCTCGCTGTGACAGTCCTCTCCTGGATGCAGCTGGGTCAAGATGTATACTTCCTGCTCCTTCTCCAGAGCCCTGTCTGCCTGGATGCTGCCGTGCTTTATTCTTGAGTGATAAGGGACTAAGCCTCTGAACTGTAAGCCAGCCCCATTAGATGTTGTCCTTTATAAGATCTGCCTTGGTCATGGCCATGGTTCTCCTCACAGCAGTGGATACTGGTGACTAGCCTAGCATCACATTATTTTCCTGAGGAAGGCATCGAAGGGGGAGTCAGCAATTTCAGGGGCAAAACTTCGTTCTGTGAGAGTAAAGGTTGCCCATTTTTGGTATATTTACCTTTCTTTAACTTTTTGCTATTCTAAGGCAAGAGGCTGCTGACTTCTGGTAAATTAACTCCTCTATACAGCAGCAGGTGATCAAGAAGAAAAAGGCTTAATTGCTAGGTGTTTAGTTACCAGATAGTGGCCTTATTCCTAGCCTAGAAGGAATGTTTTCCTTGATTGTAAATGTGTTTTCTTTTTCCTTTTCTTTTTTTGTTTGTTTGTTTATTTGTTTGGATTTGGGTTTTTCCAGACATGGTTTCTCTGTATATCCCTGGCTGTCCTGGAACTCACTCTGTAGACCAGGCTGGCCTCGAACTCAGAAATCCACCTGCCTCTGCCTCCCAGAGAGCTGGAATTAGGGGCATGTGCCACCACCGCCCGGCTGTAAATGTGTTTTCAAGTCTGCTTTCTTATGCTAGTGCAATTAGCCCATGACACATAAGGTTTACAGAGCTCTAATTGCAGATTTTAGAGGGCTTAAAATTACCTGTATAAATTTAGGAAATTATATATATATATTTATTATTTTCTATATATTTTTTTTTGTTTGTTTGTTTTCGAGACAGGGTTTCTCTGTATAGTCCCGGCTGTCCTGGAACTCACTCTGTAGACAGGCTGGCCTCGAACTCAGAAATCCGCCTGCCTCTGCCTCCCAAGTGCTGGGATTACAGGCGTGCGCCACCACGCCCTCTATATTCTTTGTTTACATTCCAAAGGCTTTCCCCTTTCCAGTTCCCCCCCAAATTTAGGAAATTTATAAAATCATTAGTAAGAATCATGAAATCATTAATTTGTTCACACGGCTTTACTATATGAGAGTACATCTATATGTTGATCTGCAGAAAATCTGACTAATAGGGTGGGCTAGTAGCCCAAGAATCATTAGACCATGTAACAGTGACTGGAAAAGCTGTAACAATAACAAGAAGCAATCCTGGGATGAGATCTCTTGGGGTCTTGCCTCAGAGCTCACCCATCATAGCTTGCAAGATGGTGGGCCATCTTCAGAAAAACTAACTGGATTGCTTTTCTTAGTCTCTTCTAAATGGCCTGTGACAACAGAAGCCCTACACAATGGTTAACTTAATAGGATCTAGAGTCACTTACGAGACGAGTCTCTAGGCAAGCCTGTGAGTTGGTTAACTGAGTTTGGAAAACTGCCTTAACTGTGGGAGACATCATTGTGTAGGCTGAGGTCCAGGATTACATAGAGACAGTGGACCACAAGCACTTGTTTCTTTGTATCCAGCCTTTGGGTGTAACGTGTGTAGCTGCCACGACTTCCTAACATGATGTACTATATCCTGGAACTATAAACCCAAACTAGCCCTTCCTGCTGCATTTTTTTTTTTTGGGGGGGGGGGAGGTTAAGGTATTTTGTCCTAGTAGTAAGAAAAGTACAAAATTAATATGGATCTTTCTTAGGCAGTCAGGTCACTGGTACATATATTACACACCTATAATCCCAGTCCTCAAGGGTAGAGATAGGAGGATCAGGAGTTTCAAGCTTAAAGTAAGGAAAATGACTGTCAGCGTGATCTGATACTTCTCACTTTTCCTATTGATACAGTGCTGGTGACTGAACCTCAGGGTTTCATACATGCCTTTTCAAAACACACACACACACACACACACACACACACACACACACACACACCATTGATACTGAATATGACTGGAGAGTGATCAAGATGCAAGCCAGAAGACAACAAAAGATAACTTGTATCCTGGAGTTCTTTCATCTCCTCATTCAGAATTTAGTTTATTCTATATAGAATAGGTATTAACCAACTCCCACCAACTGAACTTCTTTTCCTCCCCCAAATCAATAGTACTTCATGGTTCCTGCAGCTACCTAATCCCATTTTCTTCCATAAACTCTGAAAAGCTGTTTGCATGATTTCATTAGTAGTGCACCCATGCAGAATGACTCTGTGCTCCCGAGTTTCGTGTGTGTCTCTGAGGCAGAGACTTGGCTGGCCCTGGCCTCCTGCCCTGGGGCCAGCTCTCGTCCCATCCCGGGTGGCCCCTGACCCCAGGCTCCTGTGTGCTTCCCTTTCACTCAGTTGCTAGTGTCTATCCGCATCCCCTCGTCAACATGCTCAAGAAACTCCCTGCTCAGCCCTAACTTCTCCTTGTCACAATTGCTGATTATAGGGGTAGAGGCTCTGGACAAAGAAAAATTTGGACTCCTAACATCTTGCTAGAAACTAGCATTTAAAGCTTACTTACCTTAAAAGAATAATTGGTAGCCATTGGAATTATAAATTGACTATAAAAGTGAGAAGTAACACACTTTTACTTCTTTTGGGAGAAAACTTTTTTTGGCAATAGGTAACTTGCACACCTGTTCTCTTTGCCGTTTTGGATCACTGAATGTCTGTCTGCTGCACACCTCTCGCTGCAAACGTAAGTGTTCCGCCGTGTCATTCCACCAGATGCTGTGTTACTCTGCAAGAAAAGAGCATTTTTACTTTGGGCTATGTGGTGGTAAATATAATTCAGGAAGTACCACCTCCCCAAACTCCCTCCCAAAAAATTATTTATTTATAAATACAGTATTTGCTGAGCAGTGCTGGTGCACGCCTTTAATCCCAGCACTTGGGAGGCAGAGGCAGGCGGATTTCTGAGTTCGAGGCCAGCCTGGTCTACAGAGTGAGCTATACAGAGAAACCCTGTCTCGAAAAACAAAAAAACAAAACAAAACAAAAAAACCCAAAACAAAACAAAAAAAACCCCAGTATTTATTTATGTAAACAAAAGACCTGTGAAGGGGTGAGGGGTTGCTGCTGCCTGTGCCTGGAGGGCGGAGCTTCGTGTCTGCTTTGTTTCTGGATTATTTTCTACTAACCAACGAGTATACCTGAACTCAGCTCTCAGATTGAGGATGGAATATTTAGTCAACTTTTCCACATTTAAAAAAGAGAGTGCCAAGAATATTATGAAAGGAAACAAAGAGAGAATACACACAAGGTCAGGAAATACTTGCAAACCTTATGTCTGACTAGTGTCTAATATTCAGAATACACAAAGAACTCTCATAACACAATCCTAGGACAACTTAAAAATGGGAGACCTAAAGGCCACCACAATGGCTTAGTCGGTAATGTGTTGGATTCCTAGAACATAGTAGAAAACAAGAAAAAACTCCATGCAATTCTCTTGCACATGTGTGCACTCAGTTGTATGCATATACATTTCATACACAACATATAGTAAAAAAATTTTTAAATTGGCAATTTGAAAAGACAATGTTCCAAGCCGGGCGAGGTGGCGCACGCCTATAATCCCAGCATTTGGGAGGCAGAGGCAGGCGGATTTCTGAGTTCGAGGCCAGCCTGGTCTACAGAGTGAGTTCCAGGACAGCCAGGACTACACAGAGAAACCCTGTCTCGGAAAAAAAAAAAAAAAAAAAAAAAAAAAGAAAGGAAAAGACAATGTTCCAAAGAACTTATATAAATGATCAAAAAGGCACATGAAAACACTACTGGGTCATTAAGTAAACACAATTCCAAACCATAAACTATTACTTCAAACCTGCTAAGGATGGCTACAATAAAAAATGAAAATATGAGGGGCCTGAAGGACGAAGCACTTTCTGAGACGGACCTGAGTTTAGATCCAAGCAACCCACGTGGAATGCATGGAGTGTGCACTGCAGCTGCATTCTGGGGGAATGGGGACAAGCGGATTCCTGGGAATTGCCGGCCAACCAATCAGGCTGAATTCTAAGTTTAGCAAGAAACCCTGTCTCAAAAACCAAGTTGGTGACTAGCTGATGGAGGCACCTGTATAATAACCTCTGGCCGCTACATGCGCACTTGTGTGTGCCCAGGAACACATGCATATACAGCATCCATAAGAAACACAGAAGTGGTGACAAGGAGTCAGAAGGACAACTCCTCATTTACTGCTGGGAAGAATTTAAAACCAACAGTTGGCAGTTCCTCACAGATCTGATTACAATACAAGCCAGCAACTGAGTTCATAGTCATGAGCTCAAGAGAAATGAAAACCTAAAACCCCAGCCCTAGTGTCACAGCTGTCATTCCAGCACTTCTGAGGCTGAGGCAGGAGAACTGCTATGAGTTCAAGGCTACCCTGGACTACATAATGAGAGCCCATTTTGGTTCAATGTCTAGGAGGACCCACAAGGTAGAGAGAAACAACTTTACGAAGTTGTCCTCTGACCTCTACAGGCATGTGGGTATCTAACCTAATCAGTGAGTGTCAGGTTCAGAGGCTCCTCCTTCTAAAGAACTAAGGTTTTCGAGAAAAGTCCTGTGGCAGAAGCTGGAGACCCCAAGAGTGAGCCAGAGCACCCTAAAAATAAAGGTAGAAGGCAAGTGTCAAAACCATTCCCACTGTCAACCTCTGTCCGTCCTCCTCACCCGCACAGGCACACAGAACAGAGAACTCTAGTCCACAGACACTCTATACAAATGTTTACAGTGCCATTCTTTATGTCTAAAAGGTAGACACAATCTAAATGTCTATCAAGAGACGATCCAATGAATTGTAGTCTGTACATGCAATGGAATAGCACTCAAGCTGTAGAAGGAATAAAATGTTAATATTTGAATGAACCCTTAAAACATTACACCGAATTAGAGAAAACAAACACAAAGGTACGCACACACTCTTTCTGCTCCATATATGAGGAGTTATCAAAGAAGGAAGAGAGTAGGATGGCATATGGCAGGAGGAGAAACTGACGAACTGTCACAGTTAGAGCTGGGGAGTGAGTCCCCTCGCCTCTAACTGTAGCACTTAGGACACTGAGGCTGAGCAGAGATTGGCCTATGCCAGAGACCATGTCACACACAAGTAAAACAAAACAAATTATAAAAAAAAAAAAAAAAAAAGCAAATTCTTAAAAATGGTTGTATACACCAGCTGCAAACATTAAAATGGCTAATTACATGTCATGTGAATTTTATGTTAACTTTATAAATAATAATGAAAAAACCCAAGGGATCAAAGTTATAGTGAAAGATTTTTATCATATAACATCTTTATTTACTTATTTTTGGTGGTGCTAAAAATTGAACCAAGAGCCTGGCACACACCAGGGAAGTGTGTTAATAGCTGAGGTCAATCGGATACTTTTTTTAAATTGAAATTTTATATTGCTGGGCAGTGGTGGTGCATGCCTTTAATCTCAGCACTTAGGAGGCAGAGGTAGGTGGGTGGATTTCTAAGTTTGAAGCCAACCTGGTCTACAGAGAGAGTTCTAGGACAGCCAGGGCTACATAGAGAAACCCTGTTTCAAAAATAAATAAATAAATAACTACATAAAAATTTATATTATTATTATTATTATTATTATTATTATTACTATTACTATTATTATATTGCAGTATAGGTGCGTGCATGCTATGGTGCCCATATGGAGGTTAGAAGGTAACTTTTTATTTCCATGACAGGGTTTTTCTGTGTTGCCCCGCCTCCCTTACCATGCTCAGGGCGTCAGAAGGTAACTACTACAAGTCAATCATCTGCTCCCATCATGAGCCAGAGGGAGAAAACTCAGATCATCAGGTATGCTAGGGAATTGCTTTCACCTTCTAAGTCATCTCACCAGCCAGAATTCCGAACCCCACCTTTCTCTGGTTTTTCAGGAAAGGGTTTCTCTGTGTAGCCTTAACTGTCCTTAAACCCAGAGCTCCACCTGTGCACTGGGATTAAAGGTGTCTTCCTGCTACCACCATCACCACACGGCCTGAACGTTTGAATTCTTGAGGTTTTGTTTTGTTTTTAAAGATTTATTTATATGAGTACATTGTAGCTGTCTTTAGACACACCAGAAGAAGGCGTCAGATCCCATTACAGATGGTTGTGAGCCACCATGGGGTTGCTGGGAATTGAACTCAGGACCTCTGGAAGAGCAGTCAGTGCTCTTACCTGAATCATCTCTCTAGCCCTTAGGGTTTGTTTTTATTTTATGTATAAGGGTGTTTTGCCTACATGCATGTCTGTGTACCATGAGTATACAGTGCCTATGGTGATCAGAGAGGAACTGGAGTTACAGGAAACTTTGAGCCACCACCATCTGGGTACTGGGAAGAATTGAATCCATGTTCTGGAAAAGAAACAAGTGCTCTTAACCTCTGAGCTAACTCTCTAGTCCCAATTTTTAATTATGTTACTTTTAATTATGTGTCCACTTATGAGTGCAAGGGCCAGCAGATGTCAGAGGCAACAACGGATGTACATGGTCCCAGAGTTACAGAGGGTTGTGACCCACCTGATGGCTGCTGGCAACCACATTCTGGCCTTCAGCAGAGACTCTTAACTACTGATCCATTTCTCCAGTCCCTTCACCTTGAACTCCTGATCATTCTGCCTATGCCTTCCAAGTACTCTGCTCAGGGTATCCACTACCCTGCCCAGTTTATGTGATGCCAAAAAACTCAATTCAAGCCTCTTCCATGCTATGTAAGCACTCTATCAACTGAGCTTCATTTTCTTTTTTTTTTTTTTTTTGAAATTCTTTTTTTTTTTTTTTTTTTTTTTTTTTTGAGACAGGGTTTCTCTGTGTAGCCCTGGCTGTCCTGGAACTCACTCTGTAGACCAGGCTGGCCTCGAACTCAGAAATCCACCTGCCTCTGCCTCCCAAGTGCTGGGATTAAAGGGGTGCGCCACCACCACCCAGCATGAGCTTCATTTTCAACACCAACTAGAGCATTAAAAAATTTTTTTTTGAGATTTTTGTTTTGAGACAGAGTTTCATTGTGTAGCCCTTGATGGCCTGGAACTGTCTATACAAACCAGGAATAGTCTCAAACTCTCAGGGAATTCACCTGCTTCTGTCTTCCTAGTGCAAGGATTAAAAAGCCACTGCTACCAACCCTGGCACCACACAACAAAATAAAATTCCTCAGCACTTGGGAGGCAGAAGCAGGCGGATTTCTGAGTTCAAGGCCAGCCTGGTCTACAGAGCGAGTTCCAGGACAGCCAGGGCTATACAGAGAAACCCTGTCTCGAAAAACCAAAATAAACAAACAAACAAATAAGTCCTAAGAATGATATGGCAAATCAGATTCAAATAAATTTAGTGAACCTATGGAGCAGATGGGAGACATACAGACAAACCTGCAGGATTCGCCCTTCCTGCTTTCAAAACGTAATACAAAACAGCCAGCATGCCCGGGTGTGGTGGCTCATGCCTTTAATCTCAATTTTTGAAAGGCAGAGGCAGGTGGATCTCGAATTTGAGACCAGCTGCATCTAAAGAGTGAGTGAATGATAAATAATTTTAAGACAGAATTTTTCTGTGTAGACCTAGTGGTTCCCTATCTCACTGTAGACCACCGGCCTCTGCCTCCCAAGTGCTGGGACTGAAGGCATGTACCACCACCACTAGGCTAAAAGATGTTTTTATTTGTATGAATGTTTGTTGCATGTATGGCTGGTGCCTACAGAGAACTCTGTAGTTAGAGAAAGGTGTAAGTTACCATGCGGATATTGACAACTAAACCCAGGTTCTCTGAAAAAGTTTTTTTTTTTTTAAACTTAAAGATGTCTTCTTTTTTAAGATTTATTTATTTTATGTATATGAGTACACTGTAGCTGTCTTCAGATACACCAGAAGAGGGCATCAGACCCCATTATGGATGGTTGTGAGCCACCATGTGGTTGCTGGGAATTGAACTCAGGACCTCTGGAAGAGCAGTCAGTGCTCTTACCCGCTGAGCCGTCTCTCAGCCCAAGCCCTGTTCAGGTGTGAGTACTGGCACCTATGACAACTCACGACCACATGTAAATACACTTGTTGACCTCCAGCGCACTCCACACACATGGCATGGAGACTCACATAGTTAGGCAAACCACTTTCACACACAAAAGAATAAATCCTAAATTTTATGTGCATTGGTGTTTTGCTTACATGTATGTCTGTTGAGTGTCAGATTTTGGAGTTACCAATTATGAGGTATCATATGGGTGCTTAGAACTGAACTTGGTCCTTTGGAGAAACAGTCAGTGCTCCTAAGTGCCGAGCCATCTCTCTGGCTCTCAACCATAAATTTTAAGTGAAGGTAAAGCTTCAGTATACCGTGCGTGGATACGTGCAATGATGCTCCAAGGATGACTGGGGGAAGTGTCTGATGTGGCTCTTACATTCCGGATGAATGCACCAACAGCCCATAAAGGCTTGGTCCTAGGCGGGCCACTGGGACGTAAGAGGTCTTTAGGAGGCAGGACCTGTGGGAGGTTCTAAAGTCACCAGAGCATGTCCACGAAAAGCCTCTAGCCCATCTAGTCACTTGTTTCCTGCCTGACAAGTAAAGAAGGGTTTTTCCTTCCACGTGCTCTGTGAGGGGGGCCGCCTATGGATGAAACCACAGACCTAACCCACCTTGGTTAAGTCAAATGCCTTAGAATTCTGCTATAGGAACAAGACTATAAGCCAGGTGGTGGTGGCACGTACCTTTAATCCCAGCGCTTGGGAGGCAAAGCTATAGGCTAGCTACAGGGGAAGAAACGTTACATAAAGTATGTTAAAATTATACAACTCACTGGGCGGTGGTGGCACGCCTTTAATCCCAGCACCTGGGAGGCAGAGGCAGGTGGATTTGAGTTTGAGGCCAGCCTGGTTTACAGAGTGAGTTCCAGGACAGCCAGGGCCACACAGAGAAACCCTCTGTTTGTTTGTCTTGAAAAACAAAAACAAAAACAAAAAAAAGGCTGAGGGAAAACCCTCTCTCTGAGGACAGACAGACGACTGCTGTCTGTACTACCACTTTTTGTGACTGCCTCTATCACTCAGTGTTGACACAATTTATGAGTCTCTGAAGGATCGGCACAGTGCCTCTGACACACAGGACCTGGGTCTCAGCTCCTACAGAGCTTACAGGAAAAAAGCCCCAGTGCAATGGTGTAAGGACTGGGCTCTTAGGGTGGGGAGAGGGGTGTGTGTGTCCCACTCCTTCTGCTGTGGGGAGACCATGTGCTCACCTCTGGAGCAGAAAAGATGATATCCTTCACTAGACAATGAACATACTTGTGCCTTGATCCTAGACTCTCCAGCTTCTAGAACCCAAGTGATATACTTCTGTTCCTTATAAATATGTCTCAGATAGTCTGTTAAAGCAGTAGGAATGAACTAGAAAAAAAAAGAATTAAAAAAAAAAAAACCCAACAAACTCTGCAATGTGGAAAACAGGGTATGTAGCCTGGAGGGAAGACAAGGCAGGCAGAGAGTGCAGAGTGGATGGATGGACGCAAACGTGCAGCTGGTCTAGTCCCACACACCCGGGGCTGCGACCCCAGCCAGGTACTTACACTGGGGACAGCAGGGCTTTTCTTGCGTTCAGGAATATCCGCTTTATTGGGATTGCTCGCATTCCCAAGCATGGGACTGGCAGGAGCAATCCCCTTTCCTCCTCCAGCACTGCCGCTTGATTTTCGGGAGGGGATTCCATCTTCTTTGAGGTCACTATCTGCAGTGCTGGTCTGACTCCTCTTTGGATATGCCACAACTGAAGGAATAGCTGGTCCAGCTACAATAAAGAGTTCATTCTTTAAAAGACAGAATGCAGTTCATATTTTATTCTGTGAAAATTAACATTTTGTAAGATCATTTAATTTTTTATTCATCTATAATTGTAAACTAGTGAAATTCTCTTGTTTTCCATTTGCTTATTATTTAAACATTCTATTTCTTAACATGACTGTAAAAAATTAACAAGTTGAGCGGTCCTTTGGAAACAACTTAATACTGTGTCATTATCTAGAAGATCACTATCAAATTAACTAGATGCACAGGCAGCATGCATAACAAACCATTCTGGTACAACCAAGCACATTACATTCTTTACGTTTGAGCTATTCACATCTTGTGGGAATAAGACAGCACAGATTTCTAGATAAGCAAGAAGCCGAAGAAATGTGGTCTTTTGGAACGCTAGAGAGAAAATGTGCATAGCCATGTTTTAGGAGAGCACATTTGAGGGGGACCCTGGTAGATGACTGACTGGTCTCCTACAGTTAGCCATCCAGAGGCCCCAGTGTTAACACAGGCAATCTGGAGTTCCAAACATTGGAAGGCATACAGAGGTTGAGGCAGGAAGACCACAAGTTCCAAGATAGTCTAAGCTCTATAGCAAGACCCTGACTCGGAACAGAATAGCAACAAACACATAGAGGAGACATATTAGGTCTACCGAAAAAAGGGCGACTATTTTCTGGACAAATCTAAATGGCAGCTTTATTTGGAAATTAGATCTTAAAAAGGATTGGTTTATGTGAGAGCACTATTTAGCTCTCAGATGCGAAACTGTGACATAAAATGGAGAATCAATCAGGCACAAGATGACGCTGCCATCGGCACTTATCTGTCTTCTCAAGGTCAACCGACACTGTGAACCATTTCAACATTAGATTCGACCTTCTAAATGCAAACAGATAACAGTCAAATCTGCAACCTCCTTCGAGTTAGCTGCTTCATGTATGTGTCTCTACACATCCGTCATCATGTCGGTTCATGTATCATGTGACTGTGCTGGATTACATCATCTGATGCTCCTCATTCCTCTAACCCTGGCAATCCTAACCACTTCTATTATCCTGTCATTTTAAGACTATTGTTTAAATATAAACAATAGTATAGACCTGAAGCTTTTGCTGTTATTTTTTCCAGAACAGAACTTCTTTGTGTAGCTCTGGCTGTCCTGGAACTTGCTCCAGGCTAGGTGGCCCTTGAACTCACAGAGATCCACCTGCCTCTGGTTCCCAAATGCTGGGATTAAAGACATATATACTGTCACTGCCTAGGATGAAGTTCTTTTTTTTTTTTTTTTAATTAATTTGTGAGAACACACACATACACACCCCAAACTATGTCAGTGTCAGTCCTGGGTATTAATCCCCTGAGCTACCTTGCTGGCCCAATGTATTCTTTCCTTCCTTTGCTGGCTTAGGTTTGTTTGTTTGTTTGTTGTTTTGTTTTTGTTTTTTGTTTTTCAAGACAGGGTTTCTCTGTGTAGCCCTGGCTGTCCTGGAACTCACTCTGTAGACCAGGCTGGCCTCAAACTCAGAAATCCGCCTGCCTCTGCCTCCCAAGTGCTGGGATTACAAGCGTGCGCCACCACGCCCGGCTTGTTTGTTTTTTAAAGATTTATTTATGTGTATGAATATTTTGCCTGAATGTAAGTATGTACTTCATGTGGATGCTTAGTGTCTGTGGAGATCAGAAGGTGTTGGAACCCTTATGTTATGGTTATGGGTGGTTGTTAAGTCAAATTGTGGGTAACTGTGTATTGAATGCCAGTCCTGTTTAAGAGCAATGAGTGCTTTAAACAACTTGAGCCGTTTCTCCAGCCTCTGAGCTATTCTGCTTCAATCATTCCCTTCATATATATCCAAGTTGTGTGCAGAGGCAGTTTGCTTTTCCTTTTCTTTAAAAATTAAAAAAAAGCCGGGCGTGGTGGCGCACGCCTTTAATCCCAGCACTTGGGAGGCATAGGCAGGTGGATCTCTGAGTTCGAGGCCAGCCTGTTCTACAGAGCTAGTTCCAGGACAGCCAGGGCTACATGGAGAAACCCTGTCTCGAGAAACAAACAAACAAACAAACAAAAAAACCAACAACAACAACCCACAAATCATTTATTTTCTGTATGTGTGTATACATGTTACGGTGCACATACAGTGGTCAGGAGCTGGCTTGCAGAAACAGGTTCTCCCGTTCGCCCCAGTGTGGGTCCCATGTACCAAACTCAGGGAGTCAAGCTGTCAACAAGCATTGTCACCTGCTGCTCCTCAAGTGCATGTGCTGAGGACGGAAGTCAAGTACAAAGGCCACTTTATAGTATACATTTAAAGACCTATCTATGTGTACCTGTGTTTGCCTTTGTGGGTTTATGAGCACCACGTGCATGCAAGAGCCCATGAAAGACTGGACTGCCTATAACCACAGTTACAAGCAGTTGTAGAAAACACATGGAGGCCAGGTGTTGGTGGCGCATGCCTTTAATCCCAGCACTTGGGAGGCAGATGCAGGTGGATTTCTGAGTTCGAGGCCAGCCTGGTCTACAGAGTGAGTTCCAGGACAGCCAGGGCTATATAGAGAAACCCTGTCTCGAAAAACAAACAAAACAAAACAAAACAAAACAAAACAAAACAAAAAAAGAAAACACATGGACACTGGGAACCAAACTATAGTCCTGTATGTAAGAGCAGTTGAATGTGTGCTCTCTCCAGTCCTGTGTATCACATATGCATTCAGATAAAGTGGTAATCTCAGTAAGTATTATTATAAAGATAATAAAATATTTTTATAATCTAAAAGGATTATTATAAATAAATCAATTTAAAAAATAATATAGTGTTCTATGTCCTGTAGTATCAAAACTTCAGTCAACATTTAATTCTCATCTGGTATGGTGATATAGGTCTTTAATTCCCAAACTTAGGAAGTAGAGACAGATCTCTAGAAATTCAAGACCAGACTGGATCTATAGAGCAAGTTTCAGGTCACCTAGAAATATAGAATGAGTCCCTTATCTCAATAAAACAAAGCAAAACAAAAAAACCAACATCAAAAAGATCTATGTAAAAATAAACAAGAATATCTCATTAGCATCAAAGAATTCCCTTTTAATAAAATAGTAACATCACCTATATATTAAATAATTACTGTAAAATAAATTACTTTTTATGATTTATAAGTGATGTTTGGCCCTATATACACCTATATATCTGAGGCCTCATAGAACTTTTTCTGGTAAAAATGGATTATGAGTGGATGAAAGTCCTAGTTTAGCAGACAAACCACAGGACTGGGGATAAGGAGTCAACCTTGCTCTGTCCAGGCATTCCTCATTTGCTCTGTCTCCTGGGAGACATGCTGACATTCTTTTCTCTGTGCCTTCCTGAAAAAAATGAAGCTTCTAAAAAAATGTCTGGAAAAAAAAAGTCATAAAATTCAGGTGAAATTTCCATGCTTAAAGGAAGAATAAATTTACTAAGATTACTCCCTTGATAAAAGAGAAACTTCTACAGGTTTCTTTCAGGACTCAGGAGTGATTAGAGGTGTGTGCCTGGCTCAACCTTAAATTCTTTTTTTTTTTCCTGGAACTCACTCTGTAGACCAGGCTGGCCTCGAACTCAGAAATCCGCCTGCCTCTGCCTCCCAAGTGCTGGGATTAAAGGCGTGCGCCACCACCGCCCGGCTCAACCTTAAATTCTTGAACCTCCTGCCTCTACCTCCCAAGTGCTGGGATTACAGGCATTTACCAAAACGTCCAGTCTCAGATTTTTCACCTTTAATTGAAATTACAAAAGAAAGCCGGGCGTGGTGGCGCACGCCTGTAATCCCAGCACTTGGGAGGCAGAGGCAGGTGGATTTCCGAGTTTGAGGTCAGCCTGGTCTACTGAGTGAGTTCCAGGACAGCCAGGACTACACAGAAAAACCCTGTCTTGAAAAAAACCAAAAAAAGAAAGAAAGAAAGAAAGAAAGAAAGAGAGAGAGAGGGAGGGAGGGAGGGAGGGAGGGAGGGAGGGAGGGAGGGAGGGAGGGAGGGAAGAACAAAAGAAAGAAAGAAAAAGAAAGAAAGGAAGGAAGGAAGGAAGGAACGAACGAACAGAGGGAGGGAGGGAGGGAGGGAGGGAGGAAAGAAGAAAGAAAGAAAGAAAGAAAGAAAGAAAGAAAGAAAGAAGGAAGGAAGGAAGGAAAGAGAGAGAGAGAAAGAAAGAAAGAAAGAAAGAAAGAAAGAAAGAAAGAAAGAAAGAAAGAAATTACAGAAGAAAACCCTAGCCGGGTGGTGGTGGCATACATCTTTAATCTCAGCCTTCAGGAGGCAGAGGCAGGTAGATCTCTCTCTGTGAGGGCAGCCTGGTCTATAGAGGACAGCCAGGGCTACACAGTAAAACAACCTTATTGAGAAAAACTTAAAGAGAGAGAGAGAGAGAGAGAGAGAGAGAGAGACAGAGAGACAGAGAGAGAGAGAGAGACAGAGAGAGAGAGAGAGAGACAGAGAGAGAGAGAGAGAGAGAGAAACACGAACTTTGAGACTGGAAAGATGATTCAGCAGTTGAGAACACTGCCTACTCTTACAGAAGACCCAGTACCCACATTATGGCTTACAAGTATCTATATTCCAGAAGATCTAACATACTCTCTGGCTCCGTGGGCACCAGGCACAAAAGGTACAGATATATACATGAAGTTAAAATACTCATACACATAAAAGGAAAAATTTGAAATTTATTTCCTATACTTATGTGCTCAATAGCATCCAATAGTTAGCTGTCCCAACCCTCTCTGAACAGAGAGTACTTCCACTGGTACAGGGAGCTCCACCAGCTGCAATGCTCTGGTCAACCTTAGAGCAGGGAGACACTATGGCTTTCACTCTGCTAAGCCTTACCCAACAATATCTAGCAACTGTTCCAAATAGTTAGAGGACCTTAACCATCCCAAATCCCTACCAAATCCAATCTCTGCCCCACCAGGCTCTATCCACGGGAACAAATTCAGAAACTACAGGAATGGTCTCAGACTTACCATGGTCACTGTACCGTCTCTGCTTCTGACTTGAAGAAACACTTCTCTGCCCTTTGTGATGAGGAGACTGGCCAGTGCTATTGCTGAGGTCACTGCTTGGCCGCACCTTAGCAAGTGAAAGGTTGCTGCTAGAACTGGAGTCACTAGCGTCCAGCTATGGGGGAATGAGAAGAGCAGCAACCATGCACAGAGCCCAAGAGCTTGTCAGGACACACACACACACACACACACACACACACACACCCCTCCCAATCAGAGAGGAGTTATCACAATGTACAAAAGAACAACTTTAAACTCAGTGAAAATTAATTTTTTGACTTCTGGGAATAAGATCATAAGTTAATGATCTCCTTCCTAGACCTTTTCAAAGAACTAAGATACTATACTGTTTCCTTTGTTTGGGTATTTTACATAAATTTCAAACTATCAGTGATAAAAGTTAACTTATGATTGTACATATTTGTGACATAATTGATGATAAAGGGTTATTTGTTTTGTTTTTGTTTCTTTGTTTTTTTCGAGACAGGGTTTCTCTGTGTAGTACTGGCTGTCCTGGAACTCACTCTGTAGACCAGGCTGTCCTCGAACTCAGAAATCCGCCTGCCTCTGCCTCCCAAGTGCTGGGATTACAGGCATGCGCCACCACGCCCGGCCAAGGGTTATTATCTTAAAGTTAAAATAGTAGTTTTTGAACTAGAATCACAACCAAAAAATGTAAATGTAGCTTAAAATGGTTAATGAAGCTAGAGCACTGTTTATAGACAAAGTTTTAAAATGAATATCAAATGTTATATTAAAAATTAAGAAAACATAACTAATAACTTGGTTTTTAGATAGTCAATTTTTGAACTTTTCTCTTTTTTGTGGTGTGGACTGGCGCCGAACTCAGCAGGATGGCTAGTTCTGTCCATGTCCTGAGCGCTAGGACTGTAGGTCATACACCATCCGTGGAATCTGGCTCTTCTGTCCCCGCCTGCTGTTCACTGAGTGTCCCTCCCTAAGCACTTACCTCTGCAGACTTCCTCCCCAGTAACAAGTATGTAGCTGTGATTTCATCGTATTTCATTTTACTAAGAGATTCTTGAATTTCTTCTTGGGAATATCCCATTCCCACCATAATATCTAAAAGATACAATAGGATTTATATATTTTATTTCGGTTGGAAATCATGGTAGCATTGTAAAAAGACTTTTCTTTCATCTAGAACGTTCTGTATTTCCTGACAGAAGAGCCCCTAAGCACACCTGCAGGGAGGTAAACTAAGACAACAGACACCTGCAGCTCTACATCTTGTGCCTATTGTTGTTTAAGCCACACAGAGAGGAGTAAAACAGCATAGTGTACATACACACATGTGTACACACACACACACACACACACACACACACACACACACACACAGTAATTACCTATTCTCTTCTGGTCTGAGATGTCTAGTTCTGGTTCAACGAATGGTTTAAGCTCATCTTCCTCATGACCTGCATTGATCCACCTGTCCTTCATGATTTGCTGAAAGGCAAACTGTGTGTTAGCAGCACAGAACAAAGTTATTGCAACAACCACATTGCTTAGCAACATGATTTTCAGCATTTCACTGGTAGGTTTTGTTACTGTTCACTTACTATTAAAACTCCAGCAATGCCCAGTGTCACATGGACTGAGCACGGTCCTGTACACTCTCTCTTCCCAGTCCCCCCCCCCCCCCCCGCCCCCAGCATGGTTACCTCGAGAGTGCCACGTTTAACTGGGTTCAGCACCAGGAAGCGTTTGAGAAGGTTCTCGCAGTCCGTGGACATGTAGAAAGGGATTCTGTACTTCCCTCGCAGCACTCTCTCTCTCAGTTCCTTTTGGGATGTAGGAACCAAGGAAGAGTTCATTTTTAGGTTAAAACAGTAACAATGAACCAAACCCATAATGCACCCATACAGATAGAGCATTTAAATGTCAATTTTATAAAAGCCTTTAGTTTCTGAAGTGCGTGGTTGCAACTGCATCTCATACCTTCAGGTTCTGACCATCGAAAGGAAGCGAGCCACTGACGAGGGTGTACAGTATGACGCCGAGGCTCCACACGTCGACCTCCGGCCCATCATACTTCTTGCCCTGGAAGAGCTCAGGGGCTGCATATGGAGGACTGCCACAAAACGTGTCTAGTTTACTGCCAACAGTAAACTCATTGCTAAAACCAAAATCTGCTATTTTAATGTTCATATCCGCATCTAACAACAGATTTTCAGCCTAGAGAGAAAACATCAAGACAAAAATGAAGCTTAACTAAAATACAATTATGACAATACTATTAGGCATTTCATAAACGCTTTTTACAAGGACTTCTCTCTAATTAGTAAACATAAAAACATTATTTTGAGAGAAAAACGTAAGATAAATTAGAATTCTTTTTTTTTCCCAAGACAGGGTTTCTCTGTGTAGCCCTGACTGTCTTGGAACTCACTCTGTAGACCAGGCTGGCTTCGAACTCAGAAATCCGCCTGCCTCTGCCTCCCAAGTGCTGGGATTAAAGGCGTGTGCCACCACGCCTTAATTCTTAACTTGATATTAACAATGAAATACATAGTAAGTATAAGACAAATTTAAATAGAAAACACTTCAAGGCCAAGAAACTCAGAACGTTTCTTCAGTTATTAAGAGGCCTTTTGAAAACACGGGTGTTTGCTTTAGGTAGTCACACTGGATAATTACTATTGAGTGGCTGTAAATGGGTATTGCTGGGGAAGGAGAACTCCCAACCTCACCCCAGAGACAAACAAGTCACTTTTTTTGTTGTTGTTGTTTTTAAATATTTCTTTTTTTTATGTTTATGTGTACACTGTCACTGTCTTCAGACACCAGAAGAGGGCATCAAATCCCACTACAGATGGTTGTGAGTCACCATGTGGTTGCTGGGAATTTAACTCAGGACCTCTGGAAGAGCAGTCAGTGCTCTTAACCACTGAGCCATCTCTCCAGCCCCCAAACCAGTGACTTCTACCCAGCAAGCGCTAGACTGCTGTCTGGATGTACAGGCTGGGCAGGCCGGGGGCCCTGCCTCAGGAGCTCATAGGGAGGGTGGGAAGCAGGCTGCTGAGTCCTGAGTACATGACAGGCGCCCACCGCAGGCTCAGAACTGAGTCACAGGAACTTCTCAGCACAGTGAGACTGAGAGGCAGAGCTCGTCACAGGTGTGTTTGGGGCAGAATGGAGAGCTGGAAGGCCACACACTCCGACGACAACTCAAGGACAATGTACGGAGAGGTGCTCCGCAGGGATGGTTGGGGAGGTGGCAGGCACCAAGGAAGCAGTATTTACACACTGCAGCTTTCTAACTTCAGGGTGAGAGAAAACAACTCAGGAGCTGTTAAACAAGGTAAGGAAAATCTTATGTGCACTTTCTTTTGGGTTTTTTGTTTGTTTTTGTTGTTTTTGTTTCTTGTGACAGGGTCTCATCCTTTTAGCTCTGTCTGCACAGGAACTCTCTTTGTTGGCCAGGCTGCCCTTAAACTCACACATACCCAGCTGCCCTGACACCTGAGTGTGGGGATTAGAAGCATGTGTTATCATGCCTTTAATAGTGTTTTTAAAAGGTCATTCTGAAGGCTGGAGAGGTGGCTTAGCAGAGAAGACACTGCTGTTCTTCTGAAGGACCCAGGTTTGATTCCCAGTACCTACTTGGAAGCTAATAACCACCTGGTGGTGGTGGTTGTTGTGAGGGTTGGTGTGACGACAGCCTCCTCTGTCATCTACAGGCACTGCACACACACGGTGCACAGACAGAGCAGGAAAAACAGCCACATACATAACATAAAGAAAGAATGGGAAGGAGGGACAGTCAGGAGGACAGAAGTTGTTTTAAGTGACTGTAACATGGCTGTGGTCTGGAATAGAAGGGACAGGTGACGGAAACAAAAGGCCGTGGGGACTGACTGGAGGCTATGCAGAAGGCTCCTGAGAAGCTTTAGCTGCAGTAATGACACCCCAGGATAGATTCTGACGTAGAACTGGCTGCACCAGAGCTGTCCAAGGGATACTGCCGAGTTCCTAGGAGAGCTCTGGACACAGGCATAGCCCGGGGTCATTCACATGTAGGAACCCACCACGACTGGGTGGATGCACTCAGGGCTGGGTGCTGAGAGGGACAAACAAGTAGACAGTAACCTGAGGAGCAGAGTGGACCAAAGTACTCACTAGACTGCGTGTCTAGCAACTGTTTAGAGGATGTGCTGTGTGACATGGAGAGAGGGTCTATGAGGAAGCAGGGTGGGGACAGCAGGGGTCCCCCAAGTTCCAGGAACAGGAGAGCAGAGAAGAGCGCACGTGGACAGTGAAGCTGAGGCCACCAAGGAGGACACTCTGAGTCCTGAGAGAGAGCAGCGCTGTGGCCTTTGGAGGACTGCAACAGTGCCTCAGCTTACAGGACATGTCCTGCGCAGGCGCAGACATAGGCACAGGCACCCATTGTTCAGGTGGGCCCTGTGTTTCAGGGGACCTCTGTGTGCCGTCTTCCAGAGAGGAATGAAGCACTAGGTACCCTTTACTGAGACCTGAAATACTTTTCGTAAGCTTTACCTTAAACAACAAACACCTCTTTACTATATATCTTCGTCAAGAGGAGTGAGTCGTGACAGAACTTAACTTTCCCACTGAAGAACACAGTCTAATCTTCAGCGGCTAAGACAACCACACAGCTTACTTAGTAAGAGTGCTTGGGCTCACCTTGAGGTCTCTGTGAACAATCCTTTTTTGGTGGCAATACTGTACTGCGGACACAATCTAGACATGAGAAAAGTCGTGTTAGTCACCACTGGTACAGACTCTCAGTTATAATATTCATTTACCATTGTTTCCTCTCTTCTTTTTTTTCCTTCTAAAACAGGCTCTCAGTCTAGTGCTCTGCTTGGCCTGGAACTCACGCTGTAAGTCAAGCCAGCCCCAGACTCACAGATATGCCTGCTCTGCCTCCGGAGCATGACAGACTGCAGGCATGCCCACTACATCCTGCTTTGCTGTACTCAAACTTTAAGAGTTTCACATAGCCCAGGTTGGCCCTGAACTTTCTCTATAGGTGATGGCGATCCTGAACTCCTGATCCTCCTGCTTCCAAGCCCAATCTCAGGTTTAAAGTCATGCAGCACACCAAATTGTGTTTACATGGTGCTGGGCCTGAACCCATGGCTGCATGAATGCTAGCAGTACTCTATGCACTAGGCTGTATCTCCAACCCCAAGGAACATACTGTTCTGAAATTGAGATTTTTCTTAAAGGTTATTTTCAAGTTCTGCTTTTGAATCACAATCTCTTGCTGTTCTCTTCCTCTAGCTCCAAGCAACTTGGAACTAACCTGATACAATGAAAAATTACTCAAAACCTCTTGCCGGTTTCTGGTATTAAGCTAGAAACAACTATTTCTAAGAAAGACTGCGACTTTGAGATTCCGGTGGGCCGAGCCTGAGGGCCTCCCTTCAGGCTCTGGGGCACACATGACAAAGGAAGCACTGACCACTGTAAGTTGTCCCGACCTCCACATATACGCCTGACAAATCTGGGCTTACATGGACACACAGGCTAAATAAATTACAATTTTAAAACCCTATTGAATCCACCAAGTGATCCACATTTGCTGATAACAGTGTCTCAGGCATAAAAAGTTCTTTAAAATGTTACTAGGCAAGCAATGCTGCGAGCCCAGAGGGCAATACTAGGTGTCTGGCGTCAACTGCGTTCCGCCTTGGTTGGGTGGGTGATTGTATGTGGTGTGTGTCTGTGTAGAGCCAGAGGTCAGCACTGAGTGTCTTCCTGTACAACTTTCTATCTTATTTTTTTCTATCTTAATTGCACTACCAAGATTAATAAGGTAGCTTATGAATTAACGAACTAAACACGTCAGTTCATACCTGTCTAAATTTAGCTCTTGCTTCTTTTTCCTTCATTCTTCCATGTGCAACCAAATAGTCAAACACTTCACCTGAGACAGGGAGAAACGAAATTAAGCAGAAAGCTGGCAACTAGGCATTAATTTTCCCACAAATTGCTAATGTTCTGTTTTTAGCAAAGTTCTAGTCTTTTTTTTTTTAATTTAAAATATTTTTAATTTATTTATTTTACATGTATGTGTGTTTTGTCTATGTATGCCTGGTGCCTACAGAGATCAAAAAGAGGTACTTTATTCCCCTAGAACTTGAGTTACAAATGGATGGTTGTGAGTCACCTTGTGGGTACTGGGAACTGAACCCAGTAAATGCTTTTTGTGGAGCCAATTCTCCAGCTCTTATTTTTAAATTTCAAATACATTTAAATGTAAATATGAAGTTAACAGTTCTAAAACATGGTCACTAAGCTATAAGTGAAGTTAACTACTCTCACAAGGATAATCCTAAGACTGAAGATATCCTATAATAAGACTCTAACACATTTAAGTTAGTGTGCACTTCTGGTTTTTCAACAGGCTGCAACAGAAACTGAGCAGTTATGATGGAAACGTAAGCCAGGTATGGTGCCCCACGCCTTAAACCCCAGTACTCAGGAAGCCAAGACAAGCAGATCTCTGAGTTCTAGGCAAGGCTGCTCTAAAGAGATGTCCTCTTTCTCCAGGCCTTCCCGCAAAAAGTATCTTCCTGTAAGATTATCACCAAGCATTACTTTATTCAGCAAATGTCTTGATTTACTAATTAATAAATCCTGTATTAGTTGTTTCTATTATTAATGAGTTGTTACTTAATTATTAAATGTAACTAGTATCTGTAGGTGATGCTCCATGCTCTGGGAGTCCGAGCAGCAAGTTCAGGAGAATCCCTTTCCTGAATTCCCTAGCTAAGAGGAGAGACAGTAAACACATGTACAGAGTGTACAGGAGGTCCCTGACCATTGCAAAGAAAAGGGGAGAAAATAACAAGAGTTTGTAGGGCACGAGTTTGTGCTCTCCTGACTATGTAACAGATAAGGCAGAGGAGCTGTCAGAGAGAAACTATAGATGCATGCAAGCAAACACACACACACACACACACACACACACACACACACGAGCAGGGGTGAAGGGGAGAGAGGCAGTGAGGCAGCCACAGGTATTGGAGAAGTGTAAGCAATGGGGAAAATACAGGGTAGGTCCACAAGAGTTCCGTAGGTTTTGGAAAGAGCTCTGCTCTACTCTAAATGAGATGAGAACCTAGAACTGACTTTATAAAAGGACCACTGAATTCCAGAGCGGGAAGCGTCGGGATGAGGGGAAGGATGGGAGCTCACAGCGGTGTCCATGCAGTAGTCAAGCCAAGCACAAGCACGACTGGCTTCGTGGGGTATGCAGCAGTAGTGAGCAGTGGGGCTCAGGAGAGAAGGAAGGTGATGCCAACAGAGCTTGGGATGGTGGTGTGCCTACCGAGCCGCAATCCCATCCCTAGGGAGGTGGAAGGTGGCCCAGAAGTTCAGTGCCTTCTCTGGCTACTGCAGTAGTTTAAACAGGAGCTCCTGGACACTCTGGTATTCGGATACTTGGTTCACAGTTCTTTGAGGAGGTTTCCTAGGTACAGCCTTGCTGAAGAGAGGCTGTATGTTCACTGGGGGTGGGCTCTGAGAGTGTAAAACCTCACCCTGCTTCCAGTGTGTTCTCTCTGCCTAGTGCTAGGGGTTGAAATGGGAGCCCTCAGCTTCTTGATCCTGCTGCCATGACTGCCGTGTCTTCCTGTCAAGATGAACGCTTACCCCTTTGGATCTATAAGCCCAAATAAACTCTTGCTTCTGTAAGCTGCTTTAGTTACAGTGTTTTAACACACATACAAATAGCCTCATAGCAAGCTCACGACTAGCCTGGGATACAAGAGACCTTGCCAAAACACCCCACTATCCCACACTAAAATCAAACAAAAAAATGGAGGGGCAGAAACCTGGCTTAGTGATTACAAGTACTTCTTACTCAACTAAGAAGACTTGAAGGTGGACTGGCACATCCTTGGAACAGGGCAGATGTGGTCTCCACAGGCCTACAGCCCCAGAGCCGTAGAGGAAGCGTCAAGAGGAGCTCTGCAGCTTACTGGCTGACAATCTAGCTGAAAAACTCTAGTTCTCTCAGTTCAAGGAGAGACCCTTCCTCAAAGGAATAAGGAACAGAATGATAGAGAAGGAAACCTAACCTATTCCGTTTTCTGTGGCATGCATGCACAAGCATGAAACCCATGTATCCACACATGTACACATAAAAGAAAACTATTAGTAAATGAAACCGACTCACTTGTACAAACCATAGATGAGGTCCAAATATCCAAATCATTATTTATAAATTCAAATACAATATAAACCTCTTAAAAGATTTCTACAACTATGAAGTATACTCACAGTTGTAACTAAGTTTTATAAATCAGGAATACAATTTATAAGCTAGAAAAACTGTTCCTATGACCAATGCATTAACACTCAGCTTAAGTGGCTGGACAAAGAGCCTCTAGGGCTATTCTGAATGAAGGGTGCTGAGCGGCGCTCCTGTAAGGGCCCGGGCCGGCACAGCCGGGCCAGCACTGAAGCTCGTCAGACCCTCTCCTTCTTGAGCCTGACCTTTCTGAGCTTTGATTTTATGTAAAAAATAGATGACATCGATGATTTCTATGCAATTCTACCAGTCTACCAAATGGAAAGGTACTGCCAGGCATGACGGGCATGCTTTATTTTCAGCACTCAGCAGGCAGAGTCAGGCAGATCTCTGGGTTTAATCAGCCTGGTCTACAGAGCTAGTTCTGAGACAGCAATGACTACATAGTAAAAGCCTGTTTCAAACACAAAGAAAGGAAGGAAGAGTGGCTAAGGAAAAGGCTTCAAGTTGGTGCTGGTGAGCCAATTTGGTACTACTTTTGTCCTTCCTATGTCCTGTAGAATGGCGAGCTGATTTCAACAACACATGAGACACCTTAAGTTATACTGCTGAGAACGTCGTCAACACACCCACTGTGACACTCAGCCCAACAGACATTATATGCCAGATCCTAAACTGGATTCACTATAGAATCTGTCTTTTCTAAAGCCCACCTTCATTTTACAAAGCCAGGAAATGCCCTCCACCCCCACTCTTTCCCCTCTCTTCCAGTTAAGCTATAATCTATAGCCTGGGCCCTTTAAACAGAAACCAGTGACAGACAAAGCAAAGGCTCTAGCTCTCAGTGGCCTGGTATTTCCTATGTAGAAGAGGCTAGCCTTGAACTCACAGAGATCCTTTTGGTTCTCCCAGAAGTGATGGAGTTAAACAAGTGTGCCACAATCCTTTTTAAAAGACACTGGTTTAAGTGTGTGCAGTGTATGTGATCACATGCAGAGCAGGGAAGGCCGATGCAGAGAAGGGCAGAGACGGAATCAGATGCACTACTGCGGCATTCTTTGCTTTATTCCCTGGAGTTGGGGTCTATCACTGAAACTAAAGCTGGGCTGGACCCAGCAAGTTCGTCAATCCTCCTGTCTCTGTTCTCAAGAATGCTGGAGAGAGCCGGGTGGTGGTGGCGCACGCCTGTAATCCCAGCACTCTGGGAGGCAGAGGTAGGCGGATTTCTGAGTTCGAGGCCAGCCTGGTCTACAATGTGAGTTCCAGGACACCCCGAACTACACAGAGAAACCCTGTCTCGAAAAAACCAAAAAAAAAAAAAAAAAAAAAAAAGAATGCTGGAGAGGTACATGCTGCGTGTGTGCGTGCACTGTTCATGAAGAGGTCCTGGGTTCAGCTTCCAGCACCTACATAAGAAGGTGCACAATTGCTTCTTCTTCTTCTTCTTCTTCTTCTTCTTCTTCTTCTTCTTCTTCTTCTTCTTTTTTTTTTTTTTTTGGTTTTTCGAGACAGGGTTTTTCTGTTTAGTCCTGGCTGTCCTGGAACTCACTCTGTAGACTAGGCTGGCCTCGAACTCAGAAATCCGCCTGCCTCTGCCTCCCAAGTGCTGGGATTAAAGGCGTGCGCCACCACCGCCCGGCGCACAATTGCTTTTTAATTCCAGTTTCAGAAAATCAGATGCCCTCTGTAGGCACCAGTACCCATGTAGCATACAAAAATTTGTGCAGACTCACCCACATACACAGAAATTTATTTATTTATTTATTTATTTATTTATTTATTTATTTATGAACTGTATAGCCCTGGCTGTCCTGGAACTCATTCTATAGACCAGGCTGTCCTGGAACTCAGAAATCCGCCTACCTCTGCCTCCCAGAGTGCTGGGATTACAGGCGTGCACCACCACCACCCGGCTAAAAATAGTAAATTTTAAATAAAATAAAAATAAGCACAATACATAGTTAATAATGAATTCAGAGTACTGAAGAGTTGTGTCAGAAGTATGTCCACTGTGACACATTCGATCCCATGACATACTTATCATTTTTTTTCATTTCATGTGCATTGATGTTTGCCTGCATGTATGTCTGTGTGACGGTGTCAGATCCTCTGGAATTGGAGGTAGACGAGGTTGCAAGCTGACATGTGGGTGCTGGGAATTGAACTCAGGACCTCTGGAAGAGCAGGCAGTGCTTTTAACCCCTGAGCCATCTCTCCAACCTCCCTCCCCTTTTAAATATTTACATTTTTTATGTACATAGTTGTTTGCCTGCATATAGGTCTGTACAGTATGTATAAGCGTGTAACCTCAGAGGCAAAAAAAAAAAAAAAAAAAAAAAAGCACTGGCCCCCCAGAATTAGAGTTGGGGCAGTTGCAGGCCTCCATGGTCCAGAGGGAAAGTAAGAACAGAGGCCGGGAAAGCGCCTGTTCTATATGAACAATGGGACTTACAGGTGGCCCCAAACACTAGGGCCACCAACCTCAATCCCAAGGAAAATCTTTAGAGACACAGAAACTACACACAGCTACTTGTAGTCATGTGTGCTAAAACCATCATTTTTGGCTTTGGGAAAGATAGGCCATCAATGGCACTAACATCTGTTAGAGTGGATAAAATGTATGGGTTTGTTGTTGTTGTTGTTGTTGTTGTTGTTGTTGTTTGAGACAGGGTTTTCCTGTGTAGTCCTGGCTGTTCTGGAACGCACTTTGTAGACCAGGCTAGCCTCAAACTCAGAAATCCGCCTGCCTCTGCCTCCCAAGTGTTGGGATTAAAGGTGTGTGCCACCACTGCCTGGTAAAGTGTATGTTTTTAAGCCCTAGATTTCAATCCCAAGAGCAAAAACAAGACAAATAAAATAAACAAATAAATAAAATAAAAATAAAATAAAAACAAGACAAACAAAAAACAAATAAAACTAATAAACTAATAAAACATCTAACATGCATTAAAAACCTCAAATACTTAGGATTAAAAAAAAAATGTGCATAGACACACGTCTCCCTTCCCGTCTCAGATTCAACATTGAAAGAGAAAAGCAACCTCAGCACAGCCGCAGTGAAGATGACTCTGACAGTGCTCTATTAAATGTGACATTGTAAGTCTGGGACACATGAACAAATGCTGTACACTCTCATTACACTGGGTGCCAAAACTAGTCATGTTCAGAAAACAAAGTAGTCTGGTGGATGTAAGGAGCTATGAAAGAGAAAAGAGACAGTTAAGGTTTCATGTCCGCATAGCCCCAGTTTAGGAACTTTCTGGAGAAACAGATAATAGTGAGGGTATATGATTATGGGAATATCATTGTGCTGCTGGTTTCATGTCAACTTGACAAAGCTAGAGTCAGCTAGGAGAACCTCAATTGAGAAAATGCCTCCGTACGACTGGATTGTAGTCGAGCCTGTAAGCACTTTATTGGTGATCAGTGTATGGGAGGCTAGCCCGTCTGGGCAGTGCCATCCCTAGGCTAGTAGCCATGAGTTCTAAGAGAGCAGGCTAAGCAAGCCATGAGGAGGGGCCAGTACAACTCCCCGGATTCAGTTCTGCCTCTGCTTCCACCCTCTTTAGGTTCCTGTCCTGACTTTCATCAATGATGAACTATGATGTGGAAGCCAAATAAACCCTTTCCTCCCCAACTTACTTTTGATCATGGGGTTTATTACAGCAATAGAACCCCTGGCATTGATGGTGCATGCCTTTAATCCCAACACTTGGGAGGCAAAAGCAGGTGAATCTCTGAATTCAAGGCTGGCCTGGTCTACAGAATGAATTGTAGGATAGCCAAGGCTATACATAGAAATCTTGTCTCACCAAAGAAACAAACAAACAAACAAACAAACAAACAAACAAACCAAGGAAGATGATCAGAAGTTCATCATGATAGACAGAGAGATTCAGATCCTAAATGTTATGTGATACATATTTACCACAATGGAAAAGGAGAGCTGCTGTATATAACCAACTAGCAATGCTGATGGTGAAGCCAGAGGGACAATTTTGGAGGGTAAAGTGCTGATCACGCACGCCTAATCATTTGAGTTTAAGGCCATGGTAGAAGCAGAGAACCAAGTCTTGCACACTGTCCTCTGAGCGCTATGAGTGTGCTGCTGCATGTGCATCTACACATATACATAGTAAGTACATGCAATAAAAACAGGAATGCTAACAATCAGACACAACCCACAGCACTGACAAGGCAAGGGTTTAGCTCTGATTCCTGGTTACCACGTGAGTGTCAATTAATACCTTAAACAGTATCCATATAGGCACTGTGGCTTAAAGAAAAAAAAGGGAAAACATATACACATTATTTCTCACTTTGTAGCAATATAAACAGGCTTACCTCCACTCGCATACTCCATGATTAAGTAGAGTGTTTTTTCCGTTTCAATGACCTCGAACAACTTCACTGGGGGAGGGGAGAAGACAGACAACAAAAAAGAACAGATGTCTGTATGTACATGACATGCACAGATAAGCTGCAAACCCCCAACTTCTTCCTGTTCAAGGTTTTTAGAGAGCTGGCCTTCTACGTGTTTTTAGGGGTTAGGAAAGAATTCTGGATTACAGAGTTTTAAAAGAACAAAGAGGCATAAACACAAAGCTGCTTCCTGGGTGTTGAGAATGTGCTCAGCAGTCGGCCATGCCTGCTTCCTCACTGCTAGCCCTCGCCTCTTCCTGCGTGCATGCCGTCTGTCCCTGTGGGTGAGCCTTCCTTCTAGCAGCTCACCAGTCCTTCAGTCTCTCCTCCACCGCCCTCCAGCTTTCTGCCCACCTGAAACTTCTGGAACTTGGGAAACTCACTGCAGCTCTCAGAGAACTAGGTTCCTTGTTAATAATCTGAGAGTAAAACTAGAAATAATTAAAGGGGAAATGTGCCAATTCCATTTTTGTGTAGTAATGCGAGTGTTATTCCCAAACTTTTTAGTATTTATTTTGAGATACGCTCTAAATTGTAAGGTTGGCCTTGAACTCATTCTATAGCTTAGACAGCTGTGGAGTTTGGGATTCCTGCTTCCGCCTCTCTAGAAGGTAAGAGTGGGCCCTACATCAACAAAAATAACGTTTTTTCCCCCTTTCCTCTAGAGCTGAGATCTGAGCCTAGGGTCCCAGGATCTTAGGCTTACCAGGGAAATATTCTACCACCAAGTTAAATTCCTACCCTCTAGAACTTTAAAAAGAAAAAAGAAAAAAAAAAAAATCAGAGGCCATCCTGGTCTACAGAGTGTTCCAGGACAGCCAGAGCTACATATTGAAGCCCTGTTTCAAAAAACAAAATAAAACAAAACAAAACAAAACAACCAAACAAATGAAAAACCAAAACCCAAACAAAACAAAGCAAACAAAATAATGATTTTTCAGGGGAGGGGGTGGTCAGTAAAATTTTACTATGATGGCTCCTTTGTTTAGATAGAACTTTCTAGTTCTACTAATTCATAAAGCTACAACATATTAGGGTCTGGAGAGATGGCTCAGCAGTTAAGATCACTGACTGTTCTTCCAGAGGTCTTGAGTTCAAATCCCAGCAACCACAAGGTGGCCCACAACCATCCATAAAGAGATCTGATGCCTTCTTCTGGGGTGTCTGAAGAGCTACAGTGTACTTACATATAACAATAAATAAAAAAGAAAAGAGAATATATTTTTTTAAAAAAGCTACAACATATCAATTAAAAATAAACATTTTAAAGGGAAAAGTAAATCTCAAGTTATTAAGTTACTAGTATACAGGTCTACTTAGTTTCTTATTTTCTTTAATTTTTTCTCAAAAAAAAAAAAAAAACAGGATGCAACTAAATGATTTCTTTGGTGTTTTATGATGACTTAATAAGATACTAGACACACCAGAGAAAATACCTGACAAGGTGGTTCAAAGTGTAAATAAACTGATCAGATTCTCAGACCATTACTTAGCTTCTAGGTTCAAACTGCTAAGAAAACTAACTCGAGAAGGTTAGAGCAGTACTGGTAAATAAGCAACATAAGAATAATCTATTTTTAATATGTAAAAGCAGATAATAGCTCTTTTGAGAAAATTCTTTAATTCAATATGGCATTAATCCCTTTAATCCCAGCACTTTGGAGACAGAGGAAGCCAGGGATACAAGAAACCTTGTCTCCAAAAACAACCCCCCCCAAAAAAAAAAACAAAAAACAAAAAACTCCCCCAAACCAACCAACCAGACAAACAAAAAAAAAAAAAAAAAAAAAAAAAAAAAAAAAAAACCAAAAAACCCAACCAAACAAAAACAAAAAACCCAAAAACCAAAACAAGAAGAAACAAACAAACAAAAGAACCCAAAAAACAAACCAAAATTTAAATCTGTTCTGTCAGGGAAGTGGAGAACCGTGACCTGTCAAGTTCACAGGTCAAGTGCACTTGCGCTTTGATCCCAGGGACGATTGTGATCAAATATTTAGTGATGAAAATCTGACCAGTAGGGATAAAATACATTTTTGGTGAAAAATTAGAATCTAAAATCCATATATTAATGATTAACCTCAAAGAATTGAAATGAAAAACAAAGATTTTTTTCATCATTATACTTCTTGTGATTTTTCATTAAAACCCTTAAAGAACAATAGCTTAGTAACATTTTTTTGCACAGTAGTGCATAAAACAGCAATGTTAAACATGACATTACCCATCTCATTTATTCTTGAAATAATATTTTTAAAATAAAGGAGCTGAGAGGTGCAGGGTTTTAATCCCAGCATCTGAAGGCAGAGAAGAAGGTGGATCTCTATGAGTTCAAGGCCAGCCTAGTCTACAGAGCAAGTTCCAGGACATCCAGGGCTATGCCGAGAAACTAAAAGAATAAAGGAGCCATTATTTTGTAAAAATACAATCACTATTTACGACTTATAGAACCAAATGTTTTCACTAGTGTAGAATTTGTGTTTCATCTTGGTCCTACAATTATGAGAGCAGGACGAGGTCCTATCCTCTTCCCTAAATGCTTGTCACAGTCATGTGCACAGGACACATGGATAGTTCCTATACAATTACATTATACAGCATGTATCCCGTATTTTATATACTACTCTTTGAAAATATTACCAACTAATGAAATGTAAATTAATCAACCTGATTACAGATATTCTTATGGCACTAAAATGTAAGTCAAATGCTTAATACCTGAATTTCAAAGAGCTAGTACAAACTACCTTATATATTTTATTAAACAAAAAACAAACGAAAAACCATGGGGGAAAAGGAATGGAACTTTCTATCATCACTTCAGAAATGCATGTTTATTTTAGCTTTATAACATATTTTCAAGACTGCATATTTAAACCCCAAAGTAATTAAGAAAACAGATAGTACCTATGTTTGGGTGATTTAAAATCTTCATTATTCTTACTTCTCTGAAGAGCTAAAAAAGCAAAAGACAAACCCTTGTGTTATTAAATGTTATATTCTGCTTATAGTACAAATAAACTTTCTTAGATAACTGTTTCATTATTTATACTTTTACCCTATTCCTAAGAATAAAATAACACAGAAATCCAGAATAACCCTGTAGTACGTTTATATCCTATTACCAAATGCTTCTATTAATGGACACAGCAGTAGTCCTGAGAGGAGTGAGTACCACACTCTCAATTTACTTTGCTGCCTTTGAAAACAAGGCTAGATTTAGATTAGAATACCTTGTGTCCACAAGCCTGAGGGACAATAAACATGTGCAGACGCAGTGAACTCTATTAAGATGACATGACTGCAAACGATTCTCTAGAAAGCTTTTGAATGATGCGGTTTGGGAAGTGCTAGGTGGAGGAGGGATGGTGACAGCACAGTGGGAGCCATCTGCGGGGCAGGCCCCCAAGCCACACAGCGCACAGAGCTGCACCTGGCTGGATTACCAATGTGATACTAAATCAAAATGAGAAGCTGGAGGAAATGTTTGGCCATCAGAGTCCGCTGTTTTAGAACAGCATAAAGTTGGCCCCGCCTCTTTCAGGATTAGAGGCAGTACAAAGAAAGAGCCTTCTCCCCAGAGCCAAGCCCCCGCCAAGCTACAGCACACAACTACACTAGGGAACCAAGCAGACTTTGCACATATGCAGAGAAGATGTACATGGAAGTAAGGCAGTGTGTGGTAGACACGTGCTTAGGACTTGGAGAGCGGAGGAAGTGTGCCACTGGACTGGACTAACAACAGGATCCAAAAGCTACAAAGAGGCAGAGTTCATTTTCGCCAACCTCTTCCAAAGTTGTGCTTCCTTTCTATGGGGAACACAGCTCGGAAAGGCCTGGATCAACAGACTTCAACATCTGCTGAAAGGATCCGGTGAGGGGGCACAGGGTTCCCACTTTGCCTGCTCTGTCCACTGTGTCTAACCTAAATTTAAATGAACAGCTCTAGGGAGGTGGCTATGGGCAGATTCTGGTATAATCTGAGCTCATATCTTAAGGACAAGGACTGATATGGAGTCCTATCTTAGGCACTTTATGATTTTTAATTATGGGGGCGTGCAAGTGGGCATAAGTGCCTGAGGAAGCCAGACAGAGGAAATGCCTGGGTTGCTTGCGTGTTTTATGTGCACTGCATGTGCTCCTGGTGCCCTAGGAACTCAAAAGAGGGCAGTTGAGCATCGGACCCCTGAACCTGGATGGAGTGCCTGATGGTGTAAGCTGCCGTGCGAGTTCCAGGAACCAAACCCAGGTCGCTAAAGCAACAGTGTTCTTGACCACTGACCCAATCCTACCACTGATTAATCCTGACTGCCTCCAGAGTCACGAGCCACCATGTCCAGCGGAACAGAAATGCTTCTATTTCCAACTGAAATACCTTCTGTTGGTTCTATATTTTGTGTTCTGAGTTTAGAAGACTGCCACTCTGGAATGTTCATTATATTAAAAACTTGTCAAGCCAGGCAGTGGTGGCACACACCTTTAATCCCAGCACTTGGGAGGTAGAAGCAGGTGGATTTCTGAGTTCGAGGCCAGCCTGGTCTACAGAGTGAGTTCCAGGACAGCCAGGGCTACACAGAGAAACCCTGTCTCAAAAAAACAAAATAAAACAAACAAACAAAAAACAAAAAAAAAAATCTGGCTTACACCTCCTGAGCTTCAAACCCAAGTGTGGTTATGTCAAGTGTCTTCCAAGACTCCTTGTTTGGGGATGGCTCCCCTAACTCTGTGACAGCAAGACATCCCAAAATCAAAACAGCTTTAAGAACAGCTAGAAGGCAAACAATCTCCAACAGAGGTTACTATTGTTTATCCCATGATATAAAAGCACCTAAAAGCCGGGCAAGTGGTGGCACACGCCTGTAATCCCAGCACTTGGGAGGCAGAGGCAGGCGGATTTCTGAGTTCAAGGCCAGCCTGGTCTCCAGAGTGAGTTCCAGGACAGCCAGGGCTATACAGAGAAACCCTGTCTTGAAAAAAACCAAAAAAAAAAAAAAAAAAAAAAAAAAGGCACCTAAAAGTCATGGAAGGCTCAGGCCTGAGAGTTCAACTGAAACCTCCATTTGACTGTCTCAGCTTGCATAGCCAGCCAGTCTCTACGGGATGCTTCAAATACTAATGTGATGATGTTGACTTCCAGATGTTTAAAGTTTTTTACTTGGAAACCTCTGAGGGGAACATTCTTCTCTGTCCAAGAGTCTCTCTATTGGGAATTCCAGCTAGCTGTCTTAAAAGAGCTTTCCTAGTTGATGTCTACTGATGTTCCAAATGCCTGGTCTGACGGTGTTTGCTGGTTGCTGTCTGTCTAAATTCTACTTGCTACTTATTCTTTTATTTTGGTTTGCTGTATACTTAATAAACTCATTCATAAGACCCAAATCTGACTGTTGTAGATTTTCTGGACCAGACAAAACACAACCACACTCCTGACAACCATTCAGACTGGCTTCTTTTCTAGCCTCCCTCTGTCAAGCAAACAGATACCATATATATTATAATGTATTAGAGTTGAATCTGAAGTTATCATTTGTATCTCTCGACTGTTTCCACAAGCCCTAAACTAGAAGACTTTGCAATTCACTGTTACATTCTACCTTAGGACACTGTACCAAGACCACAAATAACAGGCCAGGCCCATAGTGGGACATGCTCCATTCTTAGAAAATCTCTTTTCATTCATCAAGTACCAGGCAGAGTTATCTAAGTGAGTCTCCTGTTTGACACAACTATTACCTCACTTCTTCCCTGAAATGCCTTGAGGATCTCAAGAGAAGGGATGCTGACACCTTCCCCAAGACAAGGTCTTACTGTATAGGCTTGGCTTGCTTGCACTGAACTTGCTATGGAGACCAGGCTGGCTTCAAACTTATGGAGATCTGTCTGCCTCTAGCTCCCAAGTTAGGATTAAAGGTAAGCACTACCATGCACTGTTTATTATCATGTCATCCCTCCACAGGACCTGAAACCAAGTCTGGCACAGAACAGCAGAAACAAAAGCACTTAATGGATGTCTACAAAAAAGTACTAAGTAACCCAGGTGTGATGGTGCATACCTTTAATCTCAGTACTAAGTAGGCAGAGGCAGGAAGATCTTTGTAGGTTGGAGGCCAGCCTGGTCTACATCGAAGCAAATTCCAGGACAGCCAGGGATACACAGAGAAGGCCTGTATTGAAACAACAACAATAACAAACAACAAAGCATTAAGTCTCACCTGGTTTGGCCGAGACCAAACCAGAGAAACCCTGTCTTGAAAACAAACAAGCAAACAAAGTCTCACTGGGTTTGAGCCAGCCTCCTTAGCCTTCTGGTGACCACTTTTTTTCTTTCTTCTTTCTTTCTTTCTTTCTTTCTTTCTTTCTTCCTTCCTTCCTTCCTTCCTTCCTTTTTTTTTGTTTTTTTGTTTGTTTGTTTGTTTTGTTTTTTGATTTTTTGAGACAGGGTTTCTCTGTGTAGCCCTGGCTGTCCTGGAACTCACTCTGGAGACCAGGCTGGCCTCGAACTCAGAAATCCGCCTGCCTCTGCCTCCCAAGTGCTGGGATTACAGGCGTGCGCCACCACCGCCCGGCTTTTTCACTTATTTAATAGGTTCATGTGTCACAGTACAAGCATGGAAGGCAGAAGCAACTTGTGGAGTTGGTTCTTTCTGTCTACCAGGTTCCCAGGATTACACCTAAGTCCTTAAACTTGGCAGTAAGAACCGGCCAGGCCGTCTCCAGAGTTTTTGTTGTGTCAGTGCTTCATTTTTCCATTTCAGAAAAGTGACCAAAGAACAAATTTTTTTTTTTGGGGGGGGGGTGTTTCGAGACAGGGAACTCACTCTGTAGACCAGGCTGGCCTCGAACTCAGAAATTCGCCTGCCTCTGCCTCCCAAGTGCTGGGATTACAGGCGTGTGCCACCACGCCCGGCTTAGAACAAAATATTTTTAGTGAGTGAGAGTATAGCACGGCTAGGGACAAATCAGGGGTTTGAGAGAGAGTGACAGGTGACCCTCACATATCTAGTTTTGACTGTGCCAGATAGGACTTCACCTGGTTCCGTGGTCAGGGAATGTTGGACACCCTTCGCCGCACACTTAGAGTGGAACAGCGCTGTTGGGCCCAAGTAATTAACATAGCTGTAGAGCAAATTTTTATGTAGACCAGGATGGCCTCAACTAAAGAGACCCACCTGCCTCTGCCTCTCACGTGCTAGGACTAAAGGATGCAGCAACTAAAGAGAGCTCAGCTGATGAGGTCACTCACTTTCTGGACAGGGGTGACCTGAGTTTGATCCTCAAGAGAGAACCAACTCCTTCAAGTTTTCCTTACCTCCACATGTACACACAGTGTGTGTGTGTGTGTGTGTGTGTGTGTGTGTGTGTGTGTGTGTGTGAGAGAAAAGGGGCTGGAGAGATGGCTCAGCGGTTAAGAGCACTGACTGCTCTTCCGAAGTTCCTAAATTCAAATCCCAGCAACCTCATGGTGGCTCACAACCATCTGTAATGAGATCAGCCATCCTCTTCTGATGTGTCTGAAAACAGCTACAGTGTGCTCATATTAAATAAATAAATAAATAAATAAATAAATAGATCTTTAAAAAAGAAAAGAAAAGAAAAGCACTGAATGTTTCAAAGGAGAAACATATGAACCAGTTACATACAAGAGTACAAGAAATCAAAGAAACTGAGCTGGAGTTTTTGTTGATGGAAAAATAGAGAACAAGTGAATGCTGTTTTTCATCTGCCGAGATCTCAAAGATTCTGTTAACTCACCAGGTCATGTGAAGAAAGATGGAAACTATACCTTTTCCAAAGATTTCTGGTGTGGACTTTTGGACTAACATAATTATAACATATGGATATGAATTTGATGTAGACTATTCTGGCATCAAAGACAATAGCTACCATAAGACAATTTTTTTGGGGGGGGGTTTTGAGACAGGGTTTCTCTGTGTAGTTCTGGCTGTCCTGGAACTCACTCTGTAGACCAGGCTGGCCTCGAACTCAGAAATCCACCTGCCTCCGCCTCCCAAGTGCTGGGATTAAAGGCGAGAACCACCACGGCCCACCATAAAACAATTTTTAATTGTTATGTATATGTATGGCTGTTTTATCTGCATGTATGATGTGCACCACGTGTGCTTGTTGCATGCAGAGCCCGGAAGGTGTTGTCTCCTAGAACCAGAACTACTGATGGTTGTGAGTGCTGGAGATCTTGGATCTTCTGAGAGCAAGAAGCACTCTCAAACATGAGCCACCTCTAGCCAAAACCAAAGTATTTTTCAGAGCTGACCATCAGATACAAACACGGAGCACCCATCCATCATCAACATCTGAGATGAGATTAAGATCTGAGAAATCGTTTTCTAAGAGCTCAGCCACTACTGAGCCAAGCCACGCTCACTGAGGCTATCTCAGAACTTCACATTTACTCTCTCCATATGCAGACAGTACAAAGATGACCTTCTACAAGTGGAAGATACTTCAAACTTTTGAAAAGAGAACACAGGGTTTCCACCTACCCCCTGGCTACCTGTCACAAAGAGATTTCCTATCAGGTCAGGCCTTTTGAGTTGTTTCCTGAAATCTATATACATAACAGAGTTTGGACCCTCTACCATATACCTGCCATTATCTCTTAAGTTATATTTGCCTCTCGGCTAATCCTAGTTCTGTTTAGTTCTCTCAAGAAATTGGCCTAATTTCCCTTAAGCTTCAGAGGGGACTATAATCCCAGCACCTAAAAAGCTAGACAATAGAAATGCCACAGCTGTGAATTCCGGTCTAACCTGGGCTATCACGGCAAGACTGGGTTAAAAAAATTTTTTTATAAAAATCATCAATCAACAAATCAAAACAAACAAAGGGGAGGGATCATAGTGGCTGATGGTTCCAGCATTAACATGGAGGATCAAGTCTGAGGCCAGTCTGGGCACCATGAAGATATCCTGTCTTCAAAAATAAAAGACAGATGGCTCATAGTTAGGACCCAGATTTGATTCCTGGCATCTGTGTGATGGCTCACAGATATCCTGTCCCATGAAATCCAATAGGGTTAATGTAACCCTGTCCTATGGAATATAACAGGGTTATACACAGGTGGTGCACATACATGCACACAGGTAAAACATTCATATATACAAGTAAAATCTAAAAGCTTTACCACTGAGTCCACAGCAGTAACTTAGGAGTATTCTCCACTGAAAGATCTTTTGTCCCTATCTTATCCCTAGATTACATGCTGAATATTCTAAATGGGTGAAAAACCTTATACCTAATTTAAATAGTATCAAAGTAGAAGTGATGGTTAATAAAAGATTCATGTCTCAGATGGGTGATGGTGTTGCATGCCTTCAATTCCAGCACTCGGGAGGCAAAGGCAGGCAGATCTCTTGAGTTTTTTTTTTTTGTTTGTTTGTTTTCTTTGTTTGTTTTTTTTCTTTGTTTGTTTTTTTTGAGACAGGGTTTCTCTGTGTAGTCCTGGCTGTCCTGGAACTCACTCTGTAGACCAGGCTGGCCTCGAACCCAGAAATCCGCCTGTCTCTGCCTCCCAAGTGCTGGGATTATAGGCATGCGCCACCATGCCCGGCTTAGATCTCTTGAGTTTTAGACGAACCTGGCCTACAGAATGAATTACAGTGTGGCCAGGGCTACACAAACATTGCTTCAAAACAAAAGAAAAAGACTGGGCGGTGGTGGTGCACGCCTTTAATCCCAGCGCTTGGGAGGCAGAGGCAGGCGGATTTCTGAGTTCGAGGCCAGCCTGGTCTACAAGAGTGAGTTCCAGGACAGCCAGGTCTACACAGAGAAACCCTGTCTTGAACCCCCCCCCCCTCAAAAAAGTAGTAAACAAGTTTTACCCCACTGCTGCCTGCCTCAGTCTAACCTGGGTGCCAGGCTGGTCACTGGCAATTCTGCATATTGTGGTGGGTCCCCACCTCTTGGAAAAACTGTTTTCTTCGTTGTCAGTTATATGGTAACATGTATTACAAATATAGGTCAGGCCTTTATTATGGCTTCCAGGGAAAGGGAAACTAGAGCAAGAAGTTGGGCTTGGACTGGCTACTCCGGATAATTTCAGAAACTCTGAGACAAGAGTTGTCTCTAGCTGACTTATGACCCTGGGGTGTTATATAAGAGTTAGATCAGGTGGTTTCAAATACAGGCTCTGAAATGTCTGCTTTGCATATGAAAGGCACACTTAAAGGACAGTAATTTGTTATCCCTTAAGAATTAGCTCAAGCTGGGTAAAACCAGAAATCACAGAACCAGATATCACAGAAACAAGACTACAAGAAAATAATAATAATAGTGTATTCAGCCAGTTTTGGTTTCCTTCACAGTATTGTCCCAGAGAGCAAGATCTTCTCCTGACTTAGTGTTGTGCTCACTGTCCACAGAATAGTGCCTGACAGTCCATGCAGTCTGGCATCACATGGGCCTAAGCATTACTCCTTTGCTGACACTCCAAGACTAAAGGAAAACATTCTCCTTAGAGGGGTTACACTTAGTATACAGAGACCTCAACACAGCAGTTTACACCTTTAATCCCAGAGCTTGGGAGGCAGAGGCAAGAGGATCTTTGAGTTCCAGGCCAGACTGGTCTATGAAGGGAGTTGCAGGACAGCCAGGGATACACAAAGAAACTGTCTCAACAAACCAAAATGTACTTAAATGTAAGTTTTGAGGTCAGACAACAACTTTGGGTGTCAATCTTGAGGTGCCATTCACTCTTATCTCTCACTGGCCTGGAACTTACAAAGCAGACTAGATGACCAGCCAAACAAGATCCACCTGCCTCTGTCTCCCCTGGGCTAGGATTTATAAACACATTACTACAGCTGCATAACTTGTTTTGTTTTTGTTGAGACAGGGTTTCTCTGTCCAATAGCCCTGGCTGTCCAGGAACTTGCTTTAGGACCTGGCTGGCCTCACACTCAGAGTCCTGCCTGCTCCTGCCTCCCCAGAGCTGGGATTAAAGGCCTGCACCATCATGCCCAACATTACTTGCTCTTATGACAGACTTGAATTTAATATAACAAGCTTGAGCAAAACTACCTATTATCTAACCAAATTGGATCTAATAATACTTTGTAAATCAAGAACACTAAGATTTTTAGCCGGGCGGTGGTGGCGCATGCCTTTAATCCCAGCACTTGGGAGGCAGAGGCAGGTGGATTTCTGAGTTCGAGGCCAGCCTGGTCTACAAAGTAAGTTCCAGGCCAGCCTGGGCTACACAGAGAAACCCTGTCTCGAAAAAAACCAAAAAAAAAAAAAAAAGATTTTTATTATTACTGTTTGTTTTCAAAACTACTATATGTATAAAACATTACAGAATTCACTAAAAACTGACCCTAGTAGTGATTAGAAGTAGCTGGAGGTAAAAATACAAAAACAATGGGGGAAAAAGAAATCTTCACTTTATGGTTTTTCACTTGGAAAAACAAAAAGGCTCGTCTATGAAAATAACATCAATTTTCAATTTACTTACATGCATTTAGTAAACTTATCTGACTCAGTGTGCCAGCCTGAATATAATAAAATCAACACAATTTTAAGATATGTTCAAAACTGCCTGGGTAAGTTGGTGAACACCTTCCAGCAACGGCAATAAAAATGGACCATACAGGAGATGGCAGAATGTGACTAAACTGATACTAATTTTCAGGGCAGATCCAAACCTTTATGTCACTACCACGGATTACTCTTTGTGGGAACCTAGTGTCCTGGAACTGTAATCTCAGGACTCCAGGACCAAGAGGCAAGAGGACTGCCACAAACTCAAAGCCAGCTTGACCTTCACAAAAAAAGTTTAAAAAAAAAATGGGGGCAGGAAGTATTGTTACTGATCTGTAACACCATTGTGAATGATGACCGAAGAACAAGCTGTTAGAACACTGCTCCAAAAATAGGCAAAGCTGCCACATATCCTGTTGCCATTTTCCCCAAAACAACAGTGTGAAAGAATAGGAAACGAATATATAAAGACTGCTTATAACTTATTTTCATTTAGCCGGTGGCGCACACCTTTAATCCCAGCACTTGGGAGGCAGGGGCAGGCGGATTTCTGAGTTCAAGGCCAGCCTGGTCTACAGAGTGAGTTCCAGGACAGCCAGGGCTACATAGAGAAACCCTATCTCAAAAAACCAAAATAAACCAACAACAACAACAACAACAACAACAACAACAACAACAAAAACGTATTTTCATTAAAAAAAAAAATCAAATATACTTATCAAATTACTTGTTTTAGATAGCTCTAATTTTGGGACAAGTCTTTATTCAGTGGCTGGTTCATACCTGAACTATACCACAAACAAATTGTTAAGTTTAAACTACTAGATTATTTTAAATAATTAATGCCAGTGCAAAAATGCATAATCAAACGATAGGGCTAATCAGAAAACATAGAGGGTACTTACTTGATGCTGTAGTTATAGTATCTTATAAGAAATAATAGCAATGACCAAGTAAAATAAAAAACTAAAGCGAAAGTATTGCCAACCTGAGACAGGCTATGTTAAAACTTGTGGAAAACTGGACAGCACAGGACAAGAGCTGTGGATCACTGAGCCAGGACAAACACAGCTTTTGAAGATTTTAGCATGAGCTGGGAGAAACGCAGGCTTCTCTTGTTTCAACTGGGTTCAGTTTGTATCACTTCAGGAAAGTAGTCTTAAATGAAAATATTTTCATGTTGTTTTTAAAAATTCTCTCTTAACAGTCAAATATTTTTTAAAAAATTGCCCTCAAACTCAGCTATTTTGATGAAAAATGTCAAGTGCTGGCGTTACAAGGCATGCAGCAGTCACACCCCACAAGCTACACTCCCGGAGGACAGAAAGCTTTGCTGCACGAACTACTGACAGTTAAAGATTTAAGAGGCAGATTACACAGCAGTTCAAACAGAACATTTTTTAAAATATTAAATACTAAATCAACATACCTTTTGTAGACTTGTTGGATTCAACTGAGTTTTGTCAATTATTTTTATTGCAACCTAGAAAAAAGTATTTATACATTTTCAGAACAAGTTTATAAATTCTCATACATATGACACATTGTTAAAAAGCAATCATAAAAGCAAATCTCAGCTAGTTATAACAAAGCAATTAGAACCTCATAAGACTATTATATGATTAAGACCAACTCATGAAACCTTATGCAAATATAACATTTTTTAATACTTGTTACTTATATAGAAGAAGGTGAAATTATCTACTCTATTCTTCCCTCAAAATATCACAGAATGAGTACTTCAAAAATTCTATACAGTGCAGCAGCTCCTTCCTCGGGGCAGCAGTGCTGGCTAGAGCTCATCCCCTTCACGCTAAGCCAGTGTGCTGCTCCTGACCTTTATCTCCCGTCCTTACTCTGCTATTTACTGAAACTAATGTCAGCAGACTTTGAAATCCTAGGGCAGAAACCTGAAAGGAATATTCAGTCTAAAATACCTGGAGTGTCTTGCACATAGAGCTTTCATAAGTAATGAGGTTAAGTTGGTGCTCAATCTGAAAACATCTAGCAACAGCAAGAAACCCACTGCAGACAGAAAGCCTGGTGAGACACAGGCATCTGTCCTTCTAGTGCCAAGACCTGAGGTGAGTAAAGTTCAAGACCAGTCTGAGGAACACGTCAGGAGCCATCTCAAAGAACAAAGGAGAGGTCCCTACGGACAAAGGAGAGGTCCCTACGACAGTTAAGCAAAACACACAAAGAGGCAAAAAGTGTGTCACCTAGCAACTTTTGTTCAGAAAGAGCACCTACTAGCAAACAGTATTTATGGGAAAAACAAAAACAAAAGCCAACTAGCACACAGGGAGAAACTATAGCTTCTAATAATGCGGATTTCTTACTTAAAGGGGAAGGCATCAAACTCACTCATATGTAGTAAATGGATGAATGTGTATCCTCCCCGGTAAGCTTATCACCTGCTGCACTAAGATGGCTGGGAGAAAAGTCCCAAGTTAAGAACATGTTCATCCCAAGCACAAGGCCTGGGGTTTTGATTGATACCCAAGAACAAAAAAGGAAGGGAAGAGGAATTTAAAAAAGAAAAGCTCTACAGACTACATGTGTCGAGTGTTAGTGGAGGGGAACCTAAGGAAAGGATTAGCTATCAGTAGCATATGAACTGCAATCAGCTTCCCGTGTAAGGTGCAGATCAGTCAACAGACTGCCTTAAAAGACGTAGGGGAGCCGGGCGTGGTGGCACATGCCTGTAATCCCAGCACTTGGGAGGCAGAGGCAGGCGGATTTCTGAGTTCGAGGCCAGCCTGGTCTACAGAGTGAGTTCCAGGACAGTCAGGACTATACAGAGAAACCCTGTCTCGGGAAAAACAAAAAAACAAAAACAAAAACAAAAAAACAAAAACAAAAACAAAAACAAAAACAAAAACAAAAAAAGACACAGGGGGGCCCCCTTCCACTGTGCATCCTGCACAACTCGGATCCTGTAAAGCACTGAAGAAAGCACAGCAGTCAATGCCTGGGACAAGAAGTTGGAGACTTTCCACGCCAATGATTCTACTTCTTGGTGCCTTTACATCCTTCTTATCTGTCAATATTTACCACATCATAATGAGAACAAAAAAAAATTATAAAAACCAGCATCTACCCATTCATTACAAAATAACAATAAACCCGTTATGTTACCATAGAATACTTAAAGGAATTCCTTGGGGTTTTTTTTTGTTTGTGTTTATTGAATATATTCTTCATTTACATTTCAAATGTTATTCCCTTTCCTGGTTTCCCCTCTTCCCAGAAAACCCCCAATCCATCCTCTCTCCCTCTACCTCCATAAGGATACTCCTCCATCCGACCCACTCTCACCCACCCCACCTCCATTCCCCACACTGGGGCATCTGTCGAGCCTTCATAGGACCAAGGACCTCTTCTCCCACTGATGCCAGACAAGGCATTCCTCTACCACAAATGTGGCTGGAACCATGTGTACCCCTTGGTTAATGGCTTTGGGAGCCCTGGGAGGTCTGGTTGGCCAATATCATCGTTCTTCCCATGAGGCTGCAAACCCCTTCAGCTCCTCCAGTCCTCCCTCCAACTCCTCCATTGGGGAGGCTGCGCTCAGTCCAACGGTTGGCTGCTAGCATCTGCCTCTGTACCTGCAAGGCTCTGGCAGGGCCCCTCAGGAGGCAGTCATATCAGGCTCCTTTCAGCAAGCACTTCTTAGCATCCACAGTAGTTTCGGGGTTTGGTGACTATTTATAGGATGAATCCCCAGGTAGGACAGTCTCTAAATGGCTTTTCCTTCAATCTCTGCCCCATACTTTGTCTCTATAATTGCTCCTGTGAGTATTTTGTTCCCTTTCTCAGAAAAACCAAAGCACCCACACTTTGATCTTCCTTTTTCTTGAGCTCCCTGTGGTCTGTGAATTGTATAGTGTTTATTCTGAGCTTTTGGGCTAATATCCACTTATCAGTGAGTGCATGCCATGTGTGTCCCCTTGTGACTGACTGGGTTACCTCACTCAGGATGTCACTTTCTTTTTTATTTTTTTTATTTTTTTGGTTTTTCGAGACAGGGTTTCTCTGTGTAGTCCTGGCTGTCCTGGCACTCACTCTGTAGACCAGGCTGGCCTCAAACTCAGAAATCCGCCTGCCTCTGCCTCCCAAGTGCTGGGATTACAGGCGTGCGCCACCATGCCCTGCTAGGATGACACTTTCTAGTTCCATCCATTTTCCTAAGAATTTCATGAATTCATTGTTTCTAATAGCTGAGTATCTTCCATTGTGTAAATGTGCCACATTTTCTGTATCTATTCCTCTGTTGAAGGATATCTGGGTTCTTTCCAGATTCTGGCTATTATAAATAAGACTGCTATGAATATAGTGGAGCATGTGTTCTTATTACATTTTGGAGCATCTTCTGCGTATATGCCTAGGAGTGATACAGCCGGGTCCCCAGGTAGTATTATGTCTAATTTTCTGAGGAACCGGGAATTCCTTGTTTTTAAAACAGGTTCTTACTCTGTAGACCAGGCTAGCTTTGACTTCACAGAAATCTGCTTGCCTCTGCCTCCTGAATGCCAGGATTAAAGGTATGTGCCAGCTTCCAGATGTATGCTTGATCAGTTGTGATAAATGTTATCATATCACCTCTGGAAAATTCTACTTTCTCTTTGTGTAAAAATTTAAAAAGTAATAAATAGTTTATTAAAATTGCTTTTAAGATTTATTTTTGTGCCCGACTTGGTAACTCACACCTTTAATCCCGGCACTTAGGAGGCAGAAGCAGATCTCTTTGAGTTTGAGGCCAGCCTGGTCTTTAGCACAAGTTCCAGGACAGCCAAGTCTACACAGAGAAGCCCTGTCTTCAAAAACAAAAATTATTTGTCCGTATGTCTGTCTAGCTATCTACTGTATATGTGCACACATGCATGTATGTGCACAAATGCATGTGGGAGTTCCAGGGATTACATTCAGATTATCTCACGGGGCAAAGACACGGGAACCTTTACCCACAGCGAGCCATCTTGTATGATTTTTTTGTTTGTTTGTTTCTCAAGACAGGATTTCTCTGTGTAGTCCTGGCTGTCCTGGAACTCACTCTGTAGACGAGGCTGGCCTCGAACTCAGAAATCCACCTGCCTCTGCCTCCCAAGTGCTGGGATTACAGGAGTGTGCCACCACGCCCGGCTGTATGATTTTTAAAAACTACTGAAATTGGTCTAAAACACAGTGCTGATTGACTGTGAACCTGTTAGCCTCCAGGAACAAGTTGAAACATTGTAGCAATGACTGCCTCCAGGGTGAGAAGACTGTTCCAGGGTAGCACACAACTGAGAAAAATGTGAATATATGTGCATGCATGTGTAAGAAAGTCAAAATACTAGTTCCATACTTGGGAAATATAAATTTAAGTGGAAACTGTACTAAAAAGGAAAAAAAGGTATTTGCTGATAGGATAGTTGAATATTACCTATACATATCTTCCTCTGGGAAGGAGCCAAGCTTTTTATTAATCTTTATAGACCAAGTTGTTTTGCAATTAGGCAGTTTCCTCTGAGAATGAAACACTCCATCCTGTAATGAAGCCCCTTCAAATCAGGGGGATAAACAACTCAAAATAGCTTCAGGAAGTCCTGGAAACCCACCAGATTCACTAGGCTCCTCATCGCCAGAGCACCACAGTAACACCTGAGAGTAAAGCCAGCCAGGGCTACACAGAGAAACCCTATCTGAAGAGTCCTCCTCAGATAAATGGAATTCAGCTTCAAAGAAAACTCTTGAGACAGACCGGCTACCTGGAGGCAGGCCCCTGCGGCCTACACTCTCCAACCTGTTGAGCTGTCTGCAACCCCAGGTTCCCAATCCTGTGAGCTGCCACCAATGCTGGGGTGGCTTTAGTGATATGGCTGTCTGAGTCATTTCTGCTCCTGGAAGTAACCCCTCACCTCCATTTCTATACATCACCCAAAGAAGACGTAGAAGTTGCCAAGCTGGACTGTGGCCGTATATACATTGGTTTGTTATGAGCCCCCTATCTGGGGTGAGATTTTTGTGTAATGTTTCTCCAGGTAAAGTTTTGTCACACAGGAGCATGGTTCTTAAGTTTGTCTGATCTAAGGCCTTGAATACTCATAATAAGCAACCAAAGATACATTAAAACTGAATAGGACAATGAAAAAACATGATCTCCAGCATTTTAAATGTATTTCAAAGTAGAAATTTCTTCAAACACGTTCTTTTTTTATGACTCAGATTCAGTTTTACGAGTACTGGTGATATTTGCCTGTGTGTGTCTATGTGAGGGTGTGGGGTCCCATGGAACTGGAGTTAGAGGCAGCTGTGAACTACCACGTGAGTGCTTGGAATTAAGGCTGGGTCCTTTGGAAAAACACGGTGCTTAACCACAGAGTCCTTCTCCGGCCCCCAAACTTTATTTTCATAAGGTTTTTTTTTTGTTTGTTTGTTTTTGTTTTTGTTTTTGTTTTTTTCGAGACAGGGTTTCTCTGTGTAGCCCTGGCTGTCCTGGAACTTACTCTGTAGACCAGGCTGGCCTCGAACTCAGAAATCCGCCTCTGCCTCCCAAGTGCTGGGATTAAAGGCGTGCACCACCACCGGCTTTCATAAGGATTTTTACAGGGTATATTTGGAATTTATTTCTTTTCTGGTCATCATCTGCATTCTCAGGGCAAATCCGCCAGTCTGGAGGCATTTTCCCCTTTTCTTCTAAAACCTGGTTTCTAAGCTTAATATTGCTCTTCACAATTGCCAGTTTATTCTGGTTGTAAACACCTTCCTATTCTAAAGAGTCTATCCTGTTTCTGTTCTTACATATGTTTTGGGGGGCTTGGGGTTTTATAAGACAGAGTTTCTGTGCAGCTCTGGCTGGCCTGGAACTCACTCACAGAGATCTGCCTGCCTCTGCCGCCTGAGTACCAGGATTACTGCCCTGTGCAGCCACTGCTCTTAACTCCTGAGCCATCGCTCCATTCAGGGACTGCTTTTCTAAAAGAGTCAAATATGCAGCTCCGCAGAAGTATAAATGCTCAAAGCTGCTGTGAGTGAAAGGTGATAATTTAACATATATATAAAGCAAGGAAACCCGATGAGGAAATTCTCTTTTCCTCCACACTGGCTTGACTCAAATACCAGATAAACCTTGGCTCTGACCTGGAGCCTGGAGAGTTGAAACAGCAGTGAAACCTTGAGATCAGGAAGAAAGAGCATGATAGGGTATGGGCACTGTGGTGGATCAGTCAGGTCAAGGCTAGAGAGGAGATTACAATTCATTCTCAAATAGTGGGTGGGGTTTGGGGAAGAGTGGTACAAAATAAGTCACAAAGGTTGCTGCGGTGAGGGAAGAAGATAGGGCCTGTCACATCCTGTATCAAGTTCTGGGAATTTTACTTTAGTAACTCTTGACGCCTGAAGCAAAGTGAAAGTTTGAAAATGGATTGCTCATGCAGGTGAAAAGGCCAAGTAAATACTTGGAGAAAAATGTTTATCTTCTACCTCCTTTATTTGTTTGTTTGTCTGTTTGTTTATTTAATGTATGAGTACACTGTTGCTCTCTTCAGACACACCAGAAGAGGGCATCAGATCCCATTACAGATGGCTGTGAGCCACCATGTGGTTGCTGGGAGTTGAACTCAGGACCTCTGGAAGAACAGTCAGTCGGTGCTCTTAACCACTGAGCATCTCTTCAGCCCTGTCTTCTACCTCCTAATCAAAAAATGCAAACATTTTGAGCCTGACAGGTGTTAAAGTATCCAAACTATTAGAAGAGCAATCAAAGGTATGCAGTACTCTTGCAGAGGCCTGAGTTCAGTCAACTCCCAACAACCAAGCTCAGCAGCGGACACCCACCTGCAACCTAGGTTTGGCAGAGTCCAATGTCTCTTGACTTTCTTGGGCACCTACACTCATCAGCACAAAACTACACAGACAAGTGATTCCCTGTTGTATCTTTTTACAAAAACACAATAGTACTGATTAAAGCTTACTTCAAAGAAGACCCTGTCACCAAACACAGTCATACTGGCCATCTTATAGGCCCTGGCTGTCCTGGAACTCACTCTGTAGACCAGGCTGGCCTCGAACTCAGAAATCCGCCTGCCTCTGCCTCCCAAGTGCTGGTATTACAGGCGTGCGCCACCACGCCCGGCCAGTTCATGGTAGGTGTAAACCAAATAATGACAGCAGGTGGTCACAAAATAAAACTTCAGGGACTGAAGAGATGGTTATGCTGGTAAGAGTGTCTGATGCTCTTGCAAAGGACCCAGGTTCAGTTTCCACCATTACATGGTGGATCACAACCATCCATAACTCATGATCCAGAGGATCCAAACCCTTTGCCCTGCGCGCGCGTGCGCGCGCGCGCGCGCGCGCGCACACACACACACACACACACACACACACACACACGCTTAACACTAATACACATACAAGAAAAAAATCTTTTAAAAAAAAGCTTTTCTAATTACAACAACTTAATAAAATACAACAGAATTGGGCTGGAAAGATGGCTCAGTGGTTAAGAGCACTGACAGCTCTTCTGAAGGTCCTGAGTTCAAATCCCAGCAACCACATGGTGGCTGACAACCATCCGTAATGAGATCTGACACCCTCTTCTGGTGCGTCTAAAGACAATTACAGTGTGCTTACATATAATAAATAAAATCTTTTTGTTGTTGTTTTTTGTTTTTTTGTTTTTCCAGACAGGGTTTCTCTGTGTAGCTCGGGCTGTCCTGGAACTCATTCTGTAGACCAGGCTGGCCTTGAACTCAGAAATCCGCCTGCCTCTGCCTCCCAAGTGCTGGGATTAAAGGCGTGCACCACCACCACCACCCGGCTAAAATCTTTTAAAAAATTAAAATACAACAGCACGGAAGAATGTCACAAGAAAGGAAAAAAACCCCACCAGGTATGGTGGCACATGACCTTAATCCCAGTGCTCAGGAATAGAGACAGTCAGAGCTCTCAGTTTGAGGCTAGCCTGGTCTATGAAGAGTTCTAGACCAGCTAGGACTACACAGAGCAACCCTGATTCAGGAAAGAAGGAAAACGAGGAGAAAGGGAAGAGGGAGTGTGTGTGTGTGTGTGTGTGTGTGTGTGTGTGAATCAATCAATTGTTTAAGTAAACAGTGACTCTAAAGAGTCCTGAGATAATACCTAAAAGTGGAAAAGAAGCAAGAATATAAGCATACTACTTCAGATAAACAAAACCCAAAAGCAGTTGTGGCAGTCTTCTATGACTAGCATACAAGGACATCTAAACCATGGTGCAATTCATTTTGGTAGTAAACGAGACACCTTACATACAGTATTTGAGTACGATTATTAAGTGCAAAGTTGTCTTGTAGCCACACTGTATCTATGTGGTTAAAATTGTGTGCTGGTCATATGTAGCTCTCTTCTCTGACCTGATAGGTCAGATGAACATCACTTACAGCTCAAGTTGCCTTTAACTAATGATCCTCCTGCCTCAGCCTCCAAGTCATGGCTTATTTTGAGTGCCTCTTCAGGAGCATTTGATACTATGAATTATCGGGTCAATGTCGAACTGATGGCCCACAGCCCATTCATACCAACACTACACAGTGAAACACTGTCTCAAAAAACCCAAAAATATAAAAAAGCAAGACCCTGGCTTTATCCCCTATAATTTTTGAATGTACTAAAAGTATACTACCAGTTTTATCTTTTTATTATATTTATTATAATTGTTCTAATACAAGGTCTTTCAATCTTTGGATGCTCACTTCCAAATCTACTATAATATATATTCAACTGAAATAAACTATTCTGAGTATTAACTTTCTGTCTTTGTTTTAATAAAAATATGATTGGGCCAGCCGGGCGGTGGTGGCGCACGCCTTTAATCCCAGCACTTGGGAGGCAGAGGCAGGCGGATCTCTGAGTTCGAGGCCAGCCTGGTCTACAGAGCTAGTTCCAGGACAGCCAGGGCTACACAGAGAAACCCTGTCTCGGAAAACCAAAAAAAAAAAAAAAAAAAAAAAAAAAAAAAAAAATGATTGGGCCAGGCGGTGGTGGTGCATGCCTGTAATCCCAGCACTTGGGAGGCAGAGGTAGGCGGATTTCTGAGTTCAAGGCCAGCCTGGTCTACAAAGTGAGTTCCAGGATAGCCAGGACTGCACAGAGAAACCCTGTCTCCAAAAAACAAACAAAAATACGATTAATCACTCCTTCCACCTTAAAAAAACAAAAAACAAAAAACACCTTCTATGCTGACTTCTAGAACAGCACAAAGAACACATGCATGATACCCTAAAGGCACCCTCACCTCCAGTTTTTCAGTATAGTTCTGGCTATCCTGGAACTCACTCTGTAGACCAGGCTGGCCTCAAACTCAGACCTTTGCCTGCCTCTGCCTCCCAGTGCTGGGATCAAAGGTGTGTGCCACCACTGCCAGACCAGCATCCCTTTCTTTCTAACTCCTTATCTCTTCACACCCTTCAACTAAACAATGCAGAAAAGACTAAAATTTAGCAAACTTCTATGGAGTGTCAAAGTAGAGGTACCTGGGGAAAACTGTGGGCTGAAGAGATGGTCCAACCGTTAGGAGCATATAGTGCTCTCACAAAGAACCCGAGCTCAGTTCCCCAACTCAAGTTGAACAGCTTACAACCACCTGAAACAACTGCTCCAGGAAAACCAGTGCCCTCTTCTGGTCTCAAAGGGCACATACACTCATGTGTACAGACACACCCCCCAGAGACATACATACACACAAAATTAAAAATAAAAATAAGGGCTGTAGCCCGGCATGGTGGCGCACGCCTGTAATCCCAGCACTTGGGAGGCAGGTGGATTTCTGAGTTCGAGGCCAGCCGGTCTACAGAGTTCCAGGAAAACTAGGGCTATACAGAGAAACCCTGTCTCGAAAAACCAAATAATAATAATAATAATAATAATAATAATAATAATAAAGGCTGTAGAGATGACTCTAGGTAGGAGCAATTGGTGCTTTTATGAAGGGGCCAGGTTCAATTCCCAGCACCCACAACAGGCAGGTTTTTTTTTTTTTTTTGTTTTTTGTTTTGTTTTTTTTTTTGGTTTTTTTTTTTGGTTTTTTCGAGACAGGGTTTCTCTGTGTAGCCCTGGCTGAGCTGGAACTCACTCTGTAGACCAGGCTGGCCTCGAACTCAGAAATCCGCCTGCCTCTGCCTCCCAAGTGCTGGGATTACAGGCGTGCGCCACCACCGCCCAGCTCAGGCAGTTGTTTTTTTCCCCACAAGCCACCTACACTATTTCCAGTTCCAGGGTGTCCAAACCTCTCTTCTGACCTACAAACAAGCAGGCACATATAAACATGTATAATTAAAATAAATAAAAAAAAGTTAAAAATGGAAATCATAAACAAAAAGAAAACAAAACAGTATTCCCCCATAATCTGTATTATAAAGTTGTTTTTCATAAAAATGTTATATATAACATCCAACAGCATTGTTACATACTTCCTTTTTTCTTTTCTTTTTTTTGAAGACAGGGTTACTAACTTTCTTGTTGGGTGCTTTTTGGAGACAAGGTCTCACTGTGTAGTCCTAGCTGGCCTCAGACTAACAGTGCTTGTATCTACCCTCTCCTACTCCCCTTACTGGGATTAAGGTGTAAACCACCACACCCAGTTTAATTTTCTTTCTTTTTTTTTTTTCACAAATCTACTTTTATTTATTTACTCTCCATTAATTTAATCCGGGATGGGTACAGCATCACCCGGATTCTGTGTCCAATGGCCTTTGCAGGAAGGTTGCAGGAAGGTTGCTTCGGAATTTGGCACAGACCATGCCACTGTTTCCGTGGGCCCGGGTTACTTTTCCCCAGATCACTCTGGTTTTGTTTGGTTTGCCTCCAGGAGTCACTGTATTGTTTTTTGCTTTATACACATAAGCACACCTCTTGCCTAAGTAGAACTCAGTTTCATCTCGGGCATAAACACCTCTTTGGTTCCGGAGACCTCGCTTGTAGCCAGCAAAAGTGGCCTTGCACCACAGCCTTCCAGACATACTTGCTTTCAAAAGTCCTGCTCCCAGCAGGCCTCCACAGGCTCCAAGATGGCGGAAAGCCCAGTTTAATTTTCTTAAGTGTTACCTTCAGAATACAATAACTATCAATAGCAATAACCCATATGTAAATTAAGGCATTTGGGAATTTCTCAAATGATAAAATTCAGAAGGAGGAGGACAATAAGGATACAAAAAAAGTTCCTCAAAAGCATGTATCTGGAGATAGCCTATGGACAAATATAAAAATTATTTTAAAAATATTAGTCTGTTGCTTCTTCTCCTGCTATTCCTAAAAACTTGTTAGCTAGCCGGGCATGGTGGCGCATGCCTGTAATCCCAGCACTTGGGAGGCAGGGGCAGGCAGATTTCTAAGTTTGAGGCCAGCCTGGTCTACAGAGTGAGTTCCAGGATGGCCAGGGCTATACAGAGAGACCCTGTCTCCAAAAACAAAACAAAACAAACAAACAAACAAAAAAACTTGTTAGCACAGTCCTCATAAGAAAGGAAGGAAAAAGCTGGGCGGTGGTGGCACATGCCTTTAAGCCCAGCAGTTGGGAGGCAGAGGCAGGCGGATTTCTGAGTTCGAGGCCAACCTGGTCTACAGAGTGAGTTCCAGGACAGTCAGGGCTACACAGAGAAACCCTGTCTCAAAAAACAAAAAAATTGGGGGGGGGGGAAGGAAAGAAAGAAAGAAAAGAGAGAAAGAGGAAGAGGAAGGGAAAGGGAAAGGAAGGGGAAGGGGAGGGGGAAGGGAAAAGAGAAAAGGAAAAGGAAAAGGAAAAGGAAAAGAAGGGAAGGAAGGAAAGGAAAAAAAGAAGAAAAGAAACCGCCACTATCCAGAGTTCCTAAGAAAGGCTAGGAGGCCCCCTAAGACCAAGGAGAACCACACAGACTAGAGACCAGCAAGGCCCTGGGTTCAAGATTAATGAGTTTAGCAGGGGACAGGAGTGAGGCACGGAAATAAAAAATGAGGAATTAGCCTGTAATCCCAGCACTCTGGGAGGCAGAGGCAAGCGGATTTCTGAGTTTGAGGCCAGCCTGGTCTACAGAGTGAGTTCCAGGACAGCTAGGGCTATACAGAGAAACCCTGCCTCTAAAAACCCAAAATCAAATAAATAAATAAAAAGTAAATAATAAATAAATAAATAAGAGGAGTTAGTGGTGCCTGAGACAAGCTGCTGTCCTCCAATCCTGCTCCAGGCAGAAGAGAGGACCCCTGTCTAGATGAATGTAACCCAGAGAAGAAAGACAAGTGTCAGGGTCTCCATAAAGTACCACCCCTGCCAACAGCAAGCTTGTTGCCATATCCTGTACACATGAGCACAAGCCACTTCTTAGAGCTCCGACGAAAACAAACGTTGTCCCCTTGTGACCACATAAGGACAGATGGACAGACGGACAGATGAACACACACACACACACACACACACACACACACACACACTTTTTTCCCCTCAAGATAGAGTCCCTATGTATTCCTGGCTGCCCTGGAACTCACTCTGTAGACCAGGCTGGCCTTGAACTCAGAGATCCACCTGCCTCTGCCTCCCAGTGCTGGGATCATGTGATCCCATGGCCAGCTCTCCTACATTCTGAATAAGAGCACACACAAGGTGAGACTATTAACTACGGGTCTTTTATATCAATGACAAACACATTAGAAATACCCCCAGTCGTCACTATGACCCACTGTATGCTGAGACTATGCTGCCTTTAACTAATAGTATGTGATATCCAGGAATACAAAGACAGGATTAAGGCTCAATACTAACCAAAGATATTTCTACTTGGTTGGTGAAAGGCTCAATATAGAAAAATGCTTGCCATACAAGTGCAACCTCAACTTGAAACCTCAAATTCACAGTGGTAGGAGAGCAGGGCTCTAATCCTTACCAAGGGGAAGTACTGTGCATACCTACGCCCTCCTACATTCTGATAAGAAAAACAGTACTACTATTAAAAATAGCCAAATAACAGAAATCACTATTATGCCCATAAGTCTCTTTTTTGTTAAGCCAAAAGTTAATGTCTATATAAAAACTATAGAAATTCTCTTGGAATAGAAAAATTTTTTAAAAAACAAAATTTTTGCTTTCTATATAATAACTTATATAATGTTTACATATATGATTCTGGTCATATGTACAACAAAAAGAAGAAAGCAAAAAAAATTTTAACTAAAGTTTTTGAAAACGAGCAAAGCCTTATTAAGTCACTATGGCCACCTTCTGGAGAATACACTAAAAGTAAACACACCAGATCAGACCAGCAAACACTGTTGGTCTCTCTGTCTTGTTAACCTCTAATCTCAAGAAACTGGAGCAAACATCTGGGACTGATAGGTACTAATTTGTTATGTCAAGAACTTATCAGCCGGGCAGTGGTGGCGCATGCCTTTAATCCCAGCACTTGGGAGGCAGAGGCAGGCAGATTTCTGAGTTCGAGGCCAGCCTGGTCTACAGAGTGAGTTCCAGGACAGCCGAAACTACAGAAAAACCCTGCCTCAAAAAAAGCAAAAACCAAAACAAACAAAACAAAAACCAAAACAAAAAAAAACCTTATCATCTTGATGGGCTGGGGGGGAGCAGGGGGGGGGGAGTGTCTTTAGTTCCAGCACTCGGGAAGCAGAGAGGCAGAGAGGCAGAGGCAGGCTAATCTCTGAGTTAGAGGCCAGCCTGGTCTATAGAAGTAAGTTCCAGGACAGCCAGGACTACAGAGAAACCCTGTGTGGAAAAGACAGGGAAAGGGGGGGGGGGTATTATCTCTAGAAAATTCCACTCCAGGATACCAGGGATGGCTTCCCCTATCAGGGCATTTTCAGATCCTAAGCAGGGGACTCCACATTTGCACCAGGAATATAGGCACTAAAACTGGGAACTGTCAGGAGGCATATTTTCTTTTACTGTCTTAAGACTAGCTAGGGTAAACAAGGCTTCCCAACCTTTTTCAAGTTCCAGCAAAAACAAAATCTAGAAGAGCTAAATGGGCACATGGCAGAGGTCTGTCAAAGGCTCACGCCGGCTGCCGCTGTGGTGGTGCACAGCGTTAACCTCAGCACTTGGGAGGCAGAGGTGGGAGAGATGAGGCCAGCCTGGTCTACATAAGTTCCGAGCCAGCCAGAGCCAAAGCAAAGGGAAAAAGATCTGGCTCTTGCTAACTGCTCCTCTCTCTATTCTCTAAGCCAGCGGGGTACTAGAGGTCTGCCAGGGCCCTCATCCACATGGCCACCTTCTGTGTGGACGCAAACACTCGTGGGTTGTTCTGACTTCCATCTGGCTTCACTTTAAGTTACCGTCAAATGAATAACTGCCCCTAAGGATTACAGACAGTCACTGGGTTCCTGAGCTGGTTGGATTTAGGTTACTAATTTGTTTTGTTTTGTTTTGAGAAAGGGTTTCTCTGTGTAGCCCCAACTGTCCTGGAACTTACTCTGTAGACCAGGCCTGCCTCGAACTCAAGAGATCCTATTACCTCTGCCTTCCAAATGTTGGGACCAAAGGTATGCACCGCCACACCCAACCAGAATATCTTTTTTTGTTTTTTGTTTTGTTTTTTTCAAGACAGGGTTTCTCTGTGTAGCCCTGTCTTGGAACTCACTCTGTAGACCAGGCTGGCCTCGAACTCAGAAATCCGTCTGCCTCTGCCTCCCAAGTGCTGGGATTAAAGGTGTGTGCCACCACCGCCCGGCCAGAACATCTTTTTAAAAAGCATCTTTCAATCACACAATTATAGTCATCTGACTGGTATTTATTATGCATATAACAAGTACCAATCACTTCCCCACATATAGTATTTACCATTAGAGTATCAGAGGGAAAGACAAGTCAACCAATATAAGATGAACCCTCTTATATAGGGAAGCTATCAGGACTTTAAGGAGTCTAATGCTTGAGGAAAGGGGCATGCCAGTTATTTCTCAGAAGCAATCCCTACATAGAAAGATAGAAGTACTTCAGGCAGACAACAGGTGCCAAGACCTAGATCCTAGATACAAGGAACTCGTGTCAACGCAGAAAAGAGGCTCTGCACCATACAAGATGCAAAAAGGAAGTTAATTCTGTGGTTTCATTATATGTACATTGATAAGGAATGCAGGAGAGGAAACAGGCAAGATCACAAAAGCTGGGAAAGCATGTGCCAGAAGGCACAACCTGGCAAACACGGGATACTAGAAATCCTCAGAAGAGGAAGGAAACCATGGGACAAGCCTGCGTATACAGACAGCCACTGATCCGCAAGTGACATGAACGTATGGGCTATATACAGAAGAGGAAGGAAACCTGTGGGACAAGCCTGCGTATACAGACAGCCACTGACCTGCAGGTAACATGAATGTACGGGTTTATATACAGACAGCCACTGACATGCAAGTGACATGAATGTACGGGTTTATATGCAGAAGTGCTTGCATGCAGTTCAAGACAATTTTATTGATATTTTTTTCCACTAAAAAAAGACATAGCATTACTAATTTTTCAAGTCAGATCATTCACTTGGTGTATTTCAGCAAAAGGAAAGCAGAACGACCTTCCCAGTTGTTAAAATGTATCCTGGTCCTTAAAAGATTAGCAGAAAAAATACCACAGCAAAAGCAAGCACAGGAATTTACCTCTCTGCCTGTGAGGATGTGTCTCGCCAATTTCACTTTTGCAAAGTTCCCCTTGCCGATTGTTTTCAACAGTCTGTAGTTCCCAATGTGAGGCTGCTCGTCTGCACAGGAAGCTACCGAGCTTCTACACCGAGCTCCAGAGCGCCCGGTGCGGGGGGTGACTTCGTGCCTCCCGTCTCCGTGTGAAATGTGCTGAAACGTAATGTACACAAAAACAAGGAAGTGAGAGGACACGCAGTACTGCCAAGGTTTAGGAGCATCTAGTGGTTAGAAACAAACATCAATGCTTTCACTGACTCCTAAAGCACGAGATATAAAAACAAGAGACTGTCACAAGAGACATACCAAGTGCTATAGCTCAACCTGGTATTCTGAGAGCTGAGACAATTCCAATTCATGATTTTTCTAATTTATCACGGTACAAAAGCATTCATGGGGTACATTTAGTAGAAAAACTGTACTTCAAATTTTGTATTACAACTTTTTCCTGAGCCATTGATACACAGTATAACAGTCTAAAAACACCAATAGGCCATGATGGTCAAGACTGCAGCGCAATGTGTGGCTGGCCTTTTTTGGGGGGTGGAGGTGGGGGTATTACAGGTATTCCATTAAATTACCCAAGAGATATAATACTTTCTTAGGAAATACGTTTGTTTTAGGAGATTTTTGCAAAACTGTAGGCTAATTTAAGTTAAAGTAGGCCAGCTTAACTAAGCTGTAAAGTTTGATAGGTTAAGGATAATAATTAGACATTTGCAAGAATTACTACAATGTAAACCCTACTGTCAGCAGACTAACATCTGTATTTTGAACAGGTAACTATCACATAAAACAGAACTTCATTCTCTGCAACAGCATCTGTATGTCTGATGCTCACCACAGCCTGTGAAGGAACAGAATGTTAATGTCACCATTCAGTGATGACAATGGGGCCAATAGTCATTAGTGAGAAATCCATTTCTTGTTACATTCAATCAATTTTTTTTATTTTATAAACTAGTTTCATTTTAGGGCTTTTAAGGGTTTTGTTGATTGTTGTTGTTGTTGTTGTTGTTTTCTTTTGTTTGTTTTGGGGTTGGGGGGTTGCTCTTGTTGTTAGAAGAGCAATGTATAAAGCTGGAGAAGTGGTTCAATGGTTAGTGCCCTCTTGCAGAGGAGTTGGGTTTGAGATCCAGCAGTCCAGTTCCAGGGGGTCTGATGCCCTCTTCTGGCCTCTACAGATATTAATCACACACATGGTGTTAAAACATGCATGGAAGCAAAACCTTGAAGCATATAAAGAAATCTAAAACAATTAAAAGAGCTAAATGTTATGTTACTTTCTCTAGAAATCATGTATGTGTATTTCTTTTTTTAAGTTTTATTCTAACTTAACAATGGTCCTAACCTGAAGTTGAGAGTCCTACTTCAGTATCCCAAATCAGCCAAGCTACAAATTCTTTTAGAATATTTATGAGTATGCTTATTTTGCCTGAATGTATGTGTGTGTACCACATGCATGCAGTGTCTGAAGAGGTCCAAGGGGGTCTTGAGGCAAAAAAAGGGCATCAGACCCTGTAGGCTCTTCCTTATAACACAATATACATGCCATAGATCTTGTCTAGTCTTGAAAACAATAAGCCACACCCTTAAAAATAGCCTACAAAGCCAAATTGTGACAGTAAGTGGCTATTTTTCCAAATTTTGTACTTTAGAGACACAAAGTCAATTTTTACTCTTAAAAACATCTGGGGAGCCGGGCGTGGTGGCGCACGCCTGTAATCCTAGCACTTGGGAGGCAGAGGCAGGCGGATTTCTGAGTTCGAGGCCAGCCTGGTCTACAGAGTGAGTTCTAGAACAGCCAGGGCTACACAGAGAAACCCTGTCTCGAAAAAAAAAAAAAAAAAAATCCGCAACTCTTGGGAGGCAGAGGTTGGTGGATCTCTGAGTTCAAGGCCAGCATGGTCTACAAAGTGAGTTCTAGTAGAGCCAGAGTTACACAGAGAAACCCTGTCTGGGGTGGTTAGGATATTATTTTGTCCACTACAGAAAAGGACTCCATAAAACTGACCAACTTATGACTTTAAAAAAAAAAAAAAAACTATTAGCAAACTAGGATTAGAATAGAGCTTCATGTGATACATGCTTTTAATTAATGCCAGCACTTGGGAGGCAGATGCAGGTAGATCTGTGAGTTCGAGGCCAGCCTGATCTACTCAATTCCAGGACAACCTACCCTGTCTCAAAAACAAAAGAATGGATCACCTTCCTTGGTATGATAAGAATCACAGAATCATTCGAGGCCAGCCTGGTCTACAGAGTAAGTTCCAGGACAGCCAGGGCTACACAGAGAAACCCTGTCTCAAAAAAAAAAAAAAAAACAAAACACAACACAACACAATAAAAAAAAGAATCACAGAATCACAGACCACGCCTGGCTAATAATTCCATTACTACTATGCTGCCCACTGCTCTCTTTGCATTATATTAAATAACCTTGCGCGCGCGCGCACGCGCACACACACACACACACACACACACACACACACACCAACCCCCCTCCCCCACTTTATGGATACAAGGTCTCAGGTAGCAAGTTGGCTTCAAACTTACTATGTAACTGAAGAATAACTGAATTCCTGATCCTCCCCTTCCACCTCCGGCAGCTGGTCCAGCAAATGTTACAGTTAATGGAAACACTTCAGAATCTAATCTTTCCCCTGCCCCTGTCATTACTGCCTACCTCTCTGTATTCACTACCGCACCCAGGCTGGCCACAAACTCCCAGATCTTTGTCTCCAACTCTTTAGTATTTGGAATACAGGCATGTACTAACACATAAGAGAATCATCATCTTGTATTTTCTTTCTTCGTTTTAATTCTTTTTTGGACTTTTTTAGACAGGGTTTCTCTATGTAGCCCTGGCTGTCCTGGAACTCACTCTGTAGACCAGGCTGGCCTCGAACTCAGAAATCTGCCTGACTCTGCCTCCCAAGTGCTGGGATTACAGCCGTGCGCCACCACCGCCCGGCGGACTTAGTTATTGGAGCTGTAACCCCAGTGCTGAGGGAGCAGAAACACAAGGATTTCTGGGCCTCACACAGAAGGACTGACAGCTGAGATGGTCAGTGGGTGAAGGGGCCTGCTGCCGGGTCTATGGCATGAGTTGAACCCAGGGCCTGGGAAGGCAGATCACCCCCCCACCACTACCACACACACACACACACAGTCCTCTGAGCTCATTTGCTATGGGCAGCATCTGAGTAGACCCAAGGAATTTTAACTAACGTCCGACCTACAAACTCCCCACATACCCACATATGTCATGAGATACAAGTGTGCCCCCTCCACACATACACGCACAAATGGCTTTTGAAATCAGTAGTAGTGATCAAATAGCAGTAGCAGGACACTTAGTTAAGTGTCTTTCCCATTCTGTCCTTGCTTTCTGTCACCAGGTGTCTGCCTCTGATCTCTCTAGGCTGCTCATTATCAAAGTAAACAATTCAAAGCACAAAGAGTAGCTTTAGGGTTGCCACAACCTCCTAATCATGCCAGCCTGTCTGTCTCCGCATAAATCAAACCCCTTCTACCTCAGCTGCCTCACTGCTAGAAATACTAGCATGCACCAGCATACCCAGTGCAAAAGTTTTCTAAAACAACAACAACAAAAATTGTTTTAAATAATTTAATTTAAAAAAAAAGAGAGATCTAAGCTAGGTATGGTCCAGAACTAGGAAGAGGGCTGACACAGATCAAGGTCAGCCTGGCTTCCACCTCAGGTTGCATAGGGCAGCCAGTGCAGAGCACACCTTGTCACTAAATTAAAAAAAAAGAAGAAGAAGAACCGGGCGTGGTGGCACATGCCTGTAATCCCAGCACTTGGGAGGCAGAGGCAGATGGATTTCTGAGTTCGAGGCCAGCCTGGTCTGCAGAGTGAGTTCCAGGACAGCCAGGACTACATAGAGAAACCCTGTCTCGAAAAACCAAAAAAAAAAAAAAAAAAAAAAAAAAAAAACCCGAAAAAGGCTCTCTCATCTCTCCACACTCTCACCTCTCTGCCCCTCTTGGGCTCTCCTCCCCTCCCCCCTCTCTCCACGTGGTCATGGCCGGCCTCCACTCCTCTGCGCGCTCTCTCGCGCTCTCTCTCTCTCTCTCTCTCTCTCTCTCTCTGCCTCCGCTACACCATTAACTCTCATCCTCTGCCCTGAATAAACTCTATTCTATACCAAAAAAAAAGAAAGAGAAAGAAAGAAAGAAAGAAAGAAAGAAAGAAAGAAAGATGCCTGACAAATTAGGAAAATTGCCATGTCCAGAAGAGATAATAATATATTGAATTTGTTATAAGTATTAACCACAAATACAGTTTTGTAGAAAAATTAAGAATAATCAGATTTTAAAATCTAAAAGATGGTAAAGTCAGAAATGAAAGAGAAATGGCCAAAAATGTAGCTCAATGGTAGAATGCTTGCCTAGCATGTACAAGGCCCTGAACTCTATCACAGCGTTTTAAAGAAGGTTTGGGAGGTGGGGTAAAGAGGAAAGAATGTGGAGAAATTAGGAGGGTGGATGGGCAGGAGCAAAAGATGTTAAGAGAAGAGATGGTCTTCAGGATCCCCTTAGTTTTCTCACAACCCCTTCAAAGTGTTTAGCACTCCTTCTGCAAAATAATCAACTACACATAGGTGGCACAAGACTTTAATCCCAGCACTAAGAGGCAGAAGCATCCAGATCTCTGTGAACTTGAGGCCAGACTGGTTTACACAGTAAGTTCCAGAGCTATATAGTAAGCCTGTCTCAAAGGGGGGGGGGGGGACGGATGAATAGGTGCAACCAGATAAGCATACATCTTGAGAGAAGTTTTTTTAGTTGGTTGGTTATTTTTGTTTTCACAGACAAGGTTTCTTCGTGTGGTTCTGGATATCCTGGAGCTACCTCTGTGGACCAGTCCAACCTGGAACTCAAGATCCCCCTGCCTGTGCCCCCAGAGTGCTTGGATTAAAGGCTCAGGCCACCACTGCCCAGCTTAAGAAATTTTTTAATTCCATTCAAGACCAAGTATTATAAATTTAGTAAATAATTAATTCTTGGAAAATTGGTTGTATTTAAATTGGCTTTGTATAAGCCTTTTAGGCAAATGACTTTTTTTTTATTAAGGTTTGTTCTATGTATGTGAGTACATTGTGGTTCTCCTCGGACACACCTGAGGAGGGCGTCTGATCCCATTACAGATGGTTGTGAGCCACCCTGTGGTTGCTGGGAATTGAACTCAGGACCTCTGGAACACAACTAAGGGGCAGGGAATGTTACTTCCCCAGGGAACATTTGGCAATAATGGAGACATTTTCAGAGGTTAAATTGAGGGGATGCTACTAATACCAGGCTGTTCCTACACACAGGACTGGGCCAGAAGGCTCAGACAGTCAAGTGAAGGTGCTTGCTGGCAAGCCTGAGCTAGATCACCAAGACTGAATGGTGAAAAGAGAGAAGGAACTTCAGCAGGCTGTACTCTGACCTCCTCAACAGCACATGCAATAAGCTACCTAAGAAGTAAGTATAATAAAAAAAATATTTAAATAAATCGCAGAACTGCAGGCCAAAGCTTGGTATAGTAACACGGCTGTAATCTGAGCACTGACCAGGTTAAGGAGGGAAAAGGCCAGCCTGGGAACCACAGTGAGTCAACAAGCAAAAACAAAACAAACTAGACAAAAGCCAACAAACACAACGAACAACAAAAAACTGTTCAAAATACCAATCATTCCAAGGTCAGTGATCTGCTATAGGGAAATGGGCCTCCCTAAACCCCCAATCCTACTTTCTCAACTGTACCCTTCATCTCTATCTAGTACAGAGTTCATGGAATCACCCCTGCTCCTTCCTCTCCATTTCCCCTTTTAAGTCAATCTGGGCTTCATCCTCAGTCTCTCAATCTCATCCCTCCTCCACTCTACCACACTGCTCTTCTCCAAAGCCAGAGAGCAAGGCTCTGGCTCCTTTAGTTTGCACAGCTCGCCTCCTACAATTCCTTCCATGTGCCACTAACACTGAAAAAACAGCTTTAAACCCCTATCACGACTGATAGCAATTTTCACTCCTCCCACCCCAGTATTATTTTGAGACAGGGTCTCTATCCACTGTGAAAGCTGGGCTAGTCTGTAACCCCATGTGGACTGGCCCCAAACTGAGAGATCCACCTGCCCTTGCCCCTCCGGTGCTGGGATTAAAGGCGTGACCACCTCACCTGGCAATAGCAGTGCCTCATCTTTATTCTTTTCGCTAGGCTGTCCTTTCCACCAGCTCCGCACTTCTCTCCCCAAGGCATCATCACCTGTGACCTCTACTTGATGAGCTAGCTCTAAGAATACAGGGCCATCTCAGGAGTCTATGTTATCAGTACACAGAACTCTGCATACACCAGCTGTCAAACTGCTACATCCACACATGGCCAAGCTGACTTGTCTGGTCGGATCCTGTTTGTACCCCTGAACACTTAGATACATCAGAGAGAAAGCGTGCTTGCCTAGCACCAGTAAAGCCAGCTAGGGTTCAAGTCTCAGCATGGCAAAAATAAGTAAATTAATTAATAAGTAATAATGGTGACAACAAAATCAATGATTCTGGATTACTCAGTTTTGTTTTTTTTTGTTTGTTTGTTTGTTTTTGTTTTTGAGACAGGGTTTCTCTGTGTAGTCCTGGCTGTCCTGGAACTCACTCTGTAGACCAGGCTGGCCTCGAACTCAGAAATCCGCCTGCCTCTGCCTCCCAAGTGCTGGGATTACAGGCGTGCGCCACCATGCCCGGCCTTGGATTACTCAGTTTTTACACTGAAATACTTTATCCAGAAAAACTACAAAAGTCGTCTTCCAGTGAGACTGACATTTCAAGAAGGCCTGCAGTCCAGAGTAGACTGTGAGAAGCGCTTCACAGGCATTTCCCCTTCATCACAGCAATGAATATTTATGAATAAGGATTATACAGACGGAAGGTCTGCTTGAGCCTCTCACGCCACACTTTTACTGTCTTGAGGCTCCCCTTTAGCTCCATACTGTATCTCCTCAGCCTTTCCGTCCTCAGTCACAGCCTCAGACGTCCATCTTCCTCTCTCCATCTGACACACTTTAAGAAATCAGTCTGACCTGGCGGTGCTGACACACATCTTTACTCTCAGCACTTGGAGGCAAATTCTGAGTTTGAGGCCAGCCTAGTCTACAGAGTGAGTTCCAAGGCAGCCAGGACTACACAGAGAAACCCTGTCTCAAAACCACCATCACCCAGCACCCCCAAAAAGAAATCAGTCTGAGCATAGTGGTGCCTATCTTTGATCCCAGCATTTAGGAGGCAGAAACAGGTGGATCTCTATGAGTCTGAAGCCAGCCTGGTCTATGAAGTACATTCCAAGACAGCCATAGCCACACAATAAGGCCCAGTTTTAAAAGAAGAAAAAAGAAAAACAACAAAAACAACAACTAACTGAGGGGAACACGTGGTCTAGCCCAGTAGTAGAACACTTGCCTCCCATGTCTAGGCCAGGGGTTAATCACCAGCACCACACACAAGGAAGTGTGTGAGGTTTTAAGAAAAGAGAAAGGAGGTGACCTCACTGGAGTGAAATCCAGAAGGTACAGTGGCAGAGGTGGGTGAACCTTAAACTATCAGTGATGACTCACTTTCATGTATTTTATCAGACTTACCCTATTTATTCATCTCATAATTCGGTAATTCAAGAAATATTTGTTTATTGGCCATCTATAATAGATAAAGTATTTCTTTCTAGATATTTAGAATATTAGTAAGCAAAGCAATCCTGCAGTCAAGGAGTTTTAGTATAACATTGGAAACTGAGAAAGCATAATGAAGACAGTAAACTTCGACCAAGATTAAAAAGTATCAGCATTGGCCGGGCGTGGTGGCGCACGCCTGTAATCCCAGCACTTGGGAGGCAGAGGCAGGCAGATTTCTGAGTTCGAGGCCAGCCTGGTCTACAGAGTGAGTTTCAGGACAGCCAGAGAAACCTGTCTCGGAAAAACAAAACAAAACAAAACAAAACAAAAAAGTATCAGCATTACTATATAGCAGATTTCAATTTGTGGGCCTTGACCCCTCCAAAGGGATCGCCTAAGACCATCTGAAAACAGATTTACATTACAATTCACAACAGTAACAAAGTTAGTTATGAAGTAATACTGAAAATAATTTTATGGTTAGGGGTTACACAACATGAGGAACTATATTAAAAGATCACAGCATTAGGAAAGGTGAGAGCCACTGGTATATAGATTTCTGGTTCTAGACAGACTAACTACAGCCCTGGAGTGTCCCAAAACAGCATGGAAATGCCTGGGACTACCAGTATAGAGAGCAGGAGAGAAGGTAAGACACACAAACAAAGAAGGGAGAACAGACCGTAGAAGGACAGTTATGACTACTATCACCAATGCAGTTTTATAGACGAGGTGACAGAGGCACAGGAAGTAATTTACCCAACGTCATACAAAGTAAAATAATTTACCCAAGGCCACACAATAAAATATAAGATAGATTATAAGTCCAAACAACCATTCCTAGAAGTACCTTTAAAATATGACCTAAAGGCTGGGTGGGAATGGTGGCACATGCCTTTGACCCCAGCATTCGTAGCAGAGGCAGGCAAAGCTCTGAGTCTGAGGCCAGTCTGGTCTACAGAGTCAGTCAGTCACAGGGCAGCAAGGGCTACACAGAGAAAAGCTATGTCAAGAAAACCAAATGAGGCCGGGCGGTGGTAGTGCACGCCTGTAATCCCAGCACTTGGGAGGCAGAGGCAGGCAGATTTCTGAGTTCAAGGCCAGCCTGGTCTACAGAGTGAGTCCCAGGACAGCCAGGACTCCACAGAGAAACCCTATCTCAAAAAAACCAACCCCCCCCCCCCGCCCCGGAAAAAAAAACCAAAAACAAATTAATAAGAAGGGAAAAGGAAACTAGAATACATTACCATAATGTGTAAAAGATACTTTATCATTGAATATCTTCTTTCTTCTGATGGTTTAAGAGAAGAATAAACCCCTAAGACTACTCTCCCCGTAAAGCTAGAATAACACAAAAGGCCTAGGCTAGGCAAAGGCTAGATAAAGGAAAGGAAGAGTTGGGGGCAAAATGTGAAAAGAACACCAAAAAGCCTCAAAGGCCTCCCACAACAAAGGACGCTTGCCCAGTTGAAATGCCACTTCTGGTTAAATCTTACAGCAGGAGGTAGATGAGAAAAATGGTTCTGGGTCTGTTTCTTTCTAGGATTCTCATTCTAGAATGCCCTCCTGTAGACAGTACAGTCATAAAGGACTGACTGCAAATAAAATGGCTCATACAGAAGCCTGGAATCAAAATCTGGGCTAACGTACTCAAAACGTAGTATTAAACGCTACAAATACAAATGTTCCTGTAAAATTTAACACTGACCCTATAGTATTTAGGCATACACCCGGAAGCAACTACCAAACTACCAAACTATTAACAAGAAATACAGACAAAATACCTCCTGAGTTGAGCCTCAAGATTAACCAGTAAATTAAGTGATTCTACTAGGGTAGAATCCTAGGGTGGGAGCCTCTCTCGGAGGCTTTAATCACAGTACTTAGGAGGCAGGGGAGGAGGCCGGGCGGTGGTGGCGCACGCCTTTAATCCCAGCACTTGAGAGGCAGAGACAGGCGGATTTCTGAGTTCCAGGCCAGCCTGGTCTACCGAGTGAGTTCCAGGACAGCCGGAGCTACACAGAGAAACCCTGTCTCAAAAAACCAAAAAAAAAAAAAAAAAAAAAAAAAAAAAAAAAGGAGGCAGGGAAAGGAGGCAGGGGAGGGCAGATCTCTATCTGTGTGAGTTCAAGGCCAGTCTGGAGAGTCTGCAGAGGGAGCACACCAGGATAGCCAAGGTTACTCAGAGAAATGCTGTTCAAAAAACAAACAAACAAACAAACAAACTGGGAGGTGGTGGCACACGCCTATAATCCCAACACTCTGGGAGGCAGAGGCAGGTAGATTTCTGAGTTCCAGGCCAGCCTGGTCTACAGAGTGAGCTCCAGGACAGCCAGGGCTATACGAAGAAACCCTGTCTCTAAAAAAACCAAATCCAAACAAACAAACAAACAAAGAATCCTACACTGTCTGAGTGTGGAGGTGCATGCCTTTAATCTCAGTACCTGAGAGGCAGAAATAGGCCAATTTCTTGAGTTTAAGGCTAGCCTGGTAGTCTACAAAGCTAGTACCAGGACAACCAGAACTACATAGAAAAATCCTGTCTCTAAAAATAAAACAAATAAAAGCCTGGCAGTGGTGGCACACGCCTGTAATCCCAGCACTTGGGAGGCAGAGGCAGGCGGATTTCTGAGTTCGAGGCCAGCCTGCAAACAGAGTAAGTTCCAGGACAGCCAGGGCTACACAGAGAAACCCTGTCTTGAAAAAACAAACAAAAAAAAAAATTGACAGACAGACAGACAGTCGGACAGATAGAACAAAGACACAGAGAGACAGGGTCTTATCATATAGCCAGATTGGCCCTGACCCTACCCCACTCAACTCCATCCACCCTGGATCCTTTGCTTCTCAAATGCTGGAATTACCCTCCATAGTTTGCTTACCAACACAACAATTCCTTTTAAAATAAAGCAACAGGTACAATCAACTCATAGTAAACTGGGTCTATATCTCTAAGGCACTGGTTCTCAACCTTCCTAATGCTGTGACCCTTCCTAATACAGTTCCTCATGCAGTAACCCCCAACCATAAAATTATATTTATTACTATTTCATAATTGTAATTTTGCCACTGTTATGAATTGTAATGTAAATATTTTTGGAGACAGGTTTGACAAAGGGGTCGTGACTCACAGGTTAAGAACTGCCGATTTAAAGGCACTGGTTGCTCCGACAGAGGACCGGGGCTTGAACCCCAGCACTGCCGTGGCAGCGCACAATCTAATGGCTCCAGGGGATCCAACCACTTCTGGCTTTGGGGCACCAGTAGCACATGTAGTACAGTCATACAGGCAGGCAAAACAATCATATACATAAGATAATAAAACAAGAAGCTTATAAGAGAGAAAAAATAACCTTGGGTGAGTAAGACTGCTGACGAAGAAAGCTGCCTGTTGCCGACAATCACCAGGGCCCACACGGTAGAAGGAAAAAATTCACCTCTGCGATTATGCTCATACAAAATAAAAAGGTCAGCCATTATGCTCATACAAAATAAAAAGGTCAGCCGGGCAGTGGTGGCGCACGTCTTTAATCCCAGCACTTGGGAGGCAGAGGCAGGCAGATTTCTGAGTTCGAGGCCAGCCTGGTCTACAGAGTGAGTTCCAGGACAGCCAAGGCTATACAGAGAAACCCTGTCTCGGGAAAAAAAAAAAAAAAACTAAAGTAAATGAGTGGCATTTTAAAAATGTTAACTTTAAGGTCAGATGTCACTGGGTTGCCCAGGCTGAGCTCTAACTGACTGGCCATGACACAACTCAGCCTCCCCAGTTGGTGGAACATGCACTATCATTCCCTGCTTATACTATATATTTTAAAAGTTAAAATATTTTATTTTATGCGTACAGGTGTTTTGCCTGCATATATGAGTATGTACCACATATACACCACTGGATCCCCTGGAACTGGAGTTACAGCAGTTCTAAAGATACTGTAGGAGCTGGGAACTGAACCTGGCTCCCTAGAAGAGCAGCCAGTGCTCTTATCCATTGAGGCATCTCTCCAGCCCCACATACATAAACTACTTTGTCCTCTTGCCTGAATATAATGAAGAACAAATAGTAACTATTCCTATGTCCCTTCCATGGCCACATCTTCTTTTAAAGTCATTTAATGAAAACTCAGAGCACTTGAGGTCAGCTGATTTAAGTAGGCAGTTCCAGGATCCAAGACTACTTGATGGACCTTGTCTCAAAAACAACTTATAGAATCTGAAAACCCCACTGCATCTAGTAAAATCTCTCCTAGAAACCTGGCCAATCTAAAAGGAAAGGTAGCCTCATCAGCAAGCTCATCTCAAGTGCGGTCCCTGGGTGTGTCGCATCACTGTCTTGGGACCTGTTAGGAATGCAACCTGCTCTGAGGAGAGCCACAGAGGCGAGCACTTCACAACAGCGACCCTCTAGGTGCATCTGCTCAGGTTAGACAGTACAGACTTGCTCTCCTTCCAGCCCTGTGTACTTTTCTGCTGGACAAGCAAGTCCAAAAAAACCAAGAACAATGTGGTTGTAGTACAAAACACCCTCTGTAGCACTCAGTAAGCATTCCAAATTGTTCAACAATTTAATTCACTGATCACCCAACAGGTGGCTAGACAATACCATCATTAGTTTATTTCACCGAAGTTAACAATCCTGACCATTCTATATACTAACTTTTAGAACCCTGATATAGCTGGGTGTGGTGGTGCACACCTTTAGTTTGAGCATTTGGGAGGCAGAGGTGGGAAGATCTGTGAATTCCAGGCCAGCCTGGTCTACACAGCAAATTCCAGACGAGTCCATTGGCAGCAGTCCTCAACCTTCGTGATGCTGTGACCCTTTAATACAGCTTCTCATGCTGCAGGTCACCCCAACCATGAAATTATTTTTGTTGCTACTTCATACCTGTTACTTTGCTAATGGTATGGATCATAATGTAAATATATTTGGAGACGGGGGTTTTCAAAGGAGTCATGAGAACTGCCACCACAGAGAAATAAACAGCAGGTCCACGACAGACATGCCCGAGCTGTTAACTACGAACCTCTGCTTCCGTTCCTCTAGCAAGTAACAGGCTTACCGAACATCAACTGCTCTGAAATCTAAGTGAAAAATCCATTTCTAATCTTGTCAAATAAAAACAGGATTTACTAATGGATCCCTTTGCAAGTCAATTATAGAACATACAACAAAAGGTAAACTTTATCTTTAACAAGCCTCCTGCTTGTGGCCTGGAGAGATTGCTAATGGCTAAACCAGGTTAAGCTTCTGGTTTCCACAATGGGTCTCACAACCACCCGAAATTCCAGTTCCAGGACACTAGACACAACCATCTTCTGGACCCAGAATTTTAACTAGTTTTTCTGAGCTACGATGAACTTTTATATTCCTATCCATAGGTGAGTAGTAACATGAAAATCAAACACATGAGAACAGAATAGTATACAAGGAGGAAACACTTATTATTTCTGCAAATTATATCCCTTGGTTTACATTTACACTGCAGATAAAAGCCAGAGCTTCTTAAAAGCTAGGATGCAGAGGTCCACAAATTTAATCTCATGACCTGGGAGGCAGAGGCAGGTGGAGCTCTGAGTTGAAGCCAGCTTGGCCTACATAGGTAGTCCAGGTCAACTAGTTATATGATGAAACCCTGTCTCAAAAAGGAGTCCAATCTCTCCAGTCTGCGCGCGCGTGCGCGCGCACACACACACACACACACACACACAGGCTAGATAGGCATCATTCTAAGGTACATCCTCAGCCCAATGTATTACACTTGATTAAATAAACAACACTCTTAACACAAGTGAATGTAATCATTTAAAATACCTAGAATAAACATCTACACACACACACACACACACACACACACAGCATAAGCACACAACACAAAGCTGCTCTAGTCATAATAGCCAATGACCACCAACTGGTGAAAGAATTTTTTAAAAATCATGATACATCTGATGAAATACTTATTAGCAATAAAAAGAAATGAACTATTAATACGCTTTAAACACAATCTCAAAAGTATTATGAACCTGGTAGCAGAGAAGCACACCTTTAACCCTAGCAGTAGAGAGGCAGAGGCAGGCAGATCTCTGAGGTTGAGGCCAGCCTGGTCTACAAAGTGAGTTCCAGGACAGCCAGAGATACACAGAGAAACCCTATCTTCAAATCAAAAGCATTATGCACAGCCAGAGATATTTAAGTCAAACCTGTATTAAAAAAGAAAGCTGGCAGCCGGGCGGTGGTGGCGCACGCCTTTAATCCCAGCACTTGGGAGGCAGAGGCAGGCGGATTTCTGAGTTCGAGGCCAGTCTGGTCTACAGAGTGAGTTCCAGGACAGCCAGGACTACACAGAGAAACCCTGTCTCGAAAAACCAAAAAAAAAAAAAAGAAAGAAAGAAAGCTGGCGCACGCCTGTAATCCCAGCCCTTGGGAGGCAAAGGCAGGCGAATTTCTGAGTTTGAGGCCAGCCTGGTCTACAGAGTGAGTTCCAGGACAGCCAGGGCTACACAGAGAAACCCTGTCTCAAAAAAAACAAAAAAAAAAAAAAAAAAAAAGGAAAAGAAAAAAAAAAAAAAAAAAGAAAGGGAGGCAGTGAGGCAAGCCAAGGCTTCTGTTACATGAAAGAAGTCAGACACAGCTGGCATGGTCCCCACACAGAAACCACAGTTTTACAGAGGAAGCAGAAGGATGAGTCTGAGGCCAACCTCGGCTACATCCTAGGACTGTCTTAAACTATTTTAAAAGTTATGTATTTTCTGGTTCCACTTACCAAAAAAAAGGTAAAGATAAAGGGATAGAGATGAGCCAGTGCTTGCCAAGGGCCTGGGAAATGAGAGGGGGGAGGGCTATCAAGAGCCACAAGAAAGCCGGGCGTGGTGACGCACGCCTGTAATCTCAACACCTGGGAGGCAGAGGCAGGTGGATTTCTGAGTTCGAGGCCAGCCTAGTACACAGAGTGAGTTCCAGGACAGCCAGGACTACACAGAGAAACCCTGTCTCAAAAAACCAAAAATAAATACATAAATAAATAAATAGCCACAAGAGACCTTTCTGGGAGGTGGACATGTTCTCTATTTTGACTGTGGTAGTGACCACATGACTGTGTATCTGTCACATTCATCAGATGTCCACTTAAAATGTGTTCATCTTGTATGTCCACTGCCCTGATTAACAAAAGAGCTTCCCAACAGGCAGAAATCTCTCATTCCCTGCTGTACTTTCATGCAACTGGCAAAAGTCTAACTTAAGTTGCACAGAAATGACAGGTAAGGGCAGGCTATGGTTAAAGTGAACATGAGATGTGCCGGTGACACAGTTCCCACACTGTAGCAGAGACACAGCTATTTCCATATCAGGCATGTGCAGGGACTACACGCAGAACATGACAAGGAGAATTAGTGCAACCAGTTGGATGGGGTATAAGCTCTTGATTTTAGCCACGTTGAAACCTCAGACCCAGTAAAAATAAGGCATCCTTCACATCCTAAGCTTTTCTTTCTCAGTGATGCTAGGGACTGAACTGGGACATCACATATAGGAGACAGTCACTCTACAACTGAGTCACATCTCCAGCCCTAGGTTGTTTTAAAAAACAAACATAGTAATTCTAGCACACACAACATCACAAAACAACTTAACAAACTGACAAAGAACATGTGAAGAATGAGCCACTTCGGTCTAAAATAATCACAAATAACCACCTAAAACCATGCATTCCGGACTAAAAATAGACTTCTCCTTGAGTCCTCCCGCCCCCACTGAAATATACTATTAAAGCCAGGCATGGTGGAACATGCCTTTAACCCCCAGCACTTCAGAGGCAGAGGCACGCAGGTCACTGGTCTTCATAGTGAATTCCAGAATAGCCAGAGCTACACAGTGACATGGTAGGAGAGACAGAGACACAGAAACAGAGACAGATGATAGATAGATAGTATACAAATTGAAAGAAGACTAAAACACTGTCTTTCATTATCATAAATCTCTTTCTTATTTCAATTTATTTGTTTTTTGTTTTGTTTGTTTGTTTGTTTTGGTTTTTCGAGACAGGGTTTCTCTGTGTAGTCCTGCCTGTCCTGGCACTCACTCTGTAGACCAGGCTGGCCTCAAACTCAGAAATCCGCCTGCCTCTGCCTCCCAAGTGCTGGGATTACAGGCGTGCGCCACCACACCCGGCCTTATTTCAATTTAGAAAGCACAAATACTTTGTTATACTTAAAATTTTGATTTTGAATAAAAAAAAAATCAATGATCACAGCCAATCAATTGATTTACTTGCTTCAATTTTTAGAGTGGCCAAAAAAGTATGATGATCAATCAGGTCAAAGATAATTTTCTTCAAAAGAACATAAAGAAGAAAGGTCTCAGGATTCCAAGGTTGGTGCATGTGTCTGTATCCTCCGCTATGGGGAAACTGAGACAGAAGGCTCCCTTAGACAGCCCAAGCAACACAGCAAGAACTATGGAACAGAGAAGGGAGGAAGAGAAAAAAAGAGGGGGAAGGGGAAGGGTGAGGAAGGAAGAGGGAAAGGGTCTACTCCAAGTTCTCCTAGTTAGGTCATTTTCTAATGTATCTCAGGTGGAAGAACATATACAATTGTATATTAACACACCACAAGATGACTTGAACCAAGGTCTAGGTAAATAGATTAAATTACCTAATAGCTAGGAAGCACAAGTGTCATTTTGAAGATTAAAATGAAGGCATGTGATACCAGTAAGTCACCATGTCTAAGGATGGCTTTCAAAGCATGAAAACACCCGGAGCAAGAAAGCTTTTCCAAAGAGGCAGCATTTGCTTGCCAGCAGTTACCTCATAGCTCCGTATAATGAAAGGCCAGTGAAGTTACTTTACAAGTTATTTACTAAATGCCTTGCAGAGGACAAAGCTAGGCTGGGACACTTTGGAATCCGATGCGGAAGAAGGGTTCCGAAAACGCTTGGGCAGGTCAAGCGTTTCTTCAGTAGAACCTCTACTACACGCTTGTCACTCCCTAGCAGAACTGCTTCTGACTGTTGTTTGGTTTGGTTTGGTTCTGCAGGTCCTCTCGAACAAAATCCTTTTATATAGATTTGCTGGGTGTGCACACTGGAATGGGCCCGAGAGCTACTCCAAGACAACCTTTGCAGCGGAAGGAAAAGGCAACCCAGTGGGTGTCCCTCGCCTTGGACAGCACAACAGAGCCGAGCTTCACATCTGCCTCTCAAAACACTTAGCCCACTGCTTCCCAACAGATTTCGCCTTGCAGGGACGGGGAGCTACTCCTTGATAAAGGCAGCGGCTCTCGAGCAGAACTACTCTGGTGCGTTCGGGATCTACGGGGGCCCACAAAGATCTCTCTCTCCATGGGGCACTTAGTTTTAGCGGTTGTCATTAAACTAAGTCCCCTTTTAAAGGACGGTCCACCCGACCCGACCGGATCCTATTAATCTGCGCCAAGGACAGGCAGGCTCTTAACCTGCCCGATGTAAGAGGAGAGTTGTGTTCAAACACGCACTGGCCGCAGCAGCGCACGGACGGGTAATGCTCAGCAGACCGTAAGGACAGCGCGCAGGCCGCACGCGCGCGGCAGGACAGGGCTGCGCCTTGACCCCTGACTGGAGCATCTGGGCTGGGTCCCCCTGCTCCCACCCTGAGGGTCTGCCACCCTGCAGCGCAGTCCACTCACGTTTTCAGTGTCTCGTTCATTCACCGTTGGCAAAGGGGTCCTAGTGGACATCTTACTGCGCTTTGATTCTGCACAACGCCAAGGCGAAAACAAACCCGCCCAGCTCTGGGCGGCCGGCGAGCGGCGGCCGCAAGCCTCCGGGCCCTGCCCTCCCCGGCCGGAGTCTAAATCTCCGGCCTGGCCCGGGCCGAGCGCCCGCGGGCCCCGGGGCTCATTCTCCCCCAGCGCCGGCGGCCGCGGTGGAAGCGGGCCGGCTGGCCGCCGCAAGCCTCAGGGCGCTTCGCGGGCCTCGCGGGCCCCTTGCCTCCTCGCCGCTCGCAGCCGCAGCGCCGCGGAGCTCAGCCCCGGGGGCTCGACACAGAGCGGCCGGCAGCCCCTGAAGAGGCAGCAGCGCAGGAGGATGGAGCAGAGATGAAGAGCAAGACAGGCCGCCGCGGGCTGCAGGCGCCGACCATGGAGCGGGCCAGGGAGGAGGCGCCCACGCCCGGCTGCTTTCCCTTCTCCGGCTCGCTTTCCGCCCGGCCTCGCCCTGCCGGCTGCCACCGCCGCTCCCCGGCACCTCAGGAGCCTTACAGACTCAAGATGGCCGCGCCTCGGCTTCCTCCGCTGCCTCCGGCTGCCGGAAGTGATGCTACTGCCGCCTGGAGTTCCGCCAATCAGCGGGGCCGGAGCTAGCTGCCGGCTGCTGTTGCTAGGGGCGACTCGTCCTGTTGGGTCTGAGGGGGTGGTGCCGTAGAAAAGGACTTGCTTGGTCTCCTGCACCTCCAGCGGGCGGAGAGTTCCAATGGTCCAGATCGCCTGGGCATCCCTGACCCCTCCTCCGGACCACTGCCCTAGTGGGCATCCTGTGCCCGACTGCCTGGCTGGCATTTACAGAGTACAGATCTAGGCTGTCTGGATTATACTACACAAGATCCTACTGTTTGCAAAAGTTGACTTTTCTTTCCCGCGGCCACTATGCAAAGGTTGGAGCTACCGTAGCGAAGCAGCAGTTACAGGTCTAGCAGAAAAGAAAGGAGGAGGCATCTAGCATCCAGCCAAAGAACTTTTTTGTCTCTTGACTAAGGAGCCACTGGTTATCGGACCCGGCCCAGCTGAATACCCATTCGGATGAAAGAGTGAAGTGTGAAATAATAACAAAGGTAGCACAAAAAGATGGGAAGAGGGATTCGGTGAGATCCTGTAGACATTCCCAGGGATCAGTTCCTAAATGCCGGTAGGGGCTTAGATAATCAATATTTCTCTGTCTCTTCCTCTCCCTTTCGCTCTCTCACTCCCTCTATCCCTCACTTTACCCCTCCCCTTCTCCTTCTTCTTCTCACGCCTCCCCTTCTCTTGTTTCAGTCTTCTGAAGAGTGATATTGCTATAGGTTCGGGTCGGGTTGAGTGACCTGCAGCTGGAATTCTGACGATGCTTCCCCTTCTAGAAGGCCTGCCCAGCCTGTTACCTCTTTCAGTCAGTCCCCTGAGGAAGGAATCCATTGGTAGAGGAAGCAGGGCTGTGTGAGCTTGGGTAAGACAAACTGTCACTAACAGTCCACCTTGTACTGGTTATTCATTAAGCCTCAGTGTGCCTGTATAAGATGGACAGACACAGCATGTGATCTAGAGTCTGGATATGTTAGTTACTTTACCCAAATCTTGGTTGTAGAAGGATCTGAACCCCATGCCTACAGCTTTAGAAATGGCTAAACTTGTGAGTGACTAAACTTTGCTTTCTTTCCTTCTTATGTTTTGCTTGCTTGCTTGCTTGCTTGCTTGTTTGCTTTGGTTCTAGTCCCCTAACACACCCAATGTCTTGATGAATCCTGCTTTGTGAAACAACAGATCGTCAAACACCAGCATCACTCCCAGAGAGGCCAGAGGATCCCAGAACAAAACAAGCCAGGGCTAAGATACATTGAGAACTCCTATCCCTCTTAGGGGTGTGCACAGGGACCAGATGGGCCTGTTTAAATGGCGTCCTCTTTTCCCCTTTCTGCTTTAGCAGAGGACTGCAGAGGAAATCCTCTGAATCCAATGTTTGCTCCACACAGCTCAACTTAAATGCAGGTTGTGATAAATGGGCATAGGCTTCAGAGCTAGACCAGCTGTAGGCATCCTATCCCACCTGTGGGTCTAAGTAGGGGAAAGCTTACAGAAGGCGTGCTAACTCTGAAGACAGCTGAAGAGACAGAGTGACCCCTGGGGCCCATTGGACACCCAGCTTAGCCTAATAGAGAAAAGCACGGGGGTGAGAAGCAACAGGGTGAAGTCAAGTAAATTCATCAAGAGCATGTAAGGGTGAGAAGTCCTGACTAAAGAGGCAGGACCCCGGCAGATTTAGACATGGCACGAAACCAATTCCCCCCTCCTCTACCCCGAGGGATTCTGGTGCTTCAACACTGGCTCCTGATGAATTGGGGAAACCTTCCAAAAGGTTGTCAGCCTTCCGCAGGAGCTTTAAAAAAGCCTGTGGACACTTCAGAGCACCCCACGTGGGCCAGGGAAGTAACTGGTCACGAGGCTTCCCCTAGGGGACTTCCTCACTCAAGCTACACATTAAACTCGAGTCAATGAATGCCAAAGGTTAGGGGTCAAGATGACAGCCCTTGACCTCAAGATGTCTCCTAGTTTTTCATGAAGTTTGGAATTGAAGCTATTGAAATGTAAACCCGCCAGGCAGTGGTGGCACACGCCTGTAATTCCAGCCCTTGGGAGGCAGAGGCAGGCGAATTTCTGAGTTCGAGGCCAGCCTGGTCTACAGAGTGAGTTCCAGGACAGCCAGGACTACCCAAAAATCCCTGTCTCAAAAAACAAAAAACAAAAAAGAAAAAGAAATGTAAACCCACCAAAGCACTGGAAGCAGTAGGCATGTTTATGGCCCATGACAAGAGAGAGGGTCCCAGCAGGGCGTGAGCGGGAGAGGGACAGTTTTGTCCAGAGGAACTTATGTGCATCTGTGATCTATCAAGGAAGAACAGAGCAATTAAACTTTAAAACTATCATTTGCAGCCGGGCATGGTGGCGCACGCCTGTAATCCTAGCACTTGGGAGGCAGAGGCAGGCGGATTTCTGAGTTCGAGGCCAGCCTGGTCTACAGAGTGAGTTCCAGGTCAGCCAGGACTACACAGAGAAACCCTGTCTCAAAAAAAAAAACAAAAAAACAACTATCTTTTGCATAATTCTTATTGCCAGCCTGATCCCCCCCCTTTATTTATTTATTTTTTAGGTAGTCTTGCTGTGTAGCTCAGGCTGGCCTCCAGTTCCTACCCTGCCTCAGCCTTCCTGATGCCAAAAGTGCCAGTGTCCCCCATGCCCAGTTTGTTTCCTGTCTTCCTATTGAAGGATTTAACCACAGCTAGTAACATTAGCAACATCGCCAAGTTATGCATGCTCCACAGTACTACAGTTCTGTGCAAAAGATTTACCTGAACAGAGTAGCTCATCCGATGAGGGTAAGCCACCAAGCCTGTCAGCCTGCTGGTCCCTAGGAACCCAAAGGAGAAGAGCAGTGACCCCTGCAGGCTGTCCTCTGATCTCTGCACCTGCCTTGGCCCGTGCATGTGAATATACACACATAAACATATACATTTAAAATTCTTAGTTATTGTTTTTGAGATAGTATCTTACTATACAGTCCTGGCTGGCCTAGAACTTGCTATGTAAACCAGCTGGCCTCATATTCAGAGATCAGCCAGCCTCTGCTGGTAGTGAGAATTTTGGTTTCTTTAAAAAAAAAAAAAAAAACAAAAACAGTTATGATATGTGAATGTTATTTTTTTTTTTTTTTTTGCGTTTTGCTTTAATCCCAGGTGTGGGATAAGAGGCTACCTCACAGCAGGTGATTATGATTTGCCTCGTGCACTAGCAGGGGTGAGATCCTTGCCAGCTTCAGACAGCTGAATTCTGGAGAGGAGATAAATGGAAGAGCCCCAAGAGGGCCGAGGAGACTGTTGCTTCCCTTGCCACTGCTGGTCACTGCTGTTGAGGTTTGTCAAGTGCTCATGAGCAGAGAGACAAGAAACTGGAGATATCCTGACGACAAAGCCTGGACAGTCCCGAGGAACCCAATGCCCCTGATCATCTATTTTGTTGGCTGAAAGAGGTCATGCCCCAAGAGGTATCAGCTGCACATTAGGCAGCTGATAATCACCTCAGACTTTAAAGAATCAGACACCTTTTAGTCTCTACAGGCACTTTAGGCACATCCATGCACAGACCCACCCATAGATATCTATCCATAAACATAATTAAAAATCCAAATAAACCTTTAAAGAAAGGTTTGGCTGGATGTTGGTGGAGCACACCTTTAATTGCAGTGTGAGGGACTCTGAGGTTGAGGCCAACCTAGTCTATGGAGTGAGCTCCAGGAAAGCAAGAACTGCACAGAGATACTCTGTCTGGAAATAAATATATAAATAAATAAATAAATAAATAAATAAGGACATGGTTTGAAATAAATATCCAGCTGGGCAGTGGTGGTGTGCACCTTTAATTCCCAGCACTTGGGAGGCAGAGGCAGGTGAGTTTCTGAGTTCGAGGCCAGCCTGGTATACAGAGTGAGTTCCAGGACAGCCAGGGCCACACAGAGAAACCCTGTCTCAAAAAACAAAAAATAAAACAAAAAAATCCATTATCAGTATGAATAGAGACATGGAATGTTTATGCCAAAACTGCTATGTAACAGAGAGAGAACGTGTATTGGCTCTATCACTGTACAGCAAAGGGACTGACTCTCAGGAACATAATCTGGAGCTGGTAAGTTGGCTCAGTGGGTAAAGACACATGCCACCAAACTTGACGACCTGAGTTCAATTCCTGGGACTCACACAGCAAAAGAGGAGAATGGACTCCTGCGAATCTCTGCCGACTTGTCTGCTAGTTGCTGCCAGCATGGAAAAGGGAGAGGAATGAGAGTGCAGAACCTCACTCAGCATTCCAGTCCTACAACGTGCTAAGTCCCTGACCTCACATGGGCAACTCCCGGCCCAGGCAGGCAGGACAAGAGGCAGCCAGAGAAGTTGTCAGGACAGATTCTGTTCCTGAAGCTAGCATGCCTCCTCTTCTGTGGTGTGACCTCAGACATGAGCTGTCTAGGGCTGGCCCTGTGAGTCAGCCCTGAGTCCCACCTCTCGCCTTCCCCGTGGGGCGTCAGGACTCAAAGCCTTCTTTCAGAATGAGGCCAGGAAAATCAAGACGTAATGTGACCAAGTACAGACGAATAACTGGTGTGTTTGAATATTAATAGGAAGTAGATTTTGTAGCCAAGGAAATCCAAAACAAGATCTCTTAAAACAAGATCTCTAATCTAGACCCAAGTCAAACACATAGAAAAGAAGAAAACCAGGGGGAGGGAAAAGGGCATGTGGGACCTTTGGGAGGTGGGGAACCAGAAAAAGGGAAATGAATTGTAAATATAGAATATATCCAATTTAAAAAAAAAAAGGTAAAAAAAAGAAAGAAAAGAAGAAAACCCCAAATTCCTAAATCTCCCTAATGATGGAAACCTCAGGAGAAATCCTACTTTTATGTTAAACTGTTGTTTTAAAAAAAAAAATACACTTTCAGTCTGGACATGTTAGCACACACCTCTAATCCCAGCACTTGGAAGGCAGAGAATGGCAGATTCCTCTGAGTTAGGGGCCACCCTGGTCTGCACAGCAAATTCTGGGTCATCCCCACCCAGGCCTACATAATGAGACCCTGCCCCAAAACAAGAAAACCCCAGCAAATTCTTCTAAATTTTTGTTATTGTTGTTGATTGCTAATGCTATGGACCAACCCCAAAGCTTTGTGCTTACAAGACAACCGGCTGCTCTACCACTGATCGACAGCCTCATCTTAGGCCAAGCCCTGAGTTACCTTTTAGCCTAGGCTATCCTCAATCTCTACCATCTCATTTAGTTCCGTTTTTGTTGTTGACATAAAATATCCTGGCAAATGCCACTCAGAAGGCAGAAGCAGACTGATCTCTGAGTTCAAAGCCAGCCTGGTCTACAGAGTGATTCCAGGATAGCCAAAGCTACACAGAGAAACTGTCTTGGAAAGGAAAACAAAACAAGAATTCCTGGCAAAAGCCTCTTAGGGAAGAAGGGTTTGCTTCATCTTACAGTTCTAGATTCTAGTCCATCATGTCAGGGAGTCACAAGAGCAGGAGCTGGAAGCAGCTAGTCCACACTGTCCATGTCAAGAACAGAGAGAAATGCCTGCCTGCCTGCCTGCCTGGTACTCAGATAGCTCTCCATGTTCCCTACTCACACACAGTCCTGGGTTCAAATCCAGGGAATCTCGCTGCCACTTCCAGCCTGGATCTTCCCACAGCAATGAAGGCAACCCAGACCAGCTCCTCGCATCGGGCCAGCCTTTACCGGGTGATTCTAGGCTGTCAAGGAACCAGCACAGATGGGCAGTAGCACAGTTGCCCAGCATATGTGAGGCTCTAAGATGAATCCCTAGCACCACACAACAAAATACAATTCCTTAGAAGTCTCTACGGTAAATCGGAGAACTCACATGAGCTTGGTGAGTCTGCAGAGATGCTGGACACCGGGACAAACACATCTGATTTCAAAACAGCACAAAACTACAAATACCACTGGGCATGGTAGTTCACACCTTCAGTCCCAGCACTCTGCAGGCAGGGGCAGGTAGATGTGTGAGTGCAAGGCCAGCCTGGTCTACAGAGCGGGATCCGGCCATCAGGATGACTTACATAGATAAATCTTGAGGGTTTTGTTTTTGTTTTTGTTTTTTTGTTTTTGTTTTTCCGAGACAGGGTTTCTCTGTGTAGCCCTGGCTGTCCTGGAACTTACTCTGTAAACCAGGCTGGCCTCGAACTCAGAAATCCACCTGCCTCTGCCTCCCAAGTGCTGGGATTAAAGGTGTGCGCCACCACCGCCCGGCTTGTTTTTCTTTTTTTAAAGACTACAGTCCTAAGGTGTGAAGAGATGGCTTAGTGATTTAGGTGGCACCTGACAATCATCTAGAACCTCATTTCCAGGGGATCTGAAGACCTCTCCAGGCCTGCTTGGAGGCTTCTCTCTCTCTCTCTTTCTTTCTTTCTTTCTTTCTTTCTTTCTTTCTTTTTTTTTTTTGGTTTTTCGAGACAGGGTTTCTCTGTGTAGCTCCAGCTGTCCTGGAACTCACTCTGTAGACCAGGCTAGCCTCGAACTCAGAAGTCCGCCTGCCTCTGCCTCCCAAGTGCTGGGATTACAAGCGTGCACCACCACAGGGGCTGGAGAGACGGCTACAGACAGGGCTAAGAGCACTTGCTGCCTTTGTAGAGGACTAGGACTCAGACCCCAGCACCCACATGTGGATACCAGACAGTCACATGGTACATATGTATACAGGCAAAACACATATATAAAATAAATTCAAAAAAATTTTAGCCGGGCGGTGGTGGCGCACGCCTTTAATCCCAGCACTTGGGAGGCAGAGGCAGGAGGATTTCTGAGTTCGAGGCCAACCTGGTCTACCGAGTGAGTTCCAGGACAGCTGGAGCTACACAGAGAAACCCTGTCTCGAAAAAAAAAAAAAATTTTAACAGAAGCTGGGTGTGGTGGCGCATGCCTGTAATCCCAGCACTTGGGAAGCAGAGGTGGGCAGATTTCTGAGTTCAAGGCCAGCCTGATCTACAGAGTGAGTTCCAGAACAGCCAGGACTACACAGAGAAACCCTGTCTCGAAAAACCAAAAAAAAAAAAAAAAATGTAACAGAAGTATGCCAGGCATGATGGTGCAGCCTTTAATAGCACTCCAGAGGCAGTGGCGGTTGGATCTCTGTGTATTCAGGGCGAGTCTAATCTGCAAAGGGAGCTCCAAGCAGTGGGGCTGGCCCTGGATAAGGATTACATAGTGAGAACCTGTTTCAAAGAAGAATGTGTGAGCATGTACATGTGTGGTTGTGTGTGTGTGTGTGTGCATGTATGTGTGTATGTGTGTTGGGGTATAGGGAACAGAAATTCAGAAACAATAAAAGTAATGTGATTTTAAATGAATTGTCAACCTGACTGCCCCTGGAAGCAGCTAAGAGCTCAGCCAAGGGCAGGCCTGTGAGTGTATCTCCAAAAGGATTCACTGAGTGGGGAAGATGCCCCTCCTCAGAGCGAACAGCATCTTCTAGGCGATAGAGGTCCAATCACAGATAGTGCCTGAGTAAGACATTTCTAGCCAGGCATGGTGGCGCACGCTTTTAATCCCAGCACTTGGGAGGCAGAGGCAGGCGGATTTCTGAGTTGGAAGCCAGGCTGGTCTACAGAGTGAGTTCCAGGACAGTCAGGGCTATACAGAGAAATCCTGTCTTCAAAAACAAAAATAAAACAAAACAAAAAACAAAAGACATTTCTAAGCCAGAACAGAGCTCCAGCCTTTTTTTTTTTTTTTTAATGTATATGAGCATGTTGTAGCTGTCTTCAGACACACTAGAAGAGGGCATCTTTACTGCATCCCAGATGGCTGTCAGCCACCACATGGGTGCAGGGAATTGAAGAGCAGTCAGTGCTCTGAGCTGCTGAGCCATCATCTTCCCAGCCCCAAGGGGCTCCAGCCTCGAATCCCAGGACTTGAGAAGAGTGAGTTTGAGGCCAGCCTTAGAAGCACATAGAGAGATCCTCTAGACAGACAGAGGCAGATAAGTAAGTAAATAAAAGTTCTTGTAGGACACCCAGAAACAGTGACCACAAATGCAGTGCAGTATTCCACCGCATGCTCGCACCAGGCTTTGTCTATCTGTGCAGTTGGACATTTGGGGTGATTGTGACTAATGATGCCGTAATAGTACCCGACAAGCTGCTGCTTGGAGGAGCACTTTCTCCTCTCCTGGGTGTGTCCTGAGCAGCGGGACTGCTCACTCCTTTGCTATTCCTGTATTTAAGCTCTTGAAGACCGGAAGCTCACTTTCTAAAGCCAGAGCTCCAGCCTACTCTTCCCCTCAGCAGTGTGTGTGTGTGTGTGTGTGTGTGTGTGTGTGTGTGCAAGGTGGTCCCCACTGCCCACGTCTCTTTTGTCTTTGCCACCTGCATGGATAAATCACAGGCTGGGTAGCACAATGCAACAGACGTTCCTTCTCCCTGGCAACATCCCAATCTAATGCAATCTGTTTCAGGACTCCTGCAGGTCACCATTCTTGGGCTTGAAGCCATATCACTCTAATTTCTGCCTTTGTTTATCCCCGCAGGGGCTCCTGGCCGCCCCCCTCCCCCTGTCTGGTGTGTGTACACTTGTAACCATAGCAATTGGAAGGCAGAGAGGCAAGAAGATTACAGATCTGAGGTCAGCCTGGGCAGCACAGCCAGCCCCTCTCAAAGCTGAAACAGACCAAGCACACTCATGCACTCCCTTCTCACGGTGGCACCGATGGCAATCGTGAGAGTCACGGTGGCGATTATATGAGAGGCCGCCAGATGATTCAGGTTAAGCTTGCAGCCTCAAGCTCCCTACACCTTTTGCCATATAAGGTAACACGCAGGTCGGAGATTGGTGTGGCGTGGAGGAGTCTCGTCGTGGGTTTGAACAACGCTGGGACCTTCTCATGGGGCGATGGCTGTGCACAGATCCTCTGTCCAGTTTTCGGGCCACTTGTTCCTCATTATTGATCCGTAAGTCCCTTTCACAGCAGTGAGAGCTGGGAGGAGGAGGAGGCGGGAAGTGGCAGGAACCGGCTCCTCGTCTAGATGACATCACAGCAGAGGCTGTCTCATGTGGCTGTTGTGAACCCCTGGAGTCTGCTGGAAAGTTTGCGGTTCCCAGACCAAGGCTTGTGCTGCTCGGTCCCTCTGACACACCGTGGCAGGGTACTAGGGGCCTGGTAATCGTGTGAGTGTAGGTTTATTTACCCATGTGTGCACATGTGGAGGACAGAAATTGATGTCTAGTGTCTTTCTATATTCAGTATATTGATATCTGATGTCTTCCTATATTCAAGGCGATATATTGATGTCTGATGTCTTCCTATATATTGATGTCTGATGTGTTCCTATAAGCAGTAGGGCATATTAAAGTCCAATGTCTTCCTATGTCAATATGGTATACTGTTGCAATCTTGTTTTTTTGAGGCAGGATCACTCATTGAAGCTGGAGCTCACCGCTTTGCTAGATTGGCTGGCCTGCGAGCTCCCATGATCCGTCTCGACTTTCCAGTGCTGCTGGGGTTACACACTCATGTCACCAAGTCTGGCTTTTATATGGATTCTGGGGATTCGAACTTAGGTCCTCATGATTGAGCCGCAAGCACCTTACCCATTGAACTATCGAGTCAGCCCCATGGGTCATATAATGAACCGAAACGTATTGTCTCACAGGGCTGGAGCCAATCTGTCACTTTGTAGGGGTCAGCATCTGGTACGGACCTTCTTGCCTGAAAAAGGAGAAAAAAAGAAGGGCAGAAAAAGAGAACAAGAGATTATTGTTTTTGTTTTTGTTTTTTTAAACTAAATGAGGAGAGATTTGTGGGGGGAAAATTTGGCTGAGAACTTAATTGTGATGAAATACAAAATAATAATAACAACAACAAAGCGAGAGACTTCACTGAGACCCAGAGGACCAGAAAATGCCCACCTTCCTCACAAGTACCCTGAGAAGGAGATGGTAGCCGCTCCTTTCCACTGTCATAATTCTTCCCTTGCTCAGCCCCTAACCCAGAGCCATCGCAATCAACCTGGTCACACCCTACAGCTTTGCAGTGCCCTTGGGAGATAATGGGAACCTGCCAGATGTACCCAGCCACGCCCAGACCCTTCAGGGCTCAAGCCTGGAGTGTCTGGAGAACCTGTAAATACTCCCACTGATGGAAGAGGTCTCTTTCCCTATGACCCCCAATAAAAATGTAACAACCAATCCTAGCTCTTGGGAGGCTGAGGTGAGAGGGTGGAAAACTTATGACCAGCCTGAGCTACATAGCAAGTTTGAGGATCTCTCTCTCTCTCTCTCTCTCTCTCTGTCTCTCTCTCTCTCTCTCTCTCTCTCTCTCTCTCTCTCTCACACACACACACACACACACACACACACACACACACACACACAGAAGGAAGGGATAAGAAATTCCCAGATAAACAAAAGCCAAGGGAGTTCATTCCTACTAGATGTGCTCCCCCAAACATACTAAATCCTAGACATGGTGCCTCATGCCCGTAACTCTAGCCCTTTCCAGAGACTGAGCCAGGAGAATCGCTATCAGTTTGAAACCAGCCTGTGCTAGCAGGAAGCCCAAACTAACTACAGAAAAACACCCTGCCTCAAAAAACAAAACAAACAAAACTTCAAATAACAAATTAAAAATAAAAAACTAAAGCTAAATAAGAAGATGCTAAACTGGGCAGTGGTGGCACACGCCTGTAATCCCAGCACTTGGGAGGCAGAGGCAGGCGGATTTCTGAGTTCGAGGCCAGCCTGGTCTACAGAGTGAGTTGCAGGACCGCCAGGGCTATACAGAGAAACCCTGTCTGGAAAAACAAAAACAAAAACAAACAAACAAACAAACAAAAAACCAAGAAGAGACTACATACTCATCCCTAAGTAGGAAGTTATCACTTTCTGTAAACTAAATCAGATTTGTTTACATGGTGGTAACAAAACTAGAGAGGAGCTGACATATGAGGGAGGAGGAGAGGTCCTTCGGGAAAGAGGACTAGAGAAGGCAAGAGGATCAACTATAACACAAAAACAGAAGCTGAGGCTCTGGGGAAAGGAAGCGGTCATTGTGGTGGTGGTGGTGGTGTGGCTGGGGAGATGGTTCATTGGCTAAGACCACTTGTTCCCAGCACCCAGGTGACGGCTTACAATTGTTGACTTCCTAACTTCAGTTCCGGGGGATGGTAACTCCTTCTGACCTCCAAGGGGACCAAGCATACATATGGTATACATACTTACATGTAGGTACAATACTCATAAACATAACTGATAATTTTTTTTCAAGACAGGGTTTCTCTGTGTAGCCCTGGATGTCCTGGAACTCACTCTGTAGACCAGGCTGGCCTTGAACTCAGAAATCTGCCTGCCTCTGCCTCCCAAGTGCTGGGATTAAAGGCATGCACCACCACCGCCCGGCTAAGAATTTTTTTTAAAAGAGGACACGGGAACTGAGGAGAGCAGTGAAGTACACTCTCTCCTCAGAATACAAAAGTAAACTAGGCATAAGGAAGAATCTAGTAAAAGAGGAGGCTTGCACAATATAGTAAACCATCTACAGCCAAGAGAGACACACAGGCCACCACCCAGGGAAGACAGTGGATACGTCACAAGGACACAGACCTTCTCCAAGACAAGCCATTTGGGGAGGTGTGCACAAATCCAGACTTGATATATTTTTAAAAGTGTGTGAAAGGTTGCTTCGCCCCATACAGGACGATGTGAGAGCTCACAAAGACCAAGCCAGGAATAATTCTAGCACTAAGGAGGTATTATATACATATTCTTTAGTATATACCAAATATATTTCAAAGAAAAACAGGAAAAAAATTAAATGTACATGCCTTTAACCTCAGCACTTGGAAGGCAGAGGCAGATGGCTATTTGTGAGTTTGAGGCCAGCCTGGTCTACAGAGTGAGTTCCAGGACATTCAGGGCTACACAGAGAAACCCTGTCTCAAAAAAACAAAAAACAACAACAAAAAACCCAACAACAACAACAAAAACAAAACAAAACAAAAAAACCTGGAAAGAAAGAAAAACTGGAACCAAACCAAGCCAAAAAGAATAAGACAATTATAAAAAATCTCTAAGGGAGGGGGGAGGCAAGATAAAAGGCAATGTGAATGTCTAATGTGAATGTGGGCACATCTAGCAGCCCTGAATACTTTCATGTATGAAGACCCAGCTATTCAGTGTTAGGGAAAAGTAAGTGGTGCCTTGGGATTCTATACCCAGCTAACTTATCAATAAAAGGAAGAGCAGAACCAAGAAGCACGTCAGCCCTATCCACCGTGGAGGATTAGGTCCCTGCCCCAAATCCTTGTTCCCTTACCTTGGTTTCCAAGAAGGAGTGTGCTTGCTTTTTGCACCATCAGGGTAGGGTTTAGCCACGAGAGATGTGGATCAACAAAATGTAAGAGATATAACTCAGACATAACTACGCTCCTCGAAGGTTTGGGCTTGACTTTTACCTCCAGAAACATTCCTCATGTTGAAATAAAATGGATACAAGCCTAGAGTCAAGTCCAGCCAAGTCCTGGGAGATCAGTTGAACCAGAGGCGAGCTGCAGGTTTGTAGAAAGAAAGCGATAGCATTTTGTCACCGAAGTTTATGGTGGTTTTCTGTGCAACAAGAGCAAAGTAATGGCTGGGCAAGTGCCACATGCCTTTACTCTCTCTCCCTCCCTCCCTCCCTCTCTCTCTCTCTCTCTCTCTCTCTCTCTCTCTCTCACACACACACACACACACACACACACAGAGAGAGAGAGAGAGAGAAACATAGGTATTTTCTAATTTGTTGAACTACTTGTCAGAGCAGGGTGTGGTGGTGCATACCTTTAATCCCACCACTCGGGAGGCAGAGGGATATATCTATGATTTTTTTTTTTTTGTATTTGGTTTTTTCGAGACAGGGTTTCTCTGTATAGCCCTAGCTGTCCTGGAACTCACTCTGTAGACCAGGCTGGCCTCGAACTCAGAAATCTGACTGCGTCTTCCTCCCAGAGTGCTGGGATTACAGGTGTGCGCCACCACCGCCTGGCCGGGATATATCTATGATTTAAAGGCCAGCCTGGACTACATAGAGAGTTCCCTGATACCCAGGGCTATGTAGAGAGAACCTGTCTCCAAAATAACAACAACGACAACAAACAAACCAAGTCACACAGTGTAAGAGAACATCACCCCCCACTGACCTTTCTTTGGAAGCTGTTTGGAGATTTGAGAGGACAGAGAGGGGAACATGTGGGACTCAGCCCTTCAGAGAGAGAAGGAAGAGCCAAACAAGAACACTGGGCCACAGACAGGAGCTGGGAAGCGATACTGCTGAGGGAAAGGCATTCGGACAGAACTTCCTGGTTCTGCTGTATCCCTGGGATTCTAGAAGAGTGTACGGGCACAAGGAGGGAAGAAAAATAATGTAGACACAGGAGGATGCTGGCGGAACTCAGATGAGAAAAATGTGACGAGCCATGCCTGTAACCCAAACCTGGGGAAGCAGACACTGGAGGGGAAGGAGTTAAAGACACTGGAGGGGAAGGAGTTAAAGACACTGGAGGGGAAGGAGTTAAAGACACTGGAGGGGAAGGAGTTAAAGACACTGGAGGGGAAGGGGTTAAAGGCACTGGAGGGGAAGGAGTTAAAGACACTGGAGGGGAAGGAGTTAAAGACACTGGAGGGGAAGGGGTTAAAGACACTGGAGGGGAAGGAGTTAAAGACACTGGAGGGGAAGGGGTTAAAGACACTGGAGGGGAAGGGGTTAAAGACACTGGAGGGGAAGGGGTTAAAGACACTGGAGGGGAAGGGGTTAAAGACACTGGAGGGGAAGGGGTTAAAGACTGCCCTTCAGCTTCAAGATGGCTCAGCTGATAAAGTGCCTGCCCTACAGACTGAGGGTCCAGACTCAGGTCCCAAACACCCGTGTAAAAAGCCTGCTGTGGCCACGTGTGTCTATAACTCAGCTCCAGGTTCATTTAGAGAACCTGTCTCGCCGGGCGTGGTGGCACACGCCTGTAATCCCAGCACTTGGGAGGCAGAGGCAGGCGGATTTCTGAGTTCGAGGCCAGTCTGGTCTACAATGTGAGTTCCAGGACAGTCAGGACCACACAGAGAAAAAACAAAAACAAACCAAACCAAACCAAACCAAACCAAAACAAAACAAAACAAAAAAAAAAAAAAAAAGAGAGAGAGAGAGAAAGTTAGCAGTGATAATGGTAGACAGTCATTGTTGACCCCTGCATGCACGCGCGCACACACACACACACACACACACACACAAAAGGGGGGGGAGAGAAGCACACATACATATATACACACAGAGAGAAACATTCATGTACACAACCAACAGAAAGACATACACTACACACAAACACACAGAGAAAAACATAAAAGTACATATACTATAGACACACATATACATACAGCATACAGGGAGAGAAATACTCATGCAGTCATATACATACCACACAAACACACACAAACAGGGCTGGCAGATCTTCACCTTTTGACTCAATCTATAAAACTCATCATGCTTTATTGTAATTGTAGATGGATTAGAATTACTTCAGAGTTGACAGTGTAAGAGGAGCCATAAAGATGACTCAAGCCGGGAGCCGGAAAGCCAAGTTAGAGAAGCAAACAGGTCCATCTTTCCTCCGGGCAGGCAAGGGTGTCCTTAAGGACAGAAGCTTGATTAGTGAAATTGCGAGAGCACTGTGTTTAAGCTTGTGAAAGTAACCAGTAGAGGGGCTGGGGATAATAACCATGTTGAGAGAAGTGTAGGGTTTGGAGTTAGTTCCTCACATGTCCTTGTGAGATGTGAGTAATGTCCCATAGTGATGGCAGCACGTGTCAGGGATCATGCCACACAGCACCGGGATGCACTACTTAAAGGGGTTCACATCAGCACAGCACGTGTGTGGGCCACGGCTCCTAGGATCTTTTGTTTGTTTGTTTTTTTGTTTTTTGTTTTTTTCGAGACAGGGTTTCTCTGTGTAGTCCTGGCTGTCTTAGAACTCACTCTGTAGACCGGGCTGGCCTCGAACTCAGAAATCCGCCTGCTTCTGCCTCCCAGAGTGCTGGGATTAAAGGCGTGCACCACCACGCCCGACTTTCCTATGATCTTAATGAAGCTGGTCCCCCTCCCTCCCATGCCTCGAATCAGGGTTTCTCTGTGTAGCCCTGGCTGTCCTGGAATTTGCTCTGTAGACGAGGCTGGCCTTGAACTCAGATTCTCCTGCCTCTCTGTCTCCCAGGTGCTGGAATTCCAGGTGTGTGCTACCACTCCTGGCTTTAAGGAATTTGTTAATTTGTTTTTGTTTTGTTTTGTTTTCGAGACAGGGTTTCTCTGTATAGCCCTGGCTATCGTCGAACTCACTCTGTAGACCAGGCTGGCCTCAAACTCAGAAATCTGCCTGCCTCTTCCTCCCAAGTGCTGGGATTAAAGGCGTGCCCACTACCGCCCGGCTATTTATTGTTTGTAATTACACCATAGCTGTCTTCAGACACTCCAGAAGAGGGTGTAAGATTTTGTTACGGATGGTTGTGAGCCACCATGTGGTTGCTGGGATTTGTACTCAGGACCTTTGGAAGAACAGCCAGTGCTCTTAACTGCTGAGCCATTTCTCCAGCCCCTAAAGCCATGGGTGTTCTGGACCTCACTATGTGAACCAGCTTGGCCTCTAACTCAGAGATTCGCCTGCCTCTGCCCCCAAGTGCTGGGATTAAAGGTCCAACTAAAGAATTTTTTATTTTATTTTTATACAAAAACAATCGACGTGTATTTATTTAATATACATTGTAAGGGTTCAAGCAGACTTAATTTTAAAAAAAGACAAAAATAGCAATACAGCTTAGAAATCAAGGAGAAAGGACAGACAGTCTAAGGAAAAAGACAACACAAAATAAAGGCTGACAGCTTGTCAGGGCTCTAGGCTGGAGACCTGTTTTGAACAGGTCTCTTGCAGGTACGTCTTAAATGCTGTGGGGTTTTCCAGAGCTCTGCAGCATGTGTGTTCCGAGGGCTAGCAATGTTGGGTTCTCCTAGCAGGCTCTGGAAAGAGAGCAAGACGGTCCTGACATCATATAGTGCAGGCCAGTTATCCTTGAGGATGTCCAGGCAGATGCTGCCCCGGGTGTCCACGTTGGGGTGGCAGCAGGGTGTGAGGAACTTCCCTGTGGGGGCGTTGGAAGGGTGACCACTGGAGAACTCGAGGGAAAGTTTATACCTCAGGTCTTCGTATGCGGCGCCAGCTGCTCTGTGGATGGTGCCTACCCATTTGAACAGGTTGTCTGTTTCAGGGCAGGTGGAAATTCCTTTGTGACCAGACATCATGGTCATCAGCTCCTGCTGTAGCCACTTGCCCACAGGGCCCTGAGCAGCGCCCCCGCAGGGTTCGGCTCCTTTTTGAAGGCAGCAACGCTGTCAGCAGCTGGTTCGAAGTTTTGCAAGGCCATCCCAGAGGTGCTGGCACTGAGACAGGAGTGGAGAGGAAATGGCAGCTATGGGGCTGCAGGCCCCCCTAAAGAAGTTTTCAGATTTTTAATTACACGTAGATGTGTGTGAATGGGTGTGTGTGTGTGCCGTGAGTGTACCAGTGAGTGTGAAGACCAGCCGTCGGCAGATGCACAGTCAGCGTGGCTCTTCCCTCCACAGCTAAACTTCTCTAGACATGCCTGCACAGACATGTTCAGAGATGCGTCTCCTAGGTGCTTCTAAATCTGGTTGACAGAGACTAGCCATCACAGAAGGACACTCATACCTGTGTAATGCTTTTAAAACACCACTTCCTGACAGTCAGTGATGGCGCACGCCTTTAATCCCAGCACACAGCAGGCAGAGACAAGGGATCTCTGTGAATTTGAGGCCTGCCTGGTCTACAGAATGAGTTCCAAGACAGCCACAGGCACTTGGGAGGCAGAGGCTCCCAGAGGATTTCTGAGTTCAAGGCCAGCCTGGTCTACAGTGAGTTCCAGGACAGCCAGGGTTACACAGAGAAACCCTGTCTCGGAAAACAAAAACAAAAAAACAAAAACAAACAAACCCCAAACCCCACCCCCAAAAAAGAAAGAAAGAAAGAAAAACCAAACAAACAAGTTATCACTTTCCTTTCCACCCCCACACTGGCATTATAAAGCCAGATTTTCTTAATATTCTTCAACTCCCAAACAAAACAAAAATTAAAAAAATCAAACAAGGCCGGGCAGTGGTGGCGCACGCCTTTAATCCCAGCACTTGAGAGGCAGAGGCAGGTGGATTTCTGAGTTCGAGGCCAGCCTGGTCTACCGAGTGAGTTCCAGGACAGGACAGCCGGAGCTACACAGAGAACCCCTGTCTCGAAAAACCAAAAAAAAAAAAAAAAAAAAAAAAAAAAAATCAAACAAATGAAACATAAAGCAGGGAAGAGATCCTTCTGTACAGTTTTTTTAATTTATTCATTTATTATATGTAAGTACACTGTAGCTGTCTTCAGACACTCTAGAAGAGGAAGTCTGATCTCATTGTGAATGGTGGTTGCTGAGATTTGAACTCAGGACCTTTGGAAGAGCAGTCGGTGTTCTTAACCACTGAGCCATCTCTCCAGCTCCCCTTCTGTACAGTTAAACCAAATTAAAGATCTGAAAATTGCTTTTTATTACTATTATTATTTTACTTTTTAACTTTTTTTGTTTTTTGAGACAGGGTTTCTCTGTGTAGCCCTGGCTGTCCTGGGACTCACTCTGTAGACCAGGCTGGCCTCAAACTCAGAAATCCGCCTGCCTCTGCCTCCCGAGTGCTGGGATTACCAGCACACTTTTTAACTTTTTTTTTTTTTTTTTTTTTTGGTTTTTCGAGACAGGGTTTCTCTGTATAGTCCTGGCTGTCCTGGAACTCACTCTGTACTTTTTAGCTTTTTTAAAGATTGAGTCTCACTACATATCCCTGGCTTCCCTGGAACTTGTGGGGCAAGTGGACTTTGCCACCCGACAGAAGAACTGCTAAATTGAACAGGCTCAGACCCTGAGGAATCTCAGGATTGAGAAGGGCAGGAGTGGAACCAGCTCCCTACCAAACTACCTGCTCTGGAAGACGTAACCATGACATCCCACTGAGAGTACTATGTCCATCTGTCACATAGCATAAAAACCTGGGGTTCTTTGTGCTGATGAGGTGTCCAATAGCCCTGACTGTTCAGCTTCCCGTCCTGGGCATTTTTTCCCACAAAACATATCTAATCCCTGGTTCACCCTCAGTAAGGTGTATGCATTCACATCCGCCATCAAATAAAACTTTGGACAAGCGAGGTCCGTCTCTTTCCCGAGGACCACTTCCTCGGAAATCCCCCAAGCAGGCCCGCCCTTTCTCTCCCAGCCCCTCCCGTTCACTTGGCACTCACTCACCAACCAGGCTCTGCCCCGCCCAGGCTCGGCCGTCCCCTTCCTGCTTGGCTTGTAGAAGCCCTGAGGAGAAGCTTGGACCCTGACCCCCACCCTAACTTTCCCCCCTTCCCAGCTGTCCCACCCCCTGAAACTCAGACTGAGAACCCCCATTATGGACTGTGTTCTGCCTCTTCTGAGCAGCTGGCCAGTAGTTCTTGGGCACTCCATGGGAAAGAACTCACTATGTAGACCAGGCTGGCCCTGAACTCAGAGATCTGCCTGCCTCTACCTTCTAGTGCTGGATCTAAAATATATGTGACCATGCCTCACTTAGTTTTTTAAATACTTTTTTTTTTTGTGATTTTTCTAGGATTTGAACTCAAGACCTTCAGAAGAGCAGTCAGTGCTCTTAACCACTGAGTCATCTCTCCAGCCCAGCTTTTAAATTTTTGTGGTGTTTGCTTGAGACAGAGTCTTACTATGTAATTCTGGCTGTCCTGGAACTCACTACATATATAGACTAGTCTCAAAGTCACAAAAATCCACTTGCCTCTGCTTCCTAAGTGCTGGGATTAAATGTGTCACCACTGCCCTGCTCAGCTTCGTGTATATATATATATATATATATATATATATATATATATATATATTTGGTTTTTCGAGACAGGGTTTCTCTGTGTAGTCCTGGCTGTCCTGGAACTCACTTGGTAGACCAGGCTGGTCTCGAACTCAGAAATCCGCCCGTCTCTGCCTCCCAGGTGCTGGGATTAAAGGCATGCGCCACCACGCCCGGCTATTTTATATATTTTTAAGATGTATTTATTATATGTAAGTACACTGTAGCTGTACTTGAGACACTCCAGAAGATGGCATCAGATCTTGTTATGGATGGTTGTGAGCCACCATGTGGTTGCTGGGATTTGGGGGCCTTTGAAAGAGCAGTCAATGCTCTTAACCACTGAACCACTTCTCCAGGCCCCTGTATTTTATTTATATGGAAGGCACACTATGGTGCCCATGTAGTACCAAGTCCATGGGACCCTCCAGCACATTCAAGTTATAGGCACAGGTCACTGCCCTGAGTTTTAATCATTCCAGCTAGTCATTTACTATGTTAGTACAGTGTTGCTACTAAGCTTTACAGCTTTGAGTTCAGTTCCTCAGACCAATGTACTAGAATGCTCTCACAAGTTGTTCTCTGATCTCCCCACATTAAAAAATAGAGCTGGGCGGTGGTAGCGCACGCCTTTAATCCCAGCACTTGGGAGGCCGAGGCAGGTGAATTTCTGAGTTCGAGGCCAGCCTGGTCTACAGAGTGAGTTCTAGGACAGCCAGGGCTACACAGAGTAACCCTGTCTCGAAAAACCAAAATGCTGGGAGGTGGTGGTGCACACCTTTAATCCCAGCACTTGGGAGGCAGAGGCAGGTGGATTTCTGAGTTCGAAGCCAGCCTGGTCTACAGCGTTCCAGGACAGCCAGGGCTACACAGAGTAACCCTGTCTCGAAAAACCAAAAAAAAAAAAAAAAAAAAAAAACAAAAAAAATGCTGGGCTAGAGAGAGAGCTCAGTGGTTAAGAGCACTTACAGCTTTTCCAGAGGACCTGGGTTCAAATCCCAGCACCCACATGGCAGCTCCAACTCTGACACCCTCACACAGACACACCAATGTCTGGCAATGTAGGCAAAACACCAATGAATATAGAAGGAAGAAAGACGATGAAACAAACAATGTTAGCTAGGCGTGGTGGTATTGTCTCCAGTACTTGTGGAGGGAGCAAGCCTCATGGCTCATGGCCCTAGAGACTCTCAAGTCCAAATGCCCACTGAAGGCAAAGGGCCTTTTGGATGGTACAGGACATCACAAGGACAGCAGATGGAGGGGCTTCTAACTTGAGTCTCTCCCTCTTTTCATGAAGAAGTTCATACCACCAGGAGGGGCCTTCATGAACTTCTCAAAGGCCCCACTAGACACCAACACCACTGACATAGGAGCTTTAGGAACTTTCTCCAAACCTGGAGAGCAGCACACGTCCTCAGCTGTACTGTCTGGTGCAAGCAGCTGGGCTCTGCTGCCTACACTGCTGTTCAGCCTTTTCGCTCCTGACCCAGTTTAAAAGTCTTCCTGTATCCAGAGAATGGAAGGATTGGATCCTCATTCCCAAGGGCTAAATCTGCCGCCTCCATACACTGATGTGGCCCAAGAAGCAGGTTTGTACTACTTCCTCCTAGTGGCGGAAAGCGCCAGGCACAATAATCTACTTTTTACTTCAGCAGGCCTTCCTCAGAAAGGTCGGATCCATAGAACATGGAGGCTCCCGATGAGTTCTGGCTGTCCTCTGAAGCAAGAGCATCTTACATTAACCTTTTCACCTGCTCATCAGCTCTAACAGGACACCACGGGACAGTTCGGCAGTGCGCTTACAATTAGGTTAAGTCCCTTAGAGATTCGTGACGGAGCAGGAGCATAGCTCTGCAGAAGCAGGGACATACAGGTGAGCAGTGGGGAAGCAGGCTCAGGGACTGACAAGTCCACCTGCCACTGCTTCATTGGATCACTTCTGGACCCATCTGTCTTCATTCAAGTTCCTAGAAGTAGAGCCTGCAAGCAGGGATTCATTATCTATTGCTCTCAGGAGAAGGTATATAAGGAAGCAGGATGGAGTCAAGAAAAGATGTAAGCAGAGCTGTGAGGGAAGATGGCCATACTAGTCAGGGCTCTCTAAAGGAACAGAGCTTATAGTATGTATGTGTATGTCTTACAGGGTTTCTATTCCTGTACATCATGACCAAGAAGCAAGTTAGGGAGGAACGGGTTTTTTCAGCTTATACTTCCATGTTGCTGTTCATCACCAAAGGAAGTCAGGACTGGAACTCAACCAGGTCAGGAAGCAGGAGCTGATGCAGAGGCCATGGAGGGGTGTTACTTACTTACTGGCTTGCTTCCCCTGGCTTGCTCAGCTTGCTCTCTTATAGAACCCAAGACTACCAGCCCAGGGATGGCACCACCCCCAAGGGGCCCTTCCTGCTTGATCACTAATTGAGAAAATGCCCCACAGCTGGATCTCATGAAGGCATTTCCTCAAGGGAGGCTCCTTTCTTTGTGATAACTCCAGCTGTCAAGTTGACACACAAACCCAGCCAGTACAATATTTATGACTTATTAGAATGGCTTCGAACTGTGGTCCAGCTAGTCTAACAATGGCTGTCTACCAACAGAAGCGCCAAGGATCCAGTAGTTTTCAGCTGGTCTTCAATATATGCTGGAATCCCAAAGAAATAGGTTCGAATGCCAGTGATAGGAAGCAAAGAACAAGCTTTGCTTTTTCCATGTACTTTTTACAGACTACCAGTAGAAAATGTAGCCCAGATAGGTCAACTTTTCCACCTCAAAAGATTTGGATTAAAGCTTTAACTTCCCCCCTCAGACGATCCCCACTTTTTTTTTTTTTTCCAAGACAGGGTTTCTCTGTATATAGCCCAGGCTGTCCTGGAACTCATTCTGTAGACCAGGCTGGCCTTGTACTCAGAAATCCGCCTGCCTCTGCCTCCCAAGTGCTGGGATTAAAGGCGTATGTCACCACTACTCGGCTCTGTTTTTGTTTTGCTTTATCTAAGTCTTGTTTTGTCTTTTGAGACAGGGTTTCTCTGTGTAGTCCTGGCTGTCCTCGAACTCACTCTGTAGACCAGGCTGGCCTCGAACTCAAGAAATCTGCCTGCCTCTGCCTCCCAAGTGCTGGGATTACAGGCATGCGCCACCACGCCCGCCTCTCTTGTTTAAAAAAACAAACAAACAAACAAACAAACAACCAACATTGATAGTTACCCTCTGTGAGGGACTAAAGGCCTAAGAATGCTGTATTCCATTTCTGAGCATGTTCACCCACTGATAGCAGCTGTTTTCTATTGTCCTGATAAAATATTGATCAAGAGCTGAAGATGGCTCAGTGCTTAGAGTGTGTGTTCCTCCAAAGGACCAGAGTTCAGTTCCCAGAACCCATAACAAGTGCTTCACAGCTGCATGCACCTCTAGACCCAACACCTGCTCTCTGGAGTCCAAGCTGCTCAGCAAGAGTCTGATCTCTGCCGAGCGGTGGTGGCGCACACCCTTAATCCCAGCACTTGGGAGGCAGAGGCAGGCAGATTTCTTGAGTTCGAGGCCAGCCTGGGCTACAGGGAAACCCTGTCTTGAAAAAAAAAAAAAAAAAAAAAAAAAAAAAAGTCTGATCTCAGCAAGAGCTTCATGATGATCCAGCTGAACTGAGAACCCAGGGTGAGCCCCCAGCCTGGTTTGTTACAGCAACCTGGCAAATCACGCTAGCTTTCTACAGAGCTTTGTAAGGCCTCCTTGGGGTCGGCTCATCTCCAGAATTCTCAACACCTGGGCGGGCAGTGCAGTGTCCAGAAGCCCCTTCTGAACTGCTGTGCAACCAGGCTTCTGCTTCAGTCTGTCAGGTTTCCATGTTCACATGGAGCACCAGGGCCAACCCAACCCCAGGTCCACAGTATACAATTCCTCCATGGAACTCATAAGTTTAGCCTATCTTGCAATTTTATGTATAATGGCCATTTCATTTCATTTTCTAGTCGGTATCTAGTAACATTTTGTTCTCTGGCTGTCTTGACTCACACAGGCCAGGTGTGGTGACATAACACCTGGAGGGTGATTAGAAAAGATTTTAGCTTTATTATAAAGTTCCACAGGCTCCCCACAGTGATGTCCGTTACCATGGAGCCTGGACTACCACCTTGAGAGCATGGTACAAATCTGGGTACATATGCCTTCTGCTTTGTATCTAGACTTTATGCACTCCTGATGTTAGGCGCATTGCATACTCCCTTAAGTGAAGCAGAAAACAAGTGGGAGCTATTCCTTAGCCTCTTTCTGCTCTTGGTCTTATGACTCTCCAGCTGAGCTTCAAAGGGTCGCACATGGTTACTACCTCCATCAGATACACGGAGGTCACATTCCAGGCTAAGGCTGAATATTTTGTGCAGGTAACACACACTGTTGTAGATACTTATTGGCCAAACTATGCACTTTAATACTGTGCATTCTCCAGGCTGTCGGGTTCATACACTGATTCTTACAAGAACTAGAGCTACACACCTTTAGCCCCAGGGCTTGGAGGCAGAGACCAGCCTGGTTTACAGAGTTGGTTGAGTTCCAGACAGACCAGGGAAATGTGGTCTCAAAGGCCCATAAGCTGTGTGCATGCAGAGAGGGTAGAAGGAACTGGAGATTGATGGCTCAGAATACTGGCTGCCCTTCCAGAGGACCCAGGTTCAATTCCCAGTACTTACATGGTACCTCTGCAATCCCAGTTCCAGGGAATCTGACATTCTTACAGACATACACAGGCAAAACATCAGTGCATATGAAGGGAAAACAATGTTTAGGTCACTACTACCTTACCATAGGTGGGCATAAGCCCCACATTTCCAAGACCCAGAAGGAACACAGGGCCAAATTCAAATGCAAAAGGGGAAATGAGAACTAATCATTTATCCAGGACAATACTCAAGAGAGTATCATTAACATGGGAGGCTGGTGAGGTGGTTGCAAGCCTGTCAATACTGACAACCTGATTTAGATCTCCAGGACGCACAATGGAGACTTGTATAGCTTACACCCTGGCCTCAATGTGTGTAATACAACATGAACGCCCATACAAACCAAGAGTTCAAGGCCAGTTTCAGTACCCATATATTAGGCATTTATGAACCAGGATATAAGTTAGGCTAGACTCATTGGAATCAGAATTCCCTATTAAACTTGGCATTTTTTTTTTTTTAAAAAGGGGTTTTCAAGCTATACAATTCATTCTATATATAAAAAAAGCCAGTAGGGCGGTGGTGGCACATGCTTTTAATCCCAGCACTTGGGAGGCAGAGGCAGGAGATTTCTGAGCTCAAGAGGCCAGCCTGGTCTACAGAGTGAGTTCCAGGACAGCCAGGGCTACACAGAGAAACCCTGTTGGGGGAGAAGGGGGAGGAGAAAAAAGCCACTGACCCAATGAAATTATCAACATGTTTTCATGCATAGAGCTGACATTCTCTCCACAGAATACCCACCACTCAAACCCAAAGCATGAGCTATAACCTTGTATAGCATTCAGTGCTTTTTACATAGAATAAAATGAAAACAGCTTTCTAATATTAAAGCAGACAGAAATTTAATTTTAACATTGTTTTAATCAAGTCATGTAGCTGTTTGAAACAGGAAACTTTTTAAGACACCTCAATAGAGCAATGAAGGTTTACTCTTATCAGGCTAACCTCCATGAAAAAAAACCCAGATTGTGTTAAATTTGAATCCCACTGGTTTGGCACCAGAATGAACAGAATTCCAAGACCCTCCTAAGTCTCTAAGACCTGACCGGTTCCCTTTAAAGCAACAGCTAAGACAAAATTTGCCAGCCTGAGGCCAAACATGCTGATCTACTTGAGAATCTCAAAAAATGATGACAAATGGATGGGCTGGCCATGCAACAAAGAATCTGAAACCCAGGAGACAAGTGACTTTCCAAGTACCACTTCTTTGGTGTGACACAGCACCTTCCCTTGTCACCATTCCAAGTGTATGGCTCCTGTTCCACACTCAGACTCTTACCAAAGTTTCAATGTTTGTATGATTTTAATGCAGACTTTCTTTTTTACATGTTTATTAAAGTCTTATAATCTGAGATGGATGACACAAAAAGTAAGATCCAAATAATGTATGTGCTAGCACATCACACACAAATCAACCACACGGGTTTTTAACTCCCAGAATGCACTTTTGTGGAAAGAAATATATGCTATGTTTTAAATATTGAAGACAAGTAATCAAATATAGTCAGGACCCCAGATAGAGCTTACACCAGCAAGTGGTTAAGAACTCACTTTTGTGTCTGAAGTCCAAGGCTCTGAATGGGTTGGTCAGGCCTTAGCTAGCTAAACCCACCCAGTGGCCATCACCAGACTTCTCAGGTATCCAGCTATATTCAATGTGAAGTAAAAAATATCCCAAGTCTTACACCAAAATACAGGCTCTGACTCAGAAGTATGAGTTTAACTTTCTCTTTAAATAAGACAATTGGGGAAGGGGATCAAGCTTGAAAACAGTAACACTTATTTTGGCAAGATAGCAACCAAAATCTAAAGCACAAGCTATTATATCCAAATTAATAGGCATTAAAGAATAAACCATAATATTGGGGAGGGGAGGAACACAAACACAAGATACAGTATGTCTAAACATCTTGAAATTATAATTTAAGGGTAAAAGTTGAAAAATTATGCTGTTTTAGCTAGAGATTAAGTGCACCTTTTTTCCTGTTTCTCCCAAATAGAATCAGAGTTTACGATTTAATCACACCTCAAAGCTTTTCTCTCAATACAAAGCAACCACTAGATACACACAAAATACTTACTTGTTAATAATTTCCCTGGCTTATCCAACGTGCAATGCACACAACTTGAAAGACTACAATTTGGGGTGAGTGTACACAAACTGAAAAACCACAACTCCCAAGTTTTAAAATTTGCTCTTAAACCATAGGACACATAGGTAATTTTTACTTCTCATGAGGATGTCACACTGTCATTTAATCATCAAATTTCCTTAGAATGACAAGAATTTTCAGTTGCCAATCAGAATGGACTGATACAACTTTCAAAATACTTCATTTCTTAACGGCTGAGTAAGGTCATTAAATTTGTTTCTATTCAAGTTTTCAGTACCTAACAACCTATCAAACTCAAGGAGCCTAAATTAAATGGTGTAACATCCTAAAAGTTGTCAATTACTTCAGTATAAGCCATTCATAGCCCAAAGTCTGAAGAATGACCAAAATCAAATCTTTATTTTATTTTTTTATAACTGTATAAATGTGATCCAAATGTGTCCACCACTAGTTTTTCCGAAAGAAACATGCTATAAATAAGCAAACTACAACTGCTCACTGATATGTATGGACTCCCTAGATGTCTCATTGGGCTTAATTATAGACCACTCACAGTAATAGCTTTTTAGTATCAAGTGTAGCATGATGTTAAGCCACTTTAGCTCTTGCACATACATGTTGCACTTCTGGCTGATAATGGAGAAAAATTTGCAGCATTACACTGTTAAGCTAAGTTGCATCCATCCTTTTAAATGGCGTCAATATCAATGTCATCATCCTTGTTGTCAGACTTCACAGTTTCAACTTTTGGTACACTGGCAGTCTTCGAATATACCACCTGGCAATACAAATACAGGACTGTATTATTTCCAAGATAATTACAGTATTTTTAAGTCCCTTTACTCCCCCCTCCAAGCCATGACTTTTTTTTTTTTTTTTTTTTTTTTTTTTTGAGACAGGGTTTCTCTGTGTAGTCCTGGCTGTCCTGGAACTCACTGTCTGTAGACCAGGCTGGCCTTGAACTCAGAGATCCGCCTGCCTCTGCCTCCCAAGTGCTGGGATTACAGGTGTGCGCCACCACGCCCGGCCAAGCCATGATTTTTAAAAAGATTTTTTTGAGACAGGGTGTCTTTGCATAACACCTGACTGTTCTGGAAATCAGGAGGATCCTCTGAGTGCTAGGAATTAAAGGGTGTATGCCATCATATCTGGTTTTAATAGATTATGTATACGTAAGGGGAAATGTCATTGAAATTGATTACTTTCTAGAGCTGGAAGAGGGCTCAAGGTTAGACAATACTTGCTTTCCTAGAATCAAGTATAAAAACTATCTCCTCCACCCACAAAAATATTCCCTTTTGTTGTATCCTTAAATATAAATTTGGAACCACTCCAATTGCCTAGCCATACCATTACCCTTAAATCTACTCTCACCCCCACCCCCACAGCTGGGTAGTGCTGGCAATGCACCTTTAATCCTAGCACTCCAGAGACAGTTCTCTTGAGTTTTAGGACAGCCAGAGTCACACATTAAAAACCCTGTTTGTGTGTGTGGTAGATCCCCGCTTATTAGCATTTACCTCAATATTTTCATCTTCGTCTTCTTCTTCACCACCAGAAGATTCTTCCTCTGCTTCCTTCAACCATTTAATAAATGGCTCTGCTTTGACACGAATCTCTTTGGCAAGTTCTTTTGAGACATACTTCTTAGAGGCCTAAAAAATTGCAGAATTTTCACAGTGAAGATTTGAATATATAATTTAAATTACTTGTACAATGAATGAGCTATTTAAAAAGCTTGGGTCATACCCTAATCTTCAGTAGATATAATACACATTAAAAGTCAAAACAATCTCTGCTGCCTTAACTATTAAGTGACTTATAAACTGCATCAGATAAGCACAGGAATTCAACATAATGTAGACAAGACTAGGTACTAGACACAATTTACATACAACCTATGCCCCAATAGCCATTTTGATGCTTCTGAAGTGCCATAATACAACTTATATGGTCCTTACCTTTTCTGACCAGCTGATAATGACCTCCTCTTCTAATAGGTCTGCATCATACATCTCCTTCAAGATATGTGGAATCTTGGAGATTAGCTGAGCTTGATGCATTGCTACCACACATTCCAAACCATGAAGAAGGTACCGCTGAGCCTTTTTGTTGTTATGACAAAACTGCAGGCAAACAGCATCAACAATCAACTATCTGTTCCATTACAATTCTGTATCTAAGCACATTCACTCTCCTAAAGCATAGCCTAGGAAACAGTGCCTCAAAAAGGTCATGCAGGCACCTTTACCATTTTGCAGGTGCTCCCAGACCTGGTAAAGTGGGAATTATCTATTTTCAGGATGACAATAGTCTGAAGCAATTCAAAGCCATAGTTCTAAGGTGACAATCATGGATAATTAACCTAAAAAAAAGTCTCTTACTCTTAGAAAATGGCGCCTGTATTTCTTGATTTGCTCTCTTATCTTCTCATCAAAGAGAACTTCTGTCAAAACAAGAGGACCCATGGCTTTTACATCCAGTCTTTCTGCCTCAGCCACAATTTCTTTATCAGATGAATCAATAATGCCCTCTTCTTTCTTTTTCTGGAAATAAAAAAATTGTTTCAATAAAATATAGGCATATTTTGCTATGCGTGAGAACAGTCCTCATTCTCTAGGATTTCTACCCAATTCATCACCAGCCCAAGACAAATTAACACCCCCTGAACATCTTCCAATACATTTCTATAAAGAAAGAAAGAAAGAAAGAAAGAAAGAAAGAAAGAAAAAAGAAAAAAGATTTATTATATGGACACTGTAGGTATCTTCAGACACACCAGAAAGCATCAGATTTCATTACAAATGGTTGTGAGCCACCATGTGGTTGCTGGGATTTGAACTCAGGACCTCTGGAAGAGTAGTCAATGCTCACTAGCCCTCTCCCAATAGCCATCTCACCAGCCCTCAGTACATTTCTTGAACAAGTAAGTAAATACAAGCCTTCCTAATGGCAAGGTGTGGCGGCATACGCCTTTAATCCCAACAGACTTCAGGTCTCCGTGGGCTTGAGGCTAGTGACCATGACTGAAAACAAGACACCAAATAAATTCAAAGATATCAGAGAAAAAGTTTAACTATACAAATTTACCTTAACAAAATCAAACAGGATGTTAACACGCTCTTCTACAGTTCTTTCCAAATCATCGCTAAGTGTCAGACCTTTTGCATGGTCACTGATCTCATCCATTCTTCGCCTTTGAGCTTCCTCGGTTGTATCCTCCCCCCAATCATCATCTTCCTCTTCTTCCTGTTTTCACAAAAGCCAAGATCATTAGATATAGGAACTAGTCACACTGAAAGGATCAAGCACCTCTGCCTGCAGATCATGTCATCTTTCACATTAGGTTAGAACAAAAACAAAATGCTAAACAGGGAAAATGATTCTAAAGATACATTGTTTAGTTAAACTGTTTTAATTAAGTGCACTACATTAATAAGTAAAAAATTAAGTATTTTGCTTTAACCAATACCAGATTTTTCACACTATTTTAAGAGCACTTATACTCACCACAGCATGTGGAGGACTAATTTCATTTGGTGGAGGAGGTGGTGGAGTCTCACTGGTGGATACAGAGCCATTTTCCTTGTCCTTGCCCTTTCTATTTTTCTTTTCCTTTTCTTTTTTTCCTGTACCAGTATCACTATTCTCTACAGTGAAATAAGAGTTAACTTAGTCCTATGGTTTACTTATCACTATCAGACTTAAATCCCACCCTCTCACCATCATAGTTCTCTGAAGAAAAAGCCAACATAATAAAAGAAAACACAACTTAGAATTTTGAAGGGAGTGGGTGATTAACAATTAAGAGGACGGAATTCCTGCAAAAGGAAGTTCAGATTCCCACTACCATATGGTGGCTCACAACCATCCATTCCAGGGGGTCCAATGCCTTCCCCATGGCCTCCAGGGCACTATATACATGTGGTGCAGACATACATGCACACAGAACACCCACACAAAAATACACTTAAGTAAAAAACAGTCCTGCATGCCTTTCATCCCAGCACCTGGGAGGCAGCTGCAGAATCTCTGAGTTTGAGGCCAGCCTGATCTAACAAAGTTCCAGGACAGCCAGGGATATTACAGAGAAACCCAGTCTTGGAAAACAAAACAAAACAAAAAAAACCCCAAAACCCAAAAAGGAATTCTGAAGGGATTCAGGGATCAAATAAATTTACTATCTACATTTCAAAATATAATAAGGTGAAGCAATACACAATATTAGTGCTAAAGATCGGAATGTTTGTATCAGGTAGTTTGCCCCATAAATTTAAACAAAACCACACCAGAAACCAGATCAACAATTTAAATGTTTGAGCCTATATAACGGCTTGTCTCATGGGGAAGAGAACACCGGAATAGGTTAGACTTAATTGCTATAGCAAGCTCAAATTGTGTCAGACAGCTTTGTTCATCTGCCACAGAGTGTTGCTTGCAATGCTTTAAAGTCACTGCAGCTTAATAGATTAAGCCTTGACTCTTAAGAGCAGACCTCTAGTTGAGCAGAGGTTTTTCACTCTTATTGTTACATAAAACAGGACATTTTTCAATGTTTTATAGTCAGTTAAAGTCAAAGTCCAGAGCTGGGCATGGAGGTGAATGCCTTTAATCCCAGGACTTAAGATGCAGAAGGCAGCCTGATCTATAGAGTTCCAGGAGAGCCAGAGCTGCAGAAAAACCCTGTCTTGGAAAAAACACATGCACACACACATAAAAAATAAAATTTACCTACGACTAAGAGCTCACATTGTACATTTATACAGTAACAAGAATCTTAACTTTTTTTATTCTACTAGTCAATTAGAAAGACTTACCAGGTGGGTTTTTGAGAATGAACGTACAGAGTTTATGATGTGTGTCGAGCATGCCTCGGTACCCACAGGCTTTACAAGAATTACCTATTGTTTGCTTCTTTGGATTGACATGCTGTTAAGAAAAGTAAAAACAAGTGTCATCTACAGTGAGAGATGAAATTGTCTGTGCATTATAAAAGTCCCAGAAAACATCTAAAAATACTAAGTAGTTTAATCCAAATTTATTCCATCGTAGTCTCGAAGAAACCTTAAAGGCACTCACCAGATCTGTTTCAGGATTCTCACACTCAGGACAGAGAACAAATTTTTTAATGAATCCATCCAACATGTCTTGCAGCTTATTCGCCTCATGAGATCCATTGACAATGTAACGGTCATTCTTAACATCAAACTGGGTCTGTGCTCCCAGCTCACAACCAAAATATTTGGTGGGATCTGTATAAAGATAAGACATTTCATGATAGTTAACTAAAAGCACTGGCTGCACATGAACATTATACAAAAACTCACCGTGTGTTAAAATTACAGGGCAACTGAAATACAGCCAGGGTGGCTTAATGACACCCAATCAAGTAGGTCTGCAGTTCCAGCTTGCTAATTATCATGATTGAAGAAAGATGTATAGCTCAAAGACTGTAAAAACTATATCCGTAATATACCTTTTCAGGCTTCTCCAAGCTTTACTTACACGTTGGAGGCCGATTAAGCGCCTTTGCAACGTCAACCATGTTGACTATAACTGTCTTGATTCCATTTCCTTTGCCCTCAACCTAAAGGAAATAAGAATTTCAATTTTGCACTGTCTTCCCTGTAAAATGTAATCTTTCAAAACCTACCAAGAGTGTGGGGACCAAGAGACCACTAAAATAAAAGTCAGCGTTACCTTAGCAATCAAACGGGGCATCTTGTAGCGATAGAACTGGTCTGACACGCTGCGGTTGACGTTGACAGACATTTTGGCTTATTAGTGACTTTATCAATAAGATGAACAGATCTTTGATTGCAACTTTTTGGTATCTTCTGTCTGGAGAAGAAGGGATGACATAAACGACTGCAAGAGTTCTCGGTCTCTGACATGAAAAAATTTTCGCCACTGAGGCTGTAAGCTTCTTGCTTGTATGCTATGTTTCCCCAATACAGGTACCAGTGGCTGCGCAACAGCTCTGAAAGAGACAAGGAGAAAACACACAACAACCCTACAGCGTTAGCATCACTCCTACCCGGGTGACTTCCTGTCCCCGAGCACCTACACAACTACAATCCCAGCTTCACAAGCCGCGTCCTCGGGAGAGAACAGTTGACATCCCCGCAGCTCCCGGAACCCGGAGGCCACCATTTTGACCAGAGTTGTGACGGTGGCGGGGCAAGGCTCGAAACGAGGAGAACAACGAGACACAAACCCTGCTCCCTCAGCGGCCGTGAGTGTCAGGTCAGAGCCCACCGGCGAGTCATGGGCTGGCCCTGCCGAGCGACCGCGTGGTAACCGCCGCGAACGGGGTCCGGGCCCTTCTCTCCCTCGGCTCAAGCCCGCGGGCCACCAACTTCTCCAATGGCGCCTCCCCCGGCTGCCATCGTTGGAAAACGGGAAACGTCGCGCCGGACCTGCCAACCGCCGACTCCGGTGGCTTCAGGGCGGCACGGCCAGGCTGGGAGCCATTGGCTCCGTCGGAGCACGAGGAACGCGGCCGCAGCCGCGCCCGGCTCCCTCCGCTCGCTCCCCGGGCGCACGGCCGACCTTCGCCCTCGTCCCCATGGCTACGCGACAGTCGGAGCCTACCGCCCGGCCTCCCTCTTCCGGCGGCCGGCGGGGCAGAGGTGCGGCCTCCCTGAGTCACAAACGCGCCCCGGGCCTGACTCAGCCCGGCCCCGGGACGCGCGCGCGCGCGCTCCCGCAGAGACCGGCCCCCCCCAAACTGCGCCACACGCGCGGCGGGTCACGCGGCCGCGCCGCCATCTTGCCGCCGCCATGGCCGGCCGCCCGCGACTCACCGTTTTCGTCAAATAAAGACATAAACCCAACGCGGCTCGCCCGGGACTGGGAGGAAGAGGCGCTGGAAACCGGGTCCGGAGCGGCGGGGCCGGCGGCGAGCGGAGGGGCGGCTGGGCAGGTGCCGCCGCCGAGCAGCGGGAGGGACTGTCCCAGCGACGTCCGCGTCCACACCAACAGCGCCGAACCTGGCGACCTGGCGGGGACACGGCTGTGAGCCGCGGGCGGCGCCTGCCCCCGCCGGCGGCCCGCGGGGTGGAGGGGCGGGAGCGCTGGGCAGGGGCACGGGCCACCGCCCCCCGCGGACTCACCTCTGGAATGTTCTCGCTCTGACTGAACAACGCCGCCGCCGCGCTCAAGCTACCCTCGGCCCCGGATCCCGCCCCCTGCACCGGGCAGCAACTGCTTATTGGCCGCAGTCCCTCCCGACTTCTCTGTTCATTGGCTTGGAGGCACGTCAATCTTACATTTCCCCGCCCTCCACTTCCTGGGACTCCACTCGTGGTCTCGGCCCGCCTCCTGCCTGTCCCAGCTTCCTTCCCTTCCTTTCCCTTCCCCCTCTGTCCTTCCCAGAGGCCTTCGCGGTCTCGCGATAGCCGGGCTCGCTGTGAGTTTATGCGTTCAGGCAATATGGCGCCTGCCTATTCGCCCCGCGGGGCGGGGCCGAGTGTGTTCTCGGTTTCTCTCTCTTGGCCACACTGGACCTAACTGCTCGTCCAGACCTCGCCGGGAGCTCCCGAGAGTGCGACTCCCCATTGCTTCTTCCCTACCACCCTTCCTGGTGGTGCCTGGCCCGTGTCTGTCTTCTCATGGAGCCTCTCTCCCTGAGCTCGGGAAGCAAAGCCGCTGACTAGCCGAGACTCCGTTTTTGTGGCTCTGAGGTTTCCCAGGATGGAAACGCCACCTTTTGTGTGTAACTTGGGCCCTCGGTCATCTTGGTGTGGTCTGGACCCCAGTAAGGTCCGGCTGTGCCGTTTAGCCATCCTCTCCTCGGTGCTCAGCCGCCACGTAGGGCCACTCTGTCCAGCCCAACCCAGTTCGTGAAGTCCGGGCTGGTGACTGGCTCCTTCCTGGCAGGTGTACCCGAGGAGGCAACAGTGTTTTAGTGACTAACAGTTTATGTTGGAAGAAGAGCCCCCCGACTTTTTTGTTATGTAGACACTCTCCCATTGTTTAAAAGAACTTCGTTTTTTGGTAAAAGTTTCTAGTGAGACTTGAAATCATACCAGAGAGCAACCAAAGTAATATAGAAATATCTGTTCCACCTTTCGAAGGCTTCTGAGAGCAGCAGCCTGGCTTAGCAGCTGCGTGATCTCCTGGATGGGGAGAAAGAGCAGTGTTAGGGACGAGAGGCTGGCTCCCTTTGTTCTAAGCCAGTCGAATTTGTAAGAAGGTTAAAATGGAAAGATCAATTTTGTTTTGCCCAAGTCCAAGGTTATTTCCCCATGACTTATAAGCCCTGTAAAGCTAATTGACCGTGTCCGTGGGGCAGAATAAAGACACGATGCAGAACTGAAAGATTTGTGTCACTTCTGTAGCTTTTATTTCACAGTACATGGCTGTCCAGTTTTTACAGCTCTGTGCTTATCCAGGTCCCCCTCATTAAAGCGGAAAGATAGATCTCAGGCGGTGCTTCTGTGAACCATGGATGATGACTTAGCAGTATTGGAACAGATTGAGTTTTCGCTTGGCTGAACTCAGATGGCAATATTTTAGAAATTCTCAGAAAAGGGTGTGAAACTAGTCTGAGGTAAGAGGCTTGTCTCAGAAAAGTATTTTTGGTAACGCTATTCAAAGTGGTTTTTCCTGTATGTTCGATGACCTGATGTTTAATTTCATTTTAAAAGTTTGTAGTAGCCAGATGTGCTGGCACCTTTAATCCTAGCACTTGGGAGGCAGAGGCAGGCAGATCTCTGGTAAGGTTAGCCTGGCCTATGTAATGAGTTCCAAGACAGCCACAAATTAAATGAAACTATAAAAGCTTGTACTAGTTTTTCTTCATGCCTCAGCCTCCCTAGTAGGGGCTTACAGACAGGTGCTAGCGCACCCAGCTAAGTGCTTGCTTTGTTTTGTTTTTTGAGACAGGGTTTCTCTGTAGCCCTGGCTGTCCTGGAAGTCACTCTGTAGACCAGGCTGGCCTCGAACTCAGAAATCCTCCAGTGCCAGGCCGTGGTTGCTCACACCTTTGGGAGGCAGAGGCAGGTGGATTTCTGAGTTCAAGGCCAGCCTGGTCTACAGAGTGAGTTCCAGGACAGCCAGAGCTACACAGAGAAACCTTGTCTTGAAAAAACAAAAATCAAGCCAAAAAAACCCAAAAAAACCAGAAATCCGCTTGTCTCTGCCTCCCAAGTGCTGGGATCAAAGGTGTGAGCCACCACTGCCCGGTCCTAAGTGCTTTTTAATTTTTTTAAATTAAATTAATTTATTTATATTAAGAAGTACCCTTAATCACACCATTTATCAGATTCATATAGCCTACAACTTTGATAAGACTTTGAATACTGAGGACTTTTTATCCACATTTTACAAATGAAAACTGAAGCCCGAGGAGTTGGGAGATGAAGCTGCTTTTCCAAGGTCATTTTCTCTGTAGCTTACAGGACTAGCACGCGTACCCAGTTCTCTTGGATCTCAGAGCTTTTCTGGGTCAGCATGTGGCATAGCCCTCCCTAATAAATACAGAAATATAGCTAGGTGGTTTATATGTAACTAATAGTCTGGCAAGGGGTGTCGTACCTATACTTTACAGGTGATGACAGCCCTTTAATAGTCGCCAGGTAGCTTTGGAACGCCAGCTTGTTTGAGGCCAAGCCTATTGCGTCATTTCCCTGCTATTCCCATCCCGCCTCGTTCGGATGTTATTTCCTCCTGTCAGGGTCAGGTACTCACAGCTTGTGAAGTGATGGACACTTGGTGCTTATGAAATCCTTGTCCATGGGTTGTGCATTTTGGCACTGGACAGCTGACAAGAATAGCTGCTGAAGAGGCAAATGAAGGATTTGGCTGGCTGGTTGTTTAGACATTGGTGTCTCTGAGTCTGTTTAGTTTGAATTAGTCCCCTGAGTTTTAAAATCAACTCTTCCCGGACTAGAACTACGTGTTTCTGAGCCGTCGCCCACTGGGGGAACTACTTTGAGGAGCCACCTGGTTGGTCGGCTGCTCCACCCCCTTTATGACATCTGTCTCTGCTTTTAAGGCTGCACATAGTCACTTCAGTCACCGACTCTTGCTTGAGGAGGGGCTAGAGAACAGGAGCATCATTTTTCTTCTGACACACTAGCCTAGTCCTCAGTGTGCACGGGGAAGACACGGCGTCAATGATGCCACAAGGGAGTGGGCATTAGCTGGTGAGTACAGAAGCCCTGGCTGCTCTGAGGGCTGGCGCCCTAAACCACAGCTTCTTCAGCCGGGCATTGCCACCGTATGGGACTGCGTAGCAGCGTGAGAACTGCGGCAACAGTAAAAGGCATCGATCACTAAATGACCAAAAGTTAACCCAAAGTCACATGTATAGTGAGTGTCTTTAAAGTGCTGGGACAGCATCACCCGTGCTGCCACTGCCGGCTTTACTGCCACCAAGGCTCTGAGCACGTGACATATGCAGAGTGCCTTGCACGCGTGCTGACACACCGTGCAATGTCAACACAAGTCACCTCCGCTCAGGTTAGAGGACACCGTGAGTTATGAAGTGTTTTCACTGTAAATACAGAGTTATTGCTCTTATAGAAACAGTGGTTCCATTCTGGCTAAGGGACACCATTCTTCATCTTGTGTCAAGTCAGTATATACCGTGCTAGAATGTTTTCATTATTTATTTTGAGCAAATGTCTCAGTATAAAGTCTGCTTGTCCTGGAACTATCAGACTAGTCTGGGACTCATAGAGATCTCACTGCCTCTTTGATTTCTGAGTGCTGGGATTGAATGTGTTACAACCACACCTGTCCAGAATCCATCTATCCTTCCTTCCTTCCTTCCTTCCTTCCTTCCTTCCTTCCTTCTTTCCTTCCTTCCTTCCATGCTATTTGGGAGCTAGTGAGAAGGCTTAGTAGGTAAAGGTGCTTCTGGCAAAGACTGATAACCTAAATTTGATCCCGAGGGCTCCCGTAGTAGAAGGAGAGAGGCCGGGTGTGGTAATCTCACCACGGTGTGTGTGGTAGGGGAAGGCAGGCAGAGCTCTGTCCGTTGAAGGCCAGCCTGGTCTACAGAGTTCCAGGGCACTCAGGGCTATACAGAGAAACCTTGTCTCAAACAAAATGACTCCAAAACCTAATTGGGTCGCTTGTGTTTTATAGAGCACTGCATAGTGAGGTGGAGGCACACACCTGTAATCCCAGCACTCAGGAGGTAGAGGCAGGCGGATTTCTGAGTTTGAGGTCAGCCTGGTCTACAGATCTCGTTCCAGGACAGCCAGGGCTACACAGAGAAAGCCTGTCTTGAAATCCCCCCCCATCAAAACAAAACAAAACAAAAAAGCAAAAATGCTTAGGGAACATTGGCTTGGGATTAGGACAAATTTTCCAATCTTGGAAATTCCCGTAAATGTATTTCTGCCATTTTGTACTACACATGTATGTAAAGTAGCATTTCTAGCCATTATGGTTATCAAACCAAAATATTGATCATCCAGTTAATTGTTGACACTGCTCTGTGTCCTACAACATCAAAGATTCAGCTGAGATTTAGTTCTCTATGAGCAGGTAGACAAGTACAGCCATTTCTTTTTCTTTTTTTTTTTTTTTTTTTTTTTTGGTTTTTCGAGACAGGGTTTCTCTGTGTAGTCCTGGCTGTTCTGGAGCTCACTCTGAAGACCAGGCTGGCCTCGAACTCAGAAATCCGCCTGCCTCTGCCTCCCAAGTGCTGGGATTAAAGGCGTGCGCCACCAACGCCCGGCTCCAGCCATTTCTTTAGTATGCAAATGTGCTTTTCATTTTATGTGTTTGATGTGTATATGTGTGTGTGTATGTTTGGTTGGTGAACACCCACCCCACTGAAGCTTGTCCCTGAAGTGTGTGACCCTCTAGCACAGTGGTTCTCAACCTTCCTAATGATGTGATCCTTTAATACAGTTCCTCATATTGTGATGACCCCAACTCTAAAACTGTTTCGTTGCTACTTCATAAGTGTAATTTTGCTACTGTTATGAATTGTACTTTAAATATCTGATATGAGACCCCAAAGGGGTCATAACCCACAGGCTGAGACCCGCCGCCTTCTCCGCCCTCCCCTAGCCCACAGCTGCCGGGGTGCTCGTCATTTCACTGAGGGTTCTGTTCACTTGTCCCTGCCACTTAGCAGTCCCCACAGTTTGAGGTCAGGGACCTTGCCTTTGAGAACAACAAAAGAATCTGTTTTGTGGAGGCCTGGAGCAGGAAGCAGGGGTGTCTGAGGAAAGATGAGCGTCCAGGTGAAGTCCCTCCCTCCTCCTGCAAAGCCGTGCTCTGACTGCAGCGCCTGGTCTGCCATTCCTGGAAAGAGGAAGAAGTGCAGAACGCCGTGAGTCAGCCCACATGGTGCTGGGGCTTCAGAGTGAGAACCTTGCCTCTGCTCTTGTGTTAGCTGTCTCAGGAACAAGGAAGCTTCTGGCCTTGATAGTTGCTCCACACTAGGCCGGGGGCTGCTGCAGGTACATGGTCCCTGGACTTAGTCCCCACCCCACACTGCTAGTGGCCACGGGAATGCTTGGCCTAAGTACTGCAGGTGCTTGTGGAGGTGTTGCACAGTGCTTGCTCTGCCTGCCTCAGACCCTGGGATTGCTACTTTATTTCTGGGTCTCACAGCCACCTGCAAGCATCTAAGAGAGCAGCATACTTATTCCCTCCTCTCGTTCCTAATAAGCTAGGAGTGCAGTGAGTTGACTACCCAGATGAAGGCACTATGGCCAATGGGTGACCCCTGATCCCTAATGATATGCGGGAAGTAGGTCCCTGTTATTGGAGTGTCAGGCTGTACCCCCGGGACTATGTCTGGATAGATTTTTGCACTTAGGGCTACCTGGGGTCTGGGGGTCATCTCCATCTGGTACTAAGTACCAATATGTATGGCTGGCTTCTGGGATCTGTCTCCCCACCCCTGCATAGTGTGTGTGTGTGTGTGTGTGTGTGTGTGTGTGAGTATCCAGGTCTATGGGGAGGCCAGAAGTTGAAGATGGATGTCTTTATCAATCTTTACTCTGTTGTATTGAGAGGAAGTCTCTTTCTGTCTCTTTTGGGGGGTGGCATTGAGACTTTTTTTGTGTAGCCCTGGCCATCCTGGAACTCACTCTGTAGACCAGGCTGGCCTTGAATTTACAGAGATAGACCTGCCTCTGCCTCCCCATAGGTATATGGGGATTAAAGGTATATGCCACCACCCTATTGAAAGGAAGTCTCTTACTGAACTGGAATCTTACCTGTTTCTGCCAGGCTGACCAGCTCTCAGTAACGCTGAGTTACAGCACATAGTGCCATGCCTGGCTTTTTCTGTGGGCGCCTGGGAGCCAACTCTGGTCCTCATGCTTGCATAGCGCACAGTCAATCACTGCGCACTTCACCAGCCTCCAGGATCCATTCAGTTCTTATAAGGAAGCTCTCCTGCTTACCTTCGTGGGACTTGGTTCTTCTCAGGACAGAAGCTTATCACACCACAGGTTGAGGGCTAACAAGACGGCTCCGTGGCAAAGGCGTCCTGGGCTTCCGGCGACTCAGCTCCTTCCCAAACGTGGGAGGAGAGGACCGACGGACGGCGCAGTGTCTCACGGGCTCAGTGTCTCACGGCACAGCGCAGCAGTGCACATGCCTGCACATACTACCAAACAAATGTAATTTAAAATGTTTTTAAAGCAATGAATCGGGCCTTGCAGAGGGTGTTTCTCTGGCAAGTTCCCAGTCCTGCACCCCAGGACAGCACTCTGCATAAAAGCTCCACGTGCTTTTAACTTCGATTCCCACAGACCACAGACTTAGGAGCGTTATTTTCAGGTGCCTCAGGGCAGTCAGTGTGCAAAGGACAGCAGGCGAGGAGGCAGGCCTGTGACTCGGATGTGGTGTGAGCAAGCCCCAGGTCCAGCAGCGCAGCGTGGGCCTGGCTTCTGCCTGTTGGAATCAGCGTGACCTTGAGGTGCTCCGGTCTCCATGCCTGGTGAGGTCCGTGTGCTCACTCTCCCCTCTGTTGCTCACAGTGTGCTCAGCAGGCACCTGCGGGGACTGCAGAGTTCTGCTACCCACTCGCTTCCGGGTTCTTCCCACTGTTAGGGACAGTTTGACCTGCTCGGAGCATCCAAGTTCTGGCGGTGACAGATAAGAGGGAAGGCAGGGCGGGAGTCCTGGGAGGGGAGCCTGGGCGCCTAGTGCCTTACAGTCTGCTACAGACCTGCGAGGATGCATTTCCTGTGAGGGCACCCCCCAGCCACTGTGCATCCTGTCCGGCAATACACACAGACATTACGGATTCTGGAGGGCTAACAGTTTAAAGATTAGGAGGTTTGGGGGCTGGAGAGATGACACAGTGGTTAAGAGTACATATTGCTCTTGCAAGGTCCTGGATTTGGTTTCTACCACCCACTCAGTGGCTTACAACTATTCTTTCTTTATTTTTTTATTTTTATTTTTTTAATTTTTTTGTTTTTTGTTTTTTGTTTTTTGTTTTTTTTTTTTTTTTGGTTTTTTGGATTTGTTTTTTTCCGAGACAGGGTTTCTCTGTATAGCTCTAGCTGTCCTGGAACTCACTCTGAAGACCAGGCTGGCCTCGAACTCAGAAATCCACCTGAGTGCTGGGATTACAGGTGTGCGCCACCACCGCCTGGCCTTACAACTATTCTTAACTCCAGTTCCAGGGCACCTAATGTCTCTTCCAGCCTCTAAGGCAGTGCTTCTCAACCTGGGGGGGTGGGGGGGTGGGGTCATGATCCCTTTGGCAAATCTCTACCTCCAAAAATATTTATAAATCATAACAGTAGCAAAATTATAGTTAGAAAGTAGCAACAAAGGCAGGGCGATGGTGGTGCACTCCTGTAATCCCAGTACTTGGGAGGCAGAGGCAGGCGGATTTCTGAGTTCGAGGCCAGCCTGGTCTACAGAGTGAGTTCCAGGACAGCCAGGGCTGCACAGAGAAACCCTGTCTCGAAAAACAAACAAACAAACAAACAAACAAACAACAAACAAACAAAAAAAAACAAAAAAGAAAGAAAGAAAGTAGCTATAAGAATAATTTCATGTTTGGGAGTCACCGCAACATGAGGAACTGTACTAAAGGGTCAGTGTTAGGAAAGTTAAGAACTCACTGTTCTAAAGGCAAGGATGTGGTACAATTACATATAGGCAAAAGCACCAATACACTACAATGAAAAATAGAGTCTTAAAAATGGGGGATTTTGCATATATGTCTAGATTTCTGGCACTTGGAAAATTCGAACCCTCAGCACAATGGACATTCTCATAAGAAAGACAATGTGTATAGTCTTGTCTTAACTGGATGATCAGAGCCCTAGCTGAGGTCCTGAGTGCTCATGAGGGAGCACCACTGTCCCCGTCCAGCTGTGCGTGGACCCACACCCGTGCACTGTCCCTATCCAGCTGTGCGTGAACCCACACCTGTGCACTGTCCCCGTCCAGCTGTGTGTGGACCCACACCCATGCACTGTCCCCATTCAGGTGTGCGTGGACCCACACCCGTGCACTGTCCCCATCCAGCTGTGTGTGGACCCACACCTGTGCACTGTCCCCATCCAGGTGTGCATGGACCCACACCTGCCTCAGCACTCACTGTTGCTTAGTTTACCTTTGTTAATCTTTATTCATTTTATCCATACATTTACATGTCCTCTATGTTTCAGCCTTAGAAATTTTGAACATTCAACATACCATTTCAGTCTGAAATAGTATACTACATTCTTACTATATGATATATATTCTTACTATAAAGAAATAGCTGAGGCAGGCTAGCTTTTTTTCTTTTTAGAGTGAAGAGATCTATTTATTGCGTAGTGTTGAAAACTGAAAATACAGGTGGTCCCACCAGTTCAGCGTCATGAAGGCAACATGTATAAGTGATCATACACATACTGGGATTAGCAGATCACACCTCTGAGCAGGAAAGCGGGGAGACTGGAGCACTGCCTTCATTTCCTTTCCTGTTGCTGTGATAACATCTCCCGACAGAAGCAATTTAAGAGAGGAAGTATTTGCTTTGGCTTGAGGTTTGGGGTACAGTTTATCTCTGTAGAGCGAGCACGATCACAGGAGCGTGGCACCGCAAGTCTGCAGTGGGCGGGGCTCCTCGGCGGCCTTCACCTGGTGAAGATGCTTGCCCAGAGGCTTGTTTCCCACGAGGTGCTGTATCTCACCCTCACATTGGCAGTTGAGATTAAGCATCACAGGTAACTAAGCAGCACCACGTGCAGGAGTTGAGGCATCAGAAACAGCCTTTCTCGGGCTGGAGCTTCCTTAGCTAAGTGGGCCCTAGATCTCAAGGCCACGCTGTCTGTTCTGCTTCCGGTGGGTGCTGGCAGGGTTTGGTGTTCCTTGCTTGTATTTACAAAGCTCTTCTTTTTCCAAATTATATTCTATTTATTTATTACATGCACGTGCACACACACACACACACACACACACACGCACACGCACACACACACACACACACACACACACACTTGGCATCAAGTGGAAGCCAGAGGACAACTTGAGTTATTTCTCTCCTACAGTGGGGGTCCTGGGAATCAAACTTGGGTCATTAGGTTTGGTGGCAAGTACCTTTAACTGATGAGCCATCTTGCTGACCTATGCAAACTCTATTAATAATAATAATAATAATAATAATAATAAATATAATTATATAATAAAATATAATAAATAATATAATAAAATAATATATAATTAACAATAATAAAAGTATTATTATTATTATTATTATTATTATTATTATTATTATTATCAGTAGTAGTAGTATAGCGTCTCACTATGTAGTCCTGGCTGGCCTGGAACTCACAGAGAACCACCTACCTCTGCTTCCCAAGTGCTGGGGTTAATGGCATACACCACCACGCCCGCTAAAGTTCTGGTCTTGACAATGATGGTACATGCCTGTGATCCCAGCTCTAGGGAGGAAGAAGAGGGACTGAGAGGAGAAGGCTAGCCTGTGCTACAAAGCAAGACTGTTTCAAAAAAGAGATTAAATTATTGGAAAACCAGCGTGACCTGCACTTAGGCTGTCACCCGGTTTGTGTGTCCTCACGTGTCTGTGTCTTCACATGGTATTCTCTGAGTGAGCCTGTCTGTACCTCATCATCTTTTTTGTTTGTTTGTTTTTGGTTTTTTTTTTTGTTGTTGTTGTTATTGTTTTCGAGACAGGGTTTCTCTGTGTAGTCTTGGCTGTCCTGGAACTCACTCTGTAGACCAGGCTGGCCTCGAACTCAGAAATCCGCCTGCCTCTGCCTCCCAAGTGCTGGGATTACAGGCGTGTGCCACCACGCCCGGCTGTACCTCGTCATCTTAAAGAATGCCCTGTGTTACTTGCTTACATCAAGTTAGAAACACAACTCGCCTCCGATTGGCTGGTGCTTCCGGGGGAGAGGGGCAGCACCTCCTTGTCCAGCTTTCGCGACAAGTCCGGTGGGCTCAGTGCTTCGTATGTGTTACTCATGTACCCCCCACGACAGTCCTCCTGGCATAGATTCTCTTGTTAAAACTCTTGGCAGATAAGGAAACTAAAGCACAGAGGTGCTATGAGGTTTGACCAAGGTTTCTTGGTATGAACAGAGCAGGTGGCTGAGTCTAGGGGAAGCTCAGTGAGCTGCGTCCTTCCCATCACGATTGTCCGTCGTGACAGTGAAAGCAGGAAACCACCCTCCCATCTGGTGCTCATGGTGGGGTCTGAACCTCATTTCCACGCACCTAAGAGGTAGAGCAAGCCTCTTCTGGGTGCCTTGGCCTCCCAGGGTCATGCTGAAAGTGTGGCGCACAAGCCGTAGCTGACATCCTCTTAGAACCCATTTCTACGTGTCTGTGATAGTCTCTAGTAGATGGAAGGACCTTTCAGAAGCTCTCACAACATGCTCTAAATAGCCTTTAGTTTTTTTGGTACAGCTCTGAGTAAATATAGCAAGTACCAGATGGGACTGCAGAATTCTTAAGGAAAGAGTGGGTTCACATTGAGTTTTCTTAAATTAGGTGAGCTCCCACGTCCAGCTCTCCCGATGGGACTCTCTGTGCTATTAAAGGGCGAGTGGAGCTTTAGGCGCTCAGAGCACCTCTTCGGGCCAGCTCACGAGGCTGCTGTTTACCCGATGTTTCGAATAGAAGGAAGTCTCTCTTGCCAGGGAGTTACAAAGTCCACTGCGGTTTCTCAATAGTTGTTTATGTATTATTATTTTTCTGTTAACACACAGAGTCAGGCTTTAAAATTTTTTAAAAAACATTTACTAGTTTGTATGTGTGTGGGTGCCCGTGTGCCACGGTGCCCGTGTGGACACCAGAGGACATCTTCTGAAAGTGCTCTCCCCTTCCACCACGCGTGTCCCAGGGACGGAGCTCAGGTCTCCAGATCTAGTGGCAGGTGTCTTTACCCTCTGAGTCACCTCAGTGATCCGTTATAACTTTTTATTTTTGATTTTTTGAGACAAGGCTTCTCTGTATAGCCCTGGCTGTCCTGGAACTCTGTAGACCAGGCTGGCCTCGAACTCAGAAATCTGCTTGCCTCTGCCTCCCAAGTGCTGGGATTAAAAGCGTGCGCCACTACGTACATCTACCTATTTTTTTTTTTTTGTGGTTTTTTTCGAGACAGGGTTTCTCTGTGTAGTCCTGGCTGTCCTGGGACTCACTCTGTAGACCAGGCTGGCCTCGAACTCAGAAATCCGCCTGCCTCTGCCTCCCAAGTGCTGGGATTAAAGGCGTGCGCCACCACCGCCCGGCACATCTACCTATTTTTAACACATGCTTTTGCTTCCTTAAAATCCCAGTTGAAAGCCGGGCGGATTTCTGAGTTCGAGGCCAGCCTGGTCTACAGAGTGAGTTCCAGGACAGCCAGGGCTATACAGAGAAACCCTGTCTCAAAAAAAAAAAACCAATAAAAAAAACTAAAACAAAAACAAACAAACAAACAAAAAAAAAAACTAAAACCAAAACCAAAACCAAAAAATAAAAATAAAAATACCCAGTTGATCGTAAAGCCATGACAGGCCGAGTCTCCTTAGCAGGTTATCTCCGAAGCTCGCCTATCACACCAAGAAATAAGAGCTTATGAAAGGCCATGGAGAAATCTGTCTCAAAAAACTAAGCTCTCTAAAACAGCAAGCTTGTGCAGTATACAGGATGATGGCCAGGGCATGGACTGCCCTTTGCTGTCTCAGTGTTGGTTTTCAGGATGGAACACGGTTCTGGAAGGGAGGTGGTGCTTGCCGCAGAGCGGCACTAACAAGGCACACTCGATGCTGAGTGCTGCTGGGTGCTGTGCATCTCTGTCTCTATTCATCCCCATCAAAGACCCTGCCACAGTCTCACAACAACAGTAGCCAGAGTGACTATAGCCACATCTGCACAGAGGGTGGCAGGTGAAGCCCATCCCCCCACAGTTCACACACCTACAGTGCAAAGATTATTTGTACAAAATTTGCTTTCTGTCTTGTATTTTTTTTTCTCAGATTAAATAACTGATCTTTGGCAAACAGCAAAAAAGCTCTGACTTAGCTCTGTGACTGAGAGGAGCCACGTTAGTGCCCTGTGCTTGTGAGGAGCCACGTTAGTGCCCTGTGCTTGTGAGGAGCCACGTTAGTGCCCTGTGCTTGTGAGGAGCCACGTTAGTGCCCTGTGCTTGTGAGGAGCCACGTTAGTGCCCTGTGCTTGTGAGGAGCCACGTTAGTGCCCTGTGCTTGTGAGGAGCCACGTTAGTGCCCTGTGCTTGTGAGGAGCCACATTAGTGCCCTGTGCTTGTGAGGAGCCACGTTAGTGCTCTGAGCTACTGTTAGCCAGCACATGCCGATGATAATACCCCAAATACTTATTATTATTATTATTATTATTATTATTATTATTATTGGTTTTCTAAGACAGGATTGCTCTGTGTAGCCCTGACTGTCCTGGAATTGCTTTGTAGACCAGGTAATCCTTGAACTCACAGATATCAGCCTGCCTCTGCCTCCTGAGTATGGGGACTAAAGGTATTCACCACAATGCCCACCTCAAAAATTAAAAAAAATATGTATATATATGTATTGTATGTAAGTATGTATGTATGTATGTTTGTAAGTAAGTAAGTATGTGTCTTAGTCAGGGTTTCTATTCCTGCACAAACATCATGACCAAGAAGCAAGTTGGGGAGGAAAGGGTTTATTCAGTTTATATTTCCACACAGCTGTTCATCACCAAAGGAAGTCAGGACTGGAACTCAAGCAGGTCAGGAAGCAGGAGCTGATGCAGAGGCCATGGAGGGATATTTCTTACAGGCTTGCTTCCCCTGGCTTGCTCAGCCTGCTTTCTTATAGAACCCAAGACCACCAGCCCAGGGATGGCACCACCCACAAGGCCCCCCCCATCACTAATTGAGAAAATGCCCCACAGCTGGATCTCATGGAGGCACTTTCCCAACTGAAGCTCCTTTCTCTGTGAGAACTCCAGCCTGTGTATGTATGTATGTATGTATGTATTGTATGTATGTATGCTCTATTTGCATAAATGTCTGCTCGGCAGAAGAGCACATCAGATCCCTTTATAGATGGTTGTGAGTTACCATGTGGTTTCTGCAATTGAGCTCAGGACCTTTGGAAGAGCACTTAGTGCTCTTAACTGCTGAGCCATCATTTCAGCCTCTCAAAATTGTTTTAAAGCCATGAAATTTGGTCCAGAGAGATGGCTCAGTGATTAAAATGACTTGTTACTCTTGTAGAGGCTGAGGGTTCAATTCCCAGCACCTGCTTGGTGGCTCACAACCATCTGCGATCCCACCTGGTTCAAGGGGATTTAAAGGGATGCACATGGCGCCCATACATGCACATGGGCAAGCCATTCATACCCATAAAGTAAATCTAAAATAAAGCCAGTAAATTTACTCAACAACACAAGTAAAATACAAGTCAATTAAGATCAGTTGTAGCGGTATAAACGAGACATGTCTTCCAAATGCTTAAGAATTTCAACACTCAGTGTCACCTCTGAATTGGTGGCGGTGTTTGGGGGAGGTCGTGGAAGCTTTAGGTGGTGGAGTCTTGCTCACTAGGGGTGAGCTTTTAGTGTTTATAGCTTGGCCCCACTATCCGGTTGTCACTCTGCTTCCAATGTGTGCATGAGATGTGATCGCTCAGCCTCCCGTCCCCACTGCCACACCCTCCCCGTCATTATTACGGACACCATGCATCAGTCTCCAGCAAGATTTAAGTGGGGCTGAAAGAGGCTGAGCCCCGAGAGCAGGTCTTACTGCGTCCTGTGGTTACCTCACAAGCACTCTCTTGCTTTCTACAGTGACCAAGTAAAGCCAGCCTTCTTTTCTCATCCTGATTTTGGCCACTAGAAGAAGGGCTTGGCTGGCGGCCTCCTAACCTGTCTATTGCATAATACGTCAGGAACTGCATGTGGGCAAATGGTTTCATAATGAGAACAGCCCACAGAAGCAATGCTCTTTATTACTGCCAAGTGCACAGGCGAGAAACATCCTGTGCTTGGCCGTCAGGATCAGATGTGCATGACTGACTGTGAGAAGGCACCCTTCTGTAGGCATTCATTTTTCTCAGCCTACTTTAAAGGGGTTCAACCTCTCCTCTAGGCACCACCCAACCAGTGGTAGTAAAAGAGAAAAGTTATTAGGACACAGGGGAAGTAGACCTATTTAGAAATAGTTCTTTGAGGGCAAGTCCAGTCTTTGTTATCAGGATGTCAGCAGTTCAGCACGGTAGCAACACCAAATACAGCAGCTGCACTCCAGTCCTCTCAGCAGACACCACACATGAACCAGCAAGGGCAGTTCAATCCGGAAGTAACCACAAGGTTCACCGGTGGCAGGATTTTCCCTCTCCAATTAGTTTAAAGATTAGTGCAGCAGGAGAGCTGTGATTGGACAGAGAAAAGGGAGGTGGAGCTAAGAGTTGGGGAGACAGAACAGGAGAGAGGGAGAGGAAGCAGGATGGATGGTGGTCAGGATGATTCAGAACCAGCTTGGCTCTGAATAGCCTCAGGTAGATGTGTTATTATATAGGGATAAAATAATTGGGGCAACTTGTCTAATCTAGGTGGGCAGCTTGTATCATTATCAACAGGCACAGGAATTATTGTGTGGGCATCTTGTGAATTGAGAATTTGTTGATACATAAATCTGACTGGTTAGTTATAAGCTTCAAGAGTTTTGTTGCCGGGCGGTGGTGGTGCACGCCTGTAATCCCAGCACTCTGCGAGGCAGAGGCAGGCGGATTTTTGAGTTCGAGGCCAGCCTGGTCTACAGAGTGAGTTCCACGACAGCCAGGGCTACACAGAGAAACCCTGTCTCGAAAAAACTAAATCCAAAACAAACAAAAACAAAAACAAAAACAAAAACAAAAACAAGAGTTTTGTTAAACTGTGTTACCAGAACGTGGGATGACCGACCACGGGGCTTTGTGGATGAGACAGTGAAGCAGGGCTGAGACAGCGGCTCAGAGACCAGCGAAGCAGGGCTGGGAAGGTGGCAACCGATCGCTGATGAGTTGGTCTAGAGGGAGCGGTGGCAGGACCAGGAGTTTTGCTTCTGCTGGGTTGCTGGGTGTTCTGGTGGCTGACTGCAGGGTGGACGGTTGTTGTGTGGAGCTGGCGTGGCAGTGATCTGCCAAGAGAACTCAGGAGTTCCAGCCCAGAGAGACCACTGAGTTGAGGTCACCTGGCTGGAGCCATCCGGCATGGTGTGGGGACTGCCGGCCCTTTTTAATATTTCTCAAAACGCTCACCAACCTGCCCACGGCCGCAGAAGTGGCAAGAAGTGGCAGGAACCGCATGCGAAGTTCTTTGGTGAGTTTCTTTCCAAGCCATCACTGTAAGCAGAGCCCAGCCACACGGTGCGAGGTGAACCAATACACGAGTGTCGTTAGTGAAGAACCACAGGCAAAGCAAGCCAACGCTCCAGCTCCCGCTGTCGTCTGTGGGGAAGCAAGCCAACGCTCCAGCTCCCGCTGTCGTCTGTGGGGTCATATTTATAGTCCTCCTGAACACCATGCATCCTTTCATATGTTTGCTACAGCAAAACATCTATGTCTGCTTTATCAAGACATCCTTTCACCTCTGTGCCCCAGCAAAACATCATTTGACATAACCGACTTTCCAAAGAAACCAGAAGTTTCCACTTCACCCATCAGTCAGTGGTTACTCAGAAAACATCTCTGGATCAGCTTCCCGGCAAGATGGCTTTTTAGGGGCGAGGATTCCAGCCATCACTGTCAGCTAGTTCATTGCAAGATGGAGCTCCCCATCAGAGCCTTGCTACTGCTAACTGGGTCCCAGTTGGTGGGCAGCGACAACTTCGCAGAGGGCAGGCGCTGTGAACTCAAGTCCCTCCAGGCTTGGGCAGGGGGAGCTGGGGCAGGGGCAGGGCAAGGCTGCATATACCAGTAACCTCAGTGCTTAGCGGCTGGTGCAGGAGGATTGTAGGTCCAGGGTTAGCTGAGCTATGTCGTGACTCTAAAAACATCTAAGACATCACATTCAGTTACTGAAGATAAACCCTCAGATTAAAAGTCCACAGACCAAACAAGGTGGGCAGTGTCTAGCTGGTGGGTACCAGTTTGCAGTTTCTGCTGTGAAATGGGGAAAGGGGAACAGAAGCCTTCAGTCCCAACTCCTGCTTCTCAGAAGAGAAGCTCCACTAAGAGACAGCCTGTCCCGCCAGGACTGGCGGGGAATCTTAATTTAAACAATTAAAGGACTCTCTTCTACCTCCCCACTACATTAAAAAAGCCTTCCGGGCCGGGCGTGGTGGCGCACGCCTGTAGTCCCAGCACTTGGGAGGCAGAAGCAGGTGGATTTCTGAGTTCGAGGCCAGCCTGGTCTACAGAGTGAGTTCCAGGACAGCCAGGACTACACAGAGAAACCCTGTCTCAAAAAAAAAAAAAAAAAAAAAGCCTTCCGAGTTTGATTTTAAATCTTTAAAAAACAAGATAAATTTATTTTATTTCATCTTACTGCCTATCATGAGCCTGAGACTTTTCTAGTTTGTTTGTTTGTTTGTTTGTTTTCCGAGACAGGGTTTCTCTGTGTAGCCCTGGCTGTCCTGGAACTCTGGAAATCCGCCCGCCTCTGCCTCCCAAGTGCTGGGATTACAGGCGTGCGCCACCACGCCTGGCTGATACTTTTCTATTTTAATAATAGCTGCCACTTCACAAGTAAACCTCGAATTCTCTGTGGCAGACGCTTTGATCTGCATACTTGCTATATGTGCTTGCTAGCTTCTTAGAATTGCCTTTCTTTGTTTCTTTGTTTCTTTTCTTTTCTTTCTTTTTTTGTTTCTCAAGACAAGGTTTCTCTGTGTTGCCCAGGCTATTGAAACTCACTCTGTAGACCAGGTTGGCTTCAAATTCAGAGCTCTGCCTGCCTCTGCCTCTAAAATTCTGGGATTAAATGCATGTTCAGCCTTGCATTTATTTTCATTTGTTCTTTGGGTTAAAATGCCAAAGGGATTTGTTTGTCAGCATTATATTGAAATCATGACCCTGTAACCTTTTGTGAAATTTAACATGTCTTAAAGAAGCCAAAGGTTTCTTTGGCTCTCAGTTTAACATCTATTATGAGATTTGTAATTCTGACATATTTGCAACTACGTATGAATGAACCTACCCATACTCTGTAACTTACTTTAGGACTCAGTTTTGGTTTTGTATGTTCTGTGCATGAAAGCTTTGTTTTTTTTTGATTTTTCGAGACAGGGTTTCTCTGTGTAGTCCTGGCTGTCCTGGAACTCGCTCTGTAGACCAGGCTGGTCTCGAACTCAGAAATCCACCTGCCTCTGCCTCCCAAGTGCTGGGATTACAGGCGTGCGCCACCACGCCCAGCAGGAAAGCATTTTTTATTGCTGTTTTTTGTTGTTGTTGTTGTTGTTGTTGTTGGTTGGTTAGTTTTTTGGATTTGGTTTTTTGAGACAGGGTTTCTCTGTTTAGCCCTGGCTGTCCTGGAATTCACTCTGTAGACCAGGCTGGCCTCGAACTCAGAAATCCACCTGCCTCTGTCTCCCAGAGTGCTGGGATTATAGGCGTGCGCCACCCCCACCCCCACCCCCACCCCAGCTTGTTTTTTTGTTTTTGTTTTTTTGTTTTTTTTAAACACAGGGTTTCTCTGTGTAGCCCTGGCTGTCCTGGAGCTAACTCTGTAGACCAGGTTTGCCTCAAACTCAGGAATCCTCCTCCCTCTGCCTCCTAAATGCTGGGATTAAAGGTGTGTACCACCCCCAACTGGCTCAGAAGAGCATTTTTAAAAAGATTTATTTATTTATATTATGTATGTGAGTACACTGTCATTCTCTTCAGACACACCCGAAGAGGGCATCAGGCATCAGATCCCATTACAGATGGTTGTGAGTCACCATGTGGTTGCTGAGAACTCAGGACCTCTGGACGAGCAGTCATTGCTCTTAACCACTGAGCCATCTCTCCAGTCCCCAGAAGATCATTTTTATTTTTTGGTGACAGGGTTTCTCTGTATAGCCCTGGCTGTCCTGGAACTCACTCTGTAGTCCAGGCTGGCCTCGAACTTAGAAATCTGCCTGTCTCTGTCTCCCAAGTGCTAGTATTAAAGGCGTATGTTACCACTGCCCGGTAGAAGAGCATTTTTAAACAAATGAAATAGACTAGACCCAGTCGGTGTGCTCTGCATATGGTTACAGCATTGTCCTATAAAACCTTTGATTTAGACTGCCCACGAGACTTTCCTTGATGATAAGGAAAACTTCCTTTACTGTGGGTTGGGGGATCACAAAACATTAATGACAGCATGGCAATCCAAGGGTCGGTGAGGGAACTCTGAAGGAGTTCTCTGAGACCTAGGAAGACAGAAGAAGGCGGGAGGAAGCCAAGGAAGGCCCAACAGTACAGGGTGAGGGGTGTGGGACAGCAGATTCATGAAGGGTGTAGGAAGGATGGGCTGTGGGCAAGGGTGGGAGACGGGCGCTGGATCTTGGATTTCATTCTGTGGTTTGATAGTTTATCTAAACTGTTAACTTGATTGGATTGAGGGCTGAAGAGGAGATTGCTGAAGCTCCTTCTGGGTGTGTCTAGGTGTTTCCAGGGCTTAACCCATGAGTGGATTAGAGTATAAGAGAACCTTTGGAAGGTGGTAGAACGGGCAGGTGGGGTCCAGTTAGAGGGAGAGGGTCTTTGGGGTGGCCCTCACTCCTCCGTCTTTCCTCTCTGCTTTCTGACTGCGTGAGGTAAGCAAGCTCTGTCATTTGCCTCTGCTTCCATCATGATCTCTGCGTCACCACTTGAGGCCAAAGCCGAAATTCCAGATGCTGGGTGTCGTGGGGATGGAAGTCTCACTGTGTGTGTGTGTGTGTGTGTGTGTGTGTGTGTGTGTGTAGCCGCAGGTCGGTTTGGAGGGGTAGCCTTTCACTGACCCCAGCATATTGCTAATATCCAGTATAGAGGTGAGGCAGCAGGAACCTGCCTGGACAGGCTGGTTTGAGCATCAGCTGAGTGACTTTCTGAAACCCTCGACACAGTGACTGACGAGGAAGAAGACACTGCAACTTGGCTATTATGGTCTGGCTTCAGAGTGGCAGCCATCTATAGCCTAGCTTTGGGAGGGCAGAGATGGGGTCCATTCAGAAGGATGGCTAGCCTGGGGTAGTAAGTGGAACATATTGGATAGCTATTTTTTTTTTTTTACAGTGTTCCCTGCAAGGGACAATACCCTCCATTGTACAGGACAACTCCCGAAGTTGGGTAGACACCGTCTGCAGGAGGGCAGCCGGGCCTGCGTGAGAAAATCACCACAGCTGGGCTTGCTGACTGGGTTCCCTCAGCAGAGCGTCCCAGCCCGCTGGGTGCAATTCTGCCCTCATTGCACATGCTGGGGTTAGGGAAAGGGCTGAAGTGGAGGGAGGGAGGGATTAGAGCAGGATTAGTGCTGTCGGGTCCATGGGGGAGACACTATTCTACCCCTTCCAGTGCGGCCCCTTTAAAGCTTCCCTTCTGCCTGCAACCCCTCCGCCATGACCTTTATGTAATCTTAATAATAATAATAATAATAATAATAATAATAATAATAATCCTTATGTCATAGTCACGCTTCCCAAGGGTGAACTTATTGGAATTGAACTTTGGTTTGTCATTGGGGCCTTGTGAAGAGAGGGGTAGATGCTTTGTGTCCCTCCAATCCCCTACACATGGAGAAAAGTCCCCCCTGCAGCACCCACAGCACCCCTGTGCTTACTGTGCTGACACCTTTCACCCTGTGGAGCTTTGCATGAATCTGTCACTGGTGAGGGAAGAGGGGGCGGAACTGTGAACGCCTGTGGCCAGCAGGAAGACTCACCTCCAGCTCCCTGGGCAGACCTGTGAAACAGAAGAGTCGGGATCATGCTTATACCCTGCCTGGGACAAGACAGGGACTCCAGGAACTTGTTGACTAAAGACAACGAAAACACTTTCCTCTGCCTTGGGTATGTGTGCCAATGGACACGTTGTTGGTCCTTTTTGACTAGATACCATACAAACAGTGCACTCAGGACAGGAGGTCTGTCCTCCATCGACTTGGGCATGAGGTGGTATGTGACAGAAGCCAGGGCCTATGGGAGACTCCCTGCTCACACTGCAATCCCACCAAGGTGGAGTGTGGCAGAGGCCAGGGCCTATGGGTCCCTGCTCACACTGTAATCACACCAAGGTGGAGAGTGGCGGAGGCCAGGCCCTATGGGTCCCTGCTCACACTGTAATCACACCAAGCTGCTTTCTGGCAACTGGGAGAGTTCGCATCTGGGGGTTAGCCGCGATGAGGGATCTGTGGATGAGGAATGGTATGGCAGGAACTCTCTCTCTCTGGGGAGACATAGGCAGTCATCAACACCTTCCTCAAGTGGCATCAATGACAAGCCAATGGACAGTTCCACAAAGTCTTACTTGGGAACCAGTGATTTCCTTACAGAGCATGGGTGACCCCAAGGCTTGTGCATCCGAAAGTCTCACTCAGCAGGACATAGCTGTGTGGATAGAGTTGTCATCTGCCCCCCAGAGTTACCCCCCTACAGCCTGAGCCTCCTAAGAGCATGAGGCCACGTGCAATTAGGGAAGAACTTACGTGTAAATGATGTGTACCTTTAATCCCAGAACTTGGAAGGCAGAGACAGGAAGATCTCTGGGTTCGAGAACAGCCTGGTCTACATAGCGAGCTCAGTCTCACGAATATCTGCCTGCCTCTGCCTCCCAAGATTAAAGGTGCGTGTCACCGTGCCCGGCCTGCATAATGTTATTAAATAAAAAACTTTAAAAGAAGCTGCACAGTGTCCGGAGCCTGGGGGGTTGAAGGGCGTCAGGATGCAGTGCAGAGGCCGGGACTGGGAAGTTCTCTGGAGTATGCTCGCCTACTGTGGATGCAGGACGCGCCCCTCAGCAAGACTTGGGTTTTACATGAGATGCTGAAACCCGAAGAGAGTCACAGGCATGGGGGAGGCGTCACCACATTCTGTCTGGATGCAAACCAAACAGGGGGGTCTTTAAAGTCTCTTGGCCCAGACAACCTGGTGGCATAAGATTACCCCAGGAACTCACCTGGGCACAAAGAAGTCTCGTGGTCATTGTGGAGGCCTGTGTGGCCTGCACTGGATGATAGGACCGGAACTTGGCGCAGCAGGCAGGAGAGAAGGCTGGTTTCTGTCCCTGGAACAAAGCTGAGAGCCAGTGGCTGTACTCTGTGGAAAAGAGTGGTGTGAGCCCGCGTACCTCCTCCAAGGTCTGAGTTTGTGGGCGGTGATGGGACAGCTCTTGTGTGGGGACACGTGCGTTCATCCAGTGTTGAAAGTGGTGTTGCCATCCAAGGCCTCATTTTCACATCACACTTGGCTCCTAATTGTTGATCTCTTCTGGGAAAGGAGGAGGGACTTGATCATTTCACCTTGCTTAGAAAGAGGCTGGTTTGTTTATATGGGTCGCTTCCAGTGATGGCTGAACTGGGCCTTTGAAGGAGCTGGTGATTGTGTTCTGGAGCTGGAGCCTCTCTGGGCTGTGAGTTCTGTGTACCTTGGGACAGCCTCCAGTGGGGACCACTTATCTTTTCATGACAAACATGTCTGATACTTTTACCAACCTCTCAAACCACTCATATCAAAGCCACACATGCCAGAGAAGGTATCGGCGGGAGGGGTGGCTTTTCTGGTGCTAAGTGTGTATGAATAAACATTTATCTGTCTGCCATCTGGATGATCCTAGTGCACTCTCATTTCCTAAGAACGGAACAAGCATTTCCAGTTGTACTTAGTAGCCCGGAACACAGTCTCTGTCCCAGGTCTCGGAGGCTAGGGTGGCTTCCTGTGTCTGCATGTTAGTGTCTTTTCCTCTCCTCTGCCTCCCAGTGCTGGGATTAAAGGCATGCTCCACCCACTCTGCAGAGAGGGTCTCAAGTGCATCCGTTGTGTTAGGAATAGCTCATATTGTGGCAAATGGTCTGAGTTCATGTTCCCCATCAGAGCTGCTCTTCACACTGTGAGAACTACTTTTCTCGACACATTAAAGCCCAGGAAGCCCAGGGCAGGATTTTGAAAGCACCGATTATGAGTGCTCCTTTGTGGATTATGAGATTCCCTAGTGGCAGGCACACTGTCCTGTGCTTTTCCAATATAATTTCCTGATTATAATAAATGTCCCTCGACAGGGTCTCACCATGTAGGCCAACTAGGTTGGACTGGAACTCACTGAGATCCTCCTGTCTCTTCCTCCTCCTCCTCCTCCTCTTCTTCTCCTCCTCCTTTTTTAATCAGATAGTCTTTTTTTTTTTTTTTTTTTTTTTTTTTGGAGACAGGGTTTCTCATGTATCTGTGAGGTGGTATCACTGGGTACATACTGATTTAAACGACTTCATCATCTTGGTGAGTTGCCTCTGTCCCTAATCAAACTCTGCAGTGGACTCTCTGAGCTGGCGTGGCTTCTTCTGCTGCTTGCTGACTCAGAACGACTGGTTGGGGGGGGCCCATCCCCCTATTCCCCCCCCCACACACACACAGAATGTGGATTAGTCTACTGTAATTATTGAAGTATTTCCACTTCTCTTCCACATTGTTAGAGCCATTTGCTTCCCCTTTTCTGTACTTCCTTTTGGTTTTTTGATTTGTTTTTGTTTTTGAGACAGGGTCTCCCTACATAGCCCTTGGCTGTTCTAGAGCTCACTGTATAGACCAGGCTGACCACCAACTCACAGAGATTCACCTGCCTCTGCTTCTTGGGTGCTGGTATTAAAGGCCTGGGTTACCATGATGGGCTTCTTTTTTTCTTTGTTTTGAGGCTAACATAGCCCTGGCTGGCTTTGAATTCAGAGACCCACCTGTCTCTGCCTCCCAAGTGCTGGGATTGCAGCTGTGAACGATCCAGTCCAACCTTTTTCTGTTGTTCTTCCTGGTCTTCTGGTGTTTAACACCTGTGGAATAACCCAGGCAGAGCAAGAGAGACAGCTGCACCCCCCCCACCCCCCTGCCTTCCTTTTGCTCATTGTCTCCCCTTCTCAATAACATCTATTCTCTTTTTTTTGTTGTTGTTGTTTTTTGTTTTTGTTTTTGTTTTTTGTTTTTTCGAGACAGGGTTTCTCTGTTTAGTTCTGGCTGTCCTGGAACTCACTCTGTAGTCCAGGCTGGCCTCGAACCCAGAAATCCGCCTGCCTCTGCCTCCCAAGTGCTGGGATTAGAGGCATGCGCCACCACGCCCAGCCTCAATAACATCTGGATGTTCCTCCTTTTGGCTTTGGCTAGGCTTTTCTCTGTCTGCAGTTTAGTCTGTGTATGACGGTTAGTTCGCCTGTCAGCTTGGCTGAGCTAACATCCTTAGCATTAGTGAACCTCCCCTGTATGTCTGAGGAGACTGATTCCAGAGAGGATTGCCCTGAGGGACAGTGACTAAGGACACTCCCGATGAATATGGGTGGCACCTTCCAGTCGGTGGCCCAGATAGAGAGTTCCAGGAAAAAGCAGTGGTGCCAGTACCTGTCTTTGCTGCTTCCCAGTTGGCTGGAGTGCCCTGTCTGCAGGCACCAGACTCTAGCTTCTTCAGCGGTCCAATATGGACTCCAAACCAGTGGCTCGCCAGGGGGCTTCTAGACTTTCAGCACCTCAGTGGGAGCACTGAGGCTTCCAACCTCCCAGGATGAGAAGTTTCTGGGTTCTCTGCCTCTCCAGAGCACAGAGAGCCATTGCTGGACTTTTTTTTTTTTTTTTTTTTTTTGGTTTTTTCGAGACAGGGTTTCTCTGTGTAGCCCTGGCTGTCCTGGAACTCACTCTGTAGACCAGGCTGGCCTCGAACTCAGAAGTCCACCTGCCTTTAATCCCAGCACTTGGGAGACCAGCGAATTCCAGGCCAGCCTGGTCTACTTTGTGAGATCTTGTCTCAAAACAACAACAAAAATTACAACATAAAATCTTTACCTTAAGGATGGGTGGAGGGCTTGGAGCAGTGGCTCAGTGGTTAAGCACTTGCTCTTCCAGAGGACCTGAGCTCAGCTCAGTTCCCAGCACCCACACTGGGTGGCTCCAGCTGCCTCTTAACTCTAGCTCCAAAGGATGCACTGCCCTCTTCTGGCTTTGGTGGGAATCTTTACCTCTGTCTCTGTCTCTGTCTCTGTCTCTGTCTCTGTCTCTGTCTCTGTCTCTGTCTCTGTGTCTCTGTCTCTCTCTCTGTCTCTCTCTCTGTCTCTCTCTCTGTCTCTCTCACACACACACACACACACACACACACACACACACACACACCTGAAAAAGAAAAAGGATTGAGAGAAATTCTCTATTCAGAACTGCCTGGGAAGCTGTGGTCACTGCTCCCACCTCCCAAACGCTGGGGGTTAGAGGTGCGCACCACCATGGCTGCCTGGGATTTGTGTTCCTTCCCTACCACCTTTGTCAACACTCTCTCCGTCTTGCTGTTGCCTTGAGATGGGGCCACACGTAGGCCAAGCTGGCCTCCAGCTCCACTATCACACTGTGTAGCTGAGGACGACCTGGGTCACCACGCCTGGTCCGCACTGCCCTTCTCTCTCCGTCTCCCGCTGGGCACTTGAGTTTCTCTTTCTGTCTTAGTCCTTCTCCTTCTAGGTAACTTCCTGCCTGAGATCTCCCCATCTGCTGATGTGTGCCTCGGCTGTGACTGGGCAGCCCTTTATTTATTGCATTCTAAATTTCAGCTGTGCTTTTCATAGCTGAACCTTCCTGCTCAGTCCTCTTTCCTATTGTTATTTGGGGGTTGCTAATATCTCCCCTCACCCTGCCTGCTCTGCTTGGTAGTCTGGTCCTGACATGCCACTGCAGCCGGGATAGCGTGGACCACGGTCCGCAGTCCATGTCCTTTAGACTAGCCCTGCCCTGTGTGGGCTGGGCACTTGGCTTTGCACACCCTCAGAGACATCAACTACTCTGCTAGGCTTGTCCTGTGGGGTGGGCGGTGGGGCCCCTTCTGCCTGCAGGTCAAGGTGTGCTTTCCCTAGGGAGGGAGACTAGGTCCGCCTCCAAGGAAGGATAAAAGGTTGGCAGAGTCCTCAGGGGTCAAGCAGCCTAAGCCAGGCCACCAATGAATTACGGGACCAGGACTGACCAGCGTGACTCCTCACGGCTGCCAGCCTCAGTACTCTTGCCACACTAGGTCACTGGCTGTGGGAAGCGTGGATTTCCTGGACCATTTACATTCCCTGGAGCTGGGGAGGAGGGAGGTGAGTCTCATACCAACACACACCCTGAGATTTGACTGGCCTGGGCCTGTCTGTATTCCCGTTTCCACGGTGATAGATGAAAGGCCAAGGGGACAGTGGCCTTGGCTGCTCTGTCTGTCACAGCCTCCTTCCTACTTCCTGATGTGTCTGTCTTTTGCTTAAGGGTCATGCCCTCATTTGATGAGTGTTATGATTAAAACAGAAAATTCTACTTCTACCCTGTAGGTCTCTAAGGATAGAAAAAAAATCAGGTCACAGGGACCCGATAAAATACAGGATAATTAAGGTCTAAAGTGTACATCCTTCTGCAGATGGCCCGGAGCTTGAAGGAGAGGCCCTGAGCTGACTGGGTCCTGCCAGCCTGGGGCTGTGGCCTTTGGAGAATGTTGGCACCGATATCCTCACCCAACCCCCGCCCTTGGGAAAAGCAGCCTGACCTTGCCATCCAGCCTTTCTGCTTCAGAGAGTATCATTTAAATTCATCCCCTCACTTCCACAACTGCCTGGGAGATGTCCTCCGTCAAGTCGGGAATTTGGGTCAGCTGTTCACACACACGCTATTTGCTAGAAGAAGTTCATAGCTCAGGCAGTGGGTAGTGGGTAGTGTTTGAGGAGGACTGTCAGGGGCGTGTTTGGTGGCAGGGGTGGGCCTGGAGAAGGGCTGGGCACAGGCTTAGGCTTGTTTTTTCAAGACAGGGTTCTCTGTGTAGCCCTGGCTATCCTAGAACTCGCTCTGTAGACCAGGCTGGCCTCGAACTGAGAGCTCTACCTGCCTCTGCCTCCCAAGTGCTGGGATTACAGGCGTGTGCCACCACTGCCCGGCTTGATATTTACCTTTTAATTTTACTTTTTGGTGAGTTATGCCGTTTATTTTTGTTTGTTTTTGAGGTAGAGTCTCATGTAGCCCAGGATGGCCTCAGATTCACTGTGTAGCTGAGGATGATCTTGAACTTGATCTTCCTGTCACTCTCCAGCGCTGGGTTACACAGCGTGCAGACATACAAGTTCATATGAAGTACTAGACTCCAAACCCAGGGGCTTGTACAAGCTTGGTAAACACTGTCACCCGGGTTATATCCCCAGCCTGCTTTTTCTTTTTTTTTTTTTTTTCTTTTTTTTTTTTTTTTTTTGGTTTTTCGAGACAGGGTTTCTCTGTGTAGTCCTGGCTGTCCTGGAACTCACTCTGTAGACCAGGCTAGCCTCGAACTCAGAAATCCGCCTGCCTCTGCCTCCCAAATGCTGGGATTACAGGCATGCGCCACCACGCCCGGCTTCAGCCTGCTTTTTTCTTGACAGGGGGGCAAAGAGAAGGTCTTTCTACATAGCCCAGGTTGTCCTTAAACTCATAATGTTCTGCTGCTTCCGCTCCTGAGAGCTCAGACTATAGGCGTGCTGCGAGACACCCAGCTGGTTCCAGCCTCGGCCTCGGCTCGCACCTACCACTGAGCTCCAGAGCCAGCTCTTGGCTCTCTGGCGTGTGGTTGCTATGCTACGTTGCCCAGGCTGGCCTTGACCTCTCACCCCCCCCCCTACCCCCAAGGGTTGGGTTTTCAGTTACACATAGCCATATGAGGCTTGATTTCTCTAGAATGCTATTATATGAACTCCCAGGGTGGCGTGTTCTAGGCATTGCTGTCTCCAGAGGACGTGGAAAGGCCACAGTAAGGTGCTGCATGTGGGAGGACTTCTCCTGTGACAGCCACATGTCACACAAGTTCGAACCTTGGCCAACACCACCAGCTCTGTGCTCCATCTGCACCCCCTTAAACTCACTCGTGAGCCAAGGCCTTCATCCCCTGCAGAGGTGTCTTCAGCCCAGTGTGTCCTCCTTCCTGGATAAGGGACAGAAGTAAGCCGAGCCTGGATTTCCACATTTCCCACTGACCTGGAAGAGGGGACCCCCAGAGCTCTAGGTGGGAGGTTGCTTGAGTCCCAGTGTCTTCCTTCCAGAAAACTGGCCCCTATTCATAGGATGTCCCTGTGCTGTTGGCTGTAAGAGGCCCAGTCGTGTGACTCAGACCCCTGTCTGCTTCTGTCCTCAAGGCCTCAGTGTTTTCAGACATGAGATCTGTACACACAATTCTTGAGCAATACTGTAAAATGCACATCTTACAGTGGGCCACAGCCTTTGAGAAAGCATTAGAGGGACTCTGCCTTGGGCCCGTCCGTGTGTGTGTGTGTGTGTGTGTGTGTGTGTGTGTGTGTTGAGGTGTATGACGCAGTCCCGTCTGTCTTCCGGCAGAGAGCTTCCCAGGCGGGAAGACTCACTTGGGGCCATTGCTCCTTGCCTATTGGACATGTTCTTAACTGGGTACAGAGCTAGCTGGTCACTCTGGTAGGGCCCAAGGCAGATCTCAGCACACTTCCCCAGGGCCAGGCCTCAGTCAGGTCACCTAAAGGGAGAAGCCAAGCCAGCTCCCGCTGTACTGGTGTCCTGGGTCAGAGCCTTGATCTCAGGACTCCTGGAAGATGCTCTCCTCTCCTGAGGCTGAAGTCGCGGAAGGGATTTAAGAATGGCTCGGGTCCTTGGTGCCATCACCGGGTGTCTGCCCTTCCTCGCCCTTGGTGTGAGGCAGTAAAGAAGGTTGTGAGGGACCAAGACTGGTGAGTGATGTAAACTCATCCTGTGTGGGAATGGGGGGTGGGGTGCTGTGTGTGGGGAGACCTACATGTTCACACCCCTAGGTGTTTAACTTCCCAGCGCTGACCCAGTCTTCTGTTTGCTTTGTGTGTGTGTAGGTCAGAGGTTGACGCTGGGTGTCCTCCTCCGTGGCTCTCCGCCATTTTTCTTTTGATTCAGTATCTCTCAGTAGACTTAGGGCTTGCTGGTCGGCAAGCCTCTAGGAGCCTCCTGGCTCCACCTCCTGGCAGCCCCTGGAATTACAAGTGTCGCACCACACATGACTTAGGTGGGTGCCGGGAAACCAAACTCCCACGAACAGCCATCTCCACAGCCCCCTGTTTATTTTTTGAAAAAAAAAAAAAAAAAAAAAAAAAAAAACGGTTTGTTTTGGAATTGGGTTGGGCATTCACAGGAGCACAGCAAGTAGACTCACCGAGTCCTTTGGTTGTCCTGGTCACCTTCCCTTGGCCTGGCTTGTCATCGAGCCCTGGAGTACGGAGTCCCAAATATTCTTTTCTTTCTTTCTTTCTTTCTTTCTTTCTTTCTTTCTTTCTTTCTTTCTTTTTTTTAAAAGATTTATTTATTATTATATGTGAGTACACAGTAGCTGTCTTCAGACACCCCAGAAGAGGGCATCAGATCTCATTACTGATGGTTGTGAGCCACCATGTGGTTTTGGGATTTGAATTCAGGACCTTTGGAAGAGCAGTCAGTGCTCTTAACCACTGAGCCATCTTTCCAGCCCAAACTGAGACAGGAGAGTCAAATCCAGTCTGCAGGTGGAGACTAGCTCGGAAACAGTGCTACCATTCAACAAATTTTAAAAAGCAATGTAAGTAAATAGGTGTACGGTAAGGGAAGCCAGTCTTTCAAGTAATAGCAGTGCTAGTTGTACTTGGAACTTGCTCTGTGGACCAGGCTGGTCTCAGACTTAGAGATCCACCTGCTTCTGCCTCCTGAGTGCTGGGATTAAAGGCATGTGCTACCACCACCTGGCGAGATACACACACACACACACACACACACACACACACCAGGGTCACCGATGTCTTAGTAAGAACGTGAACATTTCAGGGCCTGGAGAGATGGCTTGGAAGTTGAAGCCCTGGTTGTTCTTGCAGAGGCTCTGGGTCTAGTTCCCAGCACCTGCATCAGTCAGATCACAGAAATCTGATATTTTCTTCTGGTCTTCAAAGTCACCTATGCTGACATGCACATATCTATACACATCTATGTGTAATTAAAAATAAAGTCTTTTAAAATTTAAATTAAAAAGATTAAACAATAAGAGAGCATCTGAAGCCCAGCGCGGCCGGCCGTCTGTGGGTCTGACAGCAGTGATCCTTGGATGCCACTGGCTGCTCATCACGTGTCTCGTGTGAGCCTGCATCGCTCCATCCTGTCAGTACGGACCCCAGGCCTTAACACTGGCTCTAGCTCTAGCCTGGCATTAGCTCTGTCAAGGTGTGGCATCTGGCAGGAAGGAGTCTTTGGAATCCTTGGCCTATATGTCTGTTGGGGGCACTATTTTCCCTCTTCATAATCAAAACATTTTTCCTTTTAAGGTGGTTTGTGCTATGGTGCATTAATGATCACACATCAATTATTCTTAATCCTGGGTTTCCTCTGAGGTGTCAGCAGACGTTTGTAATGTTTGTGATCGTATTCTCACACTCCATGACCCTTTGTTATCCTTGCTCACTCCCACCAAGCCCCTGCTTGCCACCAAGTCATCTGCGGAGAGAGAGCTTCACCCGAGAAGACGCCTCCGTCAGATTGGCCGTAGAGCCGCGCCTACAGGGCGTCTTGGTGAATTGTGGACGGGAGGGTCCAGTCCTCTGTGAGCAGTGCTGCCCTGGGCAGTGGGTCCCCTAAAAAGCAAGCCAAGCAAGCCGAAGGAAGCCAGCCAGGGAACCGCAGGGCTCCATGGCTCTGCTGGTCGGGTTTAGCTCCTGGCTCCAGATTCCTGCCTCAGGTTACCGCCCCGACTCCCCCTTATGGTGGACAGTAAGATGTCAGGTGGACAAACCCTTTCCCCAAGTTGCTTTTGATTGCTTATCCTAGAAGTCAAACTAGAACAGAACTGGTACACACCCTGACACAAACACACACGTATTAACTGGGATATTGCTGTGAAGACCGAGACTGTGTTGCTCTGGGAAAGGCTTTCCCAAAGGATTTCAGAGCTTACGGCTGGAAAAGCCCTTGAGCACCAGAGTGCTCTGTGGAAGTTGGGAGATTCTCTGTGGAGATCAGCACAGTTGGAGGCCGGGCTTGTGGCGGTTCACAGGGAAGCTTGAGAGTCCGTAATGCTTTTATCAAGTCCTACCATACTTTTGAATTAAGAATCTGTGGTTTCTAGTCAGCTTGGGTGGAGGACTTGGCCGTGATTAACCTGAGGCCAGCCCCGCTGAAATGAAACCTTTGCCTCTTGTAGACATGAAGCCCCGTCCCTGGAAGGCAGGGGTCAAATGATTACTTTAATTGGGTCTCGTGTTTTTGTGCTTTGAGGGATATGGGAGAATTTGGCCAGTGTTTTAGGACTTAAGATCCATCCCCGCATCTAGAGAGATGGCACAGAAACGAAGAGTGTGACCAGGCCGGCTCAGTCAGTCAACTGGGTCTTAGGGGAGGGAGGGAGGATTGAAAAAACAAACAAACAAACAAACAAACAAACAAAAAAACCGTAGACAACGTTATAACATGGTCCAGCCAGCGCTGAGGCTGAAGCAGCTTTGTTTCTCTCCAGCCTGCTTTTATATCATTCTAGGTACGTCCCCAAGACATGGTCAGTTCTTCGAACAAAGACAAAGTAATCAAAGGAGGCAGTAGGCAAAGCCGTTACACACGGTAGTGATTGAGCAGAGCAGTAAACAAACCCCAAGGTCACTGTTTCTTCTGGATATTCCTACCCGAGCCTTCTTCCTTGTCCGAGCCCAGTGCCAAATTCCAACTGCTCTCAACAGTGTCTACTGTTCTTACAGAGGACCCGAGTTCGGCTCTCAGCACCAATCTGGTACCCCCACCCGTATCTCCCCCTCTAGAGAGAGCTGATGCCTCCGGCCTGTACAGGCATATTCCACCCCAACACACATGAGAAAATAATATAAATGAACATTTAAAATGTGTTGCGGGAAATAGTAAAAATGACCCGCCATCTCTCTTGCCCCACCGGGCCACAATACCACGTCCTGGCGAGTCCCCCTCCGCGCCGAGCTCTTCTCTCCCAGCTGGCTCCCACAGCGCCCCAGCTGTGTTCCCTCTCCGCCATAGACCGCTTTAATGGGTGGACCCACCTTCCAGGAGCCAGGTAAATCAAAACTCTAAAGCTTAATAAACCAATCAGATTTATGTATCAATAAAATCACATTTACAAGATGCCAATACAGTAATTTAAGAGCCATTTTTTCTTTTTCTTTCTTTTTTCTTTTTTTCTTTTTCCCTTTTTCTTTTCTTTTCTCTCTTTCTTTCTTTCTTTCTTTCTTTTCTTTTCTTTTCTTTTTTTTTTTTTTGAGACAGGGTTTCTCTGTGTAGCCCTGGCTGTCTTGGAACTCACTTTGTAGACCAGGCTGGCCTTGAACTCAGAAATCCACCTGCCTCTGCCTCCCCAGTGCTGGGATCAAAGGCGTGCGCCACCACCGCCGCCCAGCAACATTTCTTTCAGGACAAACTTCTGAATTTCTTCGAGTGCCGAGGAGCACGCTTCTTGGAGCCACTCCATGCATGCGCTTGTGAATGTGGATGGTGTCCTGGGTCACCGCCTCGCTGATGGCAGAACGGTCCTTCTTGCCATCCTTCTTGGCGGGAGCCATCCTGCCGGGCCCAAGTCGGAAAGGAAGGGCACCTTGATTTTTCAAGATAGTTTCTCTGTGTAGCCCTGGCTGTCCTGGAACTTGATCTGTAGACCGGCTGGCCTCAAACTCAGAGATCTGCCTACCTCTGCCTTCCATCAGGCTAAAATAAAATTTAAAAAGAGACCTGTCTTACACATTAGAGAATATTTTGTCAGCTGTTAAATTGTAATTAAAGTAATTACATATACAAAAAGATTTAAGAGTTTTTATTTAGAACAGCTGGCAAATGAGACTGAACCCCTCATAAAATCAACTGAACTTATTTTTTTAATTTATTTTACTATATGAGTGCTCTGCCTGCATGTACACCTGCATACCAGAAATGGGCGTCAGATCATATTATAGATGGTTGTGAGCCATCATGTGGTTGCTGGGAATTGAATATTTCTCAACCTGTGGGTCGAGACTCCCCTTGGGATCACATATCAGATATTTGCATAACAGTAACCACAGCAGATTCATAACAGTGGCAGCTACGGTTATGAAGTAGCAATAAAATATCTTATGGTTGGGGTCACAACAGCTCATGTGGTAACTGCATTAAAGGGTCGCAGCGTGAGGAAGGTTGAGAACCACACTCTCGGAGCCAGAAGAGGGATGTTATCCTACAGCCCCTTCACTCATCCTTTGGGGCGGACTCTCTTTCTGAATGTGGGGTTTGAGTTTTCTTGGGTAGGCTGGAAGTCAGTAAACCCCACCCAATCCTCCTGCCTCCTCCCATCTCAAAGACGGGGTTGCTGGCGTGCACGGGGCACCTAGCTTATCCTGTGGGTGCTGGAGTCTGAACTCACAATTGCTCAGCGAGAGTTCTCAGACACTGACTTACCTCTCTGGCCCCTTTAGAATGGGTAATTTTGAGACAGGGTCTCCATACATAGCTCTGGCTGTCCTGGAACTCATTATGTAGACTAGACTGGCCTCAAACTCAGAGATCCACCTGCCTCTGCCTCCTGTGTGCTGGGATTAAAGGTGTGCGCCGCCCCTGCCACTCCCACCCGCCGCAGTTATTTTAAAATGAGCACTATTATAGTTAGGTGGAATACACACTTTAACATCTTCAGAGGGTCCATAAGGGTGGGGCTCTCATTCAAATTTGCAGGTGTGTTTTGAATCACAGTTGACAAATGCGTACCTCGCTAAAGGTTAGAGTAAATGGTGAGAAGCTGCTGCACTAGTTGTCTGTGTGGGTTCTTGGAAGACTGCGATGACGTCATTTTCTGAAGCTTCACAGTGCCAGAGAGCGCTAAGGACTGTCATTTCTGTCTTTGTTCTTCCCCAGAGGGTTCTTCTGGGAAGAATTCCGAGTCTTTTAATGTCCACTGTCCTGTTTCTTTAGAAATGTTCCCTGCTGCTCTCCCTTCCCGCCAAGCCTAAGACACTGCCCAGCCTTCCGGGTTTCCCTGGACTAAGTCCTGGCCAGGTTGACAGGGAGCCAAACCCCACCGATGCTTCCACCCATCGCCGCTAGGTGGCGAGCCCGGCTGGGATCTCTGAGTGCCGTTGGTTTCTAGCTACTGCCCGCTCTTGGCTGCGCAGCCAGCGATGGCTCTTCCCTGGGATTATCTTCCAGGAAGTCTGTCCCAGTTCTGTGGGTAGGTGTAAGAAGTCCTTCTGGGCTGAAGTGTGGGGCCAGGGGACGAATTCCACTACAGTCATCCTTCTGGCGAAATTTATGCTGTATTCTTGAGACTTGCTTACCGCTAACTGGGGTTTTGTCATCCGGGCGTTTGACTCCAGGACTCACATGCTTCGGTTTGGGTATTTGCTTGACAGAACGGGCTTCAGGATCTTTGGTTGATTGTTCACGACCCCAGCAGCGACTGCGCGAGAGTTAGGGATCCTTTGAGGAAGGAACTGAACATCGCTCACCTACCTACCCTCACTGCAACTATAGTGCGCGCTTGTGATCCATCCGATTTGTGATAATCTGTGAACAGTGGCCGAAACATAGAGCGCCGACAGGGAGAGCGCCGCTGTACTTTTCCTTTTTAGATTTTTAAATTTCATTTTCATTTTATGTGAGTGCATGTATGTCTTCACACTACGTCCATGCTTGGGAGTCACAGAGTTCAGAAGAGGGTGTCTGATTGCCTCTGGATGCCAAGAACCAAACCTAGGTCCTCTGTAGGAGCAACTCTTAACCGATGAGCCATCTCTCCAGCTCCCGATGCCGTTACTGCTAATTATACCAGTGCAGTAGACGTTGCTGTGACCTGTGACCGTCCCAGGTGACCAGGCTGGGAGTCACAGGTCTGCCTCACCTCTGTCACAGAGATGTCTGCGCTGAACTGGGGAGACAGGGAGTAAGCCCAGCAAAGCTGAGGCCCTGACAGCTCTGTTCTCCCCACCAGGTAATTTCCAGATAAACCATCTTCTGCAAGGCTGCCTCTGATGCCTGCCTCATACAGGTCTGAGCACACACACCCCTCTCACTGTCTCAGTAGTGTGTGTATGTGTGTGGGGGGCGGGGAAGGCTTCATTCCACACGTGGGCAAACAGAGACTCCCTGTAGAGAGAGCATGGCGGGCAGCTGACTTTGTGAAAGTCGGCAAAGGTCTGGTCTGGAGGGTCCCCGGTCCCGGACCCTGTGGGAGGGACCCTGAGTGTGGAGGACCTTAAGAGCAAGCAGGGCTCAGTGTCTTCCAGCGTGCTGGGTGGCTGAGAACCTTGAGCTCCTGATCTCCCTGCCTCTGCCTCTTTAGTCCTGGATTGTGATGTGTCACCTTGCCTGGCTTTCTCTCCCCCCCCTTTTTTTGTTTTGTTTTGTTTCCTTTTCTTCCTCCCCCCATCCCCCTTTTTTTAAAAAAAATAAAAAATAAACCAAGGAAGTACAAAAAAATTGAAATGACCTACCTAGTCTTTCATTTTCAGTAGCATATTGGCACCTAAGGGAAATTAATTCGCAAGCTAGAGTTCAGTAGGCAGAAAAGTCTAGAATGGAAAGCTCCACCTTCCTTCTTGTCTTCACCCCAGAGCTAAGTTCTGTTCACTTATGAGTCTTCCCAGAAGGGTTCGCCGCAGACCACAGTGTGCGCACAGCTCGCCGCTGTCACTTGCCTAGGACTGCCTTGCCCACATCCATCGGCAGCTCAGCCCCAGGCCTCTGTGCTGGGGACACACTCCATTGTGTGCAGAGGCCGTGTGTGTGTGTGTGTGTGTGTGTGTGTGTGTGTGAACTGCCCTGAGGGCTGTAAGCAGTTCACGAGAGTCGGCTCCTCCTGACACATTTTGGGCTTTGGCTTTTGTGAGCCTGGCTGGCAGAACTGGATCGCTGAGCTTTGAATCTTCCGGCCCGCTTCCTGCTTCCTGTTCTGCTGGGACACACAGAGCACCCTCCAAGCAGCACAATGTGTCCTCCACAGGTCTTGCTTCAGTGCGCGTGTCTGTCTCAGCTGACATCACTCTGTCAATCAGCCCAAGTCTGAGAAAGTGGCAAGAAACTGTACCAGAAGGTTTTTGGTAGGTTTCTCTCTACAGAGTCCCGACAAATGCAGCTCAACTACTCAATGTAAGGTCGACCAATACATGCGTGTTGTTAGTGAAGAATCCCAAATCACGTGTCCTTTCACGTGCCTGCTTAAGCACGTGTCTCCTGTGTCTGCTTCAGCTAAACGTTCCTTCACGAGTCTGCCTTAGCCTTTCACCTGTGTCCATAACATGACTGACTTTCCAAAGAACCCTAAAGTTTCCATTGTGTGTGTGTCTGTGTGCACCATATGCCTGATGCCTAAGGAAATCAGAAGAGGGCACAAAATCCCTTAGAACTTTGGTTATTGATGGCTATGAGCAGCCATGTGGGTGCTGGTAATAGAACCAGGTCCCCTGAAACAGTAGCAAATGCTCTTAACCCTTGAATCACTTTTCAGCCCCACTGATCGACTGTGCGACTTGGAAGCTAAAAAATCAGTAGAGCCCCTGTCAGCCTCCCCCTCCCTGCTGCTTTTCCCATTTTCATGTGTGTGTGTATGCAGACACAGAAGTCATTAAACAAAGTGCACAACTCCCTGGGTCTTAGCACAGTGTCGGAGTTTGTCAGTAGTGTTAGGGTAGAAAGGGAGCCTGGGTGGTGGTGGCGAATGCTTTTAATCTCAGCACTGAGTTCAAGGCCAGCCTGGTCTACAGAGCAAGTTCCAGGATAGCCAAGGCTGTACAGAGAATTTCTGTCTTGGGGGACAGGGGGAAGAATAAAAAGAGCCAGTGCCTAAACCTGTGGGGGACCTTCTGGCATGCTGGGTTCTACTCCCTTTGTGCTCTGTTGCTTGATGGGGTCCCCTTGGTGGTTCATGGTAGTGCTGTTTGAATATCATAGTCACATGGGCATGAAGAGAGAAGGGCCTAGTTGTAGGAGCATTGTGAGGTGTGTACCCTGTGCCGAGGCTTACCTGTGACTTTTTTTTAAAAGGCAGGTTCTTACTTTGTAGCCCTGGATGGCCTAGAACTCACTATGTAGATCAGGCTGGCCTCAAACTCACAGAGATCTATCTGCCTCTCACTACTGAGTGCTGGGAGTAGAGACATGGGCTACCATACCTGGTTACCTGTGCTAAAAAAAAAAAAAAAAAAAAAAAAAAAAAAAAAAAAAAAGCCTGGGGAGAAGGCTTAGGGGTTAAGCAGGAGATACTGCTTTTCCAGAGGACCCAAGTTTAGTTCTCAGCACACACTTCTGTAGCCAGACCCATTCTGCAACCGGCTTGGGGAGAGGGAGGGAAGCTTTACAGGCTGCAGGGGAGTGCAGTGCAGGCTTAGCTGCTGCAGGGGAGTGCAGTGCAGGCTTAGCTGCTGCAGGGGAGTGCAGTGCAGGCTTAGCTGGGTGCAGGGAGTGCAGTGCAGGCTTAGCTGGGTGCAGGGAGTGCAGTGCAGGCTTAGCTGCTGCAGGGGAGTGCAGTGCAGGCTTAGCTGGGTGCAGGGAGTGCAGTGCAGGCTTAGCTGCTGCAGGGGAGTGCAGTGCAGGCTTAGCTGGGTGCAGGGAGTGCAGTGCAGGCTTAGCTGCTGCAGGGGAGTGCAGTGCAGGCTTAGCTGCTGCAGGGGAGTGCAGTGCAGGCTTAGCTGGGTGCAGGGAGTGCAGTGCAGGCTTAGCTGGGTGCAGGGAGTGCAGTGCAGGCTTAGCTGCTGCAGGGGAGTGCAGTGCAGGCTTAGCTGGGTGCAGGGAGTGCAGTGCAGGCTTAGCTGGGTGCAGGGAGTGCAGTGCAGGCTTAGCTGGGTGCAGGGAGTGCAGTGCAGGCTTAGCTGGGTGCAGGGAGTGCAGTGCAGGCTTAGCTGGGTGCAGGGAGTGCAGTGCAGGCTTAGCTGCTGCAGGGGAGTGCAGTGCAGGCTTAGCTGCTGCAGGGGAGTGCAGTGCAGACTTAGCTGGGTGCAGGGAGTGCAGTGCAGGCTTAGCTGCTGCAGGGGAGTGCAGTGCAGGCTTAGCTGGCTGCAAGATCTGGCTTGGGCAATGAACATACCGGGAACAGCTTCAGAGAAATGGTTCTACTTACTGAGGAAGGGTACTTATGCTCCTGGAGAGGTGGGTAGGATCTCTGGGGCGAAAATGTGGCTGTGTGTGTGTGTGTGTGTGTGTGTGTATGTGTTTAGGAACTCCATAAGATCAAACAAGGAGTAAAGCTTGAGAGCTGTCAGGGTGATACATTCTTCCTAGGGTGGGGGGAGCTGGCGTTATGGAACAGCTTGGGAGGCAGGAGGGAGCCAACTCCTGCTGTCAAGTTTGAGGTATCCTGGGTTGAAGCTCTCCTGACTCTTCTCCGTAACCCTGGGCCGTTAAGGCCCACAGACTCATCCCTTTTCCTTTATAAAGGGGCGGGATCACCATAGCCAACATCTATGTGGGGAATAGTTTGATATTGGACCAGAACCTGATCGGCAGTGGTCTTTGCGGTGCTATTTATCTGTTTTAGAAATTGGATAAGTCAAGGTGCGGGGAGAAGGGTCCCAAGAACCAATGCAGGACCAAGGAAGGGGGGGAGGGGCCAAGCCATCAGGGGATTCCAGTACCACGGGGTAGGGGTGCTGGATGTATAGCATGCCCAGAGATCTCGCTGGGGATCTTTGAGCATTTGTATGTTTTGTTCCACCAGTCCAGACAGAGAAGCCACATTCATTGACGTAGAAGCCACATTCATCCCCCCAACACAATGCAAGCCACACCCCTCCGCTCATCAGCCAGTACCGGAGTTCTCCGGTCGTGTAGAACAACCTCTGCTACGGAGGAGATCCGTCGACGGAGGGACTAGAGACTGTCCAAGGTGGAAGGTACAGCCGGGGGAAGCTTATCTTGGAAATCGCCAGCAGCTGGTGTTTGGACCTGGGCTGCTCCAGGGGCTCTCGGAGCCCAGTGAGGTGGGGAGACAGTCCAGTGAGCAGAGGGATGGAGACCTCCCTCTTAGGTCCCCTCCCAGCTGTAAAGTGCATTCTTTGGTCTCATAGAGCTAAACCTGGGGAACAATCATTACAGGGGTGCAGACACCTTGAAAAGGGTGTTTTAACGCAGGAACTGGTAATGTTATTGCACCGGAGAAGAGCGAGGGGGAAGGGTTAACACATACTGATGTGGTGACGGTGATGTTACAGGAATGTGTAGGATGGGACCTTGAGGGCCTATGAGGCGAAGGGGGTGGGTAGATTAAAAGGTGGAATGATTTCTAAGTTGTGTGGGTAAGGCCCACGGGTTCACGAAGTGAGTCGTTAATGGGAACAGCTGCAGATGGTGGACGGGAGGGGAAGTGCGGAAGAAAAACATTGAGAGAGGGAGGGGGAGGGGAGGAGGCTGGCTGCTGATTGGATACATTGTAGCCAGGAGAGGGTGGGCTGAACCTCCCTTTGAGTTTGATTCTCCTGTTAAAGGATGTTAACACCGGTAAAGACCAACTTTAGAGCTTACTCACAACTCCCATTCATCGTGAATGAACGATTCATCATCGTTTGCCCCAGGGATCACCAATCGGAAGGCGGAAAATGAGTGTTAATGTTAGTGAGCGTGGTGCCACCTTGACCGGTGGGGTGGATTCAATTCAGCAACTCCAAAATCTGCAGCTCCATCTATGGAGGCCGTCTGGAGGCGGAGGGCGGCAGCCACCTGCACTGTGGTAAGGAAAACCCAGGAAAGGACTGAGGGTGGTGGAGATGGAATCGGTGTAGAGGAATTTCAATCCTGGTCTGGCACCCTTCAAGCAGGCAGTCCTGGGTTCCTATGATTTTGCTGTGTTCATGACATGCCTCCCTAGCAAAGGGTCTCCTCTGGTGGGTGTTGGGAGGGTTAGGAATGAGGAAAAACGAAGCCATTAGAGCAGAGGAGAGGGAAGCCTGTGGTGGCCCGTGGGCTATGCAGCTGCCGCTAGGTCATGCCTGTCCCGCCAGGAGATCCTGTTCTACCTGGTGCCTCCTCTGCCTCCTGGGTCCTTCTGTCAGCGAGGGGCGGGCCATCTTCTTGGTTGGTGGGTTGGGGTGGAGCATTTCTGACTGGAACCCCAATAGGCCTGGGCTGGTCCTGTGGGAAGACACACAACTCTGGTAGTGAGGAGGGGGTCTGGTCCCTTCCAAATCCCATCCAAGGGATCATGGCATTGTACTAGGATGAGAGGAGTTACCCAGGTGAGTGCCGTGGAGGGGGCTGGGGAGGGCATTTGCTGCTCTTGTAAATATTTAAATGTATTTTGAAGAGTCAGAGTCATCACTAATTGTATGTTGTGTGGTAAGCATTTTTGTTTGTTTTTAAGTTGGGCTTTTAAGAAAAAGCTATTCTTTGTTGTTTTTTTATTTTTTATTTTTTATTAGATATTTGCCTTATTTACATTTCAAATGTTATCCCCTTTCCTTGTTATCCCTCTGAAAACCCCCTATCCCATCCTCCCTCCTCCTGCTTACCAATCCTCCCCTCCCCCACTTTCTTGACCTGGCAGTCCCCTGCATCCATCCTTCACAGGACCAATGGCCTCTCCTCCATTGCGGGCTGAAATGGCCATCCTCTGCAACATATGCGGCTGCAGCCATGGGTCCCTCCATGTGTACTCTGGTTGGTGGTTTAGCCCCTGGGAGCTCTGGGGGTACTGGTTGGTACATATTATTGTTTCTCCTGCAGGGCTGCAAACCTCATCAGCTCCTTGGGTCCTCTCTCTAGCTCCCCCATTTTAAGACAGGGTCTCTCTACCTAGCACTGGCGGTATCAAATTCATTGGCCACCACAACTGGCCCAGGGAAAGCTTTTCAATTTTAAAGTTCGTAATATTTTACTTAGAACAAACTCAGAATAAATAACTTTTTAAGTTCTAAGTTGGGCTTTTTGGGTTTGATGTATTCTTTCTATTTTTCCTTGGCTCTGGTGGGGGTCATAAGGAATCCTCATGTGGTGGGGGATTTCTCATTGTGAGCAGAAGGTTTGAACTGGGAGCTGCAAAGGCAGGGCCAGTATCAGTTTTTATCTGTTGGGGGAATGCCCATTATGGTGAAGGCGGAGAGCATATGGTGGATTAAGGCCATTAGTGTCCCACACTTCTGGAAGTACAACTACCTCCAACTCCAGTTTTAGGGATCTAACGCCTTTTCTGATGTCTGTGGATACCCCCCCCCCCATAGCATACACAAACACGGTCATACCCACACATGCCCAAATATAAAAACAAGTATTGTTTGTTTATTGGTTTTGAGACAGGGTTTCTTTGTATAGCCTTGGCTGTCCTGAAATTCTCTCTGTAGACCGGGCTGGTGTCGAACGTGGCCTCTGCTTCTGCCTCCTGAATGCTGGGATTAAAGGCGCCTGACACCATTGCCTAGCTTAAAGATGATTCTTTAAAGAGCATGCGGTTCGCCTCCTTCCTGTCATGCAGAGTGTCTCTAGCTGCTGCTTGCATGGGGCCCTCAGTGCTCGAGGTGTTTGCCGAAGCCTTTGAACAGGAAGCAATGTTCTCTCAGGAGCTTAGTTTTCTCTGGAGTCAGTTCTCTTGTTCCGATTTTATGTGGTCCTGGTGACAGAACTCAGGCTGTCAGGCTTGTGAGGCAAGTGCCTTTACACACTGAGCTATCTCATTGCGTGTGCATGTGTGTGTATGTGTGTGTGTGTGTGTGTGTGTTGTGTATTTAAGATTTTAAAATTTTAGTTATTTTCATTATATGTACATTAGTGCTTTGCCTGCGTGTATCCATGTCTACCAAATGCATGCAGTGTTCACAGAGGCCAAAAGAGAATATCCGATCTCCTGGAACTGGTGTTAGAGATGGTCCTGCAAGAGCAGGAAGTGCTCTTAACCACCGAGACCAGCAGGCCCCCCTAATTATTACACACACACACACACACACACACACACACCCCACATATGCATGTATGTATATGTCTACTTTTACTTTATGGTTAAGTGTGTATGCCTGTCTGTGTGTCTGAATGTCGCTCTGCATAGATTCCTCCAACCCTGTCAGTTCCCTCCCCTTGTCCTGCCTATCACCATCTCCTCTTCTCTGGGGGTCAGCCGGCATGCACACAGGATTTACATTTTGAAAATTGATTAACCACCGGGCAGTGGTGGCGCACGCCTGTAATCCCAACACTTGGGAGGCAGAGGCAGGCGGATTTCTGAGTTCGAGGCCAGCCTGGTCTACAGAGTGAGTTCCAAGACAGCCAGGGCTACACAGAGAAACTCTGTCTCCAAAAAAAAAGAAAAAAAGAAAAGAAAAGAAAAGAAAATTGATTAATTGATTAACCTACCATCTAATAATATCAGAGAACTTCCTAGAAAAACCTTTTTAAACAACCTTTTTAATGTTTTTTTTTTTTTATTTTGTTTTTGACAAGGGGAAGGAACTGACAGGGTTGGAGGAGTCTGTGCAGAGCGAGCAGGCATAGGTGATTTATGATCCAATCCACCAGGTTAAGATCTAAGAAAAGGTGTTTATGGAAAATGTTTGAGATTGGTAAGTGCAAATAATGGAGGTTAGAGGGTATAAAAGAATTTGGAAGATGATGATTAGAAAGAAAAAATGTGCCGGGCGGTGGTGGCGCACGCCTGTAATCCCAGCACTTGGGAGGCAGAGGCAGGCAGATTTCTGAATTCAAGGCAAGCCTGGTCTACAGAGTGAGTTCCAGGACAGCCGGAACTACACAGAGAAACCCTGTCTCGAAAAAACCAAATCCAAAAAACCAAAATAAATAAATAAATAAATAAATAAAAAAATATTTACATCGAATATATATTATATACATCAATATATAATATATACAGTAAATATAAATAATATGCCTTAGATATTATATACTTTACATGAAATTATATATATTAAATATTAATTATGTATGTTAAAATATGAATTAAATGTGAGTTAAATCTATAAAATATGTTATAACCTATATAATATGTATAACTTCCTCAAGGACAAGGAATTATGGAATGAGCCCATGGAACTCTAAAAAACTCAGTTACAAAAAAGGAGGGGGTTACATACTCCTTCAGCACACAATTTTGTTTTGAAGTTTTAGATGCCAAGGGCTCTCTGTTGCTGAGGGTCTGTGGCACCCTACAACATACGTATGCCCACGTGAGATGGAAGGACCTGCTTACTGGCGTATGGCATGGTCCCTGATCTGGTATTACTACGGGGCAAGGGCATGTTTGTGTTTTCCACAGGATGCTGAAGGAGCACGGTGGCTGCTGGCAAAGCAATTGGTGAGCCATGCGGATGCTGGGACAAAGAAGGATGCTGGCCGTGAGCTTGCTGGGTGCCCTGACGATGGTGACAGGGAAGCTGTGCCGGACAGAAGTGCCTGGGCCACCTTTGCTGCATCCTTCTGCGTGGTCAAGGCCAGACGTACTTGTGACCTCTAATAATACTCCGCTGTTAGGATTTCCTTGGTCTGAGAGTAAGAAGTATTCCAAATTGGTGAATTACACCGCTGGGGGTCAGGGAATACCTATTTGTTTTACTAAAAATAGTGCCAATGCTCGATGTTTATGTGGGCGCTGAGCTTGGAGGAGGAATATCTCTAGGACTGTAGTGCAAAGCGTTAAGATGGGAAGAGAGATGGCTCAGCCGTTAAGAGCACTGACTGTTCTTCCAAAGGTCCTGAGTTCAGGTCCCAGCAACCACATGGTGGCTCACAACCATCCATAACAAGATTTGACTCCTCCTGGAGTGTCTGAAGACAGCTACAATGTACTTACTTACTTAAATAAATAAATAAATAAATCTTTAAAAAAAAAAAAAAAAAGATGGGAACGCCTATATCTCAGACTTGACGCTGCCTTTTCTCAGGCTTTTAGACCTTGTGGGAGAGAGGAGGCAGAGACTGTGGAACTTGCCTTCAAAAAATCAATCTAATGGAGAAGGTGTTATAATGACCCTTCTCTTTCCTTTAATATGACTGGTTATCCTGACTCAATCATAGACTGGTCTGTAAATCAATCCAATGTTGTACAAAAGGAAATGACCATGGGGGTTTGGAGGGCTGGTTATGGACACTTTCAGAGACATATTTGGAAATTGGCAGCTGCTTTGTATGATGTTGTATTTGCTGTGGATAAAAATGGAACAGGTTCTGGGGTTGAGGTCAGTGTGACATCCGGAGTTACCCCCCCCCATCCTTTACTAATAGGGAATGTCACCTTTGTTATTGGCTTTGATAATAAGTTCAATGTTTCTTGTTTTGTCTTTTTCCAATCGTGTTTCTACACTGTATGATGGCCAACCATGGTAGCACATCAACCAGCTTTCATTCCTGTAAATTTATCTGAACCCTGGTATTCCGGAAAAGACTTACAAATGTTGGAAGAATTAGATCACACCCTGGCAAGGAGCAAACGCACGGTTGGGCTGATCCTTGCCAGTGTTGTTCTCCTAACTCTCAGAGCCAGTGCTGCTTCTGCGTTTGCTTCAGTACAAGAGGTACAAGCAGCTGGTTTTGTTAATCATTTTGCTGAAATCATAACCAATGCCCTGAGCATGCAAGAAGATTTGGATAGAGGGCTAGAACACGGAATTGACACATATATATTGTGCAGATCATGGGAGAGAGGTACAAGGAACGAAAGTCAGAAGCCATTTGGATGGAATGTCATGCTGATAGCTAAGAATTTCTTTCTTTTCTTCCTTCCTTCCTTCCTTCCTTCCTTCCTTCCTTCCTTCTTTCTTTCTTTCTTTCTTTCTTTCTTTCTTTCTTTCTTTTGGTTTTTACAAGACAGGGTTTCTCTGTATAGATAGCCCTGGCCCCTGGCTGTCCTGGAACTCACTCTGTAGACCAGGCTGGCCTCGAATTCAGAAATCCACCTGCCTCTACCCTGTCTCAAAAAAAATAAAACAAAACAAAAAAAGAAAGCCCACAGCTTCTGTTCCTTTAACTGTACAGGAGTTCTCTGAGTTGTATGGTCCCTGGGTCTGATTAATTTTGGATTGTGATTGCACACACACACACACACACACACACACACAAACACAGTCAAAGACAAACTCAAATGCAAGATTCACACTATGCTCCAGCTGGCCCCTAATTGTCCAGGTGTGTTTGGATGAACATAGTTTCCAAGCAACGTGAGCAGCACAGGAGAGTTCGTTGTTTTTTTGTGAGACCATCTTATGCAGCTCAGGTTGGTCTTGAACCCCTGCCTCAGTCTCTCCGGTGCTGTTGCTGCCATTCTGATCCACTCTCAGAATGTGATCACTGTGCCCGGGACTGTATCTCAGGTTTGGGCTTTGATGGGAGCTACAGCAAAGACACCAGGACACACACCACAGATCCGTGACCTTCCAGGTCAATGGAGGAAGTCTGAACAGAGCAGGACAGGATGGCCAGCGCTGGCCTGTGCTGACATCTTCAGGTTGAAGGCACTCAGTCCCTAGACTGCTCTTAACCAAGCTGTGTGGACTGGGTACCCTGGACAGACAGACTGCCTCTGTTCCCAGGCAGGAAGTGCAAGATCAAGGTGCTGACAAGACCCTCCAGAGGCTTCCAGGGAGCACTCGCTTTGACTGCACTGCTGGTGCCCCCCCCACTCCAGCTTTGTGCCTGGCCTCACTTGCTGTTCCCCACTCACGCATGTCCGTGCCCAGATTTCTCTCCCGTATGTGTATGCGTGTGTGTGTGTGTGTGTGTGTGTGTGCATGTACAAGTATGTGTGCAAGTGCACATACATGCCTTTACATGTAGAAGAGACAACTTTGGACATTGTTCCTTAAGTACTGGACACGTTTTTTTGCTTCTTTTCTTTTTTCTCTTTCTTTCTTTCGTTCTTTTGTTCTTTCTTTCTTTCTTTTTGAGATAGGGTCCCCCCCAATGGCCTGGAACCTGCTAAGTAGGCCAGTCTGGCTGGCCCTCAAGACCCAAGAATCTGCCATCTTGGAATCCCCAGAGCTGAGACTTCCAGCGCATGCCACCACACCCAGCTTGTTTTAGGTAGGTTCCAGGTATTGAACTTGGGTCCTCCTGCTTTCAAGGCAAGCACTTAACTGACTGAGCCATAATGTCCACCCCTTACCCTTATCAAGCCCTAGTTATCTTGGACTAGGGCTCCTTCTTATGTAGTCTGAGCTCATCTTAACAGATCCACACTGATTCTGCATTTAAATTTTATATCTGCAATGTCGCCTGAGATCCTGAGGGCTAGAATTTCAGCATATGAATTGCAGGGAGACAGGGTCCACATGTAACAGTCAACATGGGAGGATCACAGCCTGCCAGGGACGTTGCAGCAAGAAGCCTGAACTAACGAGCAAGCAAGCCATGCAGGCTCCTGAGGGAGGACCCTGCAGCCCTCCAAAGGAGGACCAGTGTGCAAGGTCTGAGACAGACACAGCCAAGCGCAGTAAAAAGACAAAGCAAAAACAGAAGAAGGTCTGGATGGCAAAGGTGAGGGAAGTGCTATTCAGTAGCGGGGAATTCACACCTATGAATCAGAACTTTAAGTGTGTGGGGTGTTCTTATTTAGCTTATTGATTATAAAAACCAAATGCTCATTCCTAGTAAAAAACCCTGACTCAGACGTGTGCAATAACACATCCTTGAGTTGTAGGTACCTTGGTCAGGGAACAGCAGTTTGCGTCAAATCCACCGTCTCAGAGAAGCATCTCCATCATCCCGCAGAGCACGGATGCTGGGTTTTGTTTCAGACTCCATCCAGTTAAAGCTAGAAGGGAAGGACTTGAGGGCTACACTTGTTTTAGTTCTATCTCCTGTTACTATGTAACTAAGTGCCCTGCCATAAGCACCTGGACAGAGAAAGAAAGTTACATCTCCTGTTGCTATGTAACTAAGTGCCCTGCCATAAGCACCTGGACAGAGAAAGTTACATCTCCTGTTGCTATGTAACTAAGTGTCCTGCCATTAGCACCCCGACAGAGAAGGGTCTCACTGGACTCAGCAGCAGGAGTTTGGGGCAGCTGCACACACTGCATCCTCAGCCAGGAAGCAGAATGCGGGTGCCCAGCTCACTCTCATTTTATACAGCCTGGAACGTCAGCCCGTGGCACCCACCGCCATCCCACAGGCCTGTCTCCGGGTGATTGTCGTCTCATCAAAGTGGCAAGTGAGACTGACCTCCACAGTGCCCGGCACACCCCCAAATGATGGGCATTTTCAAAGCAGGGCACTGGCTCAGCCGCTTCTATTCCCTTTTGCACTGTATTTGCTCTTGTGCCCACCCAGGTCGTGGCTGCAGGAGCCAGGCAGCAGTGCAGGTGTGGCCTGCCTGCTCCACCCCCAGGCTCTCTGCAGCCACTACCCAGAGGTTCTCCAGCTCTGCCCATGAGTGTGGACAGTGTGTGGATGCTGTGAGCGAGTGTGCGCCATTCCTGGGTATGCAGAGGGTAATTTTAAGGTACATTCTACTCTAGTGCCCAACTTTGCGTGCGTGCTGGCATTGGATTCTCTGTGCCATGCTCCTGACTTGCCCAGGGTCCCCATTCCTGGTCCCTGAATCCACTTCTAAAGACCAATGACTTGTACCCAGCTCACGCTCCATGCTGTGAGCTCAGGGATGCTACCCTGGGAAGTCCGCTTTGCTGGTGTTGGGTGAAGGACCCGAGGGGAGCCTTATCCTGCTACACAGGTGCAGTGGCGTGCTCAGGTGGACTCAGATGGCATTGCAAGGTGAAGCCTGTGTCTTTATGGTAGGATCGTGGTTTCATTTCATCAGTAACAAGCAATGACCACTCTCCCAATAGAAACAGGAAGGACTGGGGCAAGCAGGCTTTTGTCAGGGGTCTTTAAAGCCTCAGCAACAACAAACCCTTCAGCAGCCACCTGTCAATTCAAGGCCTTCTGTGGTCCTGCTGAGGGACGGCTTCCTTCCTTCCGTCTGTCAGTTTGGGGCAGCTGCTGCTGGGAAGCAGCGTCCGTCCACAATTTCAAGTGATGTTTCGTCTTGTCAGCCGTGTTCAGGCAACTCCATAACCTGGTAAAGAAACTGCTGCTCACCCCGCCTGCGCTGTGGGTGGGGTTTCCACACCGACCAGCCCCTCCCCCACCCACCCACCCCCCAGTGAGTGAGGAGCTGTTATTTAATTCTGATCCCAGACACTGCGGCTCCTGACTGTAAACTGGGGACCCAGGCCACAGCGCTGCCTCCAATTCAGAGCCAGTGACAATCCTGGGCCTCCCACACTCCACAGGGCAGCATCTGTAAATACACTCTCAAGGTCATGGAAACTGGGGCGCGTTCTCCATGCGTTTATCTGCCGCCCCGGGAAGGGGTGCAGAGGTGAGGTCTCGGAGGGTCCTTCTTGCAGATGGGGGTGTCCCACTTTCCTGCATCAGCTCAGGAGTTCTCCAAATCCCTTGTGATAAGATTTTCATGGTGGTCCTATTCCATAGCCTTGAATAATAAGTCAATGGCAATTGGCTTGACTCAATCACCAGCCCCATAAACACCGCGAGTCTCACCTGGGGCTGGGATCCCCAGCCTTCTACTCAGAGATTGTTCCCTCTCCAGCCAGTCAGTGCATGAACACAAGCTTAGGAACCAGTGAGCGGAAGTGCATTTGACACAGGAACCTCAAAGGCCGAGTGGTGGTGCCTCATGGCTTTGATCCTTGCACTTGGAGGCGTTCAAAGCCAGCCTGGTGTGAACAGTGAGTTCCAGGACAATCTCAAGGGCTTGGACTCTCTAGCAGAAAAATTCACATGCAAATCTCTCAAGCTCATGTCTTTGTGTGCAAAAGGAGGGCTGTCTACCCCTTCCTTTTCTGTTGCTGTTGGTTTTGTCTTTTGTTTTGTTTTGTTTTGTTTTGTTTTGTTTGAGACAGGGTTTCTCTGTGTCCCTGGCTATACTGGAACTTACTCTGTAGAGCAGGCTGGCCTCAAACTCAGAAATCCTCCTGCCTCTGTCTCCCAAGTGCTGGGATTAAAGGCGTGCGCCACCATTGCCCAGCTATGTACCCCTTACTTACAGGGCATTAATTGCAAACTAAGGTATGATTCCACCAAAAGTCCAACTTGGGGAACCAATGAGTTTCTTTGGTTCACTGACAGAACCCGGGTGAAGGGCTACTTAAAAGAGTGGGTGACCCTAAAGCAGCCGCCCAGCATGGACAGTAATTTCTCCATAGATGGGGTCCCCCCCCCTACTTTCTGTTAACCTCCCACACACTATTTACTTAAGCACCTCCCAAGACCACAAGGTCCTGTGCAGTCACACCAGGCTAACGGGTGCGGCCCGGTTGGAATCTGTGAGGGAATACCAGCCGTCAGCAGGCTGGATCTGGAGCCCCTGTGGGCAGTCACTGATGCAGATAACGATGTCTGCTATGTTCAGGGGTGGGAACTGGGGGAGCCTCCTTGGACTCTTGCTCCTTTGGTAGTGGTGGTGATCCTGTAAAAGTCGACTCCTTGGAGAATGAGCTCCGTGCCTTTTAACCTCCATCTTCAGATCCCTCCTAGGCAAAGGTCTTGCAAGATACATATTTCTTATATAATGATGCCGTACCTATTAGTTTACACACTAAAACAAAAAAACTGTATTTTTCACTTCTACGGTGTTCTTGTGGAATCTTTCCCAAACCAGTCCCCTGAGAATTCCTGTCATTTATTTTATTTCTTCAGACAAAAATGTCCTTCTTTGTTCCTGATGATGCCAGGGTCACAGACTTGGGTGTGGTCGTGCTGTGTGGGGTTTCCTTGCCTGTTCTGTACGGTTGTAAATTGCCCTGCGTTCCTTCAGGAGTTATCTGCCAGAAGCTGTTGAACCTGGATGGAGCTCAAGTGTCCCAGGGGTGTTCAGTTACTTATTTTCCACGTTCGTCTCTACTCCTGCTACCTTCTTGTCCCAGAATGCCTTGTAAGAGCTCTTTTTGGGAATCACTGTACGTGAAGGATGTCACCACACAGTTTATTGAAAAGCACCTTCCTCTGGTGAACCACTTCAATTTTGCCAGAGCAGGGCAGACAGCCTAGGCAGCTGTGGTTTGCAGGAGGCGGAAGAGAGTCCCACTTCCAGAAACAACGCCAGAAATGGGACCCAGGCTTTCTCCTCAGCAGCCGGTGAGGGAGCCCTATGGGAGGGGACTGAGAAGGTGGCCATAGGCTTTGCCGGGTGCTTCCCAGGTTCTACTTGCTGTTGGGTGAGCTTTCATTTCCACAAAGTGACACAGTTGTATGCATGGCTGAAGTGTCTGCACCAGGATGGGGAACCACGAAAGGGGGCGGGGAGGGGGGAGTGGGAGAGGCTGTGTGGTTTGCATTGCACAAAGTTCAGGGAGAAGGGACCAGGGTGAGCGATCACAGCGCCCCGGAGGGAATTGGGATCCTCTCTGACTAGCTTCATCTGCCTCCGCCTGGGGTCTTCCCAGCCTGGAGGGGCCAGAGGTGCGGGAGCAGAGTGACCTTGAGCGGGCACGTCTGTGCCTGGAATGCTGCGGAAATCCCTGTCTTTCTTGGGTTGGCCAGGAAGGGATCAGATTACCTTCTGCTTTGTCAACCGAGGGGTTCTCCCGTTGGGATAGCCAGTTCAGGACTGACTGAGGGGCCCCAGCTGGTGTGCGGGGTGTGGGAGGGAGGCGGGGCAGGGCCAGGGACCTAGGGGAGAGAGGAGGCTCGGGGGAGGTGCTGGCAGGGCAGGCTGCGGCCGAGGCGCAGCGTGGGGCGGTGGGATCGGGAGCAGCGCGCGCGGTTAGGCGAAGAGACTCGCGGGGCCGAGACCCAGGGACCCTCGCCGGCGGCGGGGCCTCTCCTCTCGGGCACCACGGGGACGCGCGCGCGCACCCTCGGCCTCGCGCCCCGCCCTCCGGGCCTCCCCGCGCCGCCTCCCAGCGCCAATCCCCGCGTCCCCTTGTCCGGGCCATGGAGGGTTTGGTGCTGCGCCCCGCCAAGGACTACCGGGTGGTGCTGCTGGGCAGCGTGGCGGTGGGCAAGACGGCGCTGGCCACGCAGTTCGCGTGCGGCCGCTTCCCCGAGCGCTGCGAGCCGTCGGTGGAGGAGCTGTTCAGCAAGGTGATCGAGGTGAACCGGGCTCCCGCGCTGCTGGAGATCGTGGACACGGTGGGCGCCGAGCATCTGGTCACCCTCAAGGACCTGTACATCCGGAACAGCGACGGCTTCGTGGTGCTCTACAGAGTGTGCGACGAGGCCTCGTTCCAGGCCGTGCGGCCGCTGCGGGAGCGCATGGGCCGGCTGCGGGGCTCGCGCGCCGTGCCGCTCGTGTTGGTGGGCACCAAGGCAGACCTGGACGCCGAGCGCCAGGTCCTGACGGCTCAGGGCCGCGCGCTGGCCCGCGAGTGGTGCTGCCCGTTCCTGGAGATCACGGCCAAGAGCAAAATGATGGTGGACCGCGTGTTCACGCAGGTGGTGCGCGAGATGGAGGCCCTGGCCCCGCCGGGGCAAGAGGCTCCCCGTATCCCCGCCAACGCCCCGGAGACGTGGCCTGCTGAGAGGTTCATTGGCTAGCGCTCCGCGGGCTGCTGGCTTCGAGCCTTTTCCCAGAAAGTTATCCAACCGTAAACAAGTGGCTGCTTTTCTGTATATTCACCGCAAAGGGTGTTGGTGCTTCAGTCTGCCTGCCTGTCTTTCTTCAATGTTAGGCAAAAACTTTGGAACAGCCCCGCCGTTGACCTCCGACTGTGCTACGAGAAACCAAAATTTACATTTTACTGTAGAGAGAATTTACAGCCCTGTTCAATCTGTTTCTAGACTCCCACCCACCCGTCTAGTTTTTGTAAATAGTAACTCCGGAGCTTTTGATTGGTTGGGAAGTGTGCACTGTAGGTTTCTTCAGCTTTGGGAGGGTTTTCTCTCCTTTACAGCCTTGAATCCAGCAGTAAGATTTTCCTCAACACTAATTCCTAAATATAGTTATGACTTATGCCATGTTGGTTTGAAAGGGGATACTGTACGGGGGACAACTATGCACACACACAAAGATAGCTCAAAGATAGCTTGGCCCTACCTTGTAATTGACATTTAGCTGGTTTCCATGTCCCCTGCATTGGAAATAAAATTAGAAGTTGGTAATTTTTAGCAGGTGCCTTTCTAGCTTGTGTGTAAACCTGTCACCGCTAAAGCTTTACTTAAAACAAAAAAGTTGTATTGTGTGTATTGTGTGCTGTGAGTATATCGTGTGGGGGCACACGTGCGGAAGGGGGTAACCAGGTTGTGGTCCTCTGCTTTTGTTTGAGACGGGGTGTCTGTTTTTTGTTGTCCACGGGCTTCTGGATTCATGCGACACGCCTTGTTGAAGGAGAACTGAAGCTGCAGACAGGGCTGAGATTTGAACTCGGGGCCTCAGTGAGCCGCCTCCTGGCCACTAACTCCTGAAGTGTTCACATACCTTGTCTTTGCGTTATTTTCCAGGAAATGAGTGTTTGTGAGGAGAAGGGGAGCAGGCCCCCTGTCTCCTGGTGTATTCCTGCTGAGTTGCTGCCAGGAGCCAAAGGGGTTTTGTTTTGTTTTTTGTTTTTTTGTCCTAGCAGGACAGTGGGTCATTCAGTGGTGTTTCCCTGTGACAGGAGTTCTTAGTGCACTGCTTTAGTAGTGCAGGATAAGCTTTAAAAACTGACCTTTGAGGTGTGCATGTGCACAGTTAAGTCCTCTCTAAGGAAGGATGTGCCTCACAGAGACTACAAGTGCCAGGGTGGGGGATACCCCAGGGGTCCCTACCTCTCAGAGGAGAAGGGGATGGGGGATGGGAGAAGGATTGTGGGAGGGGGACAGTGAGTGGGATGTAAAGTGAATAAAATGATGATGATGATAATACTAGAAGTCCTCTTTAGCCACAACATAGTTTTCAGTTTGCAGCCTCACTCAATTAAATAACCTTCTAACATAAACAAGAAAGTTTAGATTTGGGCTGGTGAGATGGCTCAGTGGTTAAGAGCACTGACTGCTCTTCCGAAGGTCCTGAGTTCAATTCCCAGCAACCACATGGTGGCTCACAACCATCTGTAATGAGACCTGACGCCCTCTTCTGGTGTGTATGAAGATAGCTATAGTGTACTTACATATAATAAATAAAAATAATTTTAAAAAATCCAATAAAAAAAAAAGAAAGTTTAGATTTGGGCTGGAGAGATGGCTCAGCGGTTTAGAGCACTGGCTGCTTGCTCTTCCAGAGGTCCTGAGTTCAATTCCCAGCAACCACGTGGTGGCTCACGACCATCCGTAATGGGATCGATGCCCTCTTCTGGTGTCTCTGAAGACAGTGACAGTGTATTCATATAAATGAAATGTGTGTGTGTGTGTGTGTGTGTGTGTGTGTGTGTGTCCCTCCTGCCAGACTTCAACCATCTCTCTAAGACTCCATTTCAGAGATGAGGCGTTTGTGGGAACAAGTGGGAACACTTTCCTGGCCTCTGCACTGTGGTCAAAGGCAGTCCTGTTATTGGAGCAGACAAGCAGTAAGACTGCAGAGTAAGGCTCTGCAGAGAAAGTGCTTCCCAGCCTGAGAAGCTGGCCCCAGGACCAGAAGCAGGGTGGCTCCTTCCAATCCTCCACTGGCTTGTGCTGAGGTCTTCAAAGATTGCTTATATGTCCCTGGGTCCTGGTCCCTGTGAATATCAGGCCTTAAGCCAATGAAACGTTCCCAGCCAGGCTTTTCTGCCTGTGCCTTCTGGGATGACCTCAGATACCCCCAGTTAGATCCAAGTTTCCAGTTGAGAGTCCAGGCTCGTCCTGACTGGCTGGTGGGCCTGACTGAGCAGAGTGTGAGGTCAACTCCTCTACCCTCAGGAGTGTGCTCAGGAATGAGGAAGAAATAGCTTGACACACAGAGACATATAGAATCACACACACACACACACACACACACACACACACACGCGCACACAAATTAAAAACATCCATACAGGATTACACACACAAACACACATGTACACAGTTAAAGACATATACACAGAATTATATACAAACACAGACATACCACAGGATTATATACATACAATTAAAGGCATACATACAGGACTATCTACACACACACACACACACACACACAGATACAAATGCACATGCACACAGTTAAAGACATACATACAGGATTTTCCTTCGTATATTTCTAACATCTGTATGCCTGGGTCCCTTTGGTGACAAGAGTGGCTGGCCTAAATAACTCTAAAGTGAGTTTGCAAAGGGCAGTGAGCGTGGTCAGGGTGGTTGGGTGGTTCTTGCAGGTACTGTTCCCAGGCTAGGCGCCTCAGGTGAGGTGAGACCTTTCTAAGTCTAAGCCCTACCCTGTGTAACTAAGCAATATGTCCCCCAAGTGGCCAAGGAGTGGGAAGCGAGGAGGAGAGGGAGGCAGTGGTGGCCCGGCCCTGGCTTGGCAGAGCTGTCTGAGCGCCTGTGATCAGGGCTGTTGTAGGGCTGAGGATCTCTTGGGGGCGGGGGAGAGGGGGTTAAAGTGACATCACTTCCTCTTCTGAGGAATACCCAGTCCTTTCTCCGGTGTTACATTGCATGCTCTGCCTTGTTAACATAGGACCTCGATGTCATCTTGTGATGGAAGTCTCTACCATACCCCAGTGACACTTCCCAGTGTTTATGCCCCTTGCTGATCTGGTCCCTCAATTTCAGAGACTTAATATGACCTAAGTGATGGGATGCTACTTTCAGAATCACGAAAGGGTCACCGTCTGCCACGCTTGTCTCTTGAGAAGCACACACATTCACCGACAGGCTCCCTGAGCACAGCAAGGAACCGATGTCTCCAGCCAGCTGCAGCTTCTCAGGCTGGCCTGGAGGTGGGTCCTTCCCAGGGGAGCATGAAGATGAGGGAGTTCTGATGACATCTCCAGAGACCAAAGTGACCCAGCTCAATACACCAGGCCCCTAAGCCCGGAGGGCATGGAGAACCCACACTTACTGTTCACAGCCCTGAGGTTGAGACGGTTTGGTTTTGGTTTATTCCACTCTACATCGGTAAATATCCAAGATAGCTTTGAGGCTGGAAAGGGTTCTGATTGCAAACTTCTGAAAATGTAGACCTGGCTCTGTTCTCTGAGGAGTGTGGTAACCAAAAGCAAAAGCTTCCCCAGATAGGGCATCGTGAGACAGGGCCTGTAAGGATGCCAGGTGTGGAGGATTGCTCGGAAGGAAGTGGAAGATTTTTTACTGGGATTGCAGAATAATGAACACACAGTTTAGCCCTGTACCCATGCAGTGGGAAGCTGAAGGTGACCCACTGTAGCCCTGGTGAAGTTTCCCAGCAGAAGGCTGAAGGTGAGTTGTCTTAGTCAGGGTTTTTATTCCTGAACAAACATCATGGCCAAGAAGCAAGTTGGGGAGGAAAGGGTTTATTCAGTTTACACTTCCACGTTGCTGTTGATCACCAAAGGAAGTCAGGACTGGAACTCAAGCAGGCCAGGAAGCAGGAGCTGATGCAGAGGCCATGGAGGGATGTTCCTTACTGGCTTGCTTCCCCTGGCTTGCTCAGCTTGCTCTCTTATAGAACCCAAGAATACCAGCCCAGGGATGGCACCACCCACAAGGGGCCCTCCCACCCTTGATCACTAATTGAGAAAATGCCTTACAGCTGGATCTCACGGAGGCATTTCCTCACCTGAAGCTCCCTTCTCTGTGATAACTCCAGCCTGTGTCAAGTTGACACACAAACCCAGCCAGCACAACAGGCAAATCATCTCGGCTTTCATGGGTCTACAGCCCGGAGGCTGCTGTGCACACAGGGACCCATACGTCAGGTGACATCTCCTTTCAGGTATTTTGCAGACTTGCAAGGGCTGAAGTTTAGGATTTTGTTTCCAGGCACAGCACATTAGCGGACACTGCCTTGGCTATGGAATGATTAATAGAGTCTGGAAATTGACATCAGAGCTCGGGAATGGCTGCCGAGGCCGCTGGGACCGTGTGCCGCTCTCCTCTGCGGAAGAAAGAAAACGAGAGTGAGTTCAACGAAGCGGGGGAAATTACCTCGTGGGTGCAGACTGCTCATTCAGTTCTGTGAAAAAGGATGAGCTCAGGTGCTTAGCGGAGTGAGGGGTGGAAAGTGCTCCCTCTGATCCTCCACCTCACCAACTGCTCCTGCAGCTGGTGGACATGAGGGTGGGGCTTCACTTCTTTGTGAAATTAACTCCTTCACCAGAGACCTGGAGAAGCCTGAGGTTAAACACGCGGTCTCTAAAGCACTTTCCCAAGGAGCCTAAGCAAGCTTAGATGAGAGGGAAGTCGGTCAGGTTAGCCACAGAGGACCCCGGCCAGCGCTCGGGGTCTGTCTATTGAGGCGGAATGCATTGTGTCCTGGGTGACTCACGTGAGCCCTGGCATGAAACCTGAGCACCACTTCCTCAGGCCAGCTGACAAGGGCCTAGTCTTTTACAGTATTTTCCACCTGACACAGGGTTTCTCTGTTTTGCCCTGATTTTTTTTTTTTATCTTTTTTTCAAGCTGTCTGTGGGGTTTACACCTGAACTGCGACCCTGGAGGGTCTCCAAAGTTAAAACAAGATCATGTCCCTCTACCTTAGTCAATCTTTGTGGAAATCCCTACAGACATACAGTGGTATTCTTTTCTTTTTTTTTCTTATTCGATATATTCTTTATTTACATTTCAGATGATTTCACCTTTCCTGGCTCCCCGCCCCCCAAAAGTCCCATATGCCCTTTTCCCTCCCCCTGTTCCCCCATCCACCCCTTCCCACTTCCCTGTTCTGGTATTCCCCTGGACTGATGCATGTTTTGCCCTGATTGTCCTGAAATTCATTCTGTAGACCAGGCTGGCCTCAAACGCAGAAAGATCCACCTGCCTCTGCCTCCCTAGTACTGGAACTAAAGGTGTCCTAAAGATGACCCATTATCCTCTGGCTCATCATAGCATGTAAACCAGACTGACCTCGTATTCAGAGTGGCCTCCAAGTGCTGGGATTAAAGGTGTGCGCCCCCAGCCTCCTGTCCACAATTAACTTCTCATATGGCCTTCCCCGTGTTGGAATAGTTTCCTTTTAGCCCCAGTTTGTTGAATGCATTTATCTTGAGATGGTGTTCAATTTTGTCTAGTGGGTCTTCTTTTTTTAAGATTTAATGTGTGTGTGTGTGTGTGTGTGTGTGTGTGTGTGTATGTGTGTGTGTGTTTCAGTTGAGGTGGGTGTGTACTTGGTCCCTCCATTCTGAGTTCCATTACCGTCATCGGCTGCGCAGTCAGGTAGAGGCTGACCTGTGTGGCTCCTGGCTCCAGACGGGTGTGGAGACAGGATGACAGCTGAGTGAACTTGATCCTTTCTCCCGTAGCTTTTGTCAGCGTTGGCCCCGGAAGGCACGGCTGACTGCACTTACTGTTACCAGTTTACCCTTTAGTTCCATGACCACGTCAGGGGCCCAAGCTGCACTTTCGGTGCATTCAGTTGTACAGCAGCAGTCGGGTGAGGTTGCTTGTTCAGAGTTAGCGCATGAAAACTAAGCTGTCTGCATTGTTGATTTTGATTGGAATAAGAAACACTTAAAGTGTCAGTAAGGCACACCTTTGGGCATGTCCGTGAGGTGTTTCCAGAAAGGGTTAACTGAGGATGGAAGACCCTCTTTGGAGCGAGTGGTACCATTTAATGAGGGCTGGAGGAGACAGTTTCAAACAGGGGAAGGAGTGCGGGAAGCCATCCCATTGTTTTCTAATCAGTGAGACAGGAGAAAGCATCCTCAGCTCTGGCTACCATGTCTTCCTCACCAGGATGAATCCTCCCAGCTTGTAAGCCAAAACCCTCTCACCTTCAAGTTGCTTTCTGCCACGTACTTTGCCATGATGGGGGAACAAACTAATAGACTACATCTTTGAGAATTTGCCTCCTGTGATGATTTGTATATGCCAGGGAGTGGCACTATTAGGTGTGGCCCTGTTGGAGTAGGTGTGTCACTGTGGCTTTAAGACCCTCATCCTAGCTGCTCAGAAGTCAGTAGTCTGCTAGCAGCCTTCAGATGAAGATGTAGAATTCTCAGCTCCTCCTGCACCATGCCTGCGAGGACACTGCCATGCTCCTGCCTTGATGATAATGGACTGACCCTCTGAACCTGTAAGCCAGCCCCAATTAAATGTTGTCCTTATAAGACTTGCCTTGGTCATGGTGTCTGTTCACAGCAGTAAAATCCTAACTAAGACACCTCACTTCCGGTTCCCTAATGCCCTACCTGCTAGCACAGCACTGTGAAGGTGGCCGGGGCAGGATGAGCCTTTGGATGCTGCTGCTGGAGAAAGCATGGTGGTGCTGAAGGCAAGTCTTCCCACCAAGGAGCTGGCTGCTACTTGAGCCACATAAGGGCTCAGTATTGTTGACTGCTTTGGGCAGTGAACACCAGTGTAGACACCAGCTTGGCGAGGCCATTTGTGCTGAGTCCCGGCTAAGCCTAGCACCTGGCTGGATCCTCCACACAGGCCCTCGATGGCTGGGCACAGGCTGACTGCACAGGAAGGACTGTCTCACACACCCTGTCATTGGCTTCCTCGGCTGCAGTAGATGCCTCTGGGGTGACAAATGTGACAGATGTAGTCACTGATACACCAGCGAGAGACTTTCATCCTCTCTCCCTCTTCTCTGGGATCCTCGTCAATCTTCCTATTCTGTTTTAAGTCTTAGCAACTATCACAAACCTGTACAGGCCTACTATGTTTTCAGCCCGGATGTGAAGTGGAAACATAGGGGTCCTTTAAAAAGCCAGTTATACTGGATGGTGTTTTGTTGGGACAAACATGGGAAGGAATGGTTTCTTGAAGTGGACGCTGGTGAAAGACTAAAACAGACTCGTAAAAGAACGTTTAACTGAAATAGACGCAGCTGAAAGGATGTTCTGCTAAAACAAACACATAAAAAGGCACATGATAAAGGATTTATTTATTTGATATATATGATGAGTACACTGTAGCTGTCTTCTGACACTCCAGAAGAGGGCATCAGATCCCATTACGGATGGTTGTGAGCCACCCTGTGGTTGCTGGGAATTGAACACAGGACCTCTGGAAGAGCAGTCAGTGCTCTTAACCTCTGAGCCATCTCTCCAGCCCTGAAGGGTGCTTTACTAATGACACACATATATTGGTCTGTTTTACACTGTGTAGATGAGCACACATTTTTGGACTCCATAGAGAAACGCACCGAATAACTAACTTCTGGTGGTATGCTGGAGTTTCCTGCAGCTTCCACATACTTGAGCTGATTGGCAGAGTGATGTCAGCTGAGACAGACTCACGTGCTGAGGTGAGACACATGGCGGGTGAGACAAGACCCGAGGAGGACACGGGCTGTTAGAGGGCTAAAAATAGGACTTGGTGGACAGTGATGGAGGCTGAGCTGGGCTTGCTTACCGACTTAGCTGTACAACGGTTGTTAGTCTCAAGTCTTCGCTGATCTTCCCTTTGCTGAGAGAGGCACAGCTGAGAACTTCTGGGTTTCTCCTGGTCCCTCTTACTGACTTGTGTCAAGGCTGAGGCCTGGCTGTCCCAGATAGGTCCTGCCACCACTGCTGATCTGTGCTTGCTATCCCAACTCCACCAAACAGGACTACTAATATATCTGTGAACTGTTTATGAGTGGATTGAACTGTCACTGTTGACTGCTGTGAACTAAACCGCCAATTTCCGGACAACACAGATAAGATTTGTTCCAAAGAACCATTTCTAAACAGGCCCACTTCCTCTGTATCCTTTCTTTTTCACTATCTCTGGTGGGTAGTCATTTAAAAGGGAGGTTAAAGCCGGGCGTGGTGGCGCACGCCTTTAATCCCAGCACTCGGGAGGCAGAGGCAGGCAGATTTCTGAGTTCGAGGCCAGCCTGGTCTACAGAGTGAGTTCCAGAACAGCCAGGGCTATACAGAGAAACCCTGTCTTGAAAAAACCAAATCCAAAAAACCAATATATATATTTGGTTTTGGACTCCACAGAGAGATGCACCAGATGAGGTAGCTGATGCCCAGCTCTGACTTGTGGGCCTATCCATCCTTTCGAGCTATCCCTCAGCAGGACTGCTGGGCTTTGGCCTCTGTTTCTAGACTGTCCAGCACCAGGCTCAGGATTGTCCTCAAAGGCCTCCCTGTGAGGTCATAGGTTTGGATTATGGGGAGAGAGGTCACAGTAGGCACGGACAAGATAATTGTCAACTGGTTGAACCTGCTGCAGCCCCAAGTACTAGGACAACAGTCTATCCAAGCTTTTGGCCTCAGTAGGGAGTGCCTCTCAGTCTGAACACATGCTGTCTGCCAGGGACAGCACAGCTGAGACGGCCTCACTTCTTCAGAAAGACTCTGGCTCCTCCTGGTAAACACAGATATCATAGTTCTCCAGTCGAACTGGCAGAGCAAGACAAGATCAGGGTCCCCTCCGAAATTGTCTGCAGAGAGATGAAGCGGGAACACCAACTGCCCACGCACAGACCACCACGCGGTGGCAGCCTTCCTCATCCCTCTCTTGTAGATGGGAGTCATGTCGACCCTCAGGCCTCATCCTGCCTGAGCAGCCCCTTGGGACTGAGGCACAGGGAACCACAGAGGTCTGAGCACACCCTGGGGAGGGCAGTTGGTTACAAGGGAAAGCACAGGGAAGACCAAGGCTGGTGTCTTCCAACATCCTTAATCATGTGACGTTATTCTCTTTTTCTGACTCTTCCCTAACCCCCAACCAGGAATGGCCTTCATGTCTACAGGCTCAAAGGATGCCCCAGGATCAGGTGGTGTGTTTTCTCAGATCAAGGTCTCACGTTCTGAGAGGCTGGGGTCCTAGAGACTCGGTAATCACCAGGATATTAAAAAACTCAGACGAAATAGCTGATGAACCCTAAGCAATGACAGAAGTTTTTAAATGCATTTGTAGGAAGCAAGATGTGATGCCTCATGCCTAGAATAGAATTCAGCGAGCACGCAGGAGGCTGAGGCAGGATTGCCTCAAGTTCGAGACCAGCTGGCAGTACATAGTGAGATTTTACCTTTTAAAAAAATACAGATTATAGCAATAAAAATAAAATTCACTTGCAGCATTGACTGCATTTCCTGCCTTTCTATATGGATTTTGTCCCTATTCTGAACTTTTCTTCTGTTCTGTTCTTTTCCAAGATAGAATCTCTATGTAGTCTGGCCATCCTGGAACTTACTCTGTAGACCAGGCTGGCCTCGAACTCAGAGATTCATCTGCCTTCTGAGTGCTGGGATTAAGGCGTGTGCCACCGCTCGTAGAAGTTATGCCTGGTTCTTCCTTTCAGCCCCATGCTCTCAGAAATAATGTTAAGACTCAAAATATATTTACAAATAACTTGGCTATATAGCTAGGCTCTACTCTGACTAAATCATAACTAAAATAGCCCAATTATGATAACCTACATTCTGCCACACAGCTGTGCTCAGGTACCATGTGTCCGGCTCTTCACATCTTCCTGAACCAATCTCCCACAAAACTCTATCCCAGAATTCTTTCTCCTCCCAGATGTCCCGCCTCCCATTTCCTGCCTAGCCCATAGCCCATAGGCTTTCTAATTGACAGCTGATGCCTCCATACAGTACGCAGGAGGTTTTCTCTACAACCACTGCCTGGTTTGAACTTGCTTTCTTTAAACCTTTTATGGTTTATTTATTTCATGTGTATGAGTGCTTTGCCCATGTGTACATGTATGAATGCTTTGCCCATGTATACATGTATAAGTGCTTTGCCCATGTGTACATGCGTGCCTGGTGCCCCAGAAGTCAATGAGGGCATCAGTCAGATCCCCTGGAGCTGGAATTATGAGTGGTTGGAGCTGTCCCATGGGAGCTGGAAATGAGGCTCTCTGCGAAGCCATCTCTCCAGCCCCGGGCTGACCTCAAGGCCTGGCTTGTCACTCGATTGGCAGAGTGCTCACCTAGAATGCTCATAGCCCTGGGTTCGAGCCAAGCACTAAATAAACTAGATATGGTGGTACCCGCTGTGGTCCTAGCACTTGGGAGCCAGAAGCAGAAGGCTGAAAAGCTTAAGGTTATCCCTGGCTACGTAGTTAGTTCATGAGCTTGAGGCTAGCCTGGGATACTAAGAAAGGAAAAAGTTAAAGAATGATCGTTTCAGCCTGAAATAACTCTAGATGACACAGCTTTATAATTATACTTGTAACCCAACTGTAAGATCCTTTTTTTTTTCTTTTTTGTGCTGAATTTACTGAATTTGCAGGAAACACGATGTGATGCCTCATGCCTAGAATTCAGCAAACACTCAGGAGGTTGAGGCAGGATTGTCTCAAGTTCGAAACCAGCTGGCAGTACATAGTGAGATTTTTATCTTTAAAAAATACCAGCCGGGAGTGGTGGCGCACGCCTGTAATCCCAGCACTTGGGAGGCAGAGGCAGGCGGATTTCTGAGTTCGAGGCCAGCCTGGTCTACAGAGTGAGTTCCAGGACAGCCAGGACTACACAGAGAAACTCTGTCTCGAAAAACCAATAAATAAATAAATAAATAAATAAATAAATAAATAAAACCAATTATAGCAATAAAACTGATGGGCTAGTGAGGCTGAGTTGTTAGGTCGGGGTGCACAGCGATACGGCAGCCCTGGGGCCCCTTCGCCAGCGTTCCTGGACTGATCATGCTGTACATAGACCTGTGGCACGCTGGCTGCAGCAGCTCAGGGGAATGTGTGCTTTGCTATATGGAAACCTTGTAAAATCGCCTCACATGTTGATTCTTCAGTGACTGTCCAGTGACGATGTAGTCACCAGAACAAGGTCAGGGTTGTATTCTTCTATACAGGAAGATCAAATCCTTCCAATGTGATAAGACACCCAGGAACAAATCTCTCCAAGTGTGAGCACACCATAAAGTCTGCAGAGAGGTCACTGCGGGCTACAGGCTCACGTAAGACACATTAAATAACTGGGTGGTTGTGGTGCACGCCTTTAGTCTCAGCACTCGGGAGGCAGAGGCAGGTGGATCTTAGTGAGTTCAAGGCCATCCTGGCCTACAGACTGAGTGCCAGGATAGTCAGAGAAACTCTGTCTTGTTTGATATTTTACTGATGTTATCATTAACCATGCTCTATACAATTAAGACGTTGCTTGAGTGTTAAGAATTGTCTATTTGCCAAGCAGTGGTGGCACAGGCCTTTAATCCCACCACTCAGGAAGTAGAGCCAGGGTTTCTCTGTGTAGTCCTGGATGTCTGTAAACCAGGCTGGTCTTGAACTCACTGAAATCCACTTGCCTCTGTGTCAAGTGCTAGATTGAAGGCATGCTCCATTACACTTTCCAGGTTCTTAATGACCACAAGCAAAAGGTAGTTTTTAAACAAGTGAGCCCGGTTTTAGTGAGGAGTTATAACTGGGGGAAAAAAGAAAAAGAAACCTTGTTGTATTCAGGTTCAGGCTGGTATGTGGTGCATGACACAGCATGGAACGAGTGTGCTCACACTAACTGTCATGATGCTGTCGCTGGGAGACACAGAATCTCTTTACATGGTCCCTTTTGTAGATTCTTAAAGTTTCTCCAAGATGAAAGAATTTAAAAACATAACTCCAAAGGAGACCCTAGGGCAGGCTCACTGGAGTTAAGGAAAAAGGGGAAGAGGTGTACACAGACAAGCTGGAGCTCTCAGAGGCTGCCCGGAAGAGGGAGATGGGGAAGAGAAAGCCATGCCTTCCCAGTAAGAGGTCAGGAGAGTTGGCTGACTCAGTCATGGAAGCCTGTGAGGTGAGCAGAGACGGCCCCTGAGGGCTTTTTGTCTTAGAGAAGTCTGAGGTCTGTGCCTCCCTCTGCTGCCAGGATGCCACGGAGCCTCAAGGTTCCACCCCCAAAACTCCAGGTTTGCAGATTCCCAAGAGGGAATGGGACAAAGTGACTGCCTGCAGCTATGCCCCGGCTCTCCCTTGGAGAGGTCTCCTGTGTGGAAGGCTGGCTCCTCTAGGGGCCCACGGGGAACTTCTTTTGTTTAAAGTCACTACTGCTGGGCAGTGGTGGTGCACGCCTTTAATCCCAGCATTTGGGAGGCAGAGGCAGGTGAATTTCTGAGTTCAAGGCCAGCCTGGCTACACAGAGAAACCCTGTCTCGAAAAAACAAAAAAGAAAACAAAACAAAACAAGAAAAACAAGAAGCATAAAGTCACTACTGCAGATAGGGCATGGAGATCCAAGGTCAGCCCCGTGTGACCTGGATCCTGGGGCTCTGGGTGTCAGTTCCAAGGACTCCTGTTCATCTATTTGAAGGTGTGCTTGTTTCATTTGGGGAGAACAGCTGTCGGTCATATATCTGCCTGTGAAGCCAGAGAATAGGATGCAAAAGGAGTTTGGGGGGACACTGGGATTAACATATGGGAGAACGCACTGACAGAAAGACTGGACCCCTGCTGCCATCCCAGGGGCTGCCCGTCACCCAGGTGGAGCAAATGACTCATCAAAGGTCACCGCTTTCCCGCGTGTGGCTGCTGAGCCTCCGGTCCACTTCTTTGCTTGCAGGTTTAAACTCCAGTCATTAGCTAACTTGCGGTCTAGGGACAGGAAGTGGGTACTTGAAGAGCTGTCAATCTGTGGAAACCACTCGACTTCATTCTTAGAGCGTGAGAGCCGCTCTGCACATAAGCAAATGAACAGACTGTGTTGGGATCAAGCTTTATTTACCCGGCACACAGGGGCTACCCTTGACCCCAGGGTGTGGTGGTTTGAGTCCTACCCTAGACATTACTCCACCGGTAATTTTCGGGACTGTTTGTTTATGTTCTTTTTGGTATGTTTGTATATCTTCCCACATACGTGGGGGGTGATAGACGCCCATGAGAGCAATTTCATCATCATACAAAGGAACACATGAACAATGCGGAAGTAATTAGGCAAGGCAATTTCTTTTTATAAAGTGGATGCATGTGCCAGAACCCAGACCAGGCTAGTAGCACACATGGCTAGGATGGCCTCTGTCCCTTACCCCCAGCGTTGGTGACAACTGCGTCTCATTCCTTTGGTGGGAGCTCCACGGTCAGTTGACTAATCAGCGAGAGGGGTTAGAGGGAATTTCAGGAAATCCGGGCCCTTGTTGGACTATCCTTAAGAAGAAAAGATCATTTCCCATATATGTGCCAATGCCGGCAACGGCCAGAAGAGGGCGTCAGAGCCTCTCAAGCTGGAGTTCAGGTGCTTGCGAGCCGTCAGACTGTGGGTCCCGGAACTGGACTCTGGAAGAGCAGCTGGTGGTGCTGAGGCATCTCTCCAGCCTTCCAGCCCTCTCTCTTCACTGAACCTGGCCTCACCCTTTCAGCTAGCCATCTCCCATCCCTGTTTTTATTTTTCTTGGGTAACGCTCCAGTTGTACAGTCCAAGAGTAAGTTCCTGGCTGTCCTCCCAAGTGGCGAGCCTCCCACATACTTGGTTTACAGTCATGAACTGTACCAGACTGCAACATACCCCACCCCCACCCAGCAGGGTGCTTCAACAGGGTCCAACATCTGCTGAGCCCACACATTGTCAGGTGGCACAGTGCCCCCCCCCCCACAGGTGGCTTCCCTCAGACCCTTCTGTGAACCCGTGAGGCTGACTGTTCCCACGAATCAGACAGAGCTGACATTGATCTGTGTCCCTTACTCACCTGAGTGACATCCAGCATCCATTTCTGTTTCTCCTTTGAGTCTTTGTCCATTTACAAAAGAGGACAAGTTAATATGCTCTCGTGGGACTGAGACTTGCCAAGAGCACTCTGGAGGAGCAGGAGTGAAGGCCGCTGAGCATGCTTTCTGTAACTTATACTAAGGGTCAATGTGAAGTTCACTGCTGGGGAGGCGTGCAGGTGTGTGTGTGTGTGTGTGTGTGTGTGTGCATGTGTGTGTGTGAGAGAGAGACAGAAGCTGGAGGCCACTCCCACCAAGGGAAGACAGGGATTGTGGGCAGTTTCTAGAAGGAGAGGAGTACATGGGTCACTGTCCTTGTCATCACACAAACGTAGGGTCCTTTCTGCTATAGGGCTCTCATGCTGGCTCTGCTGTAAGAAATTGGAGATCAGACCCACTGCTGAACTGTGGACTCTCCTGACTTTGAACTCAGAAAATGCAGCTTTCTCTTGTCCTGCCTGCAAATCCCAGGGCAGGGTGCACAAGCAGAGATCTTTCCTGAAAACATTCTGTTTTTTAACTGGCAGGTGGCATCCAAGCGGAAACTCCTGTGTTTGATGGAGGAGACCTGGGCAGGCAGGGCACTGGGCCACATCTTTAGCTGTGCATAGGATGGTGAGGCACAAGGACAGGCGACCACTGGAAACGGACAGAGTTATCGCTGTGTCCCTGCGCTCTGTCCCACGGGCCTCCCGGACACAACCTCCTGGGTAGCCTCTGCGTTTACAAAACCCCAAGGTTTCATGATTTGCGCTGGTCGCGTCCTGTACCTCAGAGTCCTGCTCATCATCTATAAAGCCGACTCCTTCCACGACGGCGGCTAGACCTCTCCAGATCTGCAGAGATCCTGCTAGATCTCTCCACCAACGTGGAGATGGTCCCTGAGGTCTGTCAGTGAAAACCAGCCTAGGGCAATGACCTTGCACCCGTGCCACCACACTGCCGAGTGGGTGTGGCTGTACTTCTGAGCTCTATTAGGTCGTGTTTCTGAGGTCCTCGTCCATCTGTGGTTTTCTGTGATTGCCTACTCGGCTTGGCTTTCACTCACCAGGCAGGCAGAGGCAGGGCCCTTTCATCTCTGGGAAACGAGAGGTCAACATGCCGGGGCTTTGAAGTTTCAATCTAAAGCACTCGTGACGTGGGAGCCTTCCGTGGTGACCACACCTCGCAGGGCCAACCATGCTGCACGAGGGTGGATGGCTCAGGAGAGCCCCTCCCGCTTGCTTCTCAGATCATCGAGCCTGTACAGCAGGACCCTCCTTCTCGGCGTCCACTCACACATGCTCAGAAAGGCACGGTCATAACCGGTAATTCTATTTCATTTGTCATACTTTGCCATTTTTGGCCCTTGAACATTTTCCTTTGATGTTAGAGGGTATTTTCGGACTTGGGGCCCAAGTGGAGTTTATAAAACGCCCTGTCAGGCCCTACCTCTGATGCTCTTACTCACCGGGAAGACTGAGGCGCACTATTCCAAACCATTGGTTTTCAAAGTTGGGTCATTTAAGCGGTTCCCCCCTTCCCTTCCTTTCTTCCTTGTTCTGTCCCTTTGACAGCGACCGGGATCCTCACACATTCTTGTTCTGTGCGATGTCTCTTGGCTCCAGGCCTTGTTGGACCTGCTGTGCTTTGCATGCAAACTGACAGCCTGGTCCCATTATCCCGCAGGACGCACTGTTCTCAGGAACCCACGTGTGCTTTGATCTCCGCATCCTATCCGCTCAGACATAGGAGTCAGGAGGCGGCTGAGCCAGGCTCTCTGTTCCCATTTCCTCCGTCATCTGGTTACAAAGTTGCCTTTATCCCCACTTACCCCGGGTTCAGACTGAGTTCCTCACCGCCAGCTTTCAAAAGGAAAATTCCAAAAGCAAGCAACTCCTGCGTTTTAAGCTGCTCTGATGCTCCCACAGCGTGATGAAATCTCCCGTTCTCTCTTCCATCCCACCTGGTGTGTAAACCTTTGGTCCGGGGTATCCATACTGAATATATAACCTGTATTAACCGTAGGAGACGCCTCAATCTCGAGTCTCTGTCAGCATCATAGTGTGGGGTATACATCACTCTTATCACAAGGATGGCGTCATAACAGGCTCTGAGGTCTTAGCACTACCGACGCCATGTTAGAGACACCATTCTGACCTTAGAACCTGGCATATAGGCCCCAATGAGTGCAAAGTGGGAACAAAGACCTAATCCATCAAAAGCCTGGTCCATAGTTCCAGGACCCAGGAAAGTCCCTAAATGAACAAACCCCGTCTTTTGGCTCCTGTAGTTTCTCTTCTCGCTAACTGTTCTTGTTAACTGAAGTGTGTCAACCAGAATGTGTTTTTCATGTACACAAGATAACAGTGAAGCTTGAGGCTACATGATTTGGGCAGGTCCACCACACCGCTGCTGGCTGGCAGTCTAGACGTTCTCTTTGGCTTTGAGAGAGTCACGTGTTTTCTGGTGGGGTTACCTCACAGCAGTGTTTGACACAAATGACTCTTTTTTTTTTTTTTTTTTTTTTTTAAATTCTGATATGCTGTCAGCATTAACAGCCAAGTAAACACGGCAGAAGAGCTGACTTTGAAGACACGGCAGAAGTGTGTTAGCCAGGGTTATCTAAAGGGACAGAAATGACAATGAAGGAATAATCTGTTAGTGTGACCTATAGTCTGTGGCCCAGCTCGTCCAACAATGGCCGTCTCTCTCCATGAAAAGGCCAGAACTACTGCTGTTGTTCAGTTAATGAGGCTGGATATCTCAGCTTGTCTTCAGTTGTTGGAACCCCAAAGAAGTAGGTTCTAGAACCATTGAAGGAATGCCTCAGCAGCAGAGTAGACGAACGTGCCAGCTGGAGCGAGGACAAGCAGGCAAAACGTGAAGGCTTCCTGTCCGCGCCCTTTTATGTGAGCGGCCACCAGATTGGGGGGGGGGCTGGGGGGAGGGGAGGGGCTTCCCACCTCGCATGATGCAATCAGGAAAATCCCAGCACAGGCAAGCTGAACTGGTTGGGTTCTAGGTGATTCCATTTAGCTGACACACAGATGTAGTCACACTGTCAACTGCAATTAGTCATCACAAGCAGAAACTACCCAGTGGTCACACCTTTAATCCCAGCATGCTGGAGGCAGATTCAACCACATTTCTGTGTGTTTCAGGACAGCCTGGTCTACATAGCAAGATTTTCTCTCTCTTTCTCTCTCTCTCTCTCTCTCTCTCTCTCTCTCTCACACACACACACACACACACACACACACACACACAGAAATTTTATCCCCAATTAAACACAAAGAAGACGATTTTAAAAATAGAACCACAGGGGGCCGAAGAGAGGGCTCAGCAGTTAGAGGTAGATATTGCTTTTGCAGAGGACCTGAGTTCGATTCTCAGCACCGGGTCAGGTGGCTAAAACTCACCCGTAACTCCAGCTTTGTGGCCCTCCCCTCTTCAGGCCTCTTTGGGCACCCACATTCATGTCCACTTTGCCGACACATAAATAAGAGCAATATTTAAAAGTAGGAGTGGAGCATTGGTGGGCCATAAGATAGCTTCATCCAGCCTTCGCTACATGTGCACAGAGTCTCCGCAGAAGGAAGGAGGGGGCTGGACAAAGCATTACAAGTGAAATGGCTGAGTCAGCCCAAAGTTTAAAAAATGATGAAAACTGTTAGCAGTGTAACATGCGAAATGAAGCCCGGGTGTGGGGAAATAAGGAAAACCAGCTCACACGCAAAGCCGGTGCAGAAATGTTCAGATGTGCACGGATGGAGAGACTGTGCTACCAGCAGAACAGCCACGTAAGAGCCCTGAAGGACTGCAGAAGACCCACACCAGGACGTGCCCCGGGTCTGCCGAAAGAGCAAGGCAAGACCGGGTGGGGGAGGGGCACGCATAATTCTGTGAGACCGGGTGGTGTCTGCCATCTGTCATCCCAGCACTCAGAGACGGAGGCAGGAGAATTGCCGTGAGTTCGAGTTCAGCCTGCAACAGCTTCAGCCTAGCTTGGTAACGAAATGAGATCATATCTTAAAAATCCAATTCCCAGCCGGGGCGTTGGTGGCGCACGCCTTTAATCCCAGCACTTGGGAGGCAGAGGCAGGTGGATTTCTGAATTCGAGGCCAGCCTGGTCTACCGAGTGAGTTCCAGGACAGCCAGGGCTACACAGAGAAACCCTGTCTCGGAAAAAAAAAAAAAAAAAAAAAAAAAAAAAAAAAAAAAACCAAAACAAAACAAAACAAAAATCCAATTCCCATAATCCCGGTACTTGGGAGACGAGCTTTTAAAGCCAGTGTAGTCTACCTGAGAGTCTCCCTCAGAACAGTTAAAAACAAAACAAAACAAAACAAAACAAAACAAAACAAAACAAACAAACCCCAACCAACAAACAGCAAAAAACGGCCAGTGTTTCCAACAGCTCAGGCGTTACATTCTTCACGACAGCTTAAACTTACACTTAAAAATGCACTAGCCGGGCAGCGGTGGCCCACACCTTTAACCCCAGCACTTGGGAGGCAGAGGCAGGTGCATCTCTTGAGTTAGAGAGGCTAGACTGGTCTATACAGTGAGTTCCAAGACATTGGGCTATACAGAGAAACTCTGTCTCCAAAAACAACAATGAAATCATAAAAACAGAGAAAGAGTTAGATCTGTTGACTCACTCTTATAGCCCAAGCGCTCGGGAGAGTTCATTAGCAAAAAGTGGCTGAGGTCTGGGTTTCACCCAAACCCTAGCCTACCCCTCAGCTGCTCGCTGCTGGGACGGCCACCCAGAGCCTAGAAGGGCCATACCTGGGAGAGGACCTGAGTTCGCCACTAGAGGGCGAAACCAGCTCAGCGAACGAATAGTTGGGCCTGTAAGGGTTTTCTCCGGTAGCTGGCTGCAACCCCGGGGGAGCCTCCTACAGATTTGGGATGAAGGCCTAGATTCCTTTTCCTCAAAGGACCCTGGGACTTGCGGAGACTCTGGATGAGTCTCTGAAGCTCGCGGTATCCAGGACCATTCCTGAGGCACTGAGTGCTCTCGCTACCCCCCTAGTTCCCAGGCCCACTGCCTTGCCGAGGATCTTGGGTGCCAGAAACCTGTCTGGGGCCAGCAATCTGAGGCCCAGTCTCTTAAACAGAAGGGACATGATATGCATTGTCAGGACAACATCCAGAAAGAGCCCCAGACCTTAAGAGCAGGGGGTTGTTGGATCTGCCATCGGCCATCAAGGACTCTGCTGAGTCACCCTACTCTTCCAAATGCCATCTGACAGATTTTCTTCTAACAGCGAAGAAAACATGCGTTGTACCGCCTTGGATTGGTGACTCTGTGCATAACCCAGCTTCTGCTCTGTCCTGGGCTTGGCCCCTTAGTCCCAGAGCAAAGTAGGAGGGGATGGCCCTGACTGGTCACCTCATTGTTGGCCACTATCCTGGGTAAGATGTGGCCCCTCTCCTTGAGTTAGCGGTTTCCCTTCTGCCTGAGGCCCCATATTGTCTGGGATCACAAAGATCCCATTGGTTTAAAACCGGCAACGACAACAAAAAGTTTGTATTTTTATTTAGGTGTGTGTGTGTGTTCACACACCTGTGGAGGTCTGGGGATTCTCTCCTTCTACCATGTGGGTTCCTAGGATCTAATTCAGATGGTCAGTTTGGGCAGGGAAGTGATTTTACACAGTGAGCCTGTCACTGGCCCTTGTTTGGTTGTTAAATTAGTCTAGAAATCCACAGGGCAGCACGGTCCTTACCAAAGGATGCGGGAACCGTCCTTAGATCCTGCTCTTCCAAATTACACCTCTGTGTGGAAAGGCTCACAGCCTTTCCTCCAGACTCCAGGGCCACGGGCTCCTGTCCAGTGGCCCCTTCCTCTCCAGCCCCGTAGGTTAGTGGGGGAGACAGAACCCTTACCTCCTAAAACCTGGACTTCGTGAAGGCCCCAGGGCTCCTGCACACCTTGGGAGTCTGGAGCAGAGCTTGCCAGGGAGTGAAGAGTCATGGACACCAGAGGGCAAGGAGGAGCCACAAGCCAGTCCTGACGCCTTTGGCTCGAAGGCCTGGACTCTGACTAAGCCTGAGAACCGGCCCTCGGGCCTAGGTCTCTGACGACCATCCTGCCCTTGGAGCCCTTTCTCAGGCTGCTCTGCCCTCACCACAGGCAAGCTGCAGGTCCCCCAGAGTGTAACAGTGGACTTTTCCTGGCAGATGGAGTCATGGGAAGGAGAATTTGATCCAGAGAGCCCGGGGCAAAGGCTTGGTCTGCGCAGCCCTGGGTGTGTGTGTGTGCTCTGTCTACTGAGCATTGCCCCTGCCTTTCTGGGGTGCGGACTGATTATGGGGGACCCATTGTCCTCTGTTCTCATTGTTGGCTCTTCCCTTTTCCTGGGTGTTTTGGGAGTTTCCAGTTCTCCCTACAATGAGAATCTTTATGTGTGTGATGACATATTCTATTATTTCTGCTAACAGACATTTCCTGTAACAAACGCCAGTTCAAGGTTAGACCAGCTGTTCCGTTCCTTGTCATGTGAGACATTCAGCTGAGAGGAGACCCTTCTTGTTTGAGAAGGGCATATTTTCAGTGAGCCAGTTAAGATCCCAGAAGCTTCTCCCACCCCCTCAACAGCAGCATGCCTTAAGAAAGACAACCTGGCAGATGGAACTCACTTCTGTAGTCCAGGCTGGCCTCGAACTCAGAAATCCGCCTGCCTCTGCCTCCCAAGCACGTAAAGTTGTGTGCGACCATGGCCTGGCCCCATAGGGATGGAATCTTAAGTTACTCTTTAATTAGCAGCTGCATTGCCAAGAAATCAGCAAATTCAGAACAGTTATGAATTTTCACACAACTTCAAGTTTTCATGGGGAAACAAAATTTATGCTATGGTCATAATGGAGAAGCTCACCCAATCAGCAGCTTTCGCTGGGGTTTGGAATTCAGAGTGATGTTCATGGAAAAGGGCACTGTCATGCTGTCCCAGATTCCTTTTCTTACTTGTGAATTCTTTCCTTCTTTCTTTCTTTCTTTCTTTCTTTCTTTCTTTCTTTCTTTCTTTCTCCTCCTCCTCTTCCTCCTCTTCCTCTTTCTCCTCCTTCTCCTTCTCCTCCTCTTCCTCCTCCTTCCTTTTCTTCTTCTCTTCCAACACAGGATTTCTCTGTGTAGCCTGCCTGGCCAGGAACTCACGCTGCAAACAAGGCTGGCTTTGAACTTACAGAGTTCCACCTGCCTCTGCCTCTCTAGTGCCAGGATTAAAGACATGTATTATAATTTTCAGGGCCAGACTCTGGAGAATCAATAATTTATTTTTTAAAGTAACAGAAAGCACTGTGAGGCTCAATTTTACTGAGATAAAAGAGAGAAACCAAGTCTTAGGAACAGCTGAATAAACAGTGCTTATAATTAATTTTAATCCCACAAAAATCAAAACACTTTAAAAAATTAAAGTGTGTGTGTGTGTGTGTGTGTGTGTGTGTGATGTGTTGATACCAACTACCTGGTGGAAGAATAAATTGGCATAGACCTTTGGGAATAACGTTTTAAATGACACATATTTATTTGTATGTGTGTGTACACACACGTGTGCTTGTATGTGCATGTGTGAGATTGCAATCAAGCCATGAGGCTCGTGTGAAGATCAGATGACAGGATCTTACAGGCGTCAACAATTCTTTCCTCCTCTGTGGGCTTCAGGAGTCAAGCACGGGTCTTTGAATTTGTATGGGGAGTGCTTTTACCAGTAAGCCATCTGGATGGCCTAAGGGTACTTAAAAAAAATTAAAATTTTTTCTCTTATTTATGAATATGGGTGTTATGCCTGAATGTACATCTGCACACCAGATGAGGGCATCAGATCCCGTTACAGATGGTTGTGAGCCACCGTGTGCAGGGGATTGAACTCAGGACCCTGGAAGGGCAGCCTGTTAGTTCTGAGACCTGTGACATCATACAGGCGACAGGTAGCACTGCGAGTATAGGCCTGTTACCAAGGCAACGGCTGCCATATACCCAGAATTCAATGGGCCTACCTTTTTACCTGAAATTTACATTACCACTCATATATAATGGGTAGCGTTCCTCCCTCCCTCCCCTTTTCCCTTCCTTTCCTGCCTCCGTCCCGCCCGCTGCACCTTTACCCCATCTTAAATAAAGCCACGTGGAACTGTCTGGTGTGGTTTGGTCCCTCATTGCGGCCCACATCTCCCCGGCTTCTCTGCCTCGGCCCGCGGCCCACGTGTCAGGCATACAGGTGACTCGCGTGGGCTGCAGGTCACCGAACTGCGTGGAAAAACCAACACAGCCAATGTTCTTAATTGCTGAGCTGTGTGTGTGTGTGTGTGTGTGTGTGTGTGTGTGTGTGTGTGTGTGTGTGTGTATGGGTCTGTACAGGTGCTAGAGATTGAAGAACACATTGGATCCTCTGGAGCTGTGGTTATAGTGGTTGTGAACTGCCTGGCGTGGGTGCTGGAAACCAACTTTGGGTTTTCTGCAAGATCAATACAAGCTCTTTAAGTTAGAGTCTTACTATGTAGCCCAGGCTGGCCTCAAAGTCAGAGATCCTCCTGCCTCTGCCCGGAGCACTGGGATTAAAGGTGTGCAACACCACTGCCTGGCCTGCCTTTTTTTTTTTTTTTAAATCCCATTCACTCATTTGTTTACTTTGCATTTATGTGTGAAGTGGTGGTCATGTGTACATGCCACTGCCCACAGATGCAGGGCAGACCACAGTTTGTGTGAGGTGGTGGTCATGTGTACATGACACTGCACACACTGTACATACTGCACAGACTGCACACAGATGCACTGCCCACAGGTGCACTGCACATACCATACACAGATGATGCACTGTAACACTGCACATATATGCAGTGCACATATATGCAGTGCCCACAGATGCACTGCAACACTGCATACAGATGCATTATAGCACTGCACACAGACACACTGCACACAGATGCACTTCACATAGATGCACTACACACACTGCACACATATGCACTGCACACACTTCACATAGATGCACTTCACATAGATGCACTTCACATAGATGCACTACACACACTGCACATATATGCACTGCACACACTGCACATAGATGCACTGCACAGACTGCACACAGATGATGCACTGCACGGACTGCACACAGATGCACTATAACACTGAAGATGAAGTGCAGATGACAGCATGTAGGGTCAGTTCTCTGTTTTTACTGTTTTTTTTAATTTGATGGAACAAAAAATAACCTATTTTTCTTTGGCTTCTTTGAGACAGGGTTTCTCTGTATAGTCCTGGCTGTCCTGGAACTCACTCTGTAGATCAGGCTGGCCTTGAACTCAGAAATCCACCTACCTCTGCCTCCTGAGTGCTGGGATCAAAGGTGTGCGCCACCACGCCCGGCACATTTTAAAACAGTTTTGTTGAGACACAGTGTACACTGTGTGTGCTGAGCAGACATGACCTGCATCACTTAGTAGGCCTTCACGCATGTACTCACATGCAACTATCATGACGAAAGAGAGAAAGACACAGTCCTTGTCACCAAGCGTTTCCTCACGGCTTTTGTGATTTGTCCCTTTCATGTCCTCTCCTCCTCCCCAACCCCGGGTGCCTCTTACTCCACTTTCTTAAAGATTCTTCGTATTTTTAGAAGTGATGAAACTGTGGGGTACCTCGCTCACTGCTGTGAGAGGATATCATTTGTCAGAGCCCCTGAGGGCAGGGATTTAGCCAACAGCTCTCATACCTGGAGGCCAGCCCTGCCTGCCCTTTCTGGGACTTCATCTGAGCCATACTATAGCAATTATGCAAATGACACAGGCACCACATCAGTCACTTCCATTGTTACAGAAACACTCAGGAAACTCCCCCAGTGCCCTTAGTGGGCAGCAGGGGAACAATTAGAGTGTACCCAACAATGGGGGCTTGTGAAGTTGTAAGAGAGGAAGGAAGGTCCTTCCCCCTGGGTAGGAATGTCACACGGGTGTGGCCTTAACCTTCATCTTTCCTGCTCCGCCAGCCAGCCCAGGCAGAGGCTTCCCTGGTTGGCCATTGGTGAAGACCCTGAGCCTTTCGCTCTGCTCTTTAGTTATGGTGTTCTAATGGTTCCTCCTTCTGTCTCCAAGGGAAACACACTGCCAATACTCAGGCAGGCATGACTGTCCAAAAGAGTACCAATGCTTGCCAACAAGGCCAGGTTCTGACTCTCAGGCTGTGTTTAGGACGGTTCCTCTTGCTTCTTCCAACAAATAGTGAAAATTCTACATTGACAGTTTCTGCATGTTTTCTATATGCTTTGTATTGGGTGCACATGTGTTTGTGCATGTGTGTGTGTGTGTGTGTGTGTATGTGTGTGTATGTATATGTGTGTGCATGTGTACATGCATATGTGTGCATGTATGTGTCTATGTGTGTATATGGTGCATGCATATGTGTGTGCATGTGTGTATATGTGTGTATGTATATGTGTATGTATGTCTGTAGCAGAGTGAATGTAGAATTTACTAAGGGAAAGTGAGAAAAAAATCCCTTCAAGGGAAGGATACAGAGTACTTTGTACAGATATTACACAATACACATATGAACCCACCACTCTCCTCCACATGATAAGAGGGTTCACCCAGAAATCCCTTAGAACTAAACCCCTCTTAGAATAAAAAACAGAGTTTGATAATGTCACTGGGCATAAGACAATGGACCAGACCTACACATTTAAGTCCACAGCGGAAGCCCTGCTGAGGTTGTGACAAGGGGCTGGAGCTTGGGGGATGGGGAGGGTCTGGGGGATGAGTAGGATTTGGCACACATTGACAGGCGCTGTGTTGTAAATCCACCAACACCACACGGAGGAAGTTGGTGTCAGTGAAGTAGAGGTTGGTGCACACATCTTATCCTGGCGCCATGGGATGGGCGTATTGAACTCGGAGGCCAGGGAGGTGGAGCCTTCTCCCGGGAGCCTTCTCCTGGGTGCAGGGCAGCCTTTACCTCTGCTTTCCCGGGGAGCCATGGTCCCTGTGACAAGGGTTATGTCAGTCTCTTACCTTGGTCTCCCTCACCAGCACCTTCCGTTCTCGCCTGTGTCTTCTGCTCCCAGAACAGGGACTTAAAGTCTGGATTTACTAAAAGTCAGACTCTGGGCTTGGGCCTGAAGATACCCAATACACATAATGAAGCTTGGCTTCTCTGTCTTCATTCGCATCTGTCTCTCCTGCGGGTCAGACTCCTGTTCAGCCTGGCTCTGCATTATGACTGTGGTCAGATGCCTGTTCATTTCGGTTCCTGGGTGTATCCATCTTTTAATGAAGACTCATTTTAAGTGGGCCATCTTTCTCTCCAGGGACGAAGACACAGAGAAGAATAACTCAACTATTTGCAAGACTTGTAGGACATCATACCCCACAGATGATCAGCTGCCAGCTTTTACAGGGCCAGACCTCCACAGCAGGCCTGGAGGGCTCCAGCCCCTGCCTGTGCCCGCTAGAAGGAGGAGTCTCCCAGCTTAATCGCCTCAAGATGACCCTGCAGCCAGCCAGCACAGGCCTGGGAAATGAGCGGCCGGCTAAGAATAAGGTCCCTGAGTGATGAAAATCAGATGCTGGTTTAGCTCAGATGGTCCTGAGAGAGCCTTTCTGAGCTTCGTGCCTGGTGTCTACCTTGTCTCTTTTTTAGTCCTGACCCTGACCACATTGCTGGATCACTAGACATCGATTTTCCCACAACAAACAATACTGGAGCAGAGAGGGGCTGAGGATTGTAGCAAAGTCTAAGAGGTCTTGTTCAGCGCGTCAATGCCCAGCCTCGGGAGCAGGAATGGAGATGCCAATCATTTCCAAACATAGACTCACCAGACTGGGCTGCAAGAGTTGGACAGAACTTGGGGAATCAGAAGCCTGAGAATTGTGGCCATGAAGGGCCCCCCGTAGCCACTGTCCTGGGGTAGTATGTCTCCTGGAGCAAATTAACCTTGCCCTTGGCCCTTGGTTTGCAACTATAACCTGAACGGTTTCTCTGTATTCGTTTCAAGGTTCTATTTGCTTTTACCAAACAGGGGCAATAGTGCACCTTCCCATGATGCCCCTTGGCCATGTCAACCCCCTTGCTCCAGAAACCTTCTCTTTCCCTTTTTTTTTGTTTTTTTTTGTTTTTTTTTGTTTTTCGAGACAGGGTTTCTCTGTGTAGCTCCGGCTGTCCTGGAACTCACGCGGTAGACCAGGCTGGCCTGGAACTCAGAAATCTGCCTGCCTCTGCCTCCCAAGTGCTGGGATTAAAGGCGTGCGCCACCACCGCCCGGCTCCCTTTTTTTTTTTTTTTTAAAAAAAAAAAAAAGATTTATTTATCTATTATATGTAAGTATACTGTAGCTGTCAGACACACCAGAAGAGGGCATCAGATGTCTTTATGAATGGTTGTGAGCCACCATGTGGTTGCTGGGATTTGAACTCAGGACTTTTGGAAGAGCAGTCAGTGCTCTTAACCACTGAGCCATCTCTCCAGCCCCCTCTCTTTCCCTTTTGCTTTAGTGACATCATTGTTTATAGCTTAGGTTTCTTTCTTTTTTTTTTTTTCAAAGATGTTAAAAGCATTCAGTCTTTATGAACCATCTGGGGGATTAAATAAAGGTCCTGGTCTTGGGGTGTAAGGTTGGTGGTATCTGTGTGTCTAGAACAGTGTGTAGTACAGTCATCTCTTCCCCGCCTTTAAAAACAGTCCTTTGCTATTCCTTTTTGTTTGTTTGTTTGTTTGTTTTTTGTTTTTTTCGAGACAGGGTTTCTCTGTGTAGTCCTGGCTGTCCTGGAACTCACTCAGTAGACCAGGCTGGCCTCGAACTCAGAAATCCGCCTGCCTCTGCCTCCCAAGTGCTGGGATTACAGGCGTGCGCCACCAACGCCCGGCCTGCTATTCCTTTTAAAAATTAAAAATTTAAATTTCTTTCTGTGTGCATGAGTATTTGCTGTATATATGCCTGTGCACCATGTGTGTGCCTGACGCCCAGAGTCCAGAAGAGGGTGTTGGCACCATCTGGGACTGACGTCTCCCGGAGTTGTGAGCAGCCAGATGTGGGTGCTGGAAATCTAGCTCGGGGCCCCTAGGAGAGCAGCCAGAGCGCATCACTACTGAGCGGCTCTCCGGCTCCCAGGCTTCACTACTGAGCGGCTCTCCGGCTCCCGGGCTTCACTACTGAGCGGCTCTCCGGCTCCCAGCTTCACTACTGAGCGGCTCTCCTCCGGCTCCCAGGCTTCACTACTGAGCTGCTCTCCGGCTCCCGGAGAAAACTGTTATATTTAAAGAAATATAACAGTTTTAGTTTCTCAAGAATCTCATAGATCCATGGAGTGTATTTTAACAGATTCATCCCCTCACTCTTCCCAAATCCACCCCTCAAGCACCCTCCCTGTTAGTCCTGAACCATCTCTCCAGACCATCCCTTCCTTTTTTTTTTATTTGAGACAAGTTCTTGCTCTATAGCCAAAGGTGGCCTTGAAGTCACAGCAATCCTCCTGCCTCAGCTTCCTGGAATGATTGGAATACAGATGTAAAAGTTCACAGCAGAGCTTTCTCGTCCTTCCTTTTTTGAGACATTTTCACTGTGTAGCTCTGGGTGGCCTGGAACTCAGTGTGTAGAACCAGGCTGGCCTCACAGTCAACAGAGATCAGCCACCTCTGCCTCCTGAGTAAATTAGGGATTAAAGGTGTGCAAAACCACATCTAACTCTTTCCATTTTTTTTTTTAAAAAAATTACAATAAAGCACACACAAAGCTCCCATTTTTACTTCTTTTTGGTTGTTTGTTTATTTAGATGTGTGTCAGTGTTTTGCTTGCATGTATGTCTGTTCACCACAAGTATGCCTGGAGCTAGTGCAGGCCAGAAGGCGGCAGATACCGTGAGACTAGAGTTACTGATCGTTGTGGGCTGACATGTGGGTACTGGGTACCAACCTGGGATCCTCTGCAAAAGCAGTCTATGCTCCCAAGCACCGAATCACCCTTCCAGCCCATCCTGGTGCCATTCTTAATGTATACAGCACAGGGGAATCCAGTCCATTCACAATGCTTTATAGACCAAAGCCACCATCTATTTCCAGAACCATTTTCATCCTGTAATCCCAGACTCTATATGCATTGATGAGCTGGTTAGGATGAATCAGCTCCTCACCCACCACAGCTTGCTTCTACCCTTGCCTCTAAGAACTGATCTTATCTGAACATTTCGCACACACCACAGGAGTTCCCCATGCTGGTGCAGTTTCCTGGTTGGATCTGATTAGCCAGAAATGTTGTGACAGGCTGTTGCCATCCGTGACTCCATCTTGCTTTATGCCTGTTTTATGCCTTTTTCCTTCCCAGGATGTGGCTTTGGTCCACATTCCTGGTGTCTTACTGTCAAGATAAGAATAAGAGGTCACTAGGCAAGCATTGCTTCCGGTCAGCATCAAAACACCAGACATCTCGGCTCAGACTCCAGGGGAAACTGCCTTCTGCTCACAGCCCTGACCGGAACCCCTCAGGGATTCTTCTCACTGAGTCTGGGGAGCAGTGGGGGTGGGACATTAATCTGTCTCCTTTCTGGGTCTCTAGCATCCTGAATAAAAAAATCTTTTTTGTTTGTTTGTTTGTTTGTTTTTGTTTTTCGAGACAGGGTTTCTCTGTATAGCCCTGGCTGTCCTGGAACTCACTCTGTAGACCAGCTGGCCTCGAACTCAGAAATCCGCTGCCTCTGCCTCCCAAGTGCTGGTATTACAGGCATGTGCCACCACCGCCCGGCTTAATGTATGAGATCTGCTGTGAGCCCTTGTTCTTTTTTATTGTTGTTGTTTTGTTTTTTTGTTTTTGTTTTTCGAGACAGGGTTTCTTTGTATAGCCCTGGCTGTCCTGGAACTCTCTATGTAAACCAGGCTGGCCTTGAACTCAGAAATCCGCCTGCCTCTGCCTCCCTAGTACTGGGATTAAAGTCGTGCGCCGCCACCGCCCGGCGATGAGAGTCTTACCAAGCGGCACTGTGGAGTTCTCAGTGTGCACATACTGGGTTTGCTATAACAAAGCACTGTGGAGAGGTGGCTTACATGTCAGAAGTTTATTGCCTCATAGTTCTGCAGGGTAGAAGGCTATTACACACACACACACACACACACACACACACACACACCTAACACTGTGAGGGAGATACATTCTAAGCTCCTCTCAGCTTTGAGCAGCTAAACAATAATCTCTGACCTTCCAGAGCCTGGAGAAACCTTACCTGTCTGTCAGCAGCTTCTGGTGCTGCTTTCTCTCCATTTTTTGTCCTTTGAAAGGACATTGGTTGTTAACTGAGAGCTCACCCTACTGAGCTCCTCCTGAGGTGATTACTATGTCCAAATAAGGTCCCGTTCTGAAGGACTGAGGGTGTGAGTGTGAAGACACAATTCCCCTAGATAGGCCAGAGTTCACTCGAGGACCAGAACCACCTGTGCTGTGGTGATTAGGATGGAGCCTATGCATTGGTTCAGTGGCTTGGGATGAGTGTTCCAGACTGATCTGGTTGTAGCAGGGACATGGCCTTGGGTGGCACCAGTCCCAGGAGAAGGCATCCAGTTGCATATGTCAGAACATTTCTGTTGTAACACTGTCTTCCTTGATCTGACTTGCTGGGAATGGCCTGACCTTCCCTGCCCATATGCTGGCACCTGAGTCTGCAGATTAACCAGATGTCTCATCCGCCATCTTGGTATCCCACAGACCATTGCTTTCAACTAAGGAATTCATTACCAAGTAAGTGTGGTAGTGGGCTTCTGACATCCAGTCTTACTGCTGCCCCATCGCCCAGAAGCACGTGGTTCTACCTCACGGTTGAGTGACTGAGATGTGAGGTTGGGACCACTCCAGCAGCACACCAGAAAGGGCAGGGCTCTGCTTTATTGGATTTCACGCATGCTTTGGGGCAGAGATCACCGTGGCTGTCTTTCCACAGCCACAATACAGTAAACCTGGGGACAGGGTGTGTCCACACTCCCACACCTATTGGCAGGATGATGACTTCTTGTCCTGGAAGTCTTGAGTCCTTCTACCTTGAAGGGTGTTATCTGGACAAGGAAGGCACTTCAACTGCAGGCACAAGGATAGGGATAGCCCCATTAAACTGAAGGATGGCACGGCCCGTGGCTGTTGAGGGCTCACGGTGCCACCGAGCTGAAAGGTCTAGAAAGAGATCCCTCGCCTTGCTGGAAACATTACTGTAAAAATTGCCAAAGTCAGGGCTGGAGAAATAGTTGGCTCAGTGGTTAAAAGTGCCGTCTACTCTTCCAGAGGTCCTGAGTTCAAATCCCAGCAACCACACGGTGGCTCACAACCATCTGTAATGGGATCCGATGACCTCTTCTGGTGTGTCTGAAGACAGTGAGCGATACTCACATACATAAAATAAATAAATCTTAAACAAAATTGCCAAACTAAAGATGAATTTGCTGCTATCAGTCCTAACAAAATTAAACCCAAGAGGTTACAGATGGAAGGCTCTGGCCAGCATTCGCCTGAGGAGGATCATCAAAGTGTCACAGAGGTCGCCAAAGCCCTGGACCAGAAAGACTTCCTCAAGAAGACTCCAGGCTGATGTCACTTTTACAGTAATCACTGTGCTAAGGATGATTACTTCAAAATATCTAATTTTCAATATCTAGTTTTTAAAACTCCCCTTTGGGGCCAGCAAGATGGCTCAGTAGGTGAAGGTGCTTGCCACCAAGTGACCCGAGTCTCGTCTCTGGCACCTGCATGGCAGATGCAGAGGAGAAAGAGAAAGGCAGGCATGGTGGAGCACGTTCTGAATCTCAGCACACAGGAGGCAGAGAGGGGTGGGTCATGCTGAGAGAGAGAGAGAGAGAGAGAGAGAGAGAGAGAGAGAGAGAGAGAGATCACCCTAGTTTGCCCTGGATCTCCACTCATGACTTGGCATATACACACATACCCCCACACACATAATACACAAAAATAAAATAAAATACCCCTTCCCCCAAATAAAAACCCAGTTCCTTTGCCTCAGTCTTTTTGGTTTTTGTTTGTTTGTTTTTTGTTTTTTGAGACAGGGTTTCTCTGTGTAGTCCTAGCTGTCCTGGAACTCACTCTGTAGACCAGGCTGGCCTCGAACTCAGAAATCTGCCTGCCTCTGCCTCCCAAGTGCTAGGATTACAGGTGTGCGCCACCACGCCCGGCTGCCTCAGTCTTTTTGAAAACGTCTATAGTTTACTATGGCTCACAAAGTTGCAGTTCTCTCCTTTTTGTTTTTTTGGTGGGTTTTTTTTTTCCCGTTTTTTGAGACAGGGTTTCTCTGTGCAGCCCTGGCTGTCCTGGAACTCACTCTGTAGACCAGGCTGGCCTCGAACTCAGAAATCCGCCTGCCTCTGCCTCCCAAGTGCTAGGATTAAAGGCGTGCGCCACCACTGCCTGGTTGAAGTTGCGGTTCTTAGATGACACTTGATTTCTTTCAATTTTAACTTCTTTGTATCTTGCTCCCTCAACCGTTTTTTTTTGGGGGGGGGGCACCACTAAGGGAAGCTGAGGCGCCACTTGTCATTTGGCTTCTTTTGCAGGGAAGATGGACACGGCTTGCGTGGAGATATTAGGAAAGGTTAAACGGGCTAGGCCACAGCCGGGCTGGTCAAGCGCTTGCTTAGCACCCACAAGGCCTCTGGGCTGGTCCCCAGCACCACACAAGCTGGGAGTGGGGGTGCAGGCCTGTAATTCCAGCTCTTAGGAAGTAGACCAGAAGATGGGGGTTGAGGGTCATCCTGGACTGATTTGAGGCCAGCCTCGGCTATGATCAGATATGATAAAAGGATGAAATGTTAAGTGTAAGTGAATGGGTACTGGGACCCGTCCCTTGCTAATTGGTAGTACTCAGTAGCAGCAGCAGAGGGCGCTAGAAAGACAACGAAACCGGAAAGAGGTTTTCTTTTTAACTGGGATGCTGGCTGTGGAGGGCTCGGTTTCCCTCAGGGCTCGGCTTCCCTCAGGGCCCAGCTACTGCCTGTGCACCCCTCTGGAAGCACAGAGAGCCATTCCAACTAAGCTCTGCAGGCAAAGCACCCTCTTTTAGGAGGTGGAGTCCTTTCCTGGGCTGGGGAACCAGGTGCAGCCATGAACCTGTTGGACTTTATCGTTGCTGTTCTTCATAACATCATGAACCTGTTGGACTTTATCGTTGCTGTTCTTCATGACATCACCCAAAGAAGCCGCCCTGTTCTGTCCCTCTCTGAGCACTCTAAAAATGTGTCTAGTCGCCCAACCTGGCCTTTTAGCTCCACAGATCAAGAGAGACGGTACCGAGATTGTCCCTGGATCAAAAGAGTTGTAAGTTCCAGGCCAACCAGGGAAGTTATTGAGTTTCCAGTATCTTTGAAAATCCCAGTGTTTTTGAAAGTCGCTGGAAATGTAGCTCCGTGGTAGAGCGCTGCAGAGGAACGGAGGTGGGGGTCGGGGTGGGGTGGGGGGAGGGCAGGTTCCATCCCAGCACTGCAGAAAAGGAAGTGTGGCTTCACTCATGCTGCCGTGCTGAGAGTGTCAGCACTAAGTCCCGAGGAGATCCCAGGAGTGTGGGTGGGGCTGCGCGGGCTTTGCGGACCTAGGAATGGGTCTTTTTCATGAAAGGGATGGACACAGGATGTCAGGATGGATTGTGGTGAAGTAGCAGGAGGGATGGTCACCGAGCACTGCCCTCAAAAAACAACCTAACTCATGTATATGGACTTGATCATGTGACCCTGAGACACCAAGTGTGGCCGGAGCAGAAACCAGAAGAGAGCGGAGGGAGTGACACAATTAGGAGGTGTGGCCTTGCTGGAGGAGGTGTGGCCTGGTTGGAGGAAGCATGGCCTTGCTGGAGGAGGTGTGGCCTGGTTGGAGGAGGTGTGGCCTGGTTGGAGGTGTGTCACTATGGGGGTGGGCTTTGAGACCCTCTTCCTAGCCACGTGGGAGTCAATCTTCTGGATACAGTCAGATGAAGATATAGAACTCTCAGCTCCTCCTGCACCATGCCTGCCTGGACGCTGCCATGTCCCCACCTTGATAATGGACTGAACCTCTGAAGCTGTAAGCCAGCCCTAATTAGATGTTGTCCTTTATAAATATTGCCTTGGTCATGGTGTCTCTTCACAGCAATGGAAACCCTAAAACACTCTGACCATGAAGGAAACCGTCCCGCCACCATCATGTGTCCAGGCCAGGCCAGCGTCCCGGAGATGAGATATCCATCAGCTCCAGGATCCTCTGAGGCGCCTGGCTACGGGACGCTGTGGCTTCCACTACATGTGCATGCAGCCCCACACCATCAGCCAGCTCCGCTCCGCCCACCCGAGGGTCCCTCCAGCGCAGGCCTCGGCTGCCCATACCCTTGCCTCCTCCTGACTCTAGACTTTCCAATCACTGCTGCTGTACCAGTTCACCCAGTCCTTAATGTAGGTTGAGTGTCTGCACCATCCTTGGGGTGGGGTGGGGCTCCAGGGTAGAGCAAGGCTAGTCCCGCCAATAAATGGAGAGTTGTCCCCTTGCCTCAGTAGAGGGAAGGCTGAGCCCTGCAGGGTCCATGCCTGCCCACCCCGTCAGAGGAGCTCTCTCTCTGGGAAGTCTCTCCTCTCCTCGGGCTGCTGTCATCTGCTTCCTTCTCTCTTGGTCTCCGCTGAATTCTCAAAGGACAGCAGCTGCTGTTCCCATCAGCGTCCGTGTGGTGCTGACCAGATCCTCGAGCCACTCTCAGGGAACACCCCAGTCCTGTCCTGCTTAGCAACTGTAGCAGCCCCGGGTCTCCATCGCCAGGGACCTCCTCAGCGACACTAATCCCGCTTGCCATTACTCCCTCCTTGGGCTGGCTCCAGCTGCTGGGAGGCCCGTCCTGTGTCGGGACTCCTGATCTCCTTGTGCCCCATTCTCCCTGCCTGCTGGGGCCCCATGGTTCCTCCGTGGGAGCTTCTGCCCAGCAAGGCCCTGGTGCCTCCACTTAGCTCACTCTCTGGTAGGATCTCTTCCAACAGTTGAACCCAACTCCATCACTCCTGGGGTGCACTCGAGCCACTGAACGTGGCTGAGGAAACCTCGGCCTGTGGTGTACCGGGCCCCAACCGAATGCTAACAGTGGCTGGACCCTCCTACACTGACGTCATCCCCAACAACTTTCATTCCTCAGTTAAGCGTTTTGTTTGTTTGCTTTGTTGTTTTTTTCGAGACAGGGTTTCTCTGTGTAGCCCTGGCTGTCCTGGAACTCACTCTGTAGATCAGGCTGGCCTCGAACTCAGAAATCCACCTGCCTCTGCCTCCCAAGTGCTGGGATTAAAGGCGTGCACCACCACCGCCCGGCTCAGTTAAGCGTTTGAGTATAGAATGCCAATGTCCACACATGGCGGCATCATGAAATCACTCCAGCATCACACAAATGTAATGTCTGTGTGTCTGGTTTCATCTGAAGGCGGAAGATGGCATCGCTGTGTGCCGTGCTCTCCCCTAAATGTTTTACGTCTGAGTTTTCCAGTCAGAGGGACAGAGGGACAGAGGGAGAGGGACGTCCCTCCCCACAGCTACAAAGGCCTTCGTTGTGCCGAGATTACCTCAGTTGTCCTCTGGTGGGCAGGCACTTTGGGAGTTTCCAGTATTTTGCTTCAACAATGGAAGTGGCTGACTGGTCATTTTGCACAATTGCTGGTCTACAGCTCAGATAAAGTCCTAGAGAGGGTCTAGCTGGCTTCCAGTTTTGAGATCTGTCTACTAGTCTCGAACCCCACCCCACAGGGCTGTGCAACGGGATACCCTCAGAACAGCGAGGGCGGAGGCCGGGTACCCAGCAGCCTTACCGAGGGCGCTATCGTTCCTCAAGTCTGAGTGAGCCACAATCCCTGACTGCAGACTTCTCAGACTGAGTTTGGCCTAGTCCCTTCTCCATGTCGCCCAGGCTCCCAGCCCCCCAGCCCCCCAAGGCCTTCCTCACCTCTGGAGTAGCTCTCCAGACCAAGGCTGATAAACTGCTTTTAACACAAGCCATCTCTGTCCGCAGTCAGTCCTACCTAACCCTCCTCTTTCCCCCAGAAACCTCAGTGCTCCTTATGACAACCTCAGTGCTCCTTATGACGTCTCCCGGGGCTCTTCTCTGCCTCCCATTCTCAAGGCAACAGCCTGAGGGGTTCCTCCAGGTCACAAGTCACTAAATCCTCTCTTCAAACTCTAAACCCTCCCTTTACCTGGCCTGTCTAACTCACTGCCTTCCAGCCAGTCTTCCTGACGGGGTGCCCCCTCCCAGGTCTTGCTGACCACACAGTTCACTCCACACTTCCACCACCTTTCCCTGCGGCCTGGCTGTTCCCAGTCCCCGCCGCCCACCTTTGCCGGCTGCCTCTCAGTCCAGGTCTATGCTAGGGGCTCCTCAAGTCTGGGGTTCCAGCCTACTGCCTTCTCTTCCAGCCAGGCCCCGCTGGCTACAGTTGCCCGACTGATCTCTCCTGAGTCACCTCAACTGGCACCCAGCTGCGCGGGCTCTCCCTATTTTCTTAGTTGGTGTTTGCGTGGGCCTCTGGAAACAGTGGCATTGAGGGAGTTAGCCCTTCCGTGTGGGCCCTGGCGCATGGTTGCACAGCGATGAGATCACAGGGTGACCTCTCCCCCAGCATTCGGGAACCTCTGCCCCCCGGGCCGGATGACTCACTTCCCCTTTCTGGGGCAAATTCTGCCTCTCATGGGATTTTCCTGGAGAAATGACTGGTGCCGAGGGCAAGGCGGCTAGGCTGGTGACCGAGCCGGGCTCCGGGATGGTCACCAAGAGCCAGGGAGCACTGGGGACCCCTCCACACCACCTTTCTCTACTTATGCACTCGGGGCTCAGTGTGCCGTGTGACCATCTGACCCAGAAGCTTAGCTTCCTCTTGGTCCTTAGCCAAGAGGGCTCCTCTCATCCTCGTAGGAGGTCCCAGGTAGGAATGTGTGACTCCAAATCCCTGGGCTCTGTGAGAGAGCCAGGTCTGCAGCTGGTGGCATGGCACAGAGGGATCCTGACCTAGCTGACCCTTTGCTCTCCGGCCAGCCTCTCTCCTCTTCATGGTGGGATTCAACCCATCCCCATCCCACGGAATTCTCCAGCAAGACACACAGACACACAGACACACAGACAGACACACACACAGACACATACACACGCACGCACGCACTCACACAAATGAACACCACATGTCCCTCATTGGGACATTGGGAGGGGTGCACCAATTCCTCACCACGCCCCTGAATTCCTGAACTTTGTGGAATGGGTTTGTCGTGTTCCCTTACTCCCTAGAGACTCTGCTCTGCCTCAAATCCTAGGTCCGGACTGGGATGCAGAGGAGGAGGCCGTCATGCCCCGCCCACTGCACGGAAACCAGGAACTTCTTGTTCAGGGAGTCCAAACATGGAGTTAACATGCCGACGGCCCACACCTCACCTCCCCCAGCTCTGCCCACGGCCTCAGGATGACCAGCTGCCAGCCTCTAGGCAGAGGTGAAGGACTGAGATCTGGAGGGGGCAAACCTGCTGCAGTCTGGACCAAAGGGACTGGGAGGCCAGAACTGTGTCTGAAGCAGAGCTAGAGAGAGAGAGGGTTTGCAGAGACGGGGGAGAAGCTGCTACAGACAGCTCGGTCTCCGTCCCTCCCCCAACTTTGCAATTCACCAAATAAACCACTCCACGGTCACTTTTGAGATCTGTTTTATATTGAGCTATATTTAAAAAACAAAAACAAAAACAAAAAAACCCTCTGGATTCTGTCCTGAGTACATGCATACAAAACAACACTATAAAAACAATATTAACAATATTAATGTCATCTACAAGCTAATGTCTACAGGAGTACAAAAGCCGTGTACATCGATCACCCTGGCCGGCTCCATAAGGCAAGTGTCGGGTGAAGGAGCCAGAGGCTCCGAATCCCAGCCTCGAACCCTGGAGAGTCAAAGCTGGAGCAGCGCTGAGTAGGGCTTTCACGGCTAGAGCGGAGTGGGTCTGAGGAGCGCAGGTGCCGTGGTGGCAAACTGCATTCCTGTTTTCCAGGGTAGACCCCCATGGGGCCCGCTGGTCCCCACAGCCAATGACTATCGGGCGACAGGAGTTAACATTGCTGGAATCCAGGTGGCTGTGGTCACGGGGATCCTAAATCACAGTGGGGCCTGAACCAGTGAGGCTGAGGTGGCCTGAGGAACATGTGTAGCTGCCCTGACTCTGAAGGTAGCGGGGCCTCAGACAAGAGGTGTGGGTAACCCCTAAAGACTGGGAAAGAGCAGGAAACCATTCTCCCTGGGGCTTCCAGAAGCAATGGGCCCTGACCACATTTAGATTTCAGTCGTGTATCAGACTTCTGATTTGCAGAACTGAAGGAAAAGTTGTAGTTCAAACCCACTTGGTGTGGAAATTTGGTACAGCACCAACAGGAAGCTGAGAAAGTGCTTGCCAGACCCCTGTACTCCCACCAGACGTCAGAGGCTAGCCTTTGGCTTATTCCTAAATGAAAGAAGATGCCATCTGAGAGAACCCAGGAGGCCCGTGCTCTGCCAAGGCTTCCAGGGTCTCCCCAGAGGGGCAGCCCGTGGGGAGTGAGTAAGTGTCCTTCTAGCCGAGTGGTGCCAGGAGCCGCTTGGCAGGGTCTAGCTCTGTCACTGCCACGTCACAGGCCTCCTTCCGGGCCTCAGATCAGATACTATCCCTTCTTTCTCCCTGTGTTTTCAGTTCTATCTCATGACATCCCTGGGCTGAAGGAAACAGTATAAATGAATCTCCCCCACCCCCAGCCCGCCCACCCCCGTCCTAGGGAGCTGGGCGGGGTTACTCAGACCGTTAGAAGGCAGACTACAGTGTAGGTAGGCAGAGGTCACTCTGCCCGAGACAAATCATCATTTACAAGAAATCTCTTGCATGCTCACATGTTGATCCCGAGTGGGGACCCACTGGACCAGCGTCGGTCCACTCTTGGCTTCCAGATCTTGTTCTGGAGCCGGGGCTGGGCAGAAGCAGCAGCAGAATGTGGGGGCCTGGAAATGGGTCACGGAGCTGGCGCCACTGAGCGCCCGGACTCTCCGGAGGGGGCCTGATGTTCCCTGGGTCTCATTAGCATATCAGACCTTTGGAAAAGCTAAGCAACTTTTATAAGGGAGAATAGGGGCCTGGAAGGTTCCTGCACTCCTGTGTTGATGTCCAGTATGTTCCGGATGCTCCTGACGTCACTGCTCGGTAGATTGCCCTTGATGGCCAGGATGGCGTTCAGGTGGCCTTTGCTGGCAAGGGGAGAGTATACCCTGTCAGCCCCGTGGTCACAAACACTCCTGCTCAGGCCCTCGCGGGCTGTCCTGACTCCAGACCCTGCCACTGAACCCGCAGCCGCTCTGCCCCGTAGGCAGCCTTGCCCTCCCTACATCGTTCCTTCTCCAGCTCCAAATCTGCACTGGCCGTCACCCCAGAATGTTTCTCCCCACACCCTTGAGGTGGCCAGCTCCTTCCCACCCTTTAAGTTTCAGCTAAATGCCATGTCCCTAAGTGGCTCTGCACTCTCTGGGCAGCAGCCCCTCTAATTCACGATGACTGAACTCTAGAACCTGGAATTTTCTCTTTCTGTCTGATTGTCTCATCATGGTTAGCCCTCAGCAGGCTGTAAGCTGCAGGAAGAGGACAGAGACCCAGCTTGCTCATTGTCTCACCGCATCCTGCAGCCCAGGGCAGCAGTGAGGCCAGTATTTAGAATACTGACCAATGGCTGTCGGTGGGATCAAAGGAGAGGGATAAGTAGACAGGTGGGTAGATGAGAGAGTTCATGGATGGGTGGATGAATGGATGGGTGGATGGGTGAATGGGTGGATGGATGGATGGACAGACAATGGATGGATGGGTAACTGCATGGAAGGGTGGATGGATGGGTGGATGGGTAGATGGGTAGATGGGTAGATGGATGGGTGGATGGATGGGTGGATGGATGGATGGATGGGTAGATGGATGGATGGGTAGATGGATGGATGGATGGATGGGTGGATGGATGGATGGATGGATGGATGGGTAGATGGATGGATGGATGAATGAGTGGATGGGTGGATGGGTAGATGGATGGGTGGATGGATGGATGGATGGATGGATGGATAGAAAGGTGGGTGGATGGACAGACAATGGATGGATGGGTAACTGCATGGAAGGGTGGATGGATGGATGGATGGATGGATGGATGGATGGGTGGATGGACAGAAAGGTGGGTGGATGGACAGACAGATGGATGGGTAACTGCATGGAAGGGTGGATGGATGGATGGATGGATGGGCAGTTTAGGAGTAAGTGAGCAGAATCTGGATAGGTAACTGGAAGGATGGACAGAGCAGAAGGTTAAGCAGATGGGTAAGTGAGGACAGACAGACACAGGGAAGTTGGTAGATAGATACGTGGATGACAGGAGAGTGGGTAAGCACATAGACTAGTGGATGGACAGGTAGATAGGTGGATGGGGGCTTGTGTGTGTATAGGTCAATATCTGTAGACAGATGAATGAACAGGTGGAGTGGGTCAGCCACTTGCCAGACTAGGCTAAGCTAGGTCAACCCGAGTCAAGACCCATTCAAACTTTCATATCAGAGGATCTGGCCTAGGAAGGAACCCTGTCCATGGTTCACCAGGTCCTCAGACAGGTGCAAGAGACAGTCACCTCCAGGCTGAGCGATAGATCCAGGACTCACTTTCCTCACTGAATAGCACGGTCACATAAAGCTCAGCATGGGAGTGGTGGAACATGCTACCTGACCTTGTCATGACTAATTATACTAACTTGGTCATGTTCCCTCAGCTCCCAAGGCCTAAGCTGCAGATCACAAACAGTGCCGGCCTTTACAAACTCTAACCATGCCAAATGCTTGAGTTTCTAGCAGTGTCTGCGAGCATGAAGCCAGCACCTAGCATAGGTCAGACATCACAACCCCACCTTGACGGAGCCCTAACAGCTGAGTGGGGCGTGAGGAGACTCTAGTCCCAGCACGCTCAGATCACAGTGGGACCTGGCAAGCCATTTCCTGAGCGCTTCCAGTGCTTACCTGAAGTCAGGGTACCAAGTGGCATATGTGGCCACCTCGATCTTAATGGCACTGGGATCTTGCAGGCGAATAATCTCAGCGATCGTAGGGAGGGCAGGGTGCAGCCAGGTTGCAGTGGAGCCCTGAAGGAAGAGGGCTGGTGAAGACTGATGTCCCTTTCCCCCAGGGGCACTAGGAGATACTTAGAGCAGTAGATACCCAGGCTTGGAGAGGCCCGGTGGGGCTGCCTGGGGCTCTTGGGGTGGGTGGGGGCACTCACGCTCTCAGTGCAGAAGTGCTGGATGGCGTCTGCGTTGGCGAGGATGTGCCTTGCCAGCTGCTGCTGCTGCTCGGCGGTCTTGAGGACCAGGCGCCGTTTGCTGAGCCGGATGATGTACTCCTTCACCAGGTGCAGGTGCACGGCCTCTATGAGCTCCTGGGCGGGCAGATGCCAGAGGGAGTGAGCCATCCGCTGACACCTGCCCCTAGGGGCCCGGCTCCTCCCCTGAATTGAAGCTTCCAAGGCAAAAACCCAGCGGTCCATAGAGGCAAAAGTGTGGGCATGGGTGTCTGTGTTTCTGTGTGTGCGCGCTTTTCTGTGTGGGGTCTAAACGCTGCTAGTCAGCTTGGGTGTCCAGACTTCTCCAATCCCCAGTCCTCACCTCCCGGAAACAGTCCTGCAGCTCTGAGAATTCAGGCAGGCTGACGCTCACAGTACTGATGATTTCCTCCAGGGTCTCAACTGGCTTTGCCCAGCGGGTCTGTGTGAACTTCTTAAAGAGTGGCTGAGACAGGCGAGAGGCAGGATGTCTGGTCACACCCAGAAAGGAAGGGCGGCTAAGCGCAGACACCCTCACATACACACTCACGACCAGCAGGGTCCCAAGGGCTTTCCAGGAGCTGGCTGGTTGTCAGGCCCCTGCTCTCAGACCGGAAGCAGAGGCAGTCTGTGTGTACCCTTTTTCCAAGGTCACCCAGCTGTGGCTCAGGAGAGCCGGTCTACAGCCCTGAGGTCTTTCCACTGCCTCCTTCTTAAATAAATAAATTCCTGCATAAACAAGGCTGTGAGCTTGGCTGGGCTGAGCCCTGTGCCAGGGCATCCAGGGTCACCCTGTGGGCTTTCCTTACCCACTGGCTGCCCTTTGCACCTCCAGCCCCAAGGCTGAGCAGGGAACCTCCCTATCCCACCCCCGCCCCCAAGATGGAATCCAGCTATCAAAGGTCCCGAGCTCCAGGAACTGGGGGTCAACCAGAGAGCACTTCAGGGGGCCATCACCTGGACATCCCCAGCAACACTGCACCTCCCAGCTGTGCCTCCCACAAGTCTGAGGCACAGTGTGTGTGGGGGGGGAGGTGGGGGGGCTTCTGCCCCCACTTCCTTCCCTCCTGTGCCAGACTTTTGGAGGAAGGCAGGGGAGAATGGGGCTCCTGATACCTTCAGGTCTGAAAATAGGCTCTGGAGCAGGGTGTCGAAGCCATGAGCCTTGAGGTCTTTTAAAGGCTCCACCAGGCGGTTCAGAGAATCATGGGGTATCTGCCACCGCTGCTCCACAGAAGTGCTGGGGAGTGAACAGAAGGAGATCATGACAGTCTGCTCAGCCTACAACAGCGAGCATGTGTCCTGCATTAGGCCCTTGCTCTCCGAGGCTCAGCGGTTTCTTGTTCCCTTCGGGATCCAGACCAAGTCTTCCATCTATGCCCCAGGCACATCCCCTTCTGCCCCTGGCAAAGCTCCAGCTCTCCACCCTTAGTCTGTCTTCTGCTTTCACAGTTTTATCATCAGGCTAAGCTAATAAACGAGTCGATTGCATCCTGGTGACTCTTCAGCACCCCGCCCTTCGGCTGTGGCCGCTCCGGGCCCAGCCTTTTCCTTGCAGCCTCGTGACCCTCCATTCCCCCTCGCTCTGTCCTGTCTTGTCTTTCCGTCCCCAGCGCTCTCACCGGAAGGACAGGCAGTTGTTGATGTTGGCGATGATGTTCAGTCTATAATTTCTCAGGAGTTTGCTTTTCTCTAGAAACTCATCAAAGGTGCGCTGGTAGCTGACAAAACCAGAAGGGGCACCTTCAGGAGCAGTTTAAGCACCGAAACCATACCAACCACTCCCTTGGTCTGCGGGTTGCTGGGAAGGGCCATAAGCTCCTAAACATCATATTACAGGTTGCAAAACCTGAGGCCAGAGGAGCCAGAGCCCCATTAGGTAGATGGGAACGTGCTGCCTGACTCTGGGGTCCACATTCCTTTCCCAGATCCTCCTCTTCCCCAGTCCCTCTGACTGGGAGGCCAAAGGGTGTTGTCCCTGTAGGCTGACGGTGTTCTCAGAAGTGGGAGGGAAATGAGCGAATTCTGGGGTGTCGTGGGAAGGGTGGCAGGAGCCTCCATTCCTCATGGTGGTTGTCTCTTCTTTGAAGCTACAAACTGCTCTGCCAGGGAGCTTTGGGGATGCAGGAGGTCAGGAGGTGCCAGCTCCCTGTGGGGCCACACTACTGGAAGCTGTGGCGCCCTGGATTCAGAGGGGCGGGGCAGAGGCCTCTGTGCGGTGCTTGGCGGTACTTGATGGGGACAGGGAAAAACTCACTTAGCTTGGATTCCCCTCACCCTAAGTGTGAGGAGGGCCAGGGGCTGGCTGGTGCTGAGGCCCCTGCGTGCGGTAGACACACCTACCTCCTCAGTAGCGCAGCCAGCTCCACCAGCAGCAACTGCTTTATCTGCATCCCCACGTCGGAAGTGATGTTCTCAGCCTTGGTCTGGCCTTGTGAAATGATCTGCAGGGAGCAGTGGGTGAGCATAGCATAACCCCCCCCCCTCTGGGCTGGGCAGGGGCAGAGCATGGGAGAGGTGCATGCTGGATCATGGGCCCGGATCTCTGAGGGTCGGACCACCCCCCCAGCCCCCATCACAGCTGTGGCTGTCCCTGTGCACTATGGGAGGTGTGCATGGTGGAGAATGGGGCCCGGAGCTCTGAGGGTCCCCCCTACCTCCCCCATCATAGCTGTGGCTGCCCCTGTGCACTATGGGAGGTGTGCACCGGGCGGTGGTGGCGCACGCCTTTAATCCCAGCACTTGGGAGGCAGAGGCAGGCAGATTTTTGAGTTTGAGGCCAGCCTGGTCTACAGAGTGAGTTCCAGGACAACCAGAGCTACACAGGGAAACCCTGTCTCTAAAAACAAACAAACAAACAAACAAACAAACAAAAAACAAAAAAAAAACAAAACTATGGGAGGTGTGCATGCTGGAGCATGGGGCCAGAGCTCTGAGGATCGTCCCCCCCACCCCCTCCCCCATCACAGCTGTCGCTGTCCCTGTGCACCATGGGAGGTGTGCATGCTGGAGCATGGGGCCCCAGAGCTCTGAGGATGTTTCCCCCGCCTTCCCCATCCCCCCTACCGCCCCCATCACAGCTGTGGCTGCCCCTGTGAACAGTGGGACTGAGGGGGGCAGTGAGTGGTACCTGGAGAATGTCAATGGCCAGCTCGCTGTGACAGTGGCCATCCAAGCTCTGGGGAGCTACGTCCTGGGCCCAGCGCTGCGACTCGAGCTCCAAAGCTCGGGCCATGAGGAGCTTCACGTTGCCCTAGGGGAAAAGGCGCCGGTCACAGTAGCACCGAGCCTGTCACCAAGCTCATTCACACACTCTGTCACCCTCTGGGAGCCCTGTGTCCAGTTTCTGTTCTTCCCTCCTCTGGCCACCTGGCCCTCCCTGGCCCCACCCGTTTTTTGGACTCACCACCTCATTGGACAGGAACATGGCCTCCAGCAATCTGATCTGCTTTGGAGGCAGGAGGCTCCCAAGCCGGACACCCTGAAGCTCCTGTGCCAACTTAGGGCTGTTCAGAATATCACTGCGGGCAGGGAGACACTGGCGTGAGAACACAGCCCAACAGTATCCCTGCAGTTTACCTCAGACACCTCTCAGCTTCTCATCCAGCCCCCGCCCCGGGGGTGGGGGGGACTCTTCATATAAGACCACACTCAGTGCACGCTGAGAAGTCAGCCTGCATCTTCTTACCCCCTCCCCCACCTACTCCTGCTTTAAACTAGTTTCTCAGACCTCTGCGCCTGGCGGGTGGAGGGTGCCCTGCAGGGCACCAGCCCTCATCCCTGCCCGACTCACTGAAGGAGCTTCCTCCTTCCCTCTGCGTCTGACCTGGCCACCAAGGATGCCTTCACCCCAGAGCCAGCTTTCACATCTGATCTGTCCGTTCATCTGTCCGTCCGTTGGGCCTCCCCTTTTACACAGTCACAGCCCAGCTTCTGACCCCACTCGCCCTGCAAGCCAGCCAGCCTTACCGCTCCGACCAGGTCAGCCTCAGTAGCTGAACAGGAAGGGCTGCCCTGGAACAACTCCACGGAGCTTCTCGGTGCCTCAAAGTGGCCTAGAGTTCCCAGGGGAGCCTGCCCAGCCCTGGCACTTCCTAAAGGCCTTTTGTTTGCCGAGAACCTCAAGAAGGACCTTCTCTGCGTCCCTCAGCGGTCTGCGAGCATTGAGTCACGCTTTGGTCCTCCAGGCCTCGACAAGCCTCCCTTGGACTCCGTGCTCAGGCTAGCCCGAGCTTCCTGCTTCGCAGCTCCATCCCGAGGCAGGAGACCCCAGAATATCACAGAGGCAGGAAGGTGACCGACCAGGCAGGGGTATGCGTGCCTGGCATTTCCTGGTGAGTCAGGACAACCCAGCAGGAGCTACAGCAGGGCCCCCCTCCCCCACCCTCCCACCCCGCTATCTTTGGAAGGCCCTGCCTGGTTTCCCCTGGGTCCTGCTGGCTCTTCACCTACCGCCCCTATTGTGTCCTCTCTACGCACCCTCCCCCTCCCCCTCCAGGAGGCTGGTTCTGCTCCGATTGAACTGTTCACACACTGCCCACGCCGGGTGTCCACACCCCCCAGCCTTTCCTCCTGCAGACTTTACACTCAGCTCTGAGGATTCAGTAAGAATCCCCGGTTTCTAGTGCTGTGACATTTCCACAAGTCACTCCCCCATGTGGTGTGGATGGTAGGCACGCTCTGGGATCCAGGAAGTCTGGGCCAATCAAAGGATGCCTGAGGCTCGACCCAGCCGAGTGCCCACCGCTCACCTCCGGCACCGCCTCCTTCCCCTAAGGCGCTCAGAACTCAGTGCTCAGCCCTGGGTGATTCTATCTGAACGGTTCCTTGAGAGGGGTACCTAATGCTACTCCCCTGTTGCTACCTCTCTTGCTTGGGGCTGTTGAGACCCAGCAGCTCAGCACAGCTGCAAGCAAGTCACCCCCTTTGCCTGGAACGCCGGCCTCCCTACTCCCCCTTCCTTCCCGGCCTCCCTTCCCTGCCTGACTGTACACTCATTAAAATGTGGACTGACGCAATGTGTAAAGACTGCCCGACTCCCCCAGACCAGGTCTCTTCTCAAACCCCGTGCTCTGGCCTCCCCTGTGTCTCCATGTCTCTGCCACACTCCCTCCTACTCCATTTCATCCCTGTTCTGCCTCCTAGAGAGCGAATAGAGAGTCCATTTTCTGTGCTTCCCTTCCCCCCACCGCAGAATGGGCAAGGCTCAGGAAATAGAAGTGCAAAGCCAACCTGCCGGGTACAAGTCCCACCGCTCTCCCTTCACCCCATCGCTGGCTTTCAGCTCAAGCGTCTGGCTCTGGTGTCGCAGAGGGGACACATCCCGCCCACTAGCACTGCTCACTTGGGATAGAGGTTCTGCACCCAGAGCAGCAGCAAGTAGGTGTCCCTTTCACAGAGCTCGAACTGCGCCAAGGTGCACAGGTGGCTGGCGAAGTGCTCGTGGTAGCGCTCGGCGTAGGTGTGCACCACGTTGAACTCGTCGGGGAAGAGCGGCTTCAGCTGCTCCACCACCACCTCCAGGTCCTCCTTCATGGTGCGGCCCATGTGTAGGAACCTGCTCTCGGCCTCGGAGCGGCCCTCTGACACCGTGGCGGGCTGCGCGTCCAGACGCTCCGCTGCCACCTCCGCCACGACGCCCCTCCACAGCTGCAGCCATCGCCGCGGGCGCGTGGCCTCCAGTGCCGCCGCCAAGGGTCCCCCGGACGCCCGGCGGTCCTCGAGCTCCTCCTGCGACACCACGGCGAGCGCCTGGCTCAGCCGCTCGGGCGCCACCTCCAGCGGCCGCCGCAGCACCCCGAGCACCTGGTCGCGCAGCAGCACGTACAGAGCCTCCACCTTGCTCTGCCGCCACACCAGCTCCTCGTTGCTGGTGCCACCCGCCGCCGCCGCAGCCTCGAGCTGCCGCTCTAACGCCAGCACCTGCCACGCCACCTCCAGCCGCCCGCGCTCCAGGGCCTCCTTGAGCTCCTCCACTGAAACGCAGAAACCCGCGTTAGAGCGACAAACACCCCAGGGACAAGAGGCTTCGGTCCCAGGGATGAGGCCAGTGTCCCACACAGGACAGAAGACGCAGCAGAGAACCCGCTCTTCCAGACTGGGGACTCGCTTAGCCTCTCAGCTGCCCACTGTCCCGGCTGAGTGGCTTCCGAGCCCCCTACACTGCCCAAACCCGGACCAAGTTATTCGGTCCTCTCCAGCCCCAGCTGCCGCCACAGCCTACCTGTGGGCAGTGGACCATCTAACTCGGGCCTGGGTTTGGGCTGCGCTTCCGGATCAGATAATCTGGGCTGGCCCTTTTTTTTCTTTTTCCCTTTGGTGAAGACGCTGAACATGTTGACCAGTCCTTTGGACTTCTTCTCCTTCTTCTTGACAGACTCCTCTTCCCCATCGGGAGCCTCCTGGGATGGCATCAGGTCCTCAGAGGAAGCCTCAGACATGGAAGTCTCTGATTCTGCCTCGGATATGGACCGTGGCTTTTGGGGGCTTCCAGCGAAGTCCAGGGTCCCTGGCACAGACTGTTGGCCAGGAAGCCCTTGGAAGAAAGTCACCATCTTCAGCATCACCCTGGCTCACCCTGCAGGTTGGAGACGGGAAATGAAGACACCAGAAGTCACTCACAGCCCCGACAGTATTCTGTCTGTTTTCTCCTGTAAAACCACCAGAACCCCTCGGCTCCTGGTCTCCGACCCTTCTCTCTCCTTGGCTATGGGAACTGTAGTGTTCACAGTTTGTCTCCTTAGGCAAGGAAGAAGCTGGAGGCTCCAAAGCTTTCAGGCTGAGGGGCACTGACAGCACAGCCTCCTGGTGGGCAGGGAAGGGGCCGTGACGGGCGAGTACCTCTCTCACTCCACCAGACTCTGGGGAGGAGAGAGGTTGCTAGTCCTTGGGGCACCATGCGGTGGTCACAGAGCCTAGCACCCTTCCTACTGAGTCCAGCCTCCACCTCCCCCACCCCGCCTCCTCTCACAGGTCTTATTTAGCTTTGGGGTCACAGAAGTATACCACAAGCAAAGATACAGCTGTTGTCCTGGGACTACCAGAGGGACAGAGCTTGTCCCTTATGCTCTGCTGGTTTAGGATTGGGGGTCAGACTTCAGACCCTGGGCCAATGACCCCAGGTAACCTTTTACATGCGGGCAAAGCGTAGGCCTTCCTGAGGTCACACAGCAACTTGAGTGTGGAACCCTGCCCTGCTTGTCTCCAAACGGGGTGACACGGTTTCACAAAGCCTGCTGTCCCCCTCCCTTCCTGGATGCCCATCCCAGCTCTCTCTCCCCAGCAAGTATGTTATTTAGCTTAAAATAAACCTTGTGGTCAATAGCTTGAGCTTGGAGGTCAGAGCATCTCCCTCAAAGGACTGGCTTTTCTCAGGCCTCCACCTCCCCTACTGAATGTGGATTGTTAGAGCGGGGTGGGGGGGAGTGGGGAGGGGGAGAAGACCACCAGAGGAAACACTGCTAACTTGGAGGGAGGGAGGGAGGGAGGGAGCAGACAGGAGCAGGCCTCTCTGGGAAATGGTGTGAGCCTTTACCAGGAGGTGGTCTCCCTGGCCCAGCCCTCAACAATAGAAACCCCAAGCTGACGCTTCAGTTCTTCAAAATGACCTGGAGTGATTGAGGAACAGCTCGGTAAGGCTAGTGGGAAGACCCAGCCTCACCAAGGAGAACCGGAAACTGCGGAAGGGAGGTGCTTGCCCCCAGCACAGCCGGTGCCAAGGGCTCCTTCCCAACACCTTCTCTGCCGCCACCAGCTCCTGAGGGGCTTGTCTCATAACTGGGGCCTGGGTAGAGCACCCCGATTAGACAGGAAGTCTGGGCTCCCCTATCCCAGCTCTTATCACCCTCACCAGGTGCCCTGAACAGAGAGAGCCCTCTCTCTCTAACCTCATGAGGCCTGAGGTGGGGCCAGGAAGTTTTAAAGGCCCGTGCCAACCTATCCCACATGCATGGCAAACATCCACAAGGGCTGGCGTGGCTCATGGAGCTACTGACCTGAATGTCTGGCCCCAGTGCCCTTCAGTGTCAGAGGTTATTGGTATAAGAGGGAGGACTGGCTGTGGGCTCGGCTACACCTCTCGCCAGTATTAGGGCTCAACAACACCCTTCCTCAGTAGGTCTCACTTTTCCCGTCTGTAAAATGGGGATGAGCCACCGTCCCGCTCGCTCCCATTCCCAGTGCTGCTCAGTGGATGCAGCAAAATCACAAGCTTGGCCCTGGATGACGGGCCTTAGAGAGTTCCCCGAATCCCTGACTGCCGAGGGGAAGGCAGCAGGAGTGAGGAGTTGCAGTTTAAAACATCACTAAGTTGGACCCACCGAGGCACGATGGCGTCTCAGAGGCACATGGGATGGCTGGACGGTGTCACCTCCCTCAACTCTAGACACCACAGAGAATCTTCCTGGTCTTGCAACTGATTGACTCTTGCCCCACAAGAGATCATCCGGACAGGGAGTCCCGCGGGTGCTGGAACCTTCCTTTTGTAAACCTCAGACCTAGCTTTTGTCCCCGTCCCTACACCCCGTGTTTATCCAGAGAGAACCCTTCGCAGCGCGCGGGGACCCCGGACCCTGTCGGGAGTGGCTCAGAGTAAAGCCTGTACGTCCCTAGCAGTGGGTACGCTGGAGGTCAAGGGACCTCGGAAGATCCCGCCCGCATCCCGCTGGCCACTCAGGGCCATTCCCTCTGCGAATCCTGTCCGACACTTTATGTCGGGACTGGAAGGGAAGCTGTGTAGAGCGGCAGGGACAGAGGCACAGCGGCAGAAGTCACTTACTGTGTCCAGGACAGGACGCCTGAGTCCCGGCCCTGGAGGGGCCAGCCTAAAATAGTCCCAGGCTCCGCCCAGACTCCGCCTGCTCCACCAGCCGTAACCGCGGAAAATCCGCTGGCGGACGCCTCGGCCCGGCCGATTCCAGTGCTGGGGGCGGGGCCGGACCGGTAGAGAGAGGGGCGGGGTCACTTTGCTGTTCCCAATAGCCTGGAAAGAGTGGTCCCGGTAAGCGTGCACAGGGAGCCACGAGTCCCAACAGGAGAGCCGTTGTCCCACCACGGTCTCTGATTGGCTACCTAGCAGGGGCGAACGCACAGAGCCTCTGTCCCGCGTCACACAGTCGGCACCTACTTCGGTCTTGGGGAGTGCCCTCTCTCACCTCAACGCCTCTGTCACGTGCTATTACCGTTCTGAGCACCCCTGTGTCCTTGGAAGCCTGGAAGGAAAGCTTCCTGGAGGAGGTGTCCTAAGGCGGCTGGGCACGCGACTGGTACTGGGACCTCTCAAGACCTTGAGTGAGATCATCAAGTCTTGAGTGATGCAGCCCGCCTTCATCGTTACCCCAGGTTAACACAAACAGAAATGACAGACAGCCCTCACCTGAGCCTCCTCCTCCGGGGCTCCCAGTGATGAGATTTTCCAGGCTGGGGCTGGGTGTGATCCTCAGGACCCCCTTCTGCTGGCCTTTTCTCGGGGGTCTGCCTTAGGGAAGTTGGGGTTGTAGGCTAGTGTAGAAAGGGGAATGTTTGACTCCTTAGGAATTTCTGCCCCCTGGAAGATGGGCTCACTCAGGACTTTCCCTGCTAGCTGCCAGCTTCTCTTTTGCCTCTACAAGGAGCTCGGCCCCTCCCCGTCTTTTGTTGGGGCCTCTCCCCTTTCCCTGGCAGCCTAAGCCCTGAGCTTTGAGAGAGGGAAGGGCAGTGGAGTAGGTGGGTTATGTTCAGGGGTTGTCCCTGGAAACCCAGAACTTCCTCTTCCTCCTGGGGAGCAGTGGCCAAGTGCCAGGTTATGAAGATCTCTTCTGTCCTATACCTTGGTAGGTTGTAGAAGGCAAGAACAGAAGGCTGCCCGGCGCAGCCACGCACACCTTCAATCCCAGCACTCGGGAGGCAGAGCAGACAGATTTCTGAGTTCGAGGCCAGCCTCGTCTACAGAGCAAGTACCAGGTAGCCAGGACTGCACAGTGGGAACCTGTCTCAAAACACAAACCATATGCTACCGCTTCTCCCCGAGGTCCTAATGGGCGACATTTCTGTTGAGCCTCCAGGGTCCAAGGTGGGGGTTGCCCCCACTCCACAGGGCACCCAGGGAAGACCAAGACCCTAGGATTGTACCCGCAATCCCATCCAAATACAGAAAGAGGACAAGAACCCAGGAGTACCAGCCTACCAGCTCCTAGCTGCCTCTAGACACATTGTATGACCTCCCCAGAGTGTATCCAGCCTCTGCTCTATTGATCCAACTCTGAATTTCAAACAGAGAAGGAAATGGTTGGGAAACTCCATAGGTAGGATTGAGAGACAGGGGAGTCAGGTTTTCACACATCTGTTCAGAGCCTATAGCCTCTGTGGGACAGATGTTGGATTTCCATTCTTGCCCCACGATGCCCGCAGCAGCCTGCTCATAGCACAGTCAGTGGAAGCCAATGCCACCCATCTTGCATGGACACACCAAGCACTTTCCTGGTCAGAGTTTAGGATGAGGGTCAAAAGTCCTCTGTGAATTTCCCAACACAAAGGAAATTTGAAAACAGGACTATTTGGATAGCTGAGGGCCAAAGATCGGTTGATTCTCGGGGTCAGTGATAGTTAAGTCCTTTTCATAGTCTCCCCCCAAAACCAGCCAAGAAATGGATCCCACAGGATAGAAACATCTGGATCAGCTTGCCTGGTAAGCTGCTGTCCCAGCCCCAACTCTGGCACCTGAGAGCTGATGCATCAGCCAGAAGGAGGCTGGCAAAGGTTCCTAGTCCAGCACAGAGGCTCTGCTGGCCAGCACCTTGCCAAGAGCCAAGGCCTGGAACCCAGAATCCTATTCTACACCCTGAGTGCCAGGATGATAGGCATGCACCATCGCATGCTCTCTATGTTTTTAATTACAATATATGCATAATAGAGAGAGTTACCATTTTAAGGGTGCTGGGCATTGGGCCAGCATTAAGTGCACTAACACCGAGGTGCAGCTGCAACCACCCCCATCCACAGAATTTTTTTTTCACTGTGTGTATCTGCATGAGAGTGCGGGTGCTTGGTAGTCCACAAGAGGGCGTTGGATCCCCTGGAGCTGGAGTTACAGGCAGTTGTGAGGCTGCTCAGCATGGGTGCTGGGAACTAAACGTGGGAGCTCTGCGAGTTGAGCCGGTGCCCTTAAAGACCGAACACCCTCTTCAGATCCACAGAACTTTTCCCCTGAAAAACTAAACATATTGATACTGGTTGTCGTCTATATGACCACTGCCCCTTCCCTTGTATCCCTGCGTTCCTCGGCTGTGTCTGCTCCACAGACCCGATGAGTGGGTGGATACAGCCCTTCACCTTTGGGTCGGTGTGGTGAGGCTTTGCAAAGGAAGAAAGGGTAACTCTTGGTGTCACTTACTCAGGAGTGGACCTTATTTATTCAAAGGAGTTTGAGTCTCTTCCATTCTCTAGAATAGGTCTAATCTAAATGAATTCTAATTTGAAAGCTCTAATCTAAAAAGGGAGCCCTGAATCCAGGCCTTTCTCCCTATACTGAACAAGACAGCACAGCAAATGTAACAAAAAGAAACAAGCAGCTCTGCACTGTCTTTTATGGGAGTCTCAGAAGGGAGAAAAATCCTGTTTTTCCTGGTCCTAGTGACTCAGAACAGCACACAAAGTCACATTCGGGTTTATCAAGCTATAATCACTAGTTGCTTACAACACATTTCGTAGGGGGAGGGTGGGCATTTGGGGGCCTGAGGGAGGGCTGTGACATTGTTTACAGTGTGGCTCACTGCTTCCAGCGGTCCAAGACCTGTCACGCGCACACACGTTGTTTTGAATGTTTTTTTTTTGTTGTTTTGTTTTTTTTTTGTTGTTTTTGTTTTTTTGGAGACAGGGTTTCTCTGTATAGCCCTGGCTATCCTGCAACTCACACTGTAGACCAGGCTGGCCTTGAACTCAGAAATCCGCCTGCCTCTGCCTCCCAGAGTGCTGGGATTACAGGCGTGCGCCACCACCTCCCAGCTTGAATGGGTTTGTTGTGAGGCAGTTTACTCCCGATTAAAAACTTCAGTTTTGGAGGGAGGCCCCACCCGGTCCACATGCACAGAGGCGGAACAGTGTGATGTTCTGCGGAGGTGGTAGGTTCCAGCCAGAGGGGGAAGCTGGTTACGACAAGTAACAACTCAAAAGTGCTACAGGAAGTCCCTGAAACTGACCGGACTCATAGGCTTCCCCTCCCTCAAGCATGTATATAAGCTGTAAGAACACCGGCTACGACATACTCTCAGATAAGCTGGGCTTCCCAGGAGACCTGCCAGCTGAGCCTCCTGGGCAAAATAGAGATCAACCAAATTGCCGAGAACAAACAGATCAGCCAAACTTCCTGGAAGTCTCAGACCCCCTGAGCTATCTGCAGGGGGCCCTCCAACCTACTGAGCTGCCTACAGGTTGCTGACCATGAGCTCCAGGTCCCACTGTTACGAACTGTCACCATGCTGGTGACGGCTTTTGACAGCAGCCGTCTTGAGTCATTCCACCCACACACCTGTACAGAACCCCAATAAAACTCATCGGGTCACGGAGCTGAGCTTTGCATCTGTCCTTTGGTGTGCTCCCTATTAAGGTGTGTGGACACGTGATCCCAACCTCCCAGGAACAGCGCCTCTCAATAGTTACAAAGGAGAAATGGGAAAGATAGCACAATCAAAGCCGCGTTCAGCTGAGCTCGCAAGACTTTATCACGCCGGCAGTCCAAAGTATAATAAGATTGTAATCTTTTTCTTAGAGGTCAGTTCATTCTGAACAGGTTGACTGCAGAAGGATACATTGCTGCAAATGATCTCAGCACAGCACTAGCTTGGTTGCAGGTTGGGTGAGAGTTTGATTTGTAAAGACAGACTTTAAACCGCATTTCTCCCAGAAGCCATTCTCACAGATCGCCTGCTTTAATTAGCGTGTTCCCAAGACGCAGCCACACCATTGAGCGAGGTGGCATTTTCTGCCTTTTAGGGTCCTGATTATATTCTGTCTTATGGATGGGCGACACTTTGTTGTCCCTGGGGAGCCCACTGACTGCGATGCTGGGCATGCTGAGTTCAAAGCTCGATTCCAGTCCCCCTTGCAGTTCCTGTGAGCAGAGAGTTGACTTCCTCTGACCTCTGGAGCCACAGAGCTAGGCCCTGAGGGGTTTGTGTTCGTTAACAGAGCTCAATACAGCCTGTGAATTAGGGACCGCCTAACCATCCCTTTTCACAGATGAGGAAACTGAGGCACAGTTGCCCCCTCACCAGCCATCTGCCAATCAGGACTGAGCTACACTCCGCTCTACTGCTCCTCCTCAGGGTTACTTTATATTTGAAATACAACTTGACATATGTAAGATAGACACAGTGAAAGACAAGAGTTTCCATGGGGAAACAGGAGGTGCTGTCCTTCGGTCTGTCACAGGGTGGGGGAACCCCAATCAATATTTTTCATTGCCTTACTCAGTCAACTGATTAAACCATCATGGGCCACACAGCAGGCTGCCCCGCCCCCGGCTCTGGGCGGAGAATAACACAAGGTTGTGTATTACTGGCTCTGTTTGTTTTCTGGCTGGCTGAGAGAGTGGCTGGAGGAAGCTCTCAGAAGGAGAAGCTAAAAGCAGAAGAAATAACATTGTGGGGCACAGCTCAGCAGTCACAAATGCCAGGTGGGGAGATCCGGCAGGTGCGGAACACTTGGCCAAAGGGACAGGCTGTCCCAGCTAGCATGGCCGGTCACCTTAGTCACAAGGGTCATGCTGGCCGTGGAGTGGACCCTCTGAGAAGGAAGACGAAGGCCTTCCAGGCTGTCTTCTAATCCCCCCTGGTCATTAGACTCACTTCCCCCTCGTGATGACTTGCATTTCCCGCTGGCCTGACCCTGGTTGTCAGGACAACAGCTTCGTCTTTTCACTTCCCAGGCCACTGTCAGACCTGAGGACCTTGGTCAGACACTCCTGCTTCTTAGGGACATGCCAGGTATTCATGGCACGCAACAGAGCCACTGTCTTCCTTGTAACAGATGAGGAAACCCAGACCCAGAGAAGTGGGCATCAAGGGCCGTGGTCTCCTTTCTTCGCCTAGACTTTCCGGGAGAGGAAGTGACTTGCTCAGGACATCAGCTGCAAGGGACTGGGGTCTGCTGACATTCTTGGGATCGTAGGGTGACCAGGACAAGCCAGCCAAGCCTTAATGACATGCCCAGTTACAGAAGCTGGGAGCAGAGGCTCCTCACCAGCAAGCAGTGGCCCACCCCCACTCTGTTGGAAGCCGCTCACAGTTACAGTACGCCTCCCCCTCCCACAATGTAAAGTCAAGGCCTCATTTTCTGCTTGCCAAATGGGGAGATTGATCCTGGCCCACCTCCCTTGCCTAAGCTGTGTATCGGTTGGTTGGTTTGTTTCTGTTTTGTTTTCAAGATAGGGTCTCACTTTGCAGCGCTAGGTATCCTAGAACTCGTAGACCAGGCTGGCGTCGAACTCACAGAAGTCTTGCCTGCCCCTGCCTCTTGAGTGCTGGGATTAGAGACTTGCACTGTCTCAGCTGCCTGGCCTAGTTGGGAGTGGTGGTAGGCTTCTTGAGAGAAAGCAGCACTGGGGTTAGGAGGTCTCTAGACAAGTACAACACAGGACCCACAGGACAGCAACGCAGACACAGAGTGTGCCTGTAAGCAAGGGCTGTCCTCCCCGGGCCCAGCTGTTCTGTTGAAGAGTGGCCAGCCTTTCTCAATAGCTCTCAGGCAGTGATGCAAACATAGTTTCCATCCCTTCGAGCCCTCCCTGCCATGGGCCTTCTCTGAAACAGCGTGACTTACAGGAATCAGCTGGAGGGGTACGGTCCGCTCAGATTTCTCCCAATAACACAGGCTGGCCATACAGCAGGAGCTCTCCTGGCACGGGCCTCCCGAAAAAGGCTAAGGGTGCTTGCAAGTCTGCGGGAGTCCCACCCACCACTGTCCGACAGCCAGAAACCTTCAAGAGAGGTCATCATGTAGGCTCAGGCTTGGAGCCCATCTGGGCCTTAGGGAGCCTCACCTTGTCTATCTGTGGCTTTCAGTGACCCACGAGCATCCTGGGGATCCTGGGGGTGGGGGTGGGGGTGTCGGCGTCGCTAAAGGAGACATTGCAGAGAAGTAACTGCCGCTGCCTGGAAATTGCTCCTCAGGGGCCAAGCCCACCACAGCAGTGCTCTCTGTGATCTCTTGGTTTTTCACAGAAAGACATAGAGTCACACAGCCAGGCAGCCAGAAGTGGGATTCCCGCCTGCACTGTCTGCATCCAGGGGCTGGATTTAATGACGTGACTACATGGGGAGTAGGTAGGCTGTGTCATGGCTCGAGGAAGCACCCCCAAAACAGATCCCCCTTAACCTTTCTTCTTCCCAACATTCCAGGTTCATTTTCTGGCAACTTCTATCCCCCAGAAAATCTGGGTTTCCTCTATACTTGAGTTTTGGCTCATCCTAGCCTCCCCAGACAAAACCAATTCCCTCAGTGATAACAGAAATGTCGACTCGTGGGCTGGAGAGAGGGCTCAGCGGTTAAGAGCGCTGACTGTTCTTCCAAAGATTCTGAGTTCAATTCCCAGCAACCACAGGGTGGCTCAAAACCACCTGTAATGGGATCTGATGCTCTCTTCTGGTGTGTCTGAAGATAGCTATAGTGCACTCGTATACATAAAATAAATAAACCAAAAAGAGACGAGATGTCTCTTGTATACGTTCCTTAACTAAGCATCACATTTGGAAGCCCCGGCCCCAGGCCAGAGACTTTTTATTTGATAAGGCAGGATCTCTAATCCCAGGCTGGCCTGGGAGACTCTGCCAAAGAAGACCTTGAGTTCCTGCCAGATTTTCTTGACCCCTTTTCTCAAGAGCTCAAATTACAGGCACGTGCCACCATGCCTGATTTATAGGGTGTTGAGGATCGAATCCAGGACTTGGTGGGTGCTAGCCAAACGCTCTGACAATTGAGCTACACTCCCAGCCCTGATATTGGACTTTTAAATCCGTGTCTTCTAAATATATTTTAAATTTTGACCTAGGGGAATGCAGATCCTAGGCCAGTACAGATCCAGCCACCACAGACCGGTAAGGTTGGTAAAGCTGTGTATGAAAACACTTGTGAGCCCGGGGTGGGGGTGGGGGGGGGCGTGCACCTTTATTCCCAGCGCTTGGGAATTAGAGGCATACATAAAGTATGCCTACATGGAGTTCCCTACATAGAGTTCCAGGTCGCCTGGGGCTATATGGTGAGACCAGTCCCAAAAACAATAGCCAACTAGACATGGCGAATGTTTCGCGTGGTGAGTAGAGGGTGGGTCTGTCTGCACACGGATAGAGTGCCTTTGTCACGACTGATCTAGGCTTCATAGGTCCAGAAGTGGAGTGGACTCAGGGCAGGATGGTTTCCACACTTTAGTTCTCTGCGTGAGTTGGGACAGACATACAGGGCTGGCATGAGCCTCTGGCCATTCTTACTACAGGGTGCTTGTCTCCCGCCCCAGACACCATAGCTGCTACAGAGGAGGGGCGCCTGGAACACTGCAGAATCCACTGTCAGCCCTTGCAGCCCCCCTGTCTTATCTCAGTGGCCAGCACAGACCCCACCCGGCCTCCTGCTCAGAACCACTAGAGAAAGACAATGTCTCAAGGCACGCCGGGCTCGGCCCTCCCCCAGGACTGATGATGGATGGATGGAAACTCTGGTGAGCTGCTGTGGTTCCCAGGGGCTTTTGGTTTTGTGGTTATTCTTTTCTGTGTGAGTGTGTGTGTGTGTGTGTGTGTGTGTGTGTGTTAGCAAAGGAAGTAAGATTGGGAATAGAGTGTGGTGCTGCCTCCTGCCCCTGCCCCCTGCAGCCTGGTCAGTGATGAGAGGAAACACCTCAAAGTACTGAGGGTGTTGCCCCCATGAATGTGGCTTGCGGAGGTCTGGGGCCAGGAAGGAAGGAGCCGGGATCAGCAGCCAAGGAAGGAAGAGGGAGAGGCTGGGAAGGCGGGAGGATGACAGGATGACAGCCACCCAGAGTGCCCTTACACCAGGACCTCTGTGCACAGCCCGGCCTGGCCCTAAGCTCCCTCCCTACTAGCGTCGCCATTTTGTGGGATGGAACCTCGGCAAGGAAAGGGACCGCAGGGTATAAGCTCCGGAGGACAAGGCTGGGACACCTGGCCATGTCCCCAGTCTTGTGGCTGTTTCAGAATGTCACACTGAACCAGGCTGGCCCAGAGCCCAGGGGCAAAGGGGACAGAGATCATCAGAGACCTTGTGAGAAGGGGCAGGTAGAGGCTGGGGACCAAGAGACACACTATGCTTTGAGGGTGAGAAGCAGAGAAGGTGGCTCCAGGCTCGCCTGCTTGTGGGAGGGGTAGGAGATGGACACCAGCTCTGTCCTGTGGGACAGGTTGACAGTGTTGACATGAGCTAGCAGATTCCACCAACGCACACACGAATACACATGCACAGAGTGCCCACCAGAAAACCGGTCAGTGAGTCCCAGGATAGCTTTGAGGGACAGTTCATGTCCCCTCAAGCTTGACCTAGACAGCAGGGTGGCCAAGGAGACACCTTAAGGAGTCTCTTTGGGTAGTAGTGTGGGTGGGGGATGGGAGGCTCCCAAACACACTACTCTCAGAGCAAACCAGCCAGCAGACAGAGTCCTCCTCTCAAGCCTGCCCTCTTGTCCCCAGCCAGCCTTTCTGACCGTCTCCTTGGCCTCTGGCGCCCTGTGACTGAGCCTTGGGAAGGTGGGCCTGGCTCCCAGTCACCGCAGGGCTCAGAGGAACTCCCAAAGGAACATACACCGCCACTCCTTACCCGAGGTACCAGTATTCTAAATATGCACTTCCGGCCAGGAAACCCAGACTTCCTGTTTCCAGGTCTAGAGATCCTCAGGAAGACAGTCCAAGGCTCTAAGAACTAGGCCCACATCCTTCTCCCTGCAGTGTGATGCTCTTCAGCCTTGGGCACACCCTCCAAATCTGTCCACATCCGGGATCCGCGCCCACCTTATGCTCTCCTGAACACTCAAGGTCCTACCCCATCCCTCCTGGCCCCTGGCCTCAAGGCTGCGCTCAGGATCGACTTCCAACATTGTTTTGCAGATTATGTTCCGGCTGGGTTATAGCATCATAGGGAAGTCAGGGGGCTGGCTTTATGGCCAGCTCCTGTCCCACCCTCTGTTGGAGCCAGCTCTGAGCTAGTTCCTCTGACTGGAAGGCACCGACGGCATGCCCATTTCACAGCTGGAAAGAGCGAGGCACAGACAGGCACAAAGAGTTGCCTACAGACTCGTCTAGACGGACACAGAGCTAGGACTAAATTCCTCTTTCTCTTCAGTTTGGCGAGGAAGCCCACTCAGCCTTGAGGTTCAGGAGGTACCGCACAGCCAGAATGGGGCCTTGCTGTCCTGTGAGGGGCAAGACTCATGTGGAGGGTGGAGGGAGGTAGAGGACTTTCTGGGGGGGGGGGGAACCTGGCTAGGATCAGGTTTTCTGTTGTCTCTCAGGACGAGTCCTCACTGCCAGGACTCTGATGGCTACTGAAGGGTACCTGCAGGGTCAAGCTGGGACGCCTGGCCTGGGAAACACCACTTCCCCCTATGACAGAGGTGCCGCTCACTCGCACCCTGAACTCCAGGCTATGAGGTTTCCAGGCCACTCGCTCTCTACGGGCCTCAGTTTCCCTGCTAGCAGGAAGAGCTGCTTTATCAGTCGTCAACAGGTACACGTTCCTGGCCTTCACCTCTGGCTTTGGAGGCTGGGAACCTCAACACTGCACTTCCTCATTCCTGTCCTCTCCCCACCCCCGCCCCCGCTTCCCCTTCCATCCCTCCCCAGGTCTGGACCTGCTGCTGGCATCCAGCCCTGATACACTGGGGGGGGGGGCTGGTTACCCCCCCATCCGCCCACCCCACCCCCACCTGGCTCCTAGAAGGAGCTAAGAATTCCGGGCATCTATCCCAGGGCTCCCAGCAGACTCAAACATGGCTCTGTGCCCCCTCAACCTCCACCCCATCCCCACTCAGCACAGTGAGGGGTCTGGGAGAGTAGGGGTCTGGGACAGGGGTCTGGTACTGCAGCCCTTAAGAACCTTGGTCTGGCTAGGCAGTGGTGGCACACACCTTTAATCCCAGCACGTGGGAGGCAGAGGCAGGTGGATTTCTGAGATCAAAGTTAGCCTGGTGAGTTCCAGGACAGCCAGGGCTATACAGAGAAACCCTGTCTCAAAAAACCAAAAACCAAAACAAACAAACAAAGAACCTTGGTCTTACACTTGAGGGAAACTTCACAGGGCTGTTGGGACCCCAGACCACCTGCAGTTACCCTACCCACACACAAGCAAGTGTCAGGGTCAAGCCCAAAGCTACAGTGGCAGTCCTCTGGGGAACAGTAGCCCATCGCAGCCCATGCCATCCACTCCGTTAATCCTGGTTTGGCTCACATCCTCCCTGGGAATTGGAGCCAACAAAGCAAACAGGTCTCCAGCCTTCCCCGCGGGCTATAGACACATTTCAGGTTGTCTAGCGCGCAGGCGCACTGCCTCCTGGAACTGTATCCGAGGCTGAAACCTGCATGGTGTGGGCTATAGACACATTTCAAGTTGTCTAGCGCAGGCGCACTGCCTCCTGGAACTGTATCCGAGGCTGAAACCTGCATGGTTACCTTCCCACCCATTCACCACCTCTGCACAGTGACCTGGAAATGTTATTGCTTGTAAGGCCCTCCTACATGAAACTAGAATCCCGCAAGCTGCAGGGCTGGCGCTCAGGTAGCTAGCAAGGGGCTGAGTGCTGGCTCCTCTTCTGGGCAAGATCAACGTGGGATGTGAGGCTAGGGACCCAGGGTGCAGGGCTGGCTTTGCTTCCTTGTTACTTTGTAAATGTTCTTCTTTTTACTTTATGCACGGGTGTCTTGCCTGCCTGCATGTCCGTGTACAGCACATGTGCACACTCACAGAGGCCAGAGAGGGCAGCGCTTGGTCCTCTGGGACTGGAGTTGAACAGGGTGGTGGCTTACTGCCATGTGGGTGTGGGGAACACAACCTCTGAAGGGAGAGCAGAGGCTCCTGTTTTGACCTGCGGCTGCAGGCAGGGGGTTTTCCAGTTCAGGACTGGCTGGGTCATCCCATTCATTCAATCCGGCATCACCTCTCCCAGCCTGCCCAACCTTAGATACTATTTTAATTCACATTTATTTTTAGGATCCTCAGCTTCGCGCTACAGTGTGGATGTGCTGAACAGTTAGAAAGGGACGCCTTCCCTGGCCTGAGTTCCTGCAAGGAGACTCCGCAGCCCCAAAGACTCCCCCACAAATGCCTGGGGTGCCTCATCTCTTGGTTTCCCTGGCTGAGCATCCAGGCAGCTGAGGCCAAAATTTCCACCGCCCCAGGCTTCAGAGCTGGGGGTAGGGCCAGAGTGACTCACTGGGCTCCCAGCTTGGGGTCAGTCACGGGAAGGGTGGCAGATCCTCCCTTCCAGGCTCCTGCTCGCCCTTCCGCCCTAGATGCAGGTGATGAGCACGTCCACCGAGGTGGGCACTTCGATCTCCTCAAAGAGCACGCGGTGTGGGGGCGGCCTGGTCTCGTGGGCTGCCCTCAGCAAGCCTTGGGTGTGTTGCAAGAGATTCTGGTTCCGACGGCGGCCGAGTCTGCGCAGCGCCAGAATGGCCAGGATGTGGTCTCGCCTGTAGAGACATAGGGTCCCCACTGTAGAGCTGGGCCCCTGGCACCCCAAACTCTCGCCTCCCCCCACCCCGGGGGAGGGCAGGAACCCAGGCTTGGGAGGAAGTATGAATCACCCAGCATTCCTGAGCTGGGTCAGAGAGGCTGAAAGGCTGGGAGGGGCGGGGCTCTAAAAGGCGGGATGTGGGCCCGGGGTGCACAGTAACTGGGCCTAGCTCACACGGGCATGAGACAGGGGAGGGGGCATGCGCGCAGCGGAAGAAGCTCTACGCAGAGGCAAGAAATCTGATCTAGGGAAGACTCCAGAAACTCGCAGAATGCTAGGGAGGTAGGGGCCAGGCCAGGCCAGGTGGCAGGTTGGGGAATGTCCTCACAGTGTGCAAGACAGAACGGGCGTGGGGGGGGGCAGGGGAAGTGGAGGGGTGGCCGTGGGGTGGGGCAGGTACAAAGGGGCACCTTGAGTCACTGCCTCCCCACTGCTTCCCAGCCGCCATCCAGGACCACCCTTGGAGCCAGGGAGGGAGGGAGGGGCAACAGCAGTTGGGGAACCCCCCCCCCAGGAGCGGTAGGGAAACTGGAAACTTAGAAGGGGCTAACAGAGTAGCCCGACCAGATCCAAACTCTACCAGAACAAACAAGCTGTGAGCAGCAGGGAGCCAGAGAAGGGGCTGGACCAGGGGCTTTTAGTGCCTTTCCATCCCGGAATCTCCGAGAGCACTGGAGAGAGACGAACCGAACAGGGATTTCCAAGGGCTCCAGTGACTCAGTGCCCCACACGGCCCGGGATCCTTAGGCTGTCAAGGCCCCCGAGGGCTTCCAGAGAGGGGATGAGCCCGAGAGTGGGGCCGCGTCGTCCACAGATGGTGGAGAACACGAGGGAGGGGATGGCCCGCTTGCCTACACCCGCTCCCACCTGTGCCCCTTCCTCGCGGGCATGCGCACACGGGTCCTTCGCCGTTGGCTTCCAGGCTAAGCCACAGTTCTCTCCGCCCTGACAAGCCCGCTCTTCCCGCTCTTCCCTCCGGTCCACGCCTGCACTCACAGCCAATAGCACTTTGCTGAAGGCGCGAGTGCCAGGTTCCAGTGACCACTGACTCTCAGTCCGAGGCTAGTGGGGAAGGAGGGTCTGCTCACCTGATGTCCGGGTAACTCTGTATGAGTGTTTCCAGGTGCCGCCGGATGTCGTCTTTGTATGTCTCGCCCAGGATCTCAGCCACGCACAGGATGGCTTGGTCCAGCCACTTGGCTTCAGAGCCCTAAGGAAACGGGGAGATGGGTGTGGTCCACCTCCGCTGAGGCATCCCTGCCTACACCTCTCCTGTAGTGCCCAGAGACACCCCTCCCGTGTGTCTGCCGGGTGGCCTGCCCATAATAAGATTCCACGGAGTCAGGAATAAGATTCCACAGAGTGGGTGGGCATCTGCAATGATTCTGGAGAGTTGTCTTCCTCTCTGCACTGATGGGAAATCCGAGCCCTGACCAGGAAAGTGCCGATTGGGACCTGTCACCAGCAGCCCAGATAAGAGGTTTGGGCTCAAAGTGCTTCCGGGTCGAGAGGGGAACGGTCTCCCACAGACCTTGCCCATCATAACCCTCATCCCTCCTTTGCCTTCATCCACGAATGTATGCAAATACAACGTAAAGGGACGCCCCCACCTGAGCCCGCCCCTTAGGGTCCAGCCCCGCTGCCATTTTCCCTGTGGAGCCTGAAGAACCGCCTAGCGGAAGCTCTCTTCTCCAGTACCGGCTCCTGCACCTGCTGTAGGGGCTCACAGGATGAAGGCAAATAAAGACTAGGGGTTGCCTGGCTGGGTTTGCTGGCCAGAGACTGAGCCCTCTGGACATTCAGACGCTGCTCCTACCAAGCCCTGGAAGGTGTTGCTAATGGCCTGGGCATCCAGGTTCATCTTATGGGCGCCATTCACGCGATTCAGGCCACTGAACCTCTCGTGGGGCCTCAGCACCTGCCCCAGGTATTCGCGGACCACAAACCGGTGCACCTCCTGCAGAGTCTCCTGGGAGAGCGAGAGGGTAGGGTCAGGATCAAAGCCATGGGCCCTGCATACCCACGCCAGCCACCCACTTCCTGGTACCTGCGCCAGTGGTGGGGTCACATGCTCGAGGTGATGTGCAAAGTTCACCACCTTGTCCATGAGGGGACGCAGTGTGTCCTGCGTGAGCCAGCTCTTCGTGTACAGCACCTTGAATAGTGGCTGGGGACAAGAGTGTGGGAAGTGAGCTCTGTCCACCGGTCCCAACCCACCCCCTTCACTGCTGGGCCCCCTCGTGCAGTCCTCTTTCCTAGGCACAGATGTTATCACTAGGTCCTTCCCACAACACCTCCTCCGAGGGGCATGGTGTGGGGCTGAGAGTCTTGTTGGGGCCCGCTTAGGGTGTGTGCTGGGTGTACCCTGAGTGTCTGGTCAAGGGGCCCTTGTTTCTTGGCCCACCATCCCAGAGCTTGGGTGTCGATCACTGAGCAGAAAGAGCTGCAGTGGGGTGGTGGGTGCTCCCCATCTGCCCTTGCTCAGGGAGAACTCACCAGGGTGGGGATGGGGGGTGGAGGGGGTATGCTGGGACCTAGGCCTGGAGCTGTAGGGTGAAGGTGGGTATCTGCCAGGCAGGGAAAGCGCCCAGTTCACCTGCATGTCTTGCTGCGCCATCTGGAGCAGATGCTTCTGGAAGCTACTGGTGGCAGCCAGCAGGGGTTTCTCCAGCTCCTTTATGGTTCCAGGGAACCTGGCCAGAAGACTGGTTCTGGGGAGGAGCCAAGACAAGGAATGAGCTGGGCAAGGGAGAGGAGCAAGACGCGCCCAGCAGGGCCCCGCAGACTGGCCCAGCACTGCTCTGCCTCCGCTCATGTATCGGCTCCCAGCCTTCCTAACGCTGTCCGCGGCCCTTTAACACAGTTCCTCCTGTTGTGGTGACCCCCAACCGTAAAATCGCTTTAGTTGCTTCTTTGGAACTGTCATGAAGCATGGTGCAAATACCTGATAGGCAGGATATCTGATATGTGACCTTCAGGAAAGCGGTGGAGACCCACGGGTTGAGAATCTCTGGTTTAGACTGCACTGTCCCTGGAGTTGTGTAAAGCAGCACCCGCGGGGGCAGAACTGACTAAAAGGACACCATCAAAGCCCCGAGAGAACCAGGCATTAACTCTGGCAGCAGGGTGGCAGCTTTGAGGCAGCCCTCCATGCCTCCTGTGACGGGACATCGTAGCATAGCCGTGCCCGGCACAAGCTCTCCAGGGAACTACATCGCTGCCTCTGAGGATGGCAACGTCCCATTTCGCTGCTGAGAAACTGAGGCTATACCCAGTAGAGAGCACTGCCTATCAAGAACAGGAGACTGCTTCCTGGAGCTAAGTCCCTCTGGACCCGAAGACTGCTAGCCTGACACAGTTAGGCAAGATTGGGCTGGGGAGCTGAGCGCCCCGCCCCCCCAAACCCCTCCCCCACCCCACCCCCCACCCCCACCCCACCCCCTGATCTTCCTTCAGACACAGGCAGGTCCGGTTCAGCTCCTAGCTGCATGGGTTACTGGCTGCACCAGCATCCACTTGCCCGTCTGTACCTGGGTACCCTAGGCTTGGGAAGTCACCTTGGGAGGGTGAAGCAGGCACAGTGTATCACAGTGCTCATCAAGAGTTCATATGAACTCGGTCCCCACGGCCCGAGGAAGCAGGCTCCGGCTTTGTTAGACGGGGAAAGAGATGAGGTGACTTGTCCCAGGGCACACAACCAACAATGGGCAACGCTGGATCCAAACCCACAAGGTGGCCCAGATGGCTCTATTCCCCAGCCTAGCTTATCTGTGGGGAAGAGGGCACTTGGTGTGGTCTGGAGTGCCGGTAGCCGAATAGAGAGGACCTTGCCTTCTGAGGGAAGAGGCGCCCAGGATGGTCCAGGGTGGGACTCGGGGTAGAGGGTTTCTCGGAGGAGAAGGTAAGCTCAGGAGAAAGAACGGGATGGGAAGGAGGGAATAAACAGGGAGCTCAGGGGCCAGGGCGGCTCTATCGCCCCAGCCTCTGGTCAGCCTTGAAACCCCTCATTTGTTCCAGGGCCTTAGCCCTGCTGAGCGCGTTAAGGCCAAGGCGAAGAGGGGACAATCCCAGAAGGCCTTGGGGAACCCACAAGAATCCGCACTCTCCCCACCACACACACACACACACACACACACACACACACACACACACACACACACACACACACACACTCTCTGCTCCTAGCCGCCGCGGCTTCTGATCTCTTTCCCTGAGCTCGCGCGCCCCCTGCTGGCAGTGCCTGGCAATGTCCTGGGCGACCTACCTCAGCTCCACGCAGGCGTTAATGTAAGCGCCCAGGTACCATTCGCTCACCGCCGTCGACGCCAGAAAAGCCTTTTCAAACCTGGGGATCGGAAAGAATCATTCCTCTGACTTCAGGTCTGCGCCCCCCCCCCACTTAGGCCCGTGATGAGGGGACTCACACTCAGTCCACCAGTGAACCCCACCCGTTCCCAGGCACCCTTCCCGGGCAGAGAATGCCACCCGCACCTGGGCACAAAGAGGCAGAGCGCACGCGCGCAGATCTGCAGGGTGGTGGCCTCCAGCTCCGCGGAGATAGCGCCAGCCGCTTTCACGTGTTCAGCTACCAGCTGCCAGGGATGCCACATGCTGAGAGCAGTTGAGTCCCGAACCCGGCCCACCCCTCCCTGCAGGTTTTCAGTGGCCCCAATGAGAGAGTCACCACCCCACCCTCCACACAGCTACCAGAGTTCACTGGCAGAACCTAGATCTGTGACTTAGCCTGGCCATGTGTCCCAGGAGTCTAGATCACCACACAGGTTCCTCTCTCAGTAAAACTTAGCTCTGAGGGATGGATCTCCCACATGTGCCTGAGTCCTGAACACAGCCTTCCTCCAGCCCCCTCCCGGGCGCACCATGTGCACATCGATGGACAAGGGCGCGTGGTAGAGGCCCTGCAGCACTTCCGGGTCCTCGACGGCTTCCCAGCGATTCTGTTCCAGCTGCAAGATGCTGTCAAAACAGCTTGTGATCTTGGTCTGTAGGGTTAGGAGTGGCCTGTGGTGAGCTTTCCAGGAGGAAGGTAAGGGCGCCCCCTGCCTTCCAAACTCCATTTTGCGCCTTCGAGGATGAGCGCCACCAGACTCCAGTCATGGTGCAGGTCTTGCAGGCGCTGCCAGCACACCCCCAGTCCTCCACACCAAGCCTCCGGAAGGACCCAGCCTCGGGAGCCCGGAGCTTCCCCAGACTCACCTCTAGAAAGCTAGTGTAGTCACTCTCCAGTCGAGCCCACAGAGCAGGCTCTAGGAGTGGGGGTAGCGGTTCGGTGGGCAGCGCCAAGTCTGGGGTGCCCAGGAAGTCAGGACTGAAAAAGCAAGGGGAGTTGTTAAGACCCAGACGGGGCTCCAATGCTCCACCAGCTACCTCCTCTCCCTAACCTGGCTCAAAGTCTAAAGTCATCACTAGAGTCCTGAGCTGCTTCTGTTGACACATTCCCCTACCCTCCAGAGCTCTACGCCATCACTTCCCTTCCCAGAAACCTCTGGAAGGGGCAGATTTCTTGACACGCAAGCAACCAGCTGGTCCTGCTCAGAATGCTTAAAGGGCTGTTCAGATGGGCCTCTGCCAGACTGCCTCCGTTTGACCTCTGCCTTTGTGGGTAGCCTACATTCAAAGACTGAGCTGTACACGACATCCTCCGGTCCCACCACCATTTAACCCAAATCAGAGTGTCCCAGACAGGGGTTGATGATGGCTTGCGATCACAGGGCAATTTAAAGAAGTCAGGACTTCCGGCAGCCTTCTCCTTTATATAGTCCTGCCTGTGACAAAGCTGGGGCCCATTCATTTGGGGACCTAAAACACCCTTGTTACACAGCAGGTACCAAGGCTGGACGCCCCCTGCAGGCTGCACGCTGCATGAGAATGCCTACCCCTAGGGGGCGCTCGCGGAGTGGCGCACTGCCCGGCAGCCGCCCTTTTCCATGTGCTAGTTCTTAGGAACTAGCATTGCTCTATGGGGCTCCTGGCACTGGTGAAAAGCGCACAAGAGAGACTTTCTAGCTTTGGGACCTGTACATGGGGAGTCCGTTAGGAAAGCCTGGGATGGGGGCACACAGGCTAGCGCAAAGGATGACCAAGCCCCCAGTCTTCCTCGTGCCCCATCGCCTTGGCCAGCGATGGGGAAGGAAGGTGTCCTATGATCTTGTAGCCGTTTTCCGTGGTTTCCTGGTGGTTAATGGTCCCCGCTCCTGCCTAAAATAGCCTAGCTCAGGCCTCACCTGCCGTAAACATTAGCGGCCCAGTCTAAGAGCACATAGAGCTGCTCACAGCCGCGGGCGTCTCGCGCCAGCTCCTGCAGGCGCTGGGCCACAGCGTTGTGGAAGGCACGCAAGTAGGTCTCCCACACTGGGAAGTCGGTGGCTTCGTAAGCGGGCTGCATCTCTAATCGCACCTTCTGCAGGTCGTGGCGAACCACGCCACCGAGCTCAGCCAGAAGCTGGGCTAGGTCGGATGAGCCCTCCGCAGTCCCGGGGCTGACTTTGGCGCCCGCCTGCTGCACGCGCTCCTGAGCGCTGAGCCGCACCGCGTCCTCCCAGTGCTGACGCCAGTGGCGAGGCGTACTCAAGAAATCACCCTCGGCCTGGGAGGTCTGGTGGGCCTCCTCTTCCAAGTGCACCACTTGGGCCAGTTCCGCCAGAGCGTCTCCATCCACGCCTTCGGAACTCAGCGCCTCGCGCACAATGGCTCCGATCTCCGCAGCCATCCCGTCGTAATGCAGACAAAGGTCCATAGCGCGCCGCGCGTAGGCGGTGGGGTCCTGTGTAAAGGTGCGTGAGGTCTTGTCGGCGACCAACTGCGTCTCCAGGTACCGCAGCTGTTCAAAGGCCTTCACTAGCTGCCGCTCAGTGATGAGGTCTGCCACGGATTTACTTTCTGCAACCGCAAATGAGAAAGGGAGCCATGAGAGGGTCCCACCTGGGGTCCTGGTACTAATCCAGACAGCTTTGAGCTGGGCCGACTGGCCACTGCCCGGATGTCTTGTGCACAACCGAATTGCTCTACCCACCAGAAGTCCCTGCTAATAGTCACATTAGAAGGAACAGTGTCAGGGCCCCAAACCTGGCTGCAAACGGCAATTTGGGTTAGCTCCCGACTGCACAGCTGGCTATATTGTAACCAGTACCTTTCACCTTGCATCCCCCACCCCACCCCCAGTCCTTGCTTCCATCTCTGCTGAGCTGGTCCTGGTGACCTCATATGTGGCTGTAATTACAGGTCTAATAGGGTCAGAGCTCGGGCAGGGTGTGTCCTGCCCTTAAGCCCAGAGCCAGCCTCCCTGCTCTGCCGTTCTCTTCCCACCCTGCGTTCAAGGAGTTCTCTCCCGTGGCTAGATCCCTTCTTCCTTCAGAGTCCAAGTTCCATTTGTCCTCTCCCAACAGTCCCTTAGCTGTTCCTCCAAGTAGCCAAGGCTTCCATGAGCCTATGTGACCCCGTGGCCAGAGCCCAATGCCTAGGATGAGTTTGTTTAAGGGGCCAGGCTTTGAAAGGTTCTACAGTCATGCAGATCTGGGTTCAAATCCCACCTCTTACTGGTTGCTGTAAAACACCAAGCAAGTCGCTTAACTGAGACTGATGTTTCTCATTTGCTCAGGGGCTGTGTCGAGAGGAAAGGGCTTCCCTTGCTAGATACTAAAAGAGTTTGTGCAGAAGGCAGAATGTGGGTGAATTAGGCCTCAGGGAGAGTCTGTCAGGAGACCCGGCTCAGCTCCTGCCCCCTCTACCCTCGGTCTTCCCTCATGGTGTCGTGTGAGGTCTTACCTGCCTGGGGCTCCAGATCCCCAGTCTCCATGCCAGCGGCTGCCTGCCTGCTGACACCGTCTGGGACTCCGGACGGTCTCTCTGGTCCAGCAGTGCCTTGGGTTTGTCCTGCAGTTAGGCCTTCATCTATGGCCCGTCTCAAAGACCTGAATAGGAACCGGGAGCTGCGCCGGAGCAAGCCTGCGTCCTCCTTGGGCTTGTCGGCCGAAGCTCGCAGGCTGGTCCGGAAAAGCGTGCGCTTTAGCACGCCCAGGCTGGGTTTCATGCTGTCCCTGCAGTCCCCACGGTGCACGCTTTGCTCTTTCAAACTGTTGGACTTCCAGGTGCTCACAGGCAGGCTCTGCGACTTCCGAGGCTCCCTGGGGCTTTTAAGCTCTGGCCCGGGGTCCCCTGTCTGTGGCAATGGCATCTTGGCCGGCCCGGAGAGCTGAGGATGAGAAGGCAGCTTAAGACCTGGAGGGCGCCAAGCCCAGCCCAGGAAGCAGACACACAACCCTGGCTAAACTCTGGGGCTCAGGGGACTCCGGAACATGGTGCAGGAAGGCTTTGTCTCATCTATGGGGAAAGAAATGTCTGCTAGCTCCCGGGTTGGCCGGAGGCTTCTGCGTGGCCAGTGCAATTGGTGTTAGGATGCAGACATTCCCAGAGGCTCTCCCAGGTACCCCTCCACCTTCACTGAGCCGGAGTAATTCCCGGTTTAATTCGAAGGAGTATTGAGCATGCTTATTCTGGGAACCAGCCCAACCCACAACCCACAAGGGCAGGGCCCAGTACCCACATCCCAAATTTTCGAGGATTTTAGGTTCTAAGGCCGAAGCCTCTCCCCATCCCTTCCTCCCACAGACCCCGCTTTAGCCCCCACTGAGACGTGGGCTCACCCCTTCAGCACAGAGCAGGATCGCTTCTCCTCAAACAGGAAGCTTCTTAAGAAGCTTTCCCTTCCTGGCCCGCGCCTGCGATCTGGAGGCGGGTACAGCGGTGCCCCAGGGCCCTAGCCTCAGGCACCCAGCCACTTATCTTCACCACACAGTCTGAAGGGAAGGTGGTGGGAGGGGCCTCAGGTCTATATTTAACCTGGAGCTGTGGAATCCCAATATATTTCCTACCTACTGCGCTCCCCTCTCTTACCAAACCCCAACCTTCACCACCCGGGGTCTGTGTGGTGGGTCTCAGGGCATGGGAGACACCCTCTGCCCAGGCCCCTGACAGGCACCACTACCGCACTCCCGTTAGCCAGCAAAGCCCAACTGTTTGCTTTTCTGACTGTATGTTTAGCTAGGGGTGGGAGAGAAGAGACAGCCTTCCTGGCCACTGGAACCTCCTGCCCACCACATTGTGCAAGCCAGACGTGGGTGGGGGATGGTATTGGGCCATCAAGCTCCCCCTATGCCCTTCAAGAAACCGCACCAAAAGAAGGGCTGGAGGGAGCTGAAAAGACGGTTCAGTGGTTAGGAGCACTGCTCGCTCTTGCAGAGGACCCACGTTCCATTTCCAGCACCCTCACAGTGGCTCACAGCCATCTGTAACTCCAGTCCCAGAGCAACCAATATGCTACTCTGACCTCCGACGGCGCTGGGCACGCACATGGTACACAGACATACATCCAAGCAACACACACACACACACACACACACACACACACACACCAAATAAATAAATCTTTTTTAGAAAGAAAGAAGAGGAGCTGGAGAGATGGCTCAGCCGTTAAGAGCACTGACTACTCTTCCAGAGGTTATAAGTTCAAATACTAGCAACCACATGGTGGCTCACAACCCTCCGTAATGGGATCGGACGCCCTCTTCTGGTATGTCTGAAGACAGCTACAGTGTACTTATATATAGTAATAAATAAATCTTTTTTTAAAAGAAAGAAAGGAAGGGAGGGAGGGAGGGAGAGAGAGAGAGAAAGAGGGAGAGAGAGAAAGAAAGAAAGAAAGAAAGAAAGAAAGAAAGAAAGGAAGGAAGGAAGGAAGAAAGAAAGAAAGAAAGAAAGAAAGAAAGAGAAAGAAGAGAGGCTGGAGAGATGACTCAGTGGTTAGGGGGACTGACTGCTCTTCCGAAGGTCATGAATTCAATTCCCATGGTGGCTCACAACCATCTGTAATGGGATCTGATGCCTTCTTCTGGTGTGTCTGAAGACAGCTACAGTGTATTTATATATGATAAATAAAAAAATCTTAAAAAACACGAAGAAGAGAAGGAAGAGAAAGGAGAAGAGGAGGAGGAAGAGGAGGAGGAAGAAAGGCCTGACCCAACAGAGGCATAGCTCCCAGCCCCCTTCAGAGTTTCCTACCATACCAGGACAAATCCACGTAGGCCAGACCCCTGGGTGAGTCAGAAAGCAACTGCCCTTCCTGGGACTGAAGGCATGCTGGACAGAGGCCGTCCCCTGGGGTCTAGCCCTCCAGCAGGGAATCTGTGAGAGTCAGCTGAGGCCTGCATTTCTGGAGCTCCAGAGGCCAGGGAGGGAAGCTCAGATGATTGGCTGGGGCCTTATCAGCCCCACCCTGACCACAGGTCATCCTCCTGCCTGGCACCCAGGCTCAGGGACCCTGCCCCGCACAGACCTGATGATGTTAAATGGCAGTCTCTGCCTGGCCTCCCTCATCTAAGGTGACCTTCTGTGCCTACTGCGGAAGACGGCACCTGGCCCTGCTGCATTCTCTGGACTCCCTGACCACAGAGGGGTCGGGAAAGGATAAGACGGGCCCTGCCTTGGTTGGTAAGAGTTCACCTTGATTTGCTAAGCACTGACTACGTGTCCAGCCCAGTGCTGACCCAGATGTGATCCCCATGATGTCCCCTGAGGAGTGTTATCTGCTCCATTTGAGGAAGCCAGCCCTCAAAAGGAGGCGGATCCAGCCTCAAGCCATTCAGCCTGGCCCACCATGTCTCTTCCGAAGCTATGGACAATGGTGTATGCTCTTGACTAGAGGACAAGATGTTACCCCCAAAAGAGTTCTTTTTCCTTATGAGGACCGCAAGGCAGACTTGGCAGTCCTTGCCGGGGGAACCCGGAGGCAGATTCTGGATAAGGAGGGCAGCTGGAGCCATGAAATTTCATGGCAGGCTGCAGAGGAGTCTTTGGGCTCACGGTACCCACCCACCGTCATATCAAACCAGGCCTGTACGAAAGGGCCTCTGGCGGCGGCCGAACCACTTTTGGCTCTGCGGCTCTTGGCAGCTCCCCAAACCCTCCTTGCCCTCCCTTCTGTGACCCCCCCAATACCCTCAAGCCACCCCAAGCCCTATAGCTTGGCATTCCAATTCTTCTCTTCCTAGATCGACAACTCTACATCATTCCTGGGCGTGCATGTTACTTACGTTAGCTCATGGGACCCCCTCCATCCTGCTGAATATGCCGATTCTGGTCCTCCCTTGAGCTATGTCCCCTCCTGATCCCCTCTCTCTTTAATCTCCACATTGGACCTGGCTTTTAGGAAACAGTGAGTTCCCCTCATCCGGAATCCTCCGCTCTTTGTCATCTGCTCAGTGGCTCTTTAGGGCTGTCTCTATTGTGACAGGCTTGAGAGTCTGTCTGTCTGTCTGTCTCCTCTCTCTTTCACCCGCAAGTACAGTTCAGAAGTATGGACTCTAGCTAGCTAGGTACATGAAAGTCAGCATGGCCATGAGGTCAGGTCTAGATCTCTCCCTACTCCCAGCCTTGTTTCTGCCCTCTTCTAGACCTCCCCTCTTGCACCAACTCCTATTCTGGTTCTCTCTGGCACAAACCACATCCTTCCTCCCCACCTACCCCAGGACCGAGCTATCCTCCGTCCTTCAAAGACGCAGGGACAGCCACCGCCGGCAGGCTGTAGCGTTCGTGCCTTGAAACCTTCCCTGCAAGCTGAGTCCTTTCCTGAAAATATGGAACAGGGCAAGAAAATATGGTTTCAATCTTCCTCAGTCTTTGCCTTCGAGTTCTAGTTAAATCAACAAGGCAAGGAAAATCAGTAAGAGCTGCAAATGTCGGAGAGGCGGTCGGATCGCCGTCCTAATTGGTTATAGCTGCCTGCCGGAAAAACCCCGAGCATGGTTATTATGGGAATAACAAGAGTTTAGTAAATTTCATATGTTGATTTTGCAAACACGATCAGTAGCTGTTCCATGTGCCAGCCAGGCCTATTTTAAAAAAGACACAGGCTCCCTTCACAGCTGCCAAAATATAACCAGCCCTGGTGGTCGCCCCCACTAAAGTACAGACTTCTTAACGTGACACACGGGCTCCTCCTCGGGTCCGTCTTGCCTTGCTCTCTTGCCCCTCCGCGGCCCAGAACTCATTCCCCCTCCAAACCTCTCTGTGAGGTGCCCCTGCTCTTCCTACTGCCAAGGGCTTCCTCGGCTCCTCCTCTGAGAAGCCTTCCCTGACCAGCTGAGTCCTAGCCCACAGCACACCCTCTTCTGGGTCTAGCTCCAGCCCTAGATAGTAGTTATACGATCTGAGATCTTTCTGCCACTTGGCCGGGAGTACCCAGGGAGCACGGAATGGGCCTGGCCCAGAATCATGAAGGGGCAGATAAATGTCAGGTACCCAAGGAAAGGTGTGGCCCTGCCCTGACTGTGTGTGGTTCTTCGACTTTGCAGATCTTCATGCTGGTCCCAGTGCCTCCCCGAGCGTGTGACTGTCTTGTAACATGCGATTGCCCCTGCGCGTGCGCGTCTTCTGTGTCTGTCTGTGTCTGTGTCTGTATGCCCTATGGATGTCTCTGCTCTCTGCTTAAGTGTGTATTGTATGGCTGTCTATATATTCGGGTGTGTACATATCTTCTGTGGATGAGCTGGTACTCTAGCTCAGCCGGTCTGGGCTTAGAGCCCAGACCCTTGACCACAAAGGCAACTAACAGAGTAGTCTAGCCTCTTGGGTCCCCACCCAGGGCCACAAACACCCTCGTATCCTCCTGCCCCACCTGGCTGGGTCGTACCTGTTATGTGCGCAGACAGCTGTGCCCAGGCAGCAGAGGTCCTAGGGAAGCCAGCCAAGCAGGATCCTGAGACCAGGTCCAGGAGAGAGGCTGCCAGCACAGCCCAATTGGTCAGCCAACAGCTGGGACTTCCCAGCCACAGGACCGCCCACTCTCTGCTTGGACCCCAAACTTTCGCTTTCAGAAAAGTCCCACCCCTTTCATTCCAGAGACAATCACTCCAACCTTTGATCAGTCACAGCCCGACAGCTTGCCTGATCCTGATCCGAGGCTTGACGGGCAGAGACCGGGGAGGGGAGGGGAGGGAGGGCCTTAAGGGAAGCCGAGGAGGTGGAGATTAGTGGAGGAGAGGTTAGGGGGGTGGGGCTGGGGGAGGATGATGCAGCAGCGGGGGCAGGAGCTGTTGGGGGACCACTGAGGGTTGTCAGACCCTGACCCTGACCGCTGCCAGAGGTAAGTTAGATGAGAGGCATCCACCCCTTAGTGCCCAAGCGCAGAAACACTCCGCTCTCCAGGAAAGGGCTTCGTTTGGGAAGTTCACTTCAGTGCCCCCTATGCCTGCCAGAGCCGAGAGGCAGAGAGCAGATACCAAGACCTGTTAGGGAAGTTTTCTGAGACGCCTGGGGGACCAGGTGTGAGCCATACGCTGCTCCTGATTGCTGGCAGGAGAGGGCCTGAGGGACAGGGACGCAGGGGCTCACACTCAGGAATGACGGGCAGCCTTCTGGGCAGACGCAGCATAGCGTGAGGCACGTGGAGGAGGGGCTGCTGCGATGCTGTGGAACTCAGGCCTTCTCTGCCTTCTCAGAGACTCAGACAGGAGGCCTTTGGTGGGGAGGGCTGTGGAGACTTCAGAAGAGGAGGTTCATCCCTGATTTCAGGGGGATTCCACAGTCAGCGTCTTAGGAAAGAAACTCGGGGGAAATCCAAGGACACATTCAGGACTGTCCTGCCCTGCACCTGGGTACAGTATGGCTGCTACAGTTACAGTACTCAGTACTGGGCTGTGAGAACACAGTGCCACTCAGGCTGTGCTCCCCGGTTTGGGGGACCTGAGGGCTAAGGTCTTGATTCCTCTGAGGCTATCTTTCTCCTTCTCTTCCTCCTCCTCCTCTTCCTCCTCCTCTTCCTCCCCTTCCTCTTCTTCCTCCTCTTTTTTTTTAAATAAAGATTTGTTTATTTTATATGTGAATACACTGTCACTGTCCTCAGACGAGGGCGTCAGACCTCATTACAGATGGTTGTAAGCCACCATGTGGTTGCTGGGATTTGAACTCAGGACCTCTGGAAGAGCTGTCAGTGCTCTTAACCATTGAGCCATCTCTCTAGTCCCCTCCTCTTCTTCTACTTCTGGAGACAGGGTCCCACTATGTATTCCTTGATGTCCTGCAGCTCACTATGTAGACCAGGCTGGCTCTGAATGCATAGAACTTGGATTAAAGGTACGTGCCATCATGACTGGCACTTTCTCTCTTTATGTGTGTGTGTCTCCTCTGTGTGTGTGTCTGTCTAGTTTTCTCTTTTTTGTAGCATGTGGGGTGTGGTGGTTTGTATATGCTCAGCCCAGGGAGTGGCACTGTTAGGAGGTGTGGCCTTGTTAGAGTAGGTGTGTCACTGTGGGAGTGGACTTTAAGACCCTCATCCTAACTGCCTGGAAGTCAGTCTTCCACTAGCAGCCTTCAGATGAAGTTGCAGAACTCTCAGCTCTGTCTGCACCATGCCTGCCTGGATGCTGCCATGCTCCCACCTTGATGATAATGGACTGAACCTCTGAACCTGTAAACCAGGCCCAATTAAATGTTGTCCTTATAAGGTGTCTGTTCACAGCAGTAAAACCCTAACTAAGACACCGTGCTAGGTAAGCTCTCTGAGGCAAGATGGAGGGGTGGGACAAGGTGTGGGAACGTGAGAAATAAAAGGAGCTCCTGGGGGCGCAGTGGCTCAGCAACAGGCAGTCCACACCGCATACGGCCCTTCTCCCCGCCACCTACAAACCTTCGATTTTTCTAGGAATTTCCTCCAAAAACCCTCACTTATAGAGAAGGACATGTACTAAATGCCTTGAGAAATCTCATCAAATTACCACGGCATACAAGACATCTCCAACACCACCACTAACTTATCAAACGAGAGAGAAATAGAGAAAAATAACGCTGTCTTGGTGACCTTAGAGATGCTGCTGGAGAGTCACCACGCCCGGGATGGATAGCTGCGGCCAGGGCGGCTGAGTCCACGCGGGGCGCCCCGAGCAGGCTGAGTCCTCTCAGGGCTCCCTCCTGCCTGCCTCTCCCGCACGTCCTCTTCTAAGTCTCTCTCTCTCTCTCTCTCTCTCTCTCTCTTTTTTTTTTTTTTTTTTTTTTTTTTTTGGTTTTTTGAGACAGGGTTTCTCTGTATAGCCTTGGCTAAGTCTCTTTTTCCTAAGCCTCGCGTGTAATCCTATGCTAAAGTATCCTTAATAAAAATCTCCGACTCTACTTCAGACTGGCTAGTCCTGAAATTCTTTCCTCCCTTAAAGCCTTAAGTCTCAGTTTAGCATAAGTCGGGTGTGTAACAGGTGAAGAGAGTCTTAAGGCCGGTGATGGTGACAGCGTGGAGTTGTGTCTCTGCATCCTCCTCTTGGAGCCGACATAACTTAGCCATATACCCAGCCTCCCAGTTGACCTGACCTTAACTGATTACCTTTTTAAAGACCCTTTCAGCCGGGCGTGGTGGCGCACGCCTTTAATCCCAGCACTTGGGAGGCAGAGGCAGGCGGATTTCTGAGTTCGAGGCCAGCCTGGTCTACCGAGTGAGTTCCAGGACAGCCGGAGCTACACAGAGAAACCCTGTCTCGAAAAACCAAAAAAAAAAAAAAAAAAAAAAAAAAAAAAAAAAAGACCCTTTCTCCATAGAAGGTCACATTCTCAGGTTCTGGAGCTAAGGATTCAACATGTAAATAATAGATTTGATGTTACCAGGCACACTACATCACCAGGAGACAGGCCAAGTCAGACAGAAGCCATCAGCACCACCACCTCCAGGATGCCCTCCAGTTAATCACTTCTTCAGTAATGATAAGCTCCAGGCTTCCTAGGAGGAACTACCAGTCCAAGCCCAAGAGGAGCCCAGCTGGGCCCTTCCCCTCAGCTCAGCCTGGCCTGCCTATTGGCTCCCTCTAAGGGGGCTGCCCCGGGCTCAGGGCTCTACCCACCACCACACAGTCAACTGGAGAGACCAAGACTGTCTCCAAGTCACATGCAAGTCCTGGGATCTCCAGGTTCAAATCCCTTGAAGTCTAGCCTCAGCTGTCCAAGCAGGAAGACTTTGGTCTCTTTCTGACTTCTGTCTCTGTGCTGCCTCAGAAATCAAACAACCCAGGACCAGGAAGGAGGATTGTACCTGGGCCTCCCCCAAAGTCTCAGGTGCAACCACTGAACCATCTCTCCAGCTTTAATTTGTCTATTTTTTATGTGCGTGAGTGATTTGCCTACATGTATGTCTGTGCTTTCCCGGTGCCGTGTCCTCTGGGACAGGAATTACAGATGGTTGTGAGCCACCGTGCGCGGGAGTGCTGGGAGCCAGGCTTAGTCCTCCGGAAGAGCGAGCAGCGCGCTTCAGTTCCAAGTCGGCTGGCCTTGAACTTGCGGCATCTTTGAGGAGGTCCTTGAAATTCCGCTCCTGCCTTCATCTCCCAAGTGTTGGGATTACAGGATGTGCCACCACACCCAGCAACTTGTCCTATTTTTTCCCTGCTGCTTTCCCCTGGCTTTTTCAGTAAAATCCCAGTGGAAAAGTCCCAGCATCGTCTCAGAGAAGCCCGGGCACCAGGGCAGTCAATTGGGGTCAGCTGAGGGCCGTGCAGGGGTCAGCTAAGAGGAGCACAGCTCGTACACCGCAGGACACCGAGAACTTCAACTGCAGCTCCCACGGCCTTGGGAGAGGCATCTTTGTCTCTAAGCCTTATTTACTCTTAAGTAAGTAGGGTTGTTACTGGGATGACGTGAGTTCATCCCACCTGAGGACCTGGCTTCTAGGTAGGCAAGGGCAGGAAGGAGCTCCGCAGATGTTTGCCGGTCTAGGGGTCATTGTTGCCCAGAATGCTAAGGGGCCCAGACTGGAACTCATTCTAAGACTAGGGAGGCAGAGTTCACCCTCTGTCTCTGGCGGCTCTGGGGGAAGCAGGGGCGGGGTGGGTGTAGATTGTGCCCCAGTCTCTCTGAGGTCAATTTGCAGCATGCTGATGGACCTAAGCACCCCAGACAGTGGCGGCTGCTGTTTTATGTACTGACCCGGACGGGCGCTAGGGGGAGCCGCAGGCAGATTTCAGGCCTCCTGTGAGCTAAGGAGAGGTTGGGCTGGGCTGCTGAGTGGGCGTGGCGTCCGCTCTGGCCCCACCCAGGCTTCTTCCCACTGCTTGGAGAGGAGTGGGCGGAGGTCCGACCCTCTATGGCCCCTCTAGCTCTCGGATCTTCGGGATGGGTCATTACTTCTCCGGGACTACCCTGGTAGAAAGCCCGGGCTTGGGTCCCAGGACACACACACACACACACACACACACACACACACACACGGGCCCTGGACTTGTCTTCTATAGGAACCCAGTTTAATTTGGGATAATCCTGCCGGGAGAGAGGTGGCGCAATCCCATTGCTCCGTGTGGACAGCACTTCCTGCCAAAGGTCAGCCCCTCCCCGCCCCCCCAGGATCCCCGCGCTCCCTCCCCATTTCCTATTCTCACTGTCCTTTCTCAAAACCCACAAGAAGGGCTGGGGACAGGGACGTTCTAGGACAACAACACTTCTAACCCGCGAACCCGGGTGGGGCCCACGGAGACATCCTGGACCCAGAGCACCCACGGTTTTAAATTTAAAGCCGACTTCCAGGCAAACTTTCATACCCCCCCCCCCACACACACCTCTGGCGTTGGGGGGGTCAGTCTATATTTAGAAGGAAGGCAGGCTGGAGACATTGCTTTATTCATCCTGGAGGTTAGCAAGGAGGCCAGGAGAGAACAGAAGGCCTGTGTCTCCCACAACCCGACCAGCTCCCCCGTGGGGGCCTCTGCCTGAGGGCTTTGTTGAGCGCTTGGCCAAGGGAGGGCAGTACATCTTAAGAGGGAGCCCCAGGCATGGTCAGCTTTCTGCTCGCCAAGCCAGCTGTGGCGCGGTACCATGGCTCCCCTCCTGGTTGTAGAGGGACAAGACAATCATTCAAGGTAGGAGGAGCTTGCCCGCCCAAGGTCACATATGGGTACTGTGGCTAACTTGAGGGTTCCTCCATAGCCTTGGGCAAAACTGGTCCAGAACACCTCATTTGGAACCTGAATTTTCCCATCTGTAAAATGGGACTTTTGCCAGGAATTAATAAAGTCTGGGCTGGAAGAAGACCCCTCACCTCTGGTGCCACCCTGGTGCCTTACTGTACCAGGATGCAGGGTGCAAAGGGTGCCTGGCCTTCAGGGAATCTCCAGCAGGGGTAGGAGGCCACCAGGAAGTGGCCACAGGCAGTCCAGGTGAGGAGGAGTAGAGTGGGTCCCTAGGCAGAGATAGGGTGACAGTCTTCTGGCTCTGCTCAGCCCGCCATCCCCCACCCCGGGCCGAGTGCCAAGCACCAAGTGCTTACCACCCAACACTCTGACTTGCCCAGCCTGGGAGAGACTAGAATGTCACTGGTAGAAGCGAACTTGTGCCCAGCAGCTCAAGTGCCCACCAAGGAAGGATGCCTTTATTTCTGCTTCAAACCACTGAACAGAGGGGTATATTCCAGGTCTGGGCCATGGAGCACAAAGGCAGGGGCCGGGGGTCCTGGCCACACCTAGCCGGACAGGAAGCTTGGCGAGCTGGGTTTCCCGGGTGGGCCCAGCCTTCTCTGTGAATCAGCCTGGGATGGAGGTCCTCTCGGTGGTCAGAGGGCAGAGCCTGCCATGTCCGCATCCGTTACCGGAGCAGGGAATGCCTGGTGCCCCGAGCTGGCACCCTCGATGACATCATCGCCTCCTTCCTTCCCTGGTGCTCCTGGAGGACTCGGGGAAGATGCTGAAAACAAGCAGCGAAACAAAAAACTAAAACTAAACACAAAACCAAAGGCTTCTGTATTGGTGACGAGCTGTAGCTGGATTGGTCCTGGGAGACCTAAGGTGAGCCTTCGGCAGACATCTTGAATGGGACAGCCACTTCTTCCCCAGGGCTGATGGGGAGGAAGGGGTGGTCATGCTCTTGTTTTAGGGAGAGAGAAGGAGAAGGAAGCCCAGCTCTGGAAGCAGAAGCAGCCCTCCACTGCCCTGCTCTGTGCTTCAGGGAAAGGTATAGCAGAGAATATGGCAGCCCGAGGGCCTCCCACAGCCCACACCTCAGTGGTTACCAGAGGGCCAGCCGCCACCGCTGCTGTCTCTGCTGCTGGCCTGATGCAGGGTGAGAGAGCTTAGAGCAGAAGTGGGGGCCATGGGGATAGACCCTTCTCGGGGCCAAGCTGCACATGGACTGTCATAAGGACGACCCCAGAGGCTGTGGGAGTGGGAGAAGGTTTGTGTGGTTCTGAGCATCCATCATGGGAGATAAACTCACTTCCTCACAAGGAGAGAGACCCTCCACGGGCTTCAGGGAATAAAGATCCCCAGGGCACAGTGCAGCCCTCATGCCTATAGCTTTCAGTGGCTTACGGGCCACTCTGGCGGCCCTGTGGACTGACCACTCCTGCCCCTCCTTTTTCTTTTTTTTTTTCTTTTCTTTTTTTTTTTTTTTTTTTTTTTTTTTTTTTGGTTTTTCGAGACAGGGTTTCTCTGTGTAGCCCTGGCTGTCCTGGAACTCACTCTGTAGACCAGGCTGGCCTCGAACTCAGAAATCCGCCTGCCTCTGCCTCCCAAGTGCTGGGATTACAGGCGTGCGCCACCACGCCCAGCTCCCCTCCTTTTTCTTGAAGCTCCAGTCTTTCGCCCTGGTACCGGCTGCCAAGCTGGGAGGAACCCCTGTGCCCAAATGTGCTCCTGTACCCTGGCCTCTCTAGGTCCTTGTGGGCAACGTGAATCCTTCCAAAGGTCTCAAGTCAGGGGAGGAGGGAGAACAGAAAGTAGGCTGGACAGTAGGAGAGTGAATGTGGCCCTCTCAGGTGCCAGGCCTGGGGCCACCGGTGTGCATTAAGGGCACAGACACAGCTGGGAGGAAGGGCAGTAATCGGAGGAATGGGTGGAGGCGAGCCGGTGTCCAGGCCCTGGGCAGATGCTCTGGGTTCTGGGGTGTGAACTAGTGCAGGGGTCCCACCCTTACTGCCAACACAGACAGGAAGTGGGTGCTGTGCTCTCACCAGCAACAGCCTGGATCTGTGGGGCACCCCTCTGGGTACCCTCCGGTGGCCAACGCAGCTCCCCGCTTTCCACGGCACCCGCTTCAGTGGGTTCCACCACAATAGAGGGCAGTCGCTGACAGAGCCGAGGGCCCTTCTCCCGGACACCTACTGCAGCCTGTGGAGAGAGTGGGGAGGGGTCAGGGTGCTACAGGGCCATGGGCTGCTGGCTCGCCTCTTCTGCCCTCTGTCCTGCCCTGTTAGGAAGGCCGAGAACAGGCAGGGGCCACAGCCCTGCCTTGTCCCACCACTGGGGAATTAATTAGGCACCCAGGGAACACCATCGAACTCACCTGGACTCAGACCCAAAGAAGCCCATTTCACAGACAGAGCCTAGGATGGTGGAGGAAGCCCAGGACTGAGCACCCCAGCCGCTTCCTGTACCTGGAAGCCAGCACAGTTCCTTTCTAGGGGCTTCCCTGCTGGGTCCTTGGCCTCCTCCCTCCACATGGCAGGCCAAGGAGCTGGGAAGATGTTGCCATGGCAATCAGAGCTGGCTCTCCCTTTGTTCGGTGCCCACACGCCCTCTGGGTGCCCCCAGCAACTCCACCTCCCTTTCAAGGCTTTTCAAGGCCGAGGCTGCCTCGCACAGCCCCGTGCTCTGGGGCCCTGACTTTCCTGCCCTCGGCCACCTCTGTGCCCTCCTCCTTAAGTTCTGGAAAAGATGACTGCCTAGTGTGTGCCTTCCCGCAGCGACACACGGTCCTCCAGGAGGGTAGGCACGGAGCAGGCACACTGTTTCACTGCCCAGAACCGATGGACACTGATTCCCCCACACCCTGCCATGCTCTCCCCAGGACCCTGTTAGCCAAGTACTGCAGGTGACCCTGAAGTCTGAGAACAAGTGTCACCAGGCTGGGCCGTCTGTGGGTTGAAAGAACAAAGGCCCTCAGAAGACAGCAGAGGGGGACCCCATCCTGCCCCCACAGCTGGACCCTCGTGAGGCCGACACTCTGCTGGCCTTGCCCAGCCAGGCCTCCTTCCCCATCCTGGCTCCTTCCCCACAGGCGATTCTGTTTCCTCAGCCACGGCTTCTGTCTGGAGGGTGCCCACTACGGTAAGCTGGCCAAGCCAGCCAGACCGTCAGGGTAGCTGCGCCCCTGAGCCCCGCGTCTAAGCCGCTCTTCCTTCACTGGCTCTGCTGGCCTAAGGCGCTTTCTGTGACTCTGCTTCTCTGCGCAGCACGAGAGTCTCGGATTATTTTACCTCTGAAACAGGCTCTCATACCCCAGGCTGCCCTGAAACCCAGTAAGTAGCCAAGGCTGGTCTTGATCCCCAGACTCACTCTCTAGACTACTGGGATCTCAGGGGTGTGTCAGATTTCAACATCTTGCTGCATCAACATCCCTGCCACCCCTCCCCCAAGAATCTGGAGGCACCCTAAAATTGTGTCACCCTACAGAGAGCAAAGTGTGATCTCGTGCTCAGGGAATAAGCCTTGGTGTCCCCAGGCTCAGAGGGGCACCAAGGAAGCCAGGGCACGTTGCTTTCAATTGCTTTATCCGCCAATATTCTACAAAACTAGCAATGCCGCCCCCAACTCACATGGAAGGGGAAACTGAGGCCGGCAGAGATGAGTAGCACATCGAAGTCACAGGCCAGAGCTGGATGCTGGCTCCCTCCTGTCTCCTGCCCCTCGGTCACTTACCTTCCCTGCCGGGCCCGTGGGGCCCTCAGTGGGGCTCTGTGGTGCCGCTGGCTGTGGGGTACTCATGCTGCCGCTGCCGCTGCTGGGCTACACAAGACAAGAGTAGAAATGAGGCGTCCACTGCAGCCAGTGCTACGTGTCCTCCTCCTCCAGGAGCCGTCCCCACCTCACCCTCGCCAGGCCCAGCACCCACAGCTCAGGGCTGATCTCAAGAGCACAGGACAGCTGCCTCACAGTGCCCAGGACCACAGAGAATGTGACAAGGTGGAGAGAGATTGACCCAGCTTTGAGAGCCAGGAAGGCTTCCTGGAGGAAGGTCAGCCGGCCTGAGGCCTCCCTAAGGAATGGAGAGCAGGCAAGAGAGAAGTGGAGAACACAGGAGACCTGGGGGACCCAAACAGGTCTGAGTCAGGAGGCTGGGAGAACCCGGGACTGAGTCTGAGCCAGCCAGAGGCCCCAAGAGGCCAAGGCGCCCCGTCCCTGCCCCAAGAACACCCCCTCACCCACAGACCCTCAGGCCTAAGGGAAGCGGACATCTTGCCTGCTTAAGGCCATGTCTACCCAGGCCAGGCACAGGTTGGGGAGGCTGCATCAGCACCTCCACAGTGAGGAAAGGGAGTCCCTCCCAAAAAATCACAGGCCCACTCTCAGACTTTCCCCCAGCACTGTAGCAGGGTGGTGGTGGGGTGGAGGGTGGAGGGTGGAGGGATGTGGAGGTGTGGGGGGTGTGGGGGTGATCTTGGGGCCTAGCTCATGCCAGAGCAAGAAATGAGTGTGGTCTAACAGGCATGGGCAGATTTTAGTCAGGCAGCCCAGGGCCACAGGCCTGTGCTTTGGAAGGAGACTGGGCCAACGTGAAGAGCTGATGAGCAGGATGGAGAGGCTCAGAGACCCTGCTGGGAGGTGGGAACCCTGGGCCTCCAAAATGTCACCTGCTAGTCTGGAAAATGAGGGTCCTTCTTCCAAATGGCCACCTTGGTCAGCTCAAGTTCCAGAGTCCCAAGGAGGTCTGGAAGAGCGACACATCCTGTGATGGGCACCCCCCAGTCAGAAGAGAAGGCAGCCATGTCATCCCCGCGGTCCTCTGTCCAGGAGCCCAGGAGATGCCCCGTGGACCACCCCCCGGCTATGAGGTCTCCTAGGTGCCTGCATACCTCCCGGCACAGAGACAGACCCAAAGAGATGTCTCCAAGACATTCGGAAATGGGGGGGGGGGAGAGTGACCACCGACGCCATGCAAAAGAGGTGACAGAGCTGGAGTGAGGGGAGAAAGCGGGAGAGAGCAGGAAGTGAGTCCCAGGGAAAATCCCGGGAGCCAAGGTAGCGACCAGGATGGAGCAAAAGTGCCCACAGGCTGCCTTGCTCTTGCCGGGTGCCTGGTATGCGAAGCCTCCGCTGGGGTGCGAGAGCCCCCCACACCTCTCTCCGCTCTGGGGCGCGTGCAGAGGGCCAGGTGTTGTGGACCGCAGGCGGTAGAGGGACGCTCGATCCGGAGCTTCCCCCCCCCGCCCCCTCCAGCATTCGGTTGCCAGGGGGGACCCACACCGGTCCTTCGTCCCGGGGCTCCCACTAACTCCTTACCGCGCTCGCCCTCCTCCCCACCCCTGGCTGCCAAGGTGCGCCTCTGAGGGCCAGAACCCTGAGGCTGAGGGTGGGGAGGGGGCGTTGTGCCTCGTGCACACTCACCGACACTCACCGCTGGCGCTCGCGGGGACTCCACGCTGGCTCAGGAGCTCGCCTCCCTCGGTCCTCCTCCGAGCTCTCCGCCCACACACGCGCTCGCAGCCGGCCCCTCATTCACACCCCCGCCCTCTCTGCAGGGCCGCCGGAAGGACCTGGCATCCACCTCTCTAGACACCACCCTACCCCAGAAGCTGGTCTTGGCCACTTCAGACAGCCTCCCCCAATCCCCAGGTTAGAATGTAAGGTGTGGCATTGTGTGGTGCCAGATATGGTAGGAGGAGGGTTTTCTCCAACCAGGCTGCATTAGGAGGAAATGTTAGGAAGTGGGGCAGGTTGGAGAACTGTCCCACAGCCCGTCTCGCATATTGATTCCCAGGCCCATTCTCTACCACAGGATAGTTGGTCTGGTGAACAATTCTATTACCCAAGGCTATAGTGCCACATCCCCACACTCATAATAATCCTCACACTTCTGCCAGGATCCACTGTGGGCTCTCCAATGTCCTATTTCCCTCAGACCTGCAGCCAATACCCACATCTAGCTATCGGATCACCATGCACCCAACCGTTGAGCAGCATGTGCCGGCTGCTGTCCGCAGCCCAACCTCCGTCAGTCTGCCAGTCAGTCTGGCATTGCCTTCCAGCTAGCCGCCGCCCGTCCCATGTCACCCAGGTACCACCTGGCATCTTACATCCGCTCACTACCTACCCCACGGCCATTCTGCACGCATCCCCACTACCTACCTGGGATGCTTTGCAAAAGCTCATCCCAGGGAGTGGCACTATTGGAAGGTGTGGCCTCTTTGGAGGAAGTGTGTCACTGTGCGGGGGTGGGGGTGGTCTTGGAGACCTTCCTCCTGGCTGCCTGAGGGTACCCATTCCGTTCCTGGCTTCCTTCGGATGAAGATGTAGAACTCTCAGCTCCTCCTGCACCATGCCTGCCAGGATGCTGCTGTGCTCCCACCGTGATGACAATGGACCGAACCTCTGAACCTGTAAGCCAGTTCCAATTAATGGTTGTCCTGTATGAGATTTGCCTTGGTCATGGTGTCTGTTCACAGCAGTAGAACCCTAAGACACTACCACATGGCTATTCTGCACGCAACCCCATATACTTACCCTAGCATCGTATCTAGCTCTACCCCTCACTAGTCACCCGGCCACCCAGGGTGGCCATCCAGCCATATTCTCTCCCAGTGGTCCTAGCCTGAGTATCCACCAACATCTATTAATTGTGGCCACCCTACCACTATACTCCATCCAGTTACTACGTCCCGTGTCTTCACCACCCACACACGCTTCACTAAACCTCCACACCCATGAAACACACACTGTCTTAGTCAGGGTTTCACTGCTGTGAGCAGACACCGTGACCAAGGCAAGTCTTATAAGGACAACCTTTAATTAGGGCTGGCTGCTTACAGACTCAGAGGCTCAGTCCATTATCATCAAGGTGGGAGCATGGCAGCATCCAGGCAGACATGGTGCAGGAGGAGCTGAGAGATCTGCATCTTCAGCGGGAAGGGGGTGGGGAATGTGGTGGAGGGGCTGGAGAGATGGCTCAGCAGTTAAGAGCACCGACTACTCTTCCAGAGGTCCTGAGTTCAAGTCCCAGCAACCACATGGTGGCTCACAACCACCTGTAATGGGATCTGATGCCCTCTTCTGGGGTGTCTGAGGAGAGCAATGGTGTACTCATATACATAAACAAACATAAAAAGAAGGCTGATAGCAGAATACTGGCTCCCAGGCACCTAGGACAAGGGTATTAAAGCCCATGCCCAAAAGGCCACACCCACTCCAACAAGGCCACACCCACTCACTCCAACAAGGTTACACCTCCCAACAGTGTCACTCCCTGGGTCAAACATACAAACCATCACACACACACGCTCAACAGACATTCTTTCACTGCCCATTCATTGCCTCCATTAGTCCGTCTTCCTTCTGTCTTTCTTCCATCGCTCCACTACTATGGCACAACCACCTGCCTTGTTTCCGACACCTGTCTGAGCACTGCAAGCCGCACCCTGCATCATTCTACATTGTATCCAGTGTTCATCTCTCCACTACATCCAGCTACATCCAGCTACATAGTAATTCTCCCGAGCCAGCATCCTTCTGCGCAGTCATCTAAGATCCTGCTGATCCTGTGCATCAGGCCACTACCTTTGCCTCTCTCTTCACACCTCTTATTTCCATAATTTATCCTTTTTCTTACCATTCTTTATTCATTCATAAACCAAACATTCACTTACTGCTATCAAAATAATATATATGTAATATTTGGGGCTGAAGAGATGGCTCAGCAGTTAAAAGCATTTGTCGTCCTCACAGAAGACCCATGTTCCATTCCCAGGACCCACACGGTGGCTCACAACTGTCTGTAACTCCAGTTCCAGGGAATCCAACACCTTCTTCTGCCTTCCGAGGACACCAGGCATGCTCATGGTGCACAGACCTACATTCAAGGAAAACACTCGTACACATAAAACAAATGAATCTCTAAGAAAAACTCAATATAAATAATAAACATTCATTGCTCAGTACTGGTTTCTGAAGTCGTGAAGATAAATAAGAATCAATCTAGATTTATGGTCCCATGATCTGAAAGGAGCCAACGAATCAGCGAGAGGAGTCTCGGCATAAAAATGCACATTTAGGGGCCGGAGAGAGGGCTCAGTGGGAGCAGGTGCTGCTCTTGCAAAGGACCTCAATTCTGGTACCAAAACCCTCACGAGGTGGGTCATGACCACTTGTAATTTTAGCTCTGGGGGAATCGGACACCTTCTGACCTCCACAGAAACTCACATTCATGTGCACACCCGCCACATATGCACACATGTAATTACACATAAAAATAAGTCATTAAAAATGTACTTTGCACTGATGTAGACTTTAGGTCCTCTGTCTCTTGGGTATGGGACAGGTGAAGCACACTGGCCATGGTCCATGGGAGGAGGGTGAGGAGAGGGGAGTCTGCAGAGGTCTGCCCTGCACCTGTGGCTGCATCCTGGGGGACCTGGGGCTCTGACCACAGGGGAAAAGACTCTGGCAGAGACCCTGCCCCGTGGGACTTTGGGATCAGCCCCTGATGTGGAGACACCAAAGGGCTCCAACAGAGTTTTAGGGAGGCGAGTTCTTAGACACTTATACACAGATGCCCCTCCACTCCAGGCACAGGAACCCAAAGGTCGGAACTAAAGAGTCGCATGCCAGATGATCGGTTGCCGGGGCCACTGGCCACTGTGGCTTTAGCTGCACCATAACCTCACAGCAGGAAATGCTCCGTGCAGACATACCCCTCCCACAGCTCCGTTCTCCCCCACCCTCCTTCCCACCTGGGCAAAGTTGCTCTCCTTGCTTATTAGTGCGGGTGTAACTGCCAACTGCCACCTAAGGTGTTAGCTGTCATCCAAGGTGTTAGCTAACAGGAGACTTGCAGCTGCCAGGGCCTGGTCCTCTCTGGAAATGCTCAAGGCCTTGAGGTGTGTGCTATTCTGTGAGGGATGGGGGCAGGGAGTGTCTGTGAAGACAAGACAGAGCCCAGAGCTCCTATAAAGTCACCTTGGGGCCTAGTTGTGCTTTAGTCTCTAACTCTAGGGCTTTCCTACTGTCCTGCTCCCACTTGGGGCTTCTCCACAGAGAAGAGCAAAGCTGATGTGATAGCACAGCTTTGTGTAGGGCTGTTGTGCATCCGAGGGAACCTGTGTCACTCCCTGGGCCTCCCTGGCAATGCCAACGGAGTAAAGGGTGGAGTGGGGGCCCTGAAGGTAAGAGCTAAGCTCTCTGACATCCTCTGGCTTCTCTAAGCCGGGTGGGAAGAGCTGGGGGTGTTTGTCGACTTTGGGCCTGGATGGTTTGCTCTTGTCGCCCTCTGGTGGCCACTTGGTTAAAACACAGCTCTACTCAGGACGATCCCAGACAAAAATACAAGGTATGGGTGAACTGATTACGAATGTTTTTACAGGCCGGGCATGGTGGCGCACGCCTGTAATCCCAGCACTTGGGAGGCAGAGGCAGGCGGATTTCTGAGTTCGAGGCCAGCCTGGTCTACAGAGTGAGTTCCAGGACAGCCAGGACTACACAAAGAAACCCTGTCTCAAAAACAAAAACAAAAAACAAAAAACGAATGTTTTTACAGGATGCTATAAAACAGACAGTCCTGCATTCTGACCTCATGTACTGATCATGAGAAGACAGGTCCAGGACTGACCACTCAACCGTCCTGTGCCTCAGGATGACTACAAGAAGAAACTCCCCAGCCAGGAAATACTAGTTGGCTGTAGAAAGTCTCAGATGGTAGCGCTCTGAACTTAAAAAGAAACTACTTTAATCAGAGAAGCTTACCAGAGGCAGCCCCAGGGGCTAAGGAGAGGTGTTGCCTGGGGCACCGAACTGGGGTGTATGGGAGCCCGGAACCTTGTCCTCACATCAGACCCGGGTGCCTGCTCGGGGGTGGGAACGATCTTCCCTCCCCACAACAGTGGAGAGGGACAGTCCTACACCTGCCCCAGGACAGGGCCTGACCTTGGAATGACTGAATGCGGAGCCTGGGGTGGCAGCTGAGCTAAGGACACTCTCCTGCTGCTGCTGCTGCTGGCTTCAGCAAGAAGCCTAGAAAAGAATCAGGCCAGCCCAAGCTCTCCTCCCGACTACCCCCAGGCAGTCCCCACTCCACCCACCCGCAGTCCACACGTGGCCACCAAGGCCACCGCCTGGGGGTGCCTTTTCTTTCTCTGGGTGAGGGTCAGGTGAATCTAATTGCTGTCCCCATCCCAACCCATCCTGGGGGGTTGGCTAGACTGCCTCATGATGTAATGGTGTGAGGATTATACCCAGAACTCTCTCTCTCTCTCTCTCTCTCTCTCTCTCTCTCTCTCTCTCTCTCTCTTCCTCCTCCTCCTCCTCCTCCTCCTCCTCCTCCTCCTCCTCCTCCTCTTCCTCCTCCTCCTCCTTCTTCTCCTTTTTTTTTTTTTTTTTTTTTTTTTGGTTTTTCGAGACAGGGTTTCTCTGTGTAGTCCTGGCTGTCCTGGAACTCACTCTATAGACCAGGCTGGCCTTGAACTCAGAAATCTGCCTGCCTCTGCCTCCCAAGTGCTGGGATTACAGGCATGCGTCACCACGCGCCCCCCCCCCCGGCTTCTCTCTTTCTTTTCAAGACAGGGTTTCTCTGTTTAGCCCTGGCTGTCCTGGAACTCACTCTGTAGACCATGATGGCCTCGAACTCAGAAATCCGCCTGCCTCTGCCTCCCAAGTGCTGGAATTAAAGGCATCTGCCACCACTGTCTGGCGATTTATTTATTTATTATAAGTACACTGTAGCTGTCTTCAGACACCCCCAGAAGAGGGCGTCAGATCTCATTACAGATGATTGTGAGCCACCACTGGGATTTGAACTCAGGACCTTCAGAAGAACAGTTAGTACTCTTAACCACGAAGCCATCTCTCTCCAGCCCAGAGCTTTCTTTAAATAGTATTTATTTATTTATTTATTTATTTATTTATGTGTGTGTCTTCTTGCGTGTGCCCACGAGCAGAGGCCAGAAGAGGGTGCTGGACCATTTGGAGCTGTAGTTGCAAATCTTTACAGGATGCCTGGCTCGTGACTTGTTAGACATGTGTTGGGATTTGAACTCTGGTCCTCATGACTGTGCTTCAAGTGTTCTTAACCACTGAGCCATCTTTCCAGCCCCCACAGTGCTCTCTGAGAACACTGCCCTGGGCAGCTGGGAAGTTCTCCATGCCAGCCTATGCCACCCCATGCCTACTCTACTAAATGGCAGCCTATGTCCACAGAGGTGGGAACGGCCTTTCTCTAGAGTCTATCTTAAATAAATGAACAGTAATTATTTTAAAATGTGTTCCGCTTATGCCAGTTTGTAAAACGTAGGTGTAATCTGGAAGGATACTCTAAAATTCTGGCCAACCTGATAGCATTTCCTGTGTGGCAGGTGAGGATGTACCCAGATCATTTTCTTTTTAACCATTAAACCTGGTGAAGATGCCATGATACTCCATTCTGTGGAGGAAGAAATTAAGCACAGAGGGGTTGGAAAGCTATCTGGGGTCCCAGAGTCCAGTGAGAGACGGAGTTTGGATTGGAGTGGGTGGATGCCCTGTTAATCTCCAGTTAAAAATGGGTACGACTGTCTGTTTTAGTTAGGGTTTTACTGCTGTGAGCAGACACCATAACCAAGGTAACTCTTATAAGGACAACATTTAATTGGGGCTGGCTTACAGGTTCAGAGTTCAGCCCATTGTCATCACGGTGGGAGCATGGCAGCATCCAGGCAGGCACGGTGCAGAGGAATCTGAGAGTTCTACATCTTCATCTGAAGGCTGCTAGTGGGAGACTGACTTCCAGGCAGCTAGGGTGAGGGTCTTAAGCCCATGCCCACAATGGCACACCACTCCAACAAGGCCACACCTTCTCCAACAAGACCGTACCTCCTAACAGTGCCACTCCCTAGGCCTAGCATACACAGACCATCACACTATCCCTTTCATAACTAGATACTGTTCAGCCACACCTCAGGAGAGGCGGGAGGACATCCCCTCCTCCTAGAAGTGCTAAGGATGGAAGCTGTTAACTCCCAGGGAGAGTAGCTGAGTGGCTGGCCTCAGGGTGGCCTGCTGGAAAATCTGGACTTGACTTGTCCTGACCATGTCTGCTTCCCAGGACCCGGAGAGCGGCATTCTCGCTGTCTGTGAGCCAGAGCCAAGACCAGACGCTGCCACCATCACAGGCAGCAGTGGAACAGATTCCTCTAGTTGACAGAGTCTGCACTGTAAAAGCCCCCACTTGAAATTCCCTGCACACCTAGAGGCAGAGCCCGTGACCAAAGCCAGTCAGGTAGGGAGTGCTGCCACTCCCCGTCTCAGCAGGGACCTCAGGTAGGGGCAGTGCAAAGACACTTGGGCCTTGGACTTGTCTCATGCTGAGGGTGGAACCCTTCAGCCCCCCCCCCAACCGTGAGAAACAGATGCCCACCCTGTGACTGACTTGCTATCTGGGTGTGCACTTCAGAGGCTGAGCACACATTCCTCGCAAAGGGCCAGCTTCCCCATTCCTCCCACCTCACAGGTGACTCGGGCCCAGGTCGTCATTTCTCCCATAGTCCATCTGGAACCCACTGCAGCACCATGGGGTCGCACCCAACACAGCATTCACCCTAGATGTGGGCATTCTGGACAGGGGAGGGTGGAGAAAGACCAGGAGCCAAGGTGGGAGCTGCAGCCTGGCTCAGTCTCAGGCTGCCCATGTGGGAGTGATGGGGTGGCTGCCTGCATAGCCCAGAAGATGCGTTTACAGAAATGGTCCTGAGTGAGAATCATTTTGGTGGTAATAATGGAAACATTGACATGGATGTGGGTACCATGTTGACATGGATGTGATCATTACATTGACATGAATGTGGCCACCATGTTGACATGGATGTGGTCATCACCTTGACATGGACGTAGTCATCACATTGACATGGATGTGGCCACCATGTTGACATGGATGTGGTTATCATATTGACATGTTGACATGGATGTGGCCACCATGCTGACATGGATGTAGTCATCATGTTGACATGGATGTGGCTACCACATTGACACGTTGACATGGATGTGGTCATCACATTGACATGTTGACATGGATGTGACCACCACATTGACACATTGTTCATTGGTTATCACGTTGACATGGATGTGGCTACCTCGTTTATATGGATATAGTCATCATGTTGACATGGATGTTGCTGCATGTAATATTAAAAAATAATCCAGCCGGGCGGCGGTGGCGCACGCCTGTAATCCCAGCACTTGGGAGGCAGAGGCAGGCGGATTTCTGAGTTCGAGGCCAGCCTGGTCTACAGAGTGAGTTCCAGGACAGCCGGGACTACACAGAGAAACCCTGTCTCGAAAAACCAAAAAAAAAAAAAAAAAAAAATCCACGCTAACACTGGCCAGTATCCAGCCCTGGCAGTCTCTCCCTTCCCATGGCTAACCCCAGGCCATGTTTGCCCAACTTCTCGAGGTTTGCTTGCTGCAGAACCCACCCACATTCCCAGTCATCTAGCCCCCACTCAGATCAGCAATCCCAGATTTCCACGGCTAGCTGGGGCCTGTCACAAACCCATGCTCAGCTGAGGTTACCAGACAATCTTAGTTGAGAATTGACAGATAACACAATCGCTGGGAGCGGAATCTAGCAGCCTAAATTCACCAGCTCTTCTGTAGCCCCGCCTACATCTTCTTTGCTCTGCTCCCTCCATCAAAACGAACTTCCCTCCTCCTGAGCTCCCTCTTCCTCTCCCAGACCCGGAAGCCCCACCTCCGCCTGGCCCAGGGATTGGTTTCTTGTCATCTTTATTATTTAACCAATTAGGGGAACATTCCGATACAGGATGTGGTCACCACATTGACATGGATGTAACTACCACGTTGACATGGATGCAGCTACCACGTTGACATGGATGTGGCCGCCATGTTGACATGGATGTGCTCACCACACCCATGCCATCTTTTCAGTTATCTTCAAGCCCTAAAACATGTCCTGACTGGTTTTGTTGTCAACGGATCCACCTGGAAAGAGGGAACATGAATTGGAGGATTGCCTCCGTTGGGTTGGCCTGGCGGTACATCTGTGGAGCTTTTTCTTTCATTCTCTCCGTGTAGCCCTGGCTGTCCTGGAGCTTGCCCTGTAGACCAGGCTGGCCACCATGTTGACACAGATATGAAAGGTCAAGGCAGGTTCTCACTCTGAGTCTACCAGAGGATCCCCGACCTCCCCCACGGGGCTCTGGGTTAGTAGCTTTAGGGTCTGTGTTTGACAAGTTCCCGGGTACCGCTGATGGTCCCACTAGAGACCACACTGAGTGGGTGGCCGGGAGACAGGGTGCTCTCATCCTGCCCTTCCTGGGTCTCAGAGTTCGTATCTCAGGAAGTCTGAGCCAGCCTTGTATCCTCCGGGGACTCTCAGGCCTCTCCTAGCCACACAAGCTCAGATAAAGGCCCGGCTCCTCCTCCTCTGACTATGCGTCCGTACTGGACTGCTTGTCCCGCTGAGCCTCATTCCTTATCGGCATCGTGTGGAGGAGAGCGGGCTGTGTGCCAGTCAGAGAGAGCCTCTGAGGCCAGAGATTAGCTTCATTTAGAAGGAACCATCCTGCAGCTCTGGGGGAAGGTGGGACAGTATCATGGACCAGGCTGCCTGGGCTCCAGACCAGCCACAGCTCTCTCTCCAAACCTCAGCTTGCTCGTCTGATAGTGAGGCAGGTCTTCCCCACCCCCGACCCCGCCCCATTCGGTTCTCATGCAGGTTGGAGTCTGCAAAGCACACCGTGTTTGCAGCCAGGGAGAGAAATCCTTGACCTAAATGGCAGCCCCGGAACTCCCGTCATCCCCCTATAGAGTGGGAGCTGTGGGAGGCTTCAGAGCAAGGTCGGGAGCCTGCAGCAACCCTCTGGCTGTCAGTGGAGATGGCCAGGCTGCCAGGAAGGGCGCGCGTGCAGTCAGGGTGTGCACAGGCTGTGGCGGCCAGCATCGCTTGTCCCTGCCGTGTCCTTGTTACTGTCACCGGCTGCCCTGAGCGACTCTAGGACTATTCTGTGTGGACTGTGTCCACCGTGGCTGCAGATTGCACCTATGCATTTCCAGGAGCCTCACAGACTGTTGCAGAGACCTCTTTCCCTTGTCAGTGAGGAGCTGGGGGGCCTCCTCAGTGAGCCCCCACACAGCCCGGAAGTCCCCGGTGGGCCGCCTCCGGGATTGCTGGGCTTGTGCTGTTAGATGCCAGAAACCTTGCTGGCTGCGGTGGAGATGTGAGAGAAGGGTTAGGAGGGGCAGGGCTTGTTCTGAGTCGAAACCAGTAGCAACCGGCAGCATGTTTGCAGAAGACAGCACAGGTCACTAGGTGTCCAAATCCTGGGGTGGGGCTGCCGGTAGCAGAAATTGGATCCAGAAGCAGAGGCTCACCTCCTCCTGACCTCCTAGACATTGCCAGGTGCCAATGGCAAGGAAGAAGCCCAGAAGATAATGCCTCTCTTGTCCCGTTCTTCCCCTTAGATTCCCATCAATCTCTGCATTACCTGAACCCATGAGCCAGATAGCTGGCCCAGGTAGGATGGCACCCGCACAGGAACCTTCCCAGATGCAGCAGTGAGAGAGGGTGAGGTGAACCTGGGCACAGATGGGACAGCTATGCTACCAGCAGCTTCTTGTGCCACCTCTGTGGTCCCTACCTCTACCCCTCTGTCATAGGGCTCGTCGTAAATAGATCTTTCTGGAAGAGGCCTCATGTGACAGTGCCAGTTGTTCTGTGCTGGGTCCTTGTCTGACAGGGATATTTGATGCCCTGTGAAGACCCACTGACAAACTCTCATCTGAGCCTGTCCTCTTCCCCCAGCTAACCAGGGGGGATTCCCAGATGGACTTTCTGCCCTGCAGACTATGGGTTTGGTCCTAGCTACGATGCCATTGACTCCCTGGCTCCACCCTCTGCTCCACCACGCTGCGCTGCTGAACAAAGAAGAGGAATTCCCGGGTCCCCCATTTCTAAACCCGACACGCCAAGCAACACTGCAGGTTTCCTGCAGGGTCCTCCAACCCCCCCCCCCCGCGTCTTCCTCCCATCTCCCTGCCTTTTTGCAAAAACTTCCACATAAATGTTACATGGCTATTTCTTTGTGTCTGATCATAGCTGGCGTTCCTGAACTCCGGGCTTCGATGTGGTCGATGTGCTGGGGTGTTGACAAGAAGGCACCTGCAGGAAGAGCAATGGTTCAGAGAGTCTGGCAAAGACTGTCACTGCCAGGATCTCAGGAATTTGGGGACCCACCAGGTATGGAAGGGAAGAGCCCCTTCTTGTTGGGTAATGGCTGCCTGCTCTTGTCCAGGCCTTCACCATTCACACACCCGCCCTATACGGGGATTCTTCTGGCTCTACCTTATAGTGGCTCTGTTGGTGTAGGAGAGAGACCGCCTCCTCCCTGTCATCCAGTCCTCTAGGGCCACTGTCCCTTTACTCACAGTCAGCCTTCCTTCAGATCCACTTGTTTTGCTTTGTTTTGGTTTGGTTTTTGAGACAGGGTTTCTCTTTCTGTTTTCAAGCTGTTGGTAGCAGACCTGGCTGTTCTGGAACTTGCTCTGTAGACCAGGCTGGCCTTGAACTCACAAAGATCTGCCTGAGGCATGCGTTGCATGGCTGCAACAACGTACCTTATACCCAGACAGGGTTTCCCAGGAGCACATCCCAGAGCTTTGGTTTGGTTAGAAGAATTACTTTGCACTGTTTTTAGTAGCTATATGGAATTCTACTGGTGTGTGTGTGTGTGTGTGTGTGTGTGTGTGTGTGTGGTTTGTGTGCGTGCTCACAAATTGTTTGTTTTTGATATCCTGAGACAGTTTTTGTCACCCAGGCCTGGAACTTTATATATAGCTAAAAATGACCATGAACAACAACTTCTTCTTCTTCTTCTTCTTCTTCTTCTTCTTCTTCTTCTTCTTCTTCTTCTTCTTCTTCTTTTTGTTTTTTTGAGACAGGGTTTCTCTGTGTAGCCCTGGCTGTCCTGGAACTCACTCTGTAGACCAGGCTGGCCTCGAACTCAGAAATCTGCCTGCCTCTGCCTCCCAAGTGCTGGGAGTACAGGCATGTACCACCACCGCCTGGCTGACCATGAACTTCTGATATTTCTGCTTCTGCTTCCTAAGCTGAATTAGTCACTTTTCTATTGCTGTGAGAAAACATCGTGACCGAGGCAACTTACAGAAGAAAGAGTTTATTTGGGCTTAAGGCTCCGGAAGGTTAGGGGTCCACCAGCATGAAGGCCTGGCAGCAGGAGAAGTAACCTCAAATCACAAGCATGAGGCGGAGAGGAAGAGCCTGGGCGGGGCTTTTTCCTGTAAGGCTGTACCTCCTAAGCCTCCCCCAAACGGTGCCAACAACCGGGGACCCACACATTCAAAGGCCCCAGACTGTGGGAGATATTTCTCATTCAAACTGCCACGTGGTGCTGGGATTACAAGTGTGTGCCACCAGGCCTGGCTGGAATTCTGCCTCCTGACTGTCCTGGCCATCTGCCTATGTGGGCACTCTGGCTTTCGTTTTTTCCAAAGACAGTAAACGTATACATGTCTGGGTTAGCTCAGCGGAGGTGACACTACAGAGGAGAACAGAGGAGGCCATACAAGGGCCCTGTTTACCAGGGCATGGGCAGAATCAGGTCAGGAAGGATGAGATGGGCCAGCTGTTGGGTCCCACCGCAGGTCCCATGGGGTGGCTGGGTGGAGGGTGTCATAGTCTGAGAGAGGAGGGTGTCATAGTCTGAGAGAGAAGGGTGTCATAGTCTGAGAGAGGAGCTCCTCAGGAAGGGCCTGGATGGAAGCTGTGCCCTCAGCTACTGGGTCAAAACATTCCTTATGGCCTCACTGGACACCCACTGAATCGAGAAGGAAGTATGGTCGAGAGCTCGTGCCCATGAAATCCCCTGACTACCCCATGCCTCACCGCCAGGCCCATCCTGCGGGGCGTGGTCTATGCCTTCTCCAGCAGGCAGTGCATGGTGCCATTCCCCCAGAGTCCAGGAGCACAGGCGTGGAGGACGCCCTCCTGCTTAATCTAGAATGATGGAAATCTAGAATGAAGCGGAAACCTTAGAGTTCTTTGGAAAGTCAGTTGGATGGTGGTTTGCTGGGGCAGACACATGAAGGTCCGTTCGGCTGAAGTGGTCAGAGGTGACAGGCTAAGGCATTTAGCTGAAGCAGACACAGGTGAAAGGATGTTCTGCTAAAGCGAGCACGTGACAGGACAGGTGATGGAGGATCCTTGGACTTGGGAGATTGGCAGAGTGACGTCAGCCGAGACAGATGCATGAGTTGAAGCAAGACTCGAGGTGAGACGAGACCCATGGAGGACACGTGATGCTGGAGGCTATACCCAGGACTCTGCGGTCAGTGACAGAAGCTGAGCTAGGCTTGCTTGTAAAGCCGGCTGTGCAGCACTTGAGGGTCTTCGCTGATCTTTGCTTCCCTGATTGAGGCACAGCCGAGAACTTCTCCTGGGGCCCCTCTATCCCTCTGGGTCCCTCCTGCTGCCTTGTGCTGAGGCGGAGACCTGGCTGTTTCTGCTAGGCAGCACCACTGCTGCTGATTCGTGTTTGCTGTCCCGACTCTACTGGACTGGACTGCTGGTGTATCCCATAAAGTGTTTACGAGTGGATCGAGCTGCCGCTGCTCACCTGTGGACTGACGTGCCGATTTCCAGGCAACACAGGTGGAAGTTGTCCTAAGAACCTTTCTAAACAGGTCCACTTCCCCCTTCAATCCCCATATGCTTTCTTTCCCTCTATCTCTGGTGGGTGGTGGGTTACAGAGAGACTAAAGTGTTTAAGAACCATCATTAAAAAATAGGTTTTGAAAAAATTAAAGTTACACTAGAGTCTCCCTGAACAGAGACTTTGGAGTGCATAATACAATGTAATTTAGGATCTATAGACAAAAGGTCTGTTAGCCGCCTCCCTTGCCCTGTGGAGGAAAATGTGTCCTTAACTCCAACGGCCACAGAATTGACTATCAGTCTCTGGTGGCTGTGGCCAGCAAGATTGTGTCCACCCGAAGCCAAAGGCTTGACATTACCATGAGTCTTTGCACAAGGTACATGCAAGTGGGCGGAACTGCCCAGGAGGAAGCAATCCTCAGACTCAAGCTGCCACAGTGCCTGCCCTGTCTCCCTGTGGGGGCTCCGTAGCAGCTCTTCTCCTCAGCCTTGGAGAGATGACTAGAACTTTTGTTCATTGAGGATCTGACTCCCCTCAGGGCCCCTTTCTAACGAGCACTCTTCCTTTTCCGCAGTAAGACTCATTAACAAGAAGTATTAGGTGTGCCTCCCTGAAATTCACAGATCTGCACAACCGCCCCCCCCGCCCCCCCCCCTCGCCTGACTGGCTCAGTGAACTCAGTCTTCCTGGTAGTTGTTGGTTTGGTGGGGCAGGGCCGGGAGGGCTGGCGGGGGAAGGGCAACCTCGGCTGTAATCCTGTAATTCATCTGGACTGTGACACAGCGTGACTGAGCTTCCTGAAGGAAGCATTCCTCTCTTGGACTCTAGCCCAAGGTCACAGGAAGGAAAGCACAATTCCTGTGTTAGCTGGTGTGAAGCAGGAGGGCGTCCTCCACGCCTGTGCTCCTGGACTCTGGGGGAATGGCACCATGCACTGCCTGCTGGAGAAGGAATAGACCACGCCCCGCAGGATGGGCCTGGCGGTGAGGCATGGGGTAGTCAGGGGATTTCATGGGCGCGAGCTCTCCACCATACTTCCTTCTCCATAAAATGAATCCTACAGCTCGCAGGGATGTTGTGTGCGTTGCTATGGTGATAGATAAATAAAGCATTCTCAAAGCCCAAAAATGGTGGTGCTGGTAGTGGTGCGGCTGGAAAAGCAAGTCATTGCCTGAAATACGGACAGCAAACCACCGTCCGCTCCGTGATGGACGGGGTCTGACGTCAGCACCGTGGAGAACAGCCTCAGATGAACATAGCATGGGGCCCTGTGATCAAGTCTGGGCTGCATGCCATGGTGGAAGCCATGCCAGTCTGGGCACAGGGAGTTGGTGGCCTCTGTCCTTGTTTCTCTCAAGGGTACCTGGGTCCTTTGAACGGCACCGGGGCAGGGGCTGAGCGAGAGACAACTGGTGTCGTCAGAAGGGCCGTCCTGAGAGCCTCCTCCCCACTGAAACTTGCTTGGCGAACCTTCATTCTCTCTTTTTTTTCTTTTGGTTTTTTGAGACAGGGTTTCCCTGTGTAGCCCTGGCTGTCCTGGAACTCACTCTGTAGACCAGGCTGGCCTCGAACTCAGAAATCCACCTGCTTCTGCCTTCCAAGTGCTGGGATTAAAGGCATGTGCCACCACTGCCTGGCAGTGAATCTTCATTCTCGCAGGCTGGCATTTTTATGCCTATCCTGATAACTACATCCAAATTGCCCCTCCCCCTCCCCAATGTGGGGCACCTTTCAAAGTCTCCGATTGGCTGGACAACACATAGTTATAAATCTGCTTGGAGTTTTGCCTTCTGGGAGAATTTCTCCTCAATGTTGTCTTTTAGGGACTAACCTCATTGTGTCTGACCATCACTGGCTGGCTGAAACCATCACCCCACCCCCAGCTGCCGGAGAGCAATTCCAGGCCCATCCTGTGTTGACTGACCATGAGGTCATAGCTGTAAGGTAAGAGGCGCAGGAGCACACACCGCGGGCACTGCGCCGGCGTCATGACATTCACTCGCTCCTTCCGGATATATCTGGGTCCAGCGGCATTTCACAACGGAATGCTGCTGTGCATACTTGGTTTTGTGATATCGTGGCTAACATCTATTTTTTGATGGGCAGATAAGTCGGGTTGAATAGTTTCTTGGTATCCATGGCCGAGCAGTCACCTTTATTAACCCAGAAGCAAGCCTGTGGGAGCCTTTGGGAAGGACTGTCATTGGTGGAAGAAATGGACTTACTCCAGGGCCCTGGAATGCATAGTGTGGCAATTCTCTTCCCAGGACTGACTCGACAGGCCTCGGGCTGCCCTTCACACTTTCTGTGTGTGCATGCACATGTAAACATGCCTGTGGAGGCCAGGGGAAGCCTGGGTCCTAGAGTGTCATTTCTCAGCAGCTATCTACTTTTGCCCTTTTAAAGACATGGTCTGGGCTGGAGAGACGATGGCTCAGTGGTTAAGAGTGCTGACTGCTCTTCCAGAGGTCCTGAGTTCAAATCTCAGCAACTACATGGTGGCTCACAACCATCTGTAATGGGATCTGATGCCCTCTTCTGGTGTGTCTGAAGACAGCGACATTGTACTCACATTACATTAAGTAAGTAAATAAATAAGAAAGAAAGACATGGTCTATCACTGGCCTGGAACTCACAGGAGTAGGGTAGGCTGGTGGCTATGGAGTCTAAGGCTCCTCCTGCCCCTTTCTTTTTTGGGTGCTGAGTTCTAGGAACCAAATGCACGTCCTTGTGTTTGTGAGCACATTACCAGCTGAGCTGTCTGCGTAATCCCGCATTTTCAAAACTTGCTGGGTCATGAGGCTGAAGTGGCAGGTAACCTCTGCGAAGCCTGTGCTGGGTCACCCACTCATGGTTTCCATCCAAATTGTCAGTCTTTGTGGGTGGCCAGCAAATAAATCAGAGAAGGGCCTGGAGAAATGACTCAGCAGTTAAGAGCACTGACTGTTCTTCCGAAGGTCCTGAGTTCAATTCCCAGCAACCACATAGGGGCTCACAACCATCTGCACAGCTACGGTGTACTCATATACATAAAATAAATAAATAAATGTTAAACAAAACAAAAAAAATAAATCTGAGGAGACCACATAAGGTGGAGAGTGCTATCCTAGAATCCAAGATGCAAGACCTCAATCCAAAGATGCTTCATGTTTCTTTTTTTATAGCGGGTTTTTTTTTTTTTAATGTAGCTGAAATGTTGATGTTTTTTCTTCTCTATTTATGAAAGGTATTTTAACTGAATCAAAAAAAAATGTTCCTTTTAGTACTTTAAAGTGTTGCTCAAGCCGGGCGTTGGTGGCGCACGCCTTTAATCCCAGCACTTGGGAGGCAGAGGCAGGCGGATTTCTGAGTTCGAGGCCAGCCTGGTCTTCAGAGTGAGCTCCAGGACAGCCAGGACTACACAGAGAAACCCTGTCTCGAAAAACCAAAAAAAAAAAAAAAAAAAAAAAAAAAAAAACAAAAAACAAAAATAAAGTGTTGCTCAAAAATGAGATATTTGCTGTCATCCTTGTTTCTTTTTTCTTTATATAATGCCCTAAAACATAATAGATAGATAGATAGATAGATAGATAGATAGATAGAATATATATGTACAGGGGTGCCTGAGGAGATGGGAAGAGGGCTCAGATCTGGAGCTGGAGTGGAAGGTGTTGTGAGCCGCCATGCGGTGCTGGGAACCAAACTCTGGTCCCACACTGCAAAAGGAGCCCGCTCTTCACTGCCAGGCCATCTCTCTAGCCAGTGCTTGCCTGTGCCTTGTTCTCTAGCTGTTTTTCTTTTATCTTTTCCTCTTACTTTTACCATTGCTTTTGAGCAATTCATGATATGTCTGGTGCAGCGGTAACAGTGGCTGGTTTTGTGTTGTCTGCCACTGAATGTCTTGAATTTATGAGTTTATAGTTTTGGGCAAGTTTGGAAAATACTGTCCATTTCTTTCTTAAAAAATATTCTTTTTTGCCAGGAGTGGTGGCTCCTGCCTTTAATCCCAGCACTTGGGAGGCAGGGGCAGGCAGATCTCTGAGTTTAGGGCCAGCCTGGTCTACAGAGTGAGTTACTGAACAACCAGGATTACAAGAAACCCTGTCTTGAAAAAGCAACAACCAAAATTATTCCTTTTATTTTTTGACATTATAATTATATCATTTCCCCCTTTCCTTTCTCCCTTCCATGTTCCCGACTGTCCTTCAAATTCATGGTCTTCTGTTTATTGATTGTTGGTGTGTGTGTGTGTGTGTGTGTGTGTGTACAAGTCTACATAATGTTATTTCTATGTGTGTTGTTTTCAGGGCTGACCACTTGGCAATGGTGCTCCTCCCTGGAGAAGACTGTGTCTCAGCTTTTCTTAGCTCTGGGTGTGGAGTTGAAGCCCGGTGGGCTCCGTCCCTCCCCTGTCCACTTTAACATGTCCACTGTTGCTGTCTGTGTTCAGCTCAGGTCTAGGAAGCCATGTTGGTGAGACTTGATGGGTGTAGCTTCTGACATTCCTAGGAGACACAAGCTCACAGCAAACTCTCTGTTCCCTTGGCTCTTACAATCTTCCACTCTGACTCCCGTGGCTTGGGTTTGGGTGTTGTGTTGTAGATGTAGCAGCTGGAACTAGGCTCTAGGACTCTGCGTTGTGATTGGTTGTTGGTTTCGGTTTCAGTCTGTCTATTGCAAAGAGAAGTTTCCTTGATGAGGGGTGAGAACTGCACTTATTGACTCTGAAGAGGGGCTTCAGATGACAGAGAACCTGAGGCACTTGTCTTTCTGGGCGTCTTGGCTAGGGTTTCACTGCTGTGAGCAGACATCATGACCAAGGCAAGTCTTATAAGGACAACATTTAATTGGGGCTGGCTTACAGGTTCAGAGGTTCAGTCCATTGCCATCAAAGTGGGAACATGGCAGCGTCCAGGCAGGCATGGTGTAAGAGGAGCTGAGAGTTCTACGTCTTCATCTGAAGGCTGCTTGCTAGTGGAAGACTCACTTCCAGGCAGTGAGGGTGAGGACCTTATAGCCCACACCCACAGTGACACAGCTACTCCAGCAGGGCCACACCTTCTAATAGGACTACTCCCTGGGCTGAGCACATACAAACCGCCCCACTGGGTCTGGGTTGCCTCCCTCAATATGATCTTTTCTAGTTGCATCCATTTGTCTGCAGGTTCATGATCTCATTTTTCTTCACAGGTGAATAATATCCTATGTGTATATTACCACAGTGTCATTCTCTAGTCACTGGTTAAAGGACATCGAGGTTGTCCCCAGGTCCTGGCTATCATCAAGGCACATGGCTGAGCCAGGGTCTGCTGATTAGGATGACAGGTCCTTTGGGCATGTGCTAAGGAGTGGTACAGTTGAGTGACATGGTAGATTTCCTTTTTTTTTTTTTTTTTTTTTTTTTTGAGACAGGGTTTCTCTGTGTAGTCCCGGCTGTCCTGGAACTCACTCTGTAGACCAGGCTGACCTCAAACTCAGAAATCCACCTGCCTCTGCCTCCCAAGTGCTGGGATTACAGGCGTGCACCACCACCGCCCGGCTTCCTTTTGGTTTTTTTTGAGAGTTCTCCATTTTGATTTCCAGAGCAGCTGGACCCCTGTGTGACCCTGCCCACGGCAGGGATAAGGTTCTCCCTTATCCCTTCCAGCATCTGTTCTCAGTCATCCCGTTGAACGTTGGCATTCTGAATATCGTCATTTCTTTACAAAATTTTCTCTTCATTTTTACTTTTATTTGTGTGGGGGGTGTTTTGCCTGTGCATATGTATATGCAACACATCACAAGGTGTTCGTGGAGGCCAGAGAGGGTGTGGTATTCATTCTGTGGGACTGGACTTAAAGACAGCTGGGAGCCACCATGTAGGTGCCGAGAGTCAAACCCGAGTCCTAGAGAAGAGCAGCTGGCACTCTGAAGCACGAGCCATCTCTGCAGCAAGGGTTAGTACTTCTTCAATGTTTTCCCGCCTTCATCTTGCCTGCGCCCCTCCTTCTGTTGCTTACACATGGCTTGCGGTTGTCCCGGAACTCACTGGGGCTCCACTCATTTCTTTGGACTCCTCCCTCTTTATTTTAAATAATTCCATTTGTCTTTTTTATAACATTTATTCATTTGTGTGTGTGTACATCCGTGTGCACACGCACGTACACTCCTGCACATGTGCGTGGGTAGAGTTTGGAGGACCAGCTTTGGAGAGTTACTGTTTTCCTTTTGCCCTGTGGGTCCCACAGGTCAGACTGAGGTTGCCAGGCTGGCTGGGAATCCCCTTATCAGTTGATCCACCTAAGGCTCCCTGAATGATTCTATTATTATTATTATTTTTTTTTTTTTTGGATTTTTTTTTCCGAGACAGGGTTTCTCTGTATAGCCCTGGCTGTCCTGGAGTTCACTCTGTAGACAAGGTTGGCCTCGAACTCAGAAATCTGCCTGTCTCTGCCTCCCCGAGTGCTGGGATTATAGGTGTGTGACACCACCGTCTGGTTTTTTTTTTTTTTTTTTTTTGGTTTTTTCGAGACAGGGTTTCTCTGTGTAGTCCTGGCTGTCCTGGAACTCACTCTGTAGACCAAGCTGGCCTCGAACTCAGAAATCCACCTGCCTCTGCCTCCCAAGTGCTGGGATTACAGGCATGCGCCACCGCGCCCGGCGAATGATTCTATTTTTAAGCTTTCAATTTCATAAATTTTAAGTAATATCTAATCTGTTACTTGTAACACATAGCACATCTACCACTTCAGGGGCTGTGGTTTTCATCATTGGATATTAAACTAAACATTTAAATGATTTTATTAACTTTCAACATAGGGGATATTGCTACAATAACCATTTTAATGTCTTCTGCTAAAATTCTCTTATGGTGTAAACTGTAGGTTGGCTTTGACTCTTTCTTTTCTTTTCTTTCTTCTTTTTTTTTTTTTATGTATATGATGAGTACACTGTAGCTGTCTTCAGACACCCCAGAAGACATCAGATCCCGTGACAGATGGTTGTGAGCCACAATGTGGTTGCTGGGAATTGAACTCAGGACCTTTCGAAGAGCATTCAGTGCTCTTAACCACTGAGCCATCTCTCCAGCCCCTGCCTTTGATTCTTAGTCTCCTCACTACTTCCTGCTAGCTTTCGTGAAAGCTTGGTCATCTCCTTAGATTTCTCACTATGGGCCGCGTCTTCCTGCTAGCTTTCATGAAAGATTGGTCATCTTCTTAGATTCCTCACTACAGGCCGCGTGCGACTTCCTGCCGGCTTATATGAACGCTCTCGTCTTCCGCTGGATACCAGACGTTGTAATTTTGCCATTTGGGATGTTAAGTATTTTTGCCTCCAATAAACGTTTTGTGGCTTTTGTTCTGGGATGAAGTGAAATTATTTGGAAGGAGTCTGATATTATTTTGTCGGGTTTTGGTGATTCATTAGGCAGACATGGAAGAACGCTCAGTCAGTCCCTCCTCTTTGCCTCTTTTGGACTGAACTCAGGGTCTCACACTTGCTAGGTTACTGATCTACATGACGCGAAGCCCCAGAGTCCATCCAGGAGCAGGTCTGGGGGAAAGTGCCTGGATGTCTGGAAGTGGTCATCCCACCTCCAAGGCTGACCCCACCTCTACAGTGTAACTGCTCCCCCAAAGGCTCATATTGAACGCCTGCTCCCCAACTGGTGGCCTCAGTGGGAGGTGACAGAAGCCTTCGGAAATGGGGCCTAGTCGATGGGAGGCAGCCGTGTGCGCATGGCCATGGAGGGGATTCTGGGAATGAGGCTCTCTCCTCTCCTGGTCTGTGATGTAAAGGTTCTCTGCTCTGTGACATTGCCATGATATTCTGCTTCAGCACAGGCCTAGAAACAAGTCATGTGGTCACGGAATGCAGTTTCTGCAACTCTGAGCCATTTTCCTCACAACGACAGAAAGCTGACAATACAGCAAACGCCAGCCTTGCTGGAGATCCCATCCCATGTCTGTCAGCTATGGGGTCGGCTAGCCTGGCCTGTGGGAAACATTACCATTTTGTCTTTATGCGCACCAGATACTATTCCTCTAATCTTCCTAGAGTCTCTTTCCCTGGTCCTGGTCCTGTTAGTGGGCTGCTGGACTCCTGAGGGGACTTTGCAGAGTACCCCTGCCGCGCCGTGGGGCCCTGAGCGGTGTGGCTGTCTTCCTGCCTTGGGGAGTCCTCCCTGGGCTCCTTCTCACTTCCCTTCTCTGGCTGGCTGGGCCAGACCATTCATTTCTGGCCACTTGTATGTCAGGGGTTACTGCCATGTTCTGCCTATTTCCACGGTGACAGAGTTCCTTATTTTACGTATTCAGTCTATATTTTTCTCAGGTAGAAAACTAACTCTGATCCCTGTCACCCCTTGATAGATAGATAGATAGATAGATAGATATAGGGTCTCACATAATTTTTCTTTGGACTTGAAATAGCAGAGGAGGAGCTTGAACTTATCCTACTGCCTTTACCTCCAGAGGGCTGGGATTGTGGGATTATAGGCCTGTGCCACCATGTCCGATATTTTACAGTGCCACGGACAGAAACTCACGCTAGACACTCTACCAACTAAACCACATCTCCCCTCCCTCAGACGTTTGAGCCAGGGTCTCACTCTGTAGCCCAAGCAGGCCTGGAACTCCCAGTCACCTTCCTGCCTTGTCTACTGAGTGTAGGAATTAAGGTGTGAACCATCATGGCCCACTCCACCTTGCCTGGAAGCACACATTTTTTTTTTCTTTTTTTGGTAACACCAGCTAGATCAAGTAAATTCTTTGTCCATTAATCCTTTGTGTTTTCTTTCTGCATAGTTTATTGTCCCTATTATTTGTTCCTTTCTCTTCAGGATTATCTCCTGATGTTCTTAGTGATTTGAAAAGATACTTTCAGGCACTTACTGCAAGTCCCTTTCTCACACTGATTTAAAGAGAAATGGAAACTTTGTTTCCTGTAGCCAGATCCCTCTTTTTCAAACAAGGGTTGAGGCTCTGAACCTGAAATCCCACTGTCACAGCTTCTGCTGTAAAGCAGGAGTCGGCAAACCGCAGCCCTATAAACCACCAGTTTCTGTAAATAAGGTTGTATTGGCATAGAATCACCACCATTTATTTAGACACCATCTATGCAGATGTAGAACTCTCAAGATCTGAGAGGTAATCCTCCAGACTGCCTATGTAGATTATCAAGGGGAGAGAGAATGCTTGAGAACCTGTCCCCAACTCTGGACCAAGTCTTTGCTTGTGGCTTGAATCATAGATACCAAAGAAGATATGTGCTAGGCTCCCTCAGCCAAGGGCCAGCATCCAAGGCTGTCTCACCCTTGAGCTTGTTGGTCACAGACGTTCTGTTTTGTAAAATATTAACCCTCGTGCTCCAACAGCAGCCACCAAAGGAAAAGAAGTTATGACCAGGGCAAGTGGGCCAAGGGCTCCCTGGGCGGTGACGCAAACCCATTCCCAAACTGACAGGAAATAGCTCGCTCTTCTGCACCAGAGGAAATTGACTACAGATAGATTTTAAAGGTTGTTTGTTTGTTTGTTTGTTTGTTTATTATCTCAGGCGACTGAGCAACAAGCCCCACGTGGACCCGCTGTTTCAAGTTCAAAGGAAGCTTACAGAGTACACCAGGGTCTGATCTGTCCCAGGGGCATCCTCAAAGGCAGTGCGGAAACAGATCTGGGCTGAGCGGACACACTAAAGGTGGTTGGAAAAGGCACCTCATACTGGTACAGAAGGGCAAGTGCAAAATCCTAATTTGGAGGGATTAAATAATCCAGAAGCATGCCAGCAGAGAAGGTTGTGTGCTGGCTGGCTCAGGGATGTCAGCGGGGCGGGGCGTGGCTGGAAGACTCGATGGGGCCAGCCAGAGAAGACACTCTCGTGGGCACACTTACGGGACAAAGAGGAAGCATGGGGGCTGTCAGGAAAGGAAAAATAAAACTAATAGAAAAGAAACTGGGGAAGAGCCTTGAACACATGGGCACAGGGGAAATTTTCCTGAACAGAACACCAATAGCCTATGCCCTAAAATCAAGAATTGACAAGTGGGACCTCATAAAATTACAAAGTTTCTGTAAGACAAAGGACACTGTCAATAGGACAAAACAGCAACCAACTAATTGGGAAAAGATCTTCACCAATCTTATATCTGACAGAGGGCTAATATCCAATATATACAAAGAACTCAAGAAGTTAGACTCCAGAGAACCAAATAACCCTATTAAAAATGGGGTACAGAGCTAAACAAAGAATTTTCACCCAAGGAATATTGAAAGGCTGAGAAGCACCTAAAGAAATGTTCAACATCCTTAGTCATCAGGAAAATGCAAATCAAAACAACCCTGAGATTGACTCACACCAGTCAGAATGGCTAAGATAAAAACCGCAGGCAGGGCGATGGTGGCGCATGCCTTTAATCCCAGCACTTGGGAAGCAGAGGCGGGTGGATATCTGAGTTCGAGGCCAGCCTGGTCTACAAAGTGAGTTCCAGGACAGCCTGGGCTACACAGGCTGTCGAAACCCTGTCTCGAAAAACCAAACCACACCCCCCCAAAAAAAAACAACAACCAAAAAACCACCACCACCACCACCACCACCACCAAAAACCTCAGGAGACAGCAGGTGCTGGTGAAGACGTGGAGAAAGAGGAACACTCCTCCACTGCTGGTGGGTGTGTTAAGCTGGTACAACCACTCTGGAAATCAGTCTGGCGGTTCCTCAGAAAACTGAGCATAATACTCCCGGAGGACCCCACTATACCACTCCTGGGCATATACCCAGAGGATTCTCCAGCATGTAATAAGGGCACATGCTCCACTATGTTCATAGCAGCCATAGCAGCCCTATATATAATAGCCAGAAGCTGGAAAGAACCCAGATGTCCCTCAACGGAGGAATGGATACAGAACATGTGGTATATATACACAATGGAGTACTATTCAGCCATTAGAAACAATGAATTCATGAAATTCTTAGACAAATAGATGGAACTGGAAAATATCATCCTGAGTGAGGATCACAAAAGAACACTCATGGTATGCCCAGAAGCTTGGAATACCCAAGACACATTTCACATATCAAATGATGCCCAAGAAGGAGGAAGAACAAAGTATGGATCCTTGGGTCCTTTGTAGAAAGGGGAAGAAAATACCCACAGAAGGAGATACAGAGACAAAAGGTGGAGCAGAGTCTGAGGGAAAGACCATCCAGAGACTACCCACCCAGGGATCCATCCTATATACAGTTACAAAACCCAGACACTATTGTGGATGCCCACAAGTGCTGGCTGACTGAAGCCGGATATAGCTATCACCTGGGAGGATCTCCTAGTGCTTGTCAAATACAGAGTGGGGGACACTCTCAGCCAGCCATTGAGCACGGGGGTGGAGGGGTGGGGGGGAGGGCTAGAGAAAGGACCCAAAGAGCTGAAGGGGTTTGCAGTGCCACAGGAGAAACAATGAGTCACCCAGTATTCCCAGGGACAAAACCATCAACCAAAGAGTACACATGGAGTTACCCATGGCCCCAGACAGCAGAGGATGGTCTTGTTAGACATCAAAGGGAGGAGAGGCCCTTGGCCCTGGAAAGAATTGATGCCATTAGTGTAGAGGAATACCAGGACAGGGAATCGGGGGTGGGGGGTGGTGTGGGGGGGGAGGGTTGACTGGGGAAGGGGAGATGGCTTATAGGATTTTCGGAGGAGGGGGGAACCAGGAAAGGGGATAACATTTGAAATGTTAATAAAGAATATATCTAATAAAAAATAAAAAATTAAAAAAAAAAGCAGTTGTCTGGTTAGACTACTTTGGGTCTTTGTCCTACTAACAGAGGTTAGACTTTGGTTTTGGGAAGGACAATTCTGTTGGGTTTTCATTTTAAATTTGAAAAACTGGGCATCATACACTGCGGTAACCTCGTGAATATACTTTATATGTGTGTAGATTCCCTCACAATAATGAAGGTCTGGCAAGGGTTTGCTCTAGCCAACCTACTATTCCGCGCTATTTTGCCTGCGTTTTAAAAACTAAGCTAGACACACACACACATATTGACGCGCGTGGATTCTGAGGAGTTTGGAGGCGTATGTGTGTGCTTCGTAACCCTGACCAAATCATACACGATTCCCAGCAGCCGGGGACCCTCCAGTGGCTTCCTGCACTGGAGTCGCCATTCGGCTTCCCACCCAGCGCTTTGCCTCAGGCTCCTCTCAGCTTCCGGCTTCCAAACCCCACCTGCCCCTCCTCTGCTGCGCCACAAGCCCCCATTCTTCTGAAGCAACCTTGGGGTCCACAAAGGGCTCCTCCTCTGCGGAGGCTGGGGGTTTGTCGTAAGGGAAGATTTTACATCAACCTTCTCAGCCGCCGAACCGAGTAAAAGCGGGGACTTGCCTGGAGACAACAGTCTACTCCCCGCCCACCCCCCACCAGGTCGACACCCTAATAATCAGCCGGGGGTTAGAATCTGAACTGGCGAGGCAGGGCACTGCGCATCCCCAGCGGCGCGTGCCCAGTGGGGAGCGCGCGTCCAGCGGATCCCCGAGCCTCCCGGCAGGTGCCCCACCCGCGGCTCGCGTGCGCACAGGGCACTGTGTGTCCACAGCTCGGACGAGCTCAACCGAAACCCAGCAGTAAAGCTCCCGGGGCCGCACTAGAGAGCTGCCTCACTAGGCTACGAGGGTCGGTCCGGAGGCCGGGAACTGAGCGGAACCACGGGACCCAGCGCACACACAGCGCAGCTCGGCGCCCCGCCCGCGCTGCTGTGCGCGTGCGCCACCCGCAATCTCGGTTTCGCACTGGGCACCCCGCCCCACACCGTCCCTACGGCGAACCGCGAGGCCCAAAGAGCGGCAGATCGCCGCGGGCCGAGGGCGGGGCGTCGCGCTGAGGTCAGAGCGGCGGCGGTCGGCCCCGCGGTGGTTGGCTGCGCCGCGCTGGCCGCGCCCTGGTTGGCTTGCAGGTCGCGGGCTGGGCGGCCGGCCGGGCTGAGGTCGGGGCTCGGGCGCCGGCCGGGTTTACGCGGTGCTGGGCTCCACCGCGGTCCGAGTCGGTGACGGCGCGCGCGAGGGCGCGGCCAGGCGCTGAGGGCGGGGACGGCGTGCGGGCGGCGCCTAGGGGAGGAGACCGGCCCATGGACCCGCGGGGCCCGGTGCCCCAGACTCGGTGCCGCCGGGACGGAGCCCAAGATGTCGGCCTAGGCCGGGCTGCGACGACAAGGACTGCGCGGCTACTGGACGCCGGGGTGCACCGCCACTGGGCCGAGGAGTGCTGGCTCTGACGCCGGGGCGCACGGGCGGAGAGAGGCCGGCGCGTGGGGAGCGGGCCGCGCGGCACCATGTCGGCCAAGGTGCGGCTCAAGAAGCTGGAGCAGCTGCTCCTGGACGGGCCGTGGCGCAATGAGAGCGCCCTGAGCGTGGAGACGCTGCTGGACGTGCTGGTGTGCCTTTACACCGAGTGCAGCCACTCGGCGCTGCGCCGCGACAAGTATGTGGCGGAGTTCCTCGAGTGGGGTGAGTAAGGTGCCGCTCGCCCCCCTGCGCCTCTCACTCCTCGCACCCGCGCCGGGCCTCCCTGGTCCTGCGCTCCGGAGCCACATCCTCCGTTCGCACTCCCCCCACTCCCGGCCATCGCCCTGGCCGCTTCCTAGACCCACCCTCCGAGTCTGGATATCATTTCCTGCAGCGCTCCCTGGGATATCCGCCCTGCCCCCGCCCCGGACTAGCCTTTGGGGTCCAGAGTCGGGCCTGGAGCTACCCCTCCCAACCCTAGACTCTGCCGGGTGGGAGGGCAGACCCTGTGCCTTTTGCATCTCCTCACCCCCCGCCCCTGATCGGTGGGTCTTCCGAATGCAACGTCCTAGCCCAGCCCCTAGGGCTCCACCCAGGTGACAGCCTGTCCACCTCCCCTCGATGTCCACCGCCCGAATATCCCTTTCTTTTAGCACGTCCAAGCGATTTTTAAATGTTAAAGGCTTTATTTCAGATACACTATGCAAGAGCCCACCCCCACCCCACCCCCGACTCCCGAATTGTAATTGTAATCCTGGTGTGTGTATGTTGGAGGGGGAGCAGCTAGAACTGTCGCTTAAAAACTTAAACATCTGATCCTGGGTATTCGATTCATTTAGGGATCTAATGCAGTAATCATAGGTCGGATAACCTATTGTGCTTTATTAAGACAAATGCTTGATTAAGTCATTCATTGACAGTTCCCAAGGCAGGTTAGAGTGTAAGGTTTCAACCAACCCAAACAGTAATTTCCCCGTAAGACCCCCAGTGCCCTCACAGGGACTGAGGAGGATGAGGAGGAAGTGTGACTTAGGTTCAGGTCCAGCTTTGTAAATCTTGCCCGTGGTTGCCTTCGTCATTGGGCTAAGACTGTGCAGTTTGAACCGACTGGGACAGTCTAATCTTTGGGACAGATAAAGTTTATATTTACACGAGGAAACACTGTCGACCGGAATCTAGAGCTGTGTAGAACTTACATATCACTCGTTTTTTAGAGGGCTTCTGCCCGCTTGCTGTTGAGAGATGTTGCTGCAGATGTTTGAGAGCAGCCGGAGAGGACATGGGGGCTTGGCTGTGAGGGGCCTCCGCTCTTGGTCACATGGAGGGCTGAGCCCTTAGTTGAGAACACTGGCTTTCTGGACTTCCAGTGACACGATTCCAGTTGGATAGTGAACTGACTTCAGCGTTGCTCTGGAAGTGAGGTCTTTAGTTAAAGCACCCTGCAATCTGAGACTTCTCAGTAGTGGACTTGCCACTCTTAGCGCTGGAGCTTGAGCTCTAGGCGGTTCCACAGTCAGGTTCAGCGGGGCGCCAGCCTGAGTGATGGGGCAGAGAAGGCTGAGGAGGTGCAGAGGGAGGGCCATTGCCCTCAGGAGGTGTGGTCCAGGTGTCCTCTAGCCTGGGACCTGGGGAGCACCAGGACTGGATGTGCCAGAAGGCGGGGTGCTCTTCTCAGGAGGACGGTCTGCTTGGCTTGTGGAGAGGGCAGATTTTGTAATATTTGACCTCTCCAAATCTAAACAGAAGCTGTGTGCTGTAGTGTAGACAGAGTTTTAAAATCGTGTTTTGGCTCTTGGAAATTGTGATTACGAATAAATTATCCTCTTAGTTCCTGCTATAAACTTTTAATTAAGAGCAGCCCAGCTGGGGTGGCACCTATCCTAGCGTTTGGGAGGCAGAGACAGGAGGCTAGACAGAAGGCTAGCCTCAGCTGAGTGTGAAGCCAGCGTGGGGTATCTGAGTGTGTCCCTGAACAACAAAAACCGTATTAGAGATCGGAATGTTTTTACATACAAGATAGAATTTTAATGAAATAGCACCATGGTTTAGACTGCCAGGTCCTCTTATACATATCCCCGTGTGCTATGTTGTGACTTTGAAGCGGTGTGTTACCAGGAAAGACACACACGCAGTCAATGTGCAGGTGTTTGGAGGCAAGACAAAGAATGGTCTTTTTGTTATTGTTGTTGTTTGTTTGTTTGTTTGTTTGTTTTTTCCGAGGGTTTCTGTGTGTAGCCCTGGCTGTCCTGGAACTCACTCTGTGAGCAGGCTAGCCTCGAACTCAAAAATTTGCCTGCTTCTGCCTCCCAAGTGCTGGAATTAAAGGCGTGTGCCACCACTGCCCGGTACAAGAATGGTCTGCCTCATAAGACCATTCTAGAGCACTAACCTAACCTCACCCCGCCCTTTCGGAAGCCTCCGAGAGCCAGGTTGCCCCACCACACAGGTCTTGGCAAGTCTCTAGTGACCAGCAGGTAGGTTCTTGGAACTTAGGAAGGGAAACAGCCAATTCAGCCCCCAAGAAATTTAAGGGAAATCTTTGAGAAATTTGGAAAACAAAAGTAATAAAAAGTTTTCAAGTTGTTAAGGTCGTTCCCGGTTCCCTGTGGCCTCTGTGTTGGTGGTGGACTCGTCAGGGCAGGACCTCCTCCTTGCCGTTGGTTGTGTTTATCATCTGATTGGTTTCCTCCGTGAGATTCCGGACTGTGATTCAAAGTTAGAGATGCCGCGCCTTGTAAGTGTGCTTCTTAAATGTAAATTAGAAGCCATTTGAAGCGCGGCATATGAAACACTTTAAAGTTTCCACTGGCAAATGGTAATAAATATAGACACCCCAACATGCTGTCTTTTCTCTTTGTCTTTTTCTCTTTATATAAAAATGTGTTTTCACATACGGAGTTTTTTTGTAGTGCGAGTGTAATCTTTGAAAGCATCTCTGTTTGAAACCCCAGCTGGCCTCAGTCCTGTGTATCTTCTCTTGGGGTGTTTAACCCTTTACTGAATAGAGCTAAGCTTTTTTATCCTTCTGGTTAATTCCTCGTAGCTTTCTCCCCTCCTCCCACCTCCTCCTCCTCCTCCTCCTCTTTCTTTTGTTTATTCAAGACAGGGTTTCTCACTGTAGATGAGGTTGAACTCAGAGGTCTGCCTGCCTCTGCCTCTTGAGTGCTGGGATTGAAGGCATGTGACACCACATCCAGCAAGCAGGTTTTTTTTTTAAATTTCTCTTATTTTTTCATGTATGAGGATTTCCCCTGTATGCACATATATGCACTCCATGCAATGCAGTACCCTCAGAGGCCAGAAGAGGGCGTCAGAAGCCCTGGGACTGACTTTACAGACAGTTGTGAGTTGTCCTGTGGGTGCTAGGAATTGAACCTGGATCCTCTAGAAGAGCAGCCAGTGCTCTTAGCATTTGAGTCATCTCTCAAGCCGCTTTAAAAAAAAAAATCCGAGCATGCACAGGCATGTGTACTCTAGTGCATGTGTGGCATCCAGCGGGAGTCGCCTCTGTCCACCGTGAGCGTCCTGGGCATGGCAGTCAGCCGGGCTTGGCGGCCATCACTTTACACTCAGTCACTTCCCCCATTGCACGAAACGCTTTGCCTCACCAGCAGCGTGACCATACGTACGTTCTATGGCGGGGTGGCACCAAGTATCTCAAAACGCCTGGCGGTCATGATTTCTGTGGATAAGTCATCTGTGGAACATGAAAATACTTTTTTAAATTAGAGATTTGGGAAACAGATCTTTTAATAGGCTCTAAATTGGAAGGAAATGCTGGAGGTTGTGTGATCAAAAACATAGGCTAACATAATCTCTATTTTATAAGTAGCTCCTTAGCGTGCTCATCGCCACTGAGCACAAGGCACGAGATAGACAGTGGAAACAATTAAACATTAACAGGCCGGTCCGCCCCTGCTCCGTGTCCTCGCCACTGTGAGGACTGAAAAGCGAGCCAGCGGCAGCATTGGCTGTGTGGGCCTCACATCTCCACACAGAATTGCAGTTGAAGAGTTCTCAGTCAGGGTGCCGCGGTCAGGCCTCCTCGGAAGCTTATCTTGTGTGGTGATTCGCTCTCTGCATGGTGCTTAAGGGTAGCTTAGGGAACTGAGCCTGCTGCAGGGTGGCAGGCAGGTCCTCCTCCTCCTCCCCCTCCTCCTCCTCCTCCTCCCCCCCCCCTTCTCGGCCCCTTGCTGGGGATCCAGGTGCCCAGGTTGCTTGTCTAGACCTCTGTCCACCTGTAAGCAGGCAAGACTTAATTGCAAACACTAACACGGGCTAAGAAGGTCCGGTGTAGTTTTTGTTACTGAGGAGAAAGAACTTTTAAATTTTATATATTTTGTGAGTATGTATGTGGGCCACTGTGTGTGGAGGTCAGAGAACAGCTTCCAGGGGTGAGTTCTGCCCTTCTACTGCCTGAGTTCTGGAGACCAAACTCAGGTTATCGGGTTTGCTAGTGAGCAGCACCAGTACCTGCTGAAAACACTGCACAGGCCCCGAAAGTAGGTTTTGAGACTGATAATGTTAATTAATCTATTACTTAATAGATGAACCCAAATATAGGCTTTTCATTTACTTGTTTATTTTTTTAATATTTATTTATTTATTTATTATATGTAAGTACATTGTAGCTGTCTTCAGACACACCAGAAGAGGGCATCAGATCTCATTATGGATGGTTGTGAGCCACCATGTGGTTGTTGGGATTTGAACTCAGGACTTTCAGAAGAACAGTCAGTGTTCTTAACGGCTGAGCCATCTCTCCAGTCCCTATTTGTTTATTTTTAAGAAATTAAAATCTGGATAAGGATTTAGGTTACTTGGTAGAGCATTTGCCTAGCATGTACAAAGTCTGGGTTCAGTTTATTTTTCTCTCTCTCTTTCTTTCTTTCTTTTGTTTTGTTTTTTTTCAAGACAGGGTTTCTCTGTGTAGCCCTGACTGTCCTGGAACTCACTCTGTAGATCAGGCTGGCCTCAAACTGAGAAATCCACCTGCTTCTGCCTCAAGTGCTGGTATTAAAGGCGTGCGCCACCACTGTCTGGCCTAAAGAAAACACAGTGTTATAGTGCAGACAGCTGTGAGCCATCAAGCAGTGTCTGGGATTTGAACCGTGCCTCCAGCACCACTTACTTACTTTTCTTTTCTTTCTTTCTTTTTTTTTTAATTTTTTTAAAAGATTTATTTATATGAGTACACTGTAGCTATTTCCAGACACACCAGAAGAGGGCATCGGATCCTATTACAGATGGTTGTGAGCCACCATGTGGTTGCTGGGAATTGAACTCAGGACCTCTGGAAGAGCAGCTAGTGCTCTTAGCCACTAAGCCTTCTCTCTCTAGCCTTGGGTTCAGTTTCTAATCCTGGGTATAAATTTGACGTGGAGGTGGAGGCAGGAAGATCAGAACTCAAGGTCATCTTTGACTACTTATCTAGTTCAAGGTCAGCCAGGGCTGCGGGAGACCCTGGGGCAGAAAAACTTTTAAAAAATCAAAACAGCATAACCAAGTAGTCTTTTGAACCCTGTGACAAGATATATATCGAGTCCCTTTCCGCTGATGTTTTATAATTCATGTATTTTTAAGGATGTTGCTTTGTATGTGGCTGGTGAGTGTGCCTCGGTTCCAGTGTGTATGTCAGAGGACTGTGTGAGTGAATGAATCTTTCTGGGCTTTGGGAAGTAAATAAATACAGGATCATCAGACCTGGTGGCAAGGGCCTTTATACCCTCTGAGCGGTCTCACTGGCTCTGACTTACTTTTAATTTTTATTTGTTTTGAGTCAGAGTTTTATGTAATCCAGGCTGCCCTAGAATTCTGTGTAGCTAGAGATGACCTTGAATTTTTAATCTTTGGCCTCTGTCTCCCAAGTCCTGGAGTCCCAGACACCGGCCATCAGGCCAACTGTTACTGAGGTTTTATTCTCAGATTCCTAGGATAGTGTATAACAACAGGTCCTTAAGATTTCCTCAGGTGTTGTGAGCTCACACACTGTGAAACTGAGGAGTGCGGTCTTCCTCAGAAGAAAGCCCTGCGTGTTCTGGCGGTGTGGTGTATTTAAGACAGTTCTTGTTCTTGTTCCTAAGAGGCGATACCCTTAGCCCCCACAGAGTAACTTTCTTCACGATTTTTTTTAATTTAAAATCTACCAGAAAACCTTATATGTACAAACAGAACAAACACCTACGAAGTAGTTTGATTTTAAACAAATCTGTGTTGACCATTAGTTTTTGGTTTGTGTCATTGGTGGGTGGGTAGCCAGCAATTGTTTTTAGATGAACATTGTCCAAGAAAAGGTTATAGGGAACTTCGGATTATTTTTCTGTTCTTAGGAATGTGTTGAAAATTCAGAAATTTTGAATTATTTCATTCAAATTCTGTCCTTGGATCGAAGCCCCTTGGAGAACTTGTAAGCTCCTCCCATGCACGTGACTCTGACATCTAACCCAAGATTCCTGTGGTCTCTGGGATGGGAATTTTTAGATGGGGGGTGTGTGTGTGACAGACACACCTATTCCACCATCCTCTCCCGTAGTAAACGGGTTCTAAACACTTCCTCTAATTCGGAGGCCACGTCTACGCATGTGTGTCTCTTCCCTGAGGGCACAGTCACCCTCGGACTCCCGGCTGCCTGTTGCTGGCTGACTTCGGCTTTTGCTTCTCCTTTAGCACTGGCCTAACTAAAGCTCTTGACCCCCAGATATCAGTGGGTGCTTTCCCCATGCTCACAGCCTCCGCGGGATCAGTTTCAGTCTACCTGTCTGCCTTTCATTCTGTTTTGTTTCTCTGTGGAACAGCCCTGGCTGTCCTGGAATTCGCTTTGTAGACCAGGACCAGGCTGGCCTTGAACTCACAGGTGATCCGGAGCCGCCGCCTCCTGCCAGGCTCACTCTGTTTTTCATTCATTGCTTTTTCCAGTAGAAACTCCTGCCAGGCTTCGTAGTGGAGCCTTTCTAAACCCTCAGCCCAGCGCTAGAGATCAAAGCGGACCTAAAAGGACCGAGTAATCCTAGTTTTGGTAGTTAAATTTAACAGCATTTCTGTTAAACACTCTGGAGTGACTTTCTGTACATTTAAATTTACCTTTATTACTGTGACACATTTATGTAGAGCTGTAGAATTGAAACAAAATGGCAGACCTTTGTTGCCTCCCCTCAGACCTTGACTTTTATCTGCCTGTAAGTTAGGATCACACCACACTGCCAGCCTGGAGAGGAACGTGGAGATACAAAACTCTAAGATTGTGGTGTCAAGGTCCAGGGCTAGTAGGACAGCAGGTTCTTAGAAGTGGCCAAGAGGCTGAGGAGATGAGATGGCTTAGTGGCTAGAGCACTGACTGATCTTCCAGAAGATCTGGGCTTTATTCCCAGCATCCACATGGTGGCCTGTAATAACCACCTTTAACTGCAGCTCTCCAGCAGACCTGACACCCTCTTCTGGCCTCTGAGGGTACCACCACATGTGTGCTGTACAGATACACATGCAGACGAAACACCCATACACATTGAAGCCATCTGATGTGGGCCCCTCCCGGCTGTGTCTTGGGCAGTGGGTTGGGGTGTCACTATGGAGAAGTCTCTCATGCTGGGCTGCGTGTTAGCAGTTCCTGGCTGGCCCCTCTCGCAGCTGAAGACAGCCTTTGTCTTCTGTCTTTTTCCACATACTGCTACATAGTCTGGCTTAAGCTGATGTTCATTGTTGCTGCTTACCAATAGGTTAGTGAAGATTATCACAGCTAATGCATGAAGACTTCACCTGGACGTCTTTGAGGATTTTTTTATGTGATTGGAGTAAATTCTTTGCCCTTTAGCTTGAGTCTCAGTGAACAGACCTGAATTTCACACTAGGTTTTTTACTTATTTCATTTTTTTTTTTTTTTTTAAACTTACTTGAAACAAGACCCCACTGTGTGGCCCTGGCTCCGAGCTGGCTGCAGAGCCAGGCTGGCTTTGCACTCACAGAGCTCCTCCTGCCTCTGCCTCCAGTGCTGGCACTAAAGGCATGCACCACCGTGCCTGGCTTCCTGAGAGGTTCTTTACACAGAACTCCAGTGTAGTCACATGCCTCAGGAGTCTGCCAGTCCCGTTTCCTCTAGAGCCTTCCACGTTTCTGCTTCATTTGAGGTTGGTTTTTTAGGTTTCTACTGAGCGGCTATCCATCGATTTCTTCTGATTTCTAATGGGCTTTCTCTCTCTTAGGAGGTGAGGAAGATTTGAGATTGGCCTAGAACTTGATACACTTGCTCAGGCTGGCCTCAGCATTCTGGTGGGCTGCCCGGCGGCTGGGCTGCCCCCTGAGCACACTGCACACCTGGCTTTAGTGGGGATTATTGCTTTTGTTTCTTTCCTTCATTCATTCCCCTGGACCTTGTGTGTCTTTTCCCTTTAAAGGAGTAGGGTTTTTGTTTTGAGTAGCTTCCTGAGAGAGAGTTCATCAGAGGTAAATGTTTGAAACTTGATCTGCCTAAAAATGTCTTCCCCTCCCAGCTGGGCTGACAGCCTGCCTGGTCGTGGGCTGAGAGGGTGGAAAGGCCCTCCCTGAGTGTGAAGCGCCCCTGCTTCTGTTGCTGGCCCACTGAGGAGGCTCTGAGATGTGTAGGTTGTGAAGTGTTGTCTGGAGGGCACCTTGGATCCTTGGCCTCTGAGGGACTGTGACTCCCTGGCTCTGTTCCTGGATTCTCTGTTTTGCGCATCCGAGTGAGGACGTTCAGTTTCGCCTCCTAGTCCTCTGCAGCCTGTTTCTGCGGCGCCCACTCCTGTCTAGTGTCCTCCTTCTTTAGTATTTCTTTGATAACTAGCATCTTGTTTTTACTTTATGATGCCCATAGCTTTTAAATGTTTTTATGTTTTAATTGACTTACGCACATAGTCGCACCCAGACATTTTCTTCTTTCATTCTTGCTTCTTTCTCTGTGTGTGGTATGTGTACATGTGTGTACCTGGGCAGTGTGCATATGTGAGCAGAGCCTATGCAGAGGACACAGGTAGATACTGGGTATCCTGTCCTGTTGTTCTCCACCTTATCTTTTGAAACTGTGTCTTTACTGAACCTGAAACTCACAGACTGCTAGCCTAGCTGGCCAGTGAGCTCTGGGGATGCGCCTTTCTGCTTCCCCACGCTGGGTTACAGACGGGCCAGGGCAGCTTTTGCATAGATCGATTGAGATTGATCAGAGCAGATCCTCAGGCTTGCACAGTACGCCCTATGCACTGAACCCCTCCCCCACCTCCGCTTCTCCTCCCTCCCTCCCAAAGCCAGGCCTTACTGTGTTGCCAGGTTGGCTGCCCGTGGACTGGTGTCCCCCAGGCTCTGCAGGCATTTTATCTAGTTCCAGGGGTTGTCTCTTCTGAGGTCTTTGGAGAAGCAATTTTTCCACATCTGGAGCTTTGGGCTGTCTTTCTGACTATGTGTTGTCTGATTGGAACTCTGTATCACGGGCAAGCTCGAAGCGTTTATCCCACTTTTAAGAAATAAGGTGTGGCAGGAATGGGGGTGGGGTTATGGAGATGATCAATATAGAGAGCACTTCCACTATTTCCAGGGGATTCCAGTGTGGCTCCCAGCAGCTATGAAGGTGGCCCACAAGCGCCTGTCATTTCAGCTCACAGCATCTCCCGGCTTTTTCTGGCCACCTGTGGCATATACTTATACAGTCACATATAAATACATTTTTTCTTTTTTCTTTCCAAGACAGGGTTTCTCCGTATAGTACCCTGGCTGTCCTTGAACTCACTTTATAGACAGGCTTGCCTCAAACTTACAGAGATCCTCTTGCCTCTGCCTCCCGAGTGCTGGGATTGAAGGCGTGCGCTACCATGCCTAGCCCAATAATAATCTTAGGAAGGAAGGAAGGAAGGAAGGAAGGAAGGAAGGAAGGAAGGAAGGAAGGAAGGAAAGAAAAGACGAGGCCCCATAAGTGTGATTATTGGCAGCAGTGAAGTTGGGAAGTACTCCACCTCAGACTGTGTCCTTAGCTAGGAAGCCTGTATGTCGGTTTAAAAACTTGAAATCCAGTGGACTAACTTTTCTGACAGCTGCCATGACTAAAGCATTAGCCTGTAAAGCCCAAGTCTCATGGCTGCGTGCAGCGAGGGGACAGGTGGGTAGACCTGCTCGGGCAGGTGTGTGTGTGTGTGTGCGCGTGCATGCGAGCGAGCGAGCGTGTGAGCCACCTGGCTTCTTCACTGCTGCCAAGTCCCTCTCAGCCTTGGCTGCTCTCGCGTGCACCCCACTTCTTGTTGGATTCTGTTTTTGATATTTTGTTAGAGTCGTTATGTGTGTGTGTGTGTCTGTATAAACATTGCACATAATGTGTACCTATAACTAACACTTGGTCCCCCCCCCCCTTGAGGATTAACGATGCCTTCTGTTCTCAGTTGACTTAGAGTGAGCGTGGAACTAGGGTAGATACTTGAAGAGATCCTGCTTGGTGGCCATGTGATTGCCAAGGATTCCATAAACGCTCCAAGAGTAATGATTAGAATTTCAGAGTTTCCTTCTCTGATGTCGGTTTCCTCTAGACGCAGCTCTCTGTTGACACTGGAACTTGAAGGTAGGCAGTCCTTGGCTGTCCGTTTTGCGGTAGATTGCGTAGAAAACCGGCTCTTTGATGCCATTCTTACTGGATCAGTTCTTCTCCAGTAGCATGGCGTTGTGGGTTGGGTGCAATGTGAGTTTTAACTCACTCATGTGCTGTGGATTGGAGTCCGGTTCACTTCCACCCGCTTTCCTTGTTCTTCGGTTGTGAGTGTCTCTCCAGCCCCTGCACTCGTCTTTTCTTGACAGTTATTTTTTTCCTACTGCAGTAGTTCTTGTTGATGACATGAAACTTTACTTAGAGGGTTGTATTTACAGTCTTAGAAACATTCTCAATAAAATGGACTTTAAGTATTTTCTAAAATAAAAGTTGGTGTGGAAGTTTTTATGGTTGTTTCTTATTTCCTGAGGAATTCTGCAGCAATGTGTTTGAAAGGAAGTCTTCATGTTGAACAATCATGGTCCCGCGTGTGGCGGGGCTGGTAATGACCAAGTTTGGGAGGTATAGTTTATTAGTTTATGCTGGATACTGAAACCACCCGTCCAGTTATCGTTGCAGGATTTGTGCAGAAGTTTTACCAGCTCGTAAAACTTTTATGGCCCAGAAGGAACGCCAGCAATAAACAAACGAACCCGGAGCCACTCAGCCGGGCATGGAGCTCTCGGAGCTCGTTGTCGGGACAGGCTTCCACTGGAGGTGCTGCCCACTTACTGCAGGGCTGGTGGTCTTAGCGTCCATGTCCTGGCCTGGAGCGTGTGTGTGTGTGTGTGTGTGTGTGTGTGTGTGTGTGTGAGAGAGAGAGAGAGAGAGAGAGAGAGAGAGAGAGCGAGCTAGCTAGCTAGCTCTTAGGTAGTGTGTGTTGCATCCCAGAACCTGTTTTTGGCAGCTGCTTCCCCTCACTGTCTTCCCTTTACACCATGCAGTCTGATCCGGCTTTCCTAGAGCCCCCCCCCCACAGTCTCTTTGGGGCTCCCTCCATGTGATGGGGATTAGTGAGAGGGCGCTCCACTCTCCCAGCCCCAGCCCCTCCCTTCCCTGTTCTAGGGGGGGTGGTCTCACCCAGGAGACCCAGGGCAGCTTCCGGGAACCCCCTGTCTTGTGGAACCACCACGGGCTGTGGAGATCTGTCTCCAGCAGCTCCCTCCTTCCACAGGTGGGGCGGAGGGGGGGGCCCGAGGGGGAGGTCGGAGGCCATGTTAAGAGGCTGTGACTGTCCCTTTGCCAGGAGCTCCAGCCTGCTCTAAGGGAGCGGAGAGGATAGAAACGTGTGGCACCCTCCTCCCGAGCGCACTGAGGCCCCTTGTACGGTGACAGTGTGGTGACGGGCTGGTGGCCCGCTGTACACACTGCTCAGGATCTGACTGCTGACCCTCAGCACTGAAGCACGTGAGGGCTCCATTTGTTTTGAGAAAGAATGTCACGCATCCCAGGCTGGCACGGACTCCTCATCTTCCCGCCTCGGCCACCACGCCCAGCAGGACTTGGCTTTTAAATGCGGTCTTGAGCTTTTAATTGAACTTAGGAACACAAGTTGGTACTTGCCCCTCTCTGAGCAGCGCCTGTCCAGCTGCCTCAGGTGCATCTCCGTGTTTGTAGCTCTTGCAGGATCTTCCAGATGCTTGCAAATGAGTCCAGATGGTAGGGCTGGGCCTGGAGCCCCTTCCCACTGGGGGTGGGGGGTATGGGGGGGTAGAGACGTCCCAGAGTGTGCTCCTCCTTGGAGAGTGAGTGGCCCAGGTATGTGCCATCTGCTGTATTGCTCTGGAGAACATACTCTGACCCTTCCGCACAGTTTTAACCCTGCCTTGCCTCTAGTGGGCCATGAAAGGCTTTCCCCACATTCTGAATAGATACAAATCCCTTAGCAGATAGATGATTTTTTTGACACTTCCTTGTCATTTCCTTCCCTCCCCTTTTCAGTTTGGTGTTTGTCACCCCTCACCCTTTCAGTCCCAATCCTCCAGCCATGAGGGTGGTCTTGGTATGTTAGTTACCCAGCCTGGGCTCACCAGACTTCCAGCCTCAGGTTCAAAAGGATCCGGGACTGCAGGCACGCCGCCGCCTCCCCTGCCTCGTCTTTCTCCACCGCCTCCCCTGCCTCGTCTTTCTCCACCGCCTCCCCTGGCTTTTCTGAAGCAGAGTCTGTGTGGCCCGGGCAGGCCTCAAACTTGTGAGCCCTTGCCTCAGCTTCCCAAATGCTGGCATTACAGATGTGTGTCACATTACAGATGTGTGTCATTTTGGATCATCCTCCAGCACTGGGGAACTGACTGACAGGCCACCATTGGCTCCTGGCTGTACAGCATAAACACATTTTTATGGTTATAGTTCAGACATACAGGTGTTAATTATTTTGTTTGTTTGGGTTTTGGTTTTTTAGCTTTTTGAGATGGGGTTTTCCCTAAGTGGTCCTGGCTGGCCTGGAACTTGATATATAGACCAGGCTGGCCTTGAGCCTCTCTACCTGCCTCTGTCTCCTGCTGGTCAGGGCCGGTGCTACCATGCCTGGCACATTGCTAGTTTTGATGAAATCCAATTTGTCTGTTTTTGCTTATGTTCTTGGTTTTATATCTAAAATTGTCACCCAACACAAGGTTATGAAGATTGGTACCAGTGTTTGTTTTATGTGTGTCTTCATTTTAACTCTTGGAGGAGGCTGGCCTCTTCCTTCCTTCCTGAGCTTACAGTGGGGCTTTGTATGGAGTGTGTGCTCTGCCCCTGCTGTCATGTTGGCTGTTCTTGTGTGCGTAGGCCCCAGTCCAGTGTTGGTCGCCTTGTCTCTCGCACTGCCGTGTCTTTAGAGACATGGACCATTGCTGACCTTGGTGCTCTGCTCACTGACCTGCCAGACTGGCTGTCCACTAGTCCCAGGCATTCTCCTGCCTCTGTTTCCAAGCTCTGCAATTAGAGGTGTGTACCACCATGCCAGTTTTGGTTGTTGGTGGTACTTTTGTTTTTGAACATGGGTTTGGGGAATCCAAACTTAAATGTTCAAGGCTTGGGCAGCAAGGACTTTACCAACTAAGCCATTCCCAGCTCTAGTGCCTGTGATGCATGTGGAAGATGAGGACAAGTTAGTCTTTAAACTCAGGCCGTCAGGCTTGGCTCCTGCTTTACCCGTTCAGCCGTCTTGCTAGTTAGCACTTATCTATTACCTGAATAGAGCAGATTGCCCTCTCACCTGACAGTGAATGGTTGCGGTGGTTTTAGATTTTGAGGATTACAAATAAAGTTGCTGTCAACATTTGTGATAGACACATCCTTCATTTCTCTTGGAGTTACCTAGTCCAGAATTCAGTTTGGGGCTGCCCCTGTGTCAGCCGAAGAGCGTCCTCGCTGTAGGATGGCGACCAGCAGATGTGCTTGTCCCCTTAGACAGAGACGGCAGGCCCACTGAGGGCCAGTGCTGCTCCTCAATGGGCTGCACTGCGGCTGCGCAGGTGCCTTAGCTGCCATAGACTGAATGACTGTGGTAAAAAGTAACGAAAATCCCTGGAGCTGATTTCCCCGTGGTGTTACAGGGATACCAAAGAGGAGATGTGGGGACTGAAGACAAGTGGGAGAAGATAGAGATACTAAATGTTACTGTGGCCTCAGACCTGGTACCTCAGCCTGCTTAGATTGTATCATCTTCCTGCAGATGACACTTGTGTTCAGAAAACAAAAGCCACCTGCAGCCATGGAGATCCACTCTGTGCCTAACAATTGGGATGCAAAGGACAGGCGGTTTCAAAATTATTGAGTCCTGCCTTTTATGTCTAGATAGGAAGGACTGTGATTCCGAGTGGGTGCTTGCAGGTGCGTGGGACTCTAGAGCGGTTTATGTGGGTGGAGGACTGGGATCTTGGCTGGATCAGAGGCAGCTTGGCCACAGAAGGAACAGCAATTGGTTGAAGCCAAGCACTCGGTTTCTGCTTCTGGGTTCCAGTTTAGCAAGTGCACCTTGTCCTGAGCCTGTGACTGCCATCACTGCACACCTGTGAGTCTCGGGCTCAGGGGTTGAGGCAGGAGACTTCAGCCGAATTCTCCCAGAGATCCCCAGGAGCCAGCGTTGAATCTTGTTTTTTTGTTGTTGTTGTTGTTGTTGTTTTGTTTTTTTTTGTCCTCCATTCAGCAGGAACTTCATGACCAGAGGCACTGGGAGGAAGCAGCACAGCCAGTTTGTTAGTTCCTTCCTCAGTGTTATGTCCTTCCTGTCAGCACGCCCGTCCACTCAGTGTGGGCGCATCTCTGAGTGGCTCTTCCCTGATCTGGGAAGGAGGCGGAATTGGTTTTGGATTTCTCATCCTGCATCAGCACAGTGGCTAAGCTCATTTCCCATGTTGCTGCCCTGGAGCCAGGCGTCGTCCTGGGTTCTGTCTGAGTGCTGGATCCTGGCCCTTTGATCTGGGGAACCAGTCTGTAATGATGCTTTTTGTCTGTAAAGTGATTGCATAGAATTGAAGGGGAGGGGAATGGGTCAGTCACTGCAATTTCAGAAACTCCGTTCACAATAAGATTGGAATTAGAAAGCTGCGTCCGCTCCAGCCGTTCTGTCCTGCCGAGCTACCCACAGCCTGCACCCCATCATAAAGATCCAAATGACTCCATTCAGCACGCCCTGAAATCAGCGGCTGCCGGAATATACACATGCAATCCCAGGGTCTGGCTTAAAAACTGTGTATGTCATACACCCACCTCTATGCTAACCTGGGTGGCATCACATATAAAATCCCAAGGGCTTTCCTCAGTAAACTAAATTTGGACTGGAAGCCTTTTTTTCTCAGATTAGATGTTGAGGGGAAGATTACACTGAGGCAGAGCCAGGGGCCCTTGTTCTTCTGTCCCTGTTAGAAGACACCGTCTCAGCAAAAGGTGACCTGCAGACAGCAAGGTCTCTGGGCAGAGACCCCGCGTTCTCACCCTTTAACTTCGCTCTCAGGATGAGTCCAGATGTTGAGGAAAACTTCTTTGGAGTTGTTGCATTTGAAGAATGGCTGAGAAGGTGTGGGGGCCCTGGAGACAGGTGCCGGAAAGTCCTGGAAATATAGATAGTGGGGAAAAGACGAGAAGCCACGGCTGCTTCCCTGAGGGAGCCATGGCTTGCCTACCCTTCCTCTGTGGTTGGATTCTTTGTTCTAAACTGAAGTAAAAGAAGCAGACAAATGGCTGAATTCAAGACCTTTTTACTGAATTAAATGTTGGGATGAGTTTCTGTCATTGTGTAACAGGAACACGACTCTCTCCTGTGTCTTGGCTGTCAAACCCCAAGCAGGGAAGGTGCGAGGAAATTCAGAAGGTAACAAAATGTTCTTGTGACAAGGATGTGACACCACCTCAGCTTTCCCCTCTACTCGTCCCGTGAAAGGCCAGACTGCATCGCTGGCCTGTCCCCTGACATCACCAGCTAGTGCCTGGAACAGGTGGCCCCCAGGGATCGACACATTTATACCTTGGCTTTGGCCCTGGGCTGGGGCCAAGAGGCTTTGCAGTTTCCTGTCTGTGAGCTGTGGCCACAGCCCTGAGTTGTCGTGCCTGTCAGGCGGCGGTGCTCCGTTCGCGTACATAGCTGGTGGCTGGGGCGGGTAGCAAGGCGTACTGTGCATGGATTCCCATCTACACAGAGGCTGTGTGCATCGCTAGTTCCTCTCCATGCTCAGTTTACATCTTACCTGTCTTCTAAAACAGGGTCAAACAAGACACTGTTTTAGATTAATAATTCTGCTTGCTACAGTAAAAGGGACATAAAAAGAAAGGAAGGAAGGAAGGAAGGAAGGAAGGAAGGAAGGAAGGAAGGAAGAAAGAAAGAGGAAGGAAGGAAGGAAGGAAAGGTTTTTGTCCCATTCTTCCCCTGAGCAGCAGGACAGCAGACTTTATTGTGCTGGTAGCTCTTCCTTGGCTTGGGGTTCCTGGGAGGCTCCACTGCCCCCCATGCATCGGGATGACACTGAGGGCAGGCTGGGGACAGACGGCTTAGTGCAGAAAGTACTTAGTTTCTGTGCGAGCATGCAGAGCCGAGAACCTGTGAAAGAGCAGGCGTGGTGACACACAGCAGGGCTCCCGAGCTGCTGCCGGGTGGAGCCCGAGGCCCTCTGGCCAGCTAGTCTGGATAAAGCGGGAGCTCTGGGCTCAGTGAAAGACCCATTAAAAAATACAGTGGAATACAGTCAAAGATGGCATCCTACACAGATGTGTGCTCAGGTTGGGGCATATCGTGTGTGTAAGCCATCCCTGCTGCTCCTGACTTGAGCATTCCACTTCTAAAACCCACAGATAGTTTGGGTTTTGTTTTTTGGTTTTTTTTTTGTTTGTTTTTGTTTTTTTTTTTGATGCTTATTTAGTTATGGTGTGTGTGTTTGGCGTGGGGTGGTTGTGCTGTAGATGCATAGAGTTCTGGAGGTCAGCGAACACTGAGAGTTGATTCTCTCCCTCCACCATGTGTGTTCCAAGGATTAGATTCATCAGCCTTGGCAGCAGGCACATTTACCCACCGAACCATCTTGCCAACACCAAGAAAGCCATCAGTTTGTATACAGGGCACCCATGTGCCTCTGGGTCCCTTTCAGCATGTCTTTTAGTTAGCTGGCGGAGATGACTTCAGGTGGGAACCCCCTGAGAAGAGAGATGATTCAGGGCAGAGCATCCTAATTTCCAAGGTCACGTGCTCCCAGTGGACAGTCTCTGTTCCTAAATCTGCCTGCCTTCCCCGGCAGATGCTGTAGGCCTCAAGGTGGACTGTGAGATTTCTGTCAACTTGACACAGCCAGGAAGAAGGAGCCTCAGCTGAGAAAATGTCAGCATCGGTAGGCCTGTAGGTGAGGCCGTGGTGCGCTTTCTTGACTAGTGGCTGATATGGGGTGGGTTCAGCCCACTGCAGACAGTGCGGCCCTGCTCAGATGGTCTCGTGTTACCCAGGAAAGCGGGCAGAGCGAGCATGGAGATGTCAGTAAGCAGCGCCCTCGTGGCCTCTGCCTCAGTCCCTGCCTCCGGTTCCTGCCTCCGGTTCCTGCTCTGACTTCCCTGCGTGATGAACGGTGACCTTCTCAGGGTGATTTTGGTCATGATGCAGTGGAAATCAGACAGGGTGCCAAGGAACCCACTTGGACAACCTCTGTACGGTACAGGGCAGATGCTTCCAGAACATGCTAATACCTGCTCATCCCAGCCACTTGCTAACAGGCACTTATCTTTTGGGGTGAGGTTTGGTTTGATGGTTTGTTTGTTTGTTTGTTTTGTTTGTTTGTTTTTTGCATTCCTTCTGTGTGTGTCCATGTCTATGTGTGCATGTATGCATGTATGTTTAAGAAGGGCACATGTGCAGGTCAGAGGACACTTGTGGGAGTTTTTTTCCTTCCACTGTGTGGGTTTCAGGGATTGAACCTTAGGTCAGTCAGGTTTGGCAGCAAACACCTTTACCTACTTGTCTGCCTTTTGAGATGGTCCTGTGGTCGAGTCCAGGCTGGCCCAGACTGGCTTTGAACCTGAAGTCCTCCTACCTCAGCTCCCGGGTTTGGACTTACAGATGTGTACCTCCATGCCTATCTTAGCCCTCGTTCTTTAATTCTGATTTCCCATCTCTTAAAATTAGGATGTCCTGTTAAAGGTAGGATGGATGCATCAAAGAGCTTGTGGAAGAGCTGGCCTAGAAACCGGTCGTCTGTGGTGCAGGGAGTGCAGTGGCCACACCCCTCCACACCTGCTGTACACTCCCTCACTTCTCACTTTAATTATTTGGGGAGAGAGGCACCACTGCACCAGCCCTAGAATTTTTAAAATGAAAAAAAAATTTATTAGACATTTGCTTTATTTACAGTTCAAATGATATTCCCTTTCCGCTTCACCCCTCCAAAGCCCCCTACCCCGTCCTCACAGCAGCAGGGGGGCTGGCGTCATTGCAGAGTTACTCGTGACAGCAGAGGGTCTTCTCGTTGCTGAAGGACTTCCACAGGACAGCAGTGCATGTGGCTAGGATCGATGCCTGCAGTGTGCCAGCCATCCTTGGGCAGGAGGTCAGAACACTGAAGTGATGGGGTGGGGTGGGCTTGTTTCCGTGGTAACAGAGCAGCTTCCACCAAGTGGAAAGAACAGAGAAAGGCACCTGACAAAAGGAATGGCCGGGAGTGTAGGGCAGCAGGCAGCCCTGAGTGGGTCTGGGAAGTGGGTGTGGCGGGCTTCATCCGGGCATGGGCGGCTCCCCCGTGACGGTACACTGATGGAATGAAGGCTTCGTGGTGTTGACTCAGCATAGCCTCCCCACCCCAGTGGACTTTCACTGCCCGAGCTTGTCGCTGGCCTGGCTCTGACTCACTGTCTAAAGCGTCCTCTTCTCTCTGCTGCTCCCGTGGAGCCCAGTTCAAACGCACCGTTCCGATACTCACTGAGTGCCGCGGGTCCATGGGTCCCGCAGTGTCACTTAGGAACACACTGGGACTTGTCTGAAGAGCTGGTTCTGTTTTCTCCAGCCTGTGGTCCGTGGTGGGGCTTTGTAACTGCCTGTGACGTAGATTGCTGCTCTGCCTTTCCTTTCTGCCTTGAGACAGCGTCCCTCACTTACCTGGAAGCTCGCCTCTAGGTTGGCAGTCTGGCCCTCGAGCTCCTGGGATCCTCCTGCCTCTGTTGCCTCAGCTGGGGCCCAGCAAGCAGTCTCGTCTTACTGCTGAGCCGCCTTCTCAGCCAGAGTAGTCATCTTGATTGATGAAGTCATTGCCTTTTCGATGACCGAAGTTCAGGGGCAGTAAAGCTCTGCGGCTTAGTGGAGCACTCGCATGGAGCACTTGTGTGGATTACTCATGTGGAGCACTCGCATGAGACTCCATGACCTCTAGCTCTGCAGAACAAGTTCAGTGAGGTCTGGCAGGATGGGGATGGTGGGGTGAGCCTTCCTTACAGAGAAGGTAAATCTCTTCGATGGCTTGTCATTGTGACTGTCAGCCCTCACAGGTTCGCAGCTGTGCTGGGCAGAAAGTGGGTAACCCGTGGGAGGTAGACCTAGGCTTCAAGTCCGCTTTGTGAAGGGAGGGCTTGGTGTTCAGTAGTGTTCCGGGGCTCCCAGAGTCGGAGGCTGAGAGTGCTGGAACTGGCAGAGCCACTCCAGGTGAATGGCGTGAGTGCCCATCCTGGCCCTTAGCACTTCCGGGTTCCCTGTGGGTATTTGTTGGCCCAGTAGCATGGAGCGTCTAGATATAGATCGATACTGATAGAATGTGGAAGAGTTGTGCTTTTCAGGCACTCTCTTGGTCGTGTGACTCACCTTTTGCCTCTGCTTCCTGAGTGTTGGAGTGACAGTGTAGCCCCGTGCCTGGCTGCAGTTCTGCCCTTCTTGAAACTTAGAATTGTCGCATGTGGTGTTCCCGCTGTTTAGGGTCTGTATCACTGTGAGCGTCAGCATCATGTTCCTCCAGCTGACTGACCTTACTGGCTGCCTTTGAAGAGTGTTGAGGAGCTGGAAAGATGGCTCGGGGCCTAGGAGCACTGGCTGCTCTTCGGGGAGCCAGCACTGTCTTCTGGGCTCTCACAGACACATGCAGGCCAAACATCCACACATATAAATAATTTTTTTGGAGTCAGGGTTTCTCTATTTAGCCCTGGCTGTTCTGGAACTTGCTGTGTAGACCAAGCTTGCTTTGAACCCAGAGCCTCTGCCTCCTGAGTGCTGGAATTAAAGGTGTGTGCATCATGACAGAATTTAAAAATGTTTTTGAGATGTTAATATAAATAATACTTGAAAGATGACTAATCTTTATGTTTATATTAAGTGATCAGTTGAAGAAGGTCTCGCTGTGTAACCCGGGCGAGGCCTCTCTTCTCCAGGCCTGGTCCAGATGGGTTTTTGAGCACTCTGTTTTGTTTCCTGGCTGACATGTTTAAGAGTGTGTGATAGTGAGGACGGTTTTAGCTGAGTGAAATACAGGGCAGGGGAAAGTACCTTTCTAAAAACGGTTCATGTATTTTATAAGAACGTGTGCTTTGCCTGCATGTAAATGTGTATACTGCTTGAGTACCTGGTGTCCTTAGACACCAGAGGAAGGTATGGGACCCCCCTGGGATCATTGGTGGTCATAAACTACTGTATAGGCCCTGGGAACTGAACTCTGGTCCTCTGCAGCAACAGATGGTCTCACCTGCTGAGCCGTAGTCTGGCCCCAAGGGTCTTTTTTTTTTTTTTTTTAAACACACAGCAGTAGGATGCTGTGAGAAAAAGCAGAAAAGTACCGTGTCCTTTAGACTCGGAAGCCCTGAGATTTTTTTGTGGTTCTGGGGGCATCACGGCCTGACATCACTGGGCCTCCCATGTCAGGTCGTCCTCTCCCTGCTCATCGGGATACTGGGATAAAGCCACACGTTCTTCCTGACCATTGCGCTCTGCTTCCAAGTGTCCGGGCACACCCTCCTCCCCTCCCCTCCCCCAGGACTGAGTTGCCGTGGTTTTCTCTTGGGACATTAATGTTGGGGTCCATCTGGTGAGTGTGGCTCTCCTTGCTTTCCAGAGTTATCTGCTTAGCTACAAATGATCATTAGAAAAGGTGTTTAAAATGTCTTTGTAATGGTCTCACCCTTAGAGAAGTTAAATAGCAGGAAAAGCTGCCCTCCCCAGGTATTTGAGAGTTCTCACATGATGTTCCCTGAGTGGTTCTCTTGATTAGTGTGTGTGTCTCGTAAACATGAGTATTCCACGAGACCACAGCACAACCGAAGCATCAGGAGCTTAACCTTACTATGTCACTTCCTGCTTACCTTTGCTCGCAGGTTAGGTCTCTGGTATTCCGTTTTTCCAGGGAAGAACTTATAGTGTCAGTATGAGCTCCTGGTTGGCTGTGTGCATTGACAGGTTTGTGACCATGGTGGTTTGTTTTCTTGGGCCATCCTTTGAGCTTCTCTTCACACCTCAGGCTGCTCTGGCTCTGGGCTTGCCTGAGGAGACCTGGTTCCTCTAGTGGAGGATATTTAGAAACTAAAACCTGGTACTAGGTGCTCATTTTGGGATTTGCTGTTTTAAGGCCTCTTGGTTTACAGAGCTTGGCTATATGTCTTTGTATACCCACTTAAGTGTCTGCCTGTTGGTCTCTTTATTTCATGGTACGTATATCAGACAGGTCCCCACTGTCCTCTCTGTGGTGGAAACAGAGTCCATACTGACCCTGCGTGTGGATTCCCGCACATTCCCCCTTCCCACCAACTTTGCTCTGGGTCTGCGAACTCACTGATCTGCTGTCTGTAGCACATCTTCCTCCCCGCCCTCTTCCCTCAGACAGAGCTCCTCCTGCTGCCGCTCACAGGTCACGCATTCTGACTCCTTGTTCTTTGGCCTAAAGAAAGCACTAGATAAACACTCTCAGGCCTTCTTTCAGGGCCCTCCTCACCTTACTGCTGCTTACCTTGGTTTCCTGGTCCTGTCGTTTCTTTACCATGTCTAGCCCCACCCCCAGGTTTGACAACTTCATGTCAGCCTTTCGTGGGACACCTGGACAAGACTTAAAATACACAAACAACAAAAAATATTTGGGCAGAGTAGAAAGAAGCGTGTCAGGAAGGTTGAGCGACCTTAGGCCAGTCGGTGTGGGGGGATGTGGAGGAAACGCCTGGATACAGCGGATCTGACAGCGGAACCGTGGACAGAGCGCTCTGCTCTGCCGTGGACAGAGGAGACCCATGCCTAGTGACCCATGCCTAGTGACTGATGTGACTTCCAAGATGGGCTAGCTGTCAGGCCACGACAGGGTGTCCTTATGACAGGAGAGTGACAGAAGCCAGAGCTTTTCTCTGGGACCCCCCCAGGGGAGTAGGAGAACCAAACAGAATTAGGCAAATCATTTTCAGAAGAGTGTGTGGTTACAACCAAGCATTAAAATCTGCATTTCACACCTGTTACAGGATGAGTGGTGGTGGCATAAAGAATAAAGGTTTTTGAAAGCCATTTAACACAAAAGAGGATTAAGTAAGATCTTCAAAGAATTCATTGGTTTTTCTGAACCTTAATACAATGACAGGAGAAAGAAAGAACCAGTTAAAGTTTAATTAAGATAATTACCGACCCTGTCTCAAAATAAAAATAAATACATAAATAAAAGATAATTATTTTAAAACTAATTTCTATAAATAGTGTAATTCATTAAGAAGAACACAATGTAGAAGAATCACATTTACAGCTGTATGTCTTGATAGAGCAAGAGCACAGCAGTTACCCAGTGGGGAGCACGGCAGTGGGAGAGCAGTGTGTAGCTCAAGCTCACAGCAGGCACGGGTTGGCCTCCCGTGTAACTGCTCAGAGCTGTGGTACTGAGAGTGTAGGCTGGGTTGACTTGCTTGGGAAGGCATCTTATGAACTATAAAAACATTTCTGTGTTCTTTAAAAAGTCTAGGAATTCCATCCTCAAAATTACTTAAAGTAATAAAAAGTATATATGAAAATGATCATTGTAAATTCTCTGTGAAAATATTTTAAAAAATTAATATAAAGAAAAAAGAAAAAAGCTAGGCAGTGGTGGCGCACGCCTTTAATCCCAGCACTTGGGAGGCAGAGGCAGGTGGATTTCTGAGTTCGAGGCCAGCCTGGTCTACAGAGTGAGTTCCAGGTCAGCCAGAGCTACACAGAGAAACCCTGTCTCAAAAAAACACCAAAAAAAAAAAAAAAAAACAAAAAAACAAAAAAACAAAAACAAAAAAAAACAACAATTAATATATTCAAGAAATTCAACTCATGAATCTATTAAACTGATCATTGAGTGATTAAAAAAAAAAAGCTAAAAAATCACAAGTAAAATAAAAATGGCACAGAAATTTGTAAGCAATTAATGATGCCCAGGAGGAAGAACTGAGGCAGAGCGTGGACAAGTACAGCCAGCACAGGACACTTTGTTTTGTTTTGTTTTGTTTTGTTTTGTTTTGTTTTTTGAGACAGGGTTTCTCTATGTAGCCCTGGCTGTCCTGGAACTCACTCTGTAGACCAGGCTGGCCTCGAACTCAGAAATCCGCCTGTCTCTACCTCCTAAGTTCTGGGATTACAGGTGTGCGCCACCACAGCCCGGCTACAGGACACTTTTATAGGTGGGATTTTCCTTGTTTCCCAAATGCTCCAGTATGCCTGCACTGTGTACGGCATGGCCCTTGTACCGCCCCGCCGTCTGCTTCTGTGCTCCCGAGGGAGGGGCGTTTGGGTGGGGGTGTTTGCGCTGTAGTTAACTGACATGCTTGCCTCCCAAACACCTTTCTTCTGGTTTGTGTAGAAGTCAGAGTCCTTGTTTTCCTTCACAGTAGGGTAAAGGGGACTGTTTGGCTCCCCCCAAATTTCTAGTGGCTGTCTAAAAACCTTGCTTCCTTTGGGGGTTTTAAGAGTGGTTATTTTTGGTGATATTTGAAATAAGCACACATGAACTGTAGCTGACCCTTTAGGTTCTAACCCAGGGGTTTCCTTGTCAGGCTGGCCTTAAATTCCTGGCTTTGTGTGTTTTATTTTCTGAGCTCTGTGCTGCTGGGCGTTCATGGTGATGGGCCAGAGTCCACAGCTCACCCTCTGATAGAAGCCAAGAGCTTTCTGTGGCTTCAGTATCGCTGATAACAGTGAACAATAGTGACTAAACCTTAATCATACTGCGAAACAAGAGAAGTCAGCTCGACAACATGGAAGTCAGTATAAAATCGCAAAATGCCAGGTTGTGCTTTTTGACAGAGTTCGTTTTAGATGCTAATATAAGATGTAAGAAGTAAGACATTTGCTCAGTTTTGCCCAACTACCTAACACTCTAGAAACCCCCAGCACGCTGGAGGCAGAGGCAAGTGGATCCGTGAGGTTGAGGCCAGTCTACAGAGGGTGTTCCAGGACAGCCTGGGCTTCACAGAGAAAGAAAGGAGACCTCTGGTAATTAAGACCAATGGAAATTAGCATAAAGTGGGTTTGGGTTTGAAGGTAAGAGCAGGCAGGCATATAAGATGCAACCAACATCTTTGCCAGGTAGGCCAGACCAAGGGCAGGAGGGCCAGTGACCAGGAGCCAGACCGCGCTGGGCTAGCCCTGTCCTAGCCCTGTCCCTGTCCCCTGCTCTCCTGGGAGAAAGGAGAGCCTCTCTGTGAATTATCGTACTGGTAGATGTGGAGGGTGGTGCTCAAAGTCACAGAGCTCTGCCTGTCCCAGCCGCGAGGCTGGAAGACCAAGGCGTGGTCCATTTCCTTGGAGGCTCAGGGAGGATCTGTTTGCCTGTTCCAGCCAGCGTTCCTTGGTATTAACTGGTTTGCCGCTGCTTCCCTCTATCCTCTTATCTTCATGTGGCTTTCTCTCCCTCCTGACTCTGTCCAAATTTTATTCCTATAAGAACACCAAATCTTGGGCTGGAGAGATGGCTCACTGGTTAAGAACATATAGTGTTCCTGCAGAGGACGCAGGTTCAACTCCCAGCACCAACATCAGGCAGCTTACAAGTGCTCATAACTCAAGCTCCAAGGGATGCCCCTAACCGCAGGCGTGTCACATACACAGACATATGTAGGTGTACATGTAAATAAATAACAATAAAAGTGTTCTTTTTTTTTTTTTTTTTTTTTTTTTTTTGGTTTTTCGAGACAGGGTTTCTCTGTGTAGCCCTGGCTGTCCTGGAACTCACTCTGTAGACCAGGCTGGCCTCGAACTCAGAAATCCACCTGCCTCTGCCTCCCAGAGTGCTGGGATTACAGGCATGCGCCACCAACGCCCGGCTTAATAAAAGTATTTTAAAAAAACACACTTTTGTTGGCTTTAGGGCCCACACACATAATGTGTGACCTCATGTTAACTTAAAGAACACTTCATCCCAGTACTACACCTTCCAAAACCCAGCAACATGCCAGGTGCTGTTGTCTCAGTGGGCCAGCCTTGGTCAGACCAGGGAATTAGAGGGTTTTACCAGGTATTTGTTACAGTAGGTGCTGAAGCATTACTGTTGAGAGGAGTCCATATTCGGAGAAACCTGATCCAGTGTGGTACCTCCATCGGGCAGGTTGGAGGCCAATGTGCCAGACTAAACTGTATCTCCTTCTTACAGCCAAGCCTTTTACCCAGCTCGTGAAGGACATGCAGCTTCATCGGGAAGACTTCGAGATCATCAAAGTGATTGGAAGAGGAGCTTTTGGTGAGGTGAGAGAGGCTCCCTCCACATGGTCCAGGCAGCACCGGCTCCTCACACCGTGGGCTGACCACTGGAACCATCTGAAGAGCTCTGGGGGGGTAAACAGGGCCAGCATCAACTATTCACTTTGTTATCATGTTCTGTGGTCAGTTTCGTGACAAGTGTACAGCATGGCGTCTGCTTTGTTCTTGGGCCCTGGGGACTGAGCTCAGGTCCTCTGGACGGAGCCAGCTCCCTGACCTCAGGAGGTTAAAAAATGATCCTTTGAAATACTTGAAGTTTGGGCTGGAAAATTTCTGGTACGCCAAATAAGAAAATTATTCCTTGCTTATTTTGTAAGTTGTTTTATAGTAAACTTATTCCACAAAGTTGGTTTTGTTTTTTTTTTTTAATGTTAAACTTTACTTAGATGTTTCATTTCTACGTACTCAACAGATGTTTCTCTGCGACACACACGTTCTTCCATGAGTTGTGTCGGCTGTTTTGCTGGTTGTCTGGATTGTGTCTTGTGAGGAGTGAGGCCCGCGAGAGCCCCAGTGTGGTGGGTCTTGTTCTCAGCATCGGGCTCGTGTGCTTCCCTTCAGAGCATTGGTGTTTGTCTGAGGTCAGCTCTGCCGTCCTCTGCGGCAGCGAAGCCAGAACGGCTTTAAAATGGCAGCACCTCACTTGCTAGCCTGTGGGGGCTCTGAGGAGGGAAGAGCCACCCCGGGGTGGCAGTGGGCTTGCACCAGAGCTGCTGATCTGCACAGAAACCTGTTGCGTGTACTGACTCCTGTTTACTCAGGTTGCAGCAGGCTTTGCTATTGCTTTCTAAGCCACAGAGAAACAGCACGGAGAGGCTATTAAGAAGAGCCACCTGTGCTCTTACGTAGGGAGCATTGTGTAGGGCGTTCATCCTTGACTCAGAAGGCCTGGGCCTGTGCCAGGGTAAGAGCATCATGGAAGAGCCGTTGTCATCCAGGGAAGAAATTGAATTCTGGTTGTCACTTTACCATAGGCTTTCAAAGCTTGTGCTGGTGAGCGACCCACTGCTCCTTGCCTGCCGTTTAGACCCTTCCTCCCTAAAAGCCAGCATCTGTGAACGATGGCTGCCTAGTGTCCTTACCAGTGAGGACTGTGAGGACTGAGCAAGAGTCCGGGACGATCAGCACCGTCCCCAGCATGTGGCACGCGCTTAGGACGCCTCAGTTCTCACGGTCCCTGGGTGGAGGTGGCATGGTGAGGGGTGTGCTGCTTGGGAGAGCAGGGGTTCCATCTGAGAGGTCTGTGTTCCGTGGACCTTAGTGCAGAGAGACACGGCCTCCCCCAAACGGCAGCACGCATGGACTCAAAGGAGCCGTGGGTGAGTGGGAAGGGGTGCGCGGTGGGATGGGCAAGGCAGTGGCTCATCCTGATGCTACTGGTCACCATAGAGGTCACTCGGTGTGACAGAGACGCCCTGAAAGAGGAGGTATTGGTCCGGCCTGAGTCCGTCTAAGCCTCTTTTGCTCTACTCTAGACCCACACGGCCACCACCTCTGGGAAGCAAAGATTCAGCTGAGTAGCCAGGACCTGTAGAGGCTATCGGGCAGGTGGACATAGGCAAGAGGGCGAGGGCTGAGGCGTGTCTGGATCGCCCAAGTACAGGCAGAAGGCCAGCTACGAGCCAACACAAGAGGGTTGTGTTTGTTTTTACTGAAAATCTTCAGGCCTTGCTCAAGTGGAGGTCAGGGATCCCCAGGGCCCATCGCTTAGTCCTGAAGTGTCTTCTTACCTGAGCCAGGGGAACACATCCAAGCCACAGTGTGGGTAAAGCCAAGTTATCGTGTCTCTTTATATAGAAGGTCGGTCTCGGTGTCTCTGTCTCTGTGTGTGTCTCTCTCTCTCTCTCTCTCTCTCTCTCTCTCTCTCTCTCTCAGAGTTCCCAGCCAGTTAAGATGAACTTTTAAATGTACAAGGCTTTTGAACCATTAACTAATTGTTTTTACATTCTAATTTACATTCTAGGTTGCGGTTGTCAAAATGAAGAACACTGAACGAATTTATGCAATGAAAATTCTCAACAAATGGGAGATGCTAAAGAGAGCAGAGGTATGTGTGGAGTGTACAGTAAGTAAAGATGGTGTGTTTGTGTGTGTGTGTGTGTGTGTGTGTGTGTTGGGAAGAAAAGTTCTTGCTACGTAGCCCTGCCTGATCTCAAGCTCTATCAGGCTGGCCTCTAATCAGAGATCTTTCTGCCTCTGCCTCCCAAGTGCTAGGATTAAAAGCGTGCACCACCACGTGTGGCTACGGTCTTTCCTGAGCTTCAGATTCTGTGACAGATTTTGTGGCTAGTATTGCCCAGCCTCTCACAGACACTCCATACTCCTGGTGTCTAACTTGTTTCTGTGCCTTGGTCTCCTTTTGGACTGATTTCCTCTTTCCTGATGTAGCTCCACACACAAGGTCATACCCTCTTCTATTGCTCAAGAAGTGAACAGTTGACTACGCTGTCACCATCTCTCAGTCACCCAGTACCCCACACCTGCCTTAGCTACCTACATCACCAGTCTGGAGACCCACCGGCATAGCCAGCCTGGGATACTCACCTGCATGGCCAGCCTGGGGTACTCACCTGCATGGCCAGCCTGGGGTACTCACCTGCATGGCCAGCCTGGGGTCCTCACCTGTATGGCCAGCCTGGGGTCCTCATCTGTATGGCCAGCCTGGGGTCCTCACCTGTATGGCCAGCCTGGGGTCCTCACCTGTATGGCCAGCCTGGGGTGCTCACCTGTATGGCCAGCCTGGGGTACTCACCTGTATGGCCAGCCTGGGGTACTCACCTGCATGGCCAGCCTGGGGTGCTCACCTGTATGGCCAGCCTGGGGTGCTCACCTGTATGGCCAGCCTGGGGTGCTCACCTGCATGGCCAGCCTGGGGTACTCACCTGCATGGCCAGCCTGGGGTACTCACCTGCATCAGCAGTGTGACCCTCTGCTCGCTCAGGTCTCACATAGTCTGGGTCACGGTTTCTTCCTGTTGCTTCAGAAGAGCCTTACTGGTCAAATCAGCTGAGGGAGAAGGGGGCTCATCTGGCTCGCCTTTCCCTGTCGCAGTCCATCCTTGAAGAAAGTCAGGGCAGGAGCTGAGGCAGAGGCCGTGGAGCAGTGCTGTTTGCCAGCTTGCTCCACATAGCCGGCTCTCCTACGCAGCTCAGAACCATCTTCCGAGGACTGGCGCTGCCCACAGCACGGTGGACCCTCCCACATTAATCATTGACCAAGAAAATTCCCCACGGCTTGTCCACAGCCTGGTTCATGGGTGTGGCAGTTTCTCAGTCCAGGTTCCTCTCCCCAGCTGACTCTAGCTTGTGTCACCGTGACAAAAACATTAACCAACATCTTGACCAATGAGACTCACTGAAGCAGGCCTGGGGGGGGGGGCGCTGAGGAAGAGCTTGGGAGGTGGGTCTCATCCAGTGTCAGTTTGAATTCAGTCACACAGCTTCAGACAGACAGACAGACAGACAGACAGATACACACACACATACACACACACACAGAGCTAGAGAGGCAGAGAGAGAGGGCAGGCCCATTCTTTCTTAACCAGACAGCAGACAGGCTAAAAGTCCTTTACCCATGTGTTCATGGTCACCAGGAGTTGCTATAGGACGGGCATCTGACTGTGACCGTTCATCAGCAAACTGAATAAACCAACCGCCTTTCAGATCAGTAAGCAGGTCTTCCTTCTTGTCGGCCATGTGGCTGCTCAGAAGCAGGTGTGCAGTTGGGCATTGTGTGTCACCCAGGACGTGTGAAGAGGCTGGTTTGGTAGAGAGGTGTGGGGCTGTGTGTGCTGGGGGCGGGGGTTGAGACCTGCCGAGTCAGTCCGTGGAGGGCGATCTTAAGGTGTGGGCCACAGAGACAGCCACGGGGACGGGGTCCGTGGAGGGCGATCTTAAGGTGTGGGCCACAGAGACAGCCACGGGGACGGGGTCCGTGGAGGGTGATCTTAAGGTGTGGGCCACAGAGACAGCCGCGGGGATGGGGTCCGTGGAGGGTGATCTTAAGGTGTGGGCCACAGAGACAGCCGCGGGGATGGGGTCCGTGGAGGGTGATCTTAAGGTGTGGGCCACAGAGACAGCCGCGGGGATGGGGTCCGTGGAGGGTGATCTTAAGGTGTGGGCCACAGAGACAGCCGCAGGGATGGGGTCCGTGGAGGGTGATCTTAAGGTGTGGGCCACAGAGACAGCCACGGGGACGGGGTCCGTGGAGGGCGATCTTAAGGTGTGGGCCACAGAGACAGCCACGGGGACGGGGTCCATGGAGGGTGATCTTAAGGTGTGGGCCACAGAGACAGCCACGGGGACGGGGTCCATGGAGGGTGATCTTAAGGTGTGGGCCACAGAGACAGCCGCGGGGATGGGGTCCGTGGAGGGCGATCTTAAGGTATGGGCCACAGAGACAGCCACGGGGACGGGGTCCATGGAGGGTGATCTTAAGGTGTGGGCCAAGAGACAGCCACGGGGACGGGGTCCATGGAGGGTGATCTTAAGGTGTGGGCCACAGAGACAGCCACGGGGACGGGGTCCATGGAGGGTGATCTTAAGGTGTGGGCCACAGAGACAGCCGCGGGGATGGGGTCCGTGGAGGGCGATCTTAAGGTATGGGCCACAGAGACAGCCACGGGGACGGGGTCCATGGAGGGTGATCTTAAGGTGTGGGCCACAGAGACAGCCACGGGGACGGGGTCCGTGGAGGGCGATCTTAAGGTGTGGGCCACAGAGACAGCCACGGGGACGGGGTCCATGGAGGGTGATCTTAAGGTGTGGGCCACAGAGACAGCCACGGGGACGGGGAAGGAGGGAGAGCACAGAGATTTCCGGTCTCTTGTCTTCCGCAGAAGCCGTTGGGGACAGGTGAGGTGAAGACATTAGACTCCAGGCAGTCAGGATTCGGGGTCCTCACCAGAGACTGCTAGTGTTTAGGAGTGTGTTCTAGGGCACCCTGCCTGGATGGACACAGACTGACTGTCCTCTCGTCCCACACAGACAGCCTGCTTTCGAGAAGAGCGTGACGTGCTGGTGAATGGTGACTGCCAGTGGATCACTGCGCTGCACTACGCCTTTCAGGATGAGAACTACCTGGTAGGCCTGCCCGCCCGGGGCCCCGCCCACACGTGGGGTGGGGGGGTTGGGGGGTGGGGGGGAGAAGCACACCCTGGGGCCCCGCCCCCATGCCCAGGCTGATCCTACAGGAACTTCCCTTGAAGTTTTGGCTCCTCTTCGCTACCAGTCAGAAATGAGTCAGTGTGGAGTTGTCAGTGTGTAGCCTACATAAGACTGAGGGATTTGTTTCCATTCAATGGCTACCAGGGGCAATTTTTAACAGGAAGCTTCCAAGGTCTACACAACATTTTTGTTTTGTTTTTGTTTTGTTTTGTTTTCAAGACAGGATTTCTCTGTATAGTCCTGGCTGTCCTGGAACTCACTCTGTAGACCAGGCTGGCCTCGAACTCAGAAATCTGCCTGCCTCTACCTTCCAAGTGCTGGGATTAAAGGCGTGCGCCACCACTGGCCAGCAAGACACAGTTTTTGCACAGATGACAGCGACCGTGTTAGGGTCTCTGTCCCGATTTGCTGGGACAGGTGGTTGAAGGTCCTCAGTCCCTGACAAACTCCTCTGCCCGAGCATTTGAATGGACACCGTGTAGATCACGTGCTCTTCTGACAGGAACTCTTTGAGCTTTCGGGGGAACTAGGCATCAGGGGATGAGAGTCTTGTTTCAGAGTTCTCCCTCAACTCAGTCACGGGGTGCTGTGTGGAGTGTAGACAGGCGTCACCAGCTGCCTTTGAGGCTTGCACTCAGCCAGGAGGCTCCAGGGCAGACGGTGCTCTCGGCTGCTTTCTAGGATGTGGAGGAACAGCAGCCCCGCAGCCTCAGCCGGAGCACGGAGGGATGGTCGGAATGGGAGCTGTGGGTTTACCTGTGGCCTAGGCGCCACTGCGCCTTCTGATGCTGAGATTTCTGAAGTCTTATTAAGACCACCAACTGAAAGAGTGTAGAATTACTGACTTAACTCCCAACCTGCATGAGAGCAGAGGTTACTCCAAACTGAGTTTCTTTGGCTCTGCCCTATGAGCTGTTAATTTCCTTTCCGTGGCTTCTTTTCCAGGGAGCACCGGTCACAGTGGCCCTGTTGCTGTAGCCCTGCAGCTCTCTCATTAGATCCCTAGGTGGACTTGGAGACTGTGGAGCTTGGCTCTCTCCCTCCTCTGTCATCTTGAGGGCTGCTGTTTGGTTTCTCCTAGGTCTGCCCCTTCCCCCCGCCCCCCCCCCCCCCCCCCGCCAAAGAACATCCTTCAGCAGCTGCTGAAGCCTGCCTGTCACGGTCTTCGGGCCCCACCATCCCTCCGTGTACAGCACCTGGCCTGCCTGAAAGGCCTCACGGCCTCACTGACCCGACCCCAGCTCTGCTGAGCTCCCCTGCCTGCTCCGGCCTTGTCCCTCCCTGCACCTAGGCTTGTGGTAACGGATGCTCCGTTGCCAGGTTCCCCCTTCCCTCGGCCTCCTTGCACATCCCCGGCCCTCCCTCTGGCCTTGACTCCAGCTTCTGGTCAGGGGACTGTCAGACAGGCCTGTATCTTTAGGCCCTCTGTTTCTCTTCTGTGATTTCTGCAGTCTACCTTTAGTAACATGAACCCCAGCTGATCAAGAGCATTTTACGTTTTCACACCTCAGGCCCCTGCCCCATCTCCCAGGAGTACAAGCGGCTGAGCGTCAGGGCAGGCTGGGTTGAAGGTGCTGCAGGATAGAAACGGGGGCAGGCTGGGTTGAAGGTGCTGCAGGCTAGAAACGTAATTTGGCGAATGTCTACCAAGAGGCTTTTGTGCAGCAAAAGTTGAGCAAATATAGGAGGCAGACTTGGTGATGCAGGACCCGCCTTAAGAATGCTGGTGCCCGCCGGGCGTGGTGGCGCACACCTGTAATCCCAGCACTTGGGAGGCAGAGGCAGGCGGATTTCTGAGTTCAAGGCCAGCTTGGTCTACAGAGTGAGTTCCAGGACAGCCAGGGCTACACAGAGAAACCCTGTCTCGAAAAACCAAAAAAAAAAAAAGAATGCCTGTGCCCAGGTAGGGACACAGGAAGAAGGGAGGGTCTGCAGAGGAGGGGACTTCTGAGAAGTGGGGTGAAGAGCTGTGGACTACATGCTTTAGACCGGGAGGCTCCGGTTTGCTCACCCCACGGGCCACTCTCAAACGGTGATCACTTGAGTTTCATAGGGCAGGCAGGCACCCTCTGTCCTGTTAGATTGTGGGCCCTAAGCTTGGCATGAGAGGAGGACTGTTGGGGACAGACAGGTGGCAGGCCTGACTCAGGTAGCAGAAGCAGTGGACAGTTGTCATCCAGGGAAGAGCTGTTGTCTTCCTTGTCTCAGCTAACCGGGAGTGGTATTTCATTGACGACTTAAAAGTCAGTTTGTCATGGAGATGAGACAGTGTGTTTCTGTCTCCCAGAGACTGAGTGGTCCCCAGAGTTGCTACGGACTATCACCCTCCTGTGGCCTGCAGTGGCCCTCCCATGCCCCACCTTCTGATGCCACCCCCCCTGTGGCCCGCAGTGGCCCTCCCGTCCCCCACCCTCTGATGTGATGATATGCTTCCGTTAAGGCCTCTGCAGTTGTGAGATCGTCTGGCATGAGCCTCTGAGCGCTGGCTGGCAGAGGCACGTCTGTGCTGGCATACTGTACCTGACACACTGGCCCTGTGGCTGTGCTAGTGAAGGGGCACACTCAGCTGGTGAAGCAGGAGCTGTCTGACCCGCTTGTGGCTGAGCCCAGCTTTCCCTCCCTTCCCGCTCTTTGGTGCAGGAGCTGCTGGTGTCTGTGTGGTAGATAGCACTTTCCCGCTCTGGTCAGTGTCTCACGACTCGGGGACCCGAGGATTAAACCCTCCAAAGCTGGACGGGCCGTGTCAGACCCCCGGCTCCTTACGGGAGCTCTGTCTCAGCCATGCCTCCAGCCTTTCTCAGCTACTAGCTGTTCTCTGCTCGTGTGTATCTGCACTGCAGCAGCACAGCACAGCAGGGTGCTTTCTGAGAGGTCATCACTGCAGAGCCTGGATTAGGAAGCCAGCCTTGCCTGCACATCTGACCCTGACAGGCTTGCGTCAGACAGCGTCCCTGTCAGTGTTAAGGGCTGTTTTCTCCTCTTTCCGATTTGTAGTACTTGGTCATGGATTACTATGTGGGCGGTGACTTGCTGACCCTGCTGAGTAAGTTCGAAGACAAGCTTCCGGAAGACATGGCAAGGTTCTACATCGGCGAGATGGTGCTGGCCATCGACTCCATCCACCAGCTCCACTATGTGCACAGGTAACCCCTCCGGGAGACGTGCCAATGCTACGTTAAACAGGAAAAAGCCTCCTTTCGGAGTTCCTAGCCTCAGGCCTCAGTCCAGGCCACCTGAGGCGTCCTGCCAAGGACAAGTCCTCACCGAGTGACTAAGTGCAGGCGCAGGGTCGTTTTTCCCATCACACCTTGAGCCCCCAACACCCACAATGTCAGGCTTCCATTGTTCAGCTGTGGTGGCTGAATTCCCAACAGCTGAGCCACAGTGGCTTTTAGGGGTCCCTGTTTGCCTATCCTCACTGGCCTGACTCCACCCACTGCACCCCATGCTCTTAGCTGTCCAAATGGCCCAGGAAGCCCTCGCCGGGGAGGAGAGGACTGACGCATAGGTGTCTTGTCACAGCAGTGGGAAAGGCCAGAAGAGTCACCTGCAGCTCTGCTCCCTTAGGGCTACCTTTTTCTTTCTCACATCGCCCCGTGGTAAAATAGCTTCTGGTGGAGTGAGTGTACGGTGCTGTTTGGTTGTTACAGCTGAGCCTTGAGATGTATAAAAGGAGAATTTATCTTTATTTGTTTGCGTGTCTGTCTGTGTCTATATACCACTTACTTGTGTGGTGCCTGGGGAATCCAGAAGGGGAGGCTGGATTGCTAGACTTGAGACAGCATCTCTCACTGAGTTGGAAGCGCCGGTTCATCAAGGCTGGGACCGTGAATGCGCTCACAGGATCTTCCTGTCCATCCCCAGGGCTGGGGTCACAGGTTACTCCCAGCTCTCTACTTGGGGATTTGAACTTATGCCCTAAGGCTAAGCCATCAACTTAGTCCAAAGTATAATACATCTTAAAGTTTTGTTTTGTTGCTAGATTTGTTTGTTTTTGGGAGGGGTGCACTTGTCGTGAAGCATGTGTGGTAATCAGAAGACAGCTGTTAGGACGATGGTCTTTCCATTTACCTTTGAGGGGTTGAGCTCAGGTAGAAAGGCTCGGCAGCAGCGAGTTACCCACCGAGCAATCTTGTTGGTCCGACTGTAGTTCTTAGATTAATTTTTGTTTCTCGGAAGTAAGAGTTTTCCTGGTTTTTCTGTGTATTTTTTTGATGCCCTCAGATCATCCTCCTGTCGTAAAGCTCTGTACGCTCAGACAGGATGTTGCCCTGTTTGTGCTTCTCCTCTTCAGTGCTGTCCCGGCTCGCCCCTAGAGGGACCTCTGAGTGGGCAGCCACTTTGCCACCGCTGAAATCAGAACCTGTGTACTCCTGAGTGTCCGTCCTCCTTCTGTGAGGCTCAGCCTTGCTGAGGAGCTTTCTTGAGAAGAGGCTTGTGAGATCTTAGTTCCTGTTCCACCATGTTGGTGGCTTGGCCTCATCCAGAGGGTGGCCAGCTGCGTGTCACTTCTGGGATTTGGACATTGCGGCTCCCGTGTCTTCCTTCTCTACAAGTTCTCCTAAGAGAAAGGTCTCTGGTGTTGATGTGCTCTTTGCTTGTTCTGCTATTCCGGGCCTCCGTGAGCTGAGCACAAACTGTGGTGCTCTTCTAGGATTGCATCACTTGGGAAGACCTCTGTGAGACTCCCCACGGGAGCACAGCACCCACTGTGGAAGGCAGGAAGGCAGGAAGGAAGGACTTTTCCACTTCACTGTGAGTGCTGTGTCATTACCAGGGGAGAGGGTGGTGCTGGCTGACCAGAGCACCCAAGGGAGCTGCGCCTTAGTTCAGCGAGGTTTGGTAGTGCACCCCCTTTCTGTGTGTGGGTATGCTGCTTCCGCACGTCTCTGCGGTTCTTGGAGACTGTTACTCTTTCACTACTGGAGACTGAGTGCAGAGCTCCCCATTCTCCCTCCCAGCCACCACACACAGCCCTTCATCATGCACAGCTCCATCAGTGCCAGGCAGGCTTGTGCTTTCTGATGCCTAGGATAGCGTGTGCGTGTGCGTGTTAGTTACCTGACTGTTGCAGCTCAGTTTTTCAAAATGTTTTTATGTGTATGTGTCTATGTGTATGTGCCATGTGTGTACCAGGTATGCATGGAAGCCTGCAGAGGCCAGATGCTTGTGAGCTGCCCAACATGGGTGCTGGGTACTAGGAAACAAACTGTAGAAGAGCCGCAAGTGTTGTTAATCACCACACCATCTCTCTGAACACCTATTACTTAAAGAAAAAGAGTGTGTGTGTGTGTGTGTGTGTGTGTGTGTGTGTGTTGGTATGATTGTAGGCACATGTGCGTATGGAAGTTAGCAAATTGCAGGAGTTATTTCTCTACCATGAGGGTCTCAGGTATCAAACTTAGGTCCTCTGGTGACGCCCGGTACCCATGAAACCATCTCACTGGCTCCTGGGTTCTTAATTAGTTAATTTAAGTAGCTATATGTGGCAAGCCTTGGAAATATAAATTAGCTTTGCCTCTTTGTAATTATGTATCCTGACCATACTATACGTACATTGTTGAGATTGGAGGTGAGGTCTTGCCAGCAGGTCCTGGCGTGGGAGTCTTTTGCTCCCACCTCGCTGATGCTGAGCTTACAAGCATGCACTGTCACTCCTGGCCTGTCTATAGTGCGTGTTATCCTTCTCCCTTTTAATGTTGGAGTCCTAGAGATGGAAATTTGGGGTCTCACTTATCCAGCAAGTGCTCTGCTGGACTACACCCCAGCTCTAACATTTCCTTCCGAAACAATGTCTGAAATAATTTCCAGCCCATGTAATGATTGCAAGAAGGCTGAAAAGCATCTGCCCAGATTCGCACACTGCTGACATGTTGCGCAGTTTCTCCCTCTCCCTTGCGTGCACACAGATGTGCACAGCATCTCTCCGGAGCCACATTGTTGCGTGTGTTAGATGCTGTAGGGTTAGGTATGGCCCCTTCACCAAGTGTGCTTAGTCTCAGGAGACCTCTTTTTATTTTTGGTTTTTGGGTTTTTTTGTTTGTTTGTTTGTTTTTTTGTTTTGTTTTTGTTTTTTTGTTTTTTTGTTTTTTTGTTTTTGTTTTTTCGAGACAGGGTTTCTCTGTGTAGCCCTGGCTGTCCTGGAACTCACGCTGTAGACCAGGCTGGCCTCAAACTCAGAAATCCGCCTGCCTCTGCCTCCCAAGTGCTGGGATTACAGGCGTGCGCCACCACGCCCAGCAGTTTTTGGTTTTGAGACAGGGTTTTTAGAATATAGCTATGGCTGTCCTTGGCTTGCTATGTAGACCAGGTTGGCCTCAAACTCACAGAGCTCCGTCTGCCTCTGGATATGTGGGATTAAGGGTGTGTGCCACTCTGCCCAGCCAAGGAAGCTTGTTCTTGGTCTTCCTTCTGTCTGTGCTCACATCCCAATGGCCCTTGGTCCTGATACAGTTACTCTGCCGTCACTGTGGTAAAACACCATGACCAAAGGCAACCTGAGAGAGAGAGAGAGAGAGAGAGAGAGAGAGAGAGAGAGAGAGAGAGAGAGAGAGAGAGAGATCCTTTTGACTTATTAGTCCCAGATGGAGAAGAGTCAGTGGTGGCAGAGCTGGGGCCAAGGACACTGAAGCTGAAAGCTCACACACTGAGTTGAGAGCATGAAGCAAAAGGGAAGAGGAGCTGGAAGCGGCCGTCTCTAGCCTCTGACAGCTGCCGTGGTGACCGACTTCCTCCAGCAGAGCATGCCTCCCTCCCCTCCCCACAACACCAGCAGCAGCCCCCCCCCCCCCGCCAGGTCCCAGTGCCTGACTGTGAGGACTGCATCCTCCAGTGAGAGGCAGGCAGGATCACGCTCAGCCCCCTCTTCTCCACCTTTTAAATCCGGAATCCTTCCTCACCCTCTCTTTGGTTTTGAAGAATACAGTACCCTGCTCTTGCAGAAGAACAGGCGTGGCTGCTCCCCGGCTTTGGAGTAAAGCACTCTTCAGTTCACACTCGGTTGTGACAGCGATGAACCAGGTTGCCAGCCATGCTTCTTGTGCCCTGAAAGGCACTTTGAACTCACGAGCGTCTCTTCCCACTTGGGTGGCCCTTGACAGGCCCTGCCCTGCTGGGCTTCACTGCTGGCACTGGGTGGTCTATTTCCAGGCCCTCAGAGCCATCTTCTGCCACAGAAAGTTCTCCACTTGTCTCTGATGGTCTGCTTATCTCAGTGTGCAGTCCTTGAGGTGTGTGAGCCCTCTGGGAGGTTGGCGAGTGCTGTCTCCTGCTGTGCCACGCCTCCAGCCCCCTTCGTCTCTACTCGCCTGCTATGTGCAGGTGCCCTAGCCATGGGTATTAGGTGCATCTGGTGTGTCCCGGCTGCACACATTGTGGCCCTGCAGAGCTGTATTTCCATTTGAATGTTGGTGTGTCTGCAGAGTAATTCCAGAACCAGCGTTTCTGGATCAGAAGACATATCCGTTAGGAGCCGTCTTCTTACATGTTGCTGATCCCGTTTGCTTTCCGATCCGTAGTGTATGAGATGCTGTTTCCTCTGTATCCATGCCAACTGAGTATGTGGAACCTTTGCCACCTGATGGCGAGGAGACGGCACACAGTTAGATTTCTCTCTCTCTCTCTCTCTCTCTCTCTCTCTCTCTTTCTCTCTCTTTCTTTTTTTTTCTGTGAAGCTGAACCTTTTTATATATTTGTGTGTCTGCTTCTGAGTTTTATGATCTCACTTCCCCAGGGCTTCTGCCTATCTCCTTATAAAGAAATATTTGTCCTCCTCGAGTTTTCATCTCTCTTTTAGCATTTATTTTTATTATTTTTAATTATGTGCCTATATGTGGATTTGTGCATGTCAATTCAGGTGCTCCGCCATGGCCAGAGGCACTGGGTCCTCTTGGGGTTACAGGCTGTTCCGACCAACCTGACTGCGTGTTGTCTGTCAGCCGCTGGGCCCGCCTTCCAGCTGGGCCCGCCTTCCAGCCCTTCCTGCTCTTCAGCTTAGGAAGGCCTTCGCCATCACCTGTCTGTGCTGGTATCCACAGGCGTGCCCGGGTGGGCGATCCGTTCCTTCAGGGGGTGCTGCCTCCTCTCCTTGCTCCTGACACTGACGCCACAGCACAGGCTCCATGGATGCCACCTGAGGGTCACATCTCAGACCGCTTTTGCTTCAGGCTTTTTTTGCTATTCTAGTCAGGTAATTTTTCCACATGAGTTTTATCATCATCTTCCCTGGGTCTGAAGAAACAGGACATTGCTTTTGGTTTTGAGTCTCTGGTGTCTCACCAGATACAAGTCTTCTTTAACCAGAATGTTCTCCCGTCTATTTGAGAAGGGAGTGATGTTCTGCTGACTATTGGGCTCCCCTCCCTCTCCAGCCACTCCTCCGCAGCCCCTCCCTCCTCCGCCCGCCTCTCTCATCTCCTTCCTTCTTCAGCGCCTCCCCTGGGCTCGGGTTGACACTCGCTTTCCCTCAAGCATCTCATACATTAGTACTCCTGCGGAGCCACAGAGTACTTTCTTCTTCTGTTTCTCCCTCTGATTAAACCCGTCTCTTACTTTAGTTTTTCTGCTGTGGCATTTGGTTCCCCAGCCGCCCCATCCTTATGGCATGTCTCCGCCATCTTTCTTTCCCTTCCCCTCCTATCTTTCTAGTCCACAGTGTAGCCCAGGCTGACCTTGAGCTCAGAATCTTCTAGCCTCCCCTTTCTGAGGCTGTTTCTTTTCTCAGTCCTGTCTGTGTGAGTGTATTCATTTCAGGTTAAGTGTTGGGCTGGTTTTCTCCTGCGTAATGTTTCTGTTTCTCTGTAAGAATTGCTCTTTTGCTGCGTTTGTGGTGGAATCCCCGTGTCCCACGGGCTGCAGTGCAGTCTGCACACGTCCTCCTGCAGTAGACGCCAAACATGGTTTGGCTGTTATACCTGTGCTGCTGGGACCCGGTGTGAGCATGGCTTTGGTGGACGTGTTCGCTAGCTGTCGTCTGTAATGATCTCATTCTTAGACCTCAGCCCAGCGTTTGGGCATGGAGAAAGGCAGCTGACTGCGTGGGCTCTTGGCTGTGAGACTGTGCCATTTGCTGTGGTAGCTGGCTGTGTACAAGCCTCTGTGTAGAGTAGATGTTAGCCTGCAGCCCTGCCGCTCATCTCCCCGGCCCCGTTACAGCTTCCAGGGCCTCCCTGTGGGCTACACGGCCCCTGCTCTCCGCTTATGTTTCTCTCTAGCATTTTTCACAGACAGTATACTATGTGTGGTGCTACCACGGGCAATGCTGAGGGAGAGTGGGCCGGGGAACAGGACAGAAGGGGAGGGTATGAGAGAGGAGCGAGAACGAGAGGCGGAAGCACACAGCTGGGAGGGCAGGGGAGCCCCAGCCGGGGTGCAGGCATTTGTGGCGCCCTCGCTGCTCTGGTTGCTGGGCTCCAAAGACTGTACGCCGCTTTCTCCAAGGGTGGCTTTCGCGTCTACATTGACGCCCCCGAAGTAATAGTTAACGTTTTGTTTTTGTTTTTTCTGTTCATTGTTGAACCAATACATTCTGTGAACCCTAAGGAAAAAAAAAAGATTGAACACCAAGTCCTGTCACTGCTGAGCTGTCTCCCTGGCTCGTGGACGTCGTTTGCTGAGCCCGTGGCTGACAGGACCTCAGCTGGGGGAGGGGACAGGAGTCCATGGGCTGATGGCAGAAAGGGGCGCTAATGGTGACAGCTGCCATGCTTGGTCACGGCTGCTCTTGGCGTGGTCACAGCTCTCTCTGGACACCCACCAACACGGGTAACCATTCTGCTTATCTCACCCGCAGAGACATTAAGCCCGACAACGTCCTTCTGGACGTCAATGGTCACATCCGCCTGGCTGACTTTGGATCGTGCTTGAAGATGAATGACGACGGCACTGTAGGTGTTCCTGCCGGAGGCCGCCGTTTGCTTCAGTGGTCAATTTGAGACAAAATTAAGAAAACCAGGTTTATTAATTAAATTAAGAAAACGAATCTGTTTAGGAGACAATTGAAATTTCTATTTGGGGAATTTTTAAAGTTTGAGAACCATATATGTGTGTGCATGCCATGTACAGACACATATGTAGGGGTATACAGGCGTGCGTGCATGTGTCTGTGTGGAGGCCGGAGGGCAGCCCTGGGCACCGTTCTTAAGAACTCTTCTGCCTCGGGTAGCTTTCTTTCTCAAACTGGGTTCCTTGGTACAGAGTGCTGTGAGCACCAACTGTCATCCTGTTGTAGGACGGGGCGAGCCTGGTCAGCTGGTGCCACGGTCAGACCAACACTGGAGCCAGTGGCCTGCGAGTAGTCGCACGTGGTACCTCACTGGCCAGCTTTCCACCCTGTTTAACTGCACCCTGGGTCATCTCTCTCTCCTGTGACCCACCGCAGCCCCTGCAGTCGCTTACAGGAGCTGTTGCTTCTTTAAATCCTATACTTCAGTGTGATGCCAGATACTCCAAAAGTGAGCGGCCTAGACATTTCCTACCAGAGTGTTTCCAAGCAGCTGTGTGCAAACGCCAGCTGACCACGCCACACAGGCCATGGACCACCAGCCTCACAGGTTGTGGAGCACTGGCTGACCACGCTGCACAGGCCGTGGAGCACCAGCCGCACAGGCTGTGGAGCACTGGCTGACCATGCCACACAGGCCATGGACCACCAGCCTCACAGGCTGTGGAGCACTGGCTGACCACACCGCACAGGCCGTGGACCACCAGCCGCACAGGCTGTGGAGCACTGGCTAACCACACTGCACAGGCCGTGGACCACCAGCCTCACAGGCTGTGGAGCACTGGCAGACCACACCGCACAGGCTGTGGAGCACTGGCTGACCACACCGCACAGGCTGTGGAGCACCAGCCGCACAGGCTGTGGAGCACCAGCCGCACAGGCTGTGGAGCACCAGCCGCACAGGCCGTGGAGCTGTGTGTGCTGTGCTCCCCACTGCACTGCACTGTGCTTTTGTTTGTAAATTTCTGTCCCACATTGACTTGTTGGTAGATCGATGCTGTGGTCAAATCCAAATCATTCTTTTGGTGATGAGAGCAGTGCCCTTGGGCACACTTCAGTGTCACCACAGTGGACATTCACTTACCCTCACCGCCCTTGCAGCCACCGCAGGCTGTATATGACCTGCTGTGCTGGAAAGCGCTAGGCACAGTCCCTGCTCTCCACTCAGTAGCGCCCCTCACATTCTCTCCTTGAGATGCGCTTTCCAAAGGGGACCCTATGGAGCCTGCTCTTTCTTTAGATTGGCCTGCGACCACTGCCCATTTCAGACCCCTAAACAAAGACTATCCAGGCAACCCTGTTCATGCTGGGCCAAATTGCCTGTTTTCCCTCTAGATACCCATGGTAGGTTGTGTTAGGAAGACATAGCCCCTGGGAGCTTGGTAGAAGCCAACACATGCTCTTCCTAAGGCCTTGTATTGAACTGGAGAGTCAAGGACTGGCCTGGGCAGGGCCCTACACCACCCTGCAAGCACAGGCAGCAGGTGCGGACTTGCTGCCTCTGAGACTCAGGCCCGCTGGGAACGTCCCAGAGCTCAGACCGCAAGAGTATGTGTGTGCAAGAGTGTGTCTGGTGTGTGTGTGTGTGTGTGTGTGTGTGTGTGTGTTGAATCACGTGACCTTGACTCCTGATCATCCACCACTATTAGTCCACGACTGTTCTGCTTTCTGTTGCTGTTGCTCTCTGGGGAACGTGGTTAGAAATACTAGTTCATGATGTTCTTGGTTCCCTCACCACCCCTCCTCCCTCCTAGGTTCAGTCTTCCGTGGCTGTGGGCACACCTGACTACATCTCACCAGAGATCCTGCAGGCCATGGAGGATGGCATGGGCAAATACGGCCCCGAGTGTGACTGGTGGTCCCTGGGCGTCTGCATGTATGAGATGCTGTATGGAGAAACCCCGTTTTACGCAGAGTCTCTGGTGGAGACATATGGGAAGATCATGAACCACGAGGTGAGATGCTGTGTGCTGTTGTAGCACCTTCACAGGCTGGGGTGGGTAGTCGGAGGCCAGAGGGGGTGGGAGGGACAGGGAGAAGGGAGCAGACACAAGATGGGGACACTGTATACATGGGACAGAAAGGAAAACGTGCTTCAAAGATGTGTTTCTCGTGTTGGCTGAGCACTGTGCGGGCCATACTGCATGAACCCCCACGGCACACTTGTCTGTGTTCCTTGCTGTTTTGAGAGCCAGGAATCTAATCTCACTGTGGGCGATACTTCACTGCTCAGCTCCGAAGGTCTGTTTTAATTAATTGACTTATGTGTGTATGATACATGTGTGTGGATGCGTGTGCCACAGTGCATATTGGGAGCTAGGGGACGACTTTATGGTGTTTTCTCCTCTTTATGTTGGTTCTGGGGATCAAGCTCAGACACCAGGCTGCAAGGCGAGTGAGTGTGTTTTACCCACAAGCTGTCTCGCAGGCTTCAGTAGGGCGGTGTTGGCGCACGCCTTTAATCCCAGCACTTAGGAGGCAGAGGCAGGTGGATCTCTGAGTTTGAGGACAGCCAAGGCTACACAGAGAACCCCTGTCTCAGGGGTGGTGGTGGGTTCCCTAGCTTCCGCTTACACCTGGTTAGTTATGAAGGGGATTATTATTGTGTTTCCTGACTCTTGGCTGCCCCTTCCTCTCCAGGAGCGGTTTCAGTTCCCATCCCATGTCACCGACGTCTCCGAAGAAGCAAAAGACCTTATCCAGAGACTGATATGCAGCAGGGAGCGCCGGCTCGGGCAGAACGGGATAGAGGACTTTAAGAAGCACGCGTTCTTTGAGGGTCTAAATTGGGAAAATATTCGGAACCTTGAAGCGCCCTACATCCCCGACGTGAGCAGCCCTTCCGACACGTCCAACTTCGATGTGGATGATGACATGCTGAGAAACATCGTGAGTGCCGGGCCCATGTCCTGCCAGGGTTGCCCACGATGAGCGTGAGTCCGTAGTGTTTGCTACTGTCTGCTGAACAAGTCAGTCAGTTGCAGAGCTGCAGCTGCAGAAGGCTCAGCGGGCAAGATTACTTGGACTCTTCCAGAGCGGCCCAAGCTCTGATCCTGGCACCCATGTGAGGCAGCTCAGTACTGCCTGCCGCTCCAGCTGTAGGGGCTCCAACAGTCTCCTCTGGTCTTCGCAGGTGACTGCATACATGTGGCATCATACACACACACACACACACACACACACACACACTAAAGCAGCTGGTTGTCGTGATGCACACCTTTAATCCCAGAACTCTTGGGAGGCAGAGGCAAGTCAATCTCTCAGTTCAAGACCAGCCTGATCTACAGAGCGAATTCCAGCCCCGCCAGATGTGCAGTTAAACCTTGTCTAAGCATTACAGTGTTGGTTAAGTTTGGCAGTTACTTTAAAGCCTTCAGCTTGATCTTTCCTTTTTGATTAAAAAAAGTGCTCTTATTATAACATACATGTGAAACCGTTTTTCCCTTTTTTTCATATTTTATACCTTTTTGTTGTTGTTGTTGTTTTTGGGGTTTTTGGGGGGGTTTTTTTGGTTTTTTTTTTTTTCCAAGACAGGGTTTCTCTGTATAGTCCTGGCTGTCCTGGCACTCACTCTGTAGACCAGGCTGGCCTTGAACTCAGAAATCCGCCTGCCTCTGCCTCCCGAGTGCTGGGATTACAGGCGTGCACCACCACTGCCCGGCTATTTCATACCTTTTTATTCAGTGTTTGATTGTTATTGTGCTACAGCTTCCTTGTTCATGTATGCGAAGGCTTCAGGTGCACAGGAGGCCTGGCCTGTCAGCCTCTACCTGGCGAGCCATCTTGCCAGCCCACACGGCTGTTCCTTTATGCAGCTGGAGCTCAGAGTAGGCACAGTGGCGACAGGGTCCTTGGTTTTGTTTCTTGTGGCACCCTGCTATTTGAAGGACGACTTGTTTGACTTGTGCTGTATGTTCTTGCACAGGAAATCTTACCTCCTGGCTCTCACACGGGCTTCTCGGGACTGCACTTGCCGTTCATTGGTTTTACGTTTACGACAGAAAGGTATGCCTGGGCTGGTCCTTCTCTCCGCTCTTCCCTAAGGGTGGGCACAGCCTGAGACACGGCCAGAAGGCCCGGAAGGCTGTGGCTCCTGGGAGACACAGAAGGTCCTTTGTTCTGCTGATGACTGTACATATCAACACCAGCTGGCCTTTTCTGTAAAAAGCAACGGTACCACTGTCTGTGCATATGTCCAGTGGTCATGCTCGGCGTATAGCCCTGACTGACTGCTGACACACAGCTGCGGCTAGCACTGTTGGTTTATGTAGTGGGCTTGGCCTGCAGAGAAGGCTCACTGTAGGGCATCCCACCGTGCCAGCAGTGGCTTCGGGCACCGTGTGCGCTGCGTTTCTGATTGCATGTCTTTGTCCCGCACTAGACTTACCCTCAGGTTGTGTAAGAACGTTCTAGACTGTTGGCACAAGATAACCTGTCAGCACTTGTGTCCCTGTCATTTGGCAATGGATATCTTCTATTCTCTGTTACATGTTTGTTTTTTCTTCTATGGTCCTTTAAATGTATAAAAACTGAGGCTGGAGAGATAGCTTGGCAGTTGAGAGTGAGCCTGCTTTTCCAGAGGACTGGGGTTGTGTTTCCAGCAACTCACAGAGAGCTCACAACTGTGTAACAGTGGTTCCAGGGGCTCACATGCCCTCTTCTGGCCTCCTTGGGCACTGTACAGGCATCCTTGCAGGCAAAACATTGATATACATAGAACAACATGGGACACTTCTAGGAATGTAGTTGAGTGGCAGCCCTTGGCTGGCATGCATGAGGTCCTCGTTTTCATCCCTGCTGGTGGGCTGGGCAGGGAAGAGGGGACGTGACATGGAGAGAACATTCCTGAAGGTTCATGGAAGGTTCAGGAACAGGATTGTGTCCGCAGGCTCTGGCTGGTTAGCTCCTGTGTAAGGCTGTCAGATGGTAGGCTTTATCGTGGTGAAGGCCAGTGGTGGCCACAGCTGTCTGTACTCTGCTCAGCCGGGGAGCCTGTAGAGCACACTGCTTCCTTCTGTCAGTTCTGCAACCCTGCCTCCTAGTTCCCGTCAGTGAGCTGGAGCGCAGCTCCTCCTATGATGTGGATTCGGCAGTTCCAGGAACATCCATCCTCGTGTGGCCTCAGCCAGTCGTGTTGATGTGGTGCGTGTGGCTCCTGTTTCTGGTGCCACAGTGCATTCCCACTCACGGGGTGCCAGGCGCACTGAGACCCAGACCTACCCGTCAAGACAGAGCTCACGAACGTGAGCGTGGTCGTGAGTCAGCTGCTCGCCCACAGCTAAGCCAGTGTAGCTAAGCCATTCATTCAGAGCACGCCAGCCAACATGCTGTCTGCTCTACAAGACAAGACAAGTAAATCATCAGCAACTCTCCCAGGTGCATCCGGGGAAGAGGCAGGACCAGTGAGCCACACTTGCCTGTAAGCCCAGCTCGTTAGCAAACGCCTCCTTTTCCTTTTCCTTTTCCATTTGAACGTGAGCAGCGGTTTCCAAGTCCGCGTCCCTTCCCTGCGGTGTCCTGCTCGGGCTCCCGCTCCCCACCTAGTTAGTCTCAGGAGTAGGGAGCCTCTTGTCTGACTTGGCTCTTCACACAATAAAGCCTTTTCACAGGTACTGGTTTGCCTCTTTGAAAACCTCTCACCCCAGAAAGTCTAAATGCTAATGGAGCCGGTGCGGGTTCTCGGTGGGTGAGAAAGCCTGTTGCTCCATTTGCAGCTGCTTCTCTGACCGCGGCTCTCTGAAGAGCATAATGCCGTCTAACACGCTAACCAAAGATGAAGATGTGCAGCGCGACTTGGAGAACAGCCTGCAGATCGAAGCCTACGAGCGAAGGATCCGAAGGCTGGAGCAGGAGAAGCTGGAACTGAGCCGGAAGCTGCAGGGTGAGTGGAGAGGCCGGCCAGGCCTGACGCGGCCTAGGGTCCTGCCTTGCACACGCGGGCGGCTGCTCTCAACGCTGTGTCTCCCTCAGAGTCCACCCAGACTGTGCAGTCCCTTCACAGTTCCACGCGGGCCATGGGCAACTCAAACCGCGACAAGGAAATCAAGAGGCTGAATGAAGAGCTTGAACGCATGAAGAGTAAAATGGCAGGTGGGTGCTCCCTCCGGCAGGTGGGTGCTCCTTGGCTGGCCGCCTGTGTTCTTTGTTCTTGAGCAGTAGACTGCTATTTTCAGTATCTTTTTCCTAAGGTGGAGAAGTAGGGAGAAGCCATAGCTTTTGCAGGCGTATGTAGAATTGTGGCATGTCGTCTGTATTTAAAGTTGTTTCCCCCTCACTTGGCTCTGATAACAGCGGTTTTCCTGTGAACTCTTCCGTTGTACTGAGCTCGCCTGGCCGCTTTCTCAGAGCTCCAGGGGTTCAGCCGTCACCTCTGCTTCTTATGTGCATGAGTGTTTGTCTGTGTATGTGTGTGCACTGTGTGCGTGCCTGGAGCCTATGGAGACCAGAAGAAGAAGTCATATTCCCTGAAACAGGAGGTACACGGAGTGGTGAGCCACCATGTGGGTGCTTGGAACTGAAACTGAACCCAGGTCCTCTGCAAGAACAAGGGCTCTTAACTGCTGAGCCATTTCTCCAGCACCTTTCAGTCTTGTTTGTAGTTCTTGGCCATGAAAACATGTAAGGACTCAGATCACTTCTTTTTTTGTTTTGTTTTGTTTTGTTTTTTTGTTTTTGTTTTTGGATTTTTCGAGACAGGGTTTCTCTGTATAGCCCTGGCTGTCCTGGAACTCACTCTGTAGACCAGGCTGGCCTCGAACTAAGAGATCCGCCTGCCTCTGCCTCCCAGAGTGCTGGGATTACAGGCGTGCGCCACCACCGCCCGGCTCAGATCACTTCTGAGCCGTATACCTTAGCCACTTGGGTAGCCTCCTCAGTCAGCCTCCGTCTCCAGGTTCTATTCGGAGGCTGCCGCTCCGTTTCTGGTTAGGACTGAGTCTGTTATCCACTAAATGAAGTCCCGCCTTCCACTGTAGAAGAGGCAGCACTTTGCGGGATGGCAGAAAGTCTGAGGCCAGTGAGCAGATGCACCAAAGGGAGGGCTGTCTGTGAGCAGAGAGTCTCCAGAATAAAATATAACAGAATCGAAGAAGCAGTCAGGATACTCGGGGAGCCAGTAGGGAGGAGGTGACGCAGGACACCATGTGCAGGGACGTGAAAGGTCTCTGAGTGCAGACATCTCAGTGGGCAAGATGGTGCGGTGGGTGCCTGCCACCACATCTGACAGCGTTCAGTCCCTGCTGCCCACGAGTCAGCCTCAGACTTCCACACCCTCACTGTAGCATACACATGGGGACAGACAGACAGACAGACAGACAGACACACACACACACACACACACACACACACACAACGAAAACTAGTGAAGAAGACTACCTCCCTGTGAATCAGCAGATAACTCCAGCTCAGTAAATCAGCTAACACAGTCACTATACACGCCGGAACACAATTCAACTCTCTTCTGTCCAGATTCAAACAGGCTCGAACGACAGCTGGAGGATACGGTGACACTTCGCCAGGAGCATGAGGACTCCAGTCACCGGCTGAAGGGCCTGGAGAAGCAGTACCGCCTGGCACGGCAGGAGAAGGAAGAATTGCACAAGGTAGGTAGCACAGTCTGTCTGAGGAGGACTGTGTGTCAGGGGGACTATGTGTGAGGAAGACTGTGAGGAGGACTCTGATGAGATCTGTATATGAGGAGGACCGTGTGTGAAGGGGACCGTGTGTGAGAGGGACCGTGTGTGAGGAGGACTGTATGAGGAGGACTGGCTCAGGTGCCGAGCACCTAGTTCCTGTAGGGCAGCCTTTTCACGGGAGCACTTCCAGACCCACAGCTATAATTTCTGACCAGCATTTAAATCACTTTTAGCTTAAATATGACAAGACGCAGCTTCTGGGTTTCAGTCTTTGTTAAACGAATGTAAAACAGAGAATTCTTTTCCTTCAGCAATTGGTTGAAGCTTCAGAGCGACTGAAATCCCAGACCAAAGAACTCAAAGATGCCCATCAGCAGCGAAAGCGGGCCCTGCAGGAGTTTTCCGAGCTCAATGAGCGCATGGCAGAGCTCAGGTCGCAGAAGCAGAAGGTGTCCCGTCAGCTCCGTGACAAAGAGGAGGAGATGGAGGTGGCCATGCAGAAGATCGACTCCATGAGACAGGATATCCGCAAGTCCGAGAAGTCTCGGAAGGAGGTAGCTTTCCTTCAGTTCCTTCACTCACTGAACCGATGAGCAGGCGGGCACAGGACAGCAGCAGGAGGCAGCCCTCCTCCACCGCGTGGCCGTCAGGCGTGGGGCAGTGCCTCCTAGTACCTGACTAGTGGCTGTGTACTCGGTCTTCTGACGGTGCCCACATCAGCCCTGCCTGCTGCTGCCGCCCGGGCCAGTCTCCTAACAAGAGGCAGCGCGTGGCTTTCAGTTCTGTCTAGTGCACGTGATGGCCCAGAACCCTGACAGCCTGCGGTGCCTGTCACTTCCTGTGTAGGCCATATGTTCACCCCTGAATCCTAATTGTTTTCTTAGTGGTTTTCTAACCCAATGTAGTGGCATCAGTGGTGTTAACCTCGAGTTCGTGATGTCCCTAAGAGTAGAGGATAAAGTGACAGGGACCCTGAGCTGTGTTTTAAAGCAGCCTGAGAATTTGGGCACAGACAAAACAAGTTTGGTTTTTAGCTAATTGTCACCTGTCAAAACTGGATCATGGGCGTGTGGGTTTTTCTCTCCGTTAGCCGATGTTTGAATTTTTCATTTAAAAACTAAATTGTAAGTGTAATAATTTTTTTCAATTATACCTTCACATGTCAGAATTGTTTCTATAAATTGGGAGCTTTCCTTGAATTTAAACCTCAGATTATCCTATTTAAGTAGAACGCAAGCTTGTTTCATTCAGGGTGGTCATAGCCAGCCGTTCCAGTTAAAGTGCTCCTCAGCCTGCGGGAAGGGCAGTCTGCACAGAGACTCCCTGGGTCTCTTCCATGGTGGCCTCGGGGCAGGTTCTGTTTTATAAAAAGTAGCTCTGCTTTTCCTCAGCTGGAAGCCCGGTTGGAGGATGCGGCTGCCGAGGCCTCCAAGGAGCGGAAGCTCCGAGAGCACAGCGAGAGCTTCTGTAAGCAGATGGAGCGCGAGCTCGAGGCCCTCAAGGTAAGGCTGGTCCCCGTGCGCATGCGCGCATGGGGCGCTGGCTGTCAAACATGGCTGGACCAGTGTCCCACCGCATCTTCCAGGAAGTAGCAAGATGGGGGAAGTGGAGGTGCGCCACCGCAAAAGCCACCCGCGTTCATTTCTTTGCTGTGTAGAAGAAGGGTCAGGTGTTTGTGGTCAGCATTGCCGAGTTAGCAGATGTGGCCTCCTTCCATGGGCATGCTCAGTTCTGGAAAAGCCATGTCAAGTCCATGTCCTGTTGCTGATGTGGCCGAGGCAAGCTGCTCCAGACCTAGGACCAGCCAATGCACTCCAGGGGCAGTAGGAAGGCCAAGAGAAGGAACGAACAGTCATGAGTGAGGGCCACTGTCTGCCCTCACTGTAGTGTGGTCTAGGATGGGCGATGGACTCTTTGGAGCTAGGCTGCTGGCTCCTCATAGTTGTCATGGCAACTCTCCTTTGAGCCTGAGGCATTTATTCCTCTGTCCTCGGATCCAGCGCTCAGCAACACCATTTCCTAGACGGCTTCCTGGGGCTCTCTGCTGCTCTTTACCTGTCTGGACCACATTCCTCACATCCAGCCACCAGGGAGTGTAGCAGACGTGTCAGGGACATCTTCCTCCTTCCTCAGTGCTCTCCCTCGGACCTGGTCTACAGAGTGCTCGCTCAGGCCGTCAGCTCCACAGCCCTCCTCAGCCAGCCATGTCAGCCTTCCTAGTAGACCCAGCTCAAACGTTCGCCCCCAGCACTACTGCTCAGCATCCTCCCCGCCAGGATGGCACCACACACATCCTCTGTCCCACCATGTTCCTTCTTCCCTCACTTAGTGGTTTTCTGTCACCTCCTCCCACTGTCCTGAGAACAGGGATCTCAGTGTCACCCGTCACCGGGAGATTTGTGACAAGCAGTCGGCTCTCAGAGTGTTGGTAGGTAGATGGGTAGACAACAACTCTGCAGCACAGTCTGCGTCATGCTCCGCCGTCCCCCAGACTCGCCCCACGCTGGCTGCTCTGTCTGGTACAGTCCTAGGTGCCAGCTAGTGGTAGAGAAAGAAGGCATCATGGCCTGACACAGCGCTAGTTCATTTTAACCTTTGTCTGAAGGTGAAGCAAGGAGGCCGGGGACCAGGCACCACGCTGGAACATCAGCAGGAGATCTCCAAAATCAGGTCAGAGCTGGAGAAGAAAGTCCTGTTCTACGAGGAGGAGCTGGTGCGCAGAGAGGCCTCCCACGTGCTGGAAGTGAAGAACGCGAAGAAGGAGGTTCACGACTCCGAGAGCCACCAGCTGGCCCTGCAGAAGGAGGTCCTGATGCTGAAAGATAAGCTGGAGAAGTCAAAGCGAGAGCGGTAGGTGTCTGGCCCCAGGGAGAGCGGAGCTCGCTGCTGCTGCTGCCGCCGCTGCGGGCACGTGAGCGAGCGAGTGAGCCTGTCTCCTTCACCCCACAGGCATAATGAGATGGAGGAGGCCATAGGCACCGTGAAGGACAAGTACGAGCGGGAACGCGCCATGCTGTTTGACGAGAACAAGAAGTTAACGGCGGAAAACGAAAAGGTGATTTGATGTGTGCGCCACCCCTGGGATGGCGCCGCTGGGAGGACATGGCTCCTGGGGATCGATGCCACTGGGGGGCGTCTCTCCTGGAGGGATGTCGTGTTGGGAGGATATTGCTGATCACTCTCAGGTCTTTGGACGCCTGGTGCCTGTGTTAAGTTTGATATTTACATGAACTAATACATTTTAAACGGGGTGCTTTGATTTGTGGAAAAGCTGCTCCTCCCTGTCTCTGTCACCTCGCCGGTTAGAGTTGTACCGAACCGTGGCTTGGGTTAGGAACAGTGAGAGCCCGCAGTGCTGATGAGCTGCAGTGCTGGGTTACGGTGCTGTAGTGAAGAGGTGCCGGACACACGTGTGATGTGGTGACATTGTTGAATTTCAGCTTTGTTCCTTTGTGGATAAACTAACAGCCCAAAACAGACAGCTGGAAGATGAGCTGCAGGACCTGGCATCCAGGAAGGAGTCAGTCGCGCACTGGGAGGCGCAGATCGCAGAGATCATTCAGTGGTGCGTGCCCGGCAGGGTGGGGAAGGCTGCTGTCTCGGCTGCTCTCCTCACCGGACACTGGGAAGTGTCTTGCTGCATTTGCCCGAATCCCAGCCTCCGAGAGGCAGTGGCCCTCACACTGGACGGGGTGGGGAGACCTGTTAGGACTTGGGTTGACCTGTTTATGCTCCTAATGGTGGGTGACACAGGGGAGAGCTTCCATGGCCAACGTGCACATGACGGCGAGCCCTAAGCTGCAGGCAGTGTCTGTCCACCGTGCACATGACGGGGAGCCCTAAGCGGCAGGCAGTGTCTGTCCACCGTGCACATGACGGGGAGCCCTAAGCTGCAGGCAGTGTCTGTGTCTGCCCCATCGAGGCGGCTGCTGTTCTGGCCACAGTGATGTCCTGCGGGAAGCAGACACTCCTCTTCGTAAGGTAAACACCGATTCCCCATGCAGGGTCAGCGATGAGAAAGACGCCAGAGGGTACCTTCAGGCCCTGGCTTCCAAGATGACCGAAGAGCTGGAGACTTTGAGAAGCTCTAGTTTGGGCTCCAGGACTCTGGTAAGACGCTGTGGGAACCGTGGTCTCTTCTCCTCGAAGGCTCACTGCTGGTCGTTGTGAGCAGCTGTGGAGCGCGATCCCTGTGACGTGAACAGCTTGCAGGACACGGCAGCTGTCAGCCAGGCCTCTCATGGCTTCATCTCTTTGTTGTTAACCTGACCAGGAGCTAAGCTGTGACCTCAGAGTAGCAGGACAGGGGCTGACACAGAGCACCTACTGACACCACGTGCTCACTTGGGTCTGTTTTGAGCTTGAGGGTGTGGCAGGCTCTGGGCTCTATGGGGACCTGACACTGCCCTTGTTCCTGTGAGGCAGCAGCCACACCCGCAGTGTGTCTCACCACCACGGCTTTGGGACAATTACAACACTTTTCTTAATATGATCTTGCGACATATCCTAGGTTAACTTAGAAATCACTTAGCCGGGCAGTGGTGGCGCACGCCTTTAATCCCAGCACTTGGGAAGCAGAGGCAGGTTGATTTCTGAGTCCAAGACCAGCCTGGTCTATAGTCTGAGTTCCAGGACAATCAAAGCTACACAGAGAAACGCTGTCTCAAAAAAAAAAAAAAAGAAAGAAAGAAAAAAAAAAGAAAAGAAAGAAACCACTGTGTGAGAAAGCCAACCAGTCTTCACACTCGGGGTCCTCGTGCCTCGCAGCCTTTGAGTGCTGCTGCGATTACAGGTGTGCACTGCTGCCCTCAGCTCCCAGTCTCCCCTTCTCAGGGCTGTGTGTAAATGTGTGTGTCTATGAATATGCACATTTGTGTATATGCATGTGTGTGAACGTGCATGTGTAAGTGTGAGTGTATGTGTGTGTTGAGTGTATTGTATATGTGTGTGTTTATGTGTGAGTATGAGTGTGTCAAATGTGAGTATATGTGAGTGTGTATATGCACATGTGTGAGTGCAGATGTATGCACATGTGTGAGTGCAGATGTATGTGCATGTGTAAGGATGTTCATAAATTGGAGGCTGCTGTGAACTTCTGGACAGGGGTACTGAGAACTGAACGTGGGTCCCCTCCAGAGTAGTTCAGCCTTTAACTGCTGGAGCCGTCTCTCTAGCCCATCTTTCTCTCTTAAGAATATGTAGGGGCTGGGGATTTAGCTCAGTGGTAGAGCGCTTGCCTAGCAAGCGCAAGGCCCTGGGTTCGGTCCTCAGCTCTGTCAAAAAAGAAAAAAAAAAAAAAAAAAGAAAGAAACTAAATTCCCCTGACATCCCGGGCGTTGGTGGCGCACGCCTTTAATCCCAGCACTTGGGAGGCAGAGGCAGGCGGATTTCTGAGTTCGAGGCCAGCCTGGTCTTCAGAGTGAGCTCCAGGACAGCCAGGACTACACAGAGAAACCCTGTCTCGAAAAACCAAAAAAAAAAAAAAAAAAAAAAAAAAAAAGAATATGTAGGTGGCTCAGCAGTTAGAGCGCTGATTGCTCTTCCAGAGGTCCTGAGTTCAGTTCCCAGCACCCACATGGTGCCTCACAGCCACCTCTAATGGGATCTGATGCCCTCTTCTGATGTGTATGAAGACAGTGCATGCGTATAAGTGAATAAAAGGTAGAAAAAGCGCTGGGCAGTGGTGGCGCACGCCTTTAATCCCAGCATTTGGGAGGCAGAGGCAGGTGGATTTCTGAGTTCGAGGCCAGCCTGGTCTACAGTTCCAAGATAACCAGGGCTACCCAGAGAAACCCTGTCTTGAACCCCATCCCCAGCTCCAATAAAAAGGTAGTAAAAACCACATAGAATTCTATTTAGAATTTAAAATTGGTCAACTCACATTTGATCCCGTGTTTTCCTATGTGCAGGAACACTGATAATTCTTAGTTCTACTAGAGAGTTCGAGCCGTTCTAGTTGGGCTAGAGAGCAGCTGTGTGGTTTACTCTGTCGTGGAAAACACTCGTGGTTTTAGGTTCTTGGTTAAGGAGCACCAGTTAGACTATTCAGTAAGTTGGGGATAAGAGCAATGGTGACATGCTGACAAAAGTCTGATCTGTAGCACCCAAGTGAGAACTCAGGCACAGTGGCGGGCACTGTGACCTTCACAGGAGCACAGAGAGGGGTCCCAGCCCTGCTGGTCAGACAGCTCACACTAACTTCTGAGCCTTACAGCCCATTGAGAGACTGTCTCAGAAAATAAGGCGAGCACCTGGTGAACAACCCTCGGGGGCTGACATGTGGCCTCTGTCCTCTGGCTTCCCAGGGGGCCCTGGGCTCCCAGCCCTTGCCCCTGACAGCCTCCAGGCCGAGGATTGGAGGTGTGGGGCGCCACACCTGCCTCTGCTTTGTTTTTCTTTTCTTATTTTCATTTTGAGCTCGAGGAATGGCTCATCAGTGAAGTACACTTGTTGTTTTCCCAGAGGACCTGGGTTCAGTTCCCAGCACTCCCATGGTGGCTGATAACCACCTATAACTCAGTCCCAGCACTCCCATGGTGGCTGATAACCACCTGTAATTCCAGTTCCAGAGACTTCGACACTCTTCTGATCCCTGCAGCACCAACAACACATGTGGTGCACATATACACATTCAGACAAATGTTGACATATGTAGTCTTTCTGTGTTACCTTGGCTGGCCTAGAACTCAGTATGTAGACCAGGCTGGCCTGGAACGCACAAAGTCTACTGCCTCTGCCTTCCGACAGATTAAGGTTGTGCACCACCACACCCGGCCTAAAGTCCTATTTTGAAGGACTTTTAGGAAGGGCTGGGGAGAGACGGTAGTTATGAGATAATCTGACCGTCCGTGGAACCCAAGCTTGGTTCCCCGCACCCATGCCTGGCCGTGAGCTCACAGGCACCCGTCACTCCAGCTCCAGGCTGTCCGGCTCTGGTCTCCATGGCACTTGCACTCATGTGGCCATATAAGCACACACAGGCGTGCAGTACACAACCACAAACATAATGAAGGAAAGCCTTCTGAGAAAAAATAGGTTACAAAACACTGGCCTGGAGATTCATCTCAGTTGTAGGGCGCTCACCTAGTGTGCCCTTGCTCAGGGTTCGTCCCCAGTACCACAAAACGAAAAAAAAATTACAAATATAAAAACTAAAAACAAGCCGGGCGTGGTGGCGCACGCCTGTAATCCCAGCACTTGGGAGGCAGAGGCAGGCGGATTTCTGAGTTCGAGGCCAGCCTGGTCTACAGAGTGAGTTCCAGAACAGCCAGGACTACGCAGAGAAACCCTGTCTCAAAAAAACAAAAAACAAACAAACAAAAAAAAAAAACCTAAAAACAAGACTGATGAAGGCTAATTTGTAAATGTGAAAGGTGACTTGTTTGTATTCATTTTATTATTTTAATCAATGTCACAGGATCCACTTTGGAAAGTTCGGCGGAGTCAGAAGCTGGACATGTCTGCACGGCTGGAACTGCAGTCTGCTCTGGAGGCTGAGATCCGTGCCAAGCAGCTCATTCAGGAGGAGCTGAGGAAGGTCAAAGACAGCAGCCTCGCCTTCGAGAGGTTGGTTTGCCAGTTAGAGGAACTGGAGCCCTTGTGACGTTGGAGGCTGCTCCCAGCTGAGAAACCTTTGCCATCCAGAGGGACACCTGAGGTCCCAGAGTCAGGGTGACCATAATGTCAGGTTTATAACACTCACGTCTTAATACGGGTCAGGCGGGAGACTGTGCCTTTCCTGCAGGAAGTGTGCAGTTTAGTGTTCTCTGGAAGTAGTGAGGACCCTCAGTACACACGCGTAATCCCAGCCACAGGAGGCTCAGACAGGAGACCGCAAGTACGAGGCCAGCAGGGACTGTAAAAGCCTTGCGGGCTGGCTGTGGAGGCCGGGGTAGAGAACCTGCCTTGCATTTGCAGTACCCTGGCTTAAGTCACGTGACCCTCGTATGGCCCACTGAAGCAGGCAGTATTCGCATTCTGCGGGCATTAAGACCAAAGTGTGGGAAAATGGAGGTGAAGCGACACGCTCAGTGTCATCCTGTCGACGGGAGGCTATGCTGGGCCCCGCTCCCCGCTGCGCCTCGGCCACCCCCACCCCATCCCCCAACCCCCGCCAGGTTTTACCTGGGACCTACTTAAGAGCTAGGCCCTTGGGGCTCTGCACTCATGTTAGGTTTCCAGGGAGACAGCCAAGGGTCTGGACTGTGTGCCTATCGCCAGAGGGCAGCCAGCAGCTCACCCAGTTCCATGGCCCGGGCCTTGTTAGGTGTTTGTGTTTTGTTGCGTTAAGGCAAGGTCAGTGTGGTCCAGACTGGCCTTGACTCCTGGTCCTCCACCGCAGCTTCCTCGTGCTGGGGATACAGACTGGACCTCCATAACCCCTAGCCACGACTTAAAAATCTGTGTTTGCATTCGTAATTCCGAGCTTTCTGTTCTATGCCGAGTGGAGGGGTCAGGCACGCCATTCCCGGGATTCTCCACCTAGAGCGGCTGCCCTCACACTCACTCCAGCACAGTGAGAGATGGGCTGTGGCCTCCCTCCAGTCCACCTACAATGACTTACTTCTTCTTTCAGCAAACTGAAGGAATCGGAAGCCAAAAACAGGGAATTATTAGAAGAAATGCAAATTCTCAAGAAAAGGATGGAAGAAAAATTTAGAGCAGATACAGGTAAAATGAAATCTAAAGGTTGTTAAATATCAGGCCTAAGAAGTGGTTTTCGCCAGGTGTTGGTGGCACACGCCTTTAATCCCAGCACTTGGGAGGCAGAGGCAGGTGGATTTCTGAGTTCGAGGCCAGCCTGGTCTACAGAGTGAGTTCTAGGACAGCTGGAACTATACAGAGAAACCCTGTCTCGAGAAACCAAAAAAAAAAAAAAAAAAAAAAAAAAAGAAAGAAAGAAAGAAAGAAAAGAAAGAAGTGTTTTTCTTCTTAAAGCTATTTTTAGTTATATAAAATACTTCCAAAGTTAAAATTTTGAAACAGTATGTTCAAAAATACCTCCCCCAAATCAATAATTTTTGGTCAATTCTTCCTTTGAAAAGGAAAGCAAACACGGGTGTAGTTACCTGGTCACATGAAAGGTGGCTGTGCTGGCGAGAGCACAGCCCATGGGGACCATTGGGGGCCCTCTGGGCTGCTTTGGGCCCCTCTGGGCTGGGCCGTTTCCTGCCGCATTTCCATACATCCTCTGCTAACCTCTCCCAAGTGCTTCATGGAAGTCATGTACATAAAACGTGTCGGGATAGAGCTTTAGAAGTGAGACTCCGGTCAGGTCGCACCTGTCAGTCTGGGGCATGAGGACCCGCCCTGCGGCCCACTCTCGGGCGGCCTTCACCCTAGAGACTCTCCATTCCAAATAGGAATCATCCCAGTACAGGAACTGCATCTGTTTCCTAAGATTTGGGTTGTCTTAACATTTCCGAAACTTTGTATATATTGAGGATGAAATCCTTCTTGATGTTAAGTTGCCAGAGTTGTTCCCTGCTTTGACGTTTGCGGAGCGATGCCCTTCGCAGGGCTAAGGCTGTAGCTGCGTGTGCCTCATATGCACAAAGCCCCAGGTTTAGTCCCCAGCACCAGGAGTGCTGTACATCCCTGCAAGCTCTACATCCTGGTCGGCGTGAGACCACCCCCACCTCCACCCCCAAAAAAGCTTTCCCTATTTTTGTATTGAATTTATTAATTTTCCTCTTTCCTGAAAAGGAAACTGTTTCCAGCTGCAGGTTGTTCAAGGGACCTGAGTACATTTTCCTGATCATTTGTTTTCTTATTTTATGTGTCTTCCTGTTGTGCCAGTATGTATGTCTGTGTCCCACTTGCATGCTTGGGGCCTGCACCGGGCAGAGGAGGGTGTAGGATCCGCTAGAGATGCAGCGGTGCTCCTGACCACAGTCGCCTTGCAGCCCCTCGGGCCTCCCCATCCCCCCACCCCTTTTCTCCTAAAAGGTCGGACTCTCACTGTGTTATACTCAGGCCGGCCTCTAACTCCTCATCTTTCCACCCAGCCTTGTGGGTGCTGAGGTCATTGCCCCAGCCTGGCATGGCTCCGGGTTTTCAGTTGGTGGATTAGTGGGTTTGGAACGCACTCTGGCCTGCAGCTCGAGGTGTCTTCCCACCTTATGCTCATGTTAAGTCTGTTCTCTCCTGATGCTCCTGGGGTCTCTGCTGCGTTCCATCCTGTCTCAGCAGTGACTGGAGTCCTGGCGGCGACTGATGTCTTTCTGGTTTTGCCTCAGTGTGCTTCTCTTCCTTGCAGGGCTCAAACTTCCAGATTTCCAGGATTCGATCTTCGAGTATTTCAACACTGCTCCTCTTGCACATGATCTGACTTTTAGAGTGAGTATTGCTTTTTGAAAAATAAATATGTAGGTTTAAAATACTAGAATGTAGGCCAGGAGTGGTGGCACATGCCTTTAATTCTGTCACTCAGGCGGCAGAGGCAGACAGGCCAGCCTGGTCGATAAAGGAAGTTCCAGGGCAAGGTGGGACTAAACAGAAACCGTGTCTCAAACCTCAAGTCTGACACTTGTTGAGAGTTGAGCCAGGTGACATCGTGGGCAGGGAAGTCACAGGGAAGCGTGAAGGTGGGGAGCTCCACAGGTGTTGGACTGTTCCTGGGACTCCGCAGGACTGAGAGTGAGAGCCTTTTCAGGGCCTCTGGCTGAGTAGTGAGTGTTTGAGTTAAAATTTAAAACACAATATTAATAGTCACCTTGCCGTTTCTGAGACTACTGTGACTATGTAGCATGGATCCAGTGGTTAGCGGGAAAAGTGATCTTAGCTGTCTGTGATCTAGTGCCAGGCAGCTTACCCAGACCCTGGCTGCTCCTGCTCGGCACGGTGACCAGCGTGTGACTGCTTGTCTGCCTAGATTGCCTCTGTAGTGGGGGTGAGCCCATCCTGCCCTTCGCACAGGTGTTCTGGGACTGCACCCCTCTTCCGGAGCAGCCCAGGAAATGTCCTCTAGGTCCTGCAGTGTGCGTGCACACAGGAGTGAGGTAGGCTGGGCTACAGCTTAGTGACAAGGCACTGCTCAGCTCAGGCTTGATCCCCAGGACCGACCGGAAGGGGCAGGAGTTGGAAGACTGAGAGAGTGCGTCTCGTTAGCGGAGCTTCTGCTGGGGCCCCTAAGGCTGCTGGCCTCCTACCGGCCAGTCAGATGGGATACCCTGAGCACGCGCGCCCTCACCCGGTGTGCGCTTCGCTTGCACACTTGTTTCCTCTCTGCTTGACTGCCACACTGACAGTCTTCTCTCTGACCTAGTTGATAGTGGTTTGTAGACAGCAGTGACCACAGGACACCTCGCACACCTTCCCCTGACACTCAGTTTCTTCTCAGTGAGCCTCATTGCCATCCTAAGGCTGTGCCAGCAGTGAGTTTCAGCTCAGGGTAGACCTGCCTGTGGTCCTGCCTATAGCTGGACAACTGTCCTCCCTGTTCAGGGCGTGCCAGAGGCCACTGGTGGCATTTAATCATCAGGCTCCATCTGCATAGCCTGTCTCTCCCACTTAGGACAGTGGAATGCCTGCACTCCGGGTTTATATCATGTTGTGTACATGTGCGTGGTGAGAGGCAGTGTGGGCACTGCGTCTGCCCATGAGACGGATTGGGTTCTGTTCAGTGTTCACTTTGCAGCTGCCTCGCTAGGTCGAGGTGGCAAGGGTGCGGTGCCCCCTTCTGTAAGGAGGTAGCAGTCATAGGTGACCACGTGGGGATGTCGGGACACTTTGAGGGCACCAGGGGGACATTCCGGGCACTCAGCAGTTTGCACTCACTCAATAGCCTTCCTCTGGAAGCCCTGGATGTCCTTGAATTTACTCTGTAGACCTGGCTGAGCCGAGTCTCTGTTCCTTTTGTATATTTGCTTGATTTGGTTGGGTTTGCTTCTTTGAGACAGTTTCTTGTGTAGCCCTGGAACTCACTCTATAGACCAGGCTGGCCTCGAACTCAGGCACCCACCTGCCTCTGCTCAGATTAAAGGTGTGACCACCATGCCCAGAAAGTCCTCCGTTCTTATACATTATAAAAGTAATTGCTCACCTTGGACCAACCTTATCATGGGGTAAATGGGTTCCGTAGAGCTGGGTGGCTGTCACGGTAACATCTAGCAGCGTGGAAGTCACAGCATGGACCGAGTGACACATGGAAGGGGGCTTGTCAGCACGCCTTCCTCACTATCCAGCGTGTCCCCCAATTTTAGACCCTCATCAATACTTTTCACCTGAGTGTGAAGTGTGTTTCCTACAAGAGAAAACCCTCACCTGGACTGGGGACCATGTTAGAAGTTTCCAGACCTGAGATCTCCTGGGAACTCCTGTGTCTTGCCAGATTAAACATGTTGCTGAATGCTAGAAAGGGGTCTCCATGGGGCCTCGTTGGACTTTCTTGCCAGGGTTTGCGGGGTGGGAAATGATCATTTGTGTTCTTCCTGTCTATCACACCAAGGACTCGCTCTCTTCCTCATCTGCATCTTCTCTGCTAGCCTTGTGGGAGGACGTAAGTGACCGCTCGGGGACTTCCGAGCCTGCGTCCTTTGATTAACAACTAAGGAAATGGCTTTTACCCTCATGGCCTGCTCCTCACTCACCACTGGACCGCTGACCTAGTTAACGTGCTTGTGGGTGATACTCGTGTTTACTAGCTTTGCTCACTCTCTAATGTCCCTGTCCACAGGGGATTCCTTTACCAACTCTAGCACTGCAGTATGCAGTTGTACCTGTGCTGTGTGTGACCCGCTCCCTGCTCCCCTCAGAATGTGGAGTCTTACCGGGGGTCTGATCTGCAGCTGTTGGAAGGTGTGCACGTGTGTGCCATTGGATCAGAAGCAGAGCAGTTCCACTGTAGATCTGTAGGCTCTTCCGCACATTCCCGAGTACTTCTGTGTGCCGGGAATAGCCACTGCACCCATGTGGTGTTGTCTGAGGGCTACACCCGCAGAGAGGTTCACCGCATGGAGCTAATCACGAGGTGCCTGTGAACTGGGGCTGTTAGGAAGACCCCTATGTTCGTCTAGTTGTAGTTCTAACTAGACCTAGTGCAAGCTCTAGCTGTCAGGGCTCTGTGGCTGTGATAGATTGTCTCTTGGTTTCCGAAAGGAGGTTATGCGTCTGTCTGAGGACTGCCCGAGGTTGATTTTCCTAGTTCCTTTTTTTTTTTTTTTTTTTTTTTTTTAAGAGATAGATTTTTACTATGTGGCCTTTGCTGGCTTTTAGAACTCACTATTTAGTCCAGGTTGGCCTCAGGCTCAGAGTGCTGATTACAGGCGTGCACTAACATGCCTCGGCCCTGGTTCCTAATTTACAATGGCTGCAGGAGAGAAAGCCCATGTCACGGAGTAGCCAGGCACCATTCTCCTATTGGTAATAACAGTGACTGCCAGTTCCTGTAAAAGGCAGAATACTCGTGAGGAAACAGGTTCATGGTGAGACCTGGGGGCAGGATACAGGGGACCCTAGACCTTGACAGTATACTGTCCAGGAGAAAATGACAACATCTTCTTTTCACAGACCAGCTCAGCTAGCGACCAGGAAACACAGGCTTCAAAGCTGGACTTGTCCCCATCGGTGTCTGTAGCCACAAGCACAGAGCAGCAGGAGGTGAGACCGTATGCCCCATGGGTGCTCTGTGGGCCCTGGGGTCTGCCTGCAGCTTGTAGCTAGGCTCCGCCTCTCCCCTTCAGAACCCCATCAGACTCTCAGCTGAATGATGGAAGGAGGCCTTAACAGGTGTCTCAACAATGTAGTAAATTAAAAATTCAGAATGTTGATAATGTATAAATTATAGAGAGGCACCCAGACGGGACCTGGCGGCTAAGCTGGAGCTCACCTGTCCATACTTTATCCTAGGACGCGGCTCGGCCACAGCAGAGGCCGTCCACCGTGCCGCTGCCCAACACACAGGCCCTCGCCATGGCTGGACCAAAGGTAGGCCCCTTCACACTGCTGGGTCCCTTCGTGGTTTAGAAGATAAATGTTGTACATCTGTGCTGGTTTTAAATACACACAGTAGGCCAGGATCTGCGTGGTCGGTTTCACACCTAAGCCCTGCGTGGGGTTTTTAGATGGAGAAGTTCTGAGGATCTTCCTCTGTTTCCTTGTTACCCCGGGCCCGGTGGGTAAGCAGTGGGGCCTCTCACATCCAGCTGCATCCTTGTATTGATGTGTCTGTTGTCGCTGAGAAAGAACCGTATGGTTTGTAGGGGGATGTTTGACAGCGTAAATGGAGCTGTCCCTGGAGCGCCCGGGTCTTCACCTTGTTTTCCTTACTAGCCTCAAAGCCCACCTGGGTCTCCTTTCTCCTGTGTAAGCAGCACGGTGGATCGTCAGTCTCCCAGCTGCGCGGCCCCGAGGCTGTGGCTTGGGGGGCTGTGTAGTTTGCGAGCTTCTGGTACCCAGAGACAGAAACATAAAGGTGGCGCGTCTCTGGGCGATGGCCGCGCCCTGCCTTCTCTCTGGCACCTCCCCTAGCCGCTCCTGGAGTCGAGCTGACCACTCCCCTCTCCTCGAGAAACGCAGGTCTTGCCAGTGTCCGGCGGGCTTGCCAGGCAGCTGTCACAGCCTGACCCTGTGCTCCCAGCCAGCCCTGACCTTCTTCCCTCTGTCACATTCTGAGTTTTCTGTCCTGGCAGAAGACAGTGGGTCTTTCCGAGATTTTGCCGTTAACATTTCTCGTAAATTGAAAGTGTGCACCCCTGTGAAGAGCCAACCCTGGATGGGGTTCCAGGGCAAACCCCATAATCCAGGTGGTACTGCTCCTGATCTCGGTTCACTCTCAGTCGTGAACGGCCACACTGTGACCTTCTCCAGCTCCGCCCCAAACAAAGCTAACTAAAGGATGCTGGGGTGGCTTTGAGTTCTGGCGTGGGACCTTGGGGTTCGGCGCTACTGGTGCAGAGCCCAGAGCTGGAAGAGGAGGGACACGAAGCAGGCACAGGCTGTCTGCAGGTCAGTCCGGAGCAGACCGGCCCGCTTCTTAGTCCTCGATCACCTGATTTTCTTTACTTGGTTTTTCCTGCAGCCCAAAGCACACCAGTTCAGCATCAAGTCCTTCTCCAGCCCCACCCAGTGCAGCCACTGCACGTCCTTGATGGTCGGACTGATCCGACAGGGCTACGCCTGTGAGGGTGAGTATCGACCTTAGTGTGCGAGCAGGACACACCGCTGCTGTAGCTGCCGTTCACACCAGCTGGCCAGAAGGGGGAGGTCACCTGCTCTCTATAGAGGCCCAGGCAGGCCTGTTGTGGTCCTGCACAGCGTGGAGACTGAGTAGCTAGGTCATCTGTCACCTGAAAAGTACTGTGAAGCACAGCACCTTCACCTGAGAGCGCCTATAGGGAGAACGCCACGGCCGGTCAGGAGGTGCAGCTGTAGGGAGCACCGCGGCTGGTCAGGAGGCGCGGCTGTAGGGAGCACGGAGCAGGGTTCTGAGCTTGCCACTCTCGTGGTATGTGGGAAATTTGTTTGTTTTTAACCTTTTTGTTTGTTTGTTTGTTTTTTGTTTTTTCGAGACAGGGTTTCTCTGTGTAGCCCTGGTTGTCCTGGAACTCACTCTGTGGACCAAGCTGGCCTCGAACTCAGAAATCCGCCTGCCTCTGCCTCCCAAGTGCTGGGATTACAGGCGTGCGCCACCACGCCCGGCTTGTTTTTAACCTTTTAATTACATTTATTTATTTGTGTATGTGAGTGTGTGGGCACATGTGCCATGGGACACATGAGGGCCGGAGGACCACTTGAGAGTAGCTTCTCCTCGTCTCTCTTGTCTCTCCTGTGGTTCCGGAAGTTGAACTCAGACTTGGCAGAGTCGCCCTTACCTGCCAAACCTCAGAGGCCCCAGGCTAGGTTCAGACAGTAGACCCTGTCCTGTCTGTTGCTGGTAGTCGTTATTTTTAAATAACACACCCCCTCTTGTGCTCTGCTCCGCCAGGGTTTGGCTCCACGTCCCGAGCCTGCTCACTGGCTCCACCTGCTGGGTCTGAGCCCCCGCTGCCCCAGGCGCACAGGCTGCGCTCTGCGTCTCCTCAGAGACATTCTTTCCCAGTCGCTAGCTTGTCAGTTGTCCTAAGCCTTTGACTGGCTGTGTCTGTCCTGGGACTGTAGCCCTACAGGGATGCCTGTGCAGGAGACTGCCTGTGCTGGGTGAAGGCAGGTCCAGGGGAACTGAGGCAGGCTGTGGGTGTGCGCTTTTGCCCTGGAGACCCCTCTTATGTGTGGGTGCCATGATTCGTTGAGCTTTTATTCTTTCTGGGAACTGTTTTCTACGCAGCCTCGCCAAACTGAACAGCTTGGCTTCACGGGCAGTGTGTGCTCAGCCTGGGCTCAGCAGTCTGCTCCTCGGCCGCATGCTGTAAGGTGCGACTGTCCTCTCTTTCAGTCTGCGCGTTTTCCTGCCACGTGTCCTGCAGAGACAGTGCTCCCCAGGTGTGCCCCATACCTCCCGAGCAGTCCAAGAGGCCTCTCGGCGTAGACGTGCAGAGGGGGATAGGCACGGCCTACAAGGGCTACGTCAAGGTAGGAGGAGCCACCCTGCGAGGCTCACCTTCCACCGGGTGGGTCAGCTCAGAGCTGGTCTGCAGTGAGTGGCAGTCCCTTTGCTGCCCGTCACGGGGTGAGGGTCCCAGGCACAGCGGCTCCTTTAAATGAACCCGAGAGAACCTCTGGTCATGGAGAGTCCACCTGCAGCCCCCACAGGAACTCCCCGGGCTTCTGGCCAGCGAGCTTCAGGTCAAGCGGTGCTCGCAGAGCGCAGGTTCTCAGGCTTGCCCATGTCCCGTCCAGCCGCAGTCTCCAGGATGCAGTGTGGTCCTTGTTGCCTGTGTTACCTGAGTTAACAAGCTGCTCCCATTCAGACCCAGCCTCCGGAGCCAGGGCGTGGCTTATCTATCACTCTGGGAAGAGGGTTGACGGGAGAGCACTCCCCTGCTCTCCCCGGGGAACCTGGACAGTCATGTAGGAAGTGGACACTGACTGAGAAGTGCTAAGGGCCTGGCAGTCTCTGCCTGTGCTGCCCAGACCCGAGGCCCCGGGCAAAGCTGCTCACTGCTGCTCTGTAGGTCCCAAAGCCCACGGGCGTGAAGAAGGGATGGCAGCGGGCCTACGCGGTGGTCTGTGACTGCAAACTCTTCCTCTACGACCTGCCGGAAGGGAAGGCCACCCAGCCGGGCGTCGTCGCCAGTCAAGTCTTGGACCTCAGGTGAGTTTAATGTATGAAGCCCTGCCCTGGTACCAAGAGCTCACCACCCACGGTGCAGGCCCGTGCGCCCCGCTCATTTCTCGCCATGTTTCCTTGAAGAATGGTTAACGGGGGTAGGAGGAGCTGTCAGAGAGTTAACCAGGTGCCATGGCACACTCGGCGACACACGGGAGGGCCTGTGCTATTCTCGCCTTTGCCAAGTCAGGAAGGCTGGCATTGCGACCGGCTGTACTTGGCCCAGCCGAGTGACACGGGCTCAGGTCTTGGTGGTGGTCCTCAGCTGGTTCCTTCAGAGAACTGCAAGACCAGACATGAGTCAGTCACCCAGCAGTAGCAGTGTCCCATACGTTCCACATCCCCACCTCAAGTGGCACCTGAGGTCCCTTGCTACGTACAGCTGTCTTGGTCACTGTTCTGTTGCTCGGAAGAGACACCATGACCAGGGCAAGTCTTATAAAGGACAGGATTCAGTATGCTTGCTTACAGTGTCAGATGTTTAGTCCGTTGTCACCATGACTAGCAGGAGAACACACGCGATGCAGGAACCGTAGCCGAGAGCTGTGTCCGGATGGAGGAGCAGAGATGGATGGAGCCTGCTGTGGGCGCCTCAGAGCCTCAGAGCCCACCCCTATGACTCGCTTCCTCCAGCAAGGCCACACCTTTCTAATCCTTTCACATAGCCCCACTCCTTAGTGACTACACATTCAGGGCCTGTGGGGCCATTCTCATTTCAACACCATAGAAGCTGTGTATCCTCCTGGGTCCAAATGTCCGGGCCCCATTGAGGGTGAAAAACTGCTCATCCCGCCCTTCCCATCCTGAACGCGGCCCCCTCTGCTGCTTGTTTATGCAGCTAATGAGCCACGGCCTGATTGTACCAGGACAAGTCAAAAATAACTGGTGTGGAGCTGGGGACAGTGGATGGTGCGAGTCAGGCAGGGGGCTGGGGACAGCAGGACCATGTGGGTCAGGCGGGGGCTATGTTCTCAGCATTGCCCCGTGAGATGAGTTGTGCGAATGTGGAACTCTGGAGCTTTCTTAGAACCATGTGTGTCTCCTTCTTGCCAGAGATGAGGAGTTTGCTGTGAGCTCAGTTCTGGCCTCAGACGTTATCCATGCCACACGCCGAGACATCCCGTGCATATTCAGGGTATGAGTCGCTCTGATTTTATTTCTGTCTGTTAATTCTTTTAAAAAGAAATCACACTCTTAAAAGACAGTAATTCTTAAAAGCAAAAACAAAAGCCACGTGCACAGCGGTATACACCTTCAGTCCCAATGCGAGGGAGTCAGAGGCAACACATCTCTCTGAGTAACAGGACATCCAGAGCTGCATAGTGACACCCTGGTCACCCACCCGACAAAAGCAATCTTCCAAGCATTTTGCTGCCCTGGTGAATATCCCAGGGGACCCTCGCCTGCCGTGCGTTCCCACGGTTCACCAGGCACCTCCCACCTGGCATGGCCACGCCCTCACTGAACAGCATGCTCTCCCCACAAGCCTGTGTCTCACGTGGAGTCTGCTCACCCCGGCTTCCCATGGTGCCCCTCTCTTCGCCTGTTACCCTTCTACCCCAGCCACTGTGCCTTAGCACTGGAGGGACATTTGGTGGTGGGTCTGTGAGGCCCGTGTCGCTCTAGCTAGGTTCCCTCTCTGCCATCCAGATTCTGAAATGGACTACATCTGCTTTGTCCCTTTTCTCTGACTGGGTTGGTGTCCTCTGGGATGGCTGCATACTTTCAGATCAGGAAATTTCCGGAAGACTTGGTCAGAGAAATGCACAATGCTTCAAGTTGTAATTTTGTAGACACATTTGCCAACCACAGAGCTAAGTCTGAGAGTCGTTTGTACTGAATCACACTTTAATTCACAAGCAGCCGTTATACGCAATCCAGAAAATCACCACCATTCTGTGCTCAAAATGGCAATCATTCTATAGCTGAGGGGGCCTCCCGGGTTCCTAACGGTCCTAGTGAACACTTACTGGAGACCCTTTCTTCCTTGGACATGCTCTAAGAGTCTACATCTTAATCAGAATAAAGCTACTAACAAAAGCAAAAAAAAAAAAAAAAAAAAAAAGAGGGGGGTTCTCTATTGGAGCTGTTGCACAGCTGCTGCCTCTGACTCCGAGGGCTGGGATTAAAGACACGCGCCACCCCGCCCGGCATAAGAAAACACTTTCTAAATGTGCATTTGCACCATAGTGTTGACTGGAGCAGAATTCATTGAAATCTGGCCAGGAAGGGACAGACATCTGTGTTTGCAGCCCTGTCCCTTCCTGTCAGCTCCCTGCCAGCAGCCTGGCTGGCAGTTGAAGAGATCGGTGGTCTCAGGGACGTTGACATGAGTCTCTTAACGTGCCCCATTTGTGACCTCTGCAGCTAGGTAGGTGGCACCAGCACAGTCCCTGTTCTGACCCGGCTGGCAGCTCATGGTTTTGTCTGTTTTGTTTTTCTCACGAAGGTGACGGCCTCTCTCTTAGGTTCACCTTCTAAGACCAGCTCCCTGCTCATCCTGACGGAGAATGAGAACGAGAAGCGGAAGTGGGTTGGGATCCTTGAGGGGCTGCAGGCTATCCTCCACAAGAACCGGCTGAAGAGCCAGGTAGTGCACGTGGCGCAGGAAGCCTACGACAGCTCGCTGCCGCTCATCAAGGCCATCCTGGCTGCCGCCATCGTGGGTATGTTTCCGGGGGATACGGGGCCTGGCTTGCGTGGGAGCTCAGGTTCCCGCCCGACCCCGCGGTCCAGCCCTCTGAATGTGTAGACAGCTTCTCCTGTTTGAAGAACCCACCGTTGTTTTCCCAGATGGAGACAGGATTGCGGTTGGCCTGGAAGAAGGCCTCTACGTCATTGAGCTCACGCGGGATGGTGAGTGGGCCCTACTTGGCTGCCTCAGACACACGGGGCCTTCAGAGGGTTGAGGGTGGCGCAGAGTCCGAGGCCCCGGAGTCCTTCAGGGCTGTGAAATGGGACATCCTGGTACGCAGCCTGAGTGACAGCGGCAGAGGACGTTACGGAAGTCCTAAGTTCTCAGTTGACCTGGCGGCACTCAGCATATTCACGTGCCTGCCGTGTGTCCGCACTCGCACCGAGGGGTCCTGCCTATTTTGTTTTTCTGGTTTTGTTTTTTGTGACAGGGTCTCTAAGTAGTCCTGTCAGTCCTGGAGCTCCTAGGGAGACTAGGCTGGCCTCGAACTCCTGCCTCTGCCTTCCGAGTGCTGGGATTAAAGGTGTGGCCCACCACACTCAGCTAATTGTCTTTATATTTTTTTAATTTATTTTATGTGAGTACATTATTGCTCCTTCGGACACACCAAAAGAGGGCATCAGATCCCATTACAGATGGCTGCGAGCCACCATGTGGTTGCTGGGAATTGAACTCAGGACCTCTGGAAGAGCAGTCAGTGCTCTTTACTGCTGAACCATCTCACCAGCTTCCAGCTAACTTTTCTAATGTGTGTTTATTTGCTTATATAATAGAAGTTATAGAGTGTAGAGGTCAGGAACAAGCCTGTGACAGGCAGTTGGTGGTTGAGTCCTGGAGCTCAAACTCAGGTCTCCAGCCTGGCAGCAAATACTTTACCCGTTGAGCCATCTTGCTGGCCTTCTATATTGAATTTTTTTGTTTGCTTGCTTAGTTGCTTTTGAGCCCAACATAGCCTAGGCTATCCTGGAAATCACAGAGATCTACCTGCCTCTGCTTCCTGGGTGCTGGGGTTAAAGAGGTGCGGCACCACAGCCAGTTCCGTGAGGAGAATGGGATGGCTGTGGGTCACAGAGCGCCTCAGGAGACCCAGCAGTGCCGGGGCACTCAGAGTTACCAGAGTTCACGATCCTCTCCTGTCGGCCAGAAAGGAGGCTCTCCCCGTCTTTCTCACTCCATGGCTCTTCCTGTTGAGTGAGAGGTGGCCAGAGCTGTGGGCAGCTGATCTTCAGGTTCCAGATCAGGGAAGGAGGTGGAGATCCTAAGGCAGCTAGTGTCCTAGTGTGAGTGGCCATGAGATAGGGGATCCCAGCACCAGCCCCCCCCCCCTTCACTGTGTTGTAAGTATCCAGCTGGACCCTGGCACCGAGCGTAGGACAGGCAGTGGCAGGACCCAGGTTGTCAGGAAGCTGGGACAACCGTGCCACGATGTCTGTTAGGGGCACGTGCAACCCTGGCCCTGGGGCTGGCTGTGGTGGGAGGATTGTTGGGGGACGTGAGGACCGTGTCATCTAAAGCCGGTCACCTGCATCCTCTGGCCACAGTGATTGTCCGCGCTGCTGACTGCAAGAAGGTGTACCAGATCGAACTGGTGCCCAAGGAAAAGATTGTCATCCTCCTGTGTGGCCGGAACCACCACGTGCACCTGTGCCCCTGGTCCTCCTTCGAGGGAGCAGAAGCCAGCAACCTTGACATCAAGCTCCCAGAGACGAAGGGCTGCCAGCTCATAGCGACAGGGACCCTGAGGAAGAGCGCGGCCACCTGCCTGTTTGTCGCCGTGAAGCGGCTGATCCTCTGCTATGAGATCCAGAGGACTAAGCCTTTCCACAGGAAGTTCAATGAGATGGTGGCTCCGGGGCACGTGCAGTGGATGGCCGTGTTCAAGGACAGGCTCTGTGTTGGCTACCCCTCTGGGTTCTCTCTGTTGAGCATCCAGGGGGACGGGCAGCCTCTCGACCTGGTAAATCCCACTGACCCCTCGCTCACGTTCCTCTCACAGCAGTCTTTCGATGCCCTCTGTGCTGTGGAGCTCAAAAGTGACGAGTACCTGCTTTGCTTCAGCCACATGGGACTGTACGTGGACCCTCAAGGTCGGAGGTCACGCATGCAGGAGCTCATGTGGCCTGCGGCTCCTGTCGCCTGTAGTATGTATATGTTTTCTGTTGCCATTTCACTGTCGCTGCTTCTCACACGGACAGTCGGCATGCTCCGTTTGTCTCTCAGTCCCTGAGCCGAGCGTTAAGGGGCAGGGTGAGAGGGTGTCAACAGGGTACATGCTGGCAGCCGCCGCCCTGCAGCAGAGCCGGGCCTATGGCGTTGCCAGCCTCCTTCCTACCCTGCTTGTTCCCCAGATGTCTGCCAGCAGGTGCCCTCCTGGGCAGGACAGCACAGTGGCAGTGGGTGGGGAAGGGATCTTGCATCTTCTTTTTTAAAAGCATTCCCCTGCTGGGCGTGGTGGCGCACACCTGTAATCCCAGCACTTGGGAGGCAGAGGCAGGTGGATTTCTGAGTTCGAGGCCAGCCTGGTCTACAGAGTGAGTTCCAGGACAGCCAGGGCTACACAGAGAAACCCTGTCTTGAAAAATCAAAAAAAAAAAAAAGCATTCCCCTAGTAGAATAGTCACAGGGACTTGGTTACTAGGAGACTTAGCTTCAGTGTCAGGGTCCTGTCCCTTGTGGGCTGGAACCTGCTGGTCTGTAACATGTTTTCGTGAGTGGGTGCTGTCCAGGGGCTGGGCCAGCCTGCCCTCCATTCCTTCGAAGGCCTTAAGCCATACCATCCAGCCCTCATGGAACTGGAGGGCAGTAGCAAGCAGCAGGACGGGCGGGCCAGCAGGGCGCAGATCGGTGTTGACCTGGAGCCTGTTGTCTGGGAGAGGAGGTGGTTTCGTGCTTCCGTAATGGTGGACAACCAAAAACATCCTAGCTGCCTCCATGCTGCTCTGGCCAAGGAGATGCCCAGGGGCGCCTGTCTGTGTGGTGCAGTGGTTCGCAAACCCTTCTCCCTAATCGGGGAAGCTGGAGCAGCATAGCGGGCCCTGGCAGTGCTGGAGCAGCAGGCCCCCAGCAGGCCCTGGCAGTGCTGGCGGGAGGACAGCCCTGGAGATAACCTTTCCTGGTCTGCAGGCAGCCAGTCAGCGCACGAGGCCGTGCACTCCAGACTTGGAGAATTTTATTTTTCTTCCCAGTTTGGAGTTGGGCACGCCCCTAGGTGTGGTGTCATTATAATCCCTGGGACAAATAACTAGCACGGGCACCCAGTGTCCCCTCCTTTCCACTGTCATGGCCGCCCCTGTGTAACCAGTCAGCTTCAGAGCTGGAAGAAGTTAAGGAGCTTTGAGGGTGGGGCAGCATCAGAGTCTGCGGTGCCTCCTAGTTCTGTCTCGAGACGGCGGTTCAGAGGCTCTGTAGCCTGCACGTCTCCCCGTCTCCAAAGCACATGTCCTCCAGCGCGTTTGTAGTGTGTTTATTCAAACGTTCGGTTTGAACTTTGTCCTTGGTTGACAAATCACAAGTAGAGTCCCCATAGATTCAGCGAGTACAAGTACCTGCCCAGCGTTCCCTTGTGGAAAATTTTCATCTTAGAGGTAATTGAGGGCCAGCCTCTGCACATGGCCCGCAAAAACAGGACAACCACCCCCACCCCGGGTCAGAAACACCACTGTTGGATGATTTGGTGGCTGGTTTCAGCATCTTATCCTGCCTGGGCTGACCCAGGCTGGTTAGTCACACACCCTCGGTCAGTACTGCCGGTGTCATTAGCCTCGGTGTGCTGAGGTGCTGCAGTGCCCAGCGGCCTCTCCTGGGGTCCAGCTGTCTACCCCGTACTCTGCATTGCCATAAACCCCTGAACCGCATTTGAGAACACTGCAGGCTCCTGGTGGTGGCCAGGCCATCTGCAGCAGCATAGCTGCGGAGAAGTGGACGTCCACTCTCCCTGTGCTGGCCGCTCAGATGGATGGGCTCTGCTGGGGCCTAAACCTGAGGGTGTCTCCCTCAACCGCACATGCGCAGGGGCAGAGGTATGTATCCACATACTACAATGTGCCAGGTCAGTTGTCATAACATGACAGACAGCATTTCTTAAGAGCGCTGGGAGAAGAGGGGACACCATCAAAAGATGCCTTTGCTCATGTGATTGTGTGTTCAGAGTAGATCACTCGAATGGGGCCACTATGCCCTACAGGACAGTCCCAATGTCCTTAGTGTGAAATGTGCACAGCAAGGCCACGCACAGAGCAAAGCAGCAGGCCAGTGTGGGCCTGAGAAACACTTCGCAGAGACCTGGTTTCTCTGTCTGTCATCTTAGATGGCTTTGAGGACTAGAGAGGTGGCTCGGTGCTTAGGGCTGCTGTCCCAGCACCCACGTGGCAGCTCTCAGCATGTAACTGCAGTCCCAGGGGATCCAGCAGCTCTTACTAGTCTCCTCTGGCACCGCGTGCACATGGTGCAGTCAGACATGCAGTTCACTCAGACACGAGAACAACATTTAGGTTTTTGCTTGGCCGTGTAGACCAGGCGGTCCCTGCCTGGACTCAACATGTGGTGTACTTTCTAAATCAACTTCATCTTGCTGTAGTGTGGGAAATGCACCCTGGTTGTGGAAGCAGTGGGTGCTCTGTGCAGCTAAGGCACACGTGACTTTGACATAAAGGTGACTTCTGGCATGGGAGCCCCATCACAGGCAGTGCTGAGCACCTGCACCCTGCCCGCCCGAGGGTGGGCGAGGGCGGGGCTCCGTGCTTACCTGCTGTGCTCCGTCTGCGCCAGGTTGCAGCTCCTCCCATGTCACAGTGTACAGCGAATACGGGGTGGATGTCTTCGACGTGCGCACCATGGAGTGGGTTCAGACCATCGGCCTGCGGAGGGTAAGACAGCATGGTGGTCCTGCCAAAGACAGCTGTCCCGGTTTCCTGGTGCCACACATAACGGGGCCTCTCTGCTCCTACACAGATAAGACCTCTGAACTCTGACGGCAGCCTCAACTTGCTAGGCTGTGAGCCCCCACGCCTCATCTACTTCAAAAACAAGTTCTCAGGTAAGCTTCCCCACAGGTGGGAGCTGGGAGGAGGCGGCCTTCAGACAGGCACAGCCTCATCCCCCACTGGCCTGCTGGTCTGTGAGTCGTGGCATGTCTGGCTGCCCTCTGTGCCGTGGCCATAGTGACCGCTCCCCTGCAGGAGCAGTCCTCAATGTGCCCGACACCTCGGACAACAGCAAGAAGCAGATGCTGCGAACTCGGAGCAAACGGCGTTTCGTCTTCAAGGTCCCTGAGGAAGAAAGGCTACAGCAGCGGCGGTGGGTCCCTGGGCCCGTGACAGCGTGCGGGAAGGGCTGGAGCCTGAGGGTGTTTCCTGAATCTCAAATGTTTCCTCTGCAGAGAGATGCTCAGAGACCCGGAATTGAGATCCAAAATGATATCCAACCCAACCAACTTCAACCACGTGGCTCACATGGGCCCTGGGGACGGGATGCAGGTGCTCATGGACCTGCCTCTGGTGCGTGCTCAGCCGGGCAGCGGGTGCGGGGCTCAGCCGGCATGGCCCGGGCTCCGTCCTCGGTTCCGCAGGCCCGGGGAGCTAGCGTCTGGCTGCTGCCCTAGGAACCCTTTGCAATGCTGCAGGGCCACTCCTGAGACGGCTGTCCACACGTAGCCTGCCCTGTGTGCACTCACGCCCCTTGGTGTGAGATGACAGTTTCCATCTTTGAGCAGTGCATTTTCCTACAGTTGCCGTTGCTCGAGGCGTTGTGTGGACGTAGCCACTTCCCATAGTTAGCCAGAGCCAGAGCCCGTGGCTGGCCGGGTCCTTGTCCCCACCGCGGCGTCCCCACTGTGCCTCTGTCCCACACTCACATGCCCTGCTCACGTGCTGTTCTCTTCCCCAGAGCGCCGCACCCTCTGCCCAGGAGGAGAAGCAGGGCCCTGCCCCGACAGGCCTCCCTCGGCAGCCGCCAGCCAGGAGCAAGCCCTACGTCTCGTGGCCGTCCTCAGGTACCGAGGAGGGATAAGTGCTGGGCAGCAGCTCCATCCGCCATGACCCTCTGGGCCTCTCCCTGAGGTCAAAGCTGTCCTTGTGTGTAGGTGGGTCCGAGCCTGGAGCGCCTGTGCCTCTGAGGAGCATGTCCGACCCCGACCAGGATTTTGACAAAGAGGTATGTGTCCCCCAGCACAGAAGGCTGGCCACGCAGGGCAGTACTTCTTATGTGGGGGAAAGCACTCGTCACCTGTCCCCCCAGGGCCAGCCGGTTGAGAGCTGGAACAAGGCTGGGAGCAGCCTGACTGAGCCCCTCTGGAGCTGCACACCCCGGCTAGAACGGCCTCAGCACGGAAACTGCAGGAGCATTGGGCAGCCCAGGGTGCGCAGCTCCAACCTGAGCCACGGGGCAAGGGCTTCCTTTAGAGTTGAGCCAGCTCCCACCAGAGGCACCTCTCCTTTTGAACCTTTCTCCTAAGGGATTTCACGTAGCCCAGGCTAGCCTTAAGCTTACTATGTGGGTAAAGATGACCTTGAATTCTGGGTCCTTCAGGAGTGAGCCCTGGCAGTGTAGGTGTGGTGTGTGCGCAGGTTCCCTGCCCTGCTGTGTCTCTCTGGTCATGCCTGATAGACTGTCCACATCCTCTCCAGCTCGGGAACTAGATGTGCACACCTGCACACTTGGCTTGCTTCTGGACCTTCTCGAGTAGTTGTTGCTTTGCTGGGTTCGTGCAGGGTCTCGCTGTGTAGCCAGCTGGCTTGGAACTCACAGTTTTGCTCAAGTCTTGAATCCGCTGACATCGGCCAGCCTCCGTGTGTGTGTGTGTGTGTGTGTGTGTGTGTGTGTGTGTGTGTGTGTTTGGTTTGGGTGGGGGGGGTTTGTTTTGTTTTGTTTTTTCCCGAGACAGGGTTTCTCTGTATAGCCCTGGCTGTCCTGGAACTCACTCTGTAGACCAGGCTGGCCTCGAACTCAGAAATCCGCCTGCCTCTGCCTCCCAAGTGCTGGGATTACAGGCGTGCGCCACCACCCCCGGCCGGCCTTTGCCTCCTAAGCGCTGATTAAAGGTGTGGCCACTTCCTGCTCTTGCCTTTCCTGACAGGACCTCAGTCTGTGCTCTCCGGGTCATCCTGCACCTCCACTCCTGCCCTTTCTGTGTGGCTTTGTGAGTGTGTGACATAGCCTCTCTGTAGAGAGTGTTAGGCCCCTTCCGGCACAGGGTTGAGCCGCCGCGGGGGTGCAGCAGTTCCTCCCGCCCCTCCCCTTCAGGCAGCTCTTACCTCACTGTTGACCCTGGGCTTGCAGACCAGCCTTGGACTTGGTGAGAGTCCCTTCCGTTTATTCCTAGAGTGTCCCACTTGACTGCAGGTTGTCTGGCTTCTCTCTGCACTCTTCTCTTGTGCAGTGAGGAGAGGAGACCCGAGTCACTTCTGAGTGCAGGCCAAAGGCTGGGGTGCTCACCGCCACCTAGGGGTCTTGGCAGAGGCTGTGTATACAGCGCGTGCCCGTGCGGGGGACAAGAGCGTCATCACCTGTTCTCACACTCTCTCTTTGCATTGGCAGCCTGACTCTGATTCCACCAAACACTCAACTCCATCCAATAGCTCCAACCCTAGCGGCCCCCCAAGCCCCAACTCGCCCCACCGGAGCCAGCTCCCCATGGAAGGCCTGGACCAGCCCGCCTGTGACGCCTGAGGCCGCCAGCCTAGCACCGCAGGGCCAGGAGCCCAAATGGCCCCGACATCAGTGCCAAGACTGAGCTGACCCTCCAGTGATGTCCAAGGAAATGTAGAATCAGTTTGTAGATAGATAAAATAATCTTTATTATAATGATCAGTTTTGTGCCACGTTGTTGGTGGCAATTGACCAGATGTGTTCGTCTGCACAGCCGCAAGGCAACACTGTTCCGTTTGCACATGAAGGACCACCCCACCCCACCCCCCCGCCCCGCCAGGACCACCCAGGACCACACATCCATTTGGCTTCCTCAGTAGATGCCAAGGGTGTGGCCTCAAGACCTTCCCTCTCTCCCGAGACTGTCTCAAGGCCCTACAAACACTAACGTGCGCCATCCCAGCGCCGCAGAAGGCAGAGGCTAGCGTGTGGCCTTTTCACTCACCCCTGACGCAGGTGGCTGCAGCAGGCCTGCTGACCGGCTGCCTGTGTCCCCGTGTCCGTCCATTCCGGGCCACAGCTCCGAGATACCCCTCCTGCTGGGACGGCAGCTGTGCACTGCCTCCCCCGTGTCTGCAGCCGGGTACAGGCCAGCACGCAGGGGGCATAGTTCAGAGGCAGCCAGAGCCTGGCGAGCCGTGCCCCAGGCCCTGCGACACCCCCTCCCCACGTCCCTCCTCCCCCTGCATGGAGCCCGTGCTTAGCGGCCGAGTCAGCCCCAGAATCGCCCGACACTCCTGCAGAGCAGCAGCGCACAGGCCTGGGAATGCCACGTGCGTTGGTCGCACCTCATGCCTTCCTGTGTCCTGGGCTGAGTGGTCGGGTCTGTGGCCCTGCCCACGAAGGCTCGCGGTTAGCTGTGGCAGCAGACACGCCTTGTCCTCACCGTGGACAGGCCTCCCTTCCCCATTGGCGTGCTTGGTGACACGATTCAGGGTGAGCACTTGGCCTAGTTGGCACTGAGGGTTGTGGCACTGCGGGCCAAGCCTGCGGGCCACGCCCAGCACCTGCTGCCTGCCCCATCCACCCTCCCCGGCTCTGCACCGGGACAGGCACCTGCTGGGGGGGTCTGGTTTTTACTTTTTTAATGTAAGTCTGAGTCTTTGTAATTATTGAATTGTGAGAACATTTTTGAACAATTTACCTGTCAATAAAGCAGAAGACGGCCGTTTTAAAGTTCTCAGTGGCTTGTCTGATAGTGATGTCGTCTGTTGTGCCTTCCTCTAAGGCACTCAGGATGTGCCATGGCGCCTCTGCCCCTGCAGGCGAGTCTGCTCGGGCACTCTTGCCTGGCCTGCAGGTCCCGCTAAGAAGCCGCTGCAGAAAGAGGAGCAGGTGTGTCCTTCGGAGCAGAAGCCGCACTGAAGGAAAGGTGGGGCTGGGTACGGGGAAAACAGCGGACAGTGCCCGAGCCAGTAAGGCAGGCTGGCCGTGGGGTGGCCACTGCACACTGAGGCCTGGCCAGCAGGGCCTGCCCCCACCCCAGGAGTCGGCTCTCCTGAGGACAGAGACCAGCTGAGGAGAGCCGGGTTCCTGCTACTCTCTTGAGGGCTCCAGTCTGCCTGGTCGGTCGGTGAGGACAGTGGGCGCTAAGCACCTACCAGAGGGGTGCTGGGGGCTGTTGGGCACAGCGAGCTCATTCTCTGGCACAGACAAAACGTTAGACCAAGAACTAAACACGTGGGGCCAGATGGCAGTGCACGCCTTTAATCTCTGCAGAGGCAGGCAGATCTCCGAGTTTCAGACCAGCCTGGTCCACAGAGTTCCAGGACAGCCCACCCGGGCTACATAGAGAAACTCTGTCTCCAAAAATCTGGAAAACAAAAACATTTGGACAAACAGGTGACCAAACCACAGAGAAATCAAAGATAGCTTCAGAATGGGAGGGGTCAGCCTGTAAGACCCGAAAAAAAACGGGGGGCACCCCAGCACCCCACACCTTGGAAGCCGTCAGCCCAATCACCAGAGTCTTACCATGCAGGGTAAAAGAGTGTGAGCCATGTGGGCAGAATTGGAGCACCTTTTATAGATTTACAGCAAAACCCGCCTACACAAGCCACTCCATAGCTTCCAAGCCAATCAGTTTCCTATAGAGGCTGGATAAACTAGTTAAGTGATTTCCGCTTACGTGGCCGCCACGCACAGGGTCATGTCAGGGTTACGCACAGCATCACACGTCACACGGGGCCAGCACAGCGGTGCCCGCCCTTGCCTCAGCTTCTCCGCAGGAGGTGAGGTGGGAAAGGACGCTAGGGACCTTCCCAGCCCTCATCCTTTCAAGCCCTGGTCCTGGGGAAACAAGCCAGTAAGCAGCTCCCCTCCCTGGCCTCGGCATCAGCCCCTGCCTCTAGGTTCCAGGCTGGGCCTGAGTTCTGGCTGGACTGACTGACTTCCTTTGATGATGAACAGGGCTGTGGAAGCAGAAGTCAGATAAACCGACTGCTCCCTACCTTTTTTTCTAAGATGTATTTATTATTATGTAAATACACTGTAGCTATCTTCAGACACACCAGAAGAGGGCGTCAGAGCTCATTAAGGATGGTTGTGAGCCACCATGTGGTTGCTAGGATTTGAACTCAGGACCTCTGGAAGGGCCCTTACCCACTGAACCACCTCTCCAGCCCGTTTGCTCCCTGCTTTGTGCGATGCTGCTGGCCCTGTCAGCCCATGGCCCAGCTTCAGGCCGGCCTGAGGGGCGTTGGCCATAGTGTCTGATCACAGCCCTGATAACCCTGCCTAGGGCAGGCCCTAAAAGCCAAGAAATGCGCTGACTAGTTTCTGGCTTGTGCGTTCTGTAAAGTTCCTGGGTCCTCCCGGCCCCGCTGGTCCTGCTTAGGTACTTAACCCCATGGCTTGCTGCTCTCCCTGTGTCTTCCAGGGTTCCTGGTCACCTCAGGGAGTCCTTGTCACTTCCATGTCTGTGTCCTTTGACTTTCCTTCAACACCAGCTGCTGTCAGAGGAGGGGACATGACCGCTTTAGCTACTGCGTGCTGACAGGGCAGCTGCTAGGGAGTATTAGTCCAAGAGAGAGGGGACTTGCATGAAGCAAGCTCCTGGGGCCACTTCAGTGAGCTGTGGCCACACATGCTGAGCTCCAGCGTGAGATGATCGATTGGGTCCACTCAGAGCTCATGATGGCGCCCTCAAGCATCGTCCCTAAGCGTCTAAGACTAACTGGCCCAGGTGTTCATTTCCCTCTGTTAGATCCCGAGCCAAGGACAGTCCAGATAAAAGTGGCATCTTAGGGCTTTACTGCTGTGAAGAGACACCATGACCATGGCAACTCTTATAAATGACATTTAATTGGGACTGGCTTACAGTTCAGAGGTTCAGTCCATTATTGTCACAGCAGGGAGCATGGTATTCGAGAAGGAGCTGAGAGTTCTACACCTTGATCTGCAGGCAATAGGAGACTGCCACACCAGGCCTAGCTTGAGCATGAGACCTCAAAGCCTGCCTCTGTGGTGACACACTTCCTCCAACAAGGCCACACCTAATAGTGCCACTCCCTACGGTCCAGGCACTCTCACTCACACACACACACACACACACACACACACACACACACACACACACAGAGTCTGTGGAGGCCATACCTACTCAATCACCACAAGTGGGCTCTCTAAATTCTAGTAGGTTGGACAGTTCTAGAACCTCTTTCAGACCCTGAGAAAGCAAAGTTTGGTCTCCAAGGCTGGTCTTGAGAATGATGAACCCAGGTGTTGAGTTCCGTAGCTATCTGCAGCTACTGCAGACTGGCTCTGCAAGAGAAACTTATGGGATGGATGGGGAAAGCAGTGTAAAAAGAATTGGGTCAAGGAGACATTGCCTTTCAAGACCCCAGTTTTAATAAATGTAACCCAATATATAGTCTGGAAGATCCCGCCCCACCCCCACCCCCAGGCATGAGGTGGAGTCTTGGGATCTTGCTGGCTCCGGATCTCAGCAGGTGGTTGGCTCCGGACTGGTTTTGTGCTTCCAGGTGAGGCTGGGTTGTTCTACACAGAACAAAGGCCAGGAAATTCACAGGCTGAGGACTGAACAGAGCAGAGGCCGAACTGCCTAGCTTAAGTGGGGGAAGGGACGATACCCCCTAATTTATAATTTTTTAAAAGAACCAGTGAATAAATATATCCGTCTAAAGACAGTGGGTGTTTACCAGTGAGAAAAATCAGAGACCTTGGCCTCCTTAAATATTTAATGATGTCCTTTTTCGGGGAGGGGAAATAGACTGCCTTATTAGTATAAGGACAGTCTCTCAGCCAGGTGGTGGTGGCGCACGCCTTTATTCCCAGCACTTGGGAGGCAGAGGCAGGCGGATTTCTGAGTTCGAGGCCAGCCTGGTCTACAGAGTAAGTTCCAGGACAGCCAGGGCTACACAGAGAAACCCTGTCTCCAAAAAAACAAAAAAACAAAACAAAACAAAACAAAAAAAATGACAGTCTCTCGACATCGACCCCTATGCAGGCAGGTATGATTTTAGGGAAACTCAGACACAGGATTTCTTCCCTTTCCCTTGCAGTGCCTCACCTCGCACCCCAACTGGTGCCCATGTTTGCTTGAAAACAAACATGCATAGATCTGAGTTCTATGCGGCTCCATTTTTGGAGATCCACTGGTAAAGTAGACGCCGTGTGAATGTGAAATGGCTGGCCTTCATAGCAGCCCACCTTCGAGTCCTGGGAGCCGTTGCTGTATCTTAAAGATAGACACCTGCTTGAAACACAAAAGGACAGATTAAAAGGAAAAAACTTGGCTGTCTCTGGAAGGCCCAAGATATTCAATTTAATTGTAAATTTGCGATTCTGGCAACTGGGCCTAGCTTGTAAATTAACTGCCAGAAAACAAAATAGCTTGGACCGTCTCTGGGAGGCCCAAGGTATCTAAATCAATTGCAAATTTATGATTCAGGCCATAGGGCCTGGGGCTTGTGAATTAACTGCTAGAAAACAATTAGCCCATCTTCCCAACAATGAGAAGTGGCTTTGAGAACACTATTGAATCAGCCAATACTTACCAGTTGGTTCATGCTTCCACAGCATCTTGTGGAAAAACTATAGACATGCCTTCTTCCCCATCATCAAGTCAGGATCATGTCATATGCCAATACGTGAACTTTTTTTCTTTATCTTACCCAGGCATCAGTGTGCCTAGTTATAGGATGCCATATACTCAGCAAGGAGTTTCTTGGCATCTAAATTTTAAAATTTTCTTAAAATTACACAAGCAATTTAAATGATATGCACAGGGATACAACCTGCCCTCTCTTTTTCTTTTTTAAGAAGATATTGTTTTAAAGCCGGGCGGTGGTGGCGCACGCCTGTAATCCCAGCACTTGGGAGGCAGAGGCAGGCGGATTTCTGAGTTCGAGGCCAGCCTGGTCTACAGAGTGAGTTCCAGGACAGCCAGGGCTACACAGAGAAACCCTGTCTCGAAAAACAAAAAAACAAAACAAAAAAAAAAAAAAACAACCAAGAAGATATTGTTTTAAAAATTTTTTTATATATTACCACTGTCTTTAGACGGATATATTTATCCACTGGTTCTTTAAAAAAAAAAAATTATAGGGCTGGAGAGATGGCTCAGCGGTTAAGAGCACTGATTGCTCTTCCAAAGGTCCTGAGTTCAAATCCCAGCAACCACATGGTGGCTCACAGCCATCCGAAAAAGAGATCTGACACCATCTTCTGGTGGGGCTGAAGACAGCTACAGTGTACTTAAATCTAATAATAAATAAATCCTTTAAAAAATTATAAATTAGGGGGAATTGTCCCTTCCCCGACTTCAGCAGGTGGTTCGGCCTCTGCTCTGTTCAATCCTCAGCCTGTGAATTTCCTGGCATCTAAATTTTAAATTTTTCTTAAAATTTAAAGGATATGCACAGGGATACAAACCCCAGGATCTGTTTTCAGGAACTTGGCTTGCTAGTGGAGTGCCTAGAACCAGTGTGAGGTCCCTCCCAGGTGGCTTCTAGAAAGAAAAAAATCTACCATCACTAGGTTTCCCCTTTACGTTTATACAGTGGGCCTCTCTTGGCCACAGTTAGGCACTGCCGTGTGGAATCAAGCCAAACTCGTCTTGTCTCATATCTGGGCAGCATGTTTCTCATCAAGATAATGAGTGAGAAATAGTTGCCTAATGTCATAGAGTTCCTACCCCTGCACAAGCATCAGGACCAAGAAGCAAGCTGGGGAGGAAAGGGTTTATTCAGCTTACACTTCTGCATTGCTGTTCATCACCAAAGGAAGTCTAAAAGCTACATCTTTTACTATGTAAATGTCAAGCAATTGACTACTAGAGGCAAATTCTTTTGGCTAAAAAACAAACAACAACAAAAAAAAAAAAACAGAGGAAGCTAATTAGTTGAGCAAGAGATTCTTTGGCCTAGGCAAAATGTCTGGCTTAGAGGGAATCTTGCTAGTTTTGAAAGAAGCTTGCTAGTTTAGAGCAGAGATTCTCTGGCTTAGGCGAAATGTCTGACTTAGGCGGAATCTTGCCAGTTTTAAAAAGAATTTCTCTGGCTTAGGCAAGATCTCTAGCTTAAGCAGGGATGGCTCAGGATATTTCTTAGTTCATAACCTAAGGGTGCTAGCTATGCCACTCTGTCGGCCTGGAAGTGTGCGCAGTTCACACCTGCCTCCAGGGTCCGGCTGCGAATCTCGGGCTGGGAGTGTCCCTGGCGTCTTTTCCTGTCTTGCCTCCGCGGAGCGACTGTGGCAAGGACAAGCGCTGGGGCTGGCCGAATCACCTCGGGGTCTGCAGGGCTCATGCCTGAGGGCGCTCAGGTCCCCAACACCTACTGCTAGTGGGGGAGGGTGGGCTTTGAATACTTAATCCTGGTCCTGTAACAGGAAATGCGTAATGGGAATTACGCATGTGATGCTGTGCTCCCATGTACGTACGTTACCCTGGCACGACCCTGTGTGTGGCGGCCACGTAAGCGGAAATGACTTAACTAGTTCATCCGGCCTCTGTGGGAGGCTGATTGGTTCTCAGAGAGCGCAGGCTCGGATGGTTTGAACTGATTGGCTTAGAAGCTTGTGGTAGGCGGGTTCTGTTAAGCCTATAAAAGCCAATCGGATTCTGCCCACGTGGCTCACACTCTTTTACCCTGCATGGTAAGACTGTGACCCCCAGAGCTCTGGAATTAAAATCCCTCTTGCTATTTGCATCAAGACTGTTTCTCGTGAGTGATTGGAATGCCGGTTTCCAAGGCGTGGGGGGCTGGGGTGCCCCCGTTTTTCTTTCGGGTCTTACACTAGCATGCCACATATTTTACTATGTAATTGTCAGAACCTGATGCTCGTGTAGGGGGCTCTGAAACAGGGCTTCGTATTAGAGAAAATACAGATTTTTCTACAATATAAAAGTATCTTGCGTATGTGTCGTCAATTCTCACCGATTCGAGCCTTCCTGGTCCAGGAATCATAGTCTTGCCTGCAACCAAACCTGCCAGGAGCGGCTACGGCTTGCAACAAGGACTAGAATTCAGACAGTCCAGGAAGCAGGAGCTGATGCAGAGGCCATGGAGGGATGTTCCTTACTGGCTTGTTTTCCCCTGGCTTGCTCAGCCTGCTTTCTTCTAGAACCCAAGACTACCAGCCCAGGGATGGCACCACCCACAAGGTGCCCTCCCCCCTTGATCACTAATTGAGAAAATGCCTTACAGCTGGATCTCATGGAGACATTTCCTCAAGGGAGGCTCCTTCCTCTTGATAACTCCAGCCTGTGTCAAGTTGACACACAAAACCAGCCAGTGCACCTAAGAAATGTCTGATATGAATTTCAGCCTAATGTCTAGGGGATGTAGCCCCTACTCGGGAGTGTGATCTCTGACTATTAAACACTCCAGTCAGCACTCAGGAAGCAGAGGGACGAGGAGCTCCAAGTTTGAAGCCAGCCCGGTCTACACAGCAAGTTCCAGACAGCCAGGGTGTGACCCTGTCTAGAAAGAAGGAAAGAAAGGAGACACAAGAACCACCATGTTAGTCTTTGGCCATGCTGTCCTGTTGAGCGCTCAGGACCTTGCAGGGGGCCAGCATCAGCCACTTATTTCTTACCGTCCAGGCCTGTGGAGGCGCTGGTCTCGGCTCACAGGAGTCTTGAACCTCTGGCTCTTGTAGCTTTCGTGAAAGGCCGCATGGCTGTGGCTTCCCCCGGAAGCATGGAGGACATTCTCTCTTTATTGACTCTCCTGTGGACACAAGCGAGTGCTCACTGGGTGGAGTCTCCAAAGTCCTCCCTGAACAAGAGAACAGATGATCCCCCAGGCACATCCCAAAGTCCCCTGGAGGGCCCTAACCTCCGAGGTTAATTCTTCTCCCTTTTAATTCCTCTGAGCACAGTGGCAGGGCCTCCAGGTGTGTCCACTGGACACCCAGATGCTCACTTACACCAGTGCTTTTAACTGCTGAGCAGTATTTAGATAAAGCTTACCCAAAAACTAAGACTAAATAGACTTGGATTAGACGTACAGTTTTTCTCTAAGCCATCCTTATAACTGTTATGAATAGACCAATACCTGCATGAATTAAGCAGAAGTTTGACATCAGTGTGGTGAACTTTTTAGATCTTTTACAAGCCATATGTGACCTGCTCAGACCCGGTAACCTGCATCTTTTTTTGTCTTAGGGTTACTGTTCCGATAAACACCATGACCAAAAGCAAGTTCCCACGGGAGGAAAGGGTTTCTCCGGCTCTTGCTTCCAGAGCACTGTTCATTATGGAAGGAAGTCAGGGACTCAGCCAGGGCAGGAACCTGGAGCTGATGCGGCGGCTGTGGAGGGAGCTGCTCGCTGGTCTCCGTCCTCAGCTCGCTTCCCTAGAGAACCCACGACCACCAGCCCAGGGGTGGCCCGCAGAGGAATAGGGGTTGGCAAGACACAGAAAAGAATTTTCTTTGAGAGTCTTTAAACGTACTGTTCACGGGTGAGTGGCAGGGAGCACCCACAAGCTGACAGAAGCACCCGCCTTTGCCAGTGTCAAACCTGAGACTCCCCGGCTAACCTCCGAAGCAGACTCTGCCCACAGTCCATCTGTGTATATGCAAATGGAGGCAGACAACCCGAAAATCTCAGTACTCCTGGATTTTCTTTCTTTTCTGATAAAGAGAAGACTCTAACACAGGTGGGTCAGAGTTCTCCATCTGCAGGGAAACGTGCCAGGCGGCTTGGAGACATGTCTCCCCACAGAACGAAGTCAAGGTGTAGGGGTGTAGGGGTGTGTGTGTGCATGTGTATCTAATTAGGTACTGGAGGGGGAAGGGGGAGGGAGATGGGGAAGGGAGGGAGAGAGAGAGAGAGATTGATTGATTGATTGATTGATTGATTGATTGATTCTGTCCTGAGGTGATTGGGAGGAATCTTGGGACCATGTGCAGGACTGGGTCAGGGCTGCCCCTTCCTACCCACAGACCTGAGTCCTCCTGGGGGGCAGTGGCAGCCTGACACCGGGGAGCAGCTGGTCAGTCTAGCCCGTCCCAGGGAGAAGCCGTGCTAAGCAATGGTGTGTGCGCTTGCCCGTGGCTCAGTCCCTGCTGGGCCATGGTCCCCTCCTTGAGTTCTTGGGCCTGCATCCCCCTCCTGTCCCTCCCCACAAGGACTACAGTCTGGGTCCTTATGGCTACCAAGACATTTGATGTCACTACCACTCCTTAAAACAGTAAAGCCAGGCCGGTCGTGGTAGCGCACGCCTTTAATCCCAGTACTTGGGAGGCAGAGGCAGGCAGATTTCGGAGTTCGAGGCCAGCCTGGTCTACAAAGTGAGTTCCAGGACAGCCAGGGCTACACAGAGAAACCCTGTCTCGAAAAACCAAAACAAACAAACAAACAAAAACAGTAAAGCCACACGGGCCAGGGGACCAGTGCCCCATTCCCCAGGTTCCTCAGCACATGAGGAGACTCTGCTCCCCCACACCAAGACCTCAAAATCCAAGGCTGGGCTGGAGAGATGGCTCAGCGGTTAGGAGCACCGACTGCTCTCCCAGGGGTCCAGAGTTCAAATCCCAGAAACCATATAGTGACTCACAACCATCTATAATGGGATCTGATGGCCTCTTCTGGGGTATCTGAAGACAGCTACTACGGTGTACTCATATAAATAAATAAATCTTTAAAAGCCGGGCAGTGGTGGCTCACGCGTGTAATCCCAGCACTGTGGGAGGCAGAGGCAGGCAGATTGCTGAGTTCAAGGCCAGCCTGGTCTACAGAGTTCGAAACCCTGTCTTGAAAAAATTGAATTCCAAAAAATAAAAAAAAAACCCTTTAAAAAATAAAATTAAAATTTAAAATATAATAATAACAACAACAACAATCCAAGACTAAGACGTTTCCAGTGATCAGAATTCACAGAGCAGCCAGACACAGATGGTACATGCACACCTTCAGCACAGCAGTGGGCCAGACAAATGCCAAGGCAGAGGCTGGGGGCCAGAGTCTTATGAGTCCAAAATTCGGGATCTGCCTCAGTCTGGGATCCAGCCACCCATGTAACAAGAAATGCCCACGTGTTAATTGTTTACAGACAGCCCGTAGGCCCCGGCACACCAGCCCTGCATCAGCCACAGCCCCGTCAGTCACAGCGCCAGTGCCGTTAGCTCTCACACAGCTTCGCCTCCGGGGCCCCATCACTCCCTATCTGGTCCTGAATTAGCCATATGGAGACTTTTGAGGAGACGGCTCCTGGCTGTGCAGGCTCTACACCTGTGGCTTGGTCCCAAGTCTAGTGCCACCCACTAAAAACAGGTTACGTGCAGTGCTGTAGACACGCAGGACCCGTATTCGCGCGGTTGCCACTCAGAGTATCACACGAGTCTCTTGGACACCGTAATTTTACGCAGCCAAGCTGTAATCCCGGCGGAAGCTGTGTGATATTTACTGGGAAAAGTCTTGTTTGGCAGGGCTGTCCAAGATGAATGTCGCTGTGGGCCTCCTTGGCCGGAGATAGGGCTGAGCTGAATTTCTCATGGCAAGCTTTGTCTGTGTGACCCTTTTTCTGACTTGTTCCTTTACTTACGAGATGTCCCTGATAGCCGGAGGTGCGAGCATCCAGGCGTGATGGTTCACTGAGAGTTTATTCTTTGAGCTACAGCACTGGCCATGATTTATCTTCTAGAGATCCATTGCTTTGCTTTTGATCAGCTGTACAGTTATTACCTAGATACATTAAAGAATTAACCTCCCAACAATATGTATTATTTGTATGGTTAGGTGGCTTTGACACTGTGACATGGAAAGCATCAGTTAAGTAAAGTTTCAAAGTGAGCCTGAGGGAGTCTTACAAGAAGGAAGCAAGATATTAAACAAAGACTACACTAACAATACCTAGTGGTGTAACAAAGTGTTTCCAAGGACTCTTTTTTTTTTTTTTTTTTTTGGTTTTTTGAGACAGGGTTTCTCTGTATAGCCCTGGCTGTCCTGGAGCTCACTCTGTAGACCAGGCTGGCCTTGAACTCAGAAATCCGCCTGCCTCTGCCTCCCAAGTGCTGGGATTACAGGCGTGCGCCACCACGCCCGGCTCCAAGGACTCTTGAACTACTAGTTTATCATTAACTACAGAGGGACGCGATGGCTTTGTATGTATTCTCTAAAGTTCATACCTGATTGATTTTGTATTTCCTTGTGCCAGATACTCATGGTAACCATTCTTTGTAAACATTTCACTGGATACATTTTTTCTTCAGTAATGTAATACCAACTTGTGTGTATAAAAGTTCCTGCCTCAGAACAGTAAAGTGCATTCAGACGCATTCAGATCTTGTGTGTGTCTGTCTGTCATTTCACGCCGCGACCAGTGCCTTCCTGCATACCAAAGACCCTGATTCCCCCACGTGTGTCCCGACTGTGTCGGTCCGTGGCACAGAGTTTTCCCAGAGCCGGCTGTTCCTACCCCTCCTCCTGTCTTCCTCACCACACGGCCTTGAAGCCGCAGTCCCAGCCTTCAGTGAGGAGCATCTGTAACAGAGTAGGTGAAGGGGGTGACTCCTCAGTGCCACCCCCAGTGGGGCAGGGGGATCTGATGGAGACTAAAAATCAGCCATACTGCCAAGGGTCGTCAGAGGAGGAGGTCACAGCACAGCAGGTGCATGTCTATGCTGGACATTGGGAGAACAGTATCTTCCACAGCGACCCCTGACCACAGTGACCCGGCCAGGCACAGGGCCAGGTGCCGTGGTGGGGTGACCTTGGGGAGTCAGAACGCAGCAGTGAGTGACCTCTGCTACACCTGCTGCAGCCTCTGGGGACTTTCCTGAAGGTCCTTCCGTGGTTGACACTGGGCAGAATCCTGAGGGACAGGAGCAGCCAACAGCCTCTTAAGTTTCATCCGGCAAGAGCCAGTTCACTGAGCGCTCAGCCCGCGGCTGGAGCGGGGGCAGCGGGGGCAGCAGCGGGACCGTCTGCCCTGATGGTGTTACACACTCCACATTCCCCATTACAGCCCACTTTTGTTTTGGTTTGGGGTTTTTTTGTTGTTATTTTTCAAAACAGGGTTTCTCTGTGTAGCCCTGGCTGTCCTGGAACTCACTCTGTACTTCAGGCTAGCTCAGAGATCCATCTGCCTCTGCCTCCCGGTGCTGGGATCAAAGGCATGCACTGCCACCGCCCCCCGCCACCGCAGTAGAGCATACTTCCTGATCCTCTGGTTTATATTTAAGTGAAGCTCACGTGCAGAAAAATATCAAGTGTTCCCTTCTTAAAGCTAATGGGTCAGCAGCCAGGCGGTGGTGGCGCATGCCTGTAATCCCAGCACTTGGGAGGTAGAGGCAGGAGGATTTCTTTTTTTTTTCTTTTTTTGGTTTTTTTGAGACAGGGTTTCTCTATGTAGCTCTGGCTGTCCTGGAACTCACTCTGTAGACCAGGCTGGCCTCGAACTTAGAAATCCACCTGCCTCTGCCTCCCAAGTGCTGGGATTAAAGGTGTGCGCCACCACTGCCCGGCCTGGCAGGAGGATTTCTAAGTTCGAGGCCAGCCTGGTCTACAGAGTGAGTTCCAGGACAGCCAGGACTACACAGAGAAACCCTGTCTCAAAAAAACCAAAACAAACAAACAAACAAAAAAAAAACAAAAACAAAAACAAAGCCAGTGGGTCAGCTATCCCAGTGGGTAAAGACCTAGTCAGTCTACAGGAGCCCCGCTAACACCTTCCATGTGTACAGAAAGGGTGTGCTGGAGACATTGTCTCCTTCTCAGAGGGCCTTCTGGAGACCTTAATACCATGGGCCTGCGTCTTCTTGTTTCTCATCATCTACCATGAAGGGATGGGGAGCGGTCCCTGTTTCGGCAGCCATGTTGGTGACACTCTGTGGGTACAGCTTCTGACATTTCTAGGGGACACAATCTCACAGCAAACTCCCTCAACCTACCTACCTGTCTTCCCCAGTGACTCCCGAGCCTCGGGTACAGGAGTTGTGTGGACAAGGGCGTGTCGGGGAGCTCATGAGGCCTCACCCCTAGACGAAGTCCTACAGGAACGAAGGCTGGCTGGGTGTAGAGTAGGCAGCCCTCGCAGAGAAGAGCGCACCAGCTGGCCGCCAGTCGACCACACACACGCAAATACCATTACAAAGCCGAGTAGGCTGTATATATGTATTTAGGAATACACTCATAGACACACAACACAACACCACACACATATGTGCAAAAATAATTAAAAAGAGGCCATGCATTTGAAAAGGGGAGGAGGGGCTAGTGAGATGGTTCGGCGGTTAAGAGCACTGCTCTTCCGGAGGTTGTGAGTTCAAATCCCAGCAACCACATGGTGGCTCACAAATAAAGAACCTATGGGCCGGAGGAGGCGAGCTGGAGAAGGGGAGAGGGGTAGATTTAAAAAGAAGAAAATGGGAGGGATGGGGGTACATGGGAGGAATTTGAGGGAAGACAGAAAAGGGCAAAATAATACAATTATCTCAAAAAATAATTTTTTAAAATTAAAGCAAAGGAAAGGAGGGGGAGCCTATTTGCAAGCTCTGTCCTGTGACCTTGGTGACTTACCTGCCATTCACCAAAACCTTCAAGCGAACAGTCCCTTAACCCCACCCCCTTTCCTGGCTATGATCTACACGTAAGCTCGATCAGCACTCAGTAAATAATTCAGCGCACAGACCCATAGTCGAGTGGATTCAGAGTGCTTTTTCCTTGGCCTGGACAGTCACAGCCACTAGAAAACAGACACAAGAGTGGGCATGGGCCAGTGCCCCAAGGGGCAGCGCGCATGGGACCATGACTGAAGCCAGGCAGACAGAGCAGAGCGCTGTCCGTGCCCAGCGGGGCCCGCCCCCCGCCTCCCACCCTGGCAGGCAGAGCCTCCTTGGCCTCGGGTGTGGCTGGCAGCCGCTTCCTGGCCCTGGGCCCTTGGGAATCCTCAGAAGCCTCCCAGCCATCTTAGAGCAGCATTGGCTGGGGAAGCCCTCAAGCCCGTTTGGAGACCAGGACATCATTTTCTCCGCGGACTGGTGTGCAGGGCTGAGAATGGAACCTGAGCTTCCTGCAGGCTGAGGCGAGCCTGCCCACTGCGGAGCCCACCCACGCCCCACAGCCACGAGGTCCGCCATATTCTTTCCCAGAGTCCAATGTCTACAAGTCCTGCAGAGCACTACACACACACACACACACACACACACACACACACACAGGCACGCACGCACGCACGCACACACAATGGGGATGCAAAACCTGGGCTGGAGAAGTAAAAGGATAAGGTTGCAGGCTAGGAATCCCCCGTGCCTGAGTCTAGGGTGACCCCAAAGGAGCAGAGGTTCAGTCTACTCCTTGTTGGCCTGGAAGTGTGCACATGTCACACCCGCCTCCAGGGTCCGGCCGCGAACCTCTGGGAGTGTCCCTGGCGCCTTTTCCCGTCTTGCCTCGGCAGAGCAGCTATGGCAAGGACAAGCGCGGCTGGGGCTGGCAGAATCACCGCGGGGGCTGCGGAGCTCATGCCTGGGGGCACTTAGGTCCCCAACACCTACTGCCAGTGGGGGAGGGTGGGCGGGACCCTGTGCATGGCGGCCACGTAAGCGGAAATGACTTAACTAGTTCTTCCGGCCTCTGTGGGAGGCTGATTTGTTCTCAGAGATCACAGGCTTGGATGGTTTGAACTGATTGCCTTAGCTTGTGGTAGGCAGGTTCTGTTATAAGCCTATAAAAAACCAATCCGCGCCGGGCGTGGTGGCGCACGCCTGTAATCCCAGCACTTGGGAGGCAGAGGCAGGTGAATTTCTGAGTTCGAGGCCAGCCTGGTCTACAGAGTGAGTTCCAGGACAGCCAGGACTACACAGAGAAACCTTGTCTCGAAAAACAAAAAAAAAAAAAAAAAAAAAAAAAACCAATCCGATTCTGCCCACGCGGCTCACTTCTTTTACCCTGCATGGTAGGACTGTGACCCCCCAGAGCTCTGGAAATTATAATCCCTCTTGCAAATTGCATCAAGACTGTTTCTCGTGTGTGATTGGGGTGCCGGCTTCCGAGGCGTGGGGTGCGGGGGTGCCCCCGTTTTTCTTTCGGGTCTTACAGAAGGAGTATTTGCAAGGTCACAGCTGTCATTTCCAGTCTAGCTATCCCTGCCACCCCAGACTCCTACCTCAGAGTTCACGTCAAACATTCTTACCGAGGGAGAGAGAGGACGAGTTAGAGAGAGGACGAGTTCCCAGCAGCCGTGAGTCCCAGAAAGCAGCCAGAGCCTGTGGGCTGTGCCGGCACCCAGCAGGCTTTGCTGTAAGGAGCCGTCCTCCTAGCTCCCGCAGGGCAGCCTTGAATCTGGGGCATGCCCCACCTCAGTCGCAAGGCAGACCTGGGGTCACTCCCCCCCCCCTCTTTTGGACGTCAAGAGGTCCAATCTCACCTGGGCGCTCAAGACCAGCTCAAGAAACAGTAGGGAAAGCTGAGTGGATCTGCCCCGCCCACGGTGGCACGCCCACCCGCAGGTGCTCGCCTTAGCTAGTCAGACCGTGGGCACACAAGCCAGGTGGGCTGTGGAAGCGACAGAGCAGAGGCGTCTCCTCCCCTTTCTCCACGGGAAGACATCGGTCCATTGCCTGGCAGTATCCCTTGGCTTAGGCATGGTGGCCTCTCCTCCCTGGCTCTTGAACAGCGAAAAAATCCTTCCAGCAGAAAAGGTCAAAGGACCTCCTCTCTCAGAGGCAAGCCCCTGCCCTCCCTGCTCCTGGAGGTGAGCACTCATGGGCGTTCTCACCATGCCAGTCCTGATGCAGGGGTCCTCAGAAGGGGCCCTCAGAAGGCCTGATCGTCACAGCCACCTCCTGGACCTTCTCCAGGGTCTACAGTCGGGTCCACAAGCTTGAGGGATTGTGCCTCAACTCCAGGAGAAGCACCCTGAGGCCTGAGGAATCTAACGGGGGTGCTGGCTGTTTTGAGGGGATCTCTGAGTTCATTCCTTGCAGGGACAAAAGCAAACATCCAGGAAAGACAGAAGAGCAAGGCCAAGCTGAAAGTAACAGATTCATCCATTCAGAGTAGTGAGGAGCAGGTCAGGCTTGGGCATCATCTAGGCCCTGAGTCCCCCCTCTTCCTGTTTGTCCTATGTAGACACGTGCAGGCGCAAGCCACTGAGTGACAGCAGGGTTGGAACCTGGAGGTTAGCTTTGACCCTAGCCTGTTCCTCGGGTATTTTATATTGCCCCTGGGTCCTCCTTTTCCTTCTAGTGGTCCTGTTTAGACAGACAGATGGACAGAAAGACACACACACACAGAGTAATGGGCAGGGTGGAACCAGCTTTTGACAGCAGCTGCAGCTCAGCCCAGGTCTGCAGACCCAGGCCTCACTGGGCCTCTGAGAGCAGCCAAGAAAGATGTGTGTGGTTTTAGCAACAGCAGCCCCATGGTCTTACCCACTGGGGTTCACACAATCCCCTCCCATTTCGTGGGCAAATCAGTTACAACCTCCTGGGGGAGCACAGAGCAGTCCTCCCCATGCCCTAGAGGGGCTTAGGGAGGGGCAGAGTGGTCGCTTCAGACACAGAGGGGCCTGCAGAGCTGTGGCAGAAGAGGCAGAGCCTTGGAAGCACAGGGCTGGGGTGGGGTGGGGGTGTCATGGTGGGGTGTGTGTGTGTGTGTGTGTTAGTGGTGCTGATGCAGTGGTAGTGGTATGGGGGGTGTGTGTGTGGGTGATCCACCCGTGACTGCACAAGATAAGCTTGAGGATTGAGAACGGAATGGCCGTAATCTGTGAGCTCTGGAAAAACGCACACAACACTGGGGGCACTTGGCATGGCGAGGACGAGCCACAGGATGTGCCACAGGCCTCCCCTGCGCGTGATGAGATCCCAGGGGACCAGGCTTCGACGGGAACAGTGCCACTTCAGATGCCTTTGAAGACAAATGGTCACCCTGTTTGGGTCCCCCAGTCCCCCTCCTCCCTCAGCTCTGGTTCCCCAGTGTCTAGGTCAGAGCTGCCCTGGGGAGGGGCGCAGTTTGCCTTGCAGCCATGGCTATAATAACCGTCAAAAGCAAGATGGATTCCTGTCTGGGAGACAGAACCACCAACTGCTCGTCCTGAGTTCAAATCCCAGCAACCACATGGTGGCTCACAACCATCCGTAATGAGATCTGACGCCCTCTTCTGGGGTGTCTGAAGACAGCTGCAGTGTACTTACAGATAATAAATCTTTAAAAAAAAAAAAAAAAAGAGTTCTGAAGGGGGAGAGCCCACACAGATGAAGTGCAGTGTGCCTGGTAAGACCCAGAACTTCAGAACACAGCCTCCTGCAAAGGCCACTCCGATCGCTTCCGCGGGGATGCTTGCCCCGCCACCAGCGCCCACTCCAGACTGGCCCTATCCTTGGGAAGCCTTCCAGCCTGGGATTTTTTTTTTTTTTTTGGTTTTTTGAGACAGGGTTTCTCTGTGTAGCCCTGGCTGTCCTGGAACTCACTTTGGAGACCAGGCTGGCCTCGAACTCAGAAATCCGCCTGCCTCTGCCTCCCAAGTGCTGGGATTAAAGGCGTGCGCCACCACGCCCGGCTGGGATTTTTTTTTTAATGCTTTTAAAACCTTCCCTATGACTGAAGGAGCTAAGGGGTTTGCAGCCCCATGAGGAAGTGTCAACCGACCAGCAAGACCCCCCGGAGCTCCCGGGGTCCTGGACTGTCGCGCGCTATTGTCTCACCAGCAAGAACCACGTGGACAACTGGATCCTTCTGCAGCAAGCTTTATTGCATCAGCTTCAGTATCAAGAGGAAGACCCCGAGCACGGAAAGAGGCACTGCTAGTGTGGCGTGTTTCTATCTGATTGGTTGCCTGCTCCTCATCTCATTACCACGCCCCGGGCTGGGCTGTGACTTGGCTCGAGCCTGCTCTTGCACATGTGCATACCACTTGTTTACCGATCTGGCACGCCAGAAACAAGCGCCATCTTGTAATGGCAATTACCCTCAGCTCTCCACATCTTCCCCTTTCTGTTTTATTAAAATAAGGCTGGTGTCTGCTTTGTGTGGCCCCACACATGCTGTGGCTCCTGTCTTAGGTCATTCCTCTACTGACACAGCCTTACCCGTCATAGGGTAACCCTTGTCACTGGGCCCCATGTCTTAGAATTATGGTTAACAACTGCCAGTGTACCATTGACTGAAGTTTGGAGTCTGATCTAAGGCTTAAGATTCTTAACTCACTCATATTTTGCAATTAAGATGATTTCAAGAGTAAGTTAAAAACAGCTGTGACCAGTATAAGCCTGTTGCCACTTTTTCACAAGCTTTATTGGATCCAGTGGTAGAAGCAAAAATTAACCACCCAAGGTTGAAAAGGAGATCTCAGTGGGAATTTATTTGATATCAAACAGGTTCCTTTTGTTAATCAACCCTTATACAATGGGGTCCAGTTGCAGGCTACTACTCTGCAGGACAGGTGAGTATTGGGCCTGGCCTTGGCCAATAGGCTCAGGTTAAAAAATAATTTACAGTTGAGTAATGAAAGGCTCAGAGCTGCCTCAGTGGAGACTTGTGAGGCACTGCTTTTGTCTTGCAATTCCCACCTAGGAAGTTTCAAGTTAATGCCCACCTAAAAGGTGGCATAATGATCCTTAATCAAAGAAGGACACATCTACTCTGGTGGAATTCGCATGGACGATGGCAAGCCTCAATTCTTGTAGCAGATGATCAAATTCTCCAGACCAGTTCCCTGTAAGATGACTTAGACAAGCTCTTTGACAAATTAGCAGCATGGGTAAAATTCTGATAGGGCACCTAAGTAATACATAGCCCCATGTATTGCCATTCACACACTAACTGAGCAACCTGCCAAAGGGTATCAACTTGTTCCTGCACCAAATCAATTCTTTGATTAAGGTTGCCCGTTCCTGGATACCACAGCATCTGTGCAATCCACAAAATTAATCCTGAATGGCCCCCGAATCAGAGGTTGTTACAAGCTTTATTGTGACGAGGAAAGAGAAGCGTGATCACCGTATTGCGTGCAATGAGGAGACCTCAGCGATGTGCAAGGGCTGATTCGGCTTTCTCTTGGAAAAATTTCAACCTTACAAAATCAAGTGCATAGCATAGACAGCCAGATCTCAGGGGAAGTTCCCTGTTCAATTGCGACCAGTGCCTGAGCCATCGCAACCTTATCACGTTTTTGTTGAGATTTGAGCTTGCACAGTAACCAGAGCAGAAACACTCCTCCACAGCATATTAGGGCACCAAAAAGACAAACTCCCGCCCACTCCTTAAGGTGATTCATAGCATTGGCAAATGCATTACTTTCACATTACAAAGTTCAATTTAGAAGTATCTTTAAAGGCCTGTTTTTCCTGGGTTGGGTCATGCCATGTGTTATTGTTTAAGAGAACTCCAACCCTGAGTTACCAGTTTTAGACTATCTTTTTGTTACCAATGTAATAATTTTTAATCATGCTCAATAACTTAAGCCAATACTCTATAGTCAAAACATGCAAAACATATTTATACCTTTAAGACCAATCAGAACCAAAAATGAAACTACATGAATCTTATAAATTTGAACCAAACAATTGTTTTCTAGCTGTAATTCAAGAGAAAAAGCACTTTGTACCCAAAGGAGAAATAACCATCAGCCTACTTGTCCTAGAACTTAAGCAGCTGCTGGCCCTTTTCAAAAGCAGTTTTTCTTCAGCTGTGCTAGACTCCTAGCTAATTGCAGAGCAGCTTAAATCAGCCTCTGCTGTGTAAACCAACTGGATCAAGAGATGGACCTCCAGCAAATAAAGTTTTTACCATTTTTTTTTACATGAAACAGAACATCAGTCATTCAGACAACAAAACAAAAACAGACACATGTGGACAAATTGGTGCACCAATGACAATACATAGAAAGAACACTTGTACCCAGTACTAAGAACATCTCCATTGGGGTCCATAGAGGAAACAGGACGTCTCCATGTTTCCCCTTGTCCCCAGGAGTTTTGAAATCCATTTTCCTTTTCTCATTTTTCCACTGTTCCTTTCTTCTTAACAAATCTTTTCAACTGTTTTATACTCCTTTTCAACTCTAATTTCTTTCCCTTTAACAGCTCCCTTAGAGCCACAAAAATTGGATACAAAGTAGAGTTACCCATACTTTCGCTTTTCCTTTTTAGCCTCTTTATCGAGGACTTTATCACTCCTTACTTTGCTTTTCCTTTCTTCCACCTTTCTCCTTTCTCTCCTGGGGCGTGCTTCCCCCATTCTTTCACTTCTGCGGAGGCAAGGTCCGTGGAAGGGCCTGTTTTCTTAGGTGCACCCTTTTTTTGTCTGTGCTAGCATCTTTTCTCCTCGCTCTGTTCCTGATAGGCTCTCCTGAATCTCCTCCAGCACCCTTTGACCCGCCTTTACAGTCGGCTGGCACTTCTCATCCTTTAAAAGAAAAAGGACAAGAGCTACGAACACAACCACAAAAGCTTCAACTGCCCCTTCTAGTTGTGGAGAGAGATCAAGGCCAAACATACCTTACAGAGCTTACCTGGTCCTGCAGTTCTGAATCCACTCCATGACCGGAGGGTCTCCTCAGCACCGGTGATGGTATGGCAGAGTTCCCGGGTTTCGGCAGCACTTGTCGCGCGCTATTGGTTGTCTGCTCCTCATCTCATTACCACGCCCTGGGCTGGGCTGTGACTTGGTGCGAGCCTGCTCTTGCACATGCGCACACCACTTGTTTACCGATCTGGCACACCGGAAACAAGCGCCATCTTGTAATGGCGATTTCCCTCGGCTCTCCACACTGGACCACCAACTAAGGAGTACAACGTGGCTCCGGCAGCATCTGAGGCAGAGGATGGCCTTGTTAGACATCGGTGGGAGGAGAGGCCTTGGGCCTGAGGGTATTTGATGCCCCAATGTAGGGGAGTGCCAAGGCTGGAAGATGGGAGTGGGGGGGGGAGCACCCTCATAGAGGCAGGGGAGGGGGAGGGGATGGGGGTTTCCGGAGGGGAAACCGGGAAAGGGGATAACATTTGAAATAAATCTTTTGGGTTTTTTTTTTTTTTTTTTTGAGACAGGGTCTCTCTGTGTAGCCCTGGCTGTCCTGGAACTCACTCTGTAGACCAGGCTGGCCTCGAACTCAGAAATCCGCCTGCCTCTGCCTCCCAAGTGCTGGGATTACAGGCGTGCGCCACCACTGCCCGGCTTTTGTTTTGTTTTTTGAGACAGGATTTCCCTGTGTAGCTCAGGCTGTCCTGGAACTCACTCTGTAGACCAGGCTGGCCTCGAACTCAAAAATCCACCTGTCTCTGCCTCCCAAGTGCTGGGATTAAAGGCGTGTGCCACCACCGCCCGGCTTATAAATCTTTTTTTCTTTCTCTTTTTGGTTTTTTGAAACAGGGTTTCTCTGTGTAGCCATGGCTGTCCTAGAACTCACTCTGAAGACCAGGCTGGCCTCGAACTCAGAAATCCACCTGCCTCTGCCTCCCAAGTGCTGGGATAGTTTTGGGTTTTTGTTTTGTTTTTTTTGTTGTTTTTTTTTTTAAGTCATTAAATTACAAATTTCAGGCTGGATGTAGTAACACACACTTTTAATTCTAAAACATGAAAAGCAGACCCAGGATGTGCTCTCTATGTTAGAGGCCAGCCTGATCTACATAGCAATTTCCAGGCCAGCCAGGGCTACAACAACAAAATGTTGGGCAGTGGTGGTGCACGCCTTTAATCCCAGGTGGGTTTCTGAGGCCAGTCTGGTGTACAGAGCCAGGACAGCTTGGGCTACACAGAGAAACCGTGTCTTGAAAAAAAAAAAAGAAAGAAAGAAAGAAAGAAAGAAAGAAAGAAAGAGAAAAGAAAGAAAAAAGAAAAAGAAAAAAAAAAGAAAAAAAAAGAACAAAATCCAGAACTCAGACTTGATTTTCCACCGAAGCCTAAGAGGACCTGAGGTTGGCACTGCAGAATCCACATAAAAACAAAAGCTACATTGCGGAGGAGAGCCCAGAGAGAGGGCTAAGCAGGTGGGACTTCCTGTTCTCCCTGAGGACCCGTGTCCTGTAACCAGCACTGACAGGACAGCTCATAGCTCCAGTCCCAAGAACTCCAACCTAAGTCCTCTCTGACTTTCACGGTCACCCATAAACATATTCCACACACTCACACTTGCACAAACACACATAATAAAAACAAAATCTGGAGCTGGAGAGATGGGTCAGTGATTAAGAGCATTGACTGCTCTTCCAGAGGTCCTGAGTTCAAATCCCAGCAACCACATGGTGGCTCACAACCATCTGTAATAGGATCTGACACCCTCTGCTGGAGTGTCTGAAGTAGTAACAGTGTACTCACACATATAAAATAAATAAATCTTTAAAAGCAAGAAAGGAAGGAAGGAAGAAAGGAAAGTAGGAAGGAAGGAAGGATACAGGGCAAGTGGACCTGTCTAGAAATGGTTCTGTGGTGCAAATCCCATCTGTGTCCTCAGGAAATCAGCAGCTCAGTTCAGTAGGTCAGGCTAGCAAACGCGAATCGGCAGCAGTGTGGCATGGCCGCAGGAAGAGCCAGGCCTCAGCCTCGGCACAGGTCACAGGAGGGACCAGGGCCGACGGGAACACGAGAGGCTTAGCTATGCAAGCAAGCCTCGCTCAGCCTCTGTCCCTGCACTTCAAGCCCCTTTCCTACTCCTTCCGAAATCACCTGTCCTCCTCGGCACGTGTGTCTGCCTCAGCTGGCACCACTCTGCGAGTCAGAGTCTGCGAAGGGGCAGGAAGCTGCAGTACCACCAGAAGATTTTTGCTGTTTTTCTCTATGGAGCTCAACTACGCAATTTACATGAATTGACCAATCCATGCGTGTCATTAGTGAAGAACCCTTCATCACGTGTGCTCTCACGTGCTTGCTTTAGCAGAACTTCCTTTCACCTGTGTCTGCTTCAGTGAAGCGTTCCTTCACGTGTTTGCCCCAGGAAAACTCCATCCAAGACAACTGACTTTTCAGAGAACCCTTAAGTTTCCACTTCAATAAGTAACTTAATGGAAGTCTGCAGTGTGTGACAGGGTGAAGTAGAAACAACCATTTAAAAACAACACACAAGGGCTAGAGAGATGGCTCTCCAGAGCACTGGCTGCTCTTCCAGAGGTCCTGAGTTAAATTCCAAAAAACCACGTGGTGGCTCACGACATCTGTAAGGCAATCTGATGCTATCTTCTGGCATGCAGGTGGACATGCAGAACACTTATATGCCACGGACCGACTCAGTCGGAACACACACCCGTGGGGGAATCAGGGTCTTTGGTATGCAGGAAGGTACAGGTCCGGCGACAAATGACAGACAGACACACCAGATGCAGGTTGAGTCTGAATGCACTTTACTGTCCTGAGGCAGGAACTTTTATACACATAAGTTGGTATTACATTACTGAAGAAAAATGTATCCAGTGACGTGTTTACAAAGAATGGTTACCATGAGTATCTGGCACAAGGAAATACAAAATCAATCAGGTATGATCTTCAGAGAACACCTACAAAGCACTACGTCCCTTGATCAGAGTAGCTGTAGTCAATGATAAATTAGTAATTCAAAAGTTCTAGGGAACACTTCATCATACCCCTAGGGCCCTTTGTTCATGTGTAGTCTTTGTCTAATATCCTGCTTCCTTCTTGTGAGACTCCTTTAGGCTCTCTTCGAAACTTTACTTAACTGATGCTTTCCATGTCAGAGTGCCAAAGCCACCTAGCCATACAAATTATATATATTGTTGGGAGGTTAATTCTTTAATGTATTTAGGTAATAACTGTATAGCTGATCAAAGCAATGGTTCTCTAGAAGATAAATCATGGCCAGTGCTGTAGCTCAAAGAATGAATTCTCGTCAGCTTTAACGCCTGGGTGCTCACAGCTCTTGCTACCAAGAACATTTCATAAGTAAAGAAACAGGTTAAGCAGGGCGTGGTGGCACATGCCTGTAATCCCAGCACTTGGGAGGCAGAGGCAGGCGGATTTCTGAGTTCAAGGCCAGCCTGGTCTACAGAGTGAGTTCCAGGACAGCCAGGACTACACAGAGAAACCCTGTCTTGAAAAACAAAGCAAAACAAAACAAAACAAAACAAAACAAGAAAGAAAGAAAGAAAGAAAGAAAGAAAGAAAGAAAGAAAGAAAGAAAAAGAAACAGGTTAAAGAAAAGTCAGCCAGGCAAGGCTTGCCTTGAGAAATTCAGCTCAGCATTTTCTCCGGCCAAGGGAGGCTCACAACAAGTTCCTCAATAGATAACCTTATCATAGACAAGGCTTTTACCTGTAAATATCACACAGTTTCCACGGAGATTGCGGTTTAGCTGTGGGAATCATACAGTGTCTACGAGATTTGTGTGATACTTACATATTAAATAAAATTTAAACACACACACACACACACACACACACACACACACAGGCTCCTAGGTTTTAGAGTCCTTGTTTCTGTGAGTGGATAAAACCATGGCCCCTTAAGTCCTGCTTCTCTGGTGTTGCAGGCACGCAGAGATCTGCCTCCCCTACCCAGGGTGGGATGGAATCAAATTTGTTTTGCTGCATTTACACACTCAAGCCAAATTTGATTAAATTCTTTTTTGTTTTTTGAGACAGGGTTTCTCTGTGTAGCCCTGGGTGTTCTGGAACTCTATGTAGACCAGGCTAGCCTCGAACTCAGAGATCTGCCTGCCTCTGCCTCCCAAAGGCTGGGACTAAAGGCATCATAAAAGTCAATATGATTCTAGAGAGAAGAGGTGTGTTTCTAAAAACACTACATATTTGTTAGGCTGAAGTTTTCTTGTTTTTTTCTTGTTTTTTCTTTCTTTCTTTCTTTCTTTCTTTTTCTTTTGTGTGTGTGTGTGTGTGTGTGTGTGTGTGTGTGTGTGTGTTTTGAGACAGGGTTTCTCTGTGTAGCACTGGCTGTCCTGGAACTCACTCTATAGATCAGGCTGGCCTCGAACTCAGAAATCCACCTGCCTCTGCTTCCCGAGTGCTGGGATTAAAGGCATGCGCCACCACCGCCTGGCTGTAGTTTTCATTTTTAAAAAAGAATTATTTTACATATGTTGAGTACACTATCGCTCTCTTCAGACACACCAGAAGAGGAAGTCAAATCCCATTACAGAGGTTGTGAGCCACCATGTGGTTGCTGGGAATTGAACTCAGGACCTCTGGAAGAGCAGAGTCAGTGCTCTTAACCACTGAGCCATCTCTCCAGCCCAAGTTTTTTGTTTGTTTGTTTTTTAAGATTTATTTATTTATTGTATGTGAGTACACTGTAGTTGTTCTCAGACACCAGAAGAGGACGTCAGATCTCTTTAGGGATGGTTGTGAGCCACTATGTGGGTGCTGGGATTTGAACTCATGACCTTTGGAAGAGCAGTTGGTGCTCCTACCTGCTGAGCCATCTCTCTAGCCCCCAGCCCAAGTTTTCATTCTTTAAAAAGACTGATTTTAGCTGGGCGTGGTGGCGTACGCCTGTAATCCCAGCACTTGGGAGGCAGAGGCAGGTGGATTTCTGAGTTCAAGGCCAGCCTGGTCTACAAAGTGAGTTCCAGGACAGCCAGGACTACACAGAGAAACCCTGTCTCGAAAAACTAAAAAAAAAAGAAAAAAGAAAAAGAAAAGACTGATTTTGTGTTGAGTGTTTTGTCTGCATGTATATATGTGCACCCCTTGTGTGCTGTGCCCAAGGAACCCAGATGCCCTGGATCTGGAGCTCCAGATGGTTGTGAGCTGCCCTGTGGGTGCAGGGAGCCTATGCCAGAGCCTCTGCCAGGACAGCCAGTGCCCTCGGTCAGCGAGCCGTCTCTCCAGTCCCTGCTTGCGGTCTTTACGGTTTATTTTCCTTCTACCTCTATAGACTAGAATCCACTGTAAATCCTTGCACAAGCCGCCAATCTAACTTTTCCTTTCCCCTCCTGGAGGGGTGTGTGCATGCAGGCATGTGGGGCAGAAGATCTTCCTCTGGAGCTCACATAGCACATAGACTGGCAGCCCCTCCCCACCCCGCCCCCAGTGCTGAGATTCCACACCTGGGCTCCATGCCTGGTGCTTTTATGTGGGATCTGGAACTAAAGCTGCTCCTCTCATTGCAAGGCAAGTTAAGTATTTTACCCCCCAGATCCGTCTCCTTAGCTCCACCCCACCGCCGGGTTAGTTTGGTTTTGTTTACTGAGAGTCTTGCAGTGTAGGCTGGGCCATCCTCAACCTCTTGATCCCCCTGCCTCCGTCTCCATCTGTGGGGTTGTAGGCACCACCACGCCCAACACTGAGCCACCTTCTCTCCCCGACCCCCAAATCACTAAGAACTGGAACTGCTCTTTCTGAATACTCGGTCAGGCGACCTGAGATGACCCGAGGGGTTTCCTGTCCCTCCTCCTCACCCCTATAACCAGAGACAACAGATGTTCTGACGGGAGGCGTTGCTCTATTCTAGTGTAGTGAGACTGGGCCATCCATCGCTCAAGAGAAGCAAGATCACATCCATCATGCTATCAAGTTAAAAAACAAACAAACAACAAAAACAACCCTTTATTGGGCAAGGTAGGCCTGTCCTTGCCACCAGGAGAGAAGTCTGGATCTCAAAGGGAGTGAAGAGTCCACAGGCTGGAGGCCTAGTACCCTCCCAGCAGGTCAGGCCTCTGCCTCTGCCTCCCCAGCAAAGAGTGGGTTGACGAAGCAGGCGAAGTTGGTGTCGATGTCCAAGATGTCCACCTTCTGAGCTGAGTCAGGTAGCTCCACCGAGGGCTGTGGAGTCACAAGGTCAGAGGGCTCACCGTCCCAAGTACCAGCTCCAGGGAGAGCCCCAGAGCTTCTTCCCAGCCCCCGGGAGAGCCCCAAAGCTTCTTCCCACTGTCTCACCTGCTGCTTGAAGACCATCACGTCAAAAATGGGATTCCGGAAACCCAGCGGCAGCCCAGGCGGTGCGGGCTCAGCGGCTTCATGCCTTCTCCACCTGCAGGAATTGGGCGCGGGTGAACCCCTGGGGCCGCCCGGCTGGCCTCTCCCGGAGCCCGCCTTCAGGAGGGGCCAGCATACCTGAGCTTCCCGCTGCGGTGCAGCAGCAGCAGCACCATCCCCAGCAGAGCCAGCAGCACCAAGGCCGCCACGCCGGCGGCCAGCCCGGCACCGGACCGGTTCTGATCCAGCGCCGAGTCCGCCGACGTGGGCTTGCCGGACTGCCGCAGGGTCGCCGCCACGATGCCGAGCTCGCTGCCTGCAACGAGGCGGACTCAGCGGGGCGCGGGGCCCCCGGGGGCGGGGAGGGGAGGGAGGGGCGGCGGGTGCGGGCTTACCTTGTGCCACCGCGTCCTGAAGGAGCACGTGTCCCAGCTGCCCCGCCGCGCCGGTCGCGTGCCCGGTCTCCTCCAGCACCACCTGGATCTCCGTGTGGCCGTCGCGCAGCACCTTGGACACAGCCACCTGCAGGCCCTGGTACTGGGGCTGCGGAGGGAGGGGGTTGGCCCGGGCTCTGCCATCCGACCAAGGGGGCCAGCAGAGTCGGGGCTCGCCGGCAGCCGGCACCCCGCGTGAGGCTTCCTTACCTGCTTCAGGAAGAGGTCCAGCAGCCGCGCTCGGTACCGTTCCAGGTCAAAAGTGGGGTCGTGGGTCAACGACACGATAGCCCCTGCGACGGGAGGGCAGGTCAACGTCGCGGACCCCAGCAGGAGAGGGAAGCCCGCGGGAAGCGCGTTCGAGGGCCGGGGGATGCTCACCGCAGAGGTCGCAGCACTGTCCCTGAGGCAGTAGGGGGTCCTGGCAGGCGGCCTGGGGGCAGCGGCCGCCCAGGGGCTGCAGCAGAGACGCGCAGATCCACGGCAGCGTCTGGGCGGGGGGCACGGAGGTGAATGCAGGGAAGCGCAGCGGCAGCCACGCGCCCCAGCGGGGACCCGGGCTGCCCTCGCGCTGTCCCCGGTCAAGGCTCGCTCACCTGGGCGTTGCCGCAGACGCAGCCCGACGCGTCGGTGCAGGCCTGGGAGCCCACTCTCAGCGCGCCCGACCCGTGGAAGCGCAGGCGGCCCTCGCGGGACGCCAGGAAAGCGGTCAGGTCCTCGTCGCGCGTGAACGTCTGCGGGCGGTGGCATCACCGGCGGCCGGAGAGCGAGGAGAGAGTCTGAGTGCGCGGGCCCACGCGCGCGGCTGCAGGATGCCACGGGGACGCGCACGGGGGGACGGACGGGACCCCAGCCCTCCCGCGCCTGCTCACCTGGCCCACGGCCGAGATGCTGCGGACGTGCACCGGGTTGGGGCCCGGGCCGAGCGCCACGCGGAAAGACCCATCGCGCGGGAAGAGAACGTCGTCGTAGCTGCAGGGCACGCGCTCGGCGTCCACGGAGAAGAGGCCGTGCGCCTGGATCCCGGAGCTCCACGAGTGCGGGTCAAGCCAGGAGAAGCGGTCGGGATTGCGGAAGAGCAACGGGGCGCCTGTGCAGGCGCGCACCAACCTACTGAGACCCGCTGCGCCCAGTGCTCCCCGCGCCCCGCCCTCTGCAAGCCCCGCCCTCTCTAACCACGCCCCGAACCACGCCTGTCTTTCTCACCACGGTTACAAGCCGGGTCCGAGTCGCCTCCTGCAGTGCTGAATGCCGCTCCCGGGGCCAGGACGAACTCCCCGTTCAGAGGCAGGAGCTGCGGAAGCCACGGGCTGAGGAGGCACAAGCTCCGGGCACGCGCTGCGCCCAACTAACACCTCCCGGGCACAAGGGAGAACCCAAGCTGCGACCCTGGCGGGGAGCCAGGTGAAATCGGGGCCCGGGAACCTTAACCTGCCTGAGGCTAACAGGAAGAGCTAGGTCTCACCAGGGAAAGAAAAGAGAAGGCACACCGAGCACATGTGCCAGGGCTAAAAGAGCCCTGAGCGACTGAGGCTTAGAGGGTCACATAAGCAGAGTCATGCTAAGGGGCAGACACAGCGGAGACCCCGGGACCCACGGAACACTTGGGGCGGGAGATGACATTTGCCAGCACTCTCCATCCCTAGGAGAAAGTGTAAGACAAGATCTCCCGGATCTTAGAAGCCAGACCTTAAAATAAATTCATACGACCCCGGGGAAGGGAGGGACGCAAGAGAAGACAGGAACTCTAAGGGTGATTTTAGCTAGTGGCATGGCGGATCCCCCTCACCATTCAAATCTGGTTCTGTGCTAGGACCATGCTGTGGGGAAGGGAAAGAATGCCCCCCCCAACATGGCGTTTCCTGGTTCCCCAAGCCTCAGGACCCTCTCCCCGTCCTTCTCCCAGAGCTTAAGGAGACAGGAGCCATGGAGCTGCTCCTCGCAGGGCCATCAGGTTAGTGGCATCACCCAGGCTCTTGTCCCCACTTGCCTTCCTAGAGCTTCAGACCTGTCCAAAGGCTCACCCTAGACGGAGGAGATGATGTCACAGGCCAGGGACTCCGCCCACAGGTGGGGACAACTGGAGACAGACTTAATGTAAGCATGGATGGGAGGTGGGTGACACACACGTGCCCATGTGAATGGAATATATTCTCATAAAGAACAGGGCTGGGGCAGAGCTGGAGACAGGGGTGGGAGGTGGGGGAGCACCTACCAAGCATTTGTGAGGCCCTGGGTTCTGTCCCTAGCATCATGATAAATGAAATAGGAAGAGAATGTAGAAGGCCACCCCCGCGGGGGCCAAGCGCTAGGAGATAAACACAGGCCCGATCCAGCTGCGGGTGTTCATGACAGCCGTCCACCGTCCAGGCTCCACAGAAGACGGCAGAGAAGTCCGGGGGAAGGGTGGACATCTCAGTACCAGTGGGGAGAGCTTTCCAGACCTGAGCTTGGGAAACTACACTTCAGCGGGAGCGCCAGCAAGCAGAATCTAATCCACACACGCAGGCCTGCTTGTTATCAACGACAGAGACTACCCTAGCTTCCTACAGGAAGAACAGAGAGGAAACAAGATATGAAGAGAATAAATGTCTGGAGCCACGGCCCCGTGGTCACGGTTAAAGAACGCAGGCTCCCTTTCCACATATGGTGGCTCACAACCGGCTGTGATCTGGCGCCCTCTGCTGGCCTCTAGAGGTGCTGCTGTACATGTTGCTTGGAGGATGCTAATCTTTTTTGGCAAATTGGAACATAAGGTGGAACTTCAAGGTCAACCAACTCATTAGAAAATAACACTGAAGATCAATTAATTATAAAAAGCCGTTTGCGGGGCTGGCAAGATGCCTTAGCAGGTAAGAGCACTGACTGTGCTTCCGAAGGTCCTGAGTTCACTTCCCAGCAACCACATGGTGGCTCGCAACCATCCGTAATGAGATCTGAAGCCCTCTTCTGGTGTGTCTGAAGACAGCTACAGTGTACTTATTTATAATAAATAAATCCAGGCCAGAGCAAGCGTGGCGGACCGGAGCCAGTGGGGTTGACTGGAGCGAGCAGAGGTCCTAAATTCAATTCCCAGCAATCACGTGAAGGCTCACAACCATCTGTACAGCTACAGTGTACTCATATACATAAAATAAATACATAAAGCTTTCTTTTTAAAGCTGTTTGCTTTAGCAATGGAATGTTCACAACATTCTAAAGCTTGTATCCTCCAAACCTAGAGCCAACATGACACCCAGTTTAAAAAAAAAGTGACATGCTTTACAACATGACAAGGTCTCCTACTTCCACAGGAGCAGTGAGCATGGCCAATGAGAGAAAAAGAAATCAGAGACCCAGAAAACAAGCGGTGGCTGCCATTTTTCATATGGGAAGAACTATCAGAACTACAGAATATATGTATGTATGTATGTATACACACATACACATATATATACACACACACATATATACATATATGTATATATGTGCCATTCATGAGCCAATTGGTATCATATACAAACCGCCTGTTAATTTCTTTTTCCAGACAGGGTCTCACTGTGTAGCCGGGAACACGTCGACACTTTAATATAGTTCCTCATGTTGTGGCGACCCCAGTCACTGAATTGTCTTTGTTGCTATTTCATAATTGTAAGTTTTTGCTACTGCTATGAATGGAGATGTAGGTTTTTTGAAGGTAGAGGTTTGGTTGAGAATTGCTACTGTAGACCAGGCTGACCTGAACTCACCTCCGGAGTGCTAGGAGTAAAGGCTGAGGTGCCACACCCGGCTCTGCAGAGAGCATCTTAAAACCCCCGAAGAATGGGGCTGAAGGAGATTGGGAGATGCAGCCCGTGCCCTAGGATGGAGAACTCCACCACAGCGCAGTGTTCTTCTGCGGTGTGTGCACAGGCTGTCTGCGATGACCAGAGATAGAAGGGTGGAGGAGGAGGGGAGCATCCCAGGGAGGACCTCTCTGCTCGCTCGGGAGGAATGTGTGAGGAACCGGTGGGGTCCAAGATAAGGCCAAAGAATATCCCTGGGTTCTGGAGGGGACACTCGGCTCCCCAGAGTGACCCACGCCCTTGTTCATTCATAAACACCCCTAAGAAGCTCGCACCCCGAGTTGGGATGCTGAAGGGAAGAGAGCACGGAGAAAGGAGAGCTGCTTGCTAACCAACAGCTGTCACGATTTTGTGTGGTAAGAGAGACGCCCACCAGGTGTCACTGCCTGTGAGCCTCCGTCCACCCCCCCCCCAACACTGTCCCTGGTGCTTTAGGCAGGTGGGGGTAACCTTGCTGTAGCCTGACCCACAGAAAATATTCTTTCTTATTGAGTATAGCAGCAGTCAGATCTCCAAGTTCGAGGCTAGCCTGGTCTACAAAAACAAGAAACACTATATTGAAAACAAACAAAACAAAACAAAAAACAAGCAAAACACCAAAAACCAACCAACCAACCAACCAACCAACCAACCAACCAAACAAACAACCAAACAACGGGGCACCGAAATGGGGATTTTATATTTGAGTTGCCATGAAATACTGTTCCTTTGGTTTGGAGTGGTGTGCTTTGGTTTTACTGACTGCTCAGCGATCACTGGATTTGAATCCCAGCACCCACAGGGTGGCGCACAAGGAGACCCGACGCCCTCTCCTGGCCCGCGTGTGCATTGCACACACGTGGCGCACAGATAACAATTATGCAGACAAAACACCCATATATAGAAGGGGAAAAAATCTTACACGCATATACAGAAAGGAAAAAAATCTTAACAGAAAAAAAAAAAAAAGAAAGAAACAAAACATTCTTCGCTCCAGCCACAGGGCCCGAGCTAGGGTCGCGGGACCACCAGCCTTTGTCAGCGCGCGCTAAGGCCTTTAGCCCCAGCATGTGCAGGAGGGCGGCAGAGGCTGCTCCTCGCCCTCCCGGCTAGCTGGCCAGGCGCTTCGCAGGTAGCTTAACATGACCTCCAGGGCAGGGAAGGACAGGCGGGCTTCCCAGAGCCCACCCTGCACTGGGACACTGCGGGGGGCGGGGCGCAGTGGAGCCGGACTGGGAGACCCCACGTGCTCTCTGATGTCCCTTCCCAGAGACTGTCTCTACCCAGAGGCTCCCCCGGCGGCGCATGGGAAGGGGCCTTCGGTGGCCCCAGCCTTACCATATCCGAGATGGCATGACTGTCTCGTACCATGACCGACACCATCTGCAGCGAGAGGGGGTGGCGTCAGCGCAGGGCTGGCCGACCTCCCCACCTCCAGTGCACTCCCTCAAGCCCCCACCAAGGCACCTTGTCCGCCGGGAACTGGACCGCATCTCCCGTGCACGGGGTCCGGTTCTGGTTCCAGTTGGAGGGAGTATCGAAGGCCGTGTTGGGGACCCAAAGTTTGTAGGCGGCCCGAGTCAGTGCTAGAGAAGGGAAGGGAAGCTGAGTGTCGCTCCCCGGGAAGGAGACCCTCCAGAGAAGTGTCGCGGAGATGCACAGAGCGCAGGAGGTCAGGCCCCACCGCAGCGCTCTCCGGCGCACTCTTAGCCGATCTGCAGAACCCACGCAAACGTGCCCTCCCCCTCCCTCGGGACGTCGCCGCTATTCACGGTACTCTGACTGCTGGGGTGGGGTCGGGGGGGGGGATCGGAGAGGAATCGGCCTCAGGAAGGAGCTCTGGCGGGAAGCGCACTGGGGCAGAGGGGTGTCCCGGGGCTGGAGCCCGGAGCCGGGAAATTGAGGCAGGCCGCCAACATAGCCCTCCCTCTCCCGAGATCGCGACCCTTCCAGCCTAGAGAAACCTCAGTCTGGATCAAGGTCCAGACCCGGGGGACACGCGGCCTACCGCAGAGCTGCAGCCACAGCAGGACCCGACCCAGAGCACCCATCTCGCCGCCGAGGCTCTCACAGGCGCGGACTTCGCTCCGAGGGCCCCACGTGACCGGGCGGGGCTGCGGGGCAGGGGGCGCCCAGATGTTACACATTTACCTTGGGACCGCCCAGCTGTCTGAGGTCCCTCGGAGGAAGCTTCTCAGCGACCTTAGCATCTGCCCCTTAGGACCCAGGGCCCTGGGTGCCCAGAGGGAGGGTGTGGCCCCGGCTTTCCCTGAGACACCTGGAGCTCAGCCACCGTCCCTCGCCTTCTCGGGGCCTGCGGGCCTGGGGTGGGGTCTGCGGGGATTGTGCGGGCGGCAGGATAGAAGGGAAGGCATGTCACAGTGCGGGCGCGTGGCGGTTCTGGAAGGGGACAGGCAGCTAAGGCAGCGTGTGATGGGCCTGGGTGGGCCGGCCATGATGGCGGGTCACAGGAGACACGCCGAGTGGACAGTGAATGGAGAATCACCAGTGAGAAAAATGACAGGACGGTGGTGGCAGCGGCGTGAGGCGGGCTTCTGTGAGTACAGGGTAGACCGTGGCTCCTGGTGCCGGGTGTTAAATTCCTGATAGCAACGGGATGACTGCGGCTGGAGATTGACTGGGCCAGTGGCAGCAGGTGGCTGACTGATGGCGGCGGGTGGGTGGGTGGGTAGGGGACAGCGGGTGGTGGCTGGGTGGCAGTGATGACAGGTGGGGGGACGGTGTAGAGGAGAGTGGACCGGAAAGGATGCCTGGTGGATGACAGACAGGGTGCCGGGAGGGTGGGGTGAAGATGCCCGTGGGTCCATCCCCAAGGGAGGCTGGCTGAGGTCACAGGAAGGTCGAGGAGAGGGGAATGGGTGAAGCAGGACCCTGGGTGGGGCCGGAAGGAGGATGGCGAGGGGGCAAACGGGTTGATGAGAGACTACTAGACAAGCTTCTCCCAGTCCAGAGGTCAACATGTCACTTAGCGATTGTCTCTTGTGATCCGGCCCTGCCCAGTCTCACATGTCCCTGTGGGGCAAAACGGATGCTCGCAGAAGGTACCAGGGAGGAGTGTGGGTGAGCCGTGGGCAGATGAGGCTAGCTGGCCGGCCGCATGGCGTGATGGGCCGGGACACACCCCTGGCTGTGGCCGTGAAGGCCTCTCCAGACACTGAGCAGGCCCGGCCTGCACCGACTGTGAGCAGTCCTCTTCCTCCTGAGACACACCGCAGCGTGGCCGGGATAGCCAGCATGACAGCCGCCCCATGCCTCCCTGCGTCCCCTCCAACTGTACCCCAAACAATTTCCCTTCCAGAGGCTGCCTTTGCCGGGGGTTTGGCCGCAGTGGGGGTGTTAGAGGAATCACCGTGGGTTCAAGTTGGTGGTACTGGATGGATGCTGTGATGTCAGTCTGGTGATGGCGTACCTGTGAGTGGTGGGCGGATGTGTGGGTGATGGGAGGTAGAGCTGGGGAGGGCGTACCGAGGGGGCACTGCTCACGGAAGAGCTGATTAAACTTGGGGACCCCCTGAGCTCTCCTCCCCTGAGTCATCCACTCATCCTTCCCCTCCACCCTCCTGCTTCTCCCCTGCAGAAGGCGTTTCGTCCACTAGGGGGCACTTGTTCTCACACTCAGGTTGGACCCCAACTGGCCTGGAAGTACCCCAGGGTACCTTTTACCCTGGTACAGTTGCCTTTGAAGTGGGCATCAGCGCTCCCGGCTCAGCAGGAGTTAGGTGTTGAGAGAGGTTTGCTCGTGGCCTCTAGCACACAGGCAGAGAGGAGAGTCTTGGAGGTCACCTTCTTTCTGCTGCTGCTTTGTTCCTGCAGAGGAAGCGCTGTCTGTCATGGATTGGGTCCTCACTCGCTGCTGAGCCAGCTTCACTCACGGACACAAGTGCTAGTGGCTGGGTGGGGGTCCCCGTGGAGGTCACATGGGAAGGGCAGTCGGAGTCCCTGGGCGGAGAGGCTTCCGGTAAGAGGCAGCGTGGACCGCAGGTCGCAGCCGCTGTCGGGGTGTGGGGACAGGAGCAGGCAGTGTGTCTGCAGAAAGCCCTGGTGGTCAACATGAGCCCCTCGGGTACACGTGGACACACACATGTGGACTGGTCAGGACCTTCATAGGAAGAAGGAGAAATGCAGAACCCAGAGAGTAACTAGTAGTGTGTAAGTGCTCTGTGTGGCCGCCTTGGCTAAGGAGGGAGCCAGGGGCTTGGCAGTTGCTCAGTTTTGGCTTGACTGCCATCTTGGGTCAGATTATCTGTACACAGGAAACCTCCTTGTGCCAGGGAAGCCATGTCCCCCACCAGGCCACCGAGACGGCCACCAAGAGGCTTTCTTCATCAAACGGTGTAAAGAATGCTAAATCCAGTTGATTGTGTTCTTGGCTGGTATAGCTCATGTCCTACCTGGGGTCTGTGTGAACCCTGAGTGACAGCCCTGCAGTGCTGTGGGGGAGGGGTACAGATAGACAAGGATGTCCGGGGAATTAAAGAGCCTTCCAGGGCATTGAGGCAGGGGCATGGGAGGCACCGGAAGCTGGGGAGGAGCTAAGGGGGGCAGGCACACTGTTCCTGGGGTGGGGCGCACAGGAGAGTGTGAATTGGAGAGGTTGGGGCTAGTAACTCTGAGGTTCAAATGCTGCGGGGGGGGGGGGGGCGGGGGCTGCTAACCCTCTCACCCTCCAGTTCATTCTTCTTCCTGCAGAGTGTGCCAGAGCCTGCTGCCCCTCCTATTTAGGTGAGACAGCTACCTTCTCCACCCTGGGCAGTGGGAGAGCGGGCAGGCAGAGGGCCCCAGGAGCCCTGGGCTGAGATGTGTCTTTAGGCAAACCACTGCCGAGAAGCCAGCAGCCTGCCCTTCCTTCTTCTCCTGGCTAGTTGTCACCTGCGTCCCTCTGCCTTGAGGCCATAGGTCCCTGGGTCTGGGGATGCCACAGCTGGAGGCCAGGCTTCCGGACTCCAGGCTGGAATACTCTTTGTTCCTCCGTGGGCGGGGTCCCTGCAGGGACACGATTGGCTCCCCAGTGAGAAGCAGCTCTGGGGCAAGTCCTTATCTGGTCACCCACAGTGTGGGTGGGGCAGCTGTGCCTGAGCCCCAAATTCCCCAGCTAGGGGGCACACAGGTAGAAGGTTCTGGAGCTCAGCACCTGGTATGCTCCACCTGGGGGGTTGGGGGGCTGTAGTGCTTGGCGCCCCAAGAATTGAAGCACCATAGTGTCGAAGTGCAGGATCCAGAGGATAAGGCCAGCAGAGGGTCCACCCTACCTGGGACCTTGAGAACAGAAGCTATCTGACCCCAGACTGAACGCTTTATAGGTGAGGGTGTGTCTGCGTGCCTGTGATATCCCTCCTCCAGGGGTCACGCCCTGTCAGTTCCTAGGAGTTCCCTGGACTCCACTGACCGTGGCTCTGGGCCAGGCACACGGGCATCTCCCACTCATGTGCAATTGTGGGCCACTAACTTGTGCTCAGAGTTCTGCTGTGCCGGTGACTCTCAAGTGCTTAGGGGAGATGTTACCATGACAGGTCAGGGCAGGACATGGAAGGTGGCCCTCGCTCAGCTCTCAATTCTCCAGTTTTTTTTTTTTTTTTTTTTTTTTTTAAATGAGCCATGTTGGATGATATCGGTCTACTATTTCCTAGAAAGGGGGACAGCAGAGGGTCCACCCTACCTGGGACCTTGGGAACAGATGCTATCTGACCCCAGACTGAATGCTTTATAGGTGAGGGTGTGTCTGCGTGCCTGTGATATCCCTCCTCCAGGGTCGTGCCCTTCCCAGTCCCCAGTGCTCCCATTTGTGGTTCCAGTTCCCTGCTAGCATCCTGTAGAGCAGCAGTGGGCTGGAGGCAGCAACCATCCACAGGACAGACCGCACCGGAGCCCGACAGCCCAGGGCCTGCCCTCGCCCCCAAGCCTCATGCTCCCAATTTAAGACAACTCTTTCCCAACGTGGGCTCCCTGGCAGGACGCTGCGCGGACCCATGTCCAGCCGTGGGACCTGTGGGCCTGGTTCCCATCTGCCTTCAGTTCTTTACCCTGGACCGAGCCAAATGTCTGGTGGGCTACGGACAAGACCTGGGGTGACAGGAGCAGGCAGGCCTTGCTCAAAGGCTATCTCAGCCACACAGTGTCCCCGGCAGCTGTCACCCAGGCACTTGCGAGGGTGGCTGGAAGAGACCCACCTGAAGGCTCGGCAGGAACGGACTGCGGTGACTGCAGGACCCTGCTTCATCGCCCTCTAACAGACACTTTAGCATTACAAAATTTTGCATTCTAGTCTTACAAACTTTATTATTAGCAGCAGAACAGAAACATCGCAAGACCTCAAAACACAAATAAATACCAAATGAAACCACATGTAACACACAGTAAACAGAATATGGAACATAATGCTGTCAGGAGATGAGGCGTGCTGCTAACTCCTGGTGACGCGATTATTGCTGAGCAATAACTCACACTGTCTCAGTTTCTTAGAAGAGCATTAGAACACGGGACGCTAATCACTGGTCACGATCACTTGGACTGTCAAGATGGGGCCTCACAGCGAGCGGTTACTACAGACGGCGTGTGTCAAAACAGGCAGATTAAAAATACAGTCAAATGAGATTGGCCTTCTTTGGTCTTTGTTTTTTGGGTAATAGAACTGAACACAAGAGATGTGCCTTCAGAGGAAAGAACGAACTCTGGAACAGTCTGCAGCTGTCTGCACTGACTCCCGCTTCCTCAGTCGGAGCGCCCACAGATTCTTAGGGGAACCCTTGGAAGGAAGGCCGGCTTTTGTGTTTTCCAATTAGATCATTTATTTGCCTTTGATGATTATCTTGACTAAGGGGACTAGGGGTGTACGCCAGTTGCCACTGACTATGGAGTGGCACAGTGACCCTGGGCTTGTAACCTCCTTCCCACAGTGAGCTCACAAGACTCCAGACGTGGTGTGGTGAGGGAAATGGGTCGTCCACTCTGCTGGGGTGCTGGGGCCTGCTTAGCTGTAGGGCCTGCTCTGGTGTGGGTCACTGCCTAGTAATGGTGCCCGAGCAGACAACAGGCTAGGACATGTCCAGGTTGGGGATGGGCTCCTGGACGCCACTACTCATGGCTAACAGCAGCAGCCGGGGTGGGACAGTTGACAGCGCCTGGGTCACTTGCCAACAATCACCTCACCTGATCAGACCCCTGTGGGCACGTTCTAGTTTGGAGAAAACAGCTGCTATGGATTTGCAAACAGAAGACAGAATCTTAGTCTGAGGAGGTTTGGGGGGTCAGACCCTCGTCTGTCTCTCACACACACTCAGATACGATGGCAGGAAACCCACGCTAGCTCTCCAGCAGCCTCACCAGTAAAGGACTGGATTGAAAGTAAAAAATAGTACCCTAAGCTCCACCAAGCCCTTCTCCACTCACTGGTGGTCCCAAGCAGAGGGAGGTATGGGAGGGTAGGGACCAGCCCACCCTGTCACCTGTCCTGGTGACAGGTGCACAGTGCAGTCCCTGCGAGGCGTGGCAGTGTGCAGGGGAGGAGGCACGCCCCCTGGTCTCCTGTTGGGCTGGCAGGAGTGGTCCACCCAGGGCTCTGTTGCTTGGTGTGCCCAGACATCCCCGCGTTTGCTGGATGCTGTCCACTGGTTGCCATGGGTGACTGCCATGTATACTGTTCAGTTACAGTGGCATCGTTAATGTCAGGCCCAAGATAGCAGGCATGAGGTCCCAACTCCTGGAGGGACTGGGGCTGGCTGAGGAGCTGTGGGAAGGGGCTAGCTGTGTCTGAGCGCACGGACAGTCAGATGGAAGTCATGTCAAAGGGGATCTGGAGGTGGTGGTATGAAGGCCCTGTGGAGGCTGCCCGGGGGCAGAGCCACAGTGCTAATGGCCACAGCTCCCTGGAGTCCCAGTCCTTGGAGTAAATGGGAAGAGTGGAGAAGGAAAGGAGGCGGCTGGTGGCGGTGAGCAGACCCTCCGTCAGCTGATGGCTGTTGTGCTGTCTTAGGGATATGGTGCCATCTGTGCACAGGCTACTTTAGGAAAGGAAGATGGATGTGGACTGGGATGCGGACCCTCTCAACAGCCCTTTGATTCTTGGAATGCTGGGTGTGGGCTCTGCTCTCCTGCGTGAGCCCAGCTCACACTCAGTGTGATACACTCATTCAGTCTCACCCAGGCCTCTCACACGCGGCCAGCACTCGTGGCCTCGGCTGGCTCTGTCTATGCCCAAGAGGTAAAGGAGGCTCAGCCGGAGCACCCCAGGCTGCCTTGCTCTCCCTGACCAATGAAGGTGGAAGGCCCTGGCTTGTTACTGATACCGGCTACCCATAAAAGCCACAGGCCGGCTCAGGACACACGGCCACTTAGTGGGAATCTTCCCAGGGTCACTGTGAGCAGGTACGAACACCACCCCAGGCAAGCAGGAGTTGTGTCTAATCTCCCCAGAGGCCGTGGAACAAACGGCTCCTTAAAGATGAGCAATTGACACTTTTGCACAGCCAGTTACATATGCCGCACAACCACCCTGTGCGCTCGTGGCCAGGACCCTGTGATCTGGTGAGGGCTGGCTGCCAGGACTGGTACCGCCCTGCCCTCAGCTACGCTGAGACCACAGTCCAACAGAAGCCTGGGTGGTGAGCACCAAGGAATCCTGAGATGGAGCAGAGCAAGGCACACCCAGGTAGGACAGGCGCACTCCACACCTCCCAGGAGACGCGTCCCAGCACCGCCCTCCACACACTGAGACCGGGCACAGGGGATGGGCTTGCCCTCGATTCTACTCTTACCAAGAAATGCAATAGACACAACACTGCAGGAAGCTGGGACGTGCAGGGCCCTCGTCCCAGGGGGTAACAGTCACTTACTTTACATACACCCTACAGGCACAGGGGTGGGGTGGGGGAGGCCAGGAGGGACCATTTCATGTAGGAAGGAGCCTGGTAAAAGTCTCACTAGCAGGGAGGGAGGGCCTGAGGAGCTCAGGGCCGCCCTCAGACCAGGGTCTGAACTAAGCACAGGCATGCTTTCCGCCAGACATGATGCTGCTGGCCTTCACTGCTGGCACTGCACTGACTTCTCAGTGGGGGGAGCTGCAGGGATGTCCCCGTTGCCGACACCCGACCATGGAAAAGCTTACTGAGGCCAGCCAAAGGCTGCTGGGTGGTCCTCCCAACTCCAGGTCTTTGGGGGAGGAACCCTGGGACAGGCCTAGAGGGAGAAGGAGGACCCTTTGAAAGAACGTGAGCTCTGCAGGCTTTCCTTAAGGTCACTGACTTACCCCAAAGCAATCCCAGCAGAATGGAGAGAAGGGAGGAGCGGGGAAAACCAAATGCTTCAGCCATGGAAGGGCAGGGCGAGTGCTCGAAACCAAGAGGTCGCTCATGGAAGCACGGGGACAGGTGTGCGAGAGGAGGGCACTTCCAGCAGGCACTGGGGCAAAGGCACACCCAGGACAGATGGCAGCACCAGAGACAAGGTGGGCTACCGGGCACCAACCCAGCTGTCCCCGTGCGACCATGGGGAGAGCCCAGAGGCAGGCAGTCTGCAGCGCAGGCCCAGCTGGCCAATTGTGGGCGCGCCCTTTGGGCAAGTGGCACAGATACGGCGGCTCGCACACATTGGTTTCGCCTAAGAAGCACCCGTCGCGTGTAGCACCCATCGGTGTAGAGCACCATGAAGCGTGGTGCATAGCAAAGGGCACAGGGCGGGGCGCCAGGCTTCTCATCACAGTGGGGGACAGGGAGCTGCCAGGGCTGTCTGCACTAAACAGGCTGGCATCATCGGGCCACCCTCCTGACAGGGCGGCCAGGGCTGCTCGGCCAGCCTGGGCAGGCCCCCAGACCAGTGTCTTGGGGATGCTTGGGGCAGGGGCGCTTCTCCTTCACGCTGTGGGGGATTTCAGGGCCTTGTGCAGACCTGGAAGGGTGTGGCTTCTGCTCACACCTCCCTCCCTTGGAGTGGGGCTGCGCTGCTCTTGGGGGCCAATGGTTGGAATCTGTGAATCTTTAGTAGCAGAGGCTTCAGAAGCCGCCAATGGGTGGATGCCTGGCTTCCCCAGGCAGGTTCAGAGTTGTCTGAGGGCCCTGGGAGAGACAAAGATCTGGTGGTGGAGAGAGAGATCTGGTTAAACTATCACTTTCTAGAACCAAGGTGAACACAAACCCAGGGACGAGAAGCAGCATGTCACATCTAAGGCACATGTACCGTATGCCACCATCTCTGAGCACAGATGTTGCTTTCGGAGAGCGCTAGCCGAATGCAGCAGTATGACAGGATGGGATGCTTGCTGGGGCCTCCTGCGGCACAGGTCACCTGCCCATCCCCGGACACCGGACACTGGAGACCAAGGCTGGTGCTGTGAGCAACACAGAGCTTGTCTAAACATGGGGCAGAATTTTAAAAACCTATAGGATTTTGTTTAGAACTCCAAAGTTCAACTGATGCCCTATTTTAGGGTGAGAACAACTGTAAGTCTGAAACGATGCACGGCATCCATGAGCATGTCCCTCTCACCGTCACTGTGAAGTAGTGTCACTAACTACGACAGATATCGAAGGGCACATTTCTAACGAGAAATAACAGCAGGTTGAGTATTCTCTCTCCTATCACAAGTGATTACCAGTGTTTGATATCTTACATTTTCTTCCAAGAAGTGTCAGTCCATCAACGCTTTAAAACAAATGTCTGCAGTGACAATCATCTGTAGACCTTTAAATTAAAAACGACTTCTGAATTTTAGAGACCTTATGCCTACTCAGGGTCTTCTGACAAACAAATTATTAAAACAGCGACCAGATGAGGCCTTAAAAATAGACAATATACTATATTTGAAACAAGATTGCACTCTTGAATTTCAGGATGAATATATTGGAACTGTATTATTATTTCATAAGTTCTCCTTGTAAGTTAACATGCTGACACATCCAGCTACCTCCACATGTGTTTTCTTTTTGGTGTTTAAGTTAAGGAAGAAAAATCATGTTTCTTTTTAGCATATATGTTTCCACCTTAATTAACTAGATCTTTGAAAATGAAAATGAAAACCTTCTCTGACAGCACTATTTATCTTGTTGATGGATAAATAATTCTTCAGAGTGAGTGTGGCTAGTCTATTAGAAAATCCATTGGGTTCTGTTTTCACATGTGGCTCCTCCTGCCAGCCACTCGACCTCCTCCTCCTCCTCCTCCTCCTCCAGCGGCTTTCTCTGTCCCACAAGGTCCTTTCTGAGGGCGAGGACCTTGGTGAAGACAGGCCGGTTCTCCCCCCAGAGGAGTTACCTTCTGCTGGGTCCACCTCCCTGGTTTCTTGTCAGGGGTCAGGCAGATCCGAGGTATCCACTATGACTTTAATAAAAATTGTATCATCTTTAATATACGTCCCATTCTCTAGAACAGTTTGGGCGACAAAGACTGGGCAGCCAGAGGCGATGTTCATCTCTCCGGTGGGTTTCTTGAAGCTGCTGCTGTTGGGGTCCGGCTTGAACGCATCTCCCAGGTGACGGCGAGAGGACCCCTGATCCATCAGCATAAGTGTCACTTTCTGCTTGAACGGCCATGGCAACAGAGCATCATATTCTCCACGCATGATGACAAAAAACAGCGACAAGTGTGTCCCTTTCCCCATTCCGTCCCCATTCAGGTAGACCCTAGCACACATCTTATAGCCAAAATAACCTGTGTAGAAAGGCTGGCTGTAGAGAGACAGGGTCTTCCCCATGACAGCCTCCTGCTTCCGGCGCTTGTAGTCACGGATCTTCCAGATCAGCACACCGTTGTAGCTGGCAGTCTCGAGGACCTGGAACCGCAGGTCCATGTCGGCCAGGCGGATGTCATGAACACTCAGCATCTGGTCATGCCGGCTCAGCTGGGACTCCAGCAAGCCTGCCGGAGGCGAGAAAACATTTGGCAAAGGGAACATGCGAACACCAGAGCACGCCTGCACCAGTGTCTGGACAGCAGCCCTCGGATATCGCTGTGAATGCAGAGGTGCACATACGCAAAGCAGACAAGGCAGGGCCATCTGGGTTGTATCTTTCCTCCCCTCTCCTCTGGGAGTCACAAGGTTCCAATTGCCAGGCCACAGCCATCAGAGCCCGACTGCCTATGTGCCGTGTTCTGTGCCCTGCAGTCCCGGCACCCCCGGGGACACTAGGCTCTGAATGTAAGCTGTCTCCTATTCTATTCTAACCACACACTTCCATCTGTTTAATCCAATCCATGTAGCACGGTAAGCCACCCCTACTGCCTGATCCTTCCATGAAAACCATCACTGTTCATTCAGGCTCAAAGCTACAGGTACGCATCTGCTTGCAATGTCAGAAATACTTGGCAGTACTAGGCTGCCCACTTGCCCTGCCTGGTCTGCCTCTGTCTCTAGGCCCTCGGGGGTATCAGAGGTGCCCTGACCAATACGCCTTGACATCCTCATGACCTGCTGGTCGCCTATAGCCTATAGTCTAGCCTCTGGAAGGGAGGGCTTTGTACCCTGCCAAGCTGGGCCTCATGCAGGACAAATCTAAGTGGAAAACTGCCCCTACTAGAGGGCTCCCACATGCCCCGCCTGTGCCTGGGAGCAGCTGCCCCCTCACTCACCGGTGTTGCGAGCTGCCTGCCCTGCACCTTTGTCTCCGCTTTCTAGCTCCGTCACTCGGTTCTGGAGGGACTCCACACTGCTCTTCATGCTGTCTGCTTCTTCCCAGGTCTGCCGGAAGGGGCGGATCTCCTTGTCCAGCTCCTTCAGTTTCTCTGCTTGGCTGTCTATTACTCGCTTCCAGACCAGAGGGATTAAGGATAAAAGCCAGTCAGAACTCTGATCGTACTGTGCTGTCACCCCCAAATGCAAGCTGGAGCTGTCGGCCCCTCTGCAGACATCTACTGGCTGAGACCCACCAGCCTCCTGGGAGTCTCTGGGGATAAGAACTTGTGTAGGAGACAGAGTGAAGATGGAAATGGTCAGATCAAGATCTGTCTCATGTAAAAGATCCGGTTGGTCGTGTGCCACCAGGAAAAGGGCTGGGTGGGTGAGATGAAAGGGACAATACCCAACACCACAGAGCACACGTGGCCCAGAGTAGGCCTCTCCTGCCACAGCTCCCGCACAGCCTCCCCAACCCAGGCCAAACTGCCTGTTTGTCACATAACTGCATCCAGACATCACGTCAATGCCACATGCTCTCCTTTCAGAACCATGGCTGTCACCATGACCTCACACTCGCAGATGTCACCTCCCTGCCATCCTTCTAGACATTTCACCAGATTGCCATAAGCACCACACCCTGTACCCAAATGTACCTCTGGTACCATGGAGGCCACAGGTACAGAGAAGGGACTGAGGGCAAAGCCTCATCTGACTAGTGAGGATTCTCGGGGCACAAGACCTCCATCAAAGGTTAGGATGATGGAGTCCAAATCATGACCTGGCACCATCGGCCTGTCCTGCTGCCTGGCTCAGGACAGAATGCTTCTGTCCTGTGACTACAGGGGACCCTAGAACTATGCCAAGGACCAGGGAAATAAAGAGCTTCCTCCATCCTTCCTCTCCCAGAGACCCTGAGTGTTGGTGACCAGAGAAGGCCTGCTGTGGACCCTCAGGCTGGGCCCGGAGAGGACATTCTGCACCCAGGGCACCAGGACACATGTCCTGACACAGGGTCTGCCGACAGCAAGAGCCAATTCTGCACTGTCGTAATTTAAGTAACTCAGAAAAGCCTTTTATAGAAACACCCCATCCCACTTGTGATGGTAAGGGAGACTACGCCCCAGCTGGGTCTCACAGGGCTGTGTGTTCCTGTGACAGTAATGACGAGAGTCCCGTGCCCCAGCCTGTCGGTCTCCCTGCAATGGATCAAGGACCTAAAGTTTCCATTCACACAAAGACTCTATAAGAGCTCCAGAGGCAGTGGAATAGCCCTGAAGCTGCTGTCACACAGGGTGCTCAGGGCACAGCCCACCACCTTCACTTCTTCTGGAAGTCCATATTGGAAATGCTGGGTTTCTGTACCTTTGTTGGCTGTGACCGACCAGGAAGGAACGAAGGAGGCAGGTCTGGAGTCCTTCACATAGAGTATAAGGCTAATGTGAATCTCCCTGTTCTTTCCAAGAAACCTGATACTGACATTTAAGAAGGATGAGGGGGCCAAGGAGATGGCTCAGCATGGGAGATTACTTGCTGTGCAAACACAAACCTCAGACCCCACCAACGGGCTGGAGATGGCCACATGCTCCCTGTAACCCCAGCTCTGTGGGGCTTTCTGGCCAGCAGCCTTGCTCCCACTTAGTGAGAGACCCTTTCTCAAAGAATAAGGAAGAGTGACAGACCAGGACACTTGATATCTTCCACCCTCTGGGCATACATGTGTATATACATGTGCACCCCCCTGCTCCAGACATAGCATAGGTAAGGTCTTCAATGTTCAAAAAGCCTGCTATGTAGATGTGAGCCTAGTCTTTAACGGCCAAACCATCTTTCAAGTCCCATGTCTATTTATTTTAAACAAGAATGTATAATCAGAGGTATATCTGACTCCATAAAAACTGTTGTCTGTGGGCCAACTGCACTGACTCTAATGAACGCCACAGTGTGCTGTCCTTGAATGAATTTCCCCCATAAAGCAAACTGTCATGGGCACTGGTAAGACAGAAACGTCTGGCCATGTATGAGAGAAGGTGTCTGGTTAGAGGACCACGGAGGAAGCCCTGGGCTGCTTTTCCCCAGCGGCTGGTGACATGCATAGGAGGGGACAGGACCACTGCACTGGCCACGACGCTCTCTCAACTAGTGCGGGCATTGCCTGTGCTTTGTTAGACATGGTCACGCACTCTGTGTGGGTACGGGCTCCCCCCAGTGGGCTCCCCACACGACTTAGGGACTGTGCTATTTTTCAGACAGACCTTTCACTTGCATTAAAATCACTGTGTCACAGCAGAGTCCAGGTCTGTGTCAAGCCTTCTCTGTGAACAGCAAATGATTTCATCCTTGAAGTGCTTGGTGAATACTTAGCCACTGCGGTGTTTCTATAAATGTGCATCCTAAGTGCAGGTGTGAGTTTAATTACAGCTTCAGGAGCTGGGAAGCAACAGTCTCACACAGAATAAATAACCCCAATTCAAGGCCTGTTCCTCAGGGCCTCAGATGACCAGCTGCGCGCACTACAGTTCAGGGCTTCAGTGACTGTCCTTCGCTGCCTGTCCCTTGTCACCCTCAGGTCACGAGGCCCTGGCCACACAGCCTGCTCAGTAAGAGCACGGTGGTGCTCGGTGTGGACTGTGGGAGAGGACGGCTAGGCTCCCGGCTCAGCACCCCTCCGAGGCAGAGACCACACTGTGCTGTTGTTCAAACTTCTGGGATCAATCTGCCTCAGCCTCTCAAGTAGCTAGGACTATAGACGTGCTAGTGAACCTGTCTTTTTGTTCTTTCAATGTGTTTGCGCGCGCGCACATGCGCGCGCGTGTGAGTGCACGTGTGTGTGCATGCATGTGCATCCCACTGCACACATACATACAGGAGTCAATTCTCCCCTCCCACCATGGGCTCTGAGGACTGAACTTACGTTGTCAGGTGTAGTGACAAGCACCTTTATCCACTGAGCCACTTCTCAGCACACTCTCTCTGTCTGTCTGTCTGTCTGCCTCTCCCCCTCCCTCCCTCCCTCCCTCCCTCTCTAATGTCCCTTAAAGTGTTCTAGATAGAACCCAGTGCCTTGGGCACGCCTGAACCCACGTGGACTAAAGTGCACTCAGCCCTCCTTTGAGGTCTGAGAAAGGGTCACTAAATCACACTGCCAGCCTTGGAGTCTCCATCCAGCCACAAGTTAGTTTAATGACTTCGTCTTACTTCATGTGCATTCGTGTTTGCCTGAGTATATGCTCTATGAGGGTACTGGGTTCCTTGGACCTGGAGTTACAGGCGACTGTGAATTGCTATGTGGGTGCTGAAAATGGCACCCAATGCTCTCTGCGGAGCCTTCTCTCCCTCCCCACAGCTTCCATTCGGATAAAGAAAAGATGGCTTGCTAGGCTTGGGGGCAAAGCTCTGCAGTCTCTGCTCTTTGTTCATCTGCTTGTTTGTTTAGACAGGGTCTCTCTGTGTAGTCCTCGCTGTCCTGGAAGTCACTCTGAAGACCAGGCTGGCCTCGAACTCATAGATTCACCTGTCTCTGACTCCTGATTAGAGGCATGCACCATCATATCTGGCTTTGTAATGTCAGCTACTAAAGAAGCTGAGGAAAGGGGGATCACAGGTTCAAGGCCAGCCCAGGCAACTTAGTGCAGCCCTGTTTTGAAACACAAAGTAAACATAAGTGCACTGTAGTTCAGCCTGTCAGCCTGTTCAAGAACTTGGATTCAAACCAAACTTGGAGTTTGGTGGGAGTTCAAAACCCAAACACCTTTGTGTGTGTGTGTGTGTGTGTGTGTGTGTGTGTGTGTGCGCGCGCGCACGCGTGCGTTTTTTTGTTTTTTTGGTTTTTTTTTTGTCTTTGTTTTTGTTTTTTTGGTTTTTTTCGAGACAGGGTTTCTCTGTCTGTTTTGGGGTGTCCTGGAACTCACTTTGTAGACCAGAATGGCCTCGAACTCAGAGATCCGCCTGTCTTTGCCTCCCAAGTGCTGAGATTAAAGGCGTGCGCCACCACCGCCCAGTGCTCGCACTCTTTAAAAATTCTATTAAGAACCGACCCTTCAGGCTGTTGAGATGGCTTAGCCAGTTCAAGTGCTATAAGCTCACTGCTAAGTCGGAGAACCTATATTCGATCTTTGAACTCACATGCTGGAAAGAGAATGAGAGATTTGAAGCCACCCTCTTGACCCCACATGCACACTGTGACACATGTGCACCTTGCCACATAATGTAATGAAAATACTAAAAAACAAATAACAACACTTCCTGGGCCAGCAAAATGCACAACTGTATCAAAAGTGCAAAACTGTACAAAAGTATCAATTCTACTTCCTTTAACCCCCTCAGCACCACATTCGTGCTGTGACCATGGAGGCCAGAAGAGGGCACCAGAGTCCCTGGAAATGGAGTTGCAGACACCATGTGGGTTCTGTAAACCTCTCTCTGTCCTCTGAAAGAGCAGCCAGTGTTGTCAGTCACAGAAACAGTTCTCTAGCCCTGCATAAGTTTATCTGTTTGTGGTTGGGGGATCTCTGGATCACTATGTGAGATAAGGCTGGAGCCCGGGAGCACAGGATGGAGCAGCCTGGCCTGACTTCACTTCAGTCTTTGGCTCACAAGCACTTATGGGCATTGCCTCTCCTCGATGGAGAGTAACAACAGAGCCCACTCTCTCTCCTTTGCAGGGGAGGGGATAGAACCTAGGCCCCTGCACTACCACTGAGCAGCGCCTCATCAGAACAGATCATTTTTAAATCAAGCTCTTTAAGCTTTACTTGGCTCCAGTGGGTTCAAGACACACAGAGGGGCAGGTGTTGGGTCAGCCCCCGAGGCAGGGCCATGCTGACCCAAGCTGTCCCTGAATGCTCACATAAGCAAGAGAAGCCTGGCTTGCACCTGCCAAGAGCTCCGCGAGTGTCGTGGTGGCAGGCAGGCCGCTCACCTGCAGATGAAGGATTTTGGACTCGTTGTTTCGAAGCATCTCCTTCTGCCTCTCGATCTCGATTTCAAAGCTGCAGATCTGGTTGTGCAGGCTTTGTATGCTCTTGTTTTTCTCGACACTTTCATTCTGCAGCAAGGAAACCTGGGGGAAAAATCCTTCAATTAATTTAACAAAAAGTGGTTTGGTGTTAATTAACAATAATGATAGTAATTAAACTTTCACAATATAAGCTTTCTACTGGCTTCTTAAAAGGAGGCCGGAGAAAAATCCCTCTACACAAAAAGGGGAATTCTGGAGAGCTAGCAGGGAGCCCTGAAAAGTATTTCTGTCTCTCCTGCAGCTGAGGGAGGTCTGGGGCAGAGTCAACTGAATGTCAGAACAAGGGGCTGGTTTGGCAAGTGCTTACTGTAAACAAACCTTCTACCAGTGTGGATTCTAATTTTTGGCCAGGGCACATAATAAAAACCAGTTTTCTATTTTATCCAGCTTGCACAAGCACTGCGTGCACACCTGAAACATGGTGCTCCCACAGTCACATCTGCTCTAGAAACACAATGGACTTGACATTCTCTGTCTTATTCCTTCTATTTGATATAAAAATAATAGTAACAAAAAGCTAGTCTCTGGAGGGCATCACTAGCTGGAACAGGGCAGGCACAGCAGGCACAGCAGGGCAGGCACAGCCTGTTTTCACAACTGGAACCTAAAAGCTGAGCACAGAAGCAAAAGGAAGGGGCCGTGGGACTTGGAAGCCACTGCCACACGCACAATTTCAGTTAAAAAACTGTTCCTGAGATTTCCTGCTCAGTAAGTACACTGCCAACTGTTGACAATGTAATCAGTACACGGAGCTGCTGAGAACACATTTGAAATGTACACCATAGACAATGAAACATCGCAGGCCTTTCAATGCTTTTAAAACCATTTTCTAACATATGCACCGCATAAAGATATACAATCTCTAGCGATTGATCGATCGATCTTCAAAAAGCCAATCATGGCCCAAAGAATGGGATCTCACATTCTGTGAGGGCCACGCCCAGTAGTGCTACATCCCCAAACACAAGGAGCGCGGCTGGACTGAGCTTACACAGGCACGCAATCTCACCCTTGAGCCCTGCCATCATCCCCTCAGAAAGAGAGCTCACACCCAGAGAGACCCTGATAAAAACTCAGTAAAGGGAGCCAGGTGTGACGATGCAGGCCTTTAGTCCCAGTGATTGATCAGGAGGCAGATGTAAGCGGATCACTGAATTCAAGGACAGCATGGTCCATGGTCTACAGCGGCTACACAGAGAAACCCTGTCTTGAAAAAACAAAAACCAACCAACCAATCAACCAACCAACTGACCAAAAACACCAAACCAACAAAAACAGAAAGAAACCAAACAGAGCAGACAAGCCTCACTTTCCGAGATCACAGCGAAGCAGCTTCTCCCTCCTGTGAGGTCTGAGCTCCTACACCACCAACTCGTAAACTTGTATCAACGCAGAGGGCAGCAGCAGTTTCACAAAGCTCTGCAGCTACTGTCCACCATTCCCATCTGGACATCCAGACTGAGTTCCAGACTCTTCTTATCCTCACCTTAAGTGGGACTATAATTTTAAACAAGAAGATCATTGATACTTCAAAATACCAATTTTCCTGCACCAATCAGGTATTGGTTGAACAGCAGCAATGAACAGTAACATGCACACATATACCAACCAGTCTTAGTTTTGTTGCTTTAGAAGTTCCCTTATTTGGACTATGAGTTCACACTCATAGTATTGGAGAGCAATGCCCTGGAGCCCCGCCCACAGCTGCTTTCAGCTTGCCTCTCAATGACCGCCACTGAGGCTAACAGGCAGGTATATTCCAGACACATGGTGTAACCCCTCCCTGTCAGTAAAACCAGGCCTTCCTCCACAGTTTTAAAACATTCTTTCCGGCTGGTGGAGGCGCATGCCTTTCATCCCAGCACTTGGGAGGCAGAGGCAGGCAGATTTCTGAGTTCGAGGCCAGCCTGGTCTACACAGAGAAACCCTGTCTCAAAAAACAAACAAACAAACAAACAAAAAAAACAAAAAAACCCCCAAACATCCTTTCCTCAGTACTTCCTGGTTGGTGTCCCCAACAGCCAGCACATACCTCAAGAGGCACCAAACTCCCGTGCTGCTGTTATATTGCCCTGAATGAAACAAGGAATGAATGAAACAACAGAAGGGCTTCTGAGACAGGCTCTCCCGGAGCCGAGGCTGGCCTAGAAGCTGCTATGTAGTTAAATCTGACCTTGAATTTCTGAGCTTCTACCGCCCCCCTCCCCCTCCTGAGGGCGGGGATTACAAGCACTCGCTGCACCACCTGGGCAAAACTAAAGAAAAGGAAGAGCCTTTGAGACAAGCGCTCTCAGTGTGGCCCTGTGTTCCAGAACTCCATCTGTAGACTGCCTGACTCAATTTCCCAACACTCCAGAAGAGGGCATCAATCTCATTACGGATGGTTGTGAGCCACCATGTGGTTGCTGGGATTTGAACTCACGACCTTCGGAAGAGCAGTCAGTGCTCCTAACTGCTGAGCCATCTCTCCAGCCCCTGCTATAAGGTTTTAATCAATGTACAGTGAGCCGCAGTGAGTGTGAGCCCGTAACCATTTCTTGTTTCACTTTTCCTCATGGAAACACGGTCCTGCTGTGGGGTGACTACCACAGAACAGGTTGATGGGAAGAAGCTGGCGGCAGGCTCACAGCCCCTGTGGAGGAGGAGCTGTTGGTGGCGGTGCCGTCTATGAAGCCACGGGAACCAACGACAAACAGCGGGGAGAAGGCCAAGGCTTCCCAACCAGGCCTTACACAAGACATGGCTGTAGATCCTGTGACACCGGGAAGCAGCCACACTGCTCTGTGAGGGAGCAGCCAGTGTGTGGAGCTAGGCAGTCCGGCCCACCAGTCCCCACGCTGGCCAGTGCCAGAGTGACCAGAGGTAATTAAGTCACCAAACTATGGAGCTGAGGCCCAGAGGGTGGAAGTTGGGACAATCGTTGTCCTAGATCAGTGCTAAAATAACCCACAAAGAACAGGAAGGAGAGCAGGCAGTGCATGCTGCTTGGCTGCTGAAGAGGGGCAAACACTTCCACACAGAAGCCCAAGACTCCAGAGGGAACCGGCTCTTCACACCGACCCTTCCATTTCAAAACCATGGATAAGTACAAAGCAGATGCCCTCTGGATAACTACAAATCAGATACCCTCTGTGCACAGGGTGGAGCGCTGGGCAGGCCAGCAGCCCCGCCTACCTTCTTCTCCAGGGAGCTGCTCCACTCCTTCAGCAGGTTCACGTGCTGCACCGCAGAGCTGGCCTCGTGGGCCCTGATCTGCTGGTTTGTACCCTGCAAGAGCAACAGTGGGTTACTCCAAACCAGTCATGCCACTCAGAACAAGACACCTAGCACACAACTCTAGAAGGGCGTGTTGGGCTGCAGTGCAGGAGCACCCCGAGAGCAGTGCAGGAGCACCCTGAGAGCAGTGCAGGAGCACCCTGAGAGCAGTGCAGGCTGTAGAGCTAGCCTCCAGGGCATACCTCCCACCTTTGTTCCACACTGCAAAACCAAGGGAGTAAATGTCAAACCTATCCTGCTCCTTTACAAACCATATTCATGAAGATATACAAAGAGAATGTTCTGGAACCTGCAGCTGCAGCCAGTTGCTGCTACAGCAGTCCAGTGAACTGGTACAGCATTGTAACCAAAAAGGCAACGCCTCAGCAGGCTGAGCGTGCTGAGAAATTTACATACAAAACATAAACATCTACAGAGTACATAAGATGCAGACCATTCAAGCCAAGAGCAAGCACATTAGCTAGTACTTTGCATATTCAAGGAAAAGATCAGTTCGAGAATATAATTTGTTTGAGACCAGAAAATTAAGAAATCAGAGAAAGCATTTTTATGATCTCCAAAACACATACTCTGTACATAGTCTGTCTCTATCTATGCTGATCTGAGCGTGGCTCTGCATCAGCATACATACGCGCACACACACAGGATGGATGGAACTACGCACAACACAACAGGGAGGTGCAGGCGTCTCCTGGACTAATGCTGGCAAGGGACCTCACGCTCTCTCTCTGCATTTCCTCTTCTCAGCAAAAACTATGACATGAGGACTCCTTAACAATGCAGTGTCAATATGTAAAACTAAACATACACTTTTCCGTGTAACGTATTTTGCCCTTTGGTAGATAAAAATTACGATATATATTTGAATAAAAACTGAATCGTGACTTGCTAGCAATTCTCAGGTGCATTAAAAAAAAATGAATAGAAAACTAGATATAGGTTTCTGACGACAACACTGTTTCCCAGGAAGCAGGCTTTGCTCAGTCAAACCCAACCTTGGCAGGGGTCGGGGTCAGCACACATGTGTAAGCAAAGCATTATGGACACCCATGTGTGGTTCTTTTTCGCTAAGGACTGACAAATGATGTCACAGCTACGGCTAGTTTAACAGTCCCTGATACTGGGTGACCATCACCGCATCCGTTCTTACTGCCGGAGGAGCTGCCTGCAGGGCACCCGCGCCCGCCCGCCTGGGTCTCAGCACTCTCTGGCCTGGCACATGCTTGGGCGGCCACACCCGCTGCCCTCGTGCGGCCTTTGCACTCATGCAGCAGGTGATCTGGTCTCATGACAAAGACTAAGAGCGAGAACTCAGATGCTGAGATATTATGAGAACTTGCTTCGATGGCAGAATGTCGGGAACTGGGAAGGACAGATGTTGGATACTGACCTGAAAAACGCAGCCATAGCGCTTAAAACTACAGGTGCTGGGGGCATTGACACACTCGGACAAGTGTGCACGCAACTGCAACGGGAAAGAGACGTGAGTTGTGACACAAACGTTTGCATGAGAATGTTCAAACATATCAGGGCACAGAGAGCACCCAGGCTGTGCTGTGAAGAGGCTATTGTCAGCTGCTGGTGTACAGGTCTGCTCGCTGGACTTCAGGCAGTAAAATACAGTTTCATCACAAGTATGCACGCATACACACCAATATACACAAATACATTTACTGTAACAGTTCTTAAACTTCCAATTTTCTTAGAATGAATTGTTCAAACTGTGACATGCCGTCTGAAGTGCCAGAGTTAAAAAAGGAAAAAAAAAAAAAAAAAAGAAGAAGAAGAAGAAGAAGAAGAAGAAAGAGAAACAGAAAGCACATTTAAAGACTATTAACAAAAACTGTATGAAACACAAAAAAATCAGAAAGCATTTGGGATACAACTGGGTCACACACCTACTATACAGTACACAAAAATAAACCCATCTCCAAAGCACGCTCACACACAAATGCCGGCAATGCTTGAGATGGCTGCAGGCGTTACTCCTTCACTCAAGGGCCTCTTCCTGCACATCCAGAGGCTCATGAGCTTTTCAAGGATTTCTGCAGCAAGTCTAACAACGGGAATCTTATGCTGTCTCGACTGACAGAGGGAAAATTAGGAGTGCCTAGAAAACTCTAAGCTGTCTTGAGAGAAAACAGCTTCTTGTTTAGTTTCAGGATGCCCCAAGCAAGAGCCAAGGGAACTAAGATGTGTCCTTAAGACACACATGTCTGCCTGGGCTCCTGAGCTGATACCTTCTCAGCTCACACTGCATCGTCTGTGCAGACGGGGTGCGTGCAGGTTTGTGCAGTTTAGGAACCTTGCTCAGTCTACCAGAGCCAGGGCAGCTGTCCACTCTACTTGGTGTTTAAGAATGAAGCAGACAGGGACTCACTTCCCCTCTGCTCACCGACCCAGCCTGGAAAAGGGCCCTGAGGCCCCTGTCACAACCAGCCGCACGGCAAAGGTAGCTGTAAAGGCCAGCATCCTAGTATCCTGGTAAGGTTCCCTGAATCTAGCCAGGGTGTCCTGGGCTGGACTTGGAGGACGTACCCAGAAGGTCCCCGAGGCAGGTCAGCATGGCCCTGCACATGGAGACTCTTGCTCACAACGTCTGTTTAAACCTTTAACGTCTAACAGTCGATCAGGGCCACTGTTACAGTTACAGACATGACCAGCTAACACGTGTGATGCCATACCAGGGCACGCTGTTCTGACATGTCACTGCTTCGCCTTTTCCTAACCTGGCTTTATTATCAGAATACTCAGAGCCCTGGAGGCTGCGCAGATGCTTTGAAACGGAAGAGACCAGTGCACAGCTCAATATCTCCTTTCACAGAAACCAGGAAAAATGCAGTCTAAAATTTTATTTTGAAATAAAAGTAACTAAGAGGCAAGTTTTCATCTTAATTCGGAGCTCTGAGCAGACAGAATTGAAGTAAGGGTTATACATTCTGGGGGTCACCTCAGCAGTTGGACTGTCACACATTATCAGAAGGATCTCCAGCTGGTGGCCCAGTGTGGATCTTTTACTTGCTCTCCTCCAAGCTCTTTCCTGGGTACACTGGTCCTGACACCAATCTTACCCACCCTGTCCTGGGAGGCTGTACCTAGGCGAGCAGAGTTCTTACTGTCTCCTCCTAGATGAAGCTCACACCGGCCCTCATGGCTTCTTCTAACTGCCCAGGAGGATCCCAGGCCGCTGGAGAAGATGCCAGTGACCAGGCTCCGAAGATCAGAGCAACCACGGGGGTCCAGATCAGTTCTCATGTAAAATGCGCTGGGAACTGGGGCTGAGAGACGGCTCGGCGGTTAAAGCACTGACTGCTCTTTCAGAGGACCCAAGTTCCATTCTCAGCACCCACGTGGTGGCTCACAACCATCTGTAAAGGGATCTGATGCCCTCTGCTGGTGTGTCTGAAGACAGTGACAGTGTACTCATATAAATAAGATAAATACATCTTTAAAAAAAAAAAGTTGGGAGTCCCTGGGATTTCCCTATGAATCCATCCATAGACAGATAAAACGAGACCAATGATGAAATCCTGCCCATTTACAGGAGTGCCTGGGCAGAGGCAGTGTGTAGCTGGGCTCCTCACATGTGCCCTTAAGGATGCCCTGCACTTAGCACCTCCTGTCCATCTAGCCCTGCCCTGCCCAGGAGGTCAAAATTGTTCTAGAAGGTCTGAATTCATTCTTCTGAGACAATCTTACAGAAATCCATTATTTTGTAGATTTAAAAACAGTGCTTCAAAAAACCCTTAAAGTACCACCTTTCCTTACGTGTGTAGATAAAGCATTCACATTTTTCCAATTCTTACTATTTTAAACTATTTGCTTCTGACTCCCACAAACTCCCTGTGAGTTTGTCTGTCCTATTACACACATTACCACAGTCAACCATGACGACTCTAGATGCCGGTAACTCAGAGGAGTGGAGCCGACCGCACACCGGGCCATGTCCCCGGGCTCCTGGCTGGGCCTTACCTCACTCCTCAGAAGAGTCTGGACGCTGCACTTGTGAGGGCAGGACACCACCACACAGGGACAATCCGTGTCTTCATGTTTCTACAAAGACAAAGAAAACATGGCAACTCTGGAACACTGAAGCCCGTCCCGGCCGCTGCCCACCAGCTCTCCAACAGAGACAAAGACAGCTTGGTCCACCATCACCAGGTGACATTCAACCAGAGCATGGGAGAGTCTGGAACCGTGAGACATCAGGGCACAACTGACTCAGAGGGAACTTGTAAACAATGCTATTGGTGGCATCTAACCACCAGCTTCTGCCCCAACAGATCACAAGTCAAGGACCCATGGGCAGTTTGGGGTTGGCCAAATGCCCATGCTCACTGTGGAGTCCGGAGAGGACCCCCCTAACATGGGAAAGTGGAACGGTTTCTTGGATACTTACCAAGATTATCTTTAATACACAAGTATGGATAAAGTTTGCTCTAGGCCCTACCCAAATGGTGATTCTTCCTTTTTTTTTGGGGGGGGGGGTGTTAAGATAGGGTTTCTCTGTGTAGTCCTGGCTGTCCTGGAATTCACTCTGTAGGTCAAGCTGGCCTCCAACTCAGAAATCTGCCTGCTTCTGCCTCCCCAGTGCTGGGATTAAAAGCATGTGGCACCACTGCCCGGCATAATGGTGTGATTCTTAGCTCTGTAGAAGACAGATAGGGATTGCTAATCTCGAGGCAAGGGGTAGCTGGCAATGTGTAGTCACTCAGACTCCATAAACAAAACAAGGACAAGAACTCTGTCCAGGACATCAACCCACGGGCCCAAGAAAGCCCCACGAGCCCCACACTGGAGACACAGACAGGAGTGCCAGCACAGCCCCACAGCTGGGTCAGGACACTCAGCAGTCCTCCAGGGCCCCGAGACCCTTTCAAGTCTCAGTAGGTTCTCTAGTTCCTTGGGCCTTCAGTGACATTTGTCTTTAGGTGGATGAAGGGACGGTGGCACTTGCTCCGGCCTCAGCCACACGAGGGAGGTGGTAACAAAGAGCACTGCCCTGGGGTACCAGGCTCAGTCTCACTGAAATCCTGAAGGCCTGGGCTTTCTAGGTATACACCTGCATCTGCAGAGCAGAGCTTCAGAGTCCCCCAGAGTACCTGGTGAGCAAGTCCCTACCATTCTCTACTGACTGGACAGGGAGAGCCTAGTCAGAGGCCTCTCTCAGGGGATCGTCTGCACAAGGACCCCATCATGTGGGTTTGTATGGATCGGAGTTTCCAAGTACCACAAAGTCAAAGCATTCTGCGTGTTTCAGTGGAAAACCCTAGTAACTCGCCTTGCTTCCCTGATGCCTACCACATCTGTAAAGCAGACTACCCTCCCAAGAGCCAAGACCACAGGCTACAGAGCCGCGTTGGACTCTGGGACATGGGGGAGGCATCACGGGGACTTTGTCAGCTCCTGGAACCCACACACTCCCACCTCATTTTCTGGGCTGAACACTGGCCTGTTGACTCATCAATAGAGGCGGAGTGGAGGGAGAAGACCAGGAGGGCCCCGCAGGAGGTAAAGAAGCGGGGGAGAGGACAGGCTAGGAGGTCAATGCCAATACCTTTGTATGCACTTGCACACACAGGAGACTATCTGGAAGAAGATTTAAGAGCATCAAAGGATGCAGATCTTTTGTTTGTTTCTCTGTGTAGCCCTGGCTGTCCTGGAACTCACTCTGTAGACCAGGCTGGGCTTGAACTCAGAAATCCTGCCTCTGCCTCCCAAGTGCTGGGATTACAGGCGTGTGCCACCACCGCCGGGCTTAGGATGCAGATCTTTTAAGATGGATTTTGATGAACTGCTGCCAAATTGCCCTCCAATAACCTGACCTCAGTGTGGAATCCAACGATCACAAGAAAGCATATTCCCGCACTTTACCAGTTCTACTATACTCTCTACTCTAGCACAGTCTAATGGCAGGATAGGATATGGGCTCCTGCAGCTCAGATGTTGTGAACTGGGGCACTTCCTCTACTAATCATTTCTTTTCTGAATTGCCTGCCCAGGGTTTCTGCCCATGAAAGAGATTGACTAGTGCCCTCCCATAACACTGTTCACACCCACGCAGAACCTCTGAATGGGACCTACTGGGTCTGGTTCTTTGCAGCTGCTATGAACTCGGACAAGGCCCTATTTCTTATGACTGGCATCCTTAAAGAGGCAAGGACTTGGTTGCAGCCACCTAAACACAGAGACAGAGTAGGGGTATTGTAGCCACTAGCCAGGGGCCAATGGCAGCCAAGAGTCTAGGAAAGGGAAGAAACTATTCTCTCAGGGCTGCTGCCGGGAGCTTGGCCCTGCCAACATCTAGGTTTCTGATCCCACTTTCTTTTCATTTATTTTATTTAATTAGTGTATGAGTATCTTCCTTGTATGTATGGCTGTGCACCACATGTGTGCCAGGTACTTAGGAAAGTCAGAAGAGGGAGTTACAGACTGCCATTACCTGCCACGTGATATTTAGCAGTTCTGTGTTGGAACAGCCAAAGGTAAGGATGCACCACTGAAAACACAAACAAAAACCTGGGCCAAGCATCCATAGGGCACACGCCTTTAATCCCAGCAGCTGGGAGATGCAGGCAGACAGATCTCAGCCTGATCTACACGGTAAGTTCCAGGGCAGCTGGGTTACATGAGACTCTGCCTCAAACAAAGCAAAACAAAAACCTCATACATTTCATAGTGGTTTGTAGGAAGACTGGTTACCTAGAAACAGTATAGCTTTGAACCCTTGCCTCTGCTCTTGAGTCCTAGACTGTGGTTTTGCCCTCCAGCCTGGCACGAGTACAAATTTGATCACACGTGTATGCACATGATCAACATTTATTAAAATATGACTTGCTACAAGAACTGTATGCAGTTTGGCCCTGCATTAGTAATGTAATGTACTGCCGGCTGGCAAATGCAGTGTGTGTTATAGGTCCTAAACTATATAGTGTATGACACATTTCATAGCTGAGAGGTTAAGTATGTTAGAGCTTAAAAAAAAAAAAAAAATCAAAAGATTTGGGGATGTAATCCCGGCCCTAAATAGAAGGAGAAGAGGCCCAGAGCAAGTCCCAGAACTTCCCTAGTTCTGTAGAAGTGGGTGTGCACTGCCCTGCCGGTGTCAGGCCTGCGGTGTCACTGAGGAGGGAACAGGCAATGATGTGAGACGGGCACACTAGTTAGAACACTGCTGGGGCTACAGACATACAGCCGACAGACAGATGCTCGCCAGCCCGCATGCTTCAGTCCACAGTATGGAGGTAAGGGACTGAACACCAGAGGAGAATGCAATCCAGGCCTCAATAGGCACGTAATGGTGGCACACACCCACAGTCCCAGTGCTCAGGAGTCAATGGCAGGAAGACCAGGAGTTCATAGGCGTCCTAGTGAATTTAAGACCAACCCCGGTTGGTTTTTGTTGTTGTTGTTTTTTAACAAGAGCCTATTTCAAAACAAAATTAAAACAAAGGGCTGCCGTGGGTGACGGTGACGCCAGCTGCTTTGGAGACCAAGGCTAGGCTGAATTGGTGATTTCAAGGTCAGACCCCATCTTAAAATAAGAAAAATTAAAAAGTGGTCTCTGCGGATGGTCCTGAGTTCAACCCTTAGTCATGCAAATGAAGCGCAAGTGAGAACAAATCAAAGCTGCCGGAAGCTAGCTTCCCTCAGGAAGGCCCCAACATTAGAGGAAGCCGGAAGCTAGCTTCCCTCAGGAAGGGCCAACATTAGAGGAAGCGGGAAGCTAGCTTCCCTCAGGAAGGCCCAACATTAGAGGAAGCGGGAAGCTAGCTTCCCTCAGGAAGGCCCCAACATTAGAGGAAGCGGGAAGCTAGCTTCCCTCAGGAAGGGCCCAACATTAGAGGAAGCCGGAAGCTAGCTTCCCTCAGGAAGGCCCAACATTAGAGGAAGCCGGAAGCTAGCTTCCCTCAGGAAGGCCCAACATTAGAGGAAGCCGGAAGCTAGCTTCCCTCAGGAAGGCCCAACATTAGAGGAAGCGGGAAGCTAGCTTCCCTCAGGAAGGGCCCAACATTAGAGGAAGCGGGAAGCTAGCTTCCCTCAGGAAGGGCCCAACATTAGAGGAAGCGGGAAGCTAGCTTCCCTCAGGAAGGCCCCAACATTAGAGGAAGCGGGAAGCTAGCTTCCCTCAGGAAGGCCCAACATTAGAAGGAAGAGCCATTTCTGAGGGAATTTCAGGTCTCAAGCTGCCTTCCAGTCCAACTTCCTTTCCTCCAATCCGTGGCTGTCAATTAAAAACCCTAATGAGAAAAGCCCTGCCTCTTCTCTGATCTTCTCCAGCCCATCATAAGAACTGACCTCCTTATTGGTGTTTTGTACACATTATGATCACAATTCTTTACACATTACAGAAATTGAACTGTGTGTCTGGTTCTCCTTTCTCAGACTGCCGACTGAGGATAACATCAAGTTACCCCTCTGCTCTGAACACGTGGTTAACCGTGTACCCTCCTGACTCTTACGTCTTGCCTGGTGTTCAGAGGTTGCAATTTATATGGTAAATAATGGACACGTTTTCAGTTCCTTCTCAAATAAAAATTAATTACTTGATTCTACTCTGCAAATAACTGATTTCTGTAAGAAGCAAAGTGTTTCTCTGACAGCAGTGCACTAACTCGTGCGGCCTGAAGGACACTCATTCCCAGGGCCTCACTCACCCAAGTTTGCTACTGGAGACACTGCGCCATGGCACATTCTAATGCTATTTCCTTAAACGCTCTCAGTAACTGGGAATGTCTATGGTATTCTATAAGAGAAGTACTTTCAGATAACCCAAGGCCCAGCCTCAGGCTCGGCTGGTGGGGAGGGAGTGCTGAGATGGTAGAGCAGAACACACCTCAGTTCACAGGGTGGGGACCCTCCTACATGGTGGCCATGACAGACACTGGAAACTCAGCCGAGGCTCTTGTGCCCTAGCTATACTCCAAGAGTCCTCCCGCCGATGACCTCTGCCCCGCTATCAAGAGAGGTCCCTAACTGCTTGGCCTCTCAGCAATACCTGGCCAGGGCTCCCAGCTCTCCTAACACTTACTTCCTAGGCCCCCTGGAATGTCACAGCATACAGCAGGTACACAACCAATGTTCACTCGGTGAGTGACTTTTAAAACTGCTCCTCCACCCTCAGGCTCTCTCTCTTCTACACAGACGTGATGACTCCACCACATGCACAGAGCAGACTGTGACACAACAAGGAGGAGGAGAGCGCTCTCATCCCCATCGCTCTCCAGGACAGCAGCTTCTGACACCGCTGGAGAAATGAGCCTGCTGCGGTGATGGCGGTGCCATCCAGCTGTGAGAAGACAGGCACTCCATCTAAATCTGAGGCTATTCTTTGGGACAAGTTACAAATTCTACCTTTTTTGAGTCATCATTCTTCATTTCTTTGACATCTCAAACGAGTCAATCAAGGCAGTGGAAAATGTTAATCATATAAATCAAAACAGGCAAAACAAATACAGCTTTACTCTGAAATAAAGTTAGATGAAAATTGCTATCTAATCCCCTTTCCCTTTTTCCTCCGGAGAGCGCCATCTCTGCAGAAGTGCACCTGACAGAGCAGGGGACGGGGGCGGGCAGCGGGCAGCAGCGCACCTGCAGTGTGATCATGGGTACTTGGCTCTTGCAGTGGTTGCACGTGGCCTCGCGGTATTTACAGGCCTTTTCCACGTGATCCCGCAAGTCTTTTCTCAGTACTTTCTCTTTGCAGTCGGCACGCAGACAGGGAAGCTCCTCGAACTGACATTCATTTTTTAGGTGCACCTGTGGAAGAAAGCAGAGTTCTTAACGGGCAGAAAGTGTAAGTGTGAAATGGCAGACTGTGCCTGCTGTGTAATGAGGTCTGCAGAGCACCGTGACCTTGCCCCTGGGACAGGTCTGTGCAGCAGAACGGCAAGCACAGAGACATAGGCTCACTGTGCGCACTGTGTCCTCAGCATATGAGGAACAGACTGTGCGCGCGCGTGTGCGCGCGCGCGCGCACACACACACACACATTACCAACTGGGGTAGGAGGTCTCTGGTAACAAGGATTCTAGCAAGATGTAGCTATGCAGAACTGTAATCCTAGCAGAATGGGCTGAGACGGGGTGCTGAGTTCAAGGCCATCTTGAACTGTGTCAAAAGGTATATACCAACACACACACACACACACACACACACACACACACACAGAGATAGACACACATAAACACTTTATTCTAATTCAGTTATTCACTCTAAATAAAATATAACAAATAATAAAACCCTTAAATTTTATGAAGTTTCATAAAGTCCTAAAGTGTCTTGGAAAATAAAAACTCAACTCCAGTTTTTTATTCGAAGTAGGGGAGAGGATACAATTCACTGATGTCATGAACTGAAACTGTGTGCCCTAGGGATTGGACTGTCTCGTGCACGGTGCTGTTTTAAAGGGTAAACACAGCACTATGGTGTACACGGTGCACGTGCCTCCCTGGCAGGTGGACGGTTGGGTGAAGTGAAGCAGCGGCCCTCTGCAGACACCTCTGGGGCCACTGGGTGCTTACCAGCAGATGTCCAAGAGTCAGCTGCTCCGCACACCCTCTGCCTTCATTCCGACAGTGGATCTGGAGGGCCAGGATCTCTCTCTTACAGCAATTATCCTTAAACACCTGAATCGAAAAAGTAGAGGATTAATACTTCCTAATCTTCACATGTTGCAAATTTGGACAAGGCTAAACCACTAACGATCCTAAGAGCGACTCTTAAGTGGGCCTCAGAAAGCATTAAGGACCATCTTAATTTCAATAAGTAGAAGGAAGGAGCTGGCCCCTCCCTCTAAGAGAGGCCATTTAACTCAGACAGCCTTACCCAATACCTTTTATTAGGTAAGCAAAATGACCGTTGGGGTGCAGACAGTTTGAGCATTATGATCCTCGGACACTGACATGGCCTCAGGACAAGGTGGGCTTGAGTCCCTGCCAACAAGGAGCAGATGGCCCTGGAGTGCACCTCTTGCCAAAGGACTTGGCAACATGCTGGCTACTCCATACACAGTACAGAGGGCCTGCTAGAGTCAGACCAATAGCTGTGGAGAGGATGTTTTGGAACAATCTGTAAAACAATTTCGGTTCCCTTTTAGTTTACACTGCTTATAACTCAGTTTTTACCACCGACTGTTTTCTTTTTCGTCTCCTTTCCCCTCGGCCCTGGAGATGGGCTCCCGGGGCTTTATGCATGCTAGGGAAGCATTCTGCCACTAGGCCACATCTTAGTCCAAAGGAAGCTGAGACAAATGCCACGAGGATGAGCTGGGACTGAACTGTTCTCCTAAGAATGAACACCTGCCTGTCTCTTTTTATTTTCCCTTAGAGAACAAGCAATCTGCCTCTAACAGTCCTCGGGCCTTTCTGGGACACTCCCACCTGTCAGTCCTTAGTCCTTCCTAAATGTCCAGTAGAGACAGAACAAATGGCTGGTCAGCTTTAAAAGCAGAGACGCCTCAGTCAGTAAGTGATCCCACAGAAGCACACCAGCCTGAGCTCAGGTGCTGACGCCTACACACAAGTCACAGGTGGTGGTGTGCACCTGTAGTCCCTGGGGGGGGGGAGGGAGAGAGAGGAGCCTCAGCCTATTGGCCAGCTAGTCTATCCATTCACAAGCTTCAGGGTCAGTGACAGATCCTGTTTCAAAAATTAAGATGGAAGTTGGTATTGTGGTATATGCCTTTAATCCCACCACTCGGAAAGCAAAGGTAGAAGAATGAACCTGTGAGTTTGAGGACAGCCTGGAATGAAACAGATACTTTAAAAGTCACCTTAGCTTGTGGCTTTACCTTCTTTCTCTCAGTCACACTTGTCAATTCATGAGAACAAGGGAAGTGCACTGCCATTTAAAAGGCGTGGGCTAAGTGACCTGCATCTTAGAACAACTGACTGAAGTCTTCAGCAGCAGATATGCTAGTTTGCTAAGAAAAAGCTGGGAGGGTGGCTAGCCCCCCTACGATCCAGAACAAGTTCCATCAGATGCTGTGCTTCCTAGAGCCCAGGGGTCAGGGGTCCTTGTGTCCAGCAGCCACATCTGAGCTGTCCTGACCAGCAAGTCCAGCACTTGCAAATGCTTTTGACAGGAAACCCCAGAGCAAGATTCTTAGTGTGGAGTTTAATAGCCTACATTTAAAAATTGCTAGGTTCATTAATCAAAATATTGGAATCACACACATTTTTATTGATATTTAAGTATTTAAGAATGAGTTGTTTCAAGCTACAAATGTACCTGGAAGGGCTTAGCAGTATGTGAGCGGCCATGTGCCAGAGAGAAGGGGAGGGGTCAGGTTCTTTTGGGAAGACATGGGAGGCCTCAGTGGTACCCACTAAGTATGCCAACGCTGATAGCCAGAGGACACACAGCAGCTGATCTCATTATTGCCAGAGCACATCAAGACCCTGTAAAGGGGCAGCAAGGACACATTTAAACAGCCCTCCCCACTGGCATGTCTAAGGGAAAAGCTAGTGTCAAAGCTGAGTATAAGCTTTATGAGACAGAGAGCTACAAGACAGCAGCGATCCACTCACAGGCACCACCGCCATAACAGGTACCTCAGCACCTCTCACAGCTCCGGACTCCGAACATGACTTCTCACGGAGCTAACGGGCCAGACTGATACTGTTATGGACAAAGCAAGTGGCTAGAAGAGAGCGTGCCTTGCGGGAGTCACAGCTGAAGACTGTGCGTTTGACATTTCCTCCGCACCCAGACTGCCCAGGTGCTCACACAGCACACGTTGGGCCTTGTAGACTGCTGCACCACGGACAAACTAAGAGCTGAGTATTCTGAGACACGCCTACAATCCTAGGAGCTGAGGTCAGAGGGCTGCTCTGAGTTTCAGGCCAGCCTGGGCTAGAAGATTCAATAGGAAGATTCCATCTCAAAAATCAAAACAAAGGAAACTCAAGGGACTTGCCATGTGTGGAGACAGAGATTTCTGTGACCATGTGTGGAGACAGAGATCTCTGTGTCCATGTGTGGAGGCAGAGATCTCTGTGTCCAGATAGATCTCTGCAATTTCAAATCCAGCCAGAGCTGCACAGAAAAACCCTATCTCAAACCAACCAACCAACCCCAAAGGACTAGAGATCTACCTCAGTTAGTAGTATGCTTACCTAGACTACCGAAGCCCTGAGACAGGTCCTCAGCATTATAAAACTAGCTGTGGGAGGGCAGACCTGTGATTCCGGGCCTTGGGAGGCGGAGAGGGAAGGACCTCAGCTACTGAGTGAGTTCAGGGCTAGCTAAACTCCCACCCTCACCTCTCCGCAGAAGTAATAACTGTTTTTGAGGAAAGGTCTCTATTATACAGTCCTGACTGTCCTGGATCTTGCTATGCAGACCAGGCTGGCCTCCAATTCCCAGAGATGCACCTGCTGCTGCCTCCTGGAGTACTGAGATCAAAGGTGTGCAACACCATACCTAGCTTAATTTGAAAAAGTAAAACAAAACTGAATTTCAATGAATTGTACAAAAGCCATGTCAAAACAAGGTGGCTCAGAGGATAAAGTACTTTCTGTGCAAAGATGGCGTCCTGAATTTGATCCCTAGAACCCACTTAAGTGAAGAAGGACAGAACTCCACAAGTTGTACTCTGACCTCGACATGAATGCTATAGCACACACACACCTCCTCCCGATGATAAATCAAGTAAAAATTTAAACTGAATTACACAGCACCAAACGCAAGCTCTGTGAAATGTGTACGCCACCTAAAAAGTCCAGAATGGCGGCACAGCCCTGCACTCAGAGGCCAGGCAAGGGCGCCCTGACCTGCAGAGCAAGTCTGCCTGCAGAAAGCAAATGGGTGGCTCACCTTGTCTTTGATGATGCTTTCTTGGCAGGCGGTGCATTTTGGACTCGAGGAGCTGAAGGAAACAGAGTAAGTGTGTTAGAGCAGGAGTTATTCCCCCCAGGCTCACAGCACAGAGGCCTTCCTCTGCAGTCAGGCCTGCTCTAGCTTGCAGCAACAGACAGGGCTCCAGGATGCTATTAAAGACTGAGTTTAAATTGTAATCCACAGGACAAGAAGAACTGAACTTTAAAACATGCTATTACATTCAGTAGCTCAGTCCCATTGGAAAGACTTAATGACCACGAGAGTGGAATGTGGGTGCCACAGCCGCTCTGGGGGTGGGGTGGGGGTGGGGGAGAGCCTCTGGAAGGTGCACCCACAAACACTGAAGTCCTTCTGAGGCTCTGGTCTTGGGCTATCTACAGACTCACTATATATACAAATGCTAGTGGCATCTGTACATGGGAACTGCATCTATCCTCCAGGAAAACCCATTACAGGCCTGTCCTGAGTCCAAGTGGTTTCTAGGTCCTGTTCCACAGGAACCGGTGCTGAGTCTATTGTGTCATCATCAAGTTCAACCTGTCCTTTCCAGCAAAACCAAGTGGGCTGTGTGGGGCCAGGGAGTGGGTGTGAGGAGGGTGTGGGTTCACAGGAGCCTGGCTATTGGACTCAGCCTCAGTCTCAGGCCCCCAGGTGTGAGTGACCAGATGAGAAAAGAAACTTGGTGGCCTTCTCAAGGTAACGTGTCGTGAGGGTTCTCCTGGTATAGTGTCTTGTAGTGATCTGAGCGCCAAGCACAATGCCTGGCGAATATAAGAAGCTGCATGCTGAAGCTCTTCCTTGGCTGACTCAACTTCTGTCCTCCAAATCCCAACTTGCCCCTGTGATTTTATTACAGCAACTACTAGACTCATGAGCTTCTAGGGTCTTGGTACCCCAGACCTCTGGGTACTCCCTAGGCGAGCATGCAGACTTACCACCTATTCTGTTCTGCATGTGACCCCGACCTTCCTCTATCCTGGCCCAGGGGCACCCTTCAACGTGAGATCATTTGACCTTACCACCATAAAACATGAGCTTCCTATGCAGAACACAGCAAGGGGTGTGTGTGTGTGTGGGGGGGGGCCACAGAAGCTTTGTGGACGGAGTGCTAACGCACCAAGACTTCAGAAAGAGGCTGGCCATGTGGGGTGTGAGGCAGGCAGGCGGGTAGAGGTCTCAGAAACTCAGGCGTGAGCCTCCCAGGCTGGACTGAAAACCATCCCCAGCCCTGGCCGGGGCAGCTGGACCTGCGCGCGGCACCCACCTCAGCAGGGCGGCCATGCAGCTCTCACAGAAGCGGTGCCCACACTCCGTCTGCTTCGGGTTGCACAGCACCAGGCGGCACTTCTCGCACTTGTACTTGTCTTCCACTGTCTTCACAAACTTCTCCTTGTAGCCTCCTTGCTCCGGCACGAGCACCGACCCCGCGCCACGATCAGGCTGCAGCTTTAGGGGTGGGTTAGGCTGCAGCGTGCCAGCAGCCTCCATCTTTTTGCTTGACTCCATTGTAGGAAAGAGAAATTCTGCCTAGAGAAAGGTAATGAGAACTGTAGGTCATTCCCCGAACCCTTGAACAGGGCCAGCGCACGGCTGAGGAAGCACCTGTGCTGGCGTCTGTACTTTCGATATTTAACCAGGTTACCAGGACCCTTCCCAGCCTTAATCCACCGCGGACTAAGACATGGCCAAGTGACCACCTTCTGTTTACTTTATCCAGATCATATGGTTAACACTGCCATTCAAAATAGTACTGAAAAAATATACTTAGTAAATTGTTTGCAAGATTCTTGTTTGTTTGTTTATTTAGGTTTTTCGAGACAGGGTTTCTCTGTATAGCCCTGGCTGTCCTGGAACTCACTTTGTAGACCAGGATGGCCTCGAACTCACTCTGCCTCCCAAGTGCTGGGATTAAAGACATGTGTCACCACGGCCTGGCATTATCTATCTTTCTTTCTTTCTTTCTTTCTTTCTTTCTTTCTTTCTTTCTTTCTTTCTTTTCTCTCTCTCTCTCTCTCTCTCTCTCTCTCTCTCTCTAATGTAAGTACACTGTAGCTGTCTTCAGACACTCGAGAAGAGGACATCAGATCACATTACAGGTGGTTATGACCTACCATGTGGTTGTCAGGATTTGAACTCAGGACCTTCAGAAGAACAGTCAGTGCTCTTAACCGCTGAGCCACCTCTCCAGACCCCGCAAGGTTCTTTAAAATACACATTTTTCTTTCCTTCTTTTTTTTTATTTTAATTTTTTATTTATATGAGTACACTGTAACTGTCGTCAGACACACCAGAGGAGGGCATCAGATCCCATTACAGATGGCTGTGAGTCACCATGTGGTTGCTGGGATTTGAACCCAGGACCTCTGGAAGAGCAGCCAGTGTTCATAACTGCTGAGCCGTCTCCCCAGCCCCCAGTGTAACGATTTAAAGCAAGGAATTGTGAATGATGGAGCTGCGATCTCAGAGAGATTTTGGCGGAACTGGTCACACCCCTCCGCCGAGACCTGTGGGGGTGGCTTTAGCACACGGCCCTAATGTACTTTGTCTCAGCTCAGCTTGCACTGCCCCACGCCCCGGCCCTGCTTCTGGTGCACCTCTGCAGCTCAGAGAAAGACATCTGAGGTGGCCCGGGAAACACTGAGTCCTTTTCCTCCCTAGTTCGTGGATCTGCCGACTAAGGAGGATCTGCACAGGCTCTTTCAAGAGCTACCAGCTCTGTTAAAAACTACATTGTAGCCTGCCCAATTTATTTTTCCTACTTGAAAAATGTCTGGGTTTGACCGGACAGGAATACAGTTCAGTTGATAGAAAGTTGGCCTGGATTTGATCCCTAGTATCAAATAAAATGGGTCATGGTAGCACCTGTACTCCTAGCACTCAGGAGGAAAAGGCTGGAGATCAGTAGTTCAAGTTCAGCCTCATACACAGAGTGAGCTTGGGATACATGAAAACCATCTCACAAACAAACAATAAAACCCTCCCAATTCCAACAGGACAGACAGACCCTGTCAACTCACAGTATCTGGAGACCCACCTCCAGGGTCCCCTACCTCTTTTGCCAGTATAGGACTCAGAGCTAGGACTAGGATCAAGCACCCCTCAGAGCAGAGGCAGAGCGGACACAAGTGCCCAGGGGATGGCTGGGGCAGAGCCGAGTCCTCTTCCTTGAGCCATGCTCACCTATGGCTTTCTACTGTTCTTTCTGAGGTACAAGGAACAAATGCTTTATGGCTAGGGCTATACAAAAATGGCAGTCAGCAGCAGATCAATTAACGAGCTGATGGTCTAGCCATACCTGAGTGAGCTTTAATAATGGAGGATGCTGCTGTGGTAACATGAAAAGGCCTTGTGCGAACTCTATGGATGTGTAGGTGAGTTTTCAAGACGCCGTCAAGGGACCAGTGCCTCCCTGCAGTCAGCATTTGAGAAGCTCATTCCCAGGCGTGACAGCTTACCTTTCTGCGCTGTGTGAAAATGGCCTGCATGGAGGATCTGCACTGAGCTCGCTGGCTGGTCGCCATCAAGCACTCTAGGTCCCAGGGACACTCCAGGATCCCTAACAGCCAACTTCACAGTGCCCTCCCTCCTCTGAAGGAGCTCCAAGCAATCCTCTGTGTACTTGTTCCCACTGGAGAACAGCAGACTTAGACAGGGGGTGGAATCTGGATCTCTTCAGGTGACTGATAACCCCTGTGTTCAGAGCAGTACGGATCCAGTGGCGAGGGCTCAGCACGTACGTACTGAGTTAATACAAAGGCGAGGCATGGCCACTCATCTTGAATATCTTCTGTAACAAACTGACTTCAGGAACAGAAAACTGTAATAACTGAGCTAATTTTGTGCAACCTGAGAACCATCCAAGAGTTCAGCTCCTCAGCTTCAGTCTGGTGCCTGGCGCTCTGCTCTACAGTGCTCAGGAAGCCATGTGAAGGAAGGGTCTGTGAAAGAGGGGTCACTGAGCTGCTATCCCTGCGTGTCTAGGTTATGGTTTGTTTTTTGTTTGTTTGTTTTTTGTTTGTTTGTTTTTGAGACAGGGTTTCTCTGTGTAGTCCTGGCTGTCCTGGAACTCACTCTGTAGACCAGGCTGGCCTCGAACTCAGAAGTCTGCCTGCCTCTGCCTCCCAAGTGCTGGGATTACAGGCGTGCGCCACCACGCCCAGCTCCAGACCCCTTTTTCATTACTCCAATTCCTCCGTTCTCCACGTGGAGCAGACCCTCCTTCTCTCCTTCCTCTCACTAGTGGAAGTCTACCCAGTTCTCTAGTCTGCCCAGTTATTTATTGGGTGATCAGCATTTATTGACAAGGTAGAGAATTAACAGTAAGAACTATTTACACAAACTTGAGACAGGAGATTCTTGGTGTAAGCATTACAATGCTGTGTCTGGACTGAAAAGAGATATGACGACAGAGTAATCTGCATTTGAATAGGCCCAGGGTAAACTTTACACAGCCTACAAACCGTTATACCAGCACAGGAGTCTACCGAGGCCATCCTGTTCAAACCATCACATCCACTCGCTGGCCCTCACAGGCTTGAAGCTACATCCTAAGGCAGAAATCCATTCAGTCCAACTTCAAATAGTCCAATCAGTATCAACACTGTTTAAAAGTCCAAAATCTCTTCTGAGACTCATGGCAATCTCTTAGCTGCATTCCTCATACAATCAAAATCAAACAGCAGACCACATACTTCCAACATATAACAGCATAGAAAATATATTATCACTCTAAAAGGGAGAAAACGGAATGCAGTGAGGAAATACTAGACTAAAGCAAGACCAAAAACCAGCTGTGCAAACTCCAAACTCTATCTCTCCATGTCTAATGTCAAAGTGTTCTTCAAATCTTGACTGATACACACTTCTCTCTCCTGAGGGGACTCCACACCCAGCTCTCCTTGGTAAGTAATCCATGACTCTAGCATCTCTAACATCTTAGGGTCCCCGAGGCAACCCAGGTTTCCCCTTCACAGCTTCACACAGTGGCCTCTTAGGACCTCCATGCAGGGACATCCTGACACAAGCTTGGCCTCAGCAACTTTCCTTAGTTGTGGAGGGAGATTTCATAAGCCATCTCTTGTATTCTTGACTCTAAAGCCAGACCCACATGACCAAAGTCATCATGTTCTATTGTTTGCTTGTGCTGGAACATGGCCCCTTGTTCAAATACATTTTCATCAGCTTTCTGTTTTCAACCGTTTCCTTTACTGCCTAAGCTTGGCTGTCTTGGAACTAGACAGAACTTGTCTATAGACCAGGATGGCCTTCAACTAAGAGATCCTTCTATCTCAGCCTCCTCAGTGCTGGGATTGAAGGCCGCCACTCCCTGCCCTAGGCTTTTGAGGACTGCTCTCTCTAAAGCTGGCAGTGCAGCTGTGGACCCCGCCCCAGCCCACCGCTCCTTCATCCAGTTCAGCGCACTTTCCTTTCTTTGGCTCGTCCCCTTGAACACTGGACTGGAGTGTCTTGTCCTGGCGCTCCTTTTCTCCTCAAACTGTACGTTTCATATTTTTTCCTTACTCAGCTTGCTCCTTTTCATTATCGATCTGCATAAGCATGCCCACTAATAAACAAGCAACAGTCAATACTAGTCAATATATCTGGAAATTTCCTCTGCCAAAGCTGTTAATCTGTAACTCTAATTTAAGCTCAGACAGATTTTTGGGGGGAGTGGGGAGCAGGGTAGAAAGCAGCCGGAAAGTGTCAAAATATCACAAGAACGATCTCTAGGCTACATACTAATATTTACAAGAACGATCTCTAGGCTACATACTAATATCACAAGAACGATCTCTAGGCTACATACTAATATTTACAAGAACGATCTCTAGGCTACATACTAATATCACAAGAACGATCTCTAGGCTACATACTAATATTTTTCTTCTCTGAAGCTTCTTGAGCCAGGTCATCGTAATCTACATTGGTCTCAGCACCACTGCCTCCCATGCTTCTAACAGTACAATCCATCGAGCCCCACTTAAAGCACCCAACTGCTTTCCTGTTTTTTTTTTTTTAAAAAAATTATTTATTTATTTTATGCATATGAGTAGCTGTCTTCAGACACACCAGAAGAGACATTAGATCCCATTACAGATGGTTGTGAGCCACCATGTGGTTGCTGGGATTTGAACTCAGGACCTCTGGAAGAGCAGTCAGTGCTCTTAACCGCTGAGCCATCTCTCCAGCCCCAAAGAACTTTTACACACACACACACACACACACACACACACACACACACACACAGTAGCTGTCTCTAGACAGCTAGAAAGCATCGAATCCCATTACAGATGATTGAGAGCTACCATGTGGTTGCTGGGAATTGAACTCAGGACCTCTGGAGGAGCAGTCAGTGCTCCTAACTGCTGAGCCATCTCTCCAGCTCCCAACTGCTTTCCTAATCCAGAGACCCAGAGTCCACATTCTGCCAAGGAGAAGCCACATAGTCTGGCCTGTCACAGCAATACTCCACTCCAAGGTCTGTTTTAGTCAGGGTTTCTATTGCTCTGATGAGGCTCCATGACCACAGCAACTCTTAAGAAAGAGAGCATTTAACTGAAGCCGGCTTACAGGTTCAGGGGTTCAGTCTTAAGGTGGGAGCATGGTGGCACACAAGCAGACATGGGGCTGGAGATGTAGCTGAGAGCTCTGCATCTGGTTCCGAAGGCAGCAGAAAGGGATCCAACCACTGGGCCTGGCTAGGGCATTTAAAAACCTAAAGTTCACACTCAATGACATACTTCTTCCAAGGCCACACCCATTCAAACAAGGTCACGCCTCCTAATGCCATCTCCTAAGCATTAAAATACATGAGTCTATGGGGGTCATTCTATTTCAAGCCACCACTGTAGGAGCAAGCTAATGGTGAATGATCTTTCTTTCTATGGCAGGTTGTGCGCTATAGAAACAAGTAAAGATTACAAGTGCAGGTCTTTGTTTTTGTAAAATGCCAAAGAAAAGCAAACAGATTTTAAAAAAAGAAAAGAAAAAGGAAAAGCTATAACCAGCATATTAACGGAGGCACTGCAGCAAGTTGCTACAAAAGGCGCAGAATACCAGGAGCACGTAGGCCCTTCAGGTCCAGCTCAGCCCTGAAGACTCCCAGAGCCGCCTGTGCACAGCCTTCACACAGCCACTCTTGAGCTCAGGGGCTGTGAAGTAGCTAGTTTCAGAAAAAAGGAACCGCAGCAACGGGAACAGCAGGTTTGTGTGCTGTGTATCTACGGGCAGTGACAGCCTCAAAACATCGGAGCAGCGGGACCAGTGTTGCAGAAGCCAGGGGAAGAATGCGGGACAGCATTGCAGAACATGTGATCACATTATGAACCCCAAAATTGTGCTATTTCCTGGAAAAAACCTGTTTCTAGTTGTGGTACAGCTAAGACACACCTTTAATCCAAGAGCTTTCTGTTTGTTGTAAACAGGATTAAATAAAGTCAACCACAGGTCAAGAGGCGGAGCAAGCACCTAGTTGACAGAAAGTGAACTTAGGGAAAAAACCCAGAAAGAGTAAGAGGACACAGGAAGTAGCAGGGAGGGACATCTGGTCTGAGGGTTTAGGGAAGGCCTGGAGAAGGACAGTGGCTTTTCCTTTTGGGGTGTCAGCTGTGGAGGAGGTCAGCTGGGCACTCCTCTGCCTCTCTGAGATAGCAGGCTTTCACCCAGCATTTGGCTCCAGAGTCTTTATTGGTAAAACCAAATGTTTGGGATTTTGTTAAAAACAAAAGGGCTGGTATCCTGGAATTTGAGGATGGTCGTAGCTCTACCATTTAAAAGCAGACTAAAGCTGCTGGGCTTTAATAAAGGGGGTGAATTCCCATCTTAATATAAAATTAGCTCTACCATTTAAAAGCAGACTAAAGCTGCTGGGCTTTAATAAAGGGGGTGAATTCCCATCTTAATATAAAATCTGGGTGTAAACTAATACAAAAATAATTTACTCAAAATAATACAATTTAAATTTGATTAGCTTGTTACTGAATACACTCTAGATATAGCAGGTCACCCCTAATTATAAAGGTATACAGCGCTGTGAGTGGTGGACGATCAAGCGGCCTAAGATTCTCCTTTTTTTTTCCCCCCCGAGACAGGGTTTCTCTGTGTAGCCCTGGCTGTACTGGAACTCACTCTGTAGACCAGGCTGGCCTCGAACTCAGAGATCTGCCTGCCTCTGCCTCCCAAGTGCTGGGATTAAAGGCGTGGGCCACCACCGCCCGGCTAATATTCTCCTTTTTATTATAACAGTCCAGATCCTTAGAAAGCAATGAAGGTAGTTCCAGCTTCTCCAAAGCTCCTACCCAGCACAGACAGCTCCTTCTCACACTTAGAGCACTGTGTGTGGCACCGCAGCCAATGTACAATGGAGCAGTCACGTGTCCCTCCACAGACTGCCCAATATCCACATTAAGCCACAGTTTTCATTTGCTTCTAACAATGTATCCTGAAGAATTCTCTTACCAGCGCATGAAAGCTTGAACTGTTATTATCTACTAGTCTACGCTACTTTTCATTGAAGTATCTTTCACTCATGCTATCTTATGAGGTTTACCACAGGGCTTAATGCTAATAGTTAAATTACTTTTACCCGTAAACAGTGTGAACAGTTCTCCACAGAGACATAGACCACACAAAGATGATAGCCACAGAAACCACACACTCAGCACCTGCGGCAGATGTCAACTTAATAATCCTATTCAGAATATTAATCTCTGTACTTTCTAATTCACAAATAAAGATAATATTCTGTTTACTCTGCTTCAGAAAGCTTCTTGCAAGTTGTTGTCACAATGGCAATGCTCAAAGCGCATCACAGTAGTCCGACCAGACTGGCAAAGCCTGCTCCTAAGGAAGAGCAGGTGCCGTGTGGCACTGGCGTGCGTGGCACGGCCCAGGACTGAGCCTCCGTGCTTTTTAAATACAAAAATTAAGATGATAATCTTTAAATTCACGTGGAAATATAAGAGATCTAGAGTACATAAATCTTGAAAAAGAATTTCTGGCTTAAACTTTCAGTGTTGAGCTCAGCAGTCAGGCTCTCCTATCAGCACAGGGGCTGAAGAGCCAGGGAGGCGGACACTGTCAGTCACAGCTGTCCTCTCCAGCGGCCAGCCTGGCCCGGCTGAGGACAGTGCATCGGGGAGGGTAAGTGGTAGGTGGTTCGAAGCCCAATGCGGGACGGCCTTCAGTCAGCGCCTGTGTGCCGCTCCGTCCCTGTGCCCGCCTACCTCTCTCCAAATGTAAACAGCACCTGAACTTTCTGTTCAAGATTATTACTAGCACTCTCATTTAAACACATTTGTTTTATGTGTATTGATGTTTTGACTACATGTATGTCTAGTCTAGACATGCCTGGAGCCTAGCAAGCCAGAAGAAAGTGTTAGAACCTCTGAAGCTGTCATTCTAAACAGTTGTGAGCTATCTCACAGGTGCTGGGAAGTAAACCAGGGTCTCTGCAAGAGCAGCCCCTCTGCAACCCCTTGTTTGCGTTACTGAGACACAGACTCACTGTCCGAGCCTCAGACTCCCCAAGCAGCTGAAGATGACCGCCAGTCCTTGTCCCTCCCCACCCCCAACCTCTCTAACGCTGCGGTCACAAGTGTGAGCCACCACATCCAGCTCGTGTTTCTCTTCCTGGTGGATTTCTGAGTTCGAGGCCAGCCTGGTCTACAGAGTTCCAGGACAGCCAGGGCTACACAGAGAAACCTTGTCTCGGAAAAACCAAAAAACCAAAAACAAGCAAAGGCAATCCAAAGATCATGTAATAAAAAGCATAGGTAGTCCCCAAAACCTGAGATAGTGATGCTTTTGGTCTTCATGGAAACAGCGTGGTACATTTAGCCCTGAATTATGTTAGAAATACAGAGAAACTGCTGGTGGGCAGGTTGCAGAAATGGCAGCTTCCTGAGGGCATTCCAAGGTGCTATCCTGAGAAGGTGGGCACACTCCCACACACAGCCCTCTGCGTCTCTGCCAGGCTAGCATGGGTAAGAAACTGCTTTCTCACACTTGACCACAACAAACAGCAAATACAGACGCTTTCTGTGACCTCAAAGTAGGGAAGATGGTTTGAAATGGAGCTCAGCCGGGCGTGGTGGCACACGCCTGTAATCCCAGCACTTGGGAGACAGAGGCAGGCGGATTTCTGAGTTCGAGGCCAGCCTGGTCTACAGAGTGAGTTCCAGAACAGCCAGGGTTACACAGAGAAACCCTGTCTCGAAAAACCAAAAAAAAAAAAAAAAAAAAAGAAAAAAATCTGATCCCTCTGGTGGCGCCTCCTGTGGCGAATGCTTGCGGGTCCACCATGATACTAGGAAACTCTAGCAGCTACATCTTACCCCTCTGCTGTCCGGTTCCAAAGAGGACTAACTCTCTCCTGCTTCCTCTCTTCCTCCATCCAACCCAGAAGTCCCGCCTTCTGACCCAGTGATTGGCTCCTTTATTCATTCAAGGATTGGTTCACAAGAACAGCACCAGACCCACCCACAACACAGACCTATTGTGAAACCATACCTCTGGATGTATTTTTGGAGCTGTCTCTGGAAGGGCTTGCTAGAGGAGGAGAGTCTATCGTGTACGCACATCGCACTGGGGTAGTAGAGTACATGAGAGGAGAAAGGGAGCTGGGCACTCCCCTCCCTGCTTCCTGACTGTGCTGCCATGTGAACGCTCCCTCACATTCCTCCTGCCTCTCCACAGCACTCAGCTGAACCTTCAAACGCTGAGCTAAAGGAGGAGAGCAGCCCCTGGTGAGGCGAGAGGGGCGTCTGCCCTGCCCACCTGGCTGCATGGCCTTCTCTCCTGTACTCTGCAGTGTAGGGGGCAGGGCCTTCTGCCACAGTGTAGCGTTTTCTGGCATCAGGAGTCATGAAGGGAGCTGTACAGAGCACATGAGAAGAGCAGGATTCCAGGAGGCTTCTGTCTGTCTGTGTGTCTGTCTGTCTGTGTGTCTGTCTGTGGCACACCTGCCTTCTGCCACCTCCCTCCCATCACCACTGCCTCACTGCATGGCACTGACCCCTGCTGGACAGGACTCAGCCCTGTCATCCTTTCTTGCAGGCAGGAGCCATTTTCTTTGTTTATCTGATGCTTCCCTTTTTTGGTTTTCCCCGGGCTTTCCAGCTTTTTGGAACATTCTTTTGTCAGCAGATGTACTTTTGTTTCTAGTTTTTTTTTTCCCTCGAGACAGGGTTTCTCTGTGTAGCCCTGGCTGTCCTGGAACTCACTCTGTAGAACAGGCTGGCCTTGAACTCAGAAATCCACCTGCCTCTATCTCCCAAGTGCTGGGATTAAAGCATGTGCCACCACTGCCCTGCTTGTTTCTAATTTCCAAGCTCCAAAATTAAAATGTAGCCACGTCCCAGGAGCAGAGACCTTCATGCTGAAGGCAGAGGAAGTGTGGAGTCACCACCCGCTCTGCTGTGAGCCAGGCACCCGAGGCCGCTGCCTGGGAGCTGCAGAGGCTGTGTCCTCAGAAGGGTTCTCATATCGCAGGCTGGTTTAATAAGGCCTTCACATACAGTGAGTCCCCGCCTGAAGTGTAGCACAGAGCACTGGGTCTGCGTGACGTGACAGGCAGCTCTGCAGCTGGTACCTTCTGGGGCTGCTCACTGCAGCTCCTCCTCAGGGTCTCCTCAGCGGAGTCTGAGCGGCTACGAGTCATGTTCTAGCCACGCTGCTCTAACTCCTTGCCTAGGGGCGCCATCAGTTCTGTTTCGCAAAAGCTAGCTCTTTGTGTGTCAGAAGCAAACATTCCATCCTGGGGTGACTGCCATGTCACCCAGGTTTGTATGTGTTCAGCTTCTGGGCATCGGAGACTCCATGTTGTTTCCTCAGCTTGGGCTCTTACATGGTTGACAAAACCCTCAAGGCTCCTCAAATGCGTCGCTAATGCATTTGCCTGAGCCAGCATAATTTTTCTTCAATAAAATAAGTATAGAATTTGATTAGCTTATAATCGCTAGATCTAAATTTTAGGACAGAGGTACACTATGTGTTCAGCCATGTAAAAATAAGTGAAATAAAAGTATTTCTATCCAGTCATGAAATCTGATCAAAAGTTTTCACAGTCTTCTGTTTGGAGAGCTTCCAAAGACTAATTTTGCTATTTCTTCTGATGATTGTGCACAGGATATTCCCCAGGATGTCCTTGTGACAAACATTTTAGAAATAATGTAGCTGTCTTAACTATAGGAACTTAACTTTTACAAATGGTCTTTGTTTGGAAGACTCTGAACTAAGTCTTCCTTTGGGTGCTGAACTTGTAGGTATTGTCCCCACAGAGGATCAAAAGGAGCCTGTGGTGGGCGGTGGCTGCCGTGTGCATCAGCTGTCCCCAGAACCTGTGCTCCAAGCTCGTGCCAGTGTCCTCTGGCCCCTTGCCCTTTGATTCTCTGCTCAGTTTGGCGTCTTCTCAGGGTCAGTTTCTGTGGACACTTTCTAGCATCTCCACTTTTTCTACTTTTGACTTACTGTGTGGCTGGGGTCGTGTGCTTTGACTTACTGCGTGGCTGGGGTCGTGTGCTTTCGTCTCCTGAGCTTGGTCACAGTGAGCAGCGTTTACCAGGCTCTGCTTAGAGGGAGCAGACCCGCTGTCCCAGCACCTCATATTTCTTTTTCTAATTTGATATATGTGTATATGTGTGTGACCTCACGTGTGCAGGGTCAGAATGTAACGTGCAGACTCAGTTCTCTCCTGCTGTGTGAGTCCCAGGGACTGAGCTCAGGTGACCAGACGTGATAGAAGGTCCTGCCTGCCCAGCCATCCCTCCAGCCCGATTGTTTTGCATCTTTTATTTTTTAAAAAAGTTTGTGTGTGAATGTTTTTGTCTGCATATATGTCTGTGCTATGTGCATGCTAGAACTCCCCTAGAGTTAGAGTTACAGATGGTTGTGAGCTGCCACGTGGGTGCTGGGCACTCAACAGGACTTTCTTATGTTCTATCCCCGGTTAGCCTGGAATTAATTCACTGTGTAGATCTAGCTGGCCTTGAAAGCAAAGAGCTGTCCACCTAAGCTTTATTTTCTTTTTTCTTTTCTTTTTTTACATTTTGAAAAATGGTCAAGCCATCAAGGGTTAGGTAAAGAGACCTTGTTTGTTGTTGTTTATTTGTTTTCATTGTAGCTGGGTGTGGTGGCACACGTCTCTAGTCCTAGCATTCAGGAGGCAGAAGCAGGTGTATCTCTGAGTTTGAGGACATACACATTTGGTGAAGGTGTGATGTGGTGTTGGTGTGAGTATTCTCCTTCTACCCTGTAGATTTCAGGGATCAAACTTTGGTTGGTAGATTTTTTTTTTTTTTTTTTTTTTTTTTTTTTTGCAAACATCTTTCAGCCCACTGAGCACCCCGACCCCATGGGTCTAAAGACAGGGTCTTATGTAACTTGGGCTAGCCTTACATATGCTAGGCAGCCATTGAGCTCCATTTCTTTTCTTTCTTTCTTTCTTTTTTTTTTTTTTTTTTTTTTTTGGTTTTTCGAGACAGGGTTTCTCTGTGTAACCCTGGCTGTCCTGGAACTCACTCTGTAGACCAGGCTGGCCTCGAACTCAGAAATCTGCCTGCCTCTGCCTCCCAAGTGCTGGTATTACAGGCATGTGCCACCACGCCCGCCCGGCGAGGGATCAGATTTTAACAAGGCGTACAAGACTAGGTTGTAGTTGTTGCGTCCAGAGATTGAGTTACATTGTTTCTGAACTAAGTTTGTGTTGTGTCTTCCTTCATGCAGCAGCTCATCTGGGGTCAAAAGAGAAAAGTGGGGTGGCCAAGCGTGGGTTTTCCTGAGGTGCCCCACAAAGGCTGTGGGGGATTTGAAGCATGGGGTTGGTGTGGTAGCGACCCACCAGTGGGAACCTAGCCAGCTGGGTAGAGAGATTGTGGAATTCAGAGTCAGAATCTCCAACAGATGAAAACAGGTTGGCCATTGCCCACCAATACATGGCCAGTGGGGAGCTGGCCAGAGCACAAGCGCTGGAATGAGCCAGTTCAACTTTTTTAATATTTCCCCCAACAGTTCGAAATCAGTCAACTTAGGATCAGTTATCTTATTAAAAGCCCTATTCAAAAAGAGAATGGCAGGCAGACTGACTTACCCAAATGATGGATCAAAAAACTAACTACAGATAAGAGCTTACAACGGTAAGAAAATAGCTACTTGATGTTCTATATTACTCCTGGATTCATACAATTTAGGATATTTACTTTTCAGATTTAATTATTTTTACTTTTTATATACCCATGCTTTAACTCACCTGTATGTGCAGCACACACATGCCACTTAGGGAGGTAAGACGATGATGGCACTGGGTTCCCTGGAACTGAAGTTACAGGTGACTGTTAACTAAACGCTGGTGCTGGGAACCAAAACCAGGTCTTCTGGGAGAGTGTAGTGTTCTTAGCTGCCGAACCATCTCTCCAGTCCTACAATGTAGGAGTTTTAAAACTCTGCTCAACCCTCTTAGACGCAAGCCTATAGTTCTCCTGGCCTACAGCTGGAGTCCTGCCTCTGGACAGGAGGGAAGGAGCAGAGCCCAGTGCTCCAGTCACTCTGCAGGCCTCCGGCAGCAGGCAGCACCTTTCCAGAGGAAACTGCAGGCCTGCCTGAAAGGGAGTGAGAAGCAGGGGTGGGGAGTGGGTGGGCTGTAACTCCCTTTCCTAGAATGTTAACTTTACAGGAAAATGGATTCAAAGAGCAAGAAACATGGCCATATTAAAGAGGTGCTAACAGTGTGTGAGCCAAGCTTTAGAATACAGTGTGGCATCCCAGTTGACAGCTTTCACAGCCCCTGCACTCTCCCTGGTCCCCCACATCTGATGGGAGCGCTGATCCAAATCTTCCCCTCTGCTCTGCATACCTGGTACTGCTCTACTGGGAAGGGCCTGGGTTCTAAGAGAGAGAGAGCAGCTCTTCTCCATCTGAAAGCCATGAAACATACTAGCTACCTATTTTTTGGTCACTGTGAAGAAGGATTAGGAATAGAAGCTAAGATTTTTGAAAAGTATTTCATTGTGTCTTGGAATCATGGAAGAGTTTTGTAAAGACACAATACAAATAAAATGAAAAAGAACTTTCTCTAAAGCCAATGAAGTGAGTGCATCTAACTGTGTAACCAGCTGATGGTGCTGCAGGGACAGCTTGTCTTAGTAAGGTTTTCTATTGCCGTGACAAAGAAGTCAGTCAAGGCGACTTAGAAAAGAAACAGTCTGTTTCAGAGGTAAGTCTATGACCATCATGACAGGAAGCACGGCAGTGGGCAGGCATGGTACTGGAGCAGTCACTGAGAGCTCACGGTTCAGTTCATACACAGGAGGTAGAGAAGTAGAGAGACAGGGACAGAGATGAGAGACAGAAACAGACACAGAGACAGAGAGAGAAGGAGGGAATGACCCCAGTCTTTTGAAGCCTCAAAGTCCACTCATCACTCCCAGTGACACACTTCTTCCCACAAAGCTGCATCTCCTAATCCTTCCCAAAAGTTCACCAACTGTGGACCAAGCATTCAAATATATGAGACCATGGGGCCATTATTTAAGTACCACATGACTCAAGGGACTTAAGAAAGTTAACTGTTTGATAGTTCAAAGACATTAAGAACTTCTAGAAATCTAAAGCTATGCTGGTAGCATAGGGTTGGCGATAAGCTGGTATTGATATTAAAACAACCACATACTTTTACAGGTTAAAACAACCGAGTGAATGTACTAAATTTATTAGGAATCAATTTCAGCATAAGAGAAAAAAGATAAATATAAAAATAAAAAAATTAAAAAAGACTCAAACACTCCTAACTCAAGTTAAGACTGAATACACCCTAGTCTCCAGGCCCAGAGACGACCAGCAGCTCCACAGCAGCGGGCCCACACTGGCACGTGCCCGCATTGGCAGGCTCCCACATCATGAGTGCCCACGGAGGCGAGAGGCCTGGGGCTCACGATCCCACTTTCCACAGAGGACACCAGGGTTGCTGAGACAAACGGGCAGTTGCAGGTGGCAACAAAGAAGTTCAGGATGAGCAGAGAGCACCCGCCGAGACCAGGAGGCCAGAAAGCAAGGAGGACCGGCTTTGCCAAGCCCGGATACTGCAGCTAGCAATCGGGAGACTCTGTGGGCCACAAGCGGCATCTGACCATCTCTAAGAATACCTAGAAACACAGTTCAACTCACGCGTGACAACTGGTTATAACCTGTAGAGGGATTTAATCCAGCAACAAGGCTGCTCTGACAGGGATCACATCCAAAGACCTTCTAGGTCAATGTGATGCAGCCCAAATATAGACACACTCTGGATTACAGCATGATGTGGCTGGAGTACAGACAAGCCCTTAGGACACAATAGTTGCTACTATTCAACTGATCAAAAGTAGTCATATAGTAACTCACGTTGCAAATACGCCAAACCCTTTTTTGTTTTGTTTGTTTTTTGTTTTTTCGAGACAGGGTTTCTCTATGTAGCCCTGGCTGTCCTGGAACTCAGTCTGTAGATCAGGCTGGCCTCAAACTTAGAACCTGCCTCTGCCTCCCAAGTGCTGGGATTAAAGGCATGCGCCACCACCACCTGACTCTCCAAACCCCCCCCCTTTTTTTTTTAATCTTAATGCTGTAACATATTATGGATTCTTTTTTTGGGGGGGGGGCTTTTTTTTTTTTTTTTTTTTTGAGACAGGGTTTCTCTGTGTGGTCCTGGCTGTCCTGGAACTCACTCTGTAGACCAGGCTGGCCTCGAACTCAGAAATCCGCCTGCCTCTGCCTCCCAAGTGCTGGGATTACAGGCGTGCGCCACCACGCCCGGCTCATATTATGGATTCTTAATTCCAAGTATAAAATGACACAATCATAAATTAGAAATTTTAAAAAATGTTATTTTTTTCCCTTTCAAGTCCCCAGAGAAAGATGGTTAAGGAGCCCAAGGCGCTGTCCCGTGGGGTGCAGTGGCCGGCAGGTGGTCGGGAAGCATGCTTGTGGGTGGCAGGGCTGGCAGAGTGCGCCTGGCAGGGCGACTCCACTCCTCTTGTTTTTCAAAGTTATTAAATCATTCCCAAGTCCTATAGGCCTTAGCCATTGTGATCACGGTTTAATACTAGCTTGAAAAAACTGAAAGAGGGCTGAGGCCCTGGCTCCGGGGTGAGAGCTGTGCTGCCCTCAAAGAGGGCTGAGGCCCTGGCTCCGGGGTGAGAGCTGGGCTGCCCTCAAAGAGGGCTGAGGCCCTGGCTCCGGGATGAGAGCTGGGCTGCCCTCAAAGAGGGCTGAGTTTGGACCCCAGCGCAGTCACGGTGCCTGCACTTCCAGTTCAGGGGCATCCTTATACTGGACTTCTGTACGCCACACACATTTGGTAACGACACACAAACCCCAGAGCACAGGCACACACAGGCACTACCCCCCCCACACCCACACAATAAGAAAATAAAGCTGGAAGGTATGGTCAAGTAGAAATGAAACACGGGGGCACACCTGCAGACCCTCAACTCAGCCCCAGACAGAACTGCGATGGCTGAAACCAGCACACTCGGCATGCTCTGGCATGGGATGATTTTTTACAGAAAGCAACAGGGTAACAGCTTAAGAAAGGAGCCTGCCCATATTAAAAATTCCCAGCACATACCTTTGTCGTGCGCCTAAGGAGTCTAGGGAAGCCTGGAAGGGAGGACGAAGCTTCCACACAGACGTCGGAGCAGTGCCAGTCTTATCCTTCAAGTGATGGGGACCCTGTACCTGGGAATCAAGAGGAATGCCTGCTCAGTCCTCATCTGGCAAGTAGTAAACGCTTTAAAAAACAGAATTTCAAAGCATACATTTTTATAAAATGACAAAGTTCAAGATAAGAATTTTTAATCATTCTATATGAACACATACTATAATTTTTCTACACTTAAAAAATAACATTATAAAGTCTGGTTCTTTTTCCCTTTAAATCTTTTTTATGCTAAATTATTACAGACAGTAAAGTTCCGGGAACATTCATACAGTGTTGCCATGGTTATTACACAGTAAGCCCAGCTACAACCCTGGTCGAGGAATGCAGTGTTGCCAGAGCTGCAAACCCTGCCAGCTTCTCTCTCCACAGAGCTGCAGCCTCTGAGAAAACTTGGCTCTCTCGGCGACTGTACATCTTTACTTTTTTTTTTAATATTTATTTATTTTATTTATATGAGCACACTGTAGCTGTCTTCAGACACCCCAGAAGAGGCCATCAGATCCCATTAGAGATGGCTGTGAGCTACCATGTGGTCACTGGGAATTGAACTCAGGACCTCTGGAAGAACAGCAGGTGCTCTTAACCACTGAGCCAACTCTCCAGCCCCCTTCACCTTTCTTAATACAGTTAGAACCCAAATAAACCAGCCTAGTACATACTGAGGTATTCTTTCCTTATTTTTGTTTGCTTCAGAATTTTATATAAATAGGTTCTGCGAATATATACCAGGCTGGTCTCAACCTTAAGGAGATCTGCTCACCTTAGCTTCCTGAACGCTGAGATTAAAAGCCACCACCCCTGGATGAACCACATTTATTCTCATCTTGCTTTTTGTTGATCAACACTAGTACTGCTGGAATTATCCTTTGCTTCCATTATCATGTAAAATCAAGAGAATAAATATATAACTTGGCTATCCAGTCATTGAGCAAATGTGAATCCCATAAGATCTGCTGTATCTACCTCAAGCATATATATACAGTTCTGGTATATCAGAAGAGTGACAGTGACTTCTGTACCGGGCATGTCTTCTAAAGAAAGCCAAATATTTCTCAAAGCAGCTATAATAATTTGCACTCCTAGAAGGATATGTGAGGATTTCTGTTGCTCAGTTTTCTAACAGAACTAATTGGTATATTCATCCTTCTAAATAACTGCACAATAGCTTACGAATTCTTAATATAACATTTAGGCTATTTTGAATAAATTTACTTCATTTGATGATCACTGCACAGAAATTTAATTCTGCAACCAAGTGCCTGTTCAGGTTCTTGCACCCCACCTCATCACCAGGTGTCACCACCCACTCTGAGCACCCGGCTTCTAGCTCTGGGCCTAGAGAGGTGCGCCGACTTGGGCTTTACTTGTGCCGGTCTCTCTCTAAACATGGCCTACGTCAAAACTAATGGAGTTTTTACTTTTTACTTAAAGAGATTCTGTTTCCTACAGAACGTGAACACTGCAGCTGACAATGTCATCAGCCAACTCTCAGTAAAACACTGACTTCAGAACAGAGCAAACCTGAAGGACCATGCAGGAAGACCCTCACCCAGCAGGGTGTCCATAGGTGGCCTACCTAATGCTTCCAACTGGTCATACACAGATTTTATTATTGTACCTAAAATATTTTCTAGATTCCACTAATGTTCTTCAACCATGAGTTATATAGACAATATTTATTTTTGAATGAGTCTCACTATGTAGCCCTGGCTGGCCTAAGGCTATGAGGCTAGCTTCAAATTCCAGTAATTCTCCTTCTGCTTTCTCCTTCTTTCATAGCTCCTACTGCTATGAGAGACACATACCACCACGTCCAACAAATTACCTTTTTATTCTTGGCTTATAATTACAGAGGTCATATACTATAATCTGTATTACACCAGCGCTTTGAAATGTCCTGATAGTAATTGGAACTGCAAGACTGACCAGTTTTGGGATTGGAGAGATGGTTCAGTGGTTAAGAGCACAGGCTGCTCTTCCAGAGGTCCTGAGTTCAATTCCCAACAACCACATGGTGACTCACAACCATCAGTGATGGGATCTGATGCACTCTTCTGGTGTGTCTGAAGAGAGTGACAGTGTTCTCACATACATAAAATAAAGAAATCTTTTTTTTTAATAAAAAGATTGACAAGTTTTTATAAATATGTTTACATACTTGAAAAGTAACTCTGGTGCTATATTTGGATATATTATATATGCTATATGCTACATCAAACAAGAGATGTAGATGTGAGTTACATTTACTTTATTTGTTTGTTCCATGTATTATAGCAATGTATAAAATCTTCATCATGATTAAGAATGTGCCCAGTTTTCTTAGAATTGATGTTAATGTCTACTTGCCTATTCTGAAGTTATACTGTTGTTAGGTTTATCCATTTCATACACTTGCACATATGCACACACATACATCTACACACTAATAATAATAATAATAATAATAATAATAATAAAATAAAGTTTAAATTAAACAATAAAAATCTGAGCTGGAGAGATGGCTCAGTAGTTAAGAGCACTGACTGCTCTTCCAGAAGTCTTGAGTTCAAATCTCAGCAACCACACGGTGGCTCACAACCATCTGTAATGGGATCTGATGCCCTCTTCTGGTGCCAATGAAGACAGCAACAGTGTACATAAAATAATTAAATCTCAAAAAATTAATAAATAAAAAAATTAAAACCTTGAACCCCTAAATTACCATGTGGAAAGAGATCTGCTTACTAGGACAGGCTGTTCAGTACTTCTGTGTGGCAGGAAATTAATGCATTGATAAGTGGCTGAGATGCGGTACCCCCTCACCACAGCACTGTGTCTGCCCTGTGTGCGTTTTATCTCACTTTATGCAAGTGTACAACTGGTTAGTGTCTGTGTAGTATGTTTTTCTTGATTTTGATTTCAACTTTTCTGAATCCCTGTGCCCTAGAAGGTTCCCTAATGAGCTGAACTAACTTAAATTTTTTTAAATTCCAATTTAATATATTAATCTTTTAACTGGAACACTTAATCCATTTATACTGTAAGTGATTGTTCATATTTGGGTTTCAATCTGCTTTTATGCGGGGCTCCTGTTGCCTTCTTCTGGATGAGTTACCATTCCCATGCCTGCTTCTTAGTCACTGGAAGTTAGTCTCTTTCTTTTGAATTATTATTTAGAAATATGATACTAATTTATTTCTGTTAGATACTGGACTTTTGTATTGTTTGAGACAGGGTTTTGTGTAGGCCACACTGATCTCAAACTCAATGTAGCTGAGAATGAACTTGAACTCCTGACCCTCCTGCTTTCAGTCTTCTGTCTGTGATGGTTTGTCTATGCTTGGCCCAGGGAGTGGCACTATTGGGAGGTGTGGCCTTGTTGGAAGAGGTGTGTCACTGTGGGCATGGGCTTTAAGACCCTCATCCTAGCTGCCTGGAAGCCAGTCTTCTGCTAGCAGCCTTCAGATGAAGATGTAGAACTCTCAGCCCCTCCTGCACCATGCCTGCCTGGACACTGCCATGCTCCTGCCTTAATGATAATGTACTGAACTCTGAACCTGTAAGCCAGCACCAATTAAATGCTGTCCTTATAAGAGTTGCCTTGGTCACGGTATCTGTTTAAGCAGTAAAGGGCTAACTAAGACAGCATCTTTCATATGGCCTGAACATTTTCAACCGTTATCTCTGCATGACATTTCTGTACCCAGCCCCCCTCCCCCCATCCCTCCTTTCCTCGCCCTTCTGAATTTGCTTAACACCGGAGGCATCGGTCTAACTGCCTTCTGTGTTTTCCATTTTCCATCTCCACATTACTTTGAGTTTTCTCTTTGCTCTATTCTCTAGCTGGCCACAATAGATTTTCCAATATTAAACCTTCATTCCTGAGATAAATGTCTCCTGTCCACTATGGCATAACATCTTTATCTGTTGCTATGTCGATTTGATTTGCCAAATGTATGGGGAATTTTTCTGTGCTTTGCTGATCTGTCACAGAAGTTTGCCTTCATTAAGTCTTGTCTGTTCTTGTAATTAGGATAGCCAGCTTTGCAGAATATATTAGAAAATGATTTCTATTTTTTGAAAAAGCTTTTGCCCAGTTAATATTTTTCTATTTTTAGGCTTATGTTTATACATGTCTTGCTTACATGTATGTCTGGGCACTATGTGTATGCCTGGTGCCTGCAGAGGTCTAAAGAGGGTACTGGATCCCCTTGAACTGGAGTCACTCATGGTCGTGAGCTGCCAGGTGGGTGCTGGGAACTGAACACAGGTTCTCTGAGAGCAACAAGTGCTCTTAACTGAACCATCTCTCTAGTCCCTATATTCTTTCTTTTAAACATTTGGTATAATTTATCAGTAAAATATCATGTACCCAGTCTTCTTTCAAGCATTTTTAATTAAGTTCTTTTTCAAATACATTAAGGTTTTTTTTTTTGGATTTTTTTTTTTTTTGTTTTTGTTTTGTTTTGTTTGTTTGTTTTTGGTTTTTTTCGAGACAGGGTTTCTCTGTGTAGTCCTGGCTGTCCTGGAACTCACTCTGTAGACCAGGCTGGCCTCGAACTCAGAAATCCGCCTGCCTCTGCCTCCCAAGTGCTGGGATTACAGGCGTGCGCCACCACGCCCGTCTGTACGTTAAGGTTTTTTTTTTTTTTGTTTTTCGAGACAGGGTTTCTCTCTGTAGTCCTAGCTGTTCTGGAACTCACTCTGTAGACCAGGCTGGCCTCGAACTCAGAAATCCACCTGCCTCTGCCTCCCAAGTGCTGGGATCAAAGGCGTGCGCCACCACCACCCACGTTAAGGTTTTTTTAGAGTGGCATTTGTGCAGAGAAGGTGTGTGATGTGCATGGGCACAAGAGGGTGTGACAGTCAGGGGACATCCCGCAGGGCTGGCTGGCTACTTCCACTGTGTGCCTCCCAGGGACTGGCCTCAGCCCTCAGCCTTTCTTTCCCAGCTGTGCTCTCCTGACAGCCCGACATTTGGCCATTAATTTCTTTCTCTGATACAACACACATCTTCAACTTTTCACAGTCTAGAACCCCACAGAGTTCTGTACTTAGGCACGGTGGCACATGCCTCTAAACAATAGATTCCATGTCAGTCTAAGATACACAGAGACTGTCTCAAAAATAAAACAAAAACAGCAAAACAATAACAAATAAAACCTTACCAACTTCATACTTGCATTTTTCCATCTTTTCAGTTACCATTTATTTTACCTTTACAATGTCCAAAATACATTATCTTTTTTTACTTTAAATAGTCAATTTTTAAAAAGATTTATTTATTATGTATACAGCACTCTGCCTGTATGTATATGCCTACAGGCCAGAAGGGCACCAGATCTCATCATAGATGGTTGTGAGCCACCATGTGCTTGCTGGGAATTGAACTCAGGACCCCTGGAGGAGCAGTCAGTGAGTGTTCTTAACCTCTAAGACATCTCAAAATAGTCAATTTTTAAAGAACTAGTTAAAAGTAAAAATGTGCCCTTTATGGACCATTTTGGGTTTTTGTCACATTGTCATCTCCATCTATCTGAATGCCCTTGGTATTTCTTGTAACGTAATACTGTTTTTCTTCTCAATTGCTGGGGTTTTCTTATTTGTTTTTGTTTTTAAGATAGTGTCTCACTCCGTAGCCCAGGTTAGCCTTGAACTTGCAATCCTCCTGCCTTAGACTCTTCCGTGCTTGGGTTATGGTCACCATGGCAGACAGGAATTTTTTGTTTTCTCCTTGGGCTGGGACTATCACTGAAAGCCTAGGCATTGTGTGCTGCAGCTAATCTATATCCTGATTATGTTAGCTCCTATGATTATGTTAGGTCCTATGTTAGCTCTTCTTGGACTAAAAAAAAAAAAATTCTCTCTCCTCATTTCAGAAAGATCTTTTTGCGGAATTATGGTTTTGTTTTTCTTTTAGTATTTCACACATAAGCCAAGTGTCTTTTGGCTTATAGAAGATCTGCTATGCTGTTAAAATTACCTCAGTTCCCTTGTAAAATAGCATTTCTTCTAACTGCTTAAGACCCACCTCTTTTTTTCTTTAAAAAAAAACAAAAAAACCAAACAACTTTTAAGTTATGCGTGTGCAGGATTTGCCCAATGTGTGTATGTGCATGGTGCACGGACCAGAAACACACAGAGGCCAGAAAACAACCTGCACCCCTGGGGCTAGAGTTATGGGTACTTGTGAACTGCCTGACTTAATTTAAGTGCTAGCGACTGCCTCCAGTTCTCTCACAGAGCAGCAACTGATCTTGGCTATTGAGCCCTCTCTCCAGATCCCACTGAATGTTTTATACACTACTGCATACTGGATTTTACTGTATTATCCTTTCTCCTCCAGTGCTGGAGATTGAACACAGGGCTCATGTGCGCTGGGCAAGCACTCTACTATTGATCTATGTTCCTTGCCCCAGAACCATGGAAACTTGCTATTGTCTCTAAAAAATAAAGTTGTTGTTTGCTTTTGTCCAATTTTTCTGTAGTGGTGGGAATCAAACTCAGAGGCCTGTCTGCACTAAGCCCTCTCTCCCACTTTGCCCCAGTCCTTACCCTACCTTTTTAAGATCCTGGGTTTCATTCTTTGAATATAGATAAATTACATAGACATAGCTATAGAAAGTCTGAAGCAACTTACTTTCGAGCTAAAGCAACCTATAAGGTTATACCCTTGTGAGCTGGCTTCCCATTGCCCAAGTTGTTCTTTTTTTTCCTTTCTTTCTTTTCTTTTTTTTGGTTTTTTGAGACAGGGTTTCTCTGTGTAGCCCTGGCTGCCCTGGAACTCACTCTGTAGACCAGGCTGGCCTCAAACTCAGGAATCCGCCTGTCTCTGCCTCCCAAGTGCTGGGATTACAGGCGTGCGCCACCACCGCCCAGAGGAAAAGTTGTTCTTTTCCTGCTGACAGTGAAAAGGCAGCTGTGAAAGGGTTTAACTGGCACCACTGTGGTTGGAGGACAGTTATTCCCAACCTTACGCCATAGTCTGTTCTTTGTGGTGGCTTTCTCTGGCTTTGAGGTATGTCTGCTGTGCAGGTGACAATCCAGACTTCAGGGTCATTGTGCAGACTCCTGCAGCTCTAAGCAACTCCTCTTCCCCAAATGTGCTTGCTGTGTAAGTGACAAGGCTGGTGAACTCTGGCTGTTCTCTCCCTTACCTCAAGTGTGGAAACCACCTCTGAGTTCAGGAAAAGGTACTTGAAGGTCACTCCACCTTGCTGCTACTTTTATAGTGAAGCTTCGTTGGAACAAATCCACACTTGTTCATTTACGTTCTTGCTTTCAGAAGCACGCATGATTGAATGCTTAAGACAGAGACTGAGGCCCAACAAGGGCAGCATGTGTGGAGTCGCTCGATGCCCTTTAAGAGAGCACCACACCGTGCCTGCTCGGGGATGAGCCGTGTGCCGTTCAGCCCACTCACCTGGTTTCCCTGTTTCAGAGGACACAGTCCAGATCTGCCTTGTATGAATATCTAAAAGCTATTGTTTCACAGTCCGCCTGGTTTCTAAGTTGTTTAAGATGGTCTGTCCTAGACTGGGGTGAAGTCAAGGCTCGCCTCTGACACAAATTGTAAGGGACTGTGTAAAAGGTACAGAAATAGAATGAAAATGAATGAGGAGGGCCCTGAGGAACAGCATAACAACATTTTATAAACAGCACCAGTCACAGTGCTATGTGAGAAAAACAATCAATACTAATATCACCTTTACCTAAAATTGTTATTTGTCAACAGATATCATTTAATTTGATTTTTTAAGTCTTATATTAAGATATCATTAATTTTAATTACTAATGCTTTTGGTGCCCCCATAGAGTCTATCCTATTTGCCTCCCCAGCCCTGCGGAGATCTAGTCCTGCTATTCCCATCTTAGAGCACACAGAAGTTTCCAGGAATAATTTTCCCATGGAACAGAATCAAAACCAATACCAACAGGAATTATCAATGTTTTTTTTTTCCTCAGTGATGTCTGGGAAACAGATGCTTCCATTATTTGCAGCCAATGGCCACATATGTACGTGCATGTTCCCACCCTATCAAAGGCAATTACCAAATGGATATAAATTAGCTTTAAAAAAGTACTAAGTACTTAAAAAAGTACTAAGAGAATTAAAGCTTCCCTATAACCATGAAATATATGCACACAAAACGTGGCTGTAAATAAAGCAAAACGCAGTCAGGTGGGACTTAGGTGATGTCCTAGTGACGGCTCCACTGCCATGAGGAGACATCATGGACATGTGACTCCTGAAAGCATCTAACTAGCCAGGCAGTGGGGACGCACCCCTTTAATCCCAGCACTCGGGAAGCAGAGGTAGGTGGATCTTTGTGAGTTCAAGGCCAGCCTGGTCTACAAAGTGAGTTCCAGGACAGGCAGAGCTACATACACAGAGAAACCCTGTCTTGGAAAAAACAAAAAAACAACCCCCCCCAAAAGCCCCAAAAAACAAAAAACCCAAAACCAACCAAACAACAAGACAACTGGTGGCACGCTTGCGTTATGGTCATGGTAGGGGGTAGGGACGACATGCATGGCAGGCAGCACGGTGCTGGAGGAGCAGTTGGGAGCCATAACTTGACCAGTAGACAGAGAGACAGAGACAAAGAGACAGACAGGCAGACGCAGAAAGAGAGGTACTGAGCCTGGTGTGGGCTTTTGAAACCACAAGGCCCACCCTCAGTGACTCACTTCTTTCAACAAGGAATTTCTATAATCCTTTCAAATGTGCCATTCCTTGGTGGCTAGGTATTCAAATATTATGAGCCTGTGGGAGCCATTATCATCCAAAACCACCAGACGCAATCACACACATTAGACTATGAGGAACCATAGCAAGCAGCAATCTGAAGCACTGAAGTCAAGTCAACTTACTCGAAGGTCTTGGTACCCAGTCTCCACGCAAGTTAGTTCAATTATAAGTCAAAGGGCAACAAGCTTACTGTCTTGGTTTTAAGGAATAACTGTACTTCTGAAATGAGCCATCTTGTTTCCCAAATAGTCCCATCTCCTAATTCCTCTGAATAAACATACTAGGTAAGCAATTAGTAGGCAAAAGTCACCTGTTTACATGAGAACAAGGGGACTCTCACTCAATTCCCACATTGTCTACATCATTTATTTTATTTATTTATTTATTATTTATTTTCTAATGCACAGTGTAATAGAAGTTTTCAAATATTCAGTCAACATTCCTTATATAAATAAAACAGCTACATTAATAAATGTTGTTGAAAATATATGGGGGATAAAGGTTGGAGATAGGTTAGACAACTGTTAAGCAAGTCAATGCAGTGGTCTTGCTGGAAGACAGAGGCACAGAAGGAGCTGTGGCCATGGTCAGTCCCACCTTTCCCACGCAGGCGGGCCAGCAAGCAGCAGGGAACCCAACCTACTGTTTCTGAGTGCCAACACTTTTTGCCTGGTCTAGCACTTAGAGGAAAACAAAATTTAAGAGGACTGCCTATAAGTCAGAATGTCAAAAGCTCTGGGGCAGGTTTACTAGTTTTTCAAAATGATCTTATCCTCTTTAACTCTGTATTTCATGCAAATGCAAGAGTAACAAGGGAGGACCGGCTCAGGACATAAAGAGTCGTTTATCCCATGAAGGAGGAACAAGATAGATGTAATCAATAGTTTGAAAATCTAGCAAGGATGGTCATGGAAAAAGATTTCTTGGTAGAACCAACACCTCCGGGAAAATCGTATAAAGGAAAGGGCCTTGCAGCATCCTACAGTACCTACCTGTCCATGTGTCTGTCCATGCTGGTGATACTATGAAGAAGATGAGCTGGAGACCCCACACTCACTCACCAACTGTCAGGCTAAGAAGAGGGACTGCCCAGTTTCCAGGGCATGAGAACTACCAAAGGGAGGCACAGTACACACAGTAGTAACTGCACACAGAGCCACAGGTAAGATCTCCCAAAGGAGGCATTTATGCCTCAATCTAAAGAATATGCAAAACATAACCATTTTCTTTAATAGATCTGAAAATAATACACACAGATATAAGAAAAAGTAAATGCTTAAAAAATATTGAATATCTCATTTCATGAAGTTTATGTTTTATATCTGTGTGTGTGTGTGTGTGTGTGTGTGTGTGTGCGCGCGCGCGCGCGCGCACCGGCGCTATATACATAGTGCTATGTACAGGACATGTACATAGTGCTTCATAAATGGGTGAATTGGGAGGTTGTACTCTTGAGCTTCGACGGACACTTCTTAGGGCCGGGGACCTGGCTCAACAGGTTAGTGATTGCTACGAAAGCATTAAAATCTCTAGTAAAAAGCAGTGCATGCTGGTAACCCCCTCCTACACTGCCAAATTCTAGAGATTCCAGGCCATCCAGCCTGGCCAAAATGCAGTTTTAGGTCCAGTGGGAGACCCTGTCTTCAGGGAATGAAGCAGAGGGTGACAGAAGAAGACACACAAAGCTCCCCATCTCTTCCCACGCCATCTCCATAAAAGAGAAAGAGGAAGGACATCCCTCACTTTGCCAAGCACAAAATGAAACATCTATGTCAATTGACTTCTAGATATTAAATGGCATTTTAAAATTATCTTTATTAAAGGTAAGATAGGGTTTGTTTGTTTGTTTTTTTTTTTTACTTTTGGGAGGTTATGTTGTTTTATTGTATGTTTCAGCCTTTAATCCTAGCACTCAGGGAGACAAAGGCAGGCAGATTTCTAAGTTCAAGGCTAGCTTGGTCTACATAGTTCCAGGACAGCCAGCGTTACACAGAAACTCTATCTCAAGAGAAAGACAGAAAAAAGAAAGGTTAAACCTTGTGAAACAGAAATCCATAAAAAGTCAGATAGGTAGACATTAAAGACTGACAGATTATATATTGTGGCATATGTTATAGCAGAGCTTCTTGTACAGACTTGAAATTTAGTTCTCTTGAATATTCACTGTTTCATGAACTATGCTGTGAGAAATCTCTGAAAGACGTGGCTACAAAAGGAGCGGCCTTCCTGGGAGCAGAAAGCATTTGTATAAGAAGACAGCTCAGTGGGGGGCGAGGGGGTGGGGGTGGGGGTGGGGGGGATGGGGGGTATGTCAAATATTCTGCACACAGACCTGTTGAGTGCGCAGCTGCCACGGAAACCTTGGCCTGGTTGAGTATGACGCTAGTGCCACCTTCTCTGTGGTGGCAATGATGGAGGAACCCAACATCGGCTCAGGACAGTGTGTCAGCCTGTCAGTACTAGAGAGGGGCAGCAAGTAGCAGGTGTCTATTTTGAGGTGGGGTCCCACTCTCTGTAGCTGGGACATTGGATTAAAGGTGTTCTTAAACAGGTCACACATTTAAAACTTGTTCTAAGTTAATACTACAGCAGAATTTTAGTTGAGCATTTGAAAGTAGGAAACAACTATACATCTTCCTGTCTCAGCTTCCCTAGTGCTGGGATTAGAGGAATACACATCTGGGAAGCCTCTCTATAGCACATAAAACTATATATTTTAAAAAAAAAGTATTTGAAAAATTTGGCAAAGCCTGGTGGTGACACACACCTTTGGTCCCTGCCACTTGGGAGGCAGAGGCAGGAGGATCTCTGAGAGTTCGAGGTCTATAGAGCAAGTTCTAGGACAGCCAGAGCTACACAGAGAAGCCCTGTCTTGAGGGGAAAAATTATTTTGCCATTTCTTATGGAAGCGTTTAAGAGGCTTGTGTTCACGTGTGTATACCATGTGCCACTGTGTATATATGTACTTTAGAGGGCTATCCATGTGACTCAGTTCTCTTTTACTCCATGTAGTTTCCAGGAATCACCTTCAGGTTGTCAGGTCTGGCAGCAAGTACACCTGTTAAGCCACCTTGTTGGCCCTGAATCAACTCCCTGTGCTTTCCTCTTTTTTTTTTTTTTTGTAAGATTTATTTATTATTATATATAAGGACACTGTAGCTGTCTTCAGACACTCCAGAAGAGGGCATCGGATCCCATTATAGATGGTTGTGAGCCACCATGTGGTTGCTGGGATTTGAACTCAGGACCTCTGGACCCACTGAGCGATCTCCCCAGCCCCCCGATTTCCCCTTATGAACCCACCTTTTTGTCTACGGAACACAGACATCCTGTAGCAGAAGGCAGAACTCGGGCGAGCTACCAGCCAAGGAGCGCACAACCAGGGCATGGCCCCCCACAACGGGCTTGGGTGTCACACTCTCAGAGGTCCACGCCACAGATCTCATTTGCACAGGTGAGGCTTATCAGAACAAGGAGAGTGGGATTCCCTGTTAGATAGCACCCTCTTCTCCCTGAGTTTGTTTGTTTCTTCTAGACAGGGTCTCACTGTGTAGCCTTGGCTGCCCTGGAACTCACTCCACAGACAGGCTGGCCTCTGACTCCCTCCATCTGCCTCGTGAGGCCTGGGATGAGAGGTGTGCACCACTACACTGGCTTCCCCTCTCAGTTTCTTTAAGACAAGGTGTTACCATGTAGTCCTAGCTGGCCTGGAACTCACTAGATAGGCCAAGCTCACCTCAAACTCACAGAGATCTACCTGGCTCTGCCTCCTGAATACTGGGATCAAAGGTGTACGCCACCATATTTGGCTTAAGAAACTATACTTCAATTACTGTATTTTCTTTCTCTAAACAAATGAATAGTCTTAAGGTTTTGATACTGGATTTATTCTTAGTGTAAAATATGCCTCTAATATCAGGACTAGTCACTCAGAGGCGACAGACAGATGGCACTGATCTGAAGATCCAGGCTAGGACCAGTCCTTTCCTCTCTGGGCCATGCCTTCACTTCTGCCTATGATGTGGTCTTTTAAACAGGCATGTGTGGAAATAAAGGAGCACAGGACACGTAGGACAAGACATACTCACGTGGCAGAGGAAGAGTGTGTAGACTCATCACACACATGAACTTAACCAATGCTTCAAACCACGCAGTCTATTTTCACCTGGCACGATGATCTGCCATGGATGTCCTTCCGCCTTAAGTGTGACCTCTGTCCTATCAAAACTGACTCCCCCTCCTCAAAATCCTAGTTTACAGCTCACCTCTTGCCAGAGCCTCAGCAGAAACTCTTATTTACCTAAAAGCGCTTCTGAAGTGTGGCAGTCAAAGCCACTACCTCTCAGCTGCCGCCTGCACTCATCAGTTTGAGTCTCTGCCTAGAGGGCAAGGCACACGGGATCACAGCTCAACATAGTGAGCCATGATGCTGGTCTTCACTCTCATTTGTCTGCTGAATAAATTAAGAGTCCAGGACAGCCAGAGCTATACAGAGAAACCCTGTCTCGAAAAACCAAAATAAATATATAAATAAATAGTCTAAGGCTGTAGGTTGACTAAAGTGTTCTGAGATTAAATAAGATTCTGAGCACAGAATCACCACCAGCAGTGGACACCACGTATTAGCAAGGCAGTCTATGCTATATTCGTATGTTACTAACACATTTTGGGCCAGTGAGATGGGCTCGGTGAGTAAGGGCAGCAGTTGAGAAAGGAAGGAAGGCTAATGGCATGACTCGGTGATTAGGAGCACCTGCTGCTCTTTCAGGGGCCAGGACTTGGTGGGCAGCACCTTACAACAATCCCTCACTCCAGTTCCAAGGGATCCTGCACTTCTGGCCTCTGTAAGTGCCAGCCATGTGCTCATCATCTTTTTTTGTTTTTGTTTGTTTGTTTGTTTGTTTTTTGAGACAGGGTTTCTCTGTGTAGTCCTAGCTGTCCTAGAACTCACTCTGTAGACCAGGCTGGCCTCGAACTCAGAAATCCGCCTGCCTCTGCCTCCCAAGTGCTGGGATCACAGGCGTGTGCCACCACGCCCGGTTATGCTCATCATCTTTTAAGGAGAAGACACCAGGTGTATGGTGCACACCTTTAATCCCAGCCCTGGGAGGCCAGCATTCTGTGAGTTTAAGACTGGCATGGTCTACACAATGAGTTCTAGGATGACTAGGGCTGATGAGGGCTACATGGAGAGACCCTGTCTTTAATTTAAAAAAAAAAAAAATAAAAGAAAGAAAAGAAGAAAAAGGAAGATTGAGGGGCTGTAAAGTTGGCTCAGCGGTTAAGAGCACTGACTGCTCTTCCAGAGGTCCTGAGTTCAATCCCCAGCAACCACATGGTGGCTCACAACCATCTGTAATGGGATCTGATGACCTCTTCTGGTGTGTCTGAAGACAGCTACAGAGTACTCATAAATATAAAATAAATAAATCTTAAAAAAAAAAAAAGAATATTGAAAGAGAAGTGACTTTATGTGACCTACAATAAAAATCTTTATATTTTTAGAGAATTTTTTATGTGTATGAGTATTCTGTGTGTGTGTGTGTGTGTGTGTGTGTGTGTGTACGTACACCACATGTAAGTCTGGTACCCATGGAGTGCACTGGATCCCCTGGAACTGAAGTTACAAATGGTTAGGAAGGGCCATGTGGGTGGGGAACTGAACCCAGGCCCTTCAAGAGCAGCCAGTGCTCTTACCCACCAAGGCATCTTTTTGGCCCTCTGAAATCTTAATTTTTGAACACCAGAAAATTAAAAACCAAGGTTAACCACAATCTGGCTGGAAAATCAATGTGCATTTCAGCTTCTGAGGATGCGCCCTCTTACTGCGTGGAGTAGGCAGACTGAGCCTACTAGCATCACGCTGCTCTGCCTTCATCAGTGTGTGTCAGGTCTCCAGAGCGTGTGCTTTGGTGGCAGAAGGCTGACACTGATGACCCCTCCATCGTGCTCATCCCCCGCCTCCACGGTTAAGACAAGGCTCTTACTGCTCTGGAGCTGCTGACTTGACACACCGGTTTCCACCCTGCACACCCAGCCCAAGCACTGTTTTTAAACCTGGGTGCTGGGGACCCAAACTTAGGTCTTCACACTTGCACAGCAAGTACTTTATCACCTGGGTCATCTCCTCAGCCCCTCATTCCAGAATTCATGTGGACAGCCATGAGTTCTATCACAGCAGGTGGCACCCAGGGCGGAGGTCATGTCCTTCCCATGGATGTATCAGTATCTGTACACTGAGCAGAAATTCTTAAATGATGAAAGAAAGAAAAAAAGGTTTTTAAAGTTTAAATCAAGAGTTCTCTAACTTAGACCTGAAATTATGAAAGATCCCCTTTGGACAAAAGGAAAACAAAAGTATTTACTAAGAGCAAATTTTGTCAGGAAATGAACCTTGGGGGATCAGATCTCCAGGAGCCAGGAGTGGATTTCTGATCCTGCACCTGGTTCTGATCTACTCTAGAACCTCAACCAAGTACGTCATTTCTTTGGGCCTTGGTTTCCTCATCTGAAAGTAAAGGACAGAATTAGACAAAGATCCCGAATGAGGCCCAGAGGTAAGCCACAGCAATATACCCGCTAACGGGGACTCAAAGACTAGCTTTCTTTCAAATTAACAATTACACCATATAATTCTGAGTTCTAGGCCAGACAGGTAAACATAGTACATTCAAGGGCACTGGGGCTTTAAAGCAAGACCTTGTCTCCAAAAGGATTGCAAGGTTATTTAAATATATAAGGAGGACTGTTTGTTTGTTTTGCTTTTTGTTGTTTGATGGTTCTTTCCAGCTATGGCTGGCCTGTAACTCACACAGACCAGGCTGGCCTTGAACTCCCAGAGACCTGCCTGCCTTGCGCGCGCACACACACACACACACACACACACACACACACACACACACGGTGCTGAGTGCTGAGAGTAAAGGTGTATGTACCATGCTCAGCTTGGGGAATGAACTGGCTATAAATGCTGCCACCAACCTTTGGTAATGAAGCCAGTTGGTCTTCTGTTAAAATTCACGTAAGCTTCAGCACTGGACCTCCTCCCTTAACTAACCACCACAGCTTTCAAACTAACAGCAAGTCAGGCTCTCTGGAGCCTGGAAACTTCCACAAAGAAGTTTTTCAGATGGATAGCAAGCTCCACCAGAACACCACACCACAGCAGGATATATGGGATGAGGGGATATCAGGCACTGCCAGCCCATTCTACACGGTCCACTGACTAACTGTGGTCAGACTGCTCCCCAACCTGAGGCTGAAAACAATCTTTCAACCATAGTCTGTGACTGGAAACCAAGAGGCAAGGTAGATGTCACAAGGGAAAAACTGAGCAGGGCAGTCAACTCTGGAGACAGGATGTGCTCTCCACAGAAAGCTGAATTTATTTACACTGATCATGTATTCAGACTCTCAGCTGGAAAATCTCAGTTAAAATGCCAGAAGGTTCAGAGCCCATTCACAAGCTTTTCAGAAGACATGCGGTTGCCATGGTAACCCTGACATTATATTTCTTGGTGTTGGACATATAAAATTACCAACCACGATGCATTTGATATATTTTGGGGTCACCAGTCTGAGTTAGAATTTAGCCCCCTCTTAGGTAAACGAGGAGGAGCAGGTGAAGGCAGTTCTCCGCGCATCCCTTCTGAGAGCGCAGAGCCCCCCCCCCCCCCCCCCGAAATGCTCATCTGAGGATTCTCATCTGAGGAAAAGAAGAGCTCGGGGAACTTGACTTTATCATCCATCATACATGCCTGGTGATATATCCTATGCCAGAAAAATGAAATATCCTATGCCAGATCAATAAAAGTATTGTTTAAAAAGCAAATATACTATAATCATTACCTACATATCTGAGAACCAAGCTTGTTTATTAGAAAGCCCAAGTAAAAGCAAACCCTTTTCAAAGAACATGGTGAGTAATTCATTAGAGGATATTAGTCCATGATAAATAAGACAATTCTTCAAATGTCACAACTGTCATTAATAAGATACAAAGTTTTATTTTAGACCCAGTGGCGATCTACTCAAATCATAATTATTTACTTTGACTTGGGATATTCATAAATACTTTAAATATTAAATTTCATGATTGTTAAAGTCCCTTACCTTTGTATAACCCACCATCTGAACTCATAGATGAAAACCAAATTATCAGGCACAAACTGCAAAGGCATCTTCAGCTTCACATTCCGAGGAAAGCCCTCTGCACCAGAAACTCAGAGCTGCTGCAGGACAAGCCTGTGCTAGCTGAGGCACTCACAAAACTGCCTGCGTCGCATCACAGAACGGCGGGTCCTGGGGCATGTTAGACCCACCATCTCCTCCTTCAGGTCACAGGCGGCGGCAGCAGTCTGAAGGGGAGCGGGCGGCTTCCATATTAACAGGGCTTTGCTGAGCGCTGCATTGCAGTCTTTCTGAAAGCTCCAGCCTCAGAAGCAAGGCGCTGGAGACAGACTTCTCAGCAGACGCAGCTCTGCCTTTGGAGCCACACAGATTTTTTTTTTTAAAAGGACCTTTAAAAAAACGTTACAAACTTGCAGAGGTATTTCTGGATTTCTGACCTGGTCCTAAAGGCTGCCTGGTTTGTGGTTTACACTGGGTGTCGCTGGGACAACTGAGTGAGGCTGGTCACAATTCAGAAATGGATGAAGTGTGCATAGTGACACACAGCCTTTAATACCCAAGCTGCCTGTGAGCACTGCGCACATCTGCTATCAAAATGTCAGCTTCCGGGGCCCTGCTGCGAGGCTCAGAATGAACCACAGCTTCCACTGGGGGGAAAAAAAAAAAGCCAACACACTAAGCATGCCTGGCTCCTGTACAGGTGGACACCCAGAATAGTAAATCCCACTATGCAGTCAGAGGACCTAAAATATTAAACCATTGACCATGCAATCAAACTGAGAAAGAGACTTTAACAAGAGTAGCAGCTTCCTAAGTGACTACTCTGCACTGGTTTGCTCACTCACGGCCTCATTTGGTGAACACTATGTCCTTTACTATATGGACAGGGGCTGCAGACGGCATCTCACCACGACGGTGGCTACAGGCGTCCAGCAGGATGCAGATGGAGAGCAGGCTACTGAGAGGACAAGGTCCTGTAGGAAGGTTCTATGATGGAGCTGGAGGAGTGGGCTGGCTGGGAGAGGGAGGGAAGAGGATACACACTCAAGACAGCCATGTGTCCCCATGGAGTACAACGGACCCTCAGCAAGAGTTCATGAGGCCCGCTACTGCTGGGGCCTGAGGCCTTGGTTTTAGTTATGGTTTCTATTGCTGTGAAGAGACATCATGACTATGGCAACTCTTTTTTTTTTTTTTTTTTATGTTTATGAGTACACTGTAGCTGTCTTCAGACACACCAGAAGAGGGCATCGGATCCCATTACAGATGGTTGTGAGCCACCATGTGGGTGCTGGGAATTGAACTCAGGACCTCTGGAAGAGTAGTCAGTACTCTTAACCACTGAGCCATCTCTCCAGCCATGACAACTCTTTTCATAAGAAAACAATTAACTAGGCTGGCTTATACTTCAGAGGTTTAGTCCATTGTCATCATGAGAAGAAGCATGGTAGCACACAGACAGACATGATGCCAAGGAGAGTTCTAGATGCCAATCAGCAGTTGACAGGAGAGAGTGGGACACTGGGCCTGGCTTGAGCATCTGAGACCTGAAAGCCCACCCCCAATGACACACTTCCTCCAACAAAGCCACACCTCCTAATAGTGCCATGCCCCATTAGGCTAGGGGACTGTTTACAGTCCAACCACCACGCTCTGGTAAACTCACAGTACTCTGAGCAGCTATGTGCACCCCCAGGGTGTCAGAGCATCAGGCATCTGAGGCTTATACACGTGCGAGGCCTGAGGATCAAGTGGCAGGGCAGAGTGTGAACAGGCAGGCAGCGGCAGCAGGGCAGTTCTCTCTACTGCATCAGCAGGCTGCTGGTTTTTGGGGATTCTGACCCCTGGAAGGGGTTCTGTCTGCAGTGGCTGCTGCTCAGATGGACTTTGCTCCTCTGGGTATCTGTGCCCAATCTGACCTGAACAGGCAGTGGGCCAAGGCCGGTGGAATGAGTAAGCAAACCCAAGCTATCTGGCCACTCCCACACATCCCTGCTGGGCGGGCGTGGAAACACTCCCTCTTCCCTGTCTCCAGTACACGTAACTGTGCTCTAACCACAGGCTCTAAGATCACCTCCAGGGAATTTTCAGAAACTTCTATCCCAAGCCTAGCAGCAAGGCCCTTCTGTCACCCTAAAGGGTTACTGCACTGCTGTGACATGTAACACCATGTAGACTGCACCACGCTGGGGCTGCCATTCACAGAAGACACTATCAGTCTCACTCACAGAATCCAGTTGCTCCCTGTGAGGTAGCCTCTAGTATCATCCTCTCCTCACAGGTAGGGAAACTGAGGCACAAGGGCCCTAAGTTATAGTCCAAGTGGAAGCTAGGCCAGAAGCCCGGGCGCTTGCTTCCACAGGTCATTTGCTAAGCAGCTATCTCCTGCTTTTATGGATATCCACAGGATTTGCTGACACTAACTAGGAGAGAGGATGCTGGCTTTACGAAAGTTTTTTAAAACATTTTTTATTTTTCTTGTTAGTTTTTTTTGAGATAGACTTTCTCTGTGTACTGGCTGTCTTGGAACTCACTCTGTAAACCAGATTAGCTTCAAACTCAGAGACCTGGCTCCCTCCTGAGTGCTGGGATAAAAGGTGTATGCCACCACTGCCTGGCAAGAACATTTTCTAATTTTCCTGCTCTCTGTCTCTTTTTCCAGGCAAGATATGAATAAATGAATACAGTCCCACCACATAATGACATCTGGTCAATAACGGACTGCTACAGGACTGCGGTCCTGGGACCACATTCACAATGTGGAAGTTGGTGTGAACACCCTTCAACCACTGGCACATTCTGTGAACATATCCCTCCATCCTTTTGGGATGCATGACTGTTGATCTGACTCACTAGTAAATTCCTTACTGACCTGGAAAACCGCACAGCACGTAGGAAATGAGCAGAGAGGCAGCAGGAGGAAATGTCTTTTGTCATCGCCGCACGTTAGAGACTCACTGGAGTAGTTAAACCCTCAGAGGAGCTTTCATCACAGGCAGCTGGGCACATCTAGGTGCCACTCTGGGCACTCCCCCACTCCAGTCCAGTAGTGCTCTTCCTTTCAAGTTAGGGATCAAGGCCTGTGTTCTGTGGTTGTCTGAATCCCACCAGCTACAGGCAGCTGCAGCAAAACAGCTCGACTTCCCCACTGATCCGGCCAGTCCATGAAGCCCAATGCAGTCAGGCCCTCTGCTCCAACCTGAATGGAATGTCCCCACAGGTACTGCAGGGACAGACCAATGTCTCCTATCAAGTCTCCTGAGCCTCCTGAGAACACCCCCAGAGACGGAGCCAACAGCTAACCAGAGTACAACACACGGGGCTGGGAAGAGCCGGCAGTGGACATGGCCAGCCCCGGGTGCCGGTGCTGCAGCGGGCCTGTGGTGGTGGCTTCCTGCTGCCCCTACTCTATCTACTCAGGACCCCAGTAAGCCTGGGCTACAAGAGGTCTACTTCAAAAAGCAAAACTGGGGTTGGAGAGGTGGCTCAGTGGTTAAGAGCACTGACTGCTCCTCCAGAAGTCCTGAGTTCAAGTCCGAGCAACCACATGGTAACTCACAACCACCTATAATTCCGTAATGGGATCCGATGCCCTCTTCTGGTGTGTCTGAAGACAGCTACAGTATATTCATATATACATAAAAGTAAATAAATAAATCTAAACAACAACAACAACAAAAGGCAAAACTGAGGGCTGCAGAGATGACTCAGTGAGTGAAAGTGCCGGCTGCTCCTCCAGAGAACACCAGGTTTGATTCCCACATGACGACTTCATTCTAACACCAGTCCCAGATCCAAAGTACATACACAGATTCAAGCAATACACTCATACATATAAAATTAAATAAATAAATGAAATAACTCTTAAAAACAAAATAAAACAACCAACCACGCAGCCAGTTGGTAACTTAGGTGTAATTCTGTAACTGGCTGAAATCACCATCATCATGTGTTTCTACTTGCTGGGAGAATCATATCTACTCACAACTCACAACGTGTCAACTAATATGTGAAATCATATCTACTCACAACTCACAATGTGTCAACTAATATGTGAAATATTTTACATAACAGGAAAATGTACTGTGCCCTGAAAGTTCAGGGTGTTCTCATTAAGTTTCCAGAAATTACAGGGATAGAGATACCTCTCTGTTAACGAAACCAAAATCAAGAAGAGGAAAAAACCTACATCAGATATGCACACTTTTTGATCCCTAGACCAAATTCCTTTTGTGACTATACTCATAATTAGTCACATTAGTAAATTCATATTTTTAAAATCTGCTTGTTGGCAACATAGATAATTTAAACTTAGTTTAGACACTATGTTGCTATCTATCCCTTCAGCTAGGCAAAGTAAAACCCTGAGATGGCTTCAGATTCTATCTCCTGTTTCTGGGAGAGGGTCTCACTACATAGCCAAGGACAGCCACAAACTCACCATCCTCCTGCCTCAGCCTCACAAGTACAAGGGTTACAGATGTGTACCACAATGCCTGGCTAGTGAACATCAAAATGGTGACATGATTTTTCCAAAACTGTGATCTCATGTGAAGCTTCAGCAGAGACACAAAAACATTTTTCTGTGGCGCCTCCTGTGATACTGTATTTACTCAGCATTCCCATATACTATTCTTACCGTTTTTCAATACCAATGAAGCAGATATTTAAGCAATAAAAAACCTGGAACTTTTTCTGTTCTGTTTAGAAGCTGCATGTTTAACATACAGGTAGACTTTCTATCTGCACAACCTACTGTGTGTTCAAACAGTCAGAGGGTAATTACCTGCAGCATATGTACAACCGATCCCATAATTCTTTTTTTTTTTTTTTTTTTTTTTTTTTGGTTTTTTCGAGACAGGGTTTCTCTGTGTTGCTCTGGCTGTCCTGGAACTCACTCGGTAGACCAGGCTGGCCTCGAACTCAGAAATCCGCCTGCCTCCGCCTCCCAAGTGCTGGGATTAAAGGCGTGCGCCACCACCGCCCGGCCGATCCCATAATTCTTACTTTGGAAGTTAGTTCCTGGAAAAGGGTAACTGTAGAACCTAAGATGAAGACTCTAACTCCTGCTCCCTTCTTAAACAATTTCTATTTTTGAGACAGGATCTTACATGCCCCAGGTTTGCAGGAATGACCTTGAACTCCTGATCCTCCTCCTACACCTCATAAGTGTTGAGATTACAGTTATCCAGCATGTCCATCAAGATTCGTGTAACCCAGATGAATAAACTGTTTGCAAGTGTTGGCCATAAAGTCACAGTGGCACCTCCTTACCCTGGCAGCATTACTTCAAGTCAGAATGTACAATAAAGAAAATTCTTGGGCGATGGTGGCGCATGCCTTTAATCCCAGCACTTAGGAGGCAGAGGCAGGAGGATTTCTGAGTTTGAAGCCAGCCTGGTCTACAGAGTGAGTTCCAGGAAGAAAGAAAGAAAGAAAGAAAGAAAGAAAGAAGGAAGGAAGGAAGGAAGGAAGGAAGGAAGGAAGGAAGGAAGGAAAGAAAATTCTGTAGCGAAAACTACTTTCTAATTTTGTGTATCTGTTTGAAGGCAAGGTACTACTTAGGATATTCTACGATACATGCTACATTTACTAACTTTCTTCAGAAATTTGAAAACTCCAAATCTTCGGATACCTATTCCTAAGAATTGCAGATAAAGGACTGTGGTCTTAGAGCATTGAACAGCAGCAGGATAAGCTCTGGCTGAGACAGGATACACCAGAGTTGTTTTTTTTGTTTTTGTTTTTGTTTTTTGTTTTTTTTTTGGTGTTTTTGAGACAGGGTTTCTCTGTGTAGTCCTGGCTGTCCTGGAACTCACTCTGTAGACCAGGCTGGCCTCGAACTCAGAAATTCGCCTGCCTCTGCCTCCCAAGTGCTGGGATTACAGGCGTGTGCCACCACGCCCGGCGATACACCAGAGTTGTAAATGGACAACTCGCACGTCACTGCCAGGACGCAGCAGCAGTCCAGGTTGGCACATGTGTGCATGTCCCTGGGATACGCTGGGTGCCTTCCTGCCTGGCTGGAGAGACTCTGAATGGGAGGCTGCACTTGCCTCACCCAACAAGCCCAGCTACGGCTAGTGTGGGGCAGCAAGGAGAGGAGCTGATAAACCACCAGGGAGGAGCGGGCCGAGGGAGACTGCCAGACGACTGTGAGGAGCAGGGACTGTCGTGGGCAAAAGGTGTGCTATGGCAGGACACACCTCGACAGAGCCCAGGATAGCCCACCTTGGAGGCACGTGGAAGAGCTGAGTTTGGGAGATAGAAACTAGTTGGAATTTTTGTGGAAAGAAACAGAGTTTAGGCCAGGCTGAACTCGGAATCCGCCTCTCTTCCTCTCGAATGCCGAGAGTACAGACATGCATCCTGCCAACTAGAGTTTTTAAATTAATTTTTAACTGCCAGTAAAAACTGTATACATTTATGGGTTCAACTAATGTCTTGGTATATATGTTCTCACTATGAAGGGACTGGCATGCCCGCCACCTCACCTGCCTTTTCCCCCCTTTTTCTTTCTTTCTTTCTTTCTTTCTTTCTTTCTTTCTTTCTTTCTTTCTTTCTTTTTTTCCTTCCTTCCTTCCTTCCTTCCTTCCTTCCTTCCTTCCTTCCTTCTTTCTGTAAAAATATTCAAGATCTATTCTTTTAACAACTGCCAATGTGCTTTATTCTTACCATAGCCATGAATGAACTTCATGAATATTATGCTAAGGGAAATATCACAAATGCATTCTACATATGCTTTAAAAAGTTAAAGCAAGGTGTAGGGTGGGGGTCCCAGGGGCCTGGGGGAGACAGGTGACAGTCTCAGGACACATTTCAGTCAGCATGGAGACTTGATGAAGAGGGACACAAGCAGAGGCTTACTTGACCTAGCTATGTGTGCACGGACTAGTCACTAATGGACGCCCCTCCATGCCTCTGTCCAGTTGTCTGTCAGAAGGAAGGAGGACAAAGCATTGTGGTAGTGAGCCACTGCACCCCTGCCCAGTGAGGAGGGAGGCAGAGGCAGGAGGATCTGGAGCGCCAGGGCAGCCTCTGCTACATGAGAACCTTTCCCAGTAAGGAGAAGGAAAAAGGCCATCTCTGCTTTCTCAGTAGTCCAATGGTATAACCTCTGTGGTTAGCTCAGCCTGTTCGGAGCACTCTCTCTTTTCTTCCTTCCTTCTTTCTTTCTGGTTTTTCAAGACAGGGTTTCTCTGTGCCTTGGCTGTCCTGAAACTTGTTCTATAGACCAGGCTGGCCTTGAACTCAGAGATCTTCCTGCCTCTGTCTCCCAAGTGCTGGGATTAAAGTAATGCTGCACCACCACCACCACCACCACCCACCCAGCTAGCACTTTCCACTATAAAGGCTGATGGATCTTAAGACAGGATCTCATTATATAATTCAGGCTAGTCTTAAATTGTAAATCCTCCTGCCTCAACTTCCTAAGTGCTGGGGTTACAGGCATGTACTACCATGTCAGGCTAGCCTTCAATGACCAGGAAAAGTACTCACATTAACTGTATAGAATAAAACAATCAAGCTATGCCAACAACTCTTAATCACTGCTGACTATTAACTACTGTAAGTGTAGCTAAGAACTCTGAACTTGGCTCACCCAACCCCTGCCAGAACTAGGGCAGCAGCGTCTCTACTAGCCGTGAGAACAAGGGAAAAGAGCCCCTGAAAACTGTCCACAGGGAACCACGTGCTCCGGAACCTAGGCGGGACCCACTTCCTCCGCCCGCGTCCTTACCGGGGAATCTCTAAGGTCACTGCAGCATGTAGACCCTCCCGTGCAGAATGGAATGGCTTGCCAAACAACTACTAAGATGCACAATTTGAGGGATATTTGGAGCAGCTGCAAAACCTCTATTAGGGATAACAAAATGGGTAAGTGAATCTCAGACTCTTTAAGGTTAAACACTCACTAGGGTGAGATTTAATAACACAACAGACTACAATAATGAAGTGACTTCTCAAACTTTTCCAACAAAGCCCCCAAGGCACAGGAGAGAAAACCCTCAGGGGAAGCACTTTGAAGCAACTCAATTAACATGAATCCCTAGGTTTTTTATTAAAAATTCACACAGTTTACAATGAACTGAAACCCATCCCCTGCCATTCTTATCCTCTTGGAGAGAGGCAATAGAAGGCATCCTTCCCCTCCCGCTGCAGAGGAGAGCCTGCCTCGCACTGCTTTGCTGCTCTTTGCCTCCTCCTCCTCCTCCTCCTCCTCCTCCTCCTCCTCCTCCTCCTCCTCCTCCTCCTCCTCCTCCTTGCTCTGGCTCCAGTTTTCCCATCACCAAGCATCTCCAAAGTAAGCACCCAAAAGGCTCTTCAAACTTAGCAGTCAAACACTGGACTCAGGTCCTCTCCCTCCCCCACCTGTCTCCAGCATCCCTGGTCTGATAAACAGTACCACACCACTGCTCAGACCAAAAAGGCACTCCTTTCTCAATGCTCCCCCCCTCAGGACCAAAGCCAAACAAGCACCAAGCCAAACACTCTCTCGCTCACTCAGGTCCTCGCCCTCCCGCCCCTTCTGCCCGCAGGTCTGCACAGGCTCCCTTGCCCCTTTCTCACCCAGGCCTGACTCACATGCCATCCACTCAGAGGCCTGGTGAACACACGAAGAGAGCAGGGCCTGCTCACAGTCTAATGGCGAGCCTGCCTCCCCTTCTTGCCCTTTACTATAGCGGGCCCCCTGTTTGCCCCTCTCCCTCCCTCCCTGAAATACCAACTTCTAGACGACCAGAATTTGAACATACCAAATTGATCCCAACCCTCATGGGGACACCTATGTTTAGTTATTCTATGCAGAACCTTATTTTAAAATAGTTTTTCTGTTAAAAATGAAAACATTCATGCCTTCTTAAAGTAAGGAGACTGCATGCCGCCGAGGGGACACACATTTGTTCAGTGTCCTGGCAGCTGTCACAGGAGTGCCGAAGAGCACAGCACCATGTTAAGGAGAGAGCACTGGACACAACCCACATGTCCACCATACAGAGCTTAGTCAAGAGACCCCGGCTCAGCCCTGCATGGACACAACCCACATGTCCACCATACAGAGCTTAGTCAAGAGACCCCGGCTCAGCCCTACATGGACACAACCCACATGTCCACCATACAGAGCTTAGTCAAGAGACCCCGGCTCAGCCCTGCATGGACACAACCCACATGTCCACCATACAGAGCTTAGCCAAGAGACCCCGGCTCAGCCCTACATGGACACAACCCACATGTCCACCATATAGAGCTTAGTCAAGAGACCCCGGCTCAGCCCTGCATGGACACAACCCACATGTCCACCATACAGAGCTTAGTCAAGAGACCCCGGCTCAGCCCTACATGGACACAACCCACATGTCCACCATACAGAGCTTAGTCAAGAGACCCCGGCTCAGCCCTGCATGGACACAACCCACATGTCTACCATACAGAGCTTAGTCAAGAGACCCCGGCTCAGCCCTGCATGGACACAACCCACATGCCCACCATACAGAGCTTAGTCAAGAGACCCCGGCTCAGCCCTGCATGCCAGCCACAGGGTTAGGAAAGACCTCTGGCCTCAACCCTAGACAAAGGACCACAGGCAAGTGACAAAGCTGCAAACGGGAGATGTGGTCCTGCCTGGGAAAGGCTTAGCAATTGATTATGCAATACCAAACGGTCAGCCCTGCATACAAGTAACATTATACAGACTAAGCAGGTTATGCGTGTGTGTTTAGGAAAATACACACACACATATACACATATGTAACAATTAAAGAAAGAGGCCATGAATTTGAAAGAAAAGGGCCAGATGGCACACAGAGAAACCCTGTCTTAAAACCGATCTTCATCTGGGGGCCTCACTGTAATGCCTGACACCTCCCTGGTGGCCCCAACGGGCTGTGCCTCTAGTTTCAGGAGACTGGACACCCTCTTCTGGCTCCATGGTTAGCAGGCATATGCGAGGTACTCAGACATACATGTAGGCAAACACTTTTATGCAATACATAAAATAATAAATCTTTAAAATATGAATCATAAAACCACCCATACTTAGGACACAGTTTCTAAATGACATGGAAGTTTTTTAAGAATGAAGGCTGGCGGGGCGATGGTGGCGCACGCTTTTAATCCCAGCACTTGGAAGGCAGAAGCAGGCAGATTTCTGAGTTCAAGGCCAGTCTGGTCTACAGAGTGAGTTCCAGGACAGCCAGGGTTACACAGAGAAACCCTGTCTCGAAAAAAAAAAAAAAAAAAAAAGAATGAAGGCTGGAGACATAGCCCAGCGGTACAGTGCCTGGCCTGCCCAGCACGCATGAGGTCTGAGGTTCAGTCCCCAGCACCATCAAAAAAACAAGCGAAAAACCTAGGACCAAAACTGGGTGTGGTGGTGCACCCTGTAATCTTAACACTTGCAAAATGGAGGCAGGGGATTAGATGTTCAAAAGTAGTTCAGCTACAGGAGCAGAGTGGCCAATGATACAAGAAACCTTGATGAGAAAAAAAAGTTAAGACAAGGACTAGCGTTTCTGTGTAAACGGTGACCAGCCATTATACTCAGAACGCGTATGTTCTCAGCAGGAAAATCATCTCGGTGTCTTCAGCTCCTTTTTATGAAATAATGTGTCCACCCGAGACCTGCCTCAGTTCAATCTGGAAATTTCTGTCATCTACAAATCATCTTAAATGCCTCACAGTTTCCTCTCTCTGAAGCCCCTCAGGACTCCTGATACCTGTGTCTTGTCCTCCTTTTGAAATTTTACAATGTACAGCACAGCTTGTCAGAAGGACAAAAGCCAAGTGACTCTTGGCCCCTTTCCACAACCCTGAGCCAGACAATCAGCACTGTCATACAGACACCTGGACCGTGTACTTCCCAAGGGTCAGTGGGCGCACCAGCATACCACCTCAGCTTTGCTGTCGGTCAGCAGTGTGCATGCTGCAGCTGAGCGGTGGTTGCACACGCCTGTAATCCCAGCACTAGAGAGGCAGAGGCAGGCAGATTTCTGAGTTCAAGGCTAACCTGGTCTACAGAGTGCATTCCAGGACAGCCAGGGCTACACAGAGAATCCCTGTGTCAAAAAAACCAAAAAAAAAAAAAAAAAAAAAAAAAAAAAAAAATAGAGTCAGTTAGCAGTGTGCATGCTGGAGTAATTATGGAAACGCAGGGCCGTGCATTTTCCATTTCCTTGTTGGTGATGAGAAAGGTAACTTCAAAGCTTCTAACATCATACAACCCTTCTGAAGACAGGGAGAACTACAGGACAGCTTTGGGATCAAAGAACTCCCAGGAGGTGCAGTCACGGTCCCGCCCCTCTTCACTCTTCACCCCTTGTACTCCAAAGGGTGAAGAAAACAGATGACAGAAAAATCCCCTTTGTGAAAGTCCCAACTCTGCGGGAAGGAAGGCGGGTCCCTGTAAATCACCCCTCCCTGATGGAAAGTGGGACAGGTAAGTGGGTTTGTACCTGAAAGGCCAACAGCCAGGGACAAGGAGTGAAGACAACTGTCTGTGTCTTCAGTACCAGGGAATCTTGTTTCTTTCTTCTGGATTCTGGAGGCACTGCATGGGGTACATAGATGCACAAGCAAGCAAAATACCCAGACACATAAACTAAAATGAAACACAGCAATCACTCCTCTCCTCCCGGTCCTCGCCAACTGACTCCTGTCAGATCAACTGGGTGAGATGCTCTGTTCAATCTGTCACAACCCTGCCACACACCCCCGCCTGGAGTGAGCTGGTAGGCTTCTGTCCAGGGCAACAAGCTAGCTGCCCACATGGCTTCCTGACCACGCTGCACTTGGGGCAGGGCCTAATACACACTCAGTGCTCCAGCAACAGTCTAATAAACACTCAGGTCCAACAGCAAACCCAGAAGGGTAAAAGCTCAAAACACACATTTGGGGAACTTGGAACCACAGCTGGAAATTTATTATTTTTCTAATAGTACCTACTAAAAAATTCCCATTTTACTAATCTAAGTTTTGCTGTAGACTACAGAATCTACAATCTGGAATCAAAATCTGGAAGAAATATCCAGGTGAATGTAACAGACATCTGGACTTCTACCCCAGGTGTTCTACCTTCCTGTTCCCTCTGCTAGCTTTCTTTTATGTTTTACTACATATATGTATATATGTATGTGTCTCTGCAGGTAGATATGTACACGAGTGCAGGGTCCTGTAGAGGCCAGAGAAGTCGCGTCTCTGGGACTAAGAGTTAGAGGCGGTTGTTCTCCTACAAGAGTGGTATGTGTTCCTGAACCATTCTCTAAACCATCTCTCCAGTCTCCACCTCACCCCCACCAGTGTTAACACACACCCTCACTCCATCCCTGCTATATGGAAAGTAGTTTTAATGCTGAAGTCATTTAATGACTGAATATAGAATTTTCTATCAGAAACACTTCACCTCACAAAAACATTAAACCTGGGCCAGGCATACTGGCTCACACCTTTAACCCTCAGCACTCAAAAGGCAGAGGTGGCCTGATCTCTATGAGTTCCCGGTCAGACAGGGCTACACAGTGAGGCCCTGCCTCAAAATAAACACACACATTAGCCCTGAATCACACATTTAACAGAAGCAAGAAAGGATGCCCTTGAACAATTTCTAGATCAAGTTTTCTCTCACTGGCACTAATGGTATTTCAGACCATGTAAGTGCAGTGGTGGGGCCGAGCATGATCTGTGGGTATTACATCCTTAGCCTCACAGGCTGTTAGGAACACGGCCTCTAACTCAGAAAGTTCTCAAATCTACCAACTACCTTGGAATGAGAATGACTGCTAGGGCCAAGAAAAAAAAATGTTTTTTTGAGAGGTTCGTATGTAGTCCAGGCTGGCCTCAAACTTGCTAAGCAGCCAAGGATGACTTTAAACTAATACCCTGCCTCCATCTCCTGAGTGCTGGAATTATGGGTATATGTCACCACATTCAATATATGCAGTGTTGGGGATAGAATCCAGGACTTTGTGCATATTAGGCAAACGCAATACCAACTGAGGTACATCCCCTACCCCCCAAGTGATCTTTTAAATGATTCGAACTATGAAGATAGGGATCAATTCAGTTAAAATTTAAGTGTCCCTTAAAGACAACAGATGAGCACTTGGCAGGTGGAGGCAGGTGGATCATGAGTTCAAAACCAGTCTCTGTTACTTAGAGAGCTCTAAGCCAGCCCACAGTATATTAATAAAACAATTAAATGGCCGGGCGGTGGTGGCGCATGCCTGTAACCCCAGCACTTGGGAGGCAGAGGCAGGTGGATCTCTGAGTTCGAGGCCAGCCTGGTCTACAGAGTGAGTTCCAGGACAGCCAGGGCTATACAGAGAAACTCTGTCTCAAAAAACCAAAAATAACAACAACAACAACAACATCAACAAAAGACAATTAAAGAAACCAGCTGAACTGCAGCCTCTGGTGAAAATGGACATACACAGGCACACAGCTCCTAGTGAGATAATTACATCAGAAATGCTGACAATCCTTCTGGAGAATGAGTCTCAAGTAAGAGGCTGTGGGAGAGCCTCTTACACACTAACTGGCCTTTCCACTGCTACAGGATGAAGACACTAAATACAGCAACTGCTTGGCTGACCACCACCTTTTGAGGCTGGCAGACAGACACACTGGAAAACAAGACCCTTAAGACCATTCTCTGCACAGGTAACACTGAGTGGAATCAATGGTGACAGACAGGTCTCCATCAGCGACACCCACAAGGGGCACTGAAGTTAGTGTGGACTTCTCCTTGAAGAGCTTGGGTGCCCCAGAGCCCACAGAGCAACAGTCCGAGTCTCACGCAGGCACTCCGTTCTCCTGGCCATCATTTCCATGACCACCACTTACTGCAGAAAAGTCAGTCTCTCACACACGTTAAATCACTTGAGACGTTTCTAACAGCGAAAGAACCACTTTTTAGGGTACATCTATCTATCTTAGAAGAGCCACCACACTAACCAGGCATCAGCGGGTCTCTGGGCCTTCCACATTGCCCTTGATGGGACTAGGGATGGCAGTATATTGACTGAAAATCTTCATGAGACCAAAACTAGTTACCAATTATCTAAACTATTTAAATAAACATGCCCTTAGGGGCCAAAGGAAAATTGAACGCACATAGAGAAGTGTCCATCCAGTGCAGACTCTTCTGTGCTCAAGGAAGGTCACAGTCCTTGCGGGGCTTGTTTAAAGGTGTAGACTATGGTGGGCACAGGGCTGCGTCCTGTCCTAAAAGATCCATCTCAATGCGCAGGAAGATTTCAGACGTTTGTAGCCGTAAAATACACATTTACACCAGACTGTAAAATTCACGCAAGTTTTAAATAATAGGACAGAACCCAATATTAAGAACAAGCTAGTCACTCTAGAATGCTGTGTTCTCAGCCCTCTGAAAGGGCATTGGTCACACATTTACTATACTCTGTCACTGGAAGGTCCCCACAGTGGGCAGCTTGGGAGATACTTAGAGTCATTTTCAATGCAATAAAAATGTCCCAATTATTTTCCCAGTCCAGGTCAATTACCAAGTGAAGAATCTGAAGGATGCTCAAGAGAACTGAAGAGTCCAAGTCTCTATAGAGAAATCAGTAGAGATTGAACCTGTCTGTAACCTATCTGTAAAGACAGATACAAAGAAATGCTGCTATTCCTGAATTTTCAACGAACCCCATGTGGTTACCTCCTCAAAGACAAGAATTTTATCAATGCATATTTTTATGTTACATGTAGCCATCATCAGCCACTCAAAGAGATACAGCAGGGCTAGAGACACAGTTAAACTGGAGAAGTACTTAGCATGCACAAGGCCCTGGATTCAGCCTCCAGACACAGTGGCCCACATATATAATCCCAGTACCTAAAAGGTAGAGAAGCAGAAGGATTATAATCTCAAGGCTGTCTTCAGCTACATGAGTGCAAGGTCTGTTTAGGATACAAGAAACTCTGCTGCTAATTAACCGTAAAACATGAAGTTACAAAGGCAGAGAGAAACAGACCATAGAAGCAAGCCGGGAGAGCTGCTGGCTCTCACTCCTAGTCCTGGCAAGAATAATCCACTTAGAGTCCCCAGTTAGTGACTAGTCACCATTACTATTCTTGTGCCAGAAGGTTTAACTAGTTCCTAATTAAACACTTACTTGTGCTAAATAATAGTTTATTTTACTTGTATGATTTGAAACAGGACATCACTGCAGAGCCAAGGCTGGCCAGGAATTTGCTATACTGGCTTCAAACCCATTATCTTCGTGCCTTGGCCGCCCAGGTACTGGACATGCCACCACACGTGACTTAGACACTTTTTTTCATCTCATTTCCCTAAGAGGTGGGTGCTGTTGCCTCTATTTCTAGATAGAGAACCACATACACTGTAGATGAAGTCATTTGCCCAAGACCCATGATCACATGGGTAAAAGAGACTGCACCCAGCATCCACTATTAGTCATCACACCACCCTTGACCCAGGACGTCCCCAGACACGCGTCATCTGAACAAAAAGAAAGCAACAAAAAGCCGAGGACCTGCCATCCCTCCAATGGCGTTTAATGCCCAAGGAGAACCCACCTCTCATTCCACAGCGCCTGCAGTCCTAGCCCCCAGGTGGCCATGCAGTCAACTGCTGTCTTTGTAAGATCCAGCCAGGAGGCTGGCCGCGAGCTCGAGCCTCCTTCCAACATGTCTACTCTCACCTTGACTGTCAATCACTAAGGGGCTGGGGAAATGGACGCTTTCTGTGTTTTCTTTCTAGAAGTTTCTGTGTTTTTGTGTTTTCTTTCTAGAAGTATTCTCCAAGCTCTTTGCTGGTAAGGACAATGTCATATGACATTTGCTGTGATAAAACACTATGACTGCTGGGTGGTGGTGGCACACGCCTTTAATCCCAGCACTTGAGAGGCAGAGGCAGGCGGATTTCTGAGTTCGAGGCCAGCCTGGTCTACCAAGTGAGTTCCAGAATAGCCAGGGCTACACAGAGAAACTCTGTCTCGAAAAACCAACAAAACAAAAAACACTATGACCAAAAGCAACTTAGGGAGGGAGGGTTTATTTCGGCATACAGCAGAGACCACAGCGGGATGCTGCTTACCGCCTTGCTCCTCATGGCTGGCTCAGCCTGCTTTCTTATAACACAGGACCACTGGCCCAAGGGTGGTATTGCCCAGTGTGAAGTGGCCCTCTCCCATCAATCACCATCGAGAAAATGTCCTACAGGTCAGTAAGGGAGGAGGCATCTTCTCAGTTGAGGTTCCCTCTTCACAGATGACTCTAGCTTAGGTTAAGTTGACATAAAACTAGCCAGTCTAAGAGTTTTATTTCTATGACATCTAGCCAAGTGACCTTCACAGAATAGAAGACAGATACCCATTTGTGGGTTACATTTATTTCTGATTTACAGAAGATATTGTAGTATCTGAAAGATAAGGCCTGGCATACCAAATTTAAATGTGCTGGGGACACAGGAGCTGAGCGGTGAGTGGGGGACTCTGGAGAGCACTAACCGCTGCTTGGTGGGTGCCTCCTGCAGGTGTGCACAGACCTGCCCACAGGCTGTAGGACAGGGTGGGTGCCTCCTGCAGGCGTGTACAGACCTACCCACAGGCTGTAGGACGGGGCAGCTACGGGATGGCTCAGTCTCTCACCCAAGTGCTGACAGGTGTGCTTCAGAGTTCAGAATATTTTTATTATTCTATTTATTTACAATCCAGTCGATGCTCCCCCATCCCGATCCCCCCTCCCACAGTTCATCCCATTCCTCCTCCCCCTTCCCTCAAGTCTCTGGAGGATGAAGCTCACCTTCTCCCACTGAGGCCTAACCACGCAGACCTCTGCTCTACCTGTGTCAGGGGTCTCAGACTGGCCCGTGTATGGCCCTGGTTGGTGGCTCAGTCTCTGGAGCTCCCTGGGGTCTGGGTGAGGTGAAACTGCTGGTCTTCCTATGGGGTTGCTCCCCCTTCAGCTTCCTCAATCCTTCCCTCTAAATTCAACCATAGGGGCCCCCAACTTCATTTCAATGGTTGAGTGTAAGTATCTGCTTCTGTCTCAGCCAGCTGCTGGTAGGAGCTCCAAGGGACTTGTTTTGTTTTTAAAAAGACAGCATCTCACAATGGAGCGCAGACTGATCGCAATCTCAGGAACCTATGTCCACTCCTGGATATCAGAGTGCTCAGTACAGAGACGCAGCTCAGTTGCTCAGCATCTGTAACGCAAGGTCCTGGGTTCACTGCTCAATCACACACACACACACACACACACACACACACACGGCAGGTGTGTGCCACCATGTTTGCTCAAAGAATCAGCGAACTCCTATTTCTGGTCTTCCCTGATGGAAATGATCTAGAGTCGGGTCCACAGGCTTGTGGTCATTCTGACGTGTGGAATGTGTGGTCAGAATTCAGAAATACCACCCCACCCATTCAGAGAAGCTGCTATGAAGCAAGCCTGAGGGGCATCTGCAAGTCTTGTCAGGAAGTCCCCATGGAATCCATACTTCCCCCAGAGAAGCCGGGGGAGGGGGGCCCAATAACGGCCATGAGATGACATTAAACTCTTCAGGGATCAAACAAAGTCAGGCAGTTTAATTCCAGCACTGGGGAGGCAGAGGCGAGCTAAGTTTGAGGCCAGCCTGGTCTACAAACCGATTTCCAGGACAGCCAAGCTACACTGAAAAAAAAAAAAAAAGACAATAAATAAATAAACAAATAAATAGAAAGGATTTGGTCCATTTCTTCCATTTCTAAAATTTCTCATAGTCTTTAAAAAAAAAGATTTATTATATATGTAAGTACACTGTAGTTATCTTCAGACATACCAGAAGAGGGCATCAGATCTCATTATGGATGGCTGTGAGCTACCATGTGGTTGCTGGGATTTGAACTCAGGACCTTTGGAAGAACAGTCAGTGTTCTTAACCACTGAGCCATCTCACCAGCCCTTTCTCATAGTCTTTTAATAGTTCCATAATTGTTCAAATGTCTGAGGCTCAAGACAATCTCTTAACTATATGTCTATGCTAAAAAAATTTTTTTTGGTTTTTTGTTTTGTTTTGTTTTGTTTTCGAAACAGGGTTTCTCTGTGTAGCCCTGGCTGTCCTGGAACTCACTCTGTAGACCAGGCTGGCCTCAAACTCAGCAATCCACCTGCCTCTGCCTCCCAAGTGCTGGGATTAAAGGCGTGAGCCACCACCACCCAGAAAAAAAAAAAAATTTTAAAGATTAGCCCCAATATACAATGGCACAAAATAAACATGTCAGAATGGAGAACTGTGTGCATAGCAAGGAGACATCAGGCCAAAGCAAGATCACCATTTCACAGGCACACATCAAATCCTAAGGCTCCCTGCAGAACGGGGTTCTCAGTGCCATCATCTGGTTCCCACTGGACTTGAGTAGCACCGGATTTCAGATGTGCCCCTGCAGCACACGGGGCCTTCTCTACCTCTGTGGCTTCGATCTGTGGCTACCACTGTTCTGAAGAGACACTCCATGGTCCTGGCAGCTCGAGCATCCGGGGGTCTCAGGTGTAGTTTAGGCTTTACCATCATAACTTCCCACCGTGACCTCTTGAGACCTCACTCACTGTAGGATCTGCAACCCTACCAGACCTGGCGACTCCAGCAGCTTTCTGGAACTCTCCATTACCTCATGCATGGACAATAAAGCCACACCCTGCTGTCAGCTAAAGATATAGTCTGGCCCTTTCTCCACAGGTATCCTGGCTTCTCTGTGCCTCGATGGCTGCATCTGGGAAACCACTTCTCTGGAGGTTTGTTTTCAAACAGGAAATCCTTCCTTGGCATTAGCAATCCAGTCTCTCAAATGTGTTTGCATTTTCACTAATCACCACTCTTCTGATGGGTGGGGTCTATTCTCAGAGCGCTCCTGCATGTTCTCAGGGCATATCTTTGATGGTGCTTATCTTGTAATAGGTATAACTACTTCTTCCACACCAACCTCCCCTGAAACTTGAAACTTACTCTGTCTTCACCAAACCACACACATTATTTCTGCTCTTCCTCACTGTAAATCTTAGTGAGAGCGGTAACAGTAATCATGCCAGGTTCATGGTGTGCTGTCTGAAACCTTCTTAAATTCACTAGGCATGGGGGCATGTCTTGAATCCCAGTGCTAGGCAGGTAAAGTTAGAAGGGTCTCTGTGGCTAGCCTGATCTACATAGAGAGCTCCAGGACAGCCAGGACTACATAGAAAGACCTCATCTCTAAATAAATAAATAAAATTCCTACACCAAACAACTTAGTGCCTTTGAATGTAGTCTCACTCAGGTTTTTAAAGCATGGACACAAAGTAGCTGGATTTTCCCCCTAGACTATAACAAGTATGGCCACTAGCCCAGTTCCCAGTCGGTCCTTGGCTCCCCTGGATACTGAACAGTCTGTACCATCTGCCTTCCCAGCAGCATTTGGTCGGCTACAGTTTTACCAGCAGGCCCATTAAGCCCTGCTGACAGCACTCCAGGGTTTCTCTAGCCCTCAATTCCAAACTCCTCTACATTCTTCATCTAAACTGGTTACAGAGGCCAGTGGCCCACATGGCCAGATCAACCCTTAGAACAGCCACCCCTTAGAATCATTTTTCCGTACTGACTGCTTTCTCACTGCTGTGAGCAAAGACCAGGCAAGAAGCAACTTAAGAAACAAAGCATTTGTTTCAGCTAATGGTTTCAGGGAACAGAGCGCCAGGCAGGGAGGCACTGGCCACCGCACATCTGCAGGAAGGACTCGAGGAGACGAGCACTGGTGCTTAGGGCTCTCTTGCATGTCCCACTGTATCCACTCCAAGGCCTGAGATCCATGTGCTGGTATCACCCACATCCAGAGAGGGCCTTGTCTCCTCAGCAAAACCTCCCTGGAAACCACCTCACAGACAGACCCAGAAGCTTCCTAGGCGATTCTAAATCCAGTCAAGGTTAACATCAAGATTAACCATCACACCGTCTACCCCACCATTCCAGCCTCTGCTCACCCACAGTGAACGTGTTCAACACTCTGAAACAGGTCCACCAAGACAAACAAGGCATGGTGCATGCTTTAGCCCCAGCTCAGAGGCAGAGGCTGACACAGGGAGATGTCTGTGAGTTTAAAACCAGCCTTGTCAACACTGCAAGTTCCACGCTAGCCAGGACTACATGGTGAGGCTTTGTCTTTAAAAAAAAAAAAAAAAAACAGAACAGAACAAAACAAAACAAACAAACAAAACCCAAAAGCAAAGCAGCTGGGAATGATGGTGGAATTCCAGGGTGATCTTTAGCTACACACTGAGTTCAAGGCCAGCTTAGGCTAAATGAACCTAGGCTCAAAGTCTATTAAAACAACAACAAAGTAATGCCTAGAAAAAGAGGAGGGCAAAGCTTTATATGTGACGGTGTGGTCCCAAGGAGGACTCCTCAGAAAGCTTCCTGCAGGTTAAACTGTTTCTGATGGGTTTCATTCCAAGCATAAGTGACTAAAACCAGAAGTAGTTCCTAAGACCCCTTGGAAAAAATGAAACGTTATCTACACTAACATCGCAAGACAAGGCAAACCGTGCTGTAAGAACCAGAACTCAAAAATAAGGCCAGCTGAGTGGGACAAGGCTCAGGGGTGGAGCACTGGCTACGGAGGGAGCAAGGTATGAAGAACATGGCATCAAGTGTGGGAACGGAACACTGACCTCACACCTCGGTTACCGGCCTCCTCAGTGACTAATGACCCCACCCTGGCCCCACACTGGCCAGCCCTGGGCCACAGTCACCACACTGTGGTACAGAGACTCTGAAGATAACAGTGGTGAAGAAGGAACATGGTATCCAATAACAGCCAGAGGCTTACAGAGAGTAGGCATGTTGTCCCATATGGTATTCCGAAAACACTGGCAAATTTAATGAATTAAAAAAGAATGGAGCCGGGCGGTGGTGGCGCACGCCTGTAATCCCAGCACTCGGGAGGCAGAGGCAGGTGGATTTCTGAGTTCAAGGCCAGCCTGGTCTACAGAGTGAGTTCCAGGACAGCCATGGCTACACAGAGAAACCCTGTCTCGAAAAAAAAATAATAATAATGGAAAGCAGACACTCTACTCAAAACTTACACTTGCAACCTCACTGTGGCAAGAGACCTCAGACCATATAAGACCAAAAGTCCTTGACCTCGGAGTCACGGGAGGAGAAGTAGAAGTGCCAGGGCTCCCCGAGATTCCCACCAGTCCTTCTGGTGTATCACATGCTTTCCATTCATGCTTTTTGCACTCAAGGTCAGATGCCTAGAAGTGACATGCTTGGGAAACACAGCACCAGTGACTTCCCAGCCAGAGGTGTTGGGGCTCTCTGTGCAGACGCAAGTAGACATGACTCCGCCCTCATAGATGCTAACACACTATGGCATGAGAGGCAGACTTCTAGTTTCGTTATTCATCTCCACCCTTCTCATTCTTCTGTGACATCATCATCTGAGCTTTTGTTCAGATACTGTTGCAGCCATCAGTTGAGGAAGTCTACGAAGTCAAGAGCCACAGAAAATGAGGTTTCCATGTTAGAGTTGCCACGTGCACCTTTATGCACACCAACTATCCCACTTTTATACAGAAACCAGCCATAAGTTTATTCTAACAAGCGAAGACATTTTCTAGAGTGATCTGTATGAAAAAGGGGAATTTATGGTATACGGGCTTACTATTTTTTTTCTTTTTTAAATTTTTATGTGCATTGATGTTTGCCTGTGTGTATGTCTGTGTGAAACTGTCAAATCCCTTGGAACTGGAGTTACAGACAGTTGTGAGCTACCATGCAATTGCTGGGAATTGAACCTGGATCCTCTGGAAGAGTAGACAGTGTTCTTAACCACTGAGCTATCATCTCTCCAGCTCCACTATTATTTTCTCAATGAAGTTTTTTAAAGAACAAACAGAAATACTAGCCAGGCATGGTAGCACATGTCTTTAATCCCAGCACTTGTGAGGCAGAGGCAGGCAGATCTCTGAGTCCATAGGCCAGCCTGGTCTACAAAATTAATTCCAGACAGTCGAGGCTACACAGAAAAACCTTGTCTTGAAAAACCAAAGAAAACTGAGAGAATCACTAACTTAAATTTCCTAACACAAGTGTCAACTAACCTTGCTAAATAAACTAACCCACAGGAAGAAGGCCACACACCCAAAGCTGCTCCTGAAACACCACTAACCAAACTCTTAGAATCTGATCACAAGGAACAGAGCCAGGATCAATGCTAGCACACCCAGGGGTCCGCCCACCTAGGATCCCTCCACTGAGGGTAGAAGCAGGAAGGGCCACTACTGCAAAGGCAGTCCTTGGCCACACACCAAGACTAGGTCTAGAGAAGAGCAAAGTAGCTTCTGACAGGGAATGACACATAGATTTGATTCGGCAACTGCCTCAGTGTGAATGGAAACTCTCCAGAACTTCCTCATAAAGTCTTCATTCACAGCACTGAGTCCATTCGAAGGCTTATCTGACAGTACTGCTGAGAGCACTGTGCTATGTGACCGTCATGCACAGTGGTGGGTGGTCACAAATCTTTTACACTCCGCATTAGGACAATCCCATCTGCATTCCACCCTTTAACGCTGGAAGACCTCTGAGTCAGGAGTAACATTACACTGATTTCAAACTCAGACTTTAGCTCTTTAGAGAGCTTACTGTCTAGGAGTTCTAAGCAGCCATACTCAGCAATGACATCAACAGCATCAATAACAACAGAGCTGAGACCACAACGAGAAAGGAAACCCTGACCTAGACGTTTCAACCACACAGGCATCTGAGTATAACCGTCTTGGACCCTTGAAGCCAGATCAGCCACCAGACAGATCTCAGTGAGAGACTTCAACCAATGCTATCTACAAAGGGAGAACCAGACAAAGTACACCTTTCTCCCATCAAGGCATCAAGGACAGAATACCCTTTCTGAGTCTCTAGGTAGACACAGTGTGATGAAGGTAATGTCAGCCATGATCTTCCCAGCTGTTAGGGGAACTCTTGACCTTAGAGCCAATGCCACAGTCAAATGTTAAGAAGTATCTGCTTTGAAACCCTCCTAGAATTTTCTATATAATGGGAGATAGGGGAGACCAGGTAACAAATTTCTATAATGTATAATTCTATATAAACATGATATACTTTTTGGTACCTTGATAACAAAGCTAAAGATATCACAAGAAAAGAAAATTACAAACCAATATCCCTTATGAACATAAGCACAAAGATCCTCAGTAGAACACATAATCCAGTATCTGTTAAAAGGATTGCATAAGCCGGGCATGGTGGCGCACGCCTGTAATCCCAGCACTTGGGAGGCAGAGGCAGGCGGATTTCTGAGTTCGAGGCCAGCCTGGTCTACAGAGTGAGTTCCAGGACAGCCAGGACTACACGGAGAAACCCTGTCTCAAAAAACCAAAAAAAAAAAAAAAAAAAAAAAAAAAAAAAAGGCTTGCATATATGACAAATGAGGATTTGCCCCAAGGATGCAAGGATGATTCAGTACACACGATCACTAGGGCTAAAGACACAGTTCAGTTAGTAGGGCTGCTTGCCATGCAAACATGAGTACCTGAGTACACGTACACACACACACACTCACCATAACACAATATTCTAAAAGCACAAAGGAAAAAAAATACACGCTCATTCAGAAACTACAAAAGGACTTGAAAAAATTCAACAAACTTTTATGATTAAAAACAGCAAATAAAGGCCAGGAGTAGTGGAGCACACCTTTGATCCCAGAACACAAGAGGATCTCTGTGAGTTCAAGGCCAGCTTGGTCTACAAAGCAAGCTCTAGGACAACCAAGACTCAACAGAGTGACCCTGTCTTGAAAACAAAACAAAGCCGGGCAGTGGTGGCCCACGCCTTTAATCCCAGCACTTGGGAGGCAGAGGCAGGTGGATTTCTGAGTTAGAGGCCAGCCTGGTCTACAGAGTTCCAGGACAGCCAGGGCTACATAGAGAAACCCTGTCTCGGAAAACAAAACAAAACAAAACAAACAACAAACAAACAAACAAAAAAGAAAACAAAACAAAATCAGTGAACAGGAACAGACAAGAACAAGAGCTTCTTTACTGTAACAAAGAACTTTTAAGGATTAGCACTAACCCCTACCCCACGCTGGCAATCAAACCTCGGGCCCTACAGAGGCTAAGCACTGAACCAGTGGCTCCTCTAAGATGAGAAGCAATGCAAGGGTGTTCACCGCCATTGTCATCTCCATCAGTAACCTGGATACTTGAAGATGCAGTCATTAGGGAGGGAGGGAAGGAAGAGGGAGGAGAGACAGAGAGTGAGACAAAGAGACAGAGACAGACAGACAGACAGACAGACAGACAGATGGAAGGTGTAAAGTATCTACTTGCATGCAAAATGACTCCAGAATACTCCACAGGGACTTAGAGAGAGGGCTCAGAGGTTAAGAACACTGGTTGCTCTTCCAGAGGGCCTGGGTTCAACACCCAGAACCCGCAACCATCTGTATCTCCAGGAAACCTGATGCCCTCTATTGGCCTATGTAAGCACTAGACATGTACACAGTGCACATGTAAAGCAAAATTCCAATACACATTAAAAAAAAAAAAAGCCAGCCAGTGGTGGTGCACGCCTTTAATCCCAGCGCTTGAGAGGTAGAAGCAAGAAGCCTTGAGTTCGAAGCCACCCTGGTCTACAGAGTGAGTTCCAGGACATCCAGGGCTATATAGAGAAATCCTGTCTCAAAGAAACAAACTAAAAATCCACAAAATACATATCTGCTACAGGCAACAGATGAATTCAGCAGTTACAGCATATTAAAACAGAAAGAAAAAACTGTGCTTTTATACATCACAAACAACAATCCAAAATGAAAAATAAAAATAAAAAATTCTATTTACAGTAGACTCCACAAGAACAAACTATTAAGGAATAAAATTACCCAAGTAGTTTTATACATGGAAACTACAAGGGGCTGATGAAAATAAACGGGAGGCTCAGTGTAGAGGAGACTGGGGTCAGTGTAGAGGAGGCCGGGGTCAGTGTAGAAGAGGCGGGGTCAGTGTAGAGGAACAGGGGTCAGTGTAGAAGAGGCCAGGGTCAGTGTAGAAGAGGCCGGGGTCAGTGTAGAAGAGGCCGGGGTCAGTGTAGAGGAGGCGGGGTCAGTGTAGAAGAGGCCGGGGTCAGTGTAGAAGAGGCCGGGGTCAGTGTAGAAGAGGCGGAGTCAGTGTAGAGGAGGCCGGGGTCAGTGTAGAAGAGGCGGGGTCAGTGTAGAAGAGGCCAGGGTCAGTGTAGAAGAGGCCAGGGTCAGTGTAGAAGAGGCGGGGTTAGTGTAGAGGAGACGGGGTCAGTGTAGAGGCCGGGGTCAGTGTAGAAGAAGCGGGGTCAGTGTAGAGGAGGCTGGGGTCAGTGTAGAGGAGGCCGGGGTCAGTGTAGAGGAGGCCGGGGTCAGTGTAGAGGAGGCCGGGGTCAGTGTAGAGGAGACCGGGGTCAGTGTAGAGGAGGCCGGGGTCAGTGTAGAGGAGGCCGGGGTCAGTGTAGAGGAGGCCGGGGTCAGTGTAGAGGAGGCCGGGGTCAGTGTAGAGGAGGCCGGGGTCAGTGTAGAGGAGGCCGGGGTCAGTGTAGAAGAAGCGGGGTCAGTGTAGAGGAGGCGGGGTCAGTGTAGAGGAGGCGGGGTCAGTGTAGAAGAGGCGGGGTCAGTGTAGAGGAGGCGGGGTCAGTGTAGAAGAGGCGGGGTCAGTGTAGAGGAGGCCGGGGTCAGTGTACAAGAGGCGGGATCAGTGTAGAAGAGGCCAGGGTCAGTGTAGAAGAGGCCGGGGTCAGTGTAGAAGAGGCCAGGGTCAGTGTAGTGGAGGCCGGGGTCAGTGTAGAGGAGGCCGGGGTCAGTGTAGAAGAGGCCGGGGTCAGTGTAGAAGAGGCGGGGTTAGTGTAGAAGAGGCCGGGGTCAGTGTAGTGGAGGCCGGGGTCAGTGTAGAGGAGGCCGGGGTCAGTGTAGAGGAGGCCAGGGTCAGTGTAGAAGAAGCGGGGTCAGTGTAGAGGAGGCCGGGGTCAGTGTAGAGGAGGGGGTCAGTGTAGAGGAGGCTGGGGTCAGTGTAGAGGAGACCGGGGTCAGTGTAGAGGAGGCTGGGGTCAGTGTAGAGGAGGCCAGGGTCAGTGCAGAGGAGGCCGGGGTCAGTGTAGAGGAGGCCGGGGTCAGTGTAGAGGAGGCCGGGGTCAGTGTAGAGGAGGCCGGGGTCAGTGTAGAAGAGGCGGTGTGATGGTTTGTATATGATTGGCCCAGGAAGTGAAAACCTAACTAAGACATAAGTTGGTACCAGGGACTGGGGTATTGCTGTGATAGGCACGACCATGCTTTTGTTTGAAGAATGTGGATTTGGGAGGGGGGGGGGGCAATGTTCCAGCTCCTGCAAGTAGCAGAACTCAGCAGCTTCAGCCATGTTTCTCTGGCTTTATATTCAAGAGGAGAAGGAGACTACTCGGACAATTGATGCTGGTTAGCTGAAGCTAAGAAATTAGTGGTGATTAAGAAAAGACCAGCATCACTGAGGTGAAATATGGGAAGTGTTTTCTGAGAGCACAAAGAAGCTGTATTCCAGAGATAGCCAAGTGTTCCTCATGCTGCAGTTGTACTTGGTAATGTGTAAGAATCATCCAGGTGGTACTGGTTTTGAAGGCATGAAGGCATCATGAAGAACAGCTGAGGCTTGGTACTGTGAGAGGCCATGGAAGGCCATTGGTGAAAGTGTACCCTCAGTTGTAATTGACAGCCCAGGACTGAAAGGGTCATGCAAAAGAGTTGAGGCTTGGTACCATGAAGAGAGCCTATGAGAGGCTTTGGTAAAGTACAGCTGCAGTGGAAGACCCTAGCATATTGGAGATGCCAGTACCATGGGATGACCACCAAGAACAACAGTGGCAGTGGAGTGGATCAATCTGAACTTAGAGTGCTACAGAGGGCAGAGCTGGAGAAGTGACACCAGCTCTTTGGAGATACACTGAAGATCATGTGTGGATCTCAGACATTGGAACAAGAAGCCGTGAAGCTGAAATTGACTTGGGGTACCCAAGATGTTAAAGATGCCAGAGCCACAGGATGCCTGCCAAGGAAAGCTGCTAACAGGGAGTGGAACAAGCCCAGGAGAAAGAACCTTGTTGAAGTCAACAAAGATGAAAAAGGAGTTGGATATCTGAAGACTGCTTTGCCATCAGACATGGAGATGCAGAGTTTGGACTTTGCCCAGATGGCTTCCTGTCTTGCTTGGGGGATTACAATTAAGTGATTGGATGAATCTCAAAAGAGACCTTGAACTTTGGACTTTTAACACTGTTGAGACTGCTCTAGACTACAGGGACTTTTGAAGTTGGACTAAATGTATTTTGCATTATGCTATGTTTAAGTATGGACCCCCATAGACTCATGTTTGAACAATCCTATGGGGGCCAGGGAGTGAAATGTGATGGTTTGTATATGATTGGCCCAGAAGTGAAAACCTAACTAAGACAGGCGGGGTCAGTGTAGAGGAGGCCGGGGTCAGTGTAGAGGAGGCCGGGGTCAGTGTAGAGGAGGCCGGGGTCAGTGTAGAGGAGGCCAGGGTTGCCGGGCGGTGGTGGCACACGCCTTTAATCCCAGCACTTGGGAGGCAAAGGCAGGCGGATTTCTGAGTTTGAGGCCAGTCTGGTCTACAGAGTGAGTTCCAGGACAGCTGGAGCTACACAGAGAAACCCTGTATCGAAAAACCAAAACAAACAAACAAACAAAAAACAAAAAAACTACAACAAAAAAAGTGGTGCTGGAAGAACTGGATAACCACCAATAAATACATGAATGAATAAATAAAAAAGAGACTCCTATCTCAATCCATATAAAAAAAGAACTCAAAATGGACCAAAGACTTAAACATAAAGTCTAAAACTATAAAAGTCTTAGGAAACATAGTGGTAAAAAATCTTAATGATTTACAGTGGATTCTTGGAGCTGATACCAAAAGCACAAGTAACAAATGGAAGAAAAAATATGAACTCCAATGAAAACCTTTGTGCAAAAGACACTATCATCAACATCTACTAAGCATTCTACTAAGTAAGAGAAAATAGTTGCAAATTGTGTACCTAAAGGGTTTTATGTCTACACTATATAAAGAGTTCTTATAACTCAACAAGAAAAAAATCAGCCCAATTAAAGGAGAGACAAAGGGCTCAGACATTTGAAAAACATACAAATAGATACCAAGCACATAGAGAGACATTTAGTATCACTGGTCATCAAGAAATAACAAATCAAAAAGACAATGACACAGTAATTCACATACTAAAATAACAGAAGTTAGTTTTAGTGAAGATGTGCAGAAACTGAAATACTACTGGTGGGAACAAGCTAAACTGATATATGCAGTCACACACACACACACACACACACACACACACACACAAACACCTTAAACACCCACTTAAGGCAACATTACTCCTAACAGCTAAGAGGATGGAAACTATGTGTTCACAGACATATGAAAAGATAAACAACTGCAAACACAGAAGAACACACACACCACACCAAATGGATTATTATTCAGTCGCTGAAGAAACAAAGTAACAAGACCTTCCAGGTTACACCTCAGGGACATTACCCAGACACAGGTGGTTATTACTGACTGTGACTCCTTTCACATGACCGATTGAGAATAAGCAAATCCTTGGACAGAGACAGCAGACTAGAGGGGCTTGGGAAGGAGGGAGGGAGGTGATTACTCAATGGGTATGTGGTATAATGTCAAACTACAAAGACCCAGTAGCTGAGTGACATGTTGCATGCATTAAAAACAACTGAACTGTATACTTTAGTTAATTATATGTCATATGGATTTTGTCTCAATGGAAGAAATGTTGAACTGTAACTTCTGGACTCATTTATATAAAACCTTGACCACCAACCATCTGCCAGAAACTCTCTTCATTAAGGTAATAAACGCTTTTTTATACAGAAGAAAAGAAGCAAGCTAAGGGAGTATGAGAGGCCTGGGCTATTTTAAGAGAGTTTAGAGAAGATCCTTCAAATATTTTAAAAGAGACCTGAATAAATCAGAAAACATTATTCCTGATAAATAATGGGAAAGAAAGAAAAGGTCAAAATACAACCTATCAAAATTCAATCATATGCAAAAAAAGTTTTCTTAAAAAAAAAAAAAAACAACAGGGATATCTAAATATAGCTGTTCCTTTTATGCAAACATAGTGTGACTTTGATTACCAGATATTTCACCTTCTGTTCTAAAGACTTTCTTAGCTGGGCATGGTAGCTCACATATAATTCCAACACTTAACCTCAGGAGGCTGAAGCAAGAAAACTACAAGTCTCAAGGTCAGTCTTGACTACACAGCAAGACCCTGCTCCAAAAAGAAGAGAGAAAAAGGGGGAAGAACTTTCTTTACAGTCATATAACGTCCTCCCCTTAGCCCCGTGCGTAAGGTATTCTTCTGGCCCGGCCCATACATTCCAAGAGAGTCTGCCTTTCCCCTTGCTGATAACACAAAAAACACACACACACATATACACACACGGAAAAAAAGGAAAGAAATTATCACTCCTTTTAAATTATTTTATTTCCTGAGACAGTCTCTAAATACCCCAAGCTGGCCTCCAACCAGTCATGTATCCTAGGCTATATAATATCTTAACCTCCTGTCTCTGCCTCACGAGTACTGCGATTGCTATCGGGCAATAGTAACAGCTGGAAGTATCTATTGCTCATTTATTATGATATGCTCATTTCTCATATTCCGTTACTTATCACTTCTTTTTATCATGTCTGTGTGTGGTGTGTACACACAAGTGACGAAGCCCTGGGAAGATGGCTGCGTCTGGTCCTCCTGGACTTACCAGCTGGTGTGAGAGGGCAGCACAGGTGTGGGAACCGAGCTCTGAACAGCAAGCGATCTCCCCAGTACCCCATTACTCCTTACTTTCACACCTCACAATTACTTTTCTATTGTTGTAAAACACACGGAACATAAAATGTACCATGTCAGCCATTTTAAGCATATGACATGACATTAGTCCTGATGTTCTCAGCAGGACCTATCCCCACAGCTCTGCATCCCACAGAGAACCGGGTCAGAGAGGGTAAGGAACTTGACCCCACCGTCAGCTAAAGGAAGAATCTGAGCTCAGATGTCTGCCTCTTCCCATACATGAGTGTCTCACTTCTTTAAGATCCTTTTATTCTATGTACGTAAGTGTTTTGCCTATATGTATATGTATGCACTGTATACATGCCTGGTGCCCAATGGAGGCCAGAATCCCTGGAACTGAAGTCAATAAATGGCTGTGAGACATCAAGTGGACATTGGGAATTGACTCCAAGTCTACTGCAGGAGCAAGCCAGTGCTCTTAACCACTAAGCCATCTCTCTGGCCCCAAATGTGTTTTGTTTTTATTCACACTTCAAGCTGAACTGTGTTAAAACAAAGGAGGAAACAACCCCTTACAAAGTTTGTCATCTCACAGCCGAGCAGTGGGTAGCACACACCTTTGATACCAGCACTTGGAAGGCAGAGTTCTCAGGTGGATCTCAGTTTGAGGCCAGCCTGGTCTACAAAGAGTGTTGCAGGACAGACAGGGCTACACTCATAAACCCTGTCTCAAAAGAAGAAACAAGAGTCTGTCATCTCAACCTAGAAGTCTTTCAGAGACCCCAGAACTTCCTTGAGCCTGGAAAAGGCAGGGAAGTGTTTTAGACACACTGAGGTCCTTGGTTCACATACTACTCCCTGTAACCTAATTTTGTCTAAAATAAAAACCCAAACCCTAACAACCCCTATCCACACAGGGACTCGGGTTGCGCCTGGTGCCCAGCCCTCCCTGGAGTAGGAGCATGGCCATGAAAGCAGCCCATACCTCTGGCCCAGCAGACTCCAGCAGACTCCAGCCTTCCCTGGACCCACATCAGAACGGCACAGTGGCTCTAGCTCAAAGCAAGATCCTCTAAACCAGCCAGCTCCACCTCCCTGCTAATTGGGGAAAGGCTTCTTTGCTTTTAACTTATATTCCCATAAGCTCTCTGTAGTTATAATTAAGTTTGCGATAAATGGGTGCTGGGCTATAACCATGATGCTCTCTACAGAGTGACCAGGCATCGGGGAGTTGTTTACCACTAACAAGCTAATGTTTGTAAAACTCTAAAGACATGATGACTAAATACTATCATTATTAGTAGACTACTAGTTTAAATGTAAATTAAGAGAGATAAAGAGGAAAGAAAACGCATTAGTAAATCAGGTTAGGGACTACTACATACAGCAAGACATGCACGATATCTGAACCGCGAGGGTAAAGAGCATCCTGACTGATTTTTTTCACTGCTGGAGATAAACCCAGGCCCTGTTCTAGGTTCTACCACTGAGTTACAACCCCAGGCCCTAGTTAGGCTTGTCATGAATACAGGTATATGGGTGGTCCAGCTAGGGAATGACAACTGACGGGGGGGGGGGGGGGTAAGCAGATGTCAGCAGAGGAGGCTGTATGCAAAATGCTCCAACAATCCACGACGGATCTGAAAAACACTGTATAAGGAACAAAATAAAACCCACGCTCACAGAACAAAACCAAAAAACCTACACCGAATGAAATCTACAACTGCACTGTAACCAGATGCAGTGACAGTGCCTGTAAGTCCTGTCAGCACTTGGAGGCTGAGACAGGGAGCTGGGAAGTACACAGTGAGTGTGAGGCCCAAGTGAGCTGTCGAGGAGACCTCGTATCAAAGCACAGCCCATCAAACCACCTGCTTAAGGGCGCTCAGCACTGTGGTGAACGCACCTCTAGAAAAGCCCACTGCTCTTCCTCTCCTGTCCTGTGAAGGGTGCGGTTCCAGCCTCAACAACTAGTCAGTTCCTTTTTCCTGTTCCCTTTCCTAGGACAGCCATGGGATCAACGTAGACTCATGGGACCTAACTCTGTGACACCCTCTTCATCCCTGCTGTTACTGCCATCACGCTCCAAGAAAAATTCCTGCCTAGCCCGTGATCCAAATCCCACAGCACCTCTGTTCACCTGTCACAGCCCCTACCTACCATGTTATCACCAAAGGATTCTTCTAGCTGGGCCATAGCATGGAAGCTAGCCACCAGCATGGTTCATGTTCAAAAGAGGAGAAGAAGGGAGAGGACGAGGAGAATGAAGAGGAAGAGGAGGGAGAGGAGGAGGAAAAAGAAAAAAGGAAAGCAAAAAATGTAGTTTGATTAACTACAGGTTGAGAATCCCTTCTTCAAAACACCTGGAAACAAAAGTCTCTCAGATGAGTGGTTAGAATGTGGGGCTCCCAGAGAGTGGTGAATAAATACAATGTGTCTTTTGGAGAATCAACTCTACTGAAACGATTAAGAGCAGAGTATGTTGGTACTAAAGCAGATTATTGAGTATGATGTATAATTTACAGTAAGATGGAACTTCATGGGCTGCCCATCCCTACGGCAGTAAAGTCCTACAGAAACCTACACAATTAATTTACCCTATAATAAGGCTACAACAGTCTATATTAATCCAAACAGCAGAGTATTTAATTTCCAGTGTAAAGTTAGTATGTCTGAGTATTAATGGGCAAGTGCTCCAGGGAACTCGTTTCCCTGTTCTTCTGAGAAAGTGGTACACAGCTTTTTTTTTTTTTTTTTTTTTTGGTTTTGGCTTTTTCGAGACAGGGTTTCTCTGTATAGCCCTGGCTGTCCTGGAACTCACTCTGTAGACCAGGCTGGCCTCGAACTCAGAAATCCGCCTGCCTCTACCTCCCAGAGTGCTGGGATTACAGGCGTGCGCCACCACTGCCCAGCTTGGTACACAGCTTTAATCCCAGGATTCTGGAGGCAGACAGAGACAGGTAGATCTCTTTTGAGTTTGAAGCCAGCCTGGTCTACCCAGCAGAATTCAGGACAGCTAGAGCTACATAGAAAGCCTCTGTTTCAAAACAACAAGAACAATAAAAATTAGTCGTTTCCAATAGTGTAAGTGCCTCTAAAGGATCGGAGCTGCGAGAGGAGTAAGCAGCATCCAGGAAAAAGACCAGAGGGGGCACAAGGGTTAGCCAGCTACAACCCAGACTCAAAGCACAGTGAAACCCTGAGATCCGTCATGTCTTCTCTTCCCTCCCACCTTCGAGAATCTGAGCACATGCACCAAGCACTTGCCATGTGCCTGGCCCTGGGAGGAAGAACTGCAGCACAAACACCTACCTACCTCCTGTGCATGCAGATCTCCAAATGCACAGTAGCCTGACACAGTTCACCTTGGAAAACCTCTTCAAAATATTATGACTCAGCCGGGCAGTGGTGGTGCACGCCTTTAATCCCAGCACTTGGGAGGCAGAGGCAGGTGGATCTCTGTGAGTTTGACACCAGCCATGTCTACAGAGTTCCAGAACAGCCAGGGCTATACGGAGAAAAAAAAAATCCTGTCTCCAAAAACCAAAACAACAACAACAAAAGGATTGTGACTCACCAGGCATGGCGGCTCAGCCAACACTAGGGAGCCATGGCAGGAGGATCCCAAGTTCAAGGGCAGCCTGAGAACCTGTCTCAAAGACAAACAAAAATCATCACTGAAACGCTGCCTACCACTGTCTGAAAGGCTGTATCATTCCACTTGGTTATTCAATTTAACCTTTCTCACTACTTTAAAGGATAGCAGGCTTCTCATTCATATGCCTTTAATGGTCTGGATGTATAATCAGTATTTGACCTGGAGAAGAAATTACGATATCAGAACAGTAGTTCCTGATACCTTTCTCAGGAAAATGGCCTCTTGAGAAGTTACCAAATAGCTTCCATTTCATTTTTTTCCTTTACATCTTTTTGTGTAGGTGAGAGACAAGTGTGTGGACATCAGGGGGCAATCTGCAAAAGTTGGGTCTCTCCTTCCGCCAACTCTTTCCCTTGACCATAAGCTCCTGGGGCCAAACTCGGGCCATCAGGCAAAATGACAGTTATAAAGTAGCAATGAGATGTTATGGTGGGGGTCACCGCAACATGAGGAACTGTATTGAACGGTCACAGCATCAGGAAGGTTGAGAACTATTGCTGTACAAAGAGAACCAGTAGGCACAGCACCGTGCTATGGCTCTATCCGGTGCCGTTGTCTATCCCTTCCATAAACCATGCCCTTCAGTCAGAGGCAGCCAGATCACTCAGCTCCAAATCACACAAGAGCCTGCAAGAGCAGAAGGGCAGCGCAGGGTACAACATCTGAAAAACTCTGACTACCAGCCCTGCCAGCATCATAGAGACCGCAGAGGGGCAACAGGGCGGCAGGCTGACAGTCTCATTCATCTCACCCAGTGTGTGTGTGTGTGTGGGGGGGGTCCTCTGCTGCCATTCCCAGGCCCCCACAAAGGCTGTTGCCAACTGGGGTGCCTTTCCCAAACATCTGACTAGTCTGGGCAACACACACACACACACACACACACACTCTTACAGACTTCTGTACACATCCCACTAATTCATTTTCATCCTACAAAGGTGAACAACTTTCCTTGTTTTTCCTGAGAATCAACTCTCTGAGGATGGGACAGTGACTTGATTTTTTTCTTCGCTCTTCCTGTGGAAAGTTCCTGTGCTGGTGGTCTCAGTCCAATCTTAGGTGAGTTCTGGTACTGCCCTTCCCTGTGCACAGGGGCCCAGATGCCCCAGATCTCTACAGATCATGCCTCCCAAAGCAGGGCTGTGACTTACTCATCCTAGTGTAGTGGAACCAGATTATGGGAACTCAGGGCACATTAATTGAACATTAATTAAATGAGCAAGACTCCCAAGTCACAGTTAATAATGTGCTTGTCTGAATGCAGCAAGATGGCAACCCGACTCCTGGAAGGCCAGAAGCCAGTGTCACTTGCAGTACTCACATCCCGCTCCCTGACAGGTGACCCCAAGTCTGTAAGTGCCGACAAGTTTCACTGAACCAAGGTTCTACGTTTGATCGAAACCTCGCCTTCTTCTTCCTAGACTGGCCTGCCATCCCAGATCTTTCCTGGAATATGCAAAAAAAAAAAAAAAAAAAAAAAAAAAAGCCTCCCAAAATCAGAACGCATTATTAATAATGTATCATAGAGCCAGGTGGCGGTGGTGGCGCACGCCTTTAATCCCAGCACTCTAGGAGGCAGAGGCAAGTAAATTTCTGAGTTCGAGGCCAGCCTGGTCTACAGGAGTGAGTTCCTGGACAGCCAGAGCTACACAGAGAAACCCTGTCTCAAAAAAAACCAAATCCAAAAAAAAACCTATCATAGAAATTATACAAATATACTTAATGTTTCTTCAACTCTTTTCTTCTTTTTGAAACTGAATTTTCTTTCCCTTCCTGTCAGCTCCTCTAGGGCTGCACAATCCCCAGCTACCTCTCCACTCCTTCTCGTCTGCGGGCCTCGGGGCTGTCCTCCCTCTGGCTCCAGGCCTAAGCACCATCTCACTCAAGCCTTGGCGCCGCTCTGGTCACCTTCCAAATCCTTCAGCCTCACCTTCCTCACTTTAGCTTCTCTTCTCAGCTCCCTCCCTATCTGAACCGTAATAAATATATATATGTATACAAACATCAACAAAAAACAACTAATTTTTTCTTCTGTAAATACTTGCAAAGATGCATACAGGGGTTCTGAGTCCACAAAAATCAGACTATGGCCTTGGGTTGTGAGACTTCTGTTAATAATTCTGAAACTGACTATTGAGAGGAGCTATTGCATAATATTTGATAGGTTAGCTCATCTGCTATCTGGAGAGTCTTACTATACAAGATGAGAAAACAAAGATGGGCGAGTTCAATGCAATTTCCTTTGTGTGTCTGAGCTAGCTCAGGCTTGCAACACCACAGTGACACTTTCATCTCTCCTAAGGTAGTCTCAGCACTATAAAGAAAGATTTTAAGGGAATGATAAATCATGCTCATCCTTTTGGCTCATTAGCATATGTATCCTGACAATACCCCAGAAAGTCCTTCCTCCTTCACGCAGAACCATTCTAAGGGATTCTAGCAAAAGTGTTTAGAGAAAATCTCAGACAGAGGGAAAGCATCAGTTCAGAGATCCCAGGCAGATGAAGGACTTCCTTCAAAGCACCAGCAAGAGCAGCAGAAACAACTGACCACTGCTACTGCCTGTTTCCAACGGAATGTCTCTGCAGCCTCCTCACTGAGGCCATCTTTTTAATTCCAAAAAGAATGGATAGCATCCAAGAAAAATAATTGGTCTTCTTTTTCCCTCACAGAAAAATTCACATGAATGTCTTCCTTAAAAAATACTGGAATTCTCCCTGGCCAGATTTTTGATTTCCCGACTTCTGCATTGTGACAGCTGGAACAGATGGTGTCTGGATGAGACACCTTACATCTTAAGCCTTGTCCCTGATAAGGTCTGATTTCAAACAGTGAGGCTAGACCCCAAGGTCTGCCAGGCTGCATCACCAGACCCTACACACTGGGTTTTCTGACTCCCGTGATAAATTTCCCAGTTTTCAATTTGCTCTGGCCAGAGAATTTTCACCTTCAGACTAGTTCTTAATATTTAAGATGTCACAATATGGCGAAAAGGGAAACATTTCCTCTCCTTTGAGTAAAGGATAACTGTACACTATTTGCTAGACACCCTACAATGATGCAGTATTTTCAACAGGCCATTTTCCAAGATCTGAAAATCACCAGAAGGTTTTAAAACCCAACTGAGGGTCCGCCTGAACATGTCTACATATAAGCATTTTACACACAACACTAAACAGCATTTCTAAAAATTTCACTTGTGTATCTAGTCACAAAAATGCTAACAAAAAATTATGGCTTCTCTTCAGTTGTATGCTGTGAATGTAAATTAAGATGACAATACAACATTCGATAAACCCTTTAAGACTACACACACAAAAATAGCATACTTACAAATGTGTGTCTTCATCACTCACACACACACACACACACACACACCCTTCTATTTCATTCTCAAAACTGAGTCGAAGCTCAGTACAAAAGCCATGAAAACAAAATCAGTTTCTTCAACCGATCATTAATCTGAACCTTTCTTCGATTTCAGAGCACGTCCACAGCACTTCACCCATTTGCATGTTGTTGCCGGTTTACATTAAAGGTAAAGAATTTTTTCCACGCAGAATTCTCTCTAAAGGTCTAATCTTGATACCCGCGTCCCCAACCGGTGGTGATGACAGTGTGGAAACGTGGCGAAACGTACGTGAGCCATAGCCTGGCGCCTCCAGACCCTGCAAGCCCCGCGGCAAGGATCGTTTTAATGGCTCACCCGTGGGGAGCCCACTCTGACCTTTGGTGTTAATCGAAGGTGGAAGGTGTGCATTCGGCCCCAGCTGGATCCTAGAACCGCCTGCCTTCCAGCCTCTGCAGCTCTCCGACTATGAATCAGTCATTCATCTGCAGAGCAATGACTCAGTATAAACTTTTAAATAATGGCTCAAAAACCCACCTCCACCAGCCAGGGCGAGCACGCTCGTCTATGCGGGCACCCTGACTCCGTCGTTCCGCACCGCGCCAAAGCCCCGGGCCTCGGAGATGCTGACGGCTCAGCACCCCTCGGGGCGGGCACCCAGGGCTCGAGGCCTGCCTGCCCCGTCTGCCCGAAGCGCCGGCGCCTCGGGCCCGGAGCCGGCCGCACACACAAAGTTTCCAAAGTTGGGGCGGCGGGCGGGCCGCACCGCAGACGGTGAGGCGGCCCGGCCTGGCAGCGGAGGACCCGCCGGGCCCGGGGCCGCCGCCGGGATGGAGCCGCCCGCCGCCCCGCCGCCCCGCCGCCCCGGCCCGCGACCTTACCCCGAGGCCCGCCCGTTCGGCCGGCTCAGGGGCGCCGCGCGCATCCTCCGCCGCCTTCTGCAGCGTCCAGCTCCCCGGGCAGCCCCATGTCGGGGGGCGGGGAAGGGCCGGCGGCCGCCGCCGCCGCCGCCGGCTGGAAAGTCCCTGCTGGGCTGCAACCCGGCTCGCGCACGCGGCGGCCGCCGGCCGCGCCGCCTCACGCACCCTCGCGCTGGCACTTCCTCTCGCGCGCTGGAAATCCCCGCGGGCCGCCGGGGCGCGCGCCCCAGCGCGCCCGCCCCCGCCGCCCGCGCGCGCCTGCCAACCCCCCCATCCCCCTCGGCTGGCGCGCGCCCGCGCCCGTTGCTAGGGACCCTCGGCCCCGCGCTCGCCGCCGGCCTTAGCAACGGCTGCGCGCGCCCCCAGGCCCTCAGGGCCCCGGTCCCTCCGCGCGCGCGCGCGTGCGCCCTCGCGCCCCGCCCGCGTCCCGGTCTTTCCGGGTCAAAAAGCCAGCCCGAGCAGAGTGAGTTCCTCGCCTTGCCACCTCGACGGGCGGCCCAACCGTCTCGCCTACTCAGGCACTCACGTCCTTGCACCTGTAGAAGACACTCGCTCGCGGGCACCCATTGACACGCGTGCAGAGTTCTTTCCTAGTGTCTCCTGTCTAAGAACACACATCTTCACCGACAGAGCTCACAGGCAGCCAGGTCTCACACACAGTCCCCACAGTCGCACACAGACATGCCACCTCCATGCCTGTCCCTCGCATGCTCACAGACTGGCCTGGCACCATCTGACCCAGCCCTAGCTGTTTAGCAGAGTTCCTCCTCGACTCCATACATACCCACTGAAAGTGGGTCTGCCCTGTGTGGACAAGGTGGCCAATTTGTCCTGGGCACTTTCTCTAGGCCAGGGACGCCCATTTCTTCGGCGGCTTCATCTTGCTGTCTCATGGTCATCAAGGGGTCCCAGGGCCCCACCAGATGTCCCTATTGCCATGGCAAGATGGGAGCCAATGGGGGTCTACTGTTACAAAGTTCAGACACTGAGCAAAGAGGCCGTGATCGGTTCCAAATTGGCTGGAAACTCACACTTCCCTTCCCAAGAAAGTTTGTCGGATCCCTAGGCTTTAGCTGAGACCAGTGTGACCAGCCTTGCAGGAAGTCCAGCATCTTCTTGTCCAGCTTAACTCGTGGAATGTTCTAGAAGCCTAGATGGTGTGACAAGACATCTCTGAATGCAGTAGCCCTACAGGTGCCTGTACCAGGCCTTGCTAGCCAGGCTCAGCTAGGCCAGTGGCGCCCCCATCTGGGACACAAGGCCACAGTTCAGTCAGGTCAGTTCCAGGGTTCCCGAGGCGACACTTCTAGAATGACAGTCCCACCTATGAGGACTCTGGAGCTCACTATTAACCCCTTTCCCCTCGTGGGTGTCTTTAATGGCCCAGAATGCTCAGAGTGCCCCTACCTTCTACACCCGTGCTCTGAGGCCTCTACTATTCGACCCCAGCCCTGCCCAGGGCGCTTTTCTCCTCTCACGCCTTTACTGTCTGCACAAGAGAACTGCCCAGGTCCAGAAAGGCTCCCTTCTCTAGGCTGCACTATTTGGCTTCTTTTCAAATAAGCCACCAGGCAGAAGGTACAAAGACCTGTGCGCGGTGCTTCCTACGGCTGCTTGGCTCCTTTTATTCTCTGCCAAAGCGCTAGTAAACCTTCTTCAGAATGAGTAGGTAGAGTCCATCCGCGTGGAGCTCTCTGCGGGTGAGACCAGCTTCTGCTCGTCTCTCTCCCCACCCCGAGCCCTTCTTCTGCCATTCAGCAGCTCCAGACACCCTGCTTTGGGGGGCAGAGAGGGGCAGCATAAAGAAGTTTGCCCCGATCGGGGCCAGGGCTTTGGGGGCGGGAGCTCTGGCCCCCGCAGCGCCAGTTGCTGGGCAGAAGTGATGAGCAGTATGCAGAACCAATCAGAGGGCTCTGCTCTGGGCATTTCAAAAGCAAAGCTGGCTGTTCCCTATGGCAACGCTGAACAACACGCCGACACTGTTTCTGGACAAAGAAATTTCTCTCAGGAATTTATGTGGCCTCACACGTTCAGTTTGCTGCATTTTAGGATGCATGCAGATCTCGTGATGACTCACCGAAGTGCAACTGTCCAGAAAGCCGCTCCCATCTGTTGGGCTAAGAGGAAAAGTATTCGTCGCATGGTGTCAGGGGCTTCAGGCCTGTGAACAGGTGTCATCAGGCCCCTCCCAGTGCCTCAAATGACAGCTCTAGGAGCAGAAGCCACCGGCCCTGGGGCAGATGTGTGCTGAAGTGAGCTGACATTTCGTTCACTAAAGCATTAAATACTGGCCAAGCAGAGACACGCAGCAAAATTACAATTTCAGTAAGAGTTCCCAGCAAGTAGCTTTCAAACCTGTTGAATACATGATACACACATACCCACATAAACATCAATACTTAATCCCAAACATGCAATGCACTCTGATAATTCTGTTCTATTTGTTAATGTTTAAATGATTTTAGTTACTTGCGTATCCAGTGTGTGTGTGTGTGTGTGTGTGTGTGTACACTTGCATGTGCACTTGCACGTGTGGAAACACATGCCATGATTAAGTGTGGAGCTCAGAGGACAAAAGTCAGTTCTCTCCTTCCACCACGTGGGTCCCTGGGATCGAACTCAGATTGCCCAACTTGACAGCAATCATCCTTACCTACTGAGTCAGCTTGCTGGCCCCAATTAGTTATTCATTGTAATACAGGGTTCCACTATGTAGGCCAGGTCAGCCTCAAACCTGAAAATTCTCCTACCTCACCTTCCCAGGTGCTAGGGGGACAGGCAAATTCCACTGTTCCTTTGCAAGCTTGGGTCTCTCTGGAGTTTCTCTCTGTCCCTCTTGTCTGTCTGTCTGTCTGTCTGTCTTCTGTAACCAAGGCTGGCGTCAGGCTCACTATGTAGCTTCTAATACTTATTTTTATTATACTTTTATTTATTTGTATTTTATTTAACACTTTCGGAGGTTAAAGGACAATGCCCAAGAGTCAATTATTTTCTCCCACCATGTAAGACTTGGCGAGCAAATTCAAGGCAAAAGGCTTGACCTTCACCACTAAGCTAGCTCAGCTCCCAATTTTATTTTCATTTATTTTTATTTTTATTATTATTATTTTTTTTAATGCTGACCATGACGCTCTAAACTTACTGGAGATTCGTGGCCACAAGTCCAAAACAACTTTTGACTAAAAGATGCTGATGGTGGTAGAAGGGTCCCATCTTTGAGGTGACCCTGCACCCGGTCCCTGCCCGGTCCTGTCCCTCAGTGGACCCCTGCACAGAAGAGTCACACTAATTGAGGAGTGGGCTACAGGTCAGGACAGTTCACACAGGAGACACGAAGAGACCTAAGGGTGAGAGAGCACATCCCTGGGTCTATATACGATGCTGAGGAGATGGAGGAGGAAACGTAGGAGGTCGGGAAATGGGCCACATGTAAGGTTCCAGTTTTTCCTCATCTCTGTAGGCCATTCAGGAAACAAAAGTGTCCTCATTTGAAGGGGTCCATCCCAGGATTCTTGTGTGCACATGCGCACACTTGCACACACCATCTGGGCTTTCTCAAGCACTTGCCTGAAATTGTACAAGGGGAAAAGAGTCCTGACGCGGTCTGTCTCCACCTGGTAGCTTTGACTCAGCCCTTAGACCTGCCTCGATCTTTAACATTTCCTGAAGATACATCCCACTCCGCCGCTCTTCCAAGGAAAAGAGATCTTCATGGGAAGCAGGGGCATTATTTGCAAGCCCCACACAGCAAATCCCAGGAGACAAATGGCAACACGGAGTGATCGACCTCTGCCTTCCTTAAGATCCCAGAGGCCCACCCTTCCCTCGATGCTGGTTGGTCCCCTGCCCAAGCCACAGGCTCAAGCTGGTTCCTTTGATTTTCCCCAAGCCCTTAGCAAACAAAAGCCAATGGCTGCTGAAGCCGTCCTGTAGACGGCAGAGCTCCACCCACACGGCAGCAGCCAAGGAAGTAAGGTGGGTGGGGCTACTCCATCCACAGCGGGGGAGGGGGGGTAAAGGGAAGAAAAATGTCTAGAAATGGCAAGAATCATTCTAATCCTAGGCATTGCAATGTTCTGTCTTCCCGGAAACACTGGGAAACGCCATGCTTCCTCATCTTTCAAGCGTGAACGCCACATGGATGCCGAGGGAAGAACTTTCTCCCATCTCGGCTCATTTCCTAATGTAGTCTGCCTGGACCTGCTCGCCGCCGCCGCCGCCGCCGAGCGAGCGAGGGAGCGAGCGGCACCCCTACTCAGTCCTGCTAGCTCAAAGCCAAGGACGTTCCCGATCCGTTGAGCTTACCATCTAGTGGGTAGAAACGGAAATAAATCAACCACGCGTTGATCTACCGCAAGAGAAACTGAGGGACCGAGAGAAGGCGAGGGAGAAGAAGCCTGAACAAGGTTCAGGGGAAAGGCAGATAGGAGGCGGCAGAATTTGAACCTGAAGGAAAAAGGACAAGGTACCACGTGGACTGTGGCAGGAGAAGCAAAGGTCTTGAGGTCAGCGAGCACTCAGGGAGGCCAGCGTGACGACAGCCAGGAGTGGGGGCACTCCGGGAAAGAGGGGGGAGGGAGAGGAGCCCAGGCCCCCCCGCAGGTTTGATTTCCCTCTGGTATAGGATGCCGGTGTCCACTGCCAGGTTTAAATAACAGCTTGTAGTCCATTAACATCAACTCAGACTCTTCCCCCGATCAATAAACACACGCAGCAAACTGGAACAATGATGGCACATTACCTAACTCTGTCAGAAGAAGTCAGCTCTGGAAACTGCAGGGCAGAGGAGCTGCACACAGACACAGGTATGGCCCCCATCTAGAGCCTTCAGGAAGGAGGCAAATTCTCCACAGGAATAGGCAGGCATCCAGGACTCATCTCTTCACTGGAAACCCTTAGACCCTCCCTCTAAACCAGGGAAAAGGGATTGAAGTCGTGCTTTGCCTGAGAGCTGACCCTGTGGCCTTCCGGAACCCACAGTGGATAACCAGTGGCAGGCCTTGACGGCCTATTTTGTGTGGTGTCTTCTGTTTGGTTTTGGTGCTAAGATCAAACCCAAGGCTTTGTGCATGCTAGGTATGCATGGAAAAGGAGGCTACCTCAGAGCTGGAGGAGAAAGGAACCATAGCTAGGGACCCGAGAGTCCTGAATACAGGGCCCACAAGCCAAACAATTCTGCCACTGCCCTGTGCCGGGCAGCCTTTGCCTTCGATAGCCACAGTGGACACTTGGCTGTGAGTCCCCCTCCGGTCCACCTGGCAGGACCCAGGCTGGCTGGCACCTCAGAGCCTTTCCCCCAGGTTGTACCTCTGACTCTTGTTTTGCACCTCGTTGAGACAGGATCTTACAATGCCTTGCTCCTCGTACTCCAGGAGCGCTGGCGTGCCAGCCCCACTCAGTTCTGCCTTCTGCCTTCCATCTTGCCACGGGGAGCTGGAATGGGATTCCAGCACTTGGCTTGGTAGGTCCCCGACTGGCTGAGCTATCTTGCTGGCTTCTTTTGTGTGGGGGGGAGGGGGGGAAGGGGGAGACAGGGTGGTCCTCCAAAGCAGAACATGACCTTGCTCTCCTGACCCTCCAGCCGTGTAATGCTGGGATTACAGGTTTTTTGCAAAGACCAGGTTTCTCTTGCCAAAGCCTCTCAGAACATTTCAGTGAAGCATTTTCTTTAAAAGGTGGACATAGCCAGAGGTTATACAAAGGTAGCGCACACCTTCAATCCCAGCACTCAGAAGGTAGAGGCAGGCCAATCTCCGAGTTCGAGGCCAGCCTAGTCTATAGATGGAGTTCTAGGACAGCCAGAGCCCCACAAAGAAACCTTACCATGAGAGACAGACAGAGACAGAGACAGAGACAGAGACAGAGACAGAGACAGAGAGACACTAATCATTTTTTGTCAACTGGGCAAAGGGAGTCTCAGTTGAGGAAGTGCCTCCATCAGACTGGCCAGAGGGCATGTCTGTGAGGTAGTTTCTTGACTCCTGATGACATGAGAGGACACAGCCCACTAAGGGTAGCTGGACAAGTCAGCAAGTCAGCAGTATTGTCCCACAGTCTCTGCTTCAGTTCCTGGTTCTAGGTTCTTGCCTTGAGCTCCCGTCCTGTCTTCCCTCCGCAGCGACGGGAAGGTAGAAGCCCAATAAACCCTCTCCTCTCCCACGTGGTTTCTGTCCCTGTTTAAACGCAGTGACAGAGAAGCAAATTAAGAATGGAACAGAAGAATTCTAGAGCAGGACTGAGAAAGCAGAAGTCAGCTAATGAGTAACTGTGAGATCTTAGGAAGGCACTGATCACCCGGGCCCGGGTTTCCCCTCTTGCACAGCGGAAATATGCCGGTGAGCCCCACCCTGCCCCTTGGGAGCTGTGAGGGGAAGCCCTCGCTGGTAAGGACCCTGCGGCCACCATGCTTATCTCTAGCAGGCCTGCCCTGGGGACTCTAGAATCTAAACCGTGCCCTGTTACTTGGGAAGGGACCAGCCTGGTTTCCCTAGGTGGGAGAGATGGTGGTAACTCCAGGCCAGGAGGATCGGTTGATGTAAACAAAAATGACAGCTGTCCTGAAATGACGGAGGCGGCCCTGGGGTGTGGCGTGAGCTTTCTCACCCTTTGCCCGGCTACTCTGACTGATCTGTGCCACCTGTTCACTCAAGAGCACCTTCTGCAAAACCTCTGCTCCACAGGCCTCAGCTCAGCGCTCAGCAACAGGAAGGCGTTCGACCTGTCCCAGCCCCTCACCATCTATACAGTGTGTTCCAAACTGTCCAAAGGCCTTCAGCTAGTTAAGTGGGTGTGACTAACATCTTAGGAGGAGGAGGAGGAGGAGGAGGAGGAGGAGGAGGAGGAGGAGGAGGAGGACAGCGTACTCCAGGAAGGACTAAAAGCTCTGGTCCAGCATGAGTCTGTTTATGCACCCAGAGATGCAGCTCTCACTGTGGGTCCTAATAAAGAAGCCCACGGGCCACCAGGCTATAAATGAAAGCCAACTGTGGTGGGAATGAGGTCTATGAAACCATGTCGTTTAAAAGCTCACACCTAAGCCAGTTGCACACACATCTTTAATCCCAGGACTCAGGAGGCAGAGGCAAGCAGATCTCTGTGAGTTCGAGGCCAACCTGATCTACAGAATAAATTCCAAGACAGCCAAGGATATACAGGAAAAACCCTGTCTCAAAAACAGACAAACAAACAAACAAAAAACCCACATCTGCTAATGGTTCTTCCCACAAGCACTGGAAAATAGAAGGTCACTGGCCCTGAACCGACACACAGGTAGGAATTAGGGAGGTTGTCACATTCAAAATTAAACAAGAGAGTCAAGGATATGGCTCAGGGGTTAAGGGGACTTGTCCCTAAGCTTAAAGATCAGAGTTAAATATCTAAAGAATTCAATCTCCTCCACGTAGTTAGTATACACATGCACATGCATGTACACACACACACATACACATACACACACACACACACACACACACGCACAAATGTAATAGGAAAACAAGTGGCAGAGGCTGGGAGAAGGTTCAGTCAGTAGAGTGCTGTCAATCAAGCAGGAGGACTTGAGTTTGGACACCCAGCACCAACACAGTCAGGGGCTGCAGTGCGTGCCTGACATCCCGAGTCTGGAGAAACAGAGACAAGGAGGCTCCCTGGGGGCTCCATGGCCTGCCAGTCTAGCTGAATGAGCAAGCTCTGGGTTCAGAGCGACAGATTATCTCAATAATTGAGGAAGATACTCAATATTGCTCTCTGTCCCCATGTGTGCATGTACATGGAAATCCACATGCACGATACACCGCAAAAAAACTAAGTAAATAAATAACGAGACAACTCGTCTCTGTTCCAGGACAGAGGATGTAAGGCCCATTTCACTATTCTCTCCAGAAAGCCAAGGTCCTGAAAGCCTGGAGCAGGAGGCCGTTGTTACCATCCATAGTGGAAAGTCCTGCGTGCCCTCAGAATATTTGGTTGAGTGGACTGTACGTGAAAAAGCCAGCGGGTGAAAGAGGGGGTCACCATCCACACCAAGAGTCCTTCCTTGGACTGGACTCTGAGCTGATACCAGTCATGGTATCATGTCCACCACCATGGACACGGCCAGCATGAATGTTCCTGGAGTTTCATTGAGAACAGAGGGCCAGTCCATGTTCTATTGCAAAGAACACACAATAGATTGTAGAAGGTTTTTTTTTTTAAGATTTATTTATTATTATATGTAAGCACACTGTAGCTGTCTTTAGACACACCAGAAGAGGGCATCAGATCTCATTACAGATGGTTGTGAGCCACCATGTGGTTGCTGGGATTTGAACTCAGGACCTTCGGAAGAGCATTCAGTGCTCTTAACCACTGAGCCATCTCACCAGCCCCCTAGAGGTTTTAACATAAAGAGGTTTATCCTCAATCCCCACTCTGGAGGTGTGAGGTTAAAGGGCCACATCTAGTGCTGACCTTGCTCACCGAGTCCCAAAGTGTCAAAAGGCATTGCATGGCTACGGCCAGGAGACTTGCATGCCCCTCCCGTTCTGTCCTTCCTCTTACGAGGCTAGCAGCGATGACCTTACCCTTGTCCCTCCCAAACACCTCCCACTACAGACACAGATGAGTCACTTCTACCCTCTTAAGTTTTTAAAACCTTGGCAGGCCTGGGGTCTCCCTAGCTGTTCCTGTCTGGCTCCCCCCGCCCCACCCCCCCCAACCCCCGAGCCTATTGCCTATTTCCAGTACTTTCTGGCACCTCCAACCTGTACAACTAAGAAGCCACAGCTACCAGAGGGTGCTGGGGTTCAGACCCCAGCATTCACTGCTTACCTCTCATCTTCTAGGGCATTTGAAGACAGCTACAGTGTACTTACATGTAATAAATAAAAAAGCCGGGCGGTGGTAGTGCATGCCTTTAATCCCAGCACTTGGGAGTCAGAGGCAGGTGGATTTCTGAGTTCGAGGCCAGCCTGGTCTACAGAGTGAGTTCCAGGACAGCCAGGGTTATACAGAGAAACCCTCGAAAAAACCTAAATAAATTAATAAATAAAATCTTTAAAAAATAACTTAAAAAGCCGGGCGTTGGTGGCGCACGCCTTTAATCCCAGCACTTGGAGGCAGAGGCAGGCGGATTTCTGAGTTCGAGGCCAGCCTGGTCTTCAGAGTGAGCTCCAGGACAGCCAGGACTACACAGAGAAACCCTGTCTTGAAAAACCAAAAAAAAAAAAAAAAAAAAAAAAAAAAAAAAAAAAAAAACTTAAAAAATCAAAAACAAGAGATTCACAGCTGGGCAATGTATGGAGCGAGACACTTTGAAGCACTCCGCCTTAGTGGGCTGTCTTTATCAAAGCCCTCCCTCAAGGCTCAGGGATCGATGCAGAGAGGGGGTGAAGAGACTGTAAGAGCCAGGGCTTGTGAAGGACGCCAGGGAACAACGTCTTCCAGATACAGCAGGGCTCACAGACTTATGAACTCACAAACGGTGACAGAATACACAAGTCCTGTACAGAACAAGCCAGACTGGCCACAATGTACCTCCCTTATCGAAGAAGCGATTGACATCCACTGGCAAGGGGAAAATCAGTTTTCTCCACTGGAGTTTCACTGGGCCTAATAGCCACATTCTGTAGTAGGACCAGGGCCTAGGAAGAGATGGCCAGCACAAAACAGAGTCCATGATTTTTTGGTACAATTTTGTTGAAAGAAAAGAAAAAAACCATCAAGTTAGGTGGGTGGGTGAGGTGGGGAGGAACGGGGAGGAGCTGGGAGAAGATGAAGATATATAAAAATTCTCCCTAGGCCAGCCAGAGCTATGTAGAAAGGCCCTGTCCCATAAACTGTTTAAATGAGTCTATTTTATGTAAATGGGTGTGTTGCCTGCATAGACACCTGCGTACCACATGCATGCAGTGCCCGGGGAGGCCAGAAGAGGGCGTTGGATCCCTTGGAACTGGAGTTACAGAAGACTGTGAGCTTCCATGTGGGTGCTGGGAATCCAAATCAGGTCCTCAAAGGACAGCCAGTACTCGTAAACGTTGAGCCTTCTCTCCAGCTGCTGTGCCCATCTTCCTACTACATCACAGGACACAAATCCCTGCAGGACATCCATAGCAGCCATATCTGCAGGCCATGTCCTGCATTATCATGGCCACTGACCATCACCTAAGAGGTAATTTATGGAGATTTTGAAGATGGGGGTGGGGCCTTTGGCCACTCCCTGGCCTCAGTCAAGTGTAGTTGATAGTAAAGGAACCAAGGTCTGGTGGCCCACACCTGTAATCCCACTGCCTGAGAGGCTGAGGTAAGAAGATCTTGTCAGTCTGGGCTATTAGCAAGTACCAGAGCAACAAAGAAAGAGGGTGGGGCAGATGGCTTGGTAGGCACAGTACAAGCCTGATGCAGTCCATCTGATGTGATGGTGCCCATCCGTCATCCTAGAGCTCCTACAGAGCCCGGAGGTGACGGGGCTGGATGTAGCCTGCAGTGTGCGGAGCAAGGGCAGGAACAGGAGAGACTTCTATGTGGTGGAAGATGAGGACAGACTCCTGAGAGTTACCCTCTGACCTTCCACACGTGCCGCAGCACCCACGCCCACACACATGCACCACAGTCCATAAATAAGAAGGGAAAGAGGGAGGAAGGGGGAAACGAAAGGAAGAAAGAGGGAGAAAGAGAAAGGCAATTAAAGGCCACGTTTCACATTAGTCCTGTATTGTCCCCATTCAAAAGACTCTCTCAGAAGCCAGGCTGTCTTCTGCCTTGGCTCCTGAAACTTGTGAACTGTAATAAACAGTCTCAGTGGTGACTAGAATCCCAAGATGCTGCAGCTCTGTGGACCCAGGGTCTGCAGAAGCTGCGCGTGTCGGACTCTGACCGTGGTGACATTGGTCTGTAGGAACTCCAGGTTCATGACCCTTCCAGAGCTGAGGCATGTGGTTTCCAATGTGGGGTCTAAAAAAACTGCCTGAAGGGCTGGGTCCTCCCCTTCTCTGTCTTGGTTGCAAAGGCAAATCCAGGAGCCCAAACGTCAGACCTGGGGAAGGGCTACCTCAGGAGGTTACCAGCCAAGGAGAGGCCCTCCAGGTATCCCCTGGGGCCCTTGGGTAATTAATTCAGGAAATGGCTTTTTCTCCCTTGTTTCTTCTTGAATATATGGCAAACTTAAAATTTTCCTCACAGATAGTTGAAGAACCAAAATTAGGGGATCTAACTCAGCTTGGGGGTTTCGCTGCTAGGATAGGCACTTTGTCTCTAAATATAAAGACTGTCCCATGTCACGGCCTCCTCCTCCATATCCTCTATCCAGTCCCCTGGGTACTTACACCATGGGAAATGAATGGGACATAATATCACCCATGACTCTTTGAGACATTTATTCATAGTCTCCATATATTGGAAGGAGCTGGTGTGCTGGGCGCCTCTCTCTAATGACATGGTAATACTCTGGTTCTCCAAAGATGAAAAAAAAAGTTAGGATAAGATTTAAGGCTGGACAGTGGTGGCGCACGCTTTTAATCCCAGCACTTGGGAGGCAGAGGCAGGCGGATTTCTGAGTTCGAGGCCAGCCTGGTCTACAGAGTGAGTTCCAGGACAGCCGGGGCTATACAGAGAAACCCTGTCTCCAAAAAACCAAAAAACAAACAAACAAACAAAAATTAAGAAAATGAGAATGTTTTGTCGAGAATGTGCTTTTGTCTTCTCTCCACATTTAAGAACAATACTTTACTTTAAAATCTATCAAAACCGGGGCTGGGGAAATGGGTCGGAAGAGCACTGGCTGATCTTCCAGAGGACCAGGGTTAGATTTCCAGTGCCCACACAGCTCATGACGATCTTGTAACGCTAGTTGAGAATTCAACACCCTCTTCTGGCCTCCAAGGTCACTGCACACATGTGACACACCGTTATACATGGAGCCAAAACACCCATACACATAACAAAATACTTAATAATATCACCTATGATTCTTTGAGACATTTATTCATGGTATCCAAATGTTGGAAAGAGCTAGTGTGCTAGGATCCTCTCTCTAACGACATGGGAACTCTACATAGGGTCACCAGCCCTCAGCGACACCTAGAGAGTAATTAAGGCATCCCCATGAGCAGTATATACTCACTGCACTGCCTCCTGCAAAACCCAGCCCAATGAGTCAGCCAGAACTGCTAACCCACACAACCAGGCAATGGCTGCGACCTAAAGCAAGCACTTCCTGGGCTGGTGAGATGGCTCAGCGGTTAAGAGCGCCAACTGCTCTTCTGGAGGTCATCCATACTTAGAAATAAATTATAGCCCGGCGGTGGTGGCACACGCCTTTAATCCCAGCACTTGGGAGGCAGAGGCAGGCGGATTTCTGAGTTCGAGGCCAGCCTGGTCTACAGAGTGAGTTCCAGGACAGCCAGGGCTACACAGAGAAACCCTGTCTCAAAAAAACAAAAAAAAGCCGGGCGGTGGTGGCGCACGCCTTTAATCCCAGCACTTGGGAGGCAGAGGCAGGTGGATTTCTGAGTTCGAGGCCAGCCTGGTCTACAGAGCTAGTTCCAGGACAGCCAGGGCTACACAGAGAAACCCTGTCTCGAAAAACCAAAAAAAAAAAAACAAAAACAAAAACAAAAACAAAAAAAACAAAAAAAACAAAAAAAAAAACAAAAAAAAAACAAAAAAAAAAAAAACAAACAAAAAACAAAAGAAATAAATTATAAAGATCCAGGAGCTATGGAGGAAGAAACAGTCCCACGCGATGCGCTTTCTTCTGCGGGTCCGCTGCTGGCAATGCTTTGCGCCCTGCACGGGGCTCCCCCCCCCCCCTCCCGGCCTGATAAAGCACGAAGACTGGGCTACTAGGCTAAGCAAGGCTATGTCGTTCACAGGATTCGTGGGCGCCGTGGTGGTTCCTAAGGGTGCGACTTACGGCAAGCCTGTCCGCCATGGTGTTAGCCAGCTGAAATTTGCCCGAAGCCTTCAGTCTGTTGCTGAGGAGAGAGCTGGGCGCCATTGTGGGGCTTTGACAGTCCCGAATTCCTACTGGGTTGGTGAAGATTCCCCATATAAATTTTTTGAGGTTATCCTCATTGATCCATTCCATAAAGCTATCAGAAGAAATCCTGACACCCAGTGGATCACCAAACCAGTCCACAAGCACAGAGAGCTGCGTGGGCAGACATCTGCGGCCGGAAGAGCCTCGGACAGGGCCACCAACTCCGCCACACTATGGGTGGTTCTCGCCGTGCAGCCTGGAGAAGGCGCAGTGCTCTCCAGCTCCACCGTTACCGCTAATACACGTGATGTCTGTATAATTCATATCCAATAAACAATTCAGGACAGTCAAAAAAAGAAAAGAAAAGAAAAGAAAAGAAAAGAAAAGAAAAGGAAAGGAAAGGAAAGGAAAGGAAAGGAAAGGAAAGAAAAGAAAAGAAAAGAAAAGAAAAGAAAAGAAAAGAAAAGAAAAGAAAAGAAAAGAAAAAGAACCTATGGGCTGGAGCAAGCAGGACCCGGAATGAGAAGGGGTCAGAGCAAGAGGGAGAAGGGGAAGTGGGGGGCGCGGCGGGGGGGGGGGGGAGAAAGCACTTACTGAATGCGTTGTTCAGCAAAGTTCATTAACTGGTGTCCTGCTCAGAAACCTGGTGGCCCAAAGGTTTACACACACACACACACATTTGGAAAGATGTATTTACATCTTTGTACTGTATTTACCTCTGTGTACCTCATACATGCAGTGTCACAGAGGCCAATAGGGTGATGGATCTCTTGGAACTGGAGTTACAGATGGTTGTGAGCCTCCCTATGGATGCTGGGAATCCACTCCAGGTCCCGTGGAAGAGCAGCCGGTGCTCTTAACCACGGACTCTCCAGCCCAGGTCCATTCATTCTTGATAACTGCATATTAGGGCCCGGTCCTTGGTCTCTTCCTCACACTGACCTGTGGAGATGTCACCATCACTGAAAGTGAGGCTGTGGTCAGCCAGAGACTGAACCTTTAGGGAGTCTGGAGATTTCATGGGTTGTCAACTAAAGGGTTCTGAACTCAACTAAGAGATAGCCCAGGCAGGTCTGTGAAGATGCTTCCAGAGAGAATCAACCGAGGGAGGAAGCCCCTTCTTCAGGGTGAGCAGCACCCTTCGGCAGGTAGCCCCGGGTCTGAGAGCTATGCTTCTGGCCTTCCCTTGCTGGGGAACATGTCTGTCCCACTGCTGCTGCTGGGACTCTGGCTTGAGCAGCTGCTGGGTTCCCCAGCTCTCCGGTGAGCAGATAGATGGTCGCTCCTGAACTCCCCAGCCCTACCGTGCACGTCAGCCTCCTGAGTCCCCTTCCGTTCTCTACACCGGCTATGGTTCTGCTCCTCCTCAGAACTCTGCCTAGTACAGAAGAGACGGGCACAGCCCTTGAAAGGTTCCAGAGCATGCTTCTAACCTTGAGACTGACTTTGAGTTTGTGAAGGACAGGGTCGTCCAATCACCAGGGGACACACGTCACACGCAAGCTGGACAGCTGGGAAGCTCAGCTGAATGACAAAAATGTTCGTGGCAGAATATATATATTTTTTTGGTTCCTTGGATAAATACTTCAGTATTTAAGATTTTCCCCATGATTAAATTTTCACCAGGTATGCATGTGTTGCATGTACACACACACACACACACACACACACACACACACACGGTGGCCGACTATATTTCAACATAACATTTGAGGAATTTTAGCGATTTTTTTCCATAAATTTTGAAATGTCAAGGGTATATATCTCTCTGAGGAAGCAACCCACGGCACATTTCAAATTTAAGAGGAGGAAAAAAAAATATTTGATGGATTTAAGAGACCAAGAAGGGGAGCTGAAATCTACAATTTAAAAGTTATGAATACACTAAATTTTCGGTTAATTTACAATCCATCTCAGTGGAAAATGCTTTTCCTTGGGTAAAACAAGGGAACTGTTTGGGAACTACTGAAGTTAGCCCTGGAAGAGTGCTTGCTTGCTGGAGAAAACGATCAAACTCAGATCAAAGGCACCGGCAAGCAACAGGCTCTCATTACAGAAGACACAGCACCACACAGGGCTCCACAGCTCAGCCCAACACCAGCCTCACAGCCCAACCAGCATGCAACGGCACCATTTTCAATTTTATGGTGCAATGAGGTTTGTAGTAAATATTTATTAGCTGCTTAATAAAGGCAATTAAATTTCTGGCCAATCCATACGCGGGTCTTATTAGAATTAGCTAAGATTTACTTTCAAGTCTAAAAGCATCCAATAGAACAAAGTGGCATAGGCATTAAAATTGGAGTGAAATATTAATGCCTGATACAGCAGTAGGGGTGAGGGCTTCCTATCCCGAGTCCTGGCCTTTCTATGTCCTTGGTGAAGAGCCACCTCATCTCTCCCGCAAGACCAATGCCAAAGACCCGCTCGCTCCACTGGGCTTGCATATCTACCTTAGGACCGACCCTTAAATGACAACCAACTAGAGCTGGTCTTTGGCCAACCTTTGTGGTGAGGGGACAGACAACCTAGCCCATACCAGAGCCCCTCTGACTCCACCCATTAACCAGAGATACGGATGCCCTTCCTGTCAGAATGACTTGGCCAGCAATTCTATTCCTGGGTATTTTTCTAGAAGGATGGAAAACTGTTCGCACAAAAATGTGCACACTGGTGCTCAGACCAACACTCTTGGCAATACTCCAAGAGGCAGAAACAGACCAATGTTCACTGACAGATGACCAGAAAGGCACAAGGTAAGCAGCCTGAGCAGCAGGGTGTGAGATGGCGCTCTCGGATACCACTAAAAACAAGAATGAGAAGCATCTGAAAGACCAGGACAGCATGTGAGCTCCAGGAGGGATTTCTATCCTCCTTCGCCCGTGTGGGACTCGATGTAGTCCTTCGCCCAGCTCTGGAACAGTGTGTGTGTGTGTGTGGGGGGGGGGGCAGGTGAGGATTAAGGGGGCGCCAGTGAGCCACGCGGGAACACACTTCCCAGGGAGCCGGGCAAGGCCGGGTGGGCACTTCAAGGAGGAAGACCAGCACACAGTCGGACTGAGGGCGGCAAGAGGGCCAGCTCCCTAAATCTGGCATGAGAACACGGCTTCTCCAGTCACAGGAGGGTGACAGGTGGTCTCCGTGACACTCGGCAGACTGTCGCATGAGACGCTTTGATAGCTTTCTCCTCTTAGTGGGATCTTGGGACTTCAGGCTGACCCAGGCCCTGGAAGGGCCCAACAGTATCCGAGGATCGTGCTGTGACAAATTAGAGATTTTTATCAAGGTCTTTGACAGAACAAGATACTGGGGACAGATCTGAAGTCCCTCACTCAGGATCTACCCTTCCGTCCTTCCTTCCAAGAGCACAGTTTTGTTCTGGGGTCCAGACACTGTGTACCTTGGGGTTGGGCTCTGAGCAAACCGTCGGCTCTACTAGCCTGTTATTGGCTTAGTGTGAGTCATGTGACCCAATCCTAGCCAATAAGAAATGAGAGGATGGCCGCCGAAGACCGCCAAGATGTAAAAAGACCAATAAACAGACACAAAGATGGCCTTCCTGCTGTTGTGAGAGTCACTAGATAACAGTTAAAACCTTGATTGCCAAGTTAGCCAGAGCCAAAGGGTCAAAGACTGGCTCTTCAAGATGCCACTGAAGTGGCAGGTGTGGTGCGGTAGTCACCTTTAATTCCAGCACCCTGGGAGTCTGAGGCAGGAGGATCATGAATTCAAGGGCAAACTGGGATACTAGTAAAGTTCTGACTTCTCAGTTGAAGAGCCAGAGAGTGGCTCAACAGTAGTGCGAAGCCCTGGGTTCCATTCCCAGCAACAAAACGGAGCTTCGAGGCCAAACTGGCCAGCATGCATCTGCCCCTCAGCGTCCTCTTTCGACTGAAGCCGTTGTCTGGGACGCATGTGACCACAGCTGACTCACCTGAGCTTCGTGGCCCAGCAAACCCTGTCAATCCATGAGGACCGAGAAGTTCACTGACCGAGACGCCTCAGCCTTCACCCCCATAACACATACCACAGAGACTAGGCTTGTAAGGAGGAACCGTTTGTTTTGATTCGCGGATTTGGAATTTCAGTTCATCGCGGATTGATCCTGTTGCTTGGGGGCCTGTGGAGGCTTATTTTGACTTACGGTGCAAGAGGTACAAGGCCACCAGAGGAGGGGAGGGCTCAGCTGCTCTAGCTGTGGCTGCAGGGGTGGGTGTCAGCTGATAATATTGTGAATGCCAGGGCTCTGCATCCTTTTCATTCAGTCTAGGACCCCCCCAAGCCCACAGAGTGTCCCCACCCATGCACAGGGTAGGTTTTTCATCCTTGATTAGGCCTCTCTTAAGGACCCCTTCCCCTCCCCCCCCCCCACAGAGGCTGGTGTTCTAGGTGGTTCTGAGTCCTATCAAGGTCAATACCAGGGAACAAAAGGGAAAAAGAGACAAATACCCCATTGGCTGGCACACACCCACGCCTGGTGTCCTCCTGCTAGGACTTGCTTCTTGACGCTTCTACCGCATCCAAATGTTGCCACCCAGGGTCTAAGCCTCTATCACTCAGGCCTCTGGAGAGGCTGAAGTTACAAAATACCGCTAAGAACATTAGGCACGTTAGATAGTTTCCACAAAAGTTCCCAATTCAGCATCCTGGTTATTTACTTTTGGAAACGTGTTCTTATTCCCAGAACACGCCTGCTGAGTCAGCCTGAGCCTGAGAGGTATATGATGACTTCGGACTCATTGTCAGGAAAGAAAAACGGCCGCTAGGCATGTGAGAATTCTGTGGGAAACTTTCCTTGTGGGTTCCCCCACACACACACACCAAACAAGAGAGGCTACCAGAAGCCATTAGTTCCATGGCCTCCAACCTCCCGGAAGGCCTTTAAGGGTCTAAGGCCCTGAGCTAGCACCATGTCCTTCTCTCTGGGGAGGAGATCCTGAAGTTATGTCACAGGGAGCACAAGAACAAGGATCTCAGGGATGAGGGACGTGGGGTAAGAACAGGAGCCATGGGCTGGAGAGATGGCTCAGCGGGTAAGAGCACTGGCTGCTCTTCCAGAGGCCCTGAGTTCAATTCCCAGCAACCACATGGTGGCTCACAACCATCTGTAATGGAATCCGATGCCCTCTTCTGGTGTGTCTGAAGACAGCTACAGTGTATTCACATACATAAAATAAATAAATCAATCTTAAAAAAAAAAAAGAAAGAAAGAAAGAACCGGAACCATGCAAAGACAGCCACTGCCAAGGCCCCTGAGGCTTGACAAGTCAGAGATGGAACTAAGTCTGGTGGCACCTGCCTTCAATACCTAGCACTCAGGAGGCAGAGGCAGAGAGGGCTCTGGGCTCAAGGCTAGCCTGGTTTACAGTATACATTCCAGGATAGCCAGCAGCCTACACGGAGAAACCCTGGGGGGGGGGGAAGGAAAGATAAAAAGTAATGTGATCTCTTCAATTCTTGGTACTACAAGATAAAATAGCTCCAAACGTGACCTCCCCACCAGAAGCCAGAGTTCCCTGGTTTTAGAATGCAATGAGATTTGGCTCTAGAAATGAGTTAGGTTGTTGGGGGGGGGGCAGTTCTCAGACCTCCCAGGCTCCTGAGTTCCAATGTCTGCATTCACCTCTGCCTCAGTTTCCCCCACTGCAGCCACCATTGTTGGAATTGCTCCTCTTATCCCCCCCAACCTTGAGCTCAGGCCCCGCCCACATCTGCTTCCTCCGCTCAAGGCCCCGCCCACATCTGATTCCTTGGCCCTGGCTTCACAGTCCTCCACAGCTGCCTCTGTGCTTTTCCAGCAGAGACATTTAAAGATGTAATAGTTGAGGACTGTAAGGAGAGCCCGGATTATTAAGACCTCGTTTCTCTTTGAAAATATCTCCTGCAGTATTCCGCTCCATAATTAAAGCCAGGTTTCACCCATCTAAATAAATGGGAAAAGGCTGTTTGACTCTGGTGTCCTCGACTGACTCTTCAGAGCTACTGTCCCTTGCTGCATTCTGCCACAAGATTTGATTTACACATCCTGGGCTTTCTAAACTCATTTTCTTCTTCTCTCGGGCCTCACTGGCCAAGTCACTGACCTTCCCAATATATCAGCCGTCTGCGGATGCACAGACAGGTCAACCAGATGCCAATGCCACTGGCCAGTCCCAAAATACGGGTTTATATATATTCTAGACATGCAGCGACAGCTATACTTAGGATGTGGACTTCAGTCCCACTGGACCACGGTGAGCTCATCGCCTCTGGAAATCCTGGAGCAGCAGTCTACCGACATTGCCGGGCCTCTCCGTGCTGGGGTGTCAAGGTCCTCTGAGTGGGCCCGGTCGGAGATGTCCTGAGGGGTGAGGCCATGGGTTGAGGCCGTGGTGAGGGCCAACAGGAAGAGGGGAAGAAAGGCTGACCGTGCTGAGTCACTTCAGGTGACATTGACACAGTCCCTGCAGACACACATGGATACCCCACACACCCTGAGCTTTTCTTTCGAGAGTAAGCCAGATACCACTGTGAGTGCTGGTTGTCTCAGAGCTCTGGTGTCCTCTTGGTGTCACGTAGCCACTTGGTGGTGCAGTGCAGGGAGCTTTGCGGATCTCCTGACAAATATGAACGGATCCGATGGAAGCCGTTTGGACAAAGGAGCAACTGCAGGAGATACTAGCAAGGAGGATGGGACGAACGCCGAAAATGCCCTGTCTGTGGCCACCCTGTGTCTTTAGCCTAAGAAATTGCCGTCCTCAATGTAGACCCTCTTAGACCAGTGGTTCTCAACCTGTGGGTCGTGACCTCTTTTGGCGAGGGTCAAAAGACCCGTTCACGAGGGCTCACATGTCGGATATCCTACATATCAGACATTTACATCACTGCTCATGACAGTAGCAAAATCACAGTTATGAAGTAGCAACGAAAGCAGTTTATGTATTAAAGGGTCGCCACATCATGTGGGGTATGTATGTGTGCATGTATGTGTATCTGTGTGCATGTGCGCATGTGTTTGGGGGTGCATGGGTGTATGTGCATGTGTGTCTGTTTATCTCTGTATGTGCATGCGTATGCACATCTACATGTGTGTGCACATGCATGTGGGTGCATGTGTGTGCACACACATGTGAGATGTATGTGTGTGCACACACATTGGGTGCATGTGTGTCTGTGTGTCTCTGTGTGTATGTGCATGCATGTACACATCTTCATGTGTGTGCACATGCATGTGGGGTGCATGTGTGTATGCACATGTTTGTGTACATGTGCATGTGTGTGCACATGTCTATGTGTGTGCACACAAGTGGGGTGCAATGTGTCTGTGTGTGTTCGTGCACGTATGGGTGTGTGTGTCTTTACACACAGGCATACATGCATGTGGGGATGCATGTGTGTATGTGCATGTGTGTGTGTGCACACATTCGTGGGTGTGCATGCATGTGTGTGTGTGTGTGTGTGTGTGTGTGTGTAAAATGGGGATATTCCTCTTCTTCTGGGGTCTCTTCATTCTGTACCACCTCCTACCCACGTGTATCAGAAACCCAGGGCACAGCTATGCTGCAGGCCCTGTCCCAGAAGACCAGTGAGAAGCCACTGGCCTCAGCTGTGCTTCAAGAGAGCCGGGGACTCGGTGCCAGGTCCAGGTTTCCAGGAAACAGTCTTTTGTTTTTTTTGTTTTTTGTTTTTTGTTTTTTCAAGACAGGGTTTCTCTGTGTAGCCCTGGCTGTCCTGGAACTCACTCTGTAGACCAGGCTGGCCTCGAACTCAGAAATCCGCCTACCTCTGCCTCCCAATTGCTGGGATTAAAGGCGTGCGCCACCACGCCCGGCTTCCAGGAAACAGTCTTAAGGGATCATTGTTAGGAACACAGAGCTTTTGTCTGTGAGTCCCAATAAAGTTATTTTCACCTTGAATTGAGGAAGACTGAAAATCATGAGTGTTCATTTTCCTATGTGGCTCGGGGTTTTCAAAGGCTCTTCCTTGCATCCCGAAGTGTGCGGCTGCAACCTCACTTCTGCCCTTCAGCTCTCCCTGACCCCTAACGGCACCCAGCTGCCTGCAGCCTGTACTTCTGGAGAGAAGGGGAAGGCAGCCTGGCAAGAGACCTCCTGGACACATAGGTGTTGTTCGATCTGGGTCCTGAGAGATACTCAGAAGAGAGAAGCCATCCAGTGCATCAGAAAAGGGAGGGTCTCTGTTCAGCAGTTGCCGATGGCAGTAATGATGGCAACCTCCTCCATCAGGAGGGCCTCCTGGGTTTATCCCATGGCTCCCTTAATCCCTACTCCACCAAAGGGTACATTGTTTCTGTTTTGGAGATAAGAGAACTGAAGCCCTTCCCCCCCACCCCACAAAATAGGGAGTTACTTGTCATAGATCACACAGCTGCTAATTAGTGAGCTGGTGTGTGTGCATGTGTGTGTGTGTGTGTGTGTGTGTGTGTGTGTGTATGTCTAGTGTCTCTTCCTAGCCACCATCCCTATAACCTTGTCCCAGAGTCCCTGGTAAATCCTCAGAGAGCCCCACCTGAGTCCTGACCGCCGTCACCACCCTTCCCCACTGCAGGCCTCAGACCTGCAGGCTGCTGCCGAGGGTAGCTGTGCCCGCGACCATCCCTCACCATGATGAGTAGAAGCCTGGTCCCCTGGCCTGGCTCCCCACCCGCCATGCAGCAGGGCCCTGGGATTCGTGTGACCTGCTGACCTTTAACCTCCTGGGGAGGTTGCATGCCTCCAGACCTTCCTACTGTGGGCCACTATATGCAATCACTTCACCTTCCTCCCCAGAGGCCACCTTGCTGAGAACCCTGCCTGAGCAGGGCCTAAGTCTGCATTCTCAGTGGCCTGTACTGTGCCCAATTTCTGCACAGACGTGGCAGACATGCCCACAGGGTCAAGCCAGGAGTAGCTTTAGGCTCTCAGACTCAGGTTTCCTCCCTTTCTTTACCTACCACTCCTCTTTCTTTCTTTCTTTCTTTCTTTCTTTCTTTCTTTCTTTCTTTCTGTCTGTCTGTCTTTCTTTCTTTCTTTCTACCTTCCTTCCTTCTTTCTTTTTCTCTTTTTCTTTTTGGATAAAGTTTCTCTGTGTAGCTCTGGCTATCCTAGGAACTCACTCTGTAGGCCAGGCTGGCCCTAAATTCAGAGATCTGCCTTTGTCTATCTCCCCAGGGCTGGGATCTATCTATCTATCTATCTATCTATCTATCTATCTATCTATCTAGATGTAGATGTAGATGTAGATGTAGATATAGATATAGATGAATGATATATGTATTGAACCCACTGGGCTATCTCCCCAGCTCTTTACTTTCTCTTGTATTTTCAATCAGGGTTTCATTAAGTGGTCCAGGCTAGCCTTGGTCCCCTGCCTCAGTTTCCCAAGAAGTTGGGAATGCAGGCCTATATTACCAGGCTAGATGGGTCAAGTTTTATTCTGATAGCAGGCAGAACTGTTCGAGAGGGTCAGGGTGTATTGGCCCAGGACACCTTAGCCCCTGCACCCCTTAGCAGTCATGGGCAGACCCCATCCCTCCCTGTGGGCTGAGACAGGTGTCCTGTGAGCCTCACTCCTTAGGCTCCTCAGAACTGCCACTTGTCCCCATGAAGACTGGGTCTTGCTAAGATGTTCCAGCGGGTCCAGCCCTGGTGATACCAGAATTAGGGTCAAAGCCTAGAGGCCCTAACAGGCTAGGCCCCACCACCCTTCTTCAGTCCACCAATGAGAGAGACACATTACAGGGGAGAGCAGAAAAAGGATTCACTCAATGTGGCCACACTGGGAATGGGGACAAATGAAGCAGCCCAGTGTCTCCAGGACATCATGGGGACCTGTCATGAGTTTACCTTAAATAGGCAATAAATATGCCTATCCTTGAGGAGTCCTGGTTAAGGTGTGGCTCACCCCTCACTGGCCTGTCTTGGTTTAGGGCCTGGCTTCCCGTGTCCAGCAAATTGTCTGAGTGTGAGGAAGAAGCCTCCACTCTGGCTCAGCCCTTCCCTCCCCGGCACGGCATGGAGTCCCATGGAAATTCCAATCCCTTGGGGTCTGTTGTCTCAACAGCCTGATTGCCCAAGAGAGAGACACCAGGGTCTCTCTTCACTCCCATCAGGACAGTGACCTGGTACCCACAGAGGTGACCACCCCGCCCCCAGGCTTCAGTGGCCCTCCCTAGTCCCCCATAGTAACTGCCCGCACTAGGCCTTGTTTCTGAGGGTGTTTTCTCCAGATCTCTGGCCTCCCCCTCCTCACCCAGAAAGGGATCTGAGAATGGCCTGTAAGACCAGCTCTCTGAGAGGGTCCCCAGCTTTCTAAGAGGGTCCCCAGCTCTCTGAGAGGGTCCCCAACTTTCTAAGAGGGTCCCCAGCTCTCTGAGAGGGTCCCCAGCTTTCTAAGAGGGCCCTTGGAGCTGCCTTGGCTTAGAAACATCCAAATCAGGTGGGGGAGGCCACCTCACATTGGGGGAAGGCCATTCAACACACTGTCCCAGGCCTCCATGAACCAGGCGGTGGGGTCCCGATATCATTTGCTGATTTGTGGCATAACTTTTGACCTGCCGATGCCTATTTGCTGCCTTTGGGTTTGCACAGATTTCTCCAAACACACTCCCCACCGCTTCCTGACTAATTCAGGCAAAAACCAGAATTTTCTGCCTTGCATGCATGCACTCAGCCACTGCCGCCCGCCCTCCGCAGCAGCAGAAGCTGGATAATGGATGGCAGGCCCTGCCCCCACCTGCTCTGGGAAAACAAACATCGTGATTAGCCAGAAAGACTCAGCCAGGCCGGGAGGGAGGGAAGCCATACTGGGCTGTCAGCTCCTGGAACGTTCAGGGAACGGAAGCTCCAGTGATTGGACCCACCCTGCACGGAGGCAAGCTCTAAGAGGCAGACGCCTGTGGTGCTGTCCTCTGTTTCCCAGGGTCCAGTCCAGAGGTTAGCTGTGTCTGGGCTGTGCTCAGACTTTAGGAAACACGGTGGCATCAGGGACCCTGTGCAAAGTGGGGTCAGGAGCTGCTTTGACTCAGGCTAGCTTTGCAGGGGCAGGCTCCTAACTGCTGCCCTACCTTCCAGAGTCCTCAGGGAGCAGCCTCTCCCCTGTGGGGGTTCCCGCACAGGGCCCTGATATTGGGTACACTGATTTTCGAGGCCATGACCCCGTCACTACTGCAGCACCTTACAGAGTTTGGGACCAGATCCTTGTCTAACACAAATGCCAGCTCTGGGCTGCAAGCCCTGGATCAGAGATGGTGCTGCAGGGCCGGCTTCTCCTGCAGAAGTGGAAACGACATTAGGTGCTCCCCTCCCTCCTCTGGGCCTTGTAGGGACTTGTGACAGTCCCAGCATGGCCCTGGAGAAGGGAGGTCTTCAGCGCCTCAGAGACTGTGGTCTGCTGGGGTAGCATGCTTACAGCATGGCCCTGGAGAAGGGAGGTCTTCAGCGCCTCAGAGACTGTGGTCTGCTGGGGTAGCATGCTTACAGCATGGCCCTGGAGAAGGGAGGTCTTCAGTGCCTCAGAGACTGTGGTCTGCTGGGGTAGCATGCTTACAGCATCCTTGGGGCTAAAAATAGACAGACCCTTGTAAGCAGCTCTGCCCGGCCATGTCACAGGTGGCGGGGACCAGAATAAACAAGTAGACTCTAGAAAGGGCGGGCATGGGCATCTTCTGATGAGCTTCCCAGTGGGAAGAAGAGGATGCCCCAGGCAGAGGAAGAGATGGGCCGTAGTACAGCTGAGTGACAGGCCACAGAGACGTAAGAGTTGGTGAAGGGCCAGCCCAGAGAACCAAGAGTCCCCATCTCAGCTTTCTGGTTCTAGGTCTAGAACTGGGGTCCTGGCCCCTAAACTGCTACGTCCGCGCTGAGCCCTCACACACACCCTGGGCACTGTGGATCTGACTCATGTGTGGGAAGAAGGCAAACAAGGCAGGGGGTTGGAGCTCACCCAACCGAGGCTTGGGGGTCAGCAGAGGACGAGGCTCCCTGGAGCTGATGTTTCCAGAACCTAGTGGGCAAGGCACCGGGCGAGATCCCTGGGAAGGGGTAAAGTTGCAGGCTTAGGAAACGAGGGCGCAGAGCCAAGACCTCGGAGCAAGCTCTAGGAACACCAGACAGCTGATGAGAGCGGGCTCCTGCCTATTAGACGGTCAACCTCAAACTTCTTAAGTGACTCGCTCTGCTTGCTAAAAAGGTTCACTCACCAAAACACAGCCACCAGGGCGCCAGGCATCCGGGTAGAAGCCCAGGCCACACTCTCAGCCGTCGAGCTCATGTGTTCAAAATATCAACCCTTGGGACTATTTCCAGCTTGGCCGGAGGAGCGGGGCTTTTCATCAGCGAGCCAGAGCAACCCGCTTCAGGGCCTGGAGCTGGACCCCACAGCGCCAGGAGCCTGCAGACCCAGGACAGGGGCTGGCAGCCTGCTCCGAGGCTGGAGTCGCTGGGAGGTACAGGTCTGCGTCTGCAGAAGCAGAGTAGACAGCCAAAGGCTAATGTGGGTTTCAGCATGTGACCCCAGCCCACCCGGGTCCGGCAAGCCTTTCTCCTCCTGTTGGGCCAGCATCAGGGAACCTTGGCAGCTGTGCCGCTTTTGCACTGACAAAGCTGAAGCCCAGGTTCTACCTGGTCCTGTAACTGGAGGAGACATAATATCATGGCAGGAGCGCTCAGAGGCCAAGGGTTCCCGGCAGGGGGGCACTAGGCCAGTTCCCAGGCCCTCGGGGTCCATGTTTCAGTCTCAAGCGTTATTTATTAGCTCTTCTGTCAGTGCCGGAGTGGGCTGTTAAAATCTCCAGCAATTCCGATTCATTCTTGCCTCCCTTTTGTTCCAAAGCTTTTGCTTCCTGTACTCTGAGGCTTCTTACAGAGGCATGCATATTCATAGCGGTGACATCCTTCTGCCGAGCTGACCTTTCTATTGTAGAAGCTTTCCCTCTCTGTCTCTTACACCGCGCTTGCCTGGAAGCCTATTTCCTGCCACACTTAACAGCCTGCCAGCTGCCAGGCCCCATGGTTGCACGAAGTCTTTCTACACACAGTCCCTCCCAACCTTTGTGCCGTCTCCGAGCTGGGGCTGGAGCACAGTGCTTTCTAACCCTGGGGGAGCTCTGGGTTCCGCTCCCAGGACTGTAAATTAGGCTTGGTGGTGGATGTCCACAGCACGTGGGAGGTGGAAGCAGAAAATTAGAAAAATTAGAAGTCCAAAGTCATCTTTGGCTACATAGTTAAGTTGAGGCCATCCTGGGCTACATTACATTCTGTCTCAAAGAAAAACAAAATGAAACAGACTGATACAGTTTATCTCTCTCTCTCTTTTTTTTTTTTTTTTTTTTTTTTTTTTTTTGAGACAGGGTTTCTCTGTGTAGTCCTGGCTGTCCTGGAACTCACTCTGTAGACCAGGCTGGCCTCGAACTCAGAAATCTGCCTGCCTCTGCCTCCCAAGTGCTGGGACTACAGGCATGAGCCACCACGCCCGGCTATCTCTCTTTCTTTTTTTTTTAAACAAACACATCTTTATGTTTTTTTTTAAAGATTTATTTATTTATTATATGTAAGGTACACTGTAGGTGTCTTCAGACACTCCAGAAGAGGGAGTCAGGTCTCATTATGAGATGGTTGTGAGCCACCATGTGGTTGTTGGGATTTGAACTCAGGACCTTCGGAAGAGCAGTCAGTGCTCACAATTGCTGAGCCATCTCTCCAGCCCCCCAGTTTATCTCTTAAGGAGAACATGTCAGAGCCTTATTCTTTACTATTTGGTTTTCTTTCAGTCCTAGGGACTCATTCATGGTGGGCAAGCACTCTACCACTAAGCCACTTCCCTGACATATTAGCCAGGCTTCTCTAGAGGGGCAGAACTGAGAGTGAATGCATATGTGCATGTTTATGTATATTATATTATATGCATATTATGTGCATATTATATGTATATCATATGCAATGTGTGTGTGTGTGCGCGCATGCGTGTGTGTAAAGGGGGTTTATTAGAGTGACTTAAAGTTAAGTCTAACAATGTCTGTCTACCAATGGAAGGCCCAAGAATCCAGGTTTGGGGCCCAGGCCCCAGATGGCAGCTCACAACCACTTGGAGCTCCAGTTCCAGGGATCTGACGTCCCCTAGTGGACTCTAAAGACACTAGGCATGTGCTGTACATACTGCATACAGCAAAACACAAATAAAATAAATGCCTTTACAAATTTAGTGCAATGGACTAGAGAAATGGCTCAGCGGCTAAGAGCACTGACTGCTCTTCCAGAGGTCCTGAGTTCAAATCCCAGCAACCACATGGTGGCTCACAACCATCTGTGATGGGATCTGATGCCCTCTTCCTGTGTGTCTGAAGACAGCATAAGTAAACTCACATAAATAAAATAAATAAATCTTTTAAAAATATCTAGTGTGATAATCTTTACCTCCTGTGTATATGTGTATACACCACTTGTGTACTTGTGTATGTGTGTGCTCACTTGTGTACTTGTGTGTGTGAGCTCACTTGTGTACCTGTGTACATGTATGCTCACTTGTGTGCTTGTGTAGGTGTGTGCTCACTTGTGTAGTTGTGTGTATACACTCACTTATATAGTTGTGTATGTATGCACTCACTTGTGTACTTGTATATGTTTGCAGTCACTTGTGTAGTTGTGTATGTGTGTGCACTCACTTGTGAGTGTACACTTGCTTGTGTACTTGTGTATGGTGTATGTGATGCTGGGAACTGGGCACGAAAACTTGCCAATGCCAGACAAGTGCTCTGCTTCTGAGCATGTGCTTGGGCCTTGTTTTGTGTGGTTGTGTGGCAGGGTAGGAATTGCAGGCGTGTGTCCTCCAGTCTTTGCCTTCCGTGGGAGTGTCTCCCCATCAACAGGCACTCTCTGGAGTCTGGTGGCTCAGTTGCCCTGTCTCCTCGCTGTCTGTCTGTGGCTGTTCCTCGCCTCTTTTGTGCTGATTTGATACTTTTCAGTATTCCGTAATTTTCCTTTTATGTGTGGTGACAGATATTTTTAATGATGGCTCCAGAGATTAAACTTGAGTTTATCCCAGAATACTCAGAATCAAATTACTTCAAGTAAAATATAGCCACAGTGAATTTTCATTGGCTCTGTCCCGCGTGCTATCCCCATCTGTCGCGTTTATATTAGAAAACCAACACAGCTTGAGTGTCTGCCCTTTGTGAAGTTTGAGACAGGGTCTCGCTCCCTGTCTCAGGCCCAGGCTTGCCTGGAACTCACTATGTCGTCCATGCTGACCTGTAACTTGTGACATTCCTCCTGCCTCAGCTTTTCAAACGCTAGGATTATACCACATCTGGCTAGTGTTCTCTTTTAAAGAAATGTAGGGTACTAGAGAGACAGCTCAGGAACTAAGATTAGACACATTGCCCTTTCAGAGACTCAAGTTCAGTGTGGAGCACCAGCATTGGGCAGGTCATAACTGCCTAACTCCAGCTTCTGTAGGATCCTATGCTGCGGTTTCCGAGGGCATCTATGCTGACATGCACAAATCCACACACAGACTGTCTTAGTTACTCTGCTATTGTTGGGATAATACACCATGAACAAGGACAGTTATGAAAGAAAGGATCTAATTTGGGGCTTATGATTTCAGAGAGCTGGAGTTCATGACGATCAAGGAGGGGAGCACGACAGCAGGCAGGCATGGTGCTGGAGCAGAAGCCGAGTGCTCACAACTCAAGACATGATGCACAGAGAGACTGGGAGGATGCTTTTAAAACCGCAAAGTCCACCCTCAGTGACACGCCTCCTCCAACAAAGCCACACCCCCTGATCCTTCCCAAACAGTTCCACCAGCTGGAGACCGGAGTATTGAAACATATGGGCCTGCAGGAGCCATTCTTATTCTAACCACAACACATATAATTTAAATTAATAAAGATCAATCTTTAAAAAAGAAAGAAAGAAAGAAAGAAAGAAAGAAAGAAAGAAAGAAAAAAAAATCAGAAAGAGACTGGAGATGCATCTTGGTTTGAAGAGGGTTTGCCTAGCATGCATGAGGCCATGGGTTGGATTCTCAGCACTACACAAAGCCAGGTATGGAGCCAGTGAGTGTCTCAGTAGGTAAGGATGTTTGTTGTCAAGCCTGATGTCCTGTGTTTGATCACCAGTGGAAGGAGAAAACTGACTCCTACAAGCTATCTTCTCTTATTGTTTGGTGTCTATGGCTCTGATAAAAACCATGACCAAAGGCAACTTGGGGAGGAAAGGGATAATCTTGCTTCCATGTCCCAGGTCACAATCCGTTATTAGGGGAGTCAGGGCAGGAACCCAAGGCAGGAACCTGGAGGCAGGAACTGAATCAGAGGCCACGGAGGATGCTGATTACTGGCTTGCCTCCCATGGCTTGGTAAGCTTGATTTTATACATCCCAGGACTATCTGCCTAAAGGTGGCACTGCCCACAGTGGGCTGAGCCCTCCCAAACCAATCATTAACCAAGAAAATGCCCCTGGGGGCTGGAGAGATGGCTCAGCAGTGAAGAGCACTTGTTAATTTTACAGAGGTCCTGGGTTCACTGCCCAGCACCCACATGGTGGGTTACAATTATTCATAATGCTCTCGTGTCCTCTTCTGACCTTCATGGTCACCAAGCACATACATGGTGTACATGTATGTAGGCAGGCACTATTACTCACACATACAATAAAATATAAAACATTTTCAAAAGAGAAGAAAACATTCCCACGGACTTACCTACAGGCCAATTTGATGGAAGAAATTCTTAGTTAAGTTCTTTCTTCTCAGATGGCTCCAACTTGTGTAACTTTGACAAAAACTAACTGGCATATCCTTTGACCTCCACAACACTAGACAGATAGATAAGAGATAGATAGATAGATAGATAGATAGATAGATAGATAGATAGATGAGTTTAAAAGAGACAATATTAGGCACAAAACACCAGGAAACAAAATTGAGCATGGTGCCAGTATAAGCCAGTAATTCCCAAGCTTGGAAGGCGGAGGCAGGAGGCTCAGATGTTCAAGGTCACCCTCAGGGGGCGCTAGAGGGAGAGTTCAATTTCAGCACTTGGGTGGGTGGGGGGCGGGCCCAAAGCATCTGTATCAGTGTGAGGCCAGCTGATCCACACAGCCTACATTAAAAAGTTCCAGGCTAGCCAGGGTTACATAGTAAAGTCTCTGTCTCAAACAAACCAAACAAAAGACTGTCTCAGGAAAAGGAGGAGAGAGAGAAACAGTAGCATCCACGACACATTGAAGCGTCTGTTGTCTTCCCCACTGTCTGCCTTGCCAGTGCTGGACCAAGAACTCAGTTCTTCTTGGCCTGCTGGAGCAGTGCTGGGTGTTGTCAATAGAGGGCGGAGGAGGGACACTGCATTCTTCAGTGAGGTCCTTGCAGAAGCCATGGGTCCCTTATTCTGGACCAACCCTAGACGCAGCCTGAACTATCTGTCAAGTTTCTTCCCTAGTGCCAGGTGGCTCCAGGCCCCAGACTCTTGAAGGCCCGCCCCTGGGCAAGGGGCCGTGTTCCGTGCTAAGTCCTCTGTTCTCCCCAGCGCTGCCCTCGGCTTGCTGCCTTTCTTGAGGGCCTCTTCTACCCATTTATTAGCTTCTTCTTTACCAGTTTGTAACTTTGTAAGATATCTCAGTTACAATAAAGAAGAGAACAAAGTACACACACACACACACACACACACACACACACACACACACACAGAAGGGGGGGAGATGCCAGAATGAAACAAACCCACTACTTCCTATGCTATCCTAAAAATTCATTAAAGACAAACCAACAAAACCCTTCCTATTGGGAGGCAGAGGCAGGTGGATTTCTGAGTTCGAGGCCAGCCTGGTCTACCAAGTGAGTTCCAGGACAGCCAGGACTACACAGAGAAACCCTGTCTCGAAAAACCAAACCAAACCAACCAACCAACCAAACAACAACAACAACAACAACAACAACAACAACAAAAAACCCTTCCTATTCAAATTACAAGCACAGGCAGTTGCCTATAGATCTGAGATGATACTCCTGAGACCATCTTTCCTCACCCTCTCTCCCTCCCTTCCTCCTTCTCTCTCTCCGTTTCTTCCTTCCTTCCTTTCTTTCTTTTTCTTTCTTCCTTCCTTCCTCTCTCCCTCCTTTCTTGTTCCCACCATCTCCCTCCTTACTCCCTTGGTTTTTTTGGATAAAAAGATTTTTAAGTATGTGTGTGTTGGCCAGGTGGGGGTGGCGCACGCCTGTAATCCCAGCACTTGGGAGGCAGAGGCAGGCAGATTTCTGAGTTCGAGGCCAGCCTGGTCTACAGAGTGAGTTCTAGGACAGCCAGGGCTATACAGAGAAACCCTGTCTCGAAAAAACCAAAAAGAAAAAAGAAAAAAAAAAAAGTATGTGTGTGTTGTTGTTTGCATGCGTATCTGTGGAATAGCCAGTGCTCTTAACCACTGAGCCGTCTCTCCAGTCCCTGTCCTTATTGGTTTGAGACAGTGTCTCACTCTGTAACCCAGGCTGACCTCCAGCTCAGGATCTGCCTCCAGAATGCCAGGATGTGTCACAGGCCTGGGCCCTGGTGGTCAGCATGTCTCACTAGCTTTTATGATGGGGAGCTGCTGGTGGCAATTGTCCCAGCTTCTGTTTTAGGAAAATGCTCTGCTGTCTTCATCTTGAGGGCTCCATTTGGAGGCAGAGCTCTTGCTGGGCAGACTCTGTACGGCCCTGGCAGCCTCCCTCCTCGGGGGTCTCCGTTGGGAAGCCAGCTGCTTCTGTACAGCTGCCCCCAGCCCAGCTTGTCTGTCTGGCAGCTGTGCCTGGCTGTCCTGCTTTGGGTTCAGTGAGATTCTTGGATTTTTAATTTAATATTGTCCATCAAAGCTGGGATCATTTTACTATTTAATAAAAGCATATTTACTACCCATTTCTCCATTTCTCTTTTCGTTGGTGGTGCTGTTTCGGTTTTTGAGATGGAGTTTCTCTGTGTAGCCCTGGCTGTTCCCGGGAGACCAGGCTGGCCTTGAACTCAGAGAGATCTGCCTGCCTCTGCCACCGGAGCAATGGGATTACAGGCGCAGCCCCACCCTGCCTGGCTTCTCTATGTCCTCTTAGGAGACACATCACATCTGCTGTGTCCTTCAGGTTGTACCTTGTCAGGAACCCCTTCCTTTCCAGGACTGAGTGACACTCGGTTGTCCCGCTAGCGCACACCAGTGCCTCCATTCCGCCGGGGATGGGCTCCTCGGTCGTTTCTGCCTACCAACCGCTTGAGCACAAGAGTAAAACTGTCTTCTCCAGCCCATGCTCTCAATTCAATTGCTTCCAAATTTTTGGGCGTGTGCCCAGAAAAGGAATTGCTGGACCATATGGTAATTCCATTTTCAATTTTTTTTTTTTTTTTGGAGGAATTCAATACCCTTTCAGTAAGAACCTCTCTGCTTAAATTGATCAGAATTCTGCAAATGACAGAGTGTGTGTGCCCAGCTTCAGTGTGCAGCGGGCTCTGTTCCCAGGGGCAGGAGGCCGGAGGTCCGAGGCTCAGCCTACCAGGAAGGCAGAGCCAGGGTGGGAGCTAATTCTAGTCCCAGGAAGCAGGAGAGAAAGGCCATTGGGACGCCAAAGACAGAAGAAGGGTGGCTGTCAGCGTGGCCTATCCCATCGATCCTCAGCGAGGCTAGAGCAGATGCTGCCCATCTGAATGGTTTAGAATGGGAAAAAGGGAGAACCAGCCAACCAACCCCGTGTTCACTGGCAGCTGACTCCTGCTGCAGTTCCTGGCCGCACATCCATGGTGATTTCTTCTTGAGTAGCACTCGGAGTGTGGAGGGGGTGGTCCCAGGCCTGGAGCACAAAAGTCAGTCAGGAAGAGAAACATTATCAATGTCCAGGCTGGACCAGGAGCCAGAGAGCTGCGGCCGCAGGGACAAGATGATCCAGCATGAAGCTGCATGGCAGGCAGAGAGCGGAAGGAATGCGGTGTGGGTGAGAACGCGATTGCTTGCTCGGGTGTGGAGCCGGCTGGTGCTCCTGGTGTCAGAACTCTAGAGCCCCTGGGGGGAGCAGCTCCCAGCAGCACTTGCGGTCACCCCAGGGAGATGGGCTGTGAAGTCTGGGTATGCAGAGCTGACACTCGGACTGTAGCGTTATCCCACAGAGCACTTCATGGGCAGGAGCCTAGTGCATGGCTTCCCAGGGTCGGCACGCATGGCGCTAGGGTGCCCAAGAACTCGGTCTCAGGGAGGCCATGGGGCAGGGGGTAAGAATGAACCAGAGAGGGTAGTGAAATCCCTCTGGAGGTCACAGTCCAAGGGCCTCAGTTAGCTAGCTCCGGAGTGGGAGGAGCTGGGATTACAGGCCTGTCAGCACACCTGCCTCAGCAACGCACCATCTCCAAGTCACTGGAACAGGAACAAGAGGGGCTAACGCTTTGCCTCTGGCTCAAAGCCTCTGTTTGCTGGTAGGGCGAGCCAACAGCCTCTCAGGAGGACACAACAGAGGAGGTGCAGCCTCCTGCCTCCTCCTCACTGCGGCTCGACTGCAGCACGCGGCTCGCTTCCCAAAAGCCCCAGACAGCAGCTCGTGCCAAATGCAGAGTCTCAGGCTGCGCCCTAGCTCTCCGGCTGTGTCTTCTTGCCAGCTTCTTAGACTCTGGCATAGGGCGGCCACCCTCCAGCTTATCTCTCTCTGACCGGGCCAAAGGTCTAAGGTGGATGGCCTTCCTCTGCTCAGCCTAGACCCTGGTACCCACGAGGTTGAGTCTCACCTGCCCTGGGACTCAATCCAGAGCCTGAAGAGGGGGTTTTATCTCAGTGGGTCAGTTGTCCATGGCGTCCAGAGGACTCCTGCTCTCTCACTCTGTCGGTGTGTCCACCCTTGACCCTGACCCATGTCTTTCTCATCAGCATTTCCTTCTTCCCTCACAAACAGTATGAAGTAGACAGGGTAGCTCTTGAGAGTGGCTGGAGAGGGAGTATGGCTGTCCTTTCCTGCCTCAGTGTGTGCTGCAAAGGAGACACTTAACGTTCCGTGACTACTCGTCCCTTCATCTCTTGCCAGCTGAGTCTGGTTGAATGTTTTCAGATTTATCTACTTAATGTGGATTCTGGAAAGAACAGTGATTTGCTCTGAGTCTGTTGCCATGGAGCCCAGCATTGTTGGGGATAAAAGGTGTTGCTGTCCCTCCCGGTCCCTTCTGAATGTGATTCGTGCTCCGTCTACTCACTTAGACCTTCTTGGGCACCTGCTGTGAGCCTGGAACCCTGGTACTGTGGATGTATCCGTGGCTGAAACAAAGGTCCTTGCATCAAAACCTTTCATTCTGCAGAGGCTTGAATACAAATATTCCTCATAGGTTCCTGTTTTGAATGCTTAGTCACCAGGGAGTGGCACTATTTGAAAGGATTAGAAGGATCGGAAGGTGTGGCCTTGGAGGAACTGTGTCACAGGGAGTGGGCTTTGAGGTTTCAAAAGCCCATGCTAGGACTGGAGGGATGGCTCAGTGGTTAAGAGCACCGACTGCTCTTCCAAAGGTCCTGAGTTCAAATCCCAGCAACCACATGGTGGCTCACAACCATCCATAACAAAATCTGACTCCCTTCTCTGGAATGTCTGAAGACAGCTACAGTGTATTCACATATAATAAATAAATCTTTGGGCTGGAGTGACTGGGGAACAGTGTACTTACATATAATAAACAAACAAACAAACAAACAAATAAATAAATAAATTTTAAAAAAAACCCATGCTAATCTCTCTCCATCTCTCTCTGTCTCTCTCCCTCTCCCTCTCCCTCTCCCTCCCTCCCTCCCCACCCACCCTGTGAATCAGGATGGAGCTCTCAGCTACTGCTCCAGCACCATGTGTGTGGCCACGCTCCCCGCCATGATGATAATGGACTAAACCTCTGAAACTGTAAGCAAGCCACCAGTTACTCTCTTTTGCCAGATAATGGAGGAGCACACCAGCCGGGCAGTGGTGGCACATGCCTGTAATTCCAGCACTTTGGGAGGCAGAGGCAGGCGTATTTCTGAGTTCGAGGCCAGCCTGGTCTACAGAGTGAGTTCCAGGACAGCCAGGGCTATACAGAGAAACCCTGTCTCGGGAAAACAAAACAAAACAAAACAAAACAAAACAAAACAAAAAAAAACAAAAAATGGTGGAGCACACCCTAAATCCCAGCACTTGACGGGAGTGGGGGTGGGGGTGGGGGGCAGGGGTTAGGGGCAGAGGCAGACAGATCTCTGCGAGTTTGAGGCCAGCCTGGTCTACAGAGGGAGTTCCAGGACAGCCAGGGCTACACAGAGAAACACTATCTTGAAAACCAATACAAAACAAAACTTCTTTCTTTTATAATAGTTGCCTTGGTCCAAGTGTCTCTTCACAGCAATAGAACAGTGACTAATACACATTCTAGAGGAGAGAGACAAGCCTCCTGGGCCACCATAGTTCCCGACGTGCCTTACACTTAACTCTTGTCTCTGGTATATAGTCATCCAAGGTTCTGAAGGTCAGAATACATAGAGGAACAGTCCAAGAAGGGTCTGTGTCAGCCAGAGCTCTCTAGAGGAACAGAACTTACAGAATGCATCTCTAGATAGAAATGGGCGTATAATGATTTGCAGGCAGTGGTCCAGTTAGTCTGACAATGGCTGCCTATGAATCCAGTAGTTCATTTGTTAGGCTAGCTGTCTCAGCTGCTCTGCAGTATATGCTGGAATCTCCGAGGTGGGCTGCAATAGCAGGGAAGGCCACCGAGGTGGGAGCAGGAGCTTCCTCCTTCCTTGTCCTTCATCAGGCTGCCTGCAGGTGTGGCCCAGATTAGAGGTGGATCTTTGTAGCTGTCTTTGCTGCTTTGTGATAGGTTCTTTTTTCTTCCACCCTTTCAACCCCTAACACTAGGCAGGAGAGAAAAAAAAGGATAGAAGGGAAAAGAAAGAGATCCCTGGATAAAGTCAGGGCCCAGAAAGGGGCGAGGTGTTCCTTAGACTAACTTCTGATGATTAGAGTGTCAAGTTCTTTGGGGCAAGTTTGATCTTTGCTGCCAGGATGTCTAATTTTCTCTTGTTGTTTCTTCTTTGTGCACAAGTACTTAACCAACTGACACCAACTACAACCAGCAACCAACAACAACCAATAACACAACCCACAACCAACCAATAACCCACCACCTTTTGGGGTCCTGGTGTTTATATGACCTCTAAAAAGTCCCCAGAATTCCAAACATCACACACTCATTGAAAGAATCTGCAGCTGGCAGAATCATAGCCCTGCTGGAGCATGAGACAAGCCATTTCATGGTTTTAAAAGAAACCAAAGTTCAAAAAAAATTTCACTACAGCTCTTCCCACCTCAAAGGTCCAGATGAGAAGTACACCCTCCCCCTCAAATGATCTAACTAAGCAAAACTCCCTCCCAGGTGTGCCCGGTCATTTTTGGATTTTTAGTTCATTCCAGATGTCAAGTGGACAACCGAGACTGCCCATCACAGGATTCCTCTGGGGAGGCTGATTTAGCCACTGACCAGTGGTTGTGCTTTGCCAGTGACTGGTATAAGGATGGTCTCTGGTTGGCTCTGGCCAAAAAAATGGAAGAGGCCTGCTGGGTTCTCTAGGAAAGGTTTCTCAGCTCCTATAAAGATGCTACCACAAAGACCTTAAAAAATGGGCAGTAGGTTTTTTTTTCCATTAATTTATTCACTTTACATCCTGATCACTGTCCCCATCTCCCCTTCCACAGTCTCCCTTCCTATCCTTCCCTCCCCTTTTCCTCTAAGAGAGTGGAGGTCCTCCTGATCCCTCCACCCTGATATATCAAGTCTTTACAAGGCTAGGCAGATCCTCTCCACTGCGGCCAGACAAGGTTGCCCTGTTAGGGGAATGGAATCCACAGACAAGCAAGAGCTTTAAGGACAGCCCCTGCTCCAGTTCCTGGGGGACCCCCATGAAGACTGAACTGCACATCTGCTACTTATGTGTGTGGGAGGATGGGGGGATAGGTCCAGCCTGTGTATGTTCTTTGGCTGGTGGCAATAGTTTTTAAGCATCCCTTATAAGAATTGGAAAGCAACCAAAGATGGCTGCCCTCTTCAGGTAAGGCACAGTGGAGGGCTGGGCGTGGAGAGAGGCCCAAGATACCTGGGGTTCGGGGGTGCTGTAGGGGTTGGAATTTGAAGCACTTTGTTGTTAAGAAAAGGCATCCCAAAGTCTACTTGAATGTTCTGGGAGGCCCTTTGACACCCTTTAATCTGCTCATGAGCAGAGGGAGACGCTGAGAGGCCTTCACAAGCTCAGCAGAGACAGGGCGTGGAAGTTTGGGCCCCCGCTGAGGTGGAGAGACCTTGATGAACAACCCAGCCTTTAGTTACACTCCAGATGTGTCTACACCCGGGGAGAGAGTGCTGCGCCATTAAGAAAAAGGGCTGAGCTGAGCAGGCCCGCTCAACTGAGCTCGGCCTCAGAGCACCAGAGTCAGGGCGACTGGCCGGGACTGCCGACAGTGAACTGCAGAGCTTCTGTAACAAGCATCAAGGGTCTACACGACAAAAATGACGCAGCTCCGCCCCCTTCCACATTCCCCTTGGCAGCCACTAACAACCACAGGCAGCTCACACCAGCAACCCCACTCATGGTACTGTTTCTCTCAATTCCTTTTCATGTTTCCCTGACTAGAAGCAGTTTAAGGGCCTAGAGCTAATCTAACAAACAGACCCTAGAGGCTGGCACCAAGTCAGAGCCAGTGTCCTGTGACCTTCAGCGCCCGCCTTTGCCTCAGGCCTTCCACACCTTTACTTCAGAAATAAGTGAGTCTAGTAAGGCTGGCATTTAGTAGAGGCTAATTGAGCATCAGTCCTGTTCCCAAGACCCAGAAGTCTCTCTCACAGTCCCTGCCTTGGATGATGTCTTAGGTACTTTCCTAGTGCTGATAAAACATCCCATGACAAAGGCAACTTACAGGACAGTTTATCAGGGGCTTACGGTTCCAAAGGGTTAGAGTTCATGACCCCCGCGGTGGGGAGCACGGCGGCAGGCTTACTTCTTGAGACCAGAGAGAGCTAGGGGTAAGAACATCCTGGGAATGGCTTGGGTTTTTAAAACCTCAAATCTACCCCTGGCGACACACCTCTTCAGACGAGGGCCACAACTCACCTGGACCCTTCTGAAACAGTTTCACCAACTGAGGATTAACCATTAAAATGCAGGAGCCTGTGGTGGTCGTTCCCACGCAGTGGGGCACAGGGGGCAAGGGTGAAAGCCCGCAGATGCCGAGTGTGTAGGGAGGAGACGCAGGCAGTAAGGCTTAGGATGCTCTCCAGGGGCCGCAGAGTACAGAGGAGGGATGAGCGCTTAGGATGGGGGCAACTGATCCTACAGGATGCCCAAGTAGCAGCAAGAACATCCGCTGGGCCAGGCGAACCCCAAAGATGGCGTCAGAAGGCTTATGGTGGGGCCAGAACCCCTGCTGCAGTCAAGACTCAGGCCCTACGCTTGCCCATCCCTGAGACTGGTACAGCCTCTGTTGCTCGCTTGTGGTATTGTCCATGCCCCACACCCACCCGTGTATCCATGTGCATGTGCGTGTGTGTGCGTGTGCGTGTGTGAGTGCGTGTGTGCATGTGCTCCTGTGCGACATGAACTTTGTTTTTTTTTTTTTTAACTTTCCACCAAAACAACCTCAGTGATCCAGGAAGTGGGTGCTGCAAGCTGTAAATATTTTAATGATGATAATTCAAATATACACAAAAGAAAACGGCATAATAAGCCAGCTTCAAATAGGCAGCAATTTCCCACAGAAATGGAAAACAGACTCGTAATTGCTGGGGATGAGAGGGAGGGTGGCAGCCAGTACTTAGCACTGTAGGGTTTTATTCTGGGGGTGAAGAACGGAAGCGGTGGTGGCTGTGTCCACGATGGGCGCACTAAACACAGTCAAATCATCCCCATTAACCTGAGCGCTTCTCTGTTATGCCAGGCGAACCGCCATTTTAAAGAAAGCAATTATTTTTAAAAGAATTTATTTTAAGTGCATGGGTGTTTTGCCTACGTGATTGTGTATCCCATGAGGGCCTGGTGCCCTAATGGGCCAGAGAGCGGCAGGTTACATGATACTGGTTGTGTGGCACCAAGTATGTGCAGGGAACTGAACCCAGGGCCTCTGGAGAAGTAACCAGTGGTCTTAACTGTTGAGCTGTCTTTCCAACTCCTAGAAAACAACCTTTCTGGGTTTATGGTAACATCAAATGGGAACCAATACCAACTGCTCCCCCACCCCAGCCCTGCTCGACCAGAGTACCGCACAGCGGACGCCATGTGTCAGTCTTTCCCCATAAGTACCTGTGCCTTGTTTGCATTACTAACTGATTAGCAATTTCTTTTTCAAGTACCAGAAACCCAGGGCCTCCAGCCTGTGAAGCAAGGGCTCCAAGACTGAGCTGTAACCCCAGCTCCTGGGAAGGAAGTAACGTTGACATCTTGTTAGTTTCACAGAAATACGACCAACGTTTTCTTAAAACTGTTAATTTTCCAGGTCCTCTTCAGACTGCACCACTGTGGCCAAACACCATCTCACCAGAGGGAAAATGAAATCCGCTCAGTGCTTTGGTTATGGAGTCTCTATGCCTTAAAATACATTTTTTTTTTAAATTTACTTTGGGAAGTAGGGGCCCACGAGCCTCCACCACACACGTGTAGAGGTCAGAGGACAACGTGCAGGAATCAGCTCTCTCCTTCTGTCACGTGGGCCCCAGGAATCAAACTCAAGTCATCAGGCTTGGCCTCCGCAAGAGCAGTGCTCCTAACGGCCGAGCTGCTCCTCCAGCCCTCCTCCTCCCTCTTCTCTCTCCATCATTTATTCCCTTCCAATCAAGACAAGAATCTTATTCTATAGACCAAGCTAGTCTTGAAATAATAATGACTGATCCTCCTGCCGCAATCTTCAAAATGCTACCTGGATTTAAAGATTTATCTATTTAATGTATGTGAGTACACTGTTGCTCCCTTCAGATCCACCAGAAGACGGCACTACATCCCATTACAGAATTATGGACGGTTGTGAGCCACCATGTGGTTGCTGGGAATTGAACTCAGGACATCTGGAAGAGCTGAGCCATCTCTCCAGACCGATACCTGGATTTAATAACAGCAATTTGTCAAATTAAGTTAGCTTTTGTACACATTGTGTAGACACACACACACACACACACACACACACACACATACACACACACACACACACGTTCATAATCAAAGCCAATGCAGCAACAGTCTAAGGAGCAGGCTGGAGGGTCAGTGCTGGTAGGATAAGGCACTCAGCCGCCAGAGAAGAGTATCTGAGAGGGGATCTGCACACACCATCTGTAAACGTGTATCGCAAATTACAGGCAAATGCTAATGTGGAAGGAAACTGGATCACACAGAACACTCAAAAGCGCCAGATGAAGCAGAAGCAGAAGACAGAGGCGGGCGGGCGGGCGGGCGGGCGGGAGAGCACATGGGCCGCGCACTGTAGCCCAGCAACATCGGATGCGCTTCGGTTCGCAGTTGCGCTTGTCTTAGGGGAGGCATCTTACTTGGCTTTTTAGTTTGTGTGTTTGCTTTTCAGACAGGGTCCCTTGTGGTTTGTGGTCACTATGTATCTAAGAGGGACCCTGAGCTCCCCCTGGTCCAGCTCCCACCTCCAAAGTCTGAGGTGAGAGGTGCGTGCAGCCAGGCTCAGCTGCACTAGCTTTGAACATCAAAGTGTGCCAGTTAAGAGAATTCCAGGGCCGGAGAGACAGCTCAGCAGTCAGAAGGGCCATGCTTGGGTCTCAGCACCTGAGGGCTCACAGTATGCATAGCTCCAGGTCCAAGGGGGATCCAACGCCTCTTCCAATATCCATAGGCTCCTACATGCACATGTGTGCCTACATACATTCAGGCGCATGCGTGGTCACTTACACACACACACACACACACACACACACACACACACACACATATATACACACATATATATACACACATATATATACACACATATACATACATACACACATATGTATACACACACACACACACACACACACACACACACACACACACAAATATTTTAAAAGGACAAGAGTATTGCCGGACAATGGTGGCACACAATTTCTATTCCAGCACTTGAGAGGCAAAGGCTGGTGGATCTCTGGGTTCAAGGCTAGCCTGGTCTACAGGGTGAGTTTCAGGACAGCTAGGGCTCCACAGAGAAACCCTGTCTAAAAACAAGAACAAGGGGCTGGAGAGATGGCTCAGTGGTTAAGAGCACTGACTGCTCTTCTGGAGTTTCTGAGTTCAATCCCCAGCAACCACATGGTGGCTCACAACCATCTGTAATGAGATCTGATGCCCTCTTCTGGTATATCTGAAGACAGTGTACTCCTCTACATAAAATAAATAAATAAATCTTAAAAAAAATAAATTAAGAACAAAATAATCAACCAAACCAAACCAAACCAAATCAGAAGCAAACAAAAATAACTAGATAAACAATAAAATAAAAAGACGAGATTATTATGATTGGGTTAAAAGGCAAGACTGAAGTTGATATCGTCCACAGATGCCCATATTAAATATAAAGAAGAAAAACTGCATATAAAAATAAACACATTGATAACAACCAGAAGCCAGAGGGGACCAGGCACAGTCGCCCAGGCCTGTGATTTCAGGACCAGGAAGTAGAGGCAGAAGAATCAGTTCAAGGTCATCTTTGCCTAAAGTTACCTTTGAAGTCAGCCTGGAGTGTGAGACTTGTCTGAGAAACCCCAGGGCTGATGGGACGGCTCTGCGGGTAAGGGCACTTGCCGCCAAGCCAGACAGCATGAGTTCAATCCCAGGACCCAAATGGCAGAGAGAGATAACAGACTCCTGCAGGTTGTCCTCTGACCTAATGTGAGCCACAAAAATAAAAAATGTAATTAAAACGGAAATCAACCAAGTTCATGGCAAATAAAGTTACAAAGAGTGACAGAGGGCTGTCAAACATGAGGACAAAACCTGACTCACCCAGAAGGAACCAGTAGATCGCTACAGCTGCTGAGTTCAATGCCCAGGCCTCCGCTCAGCCCAGTGTCCTCTGGCTTCAGTCTGGGGCCTCATTTAAGTCTTTAATCCACGTCGAGCGAGTGTAGGGTGGTGAGGGTCTCGTAGACAGCCATGGTTTTTCTCTATACCATTTACTGGAGGGGCTGCCCTTCCCCCAGTGTGTGTACTTGACCTGTTTGATGAGGATTAATTGACCATAGATGCATGGATTTAGCGCTGGGATCTCCGTCCGAGCTTGGCAAGACTCATCCCGTGCCTCCGAGCGAGAGCCCTGGGCTTAGCTGTCGGGTCCAGCTGGTCTGCAGCACCGTTCCCTTTCGGATTTCTCAGCCCAGTGATCTAGCACAGTAGCTGAAGTGGGTTACTGAAATCTCTTGCTATTTCTGTTTTTCATTTTAATATCTGCTTAATATATTTGGGTGCACATGTGTTCACAACGATTCTATTCTCTCAAAGAACCAGCCCTGTGACTGCTGTAGTTACTTTTATCCCTAAGCATCAAATCCTGACAAGATGTAGCTCGAGGGCTGGAGAGATAGCTCAGTGGTTAAGGGCACTGGCTGCTCTTGCAGAAGACCCGGGTTTGAGTCCCAGGACCAATATAGTACCTCTAGTTTCAGGGGATCTAGTGTGCCTTTCTGACGTCTACAGGCACCAGGCACGCACATGGTTCACATACATACATGCAGGCAAAATACAGGCCTAAAATAAAAACACATCTTAAGGAAATTTGAAAGAAGCAAGTCGAGAGAAGAAAGGCTTGGTTTTGGCTGAAAGTTTCAGGGGTACAGTACCCTTGCTGATGTGGGAAAGGTAGGCTGTCAGCCTTGGGGTGCTATGAGGCGCACTGTATCCATTCGGGAAGCATGGAGGGCGAATGCTGGTGCTGAGCTCACATTCGCTGCGTGTGTATGTGCGAGCATGTTGGGGTACACTTGCCCATGCAGGTGTGTGTAGAGGTCAGAGGTCGACACTGGGATGTCCTACCCAATGGCTCCTCTCCTTTACTTCCTGAGACAATGTCTCTCACCGAATCCAGAGTGCACGGTCTCTGCTAGTTTGGCTAGTGGGTCCCCTGGGATTCATTTGTCTGCCTCCCAGAGCTGAAATAACACAGATATGCTGCCATGTCCAGTTTTTATGTTGCTGATGGGATTAGGATCCAGGTCACTGCGTGCTCAGCAAGCACCCGCCCACTGAGCCACCCCACCCCCCCAACACTCTCCCTTTTATTCAGTTTGGTACCTTACCCCACCATGGTATCACCCAAATTCTTCCCTCATCAGTTATAAACCTTCTGAAAAAGTCTTTCCTAACACACACAGTTTCCATGGTAACTGCAAAGCCCGACGAGTCGACAAGGATAAAGCCATTGCAGCTATCATTATAAAGTCATTGTCTACTGCAAAAAACAAGCGTATGACTCAAAGGTTCATTTGATCTGGAATCTGGCACAATTACCTAAGTCTGTAACACCTGTCCACGGGCAGCCGATGCAGGAGGATTGTATGTTTGCAGTCAGCCTGTATGTTACAGGGCGAATTCAAGACCAGTCTGAGCTATAGATCAAGACCCTATTAAAGAAAGAAAGAAAGAAAGAAAGAAAGAAAGAAAGAAAGAAAGAAAGAAGGAAGGAAGGAAGGAAGGAAGGAAGGAAGGAAGGAAGGAAGGAACAGGGGGCTGGAGAGATGGCTCAGCGGTTGAGAACACTAACTGCTCTTCCAGAGGTCCTGAGTTCAATTCCCAGCAACCACATGGTGGCTCACAACATCTGTAATGAGATCTGACGCCCTCTTCTGATGTGTCTGAAGACAACTACAGTGTACTTATATAATTAATAAATAAATAAATAAATAAATAAATAAATCTTTAAAACAATGAAACAAATGAAGCCTCATAAAGTCTAGAGCTAGGTGATCAGTAATCCCAGTACTCCAGAGACTGAGAGAGAAGGATCACAGCAGGTCTGAGGTCAGCGAGGGCCACACTGAGTTCTCTGCCAGCCTGGTCTATAGCGTAAGACCATGTCTTAAAGGAAAACACGGTTACTTTATATGATATGAGTATCCTCAGCCCTGCTCTACCTTGGAGAACACTAGCAGAGTCCCCTCGTGTGTCCTTTTATTTCATTACTGGAGACGGAATCTGGGGCCTTGTGCATGCTAGGCTCACGTAAATCCCCAAGCATCTGTCTACCTTCAAACCACTAAGGAATCTCAGTAAGCTGTCCAGTCTGGCCTCAAACTCATTCTGTAACCTAGGCAGGGCTCAAACTCACGATCCTCCTGCTTCTGAATACTAGGATTGTAGCTGCATATCCCACACCCAGATTTGCTGGGTCTTAAGAAAAACAAACTATTCAATCACTCTGCATACCAAGATGGAAGACTTTTAATTTGCCTCCGTTCTAGTCACCCATGCGATGCAGAATTTACTGCTAACAAGAGGTAGTTATTTTGCAAAGAGCTGTCAGGAGGGTCAGAGGTCAGAGGGAGCAGCACACAGATCTCACAGCAAGGTTGCCCTCCTGCCCTGGGTTTGCAGCTCTCTGCCTCTGTCCCTCCCTTCAGTTTCCACTTGTGTCTACTATTTAGTAAACTTATTTTCTCTATGGGAGTGGGTAAAGTCTTATAGTCATGTCTATTTTCTGGTGATTAGGTCGATGTTGACTGTATATAAAATGTAGCTTTACTCCTATTGGTTTTATGTTGACTAAAAAAAAATCTATATATTTTTATATATTTATATAATTAACCTGTCACTATGATTTCTGAGGTGGACCTCATTATTGCAGGGGGGCTTTGAACTTGCTATGTAGCCAAGATGGCTAACTTTCTGATACCCCTGCCTATACCCCATGCATGCAGTTGTGTGCTACCTTGCCAGGTCTTTTTTTTTTTTTTTTTAAGATGTATTTATTTATTTCATGTATATAAGTACACTGAAGTTATCTTCAGACACACCAGAAGAGGGCGTCAGACCCCATTACAGATGGTTGTGAGCCACCATGTGGTTGCTGGGAATTGAACTCAGGGCCAGAGCAGTCAGCGCTCTTAACCTCTGATCGATCCATCTCTCCAGCCCCCTTGCCAGGTTTACTACAGAACTAGAGAGCGAGCTCAAGGCTTCCTGCTCTGTAGGCAGGCTCGCCACTAACAGAACTCCGGCTACAGCCTTGTCAGCTTCCTTCTGAAGCTATTCTGTACTCTGAGTGGGTGATCTGTAGGGTCAGTGAGAGGCCCAGGAAGCAAAGGCATTTACTGCTGAGCCTAGTGACCTGGGTTTGGCTCCCAGAACTCATGTGGTGCCAAGCTTTGGCGGCAGAAGCAGGAGATCTGACGCTCAAGGCCAGATGTAGCTACACGTGAAGTGGGAGGCCGGCTTGTACTACCTAAGACCCTCCTCATCTGAGACAAACAAAACACACAGACTTTATCAACCTAGTCTTTTTTCTGTCACTTGTCTCATTTAGCATGGTATCTGGGTTGTCACATGTCTCCTCTCGCGCACTTCAAAGGTGGATGGCCCTGCACTAACTAACGTGTATGCCTTTCACTGGCCAGTCACTATGGACACTGGCTTCTTCGACATTTTGGCCATGATGAATCATGCTGTAGTTGTTTTTTTCTTTTAAGTCTTTAACTTTTGTATTTTATGTATGAATATTTGCCTGCATATGTCTGTGCACCACACATATGCCTGGTTCTACAGAAGCCAAAAGGGGATGCAGGATCCCCTGGATGGATCACAGATGCTTGTGACATACCACAATTATACTTTGAGGTTCCGTTCCTATGCTTCCTGAGTGCAAGGAACCAAACCTTGGTCTACAAGAACAGCAAATGGTCTTACTTGCTAAGTCATCTACACTGTCCCTAATCCCTAAACAGGGTCTCCCTCTCTACATAGCCTTGAACTCACAGAGAGAGGTCAGCCTGCCCTGCCTCTGTTTCCCAAGTGCTGGAATCAAAGGCTAGTGCCACCACAGTACTAACACCCCCTTTTCAAGAGTTCTGTTTATTTGTCTGTCTGTATGAATATGTGCCTACGAGTGCAGGTCGCTAGGAGGCCACAAGTGGGCACCAGATCCCCCAGAAATGGTGTCACAGGCAGTTCTGAGCCAGGAGTGGGCCCTCTACAGGGCAGTGCGCACCTAACTTCTGAGCCATCTTCCCAGTTTGTTGCTTTAAATGTTTTGCTCTTACCTGGCTTTCAAAAGGGAAGAAAAATGCTGTGGGTTTTTGTTTGTTTGTTTGTTTGCTTTTAGATTTACTTTTATGTATATTGGTGTACTGCCTGCATGTCTGAGGTGGCCAGATCCCCTGGAACTGGAGTTAGACAACTGTGAGCTGTCATGTATGTACTGGGAATTGAACCTAGGTCATCTGGAAGAACAGCCAGTGCTCTTAACAGGAAACACCTCTCACGCTCCCCTGGTTGTTGTTTAGACAGCATCTTGCTTTGAAGCCCAGGTTAACCTCAAAGTCATAGTAATTAGTAATCCTCCTGCCTCAGCTCCTAAGCACTAGGACTACAGATATGTCATTACCGTTAGCTTAAGGGGTAATTAAAATGCCCTTGGGCAGAGAGGGCAAGTGCGTGCGTGCGTGCATGCGTGCGTGCGTGCATGCGTGCGTGTGACTGACTTCTGGCTGCTTAGTCTCTTCCAAGAACACAGAGGGCTGCCACAGAAGAGGGGAGGCTGGGCAGTTACTTCCTTGCTATGAGCTGGAACTGACAGAAATTGACAATTTATGGCCGGCTTCCAGAGATGAAGAGTTCCCAAATGCCCCATCGTGGGTTCTGCCAGTGTGATGGGGTCTCATGTGGCACTCCCGGCAGATTCCCGGGGTTCCGGTTCCTGAGTGCTGAAGGGCAGGTTTCCGTGACAGAGGTGTGAAGGGGCACCAGGCCCAGCTATCTCTGTTGCTGCTTTCTCCATTATGCCTCTGAGGGTCACTGATCAGACAGAGCATGCATGCCTTAGAGACAAGCTGAGGGCTCCCAGCTCTCCAGCATGGGATCCGATGAAGTTCTCCAAGGAACACGTTTCCTGCTCAGTCACCTGTTCTCTAGTATGGATAAAAGTTGGACTTGTGCTGACACCCTTTCATCTCCAACAGCGCTTACCTAACAGGTGCTCACGGAAACATCCCTGGGCTGGCAAGCTGGCTCAGGCATGTGTGCCTCCCTCCCCAAGGAAAGTTAAAAACAAATTAAAAATATTGTTAAAATCTTTTGGGTTCCTAGACATTTTCTCATGGTGTCTTAGTCAGGGTTTCTATTCCTGCACAAACATCATGACCAAGAAGCATGCTGGGGAGGAAAGGGTTTATTGAGCTTACACTTCCACACTGCTGTTCATCACCAAAGGAAGTCAGGACTGGAACTCAAGCAGGTCAGGAAGCAGGAGCTGATACAGAGGCCATGGAGGGATGTTCCTTACTGGCTTGCTTCCCCTGGCTTGCTCAGCTTGCTCTCTTATAGAACCCAAGACTACCAGCCCAGGGATGGCACCACCCACAAGGAGACACACACCCCCCTTGATCACTAATTGAGAAAATGCCCCACAGCTAGATTTCATGGAGACACTTCCCCAACTGAAGCTCCTTTCTCTGTGATAACTCCAGCCTGTGTCAAGTTGACCCAAAACCAGCCGGTACACATGGCTTCGTATATATGGCCGTTGTCCCATTAGGCCAGTGGGAAGCTTTAATCCGGCTCCTAAGCGATTCAGGTAAGACACCATCGCTCCGGACGCCCCTTGGGCCTTTACTACATTCTTCTTCCGCACCCAGTCCCTTCCCGAGACATCACTTCTGTCTTTCAGTGGGAAACAGCATTCAAAGGTCTCATGGGCTCTGGGACAAGCCCTGGGGGAGGGGGTCTCCCCGTGCTGCCTGTGTTGCAGGTTGGTGCAATCATGACCCCAGGCAAGTTAGGCTCAGTCTCTTGAAGTGTACAGGCCTGATTCTTAGCCTGTAGACAGGAAGGGTCTCTCAGTCAAGTGGGGAAGAGACCTGTGGTTATTCTCTGAACCATTCTTTGCAGTCATTGCAGACATCAACCAATCTCATCATAGGAAAGCACTTCTCTCCCAGCTGGGGGGACCCCACAACCTTATCTCCCTGACTGGAACTTGGGGACTGTGCTGCTATCGTGCAGGGGCTAATCTGCAGGCTCCAGAAATACCTGCTGATAACAGAACTCAAGGAATTTGTCTTTCGCTGAGTCTTAGCTTGAATCCAGGTAGTACTTTGCTAAGGCGGCGCCATCCTGCCTGCTGCCCAGGGAGCTGGTCCCAGGACCTGCAGGGAGGGCTGCCAGAGCATTCTGATTCACTGTGATCTGGCATCTAGTCTCGGAGATAGGTCATGCGTGTGGACAGGTAGGAAGCAAGGGTCACATAGTGGGAGAGCACTATTTCTCAAGGAGGGGGAGCACTTTGAGTCTCCCTAATGGGAAGTATTCAACCACCAGGACCAGAGGCAGCATGGGAGGCGGGGCTGGTCAGAGTGCTGTGTGTGTTGGTTGCTGTTGGTTCCACACGTGGCTGTGGATGTCAGAGGTGTGGTCCCAAGGAGCGGCCAGTACTTGTTTGTATGAGTGGGTGTCACATGGGGGACTCTTATGGAGCCAGAGTGGTGACCAAGGCTCAGGAGCTGGAGTGTACTTTCCAGGCTAAAGTTGCTCGTGAGACGGAGCTTGGGGTCCCGTCTCTGAGAGCTTCACATGCAAGTAGCACCCCAGGCTCCAAAACACCAGAAATTAGCCCTTTTCTGTAGCCTGAATCTTACTCCATCCTCTCCAACTGTCAGCCATCTGTTACTATGGTAACAAAGTACACCAGCGGACAATAGCTGCCTTCAGGAGCCACTGTCCCTAGAGCCAGTGCTCACCTGGATGGGTTTGCCCACTCCGTCATTATGTGGCCTCTTCAGCCTTTTCAGGGTCCCACGACCTCTCGTGGCTTTATACCCAGGTCTGGTGGCTGGTGGCCTTGACAATCGTCTCCAGCAGGTTGTCTGAAACATCTCAGGATGCAGACTTAGGAGCAGGAGGGGAGTCCAATTCCCTTGCCAACCGTGTTCAACACAGTTCAGAGCTGGCAAGCATTTTGTTTACATGGTTCCTGTATGAGAACCTGGAGTCCGGTGTGGTGGCAGCTGACGGAACCTTCAAAGTGGAGGCTAGTCCAGGTCCTGGGTCAGTGCAGGTCCCGAGAGTTTGTTGTGAGAACAGCATCTGCATGAGGTTGTTTCCCCACAGCAGCTCACTCTCTCTCTCACACACACACCGCTGCCAGCCATCTTGACGGGATGAGCCAAGGTGTCCCCACTTCAACCTGCACTGTGGACATGTCCTCTCAGCATTCAAAATTACACTTCATGAAAAAAGCCCATCTTCCTAAGGAGTCTGCACCAGATATGAAAACATCCTAACAGTTCAGGAAAAACACAGGGCACACCTAACTGGAGGGATTTCCATGGGGAACCATAATCCTGAGGATCTTAGAGAGCCTGAGAGGGAAACGTCACCAGAGAACCCTGTGACTGGGTGGTCATAGGTCATAGCAAGTCTGGGGTCCTGCTGAGGCTGTGTGGTGGCACACAGGATTGGTACAGACTTTGGTCTCATACAGCATGGACTGCTGACCACTAGGCCTCCTCAGGCCACAGAGGGCCAGATCTCACACATAAGGAAGGGCTGGGTGCTGAGGCCTCAGGGGTGAATGTAGCCCTGAACTATGGGAGCAGAGTGTGGTGAGGTAATGCCTTGTTGGGTTTTACCAATCCAAACAAACAGCAAGTCTTTAGCGCGCACACACCCACACTGGTCAGAGAAGAGCGGGGGATGTCACACAAGTCCTTGAGGGTCTCCCTTATTCGGGGTGATGTGGGAGGTGGGTAATGATTGTCAAAGTGAGTACTTAGAGGTCAGTGATGGACATCTCAGCTCCCCTACTGGGATCCTGTACACAGACTACAGTATAAAGTCAGCAGGTCAACCCTCTTCCACACAGGACAACTGGGTCTGACTGGCCAAGCTCACTCTTCCTGTTTACAGATGAAAGGGGCTTGACATGACTGAGGGAGGGAGCAAAGCCCCAAGACTTCATGACCGAGGACTCGGGGAGTGTGGCGGAGCCTGAAGAGAGCTTGACCATGGATTGGGCCCTTAATCCAACTCTGGGACTTGTTAGCTGCAAGACAGACAGACATGCTGTGGTGGGAGAATATGCTTGGCCCAGGGAGTGAACTATCAGGAGGTGTGGCCTTGTTGGAGGGGGTGAGGCGTTGTTGGATGAAGTGTGCCATTGTGGGGGTGGGCAATGAGACCCTCTTCCTAACCACATGGGGGCCATCTTCTCCTAGTGGCCTTCAGATGAAGATATAGAACTCTCCTCTCCTCCTGCACCATGCCTGCCTGGATGCTGCCATGTTCCTGCTTTGATGATAATGGACTGAACTCTGAACCTGTAAGCCAGCCCCAGTTAAATGTTGTCCTTATAAGAGTAGCCTTGGTCAGTGTCTCTTTACAGCAATGAAAACCCTAACTAAGACACATGCTTTCCTAAGTCTTGGTTTCTTGGACAAATGAGGGACAGCCACCATGTGGACAGCCCCTCGTCCTTCCTGAAGACTCTGACCCTTTCAGGCATCCCCTAGCCTGTGAAGAGCTCCCTGGGGTCTCCCACACGGGAGGGCTGCAGACACGCTTCCCCAGGCAGGGCTCCGAGTGGTGCCAATCCAAGTGAGGTAAAGAACAAGAGGTGACTGATGTGGAAACTTAAGGGTTCTTTGGAAAGTCAGTTGTGTTGGATGGTGTTTTGTTGGGGCAAACACGTGAAGAAGTGTTTTCCTGAAGTAGACACAGGTGACAGAGTAAAGTAGACTCGTAAAGGAACGTTCAGCTGAAGCAGACAGAGGAGAAGGATGTTTGTTAAAGCAGTGTGAATGGACACGTGGTAAGATACTCTTCACCAAGGATCCACACGGAGGGTCTGCCTCACGTTACATAGTAGACATCTACTTGTCAGGACTCTATGAGAGAAACACACCCAAAAGCTGGTGGTGTGTTACAGTTTTCTGTCACTCTCTTGGACTCAGTGACAGAGACTGAGAAAGGCTTGCTTACAGATCTAGCTGTACAACGGTTGTAGGTCTTGGTCTTTTCTGATCATCGCTTCCCTGAGAGGTGCAATAGAGAACTTTCTTGTTCTTGGTGTCTCTTGTTGACTTGTGCCAAGGCCGAGGCCTGGCTGCCTCTGCTGGGTGGTGCCTCTGCTGCTGATTCCTGTTTGCTATCCGACTCCACAGAACTGGACTGCTGGTGTATCCCTGAGGTGTTTGTGGGTGGATCAAGCTGCTGCTGCTGACCTGTGACCTGAACTGTCGATTTCCAGACAACATAGACAGGAGTTGCTCCAAAGAACCTTTCTAAACAGGTCCACTTCCTCCGTATCCTTCCCAGGATCTCTGGTGGGTGGTGGGCTAAAAGAAGTTAAAGCATTTAAAAGCAATCATCAAAAATAAAATTAAAGCCAGGCGTTGGTGGCGCACGCCTGTAATCCCAGCACTTGGGAGGCAGAGGCAGGCAGATTTCTGAGTTGGAGGCCAGCCTGGACTACAGAGTGAGTTCCAGGACAGCCAGGACTACACAGAGGAAACCCTGTCTCAAAAAAACCAAAAAACAAACAAAAAACCAAAAAAAACCCAAAAAAACAAAAAAACAAAAAACAAAAACAAAACAAAACAAACAAACAAACAAAAAAACAAACCAAACCAAAAAGATTAAAAAAAAAAAAAAAAAAGACTAGCAGGGCCGTGGTGGCGCACCCCTGTAATCTCAGCACTCTGGGAGGCAGAGGCAGGCAGATTTCTGAGTTCGAGGCCAGCCTGGTCTACAAAGTGAGTTCCAGGACAGCCAGGGCTACACAGAGAAACCCTGTCTCGAATAAACCAAATCCAAAAAAAAAAAAAAAAAAAAAAAAAGACTAGTTACAGGTGATCTTGTAGCTTCCTGCACATGCACAGCCGCCTCCTATGTCTTGGTGCCTTTGATCTGGGGACATGAAGCCTCCCTCGCCTACTTGAAGCTTCTGTACAGCGATGCTAGTTTTTGAAAGGGCCCTTCCCTCTAAGCGAGTCTTCCAAGTCAATAAAGAGCATGCTCGAATGGCTTTCTCTGTGGCTGTCCTAGCGGGCAGGTGGTGATCTCTGACAGCACACTCCCCCCAAGGCTTGCTCTTTCTCCTCCCTGGGCTCTCTCCTCCACACGTGCCCCTCTTCCCCCTCTTCGCTTTGCCCACTGGCCGCCGCTCACTAGTATGGCACTGAGTTCTCGTCTCTAGGATGCTGCTCTCAGGTTCCCCACAGCACACAGTATCTTGTCAGGACAAGTGCCAAGAAGACTCTGCAGACGCCCCCGTGCTTGGCCCTCTCCTGCAGGGCATTTCCCCAGTGCTGGCTCTGAGCCGTGAGAGCACTGCTGTCACCTGACCATAGCTCTCCATTTTTGTTATTCTGGGGTGTAAGTCTGAGGCTGCTGGGTGAGCCCCTCATTCTTACACCTCCTAGCTGATGCAGACTCACACAGAGAGGGATTCCATCCACTTTTTTTTGGGGGGGGGATTTGGTTTTTTCGAGACAGGGTTTCTCTGTATAGCCCTGGCTGTCCTGGAACTCACTCTGTAGACCAGGCTGGCCTCGAACTCAGAAATCCGCCTGCCTCTGCCTTCCAGAGTGCTGGGATTACAGGCGTGTGCCACCACCGCCCAGCGGATTCCACCCACTTACAAGTTTTGTTTGAGGCAACATAGTTAGCTGCTGCAGTGTAGACCATGTGCTGGCACGCCAAAGCTCAGTTATTAAAATAAAGGCTTAAGCCCCTACTTAGAACGGATGGATGTGAGGGAGGGAACCTTTGAAAGCTGGGGCCTAGCAGAAGTCTTCAGGTCAGTGGGGGCCGGGCCGGGGCTGCTGGCCTTTGGGCCTCCTGGCTGCTTGGGTAGGAAGTGGACAGCTTTGCTCTGCTATGCTTCTTCTGTCGTGCTATTTCAAAGAGGGCCAACAGGCTACACAGCGAGACACTGTCAACAAATCTGAAGGCAGGAGGTCATGGATGAAGACCTTCCCAACTGTGCACCAATAAGCCCTCCCACAGAACTTGAACTACCGTAAGGCATCGTTCGTGCAGAGCGCGCTCACCCGCACAGTCGCTCACACTGCTCGGGTGCTGAGGCTGTACTCTGCTGACCACACAGGCAGTGGTCAGCCTCCTTGTTGCCACAGGGCCAGAGCCTGGTCAAGCTGGCGACAGACAAAATGCCAAGGATGAAAATTCCTCCTATCCAACCTTTGCACTTCAGACTTCAGTATCACAAACTTTATGAAAGACACAGTGCGATTTGATGCCAGCTACAAGCTAGTCACAAGAAGATTCTCAAACCATCCTGGCAGAGCTAAAGCTGAGAACAACAGTCACCCCAGATGTTTGTCCCACAGGGTCTAACATGGGGCGATGGGGAGGCCAGCTGGGAGGGAGTGCAGCCTGTTCTGCAGGAGGATGGACGTGGCAATGCAGAAAATGGTTTTGTTTCATGTTTTATTACATCAATGGCTTGAAAATTTTTATTTAACTTCAGCAAATATTGGAAATAGAAAAATGAATTCTGCAGAATTTCACAAATAAATGTCCCACTCTCCACTAACAAATGTTATAATTCAATGGCTAAGCAATTATAATGCTATGACATTCACCACAACAATGTGCTGAACTAGAAAACAAGCAAAGAGAGACATGGGAATATTACTTACAACAGCATTATTACAACATATTTTCTTTAAAATTTTAACATGGATTTTATCACTTCAAAAGATATACAGCATCTCCGTTATATTTGCAAACTTAACCTTATACGTCTTTTAAAATCTTGAAAAAATTTTAAGCAATCTAAAAAGCACTTAGCAAAGTTTTAAGTCTACATAATGGAATGCTATCCACTCCAGTATAAATGTTCATCTTAGAGAAGGTGACTGTAAACACTCATTATTTTACAACATGCATAGACTCTACTGACCTTCCTTCTGAACTGTAACGCTCCTGAATTGTGCTTTACTACAGTGAGGAGAAGCTGCAAAGACCCAGGGGAGGCGGGAAGGCATTGCACACGATCATCAGACTCAGAGGACCTAAAACTGCCTTTAGTCAGTCTGAGGCAAAGTTCACTTGATACTAAAAACTTGAATCCTGGGTCACTAGGTATACAAACAGGACAGAGACATGAGACGTGTCTTTCCTTTGCTTACATGAAAGCAGGGACCCAGTTAGTGTAATGCACTGTTTGGCTTATTTTTGGTGTGCAATTATACCAATAGTACATCTCATGGTTAGAAAGACGAAGCAGGTAGAGCTGAATTTAAAGTGGCGCTAAGCTCACTCAAAGGTGGCGCTGGAAAAACTGTATGACAGGACCCTGCTTCATGAGTCTGCCACAGTAAGCTTTGTCAACTTTTGTTTTTTTTTATTAAGGTTTGTGACCACCATTGGGAGGGTCTTACAAAAACCATCTGAAACCTTCTTTAGGAAGCTGTTTTGACAAACAAACAAAGAAGCAGCGGGCGTGCTGTGAACCTCTGCTCCTGCTGACACAGCACCCACTGCGTGCTGTGAACCTCTGTTCCTGCTGACACAGCACCCACTGTGTGCTGTGAACCTCTGCTCCTCCTGACACAGCACCCACTGTGTGCTGTGAACCTCTGCTCCTGCTGACACAGCACCCATTGTGTGCTGTGAACCTCTGCTCCTGCTGACACAGCACCTACTGTGTGTCAACACTCATCTGACCAGCACAACTGAGGCAGGGGACCTCTGGGTAAAGAGCTCGATTACAGAATTGATCACTGCTGCTGACCAGTCAACACAATATTCAAGTAACAGAGTGTTTAAGTGGATAAGGGAGAAGAATTACCTAAACACTTTACATGTTCACATAAAATTAAATAAAACAAACTTTAATGCATATGCAATACAGTTTATATCTTTAGGGATCTCTAAACTAAACCTTAGACTATTATTTGTGTCCATGATACTATATTTTGCACAATAACTTATATTTAGAAGATTTTCCCACAAAAATATATAATTATGACATTCACATTGATAATTTTTAAGAACCCAAAGCTTAAGTGACATTCCATCAGAAGCAGGCATCATGTTCCAAACCTAACCTGCTGATGCACCTAACTTCTGACATGTGACAGTCACAGTCCAGACCAGAGCCTGAGGCTTTGAAAGCTAAGCAGTTTCTTGGACTTACATCACTGTGGACTGTGTCATGAAGTTTAAAACATGGAGACTATTCCAGCAGCAGCCGCGCAAAGCCCACTCTCTCCCCTTTGTCAAGTGAAAGGGCATGCCTCTTTTCCGGGGAGAAAAAGCCCAGATCAGCTACTCTGGTCACAACCACACTGACCGACACCAGACTCTTCAGCTAGAGGCCACTCGGTGCTCACAACCAAGAGAAAGACAGAACAAGCCTGGTGCCGGCACAGCCGCTCTGCCTGCCGCACCATCCAAGATGATCACCAAGTCTCAACACTGCCGAGAGGGGACACGTCTGAAGGAAAGTAGCCCGGGCACAGAGAGCGACACAGAGCCTCCAGCAGCACAAGGAGCCACCCTGTAGCATGGCTCTGCTCCCCGGAGGGAGGCATGCAAACACGCTAGGCGAGCAGGGTTTTATCCAGTGCCTCAGTGTCCCTATGAGTCATAGGCAAAGCGCAAGCTAACCTCATCCCGGGTTTCCTTCCCCTTCAGCTACACAGCAGGTTTATGATAAAAGCACAAAAAAAGTTACTAGTGTTACTCTGTCACCGGTCCCTGGGTGGGGACTGTGGGCTGCGCTCTGGCACATCTCTACGGCTCTTCTTGATCAATGGGCTGGTGTGAGACAGGGCGGACAAGGTCCGTCCGCACTCAGCCTTGGAATGGCCTTTCTCCAGACTGCTCAAGAAGAGTGGGCGTCCTAGCCCCAGTCTAGAGCTCCACGGCTGAACCTCTTTCTAAAGAGAAAGTCAGCTAACTTAAAAAACGGGGAGAGGAAGGTGCTCAGGAGTCAAACCATCCAATTTTAATTGCATATTTTAAATTCTTAAGAACTCCACTCATACCTTAAATACCTTAAAGCATCTACTTTTTTTTTTCTTTTTTGGTATTGAAAGCAGAAAAAATATTAAAACAATAACAAAAGATATTTCCACATGGTTAGTGCAGTGTCAAGTGGCCATGGATGCTAGAACGCAGTCCAGCCGGCTGCTCCTCGAGCCCTGCAGGCCCACAGTCTGGTAAGAGAGCAAAAGTGACTCTGAAGTCTCAGAACATTAAGTAGCAATCTTGGCTTGTTCCCAGTCCAAACAAATGGCATTACATACCACTCTGTAGACTGTTTCTTTTCATCTTGGTCTCACTAAGCAATACATCCATCACTTCTCTGTCCTATCTGCTGCTAAGAAACAGGGGATAGTGTTTGTGTGATCACACCAGTACACAAACGACACAAAGGACACGTGGAGTGACATACAATGGCCAGGCACGCCAAGAGGATGAGAGCTAATGGTGTGCAGCGTCTAGAAAACCATCCCAAGCTTCTCTATTCTCCTTTACTGAGCTGACCTGACATTAAAGTCTGCACTCAAACCTGCAGACACTCTCCCCATCTGCCACACCTCAGTGATGTCATCTTTGGCAAGCAATAAACTTTAAGTAAGACACTTGAACAGAAAAGGGACTGATAACATGGTTGCCAGAAGGAGAAGGCACCAATTCCAAATGTACAAGCACCAGGTACAGTGATATGAGCCAAATCTCTTGGAGCTGGGGATGATGGTGGTAGCTGGGGATCAAGAAGAGAGGGGTGCACCCTCGTCCTGGGGTTACAATGCTGAAGGCTGGAGGCAGAAAGCATGGAGGTCCACGTTCTCATTAGGCTACAGTGTCCAAGGACAGTCGCTGCAAATGAGCTTTTACCACTTGGAAAGGAGAAAAGGGAAAGAGTTAGGGAAGAGAGAAAGGGGAGAGAAGCCACCTGATCTACACATAACTCTGCCCTCTCTTTAGGGAAACAGGAGTTGTATCAGGAAGCTTGGTATGATAAAGGTGATGTGGTCTGCTGATGGGCTCGTGATTTCCAAAGAAGCATGATTTTACTTAGGTGGCTGCCCCAGGAGAAAAGGGGAGAATTTTTCCTGAAGGCCTACTGGGCCTTCTGAGAATTACACTATGCACAAAGTAGAAACTGCAGGCCATGCAGGAACAGAGCTGGGCCTTTCAAGACTACCTGTTCTGAAGCTGCTGACTGGGAGAGCTGCCACTGTTGCGGCTCAGGGGGAGCCAACTGGAGGGTAGGTCCCAGACTCGAGGGAGCTGTGCAGGCCGTGGGTCCCCCAGCCCATAGGCAGAATGAGATGCAACGGAGCTCTCTGGGAAGTCGTGCCAACATGGAGGAACGAGCAAAGAATTAAGGCAGATGTAGCACAGGACTGGAAGTGTATGCCTTTTTTGGTAATAGCTGCTTGTCCACAGAGATGTGATGCAGATGGCTAGGTGATGTCTTGTAATACCTGATATCTGGATAACATGTCGTCCATACCAAGTGTTCAAAGCTACCAACAGTTTTCATGAGGCAGATGCGTATCTTACGTCGAGGACAGAAGCAGCCTGAAGGAGGGAAAGAGGAAGGAAATCAGTGAGAGCTGTGACCAGCACACCGCTCTGGGGTGCTCCAAGAGGGAGGGAGGCAGGCAAGAGGCGGATTCCTGGAGCAGCTTTTCTCTTTCTAAGCCTCAGCTTCTCTCTGCCAAGGGTGTAAGAAAATGATGCTTTCTCCGCAAGGTTAGATAAAATAGGCAGGGGCATGTCACCACAGGACTGGGAAAGCAGGGTCACCCAGGTTTGCCTGTAGTAATAATTCCATGCACTGGTCAGAGGAAGGCTGTGGTACTGGCTCCTGAGCAGACACCCAGCGGTTCCTCCTGGGATCCTGGAGTATATAACCCTCTTCCATAAAGGACGAAAACATTTTTTTACTTGCTTCTTTTGTTTTTCAAAACAATCCAAAAGACATGGTGTCTTACTACTGAGGAAGCAACTGTGCTAAACTCCAGAATGTGAGTGTGGTCCCTCAGGTGAGAGGGCACTGTGAAGAACTGCTCACAGCACACTCAGTCATTCTGATTGTGGTGGCAATCTCTAACACAGTTGCTCCATCACCCTCTGTAGTAGATTGCAAAATTTATTTATTTTATGTGTAAGTACACTGTAGCTGTCTTCAGACACTCCAGAAGAGGGCATCAGATTTCATTACAGATGGTTGTGAGCCACCATGTGGTTGCTGGAAATTGAACTCAGGAACTCTGGTAGAGCAGTCAGTGCTCCTAACCACTGAGTCTGTCCAGCCCTATGCTTTCCTTTCTTAAGTGGAAAATCACTGTAAAACTGACCAGTCTTTTTGTTAGTAGCACTTGGGAAAATTCTGATGTTCTCCATCCTGTGAAGACAGATATCCCCAGTTGCTAGAAACAGGATAACCAAGTGGTGAAACCAGGTCTCCATGTTCTGAGCACTGGCGTTCTCAGTCCCCAGGCTCGTGGTGAGCAGACATCATTACGGCCAAGTCTCCTTCTATAAGCTAACCTCAGTGCAGAGACAGAAGGCTGGTGGAGGAGCTGGCAACGTGAGGAGCACAGAAGGGAGGGCTCAGGGCATAAAGGAGTGCACGCCACCAACCCTGGTGACCCACATTTGATTCCGGAAGCTTACAGGTGGAGGAGAGAACCGTGGGAAGAAGGGGAAGGATATGCAGGTGCTGCCCTGTGCTCTACCCTGCTGCTGCTGTTGTCTCTTTAGAGAGATGTTGAGGTAAACAGACGGAAAGTCCAACACCACAGAGAAGCTCTAACTACCATGCTACTGGGGTGTGAGTCAGTTAAAGAAGAGAACCACCACACTGACAAGGACATGCTAGGACATACAAGACTAAGAGGCACAAGAAACCAAGCACAGGACTCTTCATGAAGGAAAGCTAACAGCACTAATGAGATTCAGCCAGGCAGGACTGAACCAGGCTTAAGAGAATGAAACAAAACTCCCTGCAGAAGAACTGGCCTCCCGGCATGCCAATGGCCTTAACTTTACCCTCAGCTCTCTCCACACTTGCTCTGACTCAGTGTCGAGCCACAGTCCTAGGGATCTGGTTTCCAAGCCCTTGGAAACACTGTCAGGACACAGGCTAGAAAGCCTTCATTCTCACAGATCCTAACTCCTTTCCAAGTTCATGTGTTTCTAACAGAGCATCCCTTGTTCTGCTCAGACGGTCCATGTTCCAGGGCCTTAGACTGGGCCTGGACTAGGATAACCCAGGAGTGCTGCTCACACTACAGTATGCAGCCTGTACACACACTACACACTTCCCTCTAAAATGTATGAGTCTGATCCTCAGAGGTGCTGTGTTGAGAAGCTCTCCTTACAGAAAGAAACACCTTGAGCCTCGCATATAAGAGGCCTCACTTTATTTCAAGGTATTCATCAGTGTGTTTAACAGAACAGAGCCAGAGCCCAGAGCAAAGGCCAGACAAACACAAAACAATCAACTCCAAATCACTCCTGAATGGTTTAGAAAAGACATTGGAAGTGAATTTCTTCAGAAAGGTAAATCAATCCTTACGTTATTAAACCAGTGGATAAATCCAGATTTGTACTGACTGCCTAGCTTTGGCCTCCCATGCTAATCCCGCAGGAAGAAGTGTGAAGGGTGGAATGGGTAGAGGTAGGAGGTAAGAGAGCAGTCCTGACACAGGACATGGAAGGAAGGACAGGTCTCCAGGCTGAGGCACCCTGATAGCCCTGATGAAAAGCGTGTCATCATCTCCAAAATTGCAAGGTCAGTCACTGTCACATAAGTCCCAGCAGCCACCTGGAACTGCCTTCGCCAGCTAACGCTAGCCACCCCTGGACAGCAATGCAAGCGGGAAGGTTGCTGCACACCCTCAGGAGAGCCTGAAGGCGTGCGGCCTCACCTAGAAGGCGAGTAGCTCCTGACAGACAATGGCAACACTTGCGACTACTGAGTGAGTGGGCCATTCCTCAGCAGGTTCTGATGGCTTTTGAGTGTAAAAGGAAGCCAGGCAGCAGTTCGGGAGTGCGCAGCCCACGGTGAGGCGCTAACATGTCAGCAGATGCTGCTGTGGTTACAGGTAAATGGTGCCGAGCCACTGGGACTGTGAGAATCTTCAGCAGTTACCCCGCCTTGAGCAGGGATGGGTGCAGGGAAGAGACCCCTTCCACATTTACCTCGTCCTCCTCCTCAGCGGTCTTGACGGCGCTCTCCGGGGACTTGGGCCTCCGGCTGGCAGGCCCGTTGCTCTCGTCCTTCCCGTGCTCTGCTTCCCACTCTTGTAAAACCTCGTCTATGTTGAAGCGGCGCCGGTAATTTACAAAAAAGTTTTTCACCTGAACAACTGACTTGTTCCCAATTACATCTGAGATCGCCTGAAAATCTCGCCCATATTTCCTAATGGCTAAGGACAGAAGAGAAAATTAAAAAAAAAAAAAAAAAAATTAGTATAAGAGAGAAAAAAAGTTTAAATTTTAATCTATTTATTTACTTTATTTTATGTGTGTGAGAGTTTTCCCTGCATGTATGTCTGTGTACCACATGTGACCCTTGTGTCTGGAAAGGCCAGAAGAAGGAGTCAAATCTTCTGGAACTTGAATTACATGTGGGAGCTACACTTGGGTCCTACGAAAGAGCAGCAAGTGCTGTTACCATTTTTACAAAGCACAGTTCAGGCTGAGAGGTGGCTGTGTAGGCACTTGCTGATGCCCGGGTTAAGCACAGACATTATGTCACAGCAGTGGAAGAGTGTGGCAGTCTCCTTTAGAGGTGTCTTACAGGTGACGGCATAGATGTCTAGTAAAACCCTGTATCTAGGAATCTCTCATGTCAGCTGTGGACTTTGGCTTCGCCTGCTCGAAGCCCTGGCTGAAAGCATCCCTGTCTCTGCTGCTGATGCTCACCGTGTCCTGGAGGAGCTGTGCTCACTATCCAGAGCGCAGTGAGCAGCCACTCCCGCTCTCAGACAACCGCGGCTTTCATGCTAATTTAAAAAACAGGAAAGGCCTGTGATTCCAGCCCTTGGGAGTTTGAAGCAGAAAGATTTTGAGTTCACAGTCAGCCTGAGCAAAAGATGAGACTGTTTCAAAAACTAAAGACAGGGACTGAGGATGTTTCACAGTGCTATACCATCTGCCTGGCATGGTAAGGCTCACTCCTCAGCAACAACACAGGCACCAGTGACACATGCCTTGGAGAAGATGGGTGTGACACAGTCAGCCCCCATGTGCTAACGCACGTTCCCTCATACCTTGTACGGCGAGAAGCTGCTCTTCCGTCGTCCAGCGTGCGTTGCATTTCTGAATGACCTAGATATCCAAATGGATTATCAACTTATTACATGCATCTTTATGGCAGCTTTAATGAATTTTTTTCATTTCAGGATTTTGATATAAACTTGGTTCCTAAAATTTTATCTCTATCTTTCCAAAACAAGACATATTAAAGCTATGTACCACACAGACATCACCATTTCAAGTACGTGAACTCAGCCCTAACTCTAAGGTAAATGGAACCGTACCTCTGGCAGTCGGTAAGGCTCTATCCCACCGTCAAGCTTTTCTTTAAGAGCACTGTTTGTCTGTTTAATGTTCTGGATCTAAGAGAGAGAAGAGTTTTGTCGTAAGTACATGAAAGGCAGGAAAAGCGTCCTCAATGACAAAATAGAAAACCATGGCAGCAAAATTCCAACAGGTCTGACTCTGACCAAGTATGACATCTTCATCTTCTCATAAATGACCTTTTTCCCCAGTTCTTGCTTGACTTAGCATACCCAGGTTTTCTATTTATGTCCAATCATGAACCACAGAGAGAAGGACAGACGTTCAGCCACGTTCTTTAGTTTTCCTGCAGATACCCAGAAACAGACAAGTCTGTCCTTTTCCTCCGCTCTCAAGAGAGGACACTGCGGCTGTGTGATGGGGTGGGACGCTGGCTTTAACACAGACCACAGAAGGAAAGAACAGGTGGAGTGTGGTAACAAAGATGTCTAAGATGTTCAGGAGTGGCAGCTATTACCTTAAGAAAACAAGTCTTTTCTGCTTTTGTTTTTGATTTTGAGTCAGGGATTCTCTGTGTATTCTTGGCGATCCTGGAACTTACTCTGTAGACCAGGCTGGCCTCAAACTCAGAGACCCACCGGCCTCTGCCTCCCAAGTGCTGGGATTAATGGCCTGCACCACCATGTAGACCAGGCTGGCCTCGAACTCACAGAGACCTGCCTGCCTCTACCTCCCAAGTGCTGGGATTAATGGCCTGCACCACCATTGCCGGGTTAAGAAGTCTTACTAGCAAAGTAACATTAAAAGCAAGACTTCACAGTAGTCTGGTGGCACACGCCTTTAATCCCAGCACCTGGGAGGCAGAGGCAGGTGGATTTCTGAGTTCGAGGCCAGCCTGGTCTACAGAGTGAGTTCCAGGACAGTCAGGGCTACACAGAAAAACCCTGTCTCGAAAAACAAAAACAAAAAAGCAAGACTTCACAGTAGGAAAGGCACAGCACACCACTTAGTCCCCCATCCTTGTACTGGACAGCAAGCTCAAGACCTGACTCTATCGCTAACACACAGTGACAGACAGACACACACACACACACACAGCCCTGTTGTCTTAGTCCCGAGGCTATCTTGGACCTTGCAGTGTATCCTAGACTGGCCTTGAGCATGCTACCCTCCTGTCTCAGGCCCCCAGATAGTGATAGCTATAGCCTGTTTCATCAGGCTCTGGTTTCTAGCTTCATTTGTTTTTCCTTTCAAAAATTACTCTGGTAGTTAAGTGTGATGCATGGCCAACAGCAGACACGTCAGTGCAATTGATCTCCCCTGTTATGTGGGCTCTGGGGGACTCAGAAGAACATTTCACTAGCCCCCATCTGGTTCTTAAACAGCCTTTTATAGCAACATATTCTTTTCTTTTTCTTTTTGCATGTCCTGTTTTTTCAAGACAGGGTATCTTACTGTGTGGCCACAGCAGGCCCTGAACTTGCTATGTAGGTGAGGGTGGTCTGACACTAATAGAGACGAGCCTACCTTTGCTCTTGAGTGCTGGGAATAAAGGGATACTTCTGGTTCCCACATAATCTTTTAAAATCCCATTTTGTTAAGTGCTTTGGGATAGGTTGCTCTTTGAGATAAGTTCTCACTTTGTCGCCCATGCTGGTTCTGCCTCCAACTCCCAAGTCTGGACTAAGAGTGGGAGTTGGAGGCCAGCCTGGGCTAGAGTACACCTTGTCTTCAGAAGACCCAGCAGTGAGAGGTGGAGAGCTAGAACCCAGGATTTAGAGTCAGAATAGACAGGTTAGCAGTCAACACAGTATCAACCTGAACGGAAAGTAAAAGTCAGAATACGGCTGTGTGTGGCTTTTAAAGAAAAAACAAGCAGCCTAACTAACCCGTGTGGCTGCCCCACTGCCCCCATGAGCCTCCAGGGTAAACACACCACACTTGACCTGCTCCCAGGGACTCTCTGTCCTTCTCTACTCCGGAGCCCCAGCTACACTTCCCCACTGAGGAAGCGGCACTCCAGCCCCAGCCCTCAGTTTTCGCTGGCCGGGGCAAGCACAGGTCGGGCTCACAGAGACAGGCAGTGGCTCCATCTGCATCTCCTTTTCTTACAGCCCTACCTAGGTTCAAAGAGTTCAAAATGGCATCTGCAGCTTTCAACACAGCACCGAGTGGGGCTTCTTGAACTGGTCAATCATGCTATCACTTTGAAATGAGTCTTTCCTTGACATATCCACAAACTTAGGTTCTTAAAGTACCATCCCACTGACTTTTGATTGATGCCTTTTTTTGTTTGTTTGTTTGTTTGTTTGTTTGTTTTTTCGAGACAGGGTTTCTCTGTGTAGTCCAGGCTGTCCTGGAACTCACTCAGTAGACCAGGCTGGCCTCGAACTCAGAAATCTACCTGCCTCTGCCTCCCAAGTGCTGGGATTACAGGCATGCGCCACCACCGCCCGGCAACTGATGCCTTTTGACTCTCAAGGTGCATCTATCTCCTCACGACCATGTTAGGCTCTAAGCCCTTCTTCCCTCTTCAAAACTGCCAATCTGAGTAATTACTTCAAATTAAAAACACTCTTGGCCTTGACCCTGCTGAGAAAAAAAAAAAAAGAATGTTTCTTCCTTCTAAGAGGAGGGCCTCTTCTCCCCTCACTGCTGCGTTCCCACTCAGCAGAGCGGCCGCACTGTATGCAGCACCAGAACTGTCCTAGCACAGCAGCCCAGGCAGATCTGCGAGGATCAGACCTAAGGATTAATCTTCTCGTTTGAAAAGAGGTCTCTAGGAAGATTAAGTGATTGCCCTAAGATCAGAGCACAGCTGTGCCAGCAGCAGGCTAGACTCTGGAAGGAAGCTCGCCCCTCATCTGTGCTGCCTCCTTAAACCAAGGAAAAGACAGAGCCATCAGTTCCACCACCATCCAGAGCCCGACCACCTCTGATAGCCGGCTCACATCACTCAGTCTCATCAACCAGGAGAGAAAAGGAGAAAAGGAAGCGGGAGGGACAAGGGAAGGGAAGAAGATCACCGACAGACTGTGAGGCTGACCATGATACCTCAACAATAACATCCACAAACTGGATATGGAACCAGTGGCTTAGTGAGCCCTCTGGGACAACGCCCATCACTGACACACTCTCCTCAAAACCCTCTATTATAAAGAGCACCCCAAATGTACCAAAATGTATCTTAGACCAATTCTCCTCAAGGAGTGTAAGCCTTGCACATCAAAAATGACACAAAACAAATAATTAAAGATGAGTATAGGTGGAGGGGCATAGCATCTCCACCCACCAGAAAACCCTATAAAGATAGTAATCCGAGGGGCTGGAGAGAGAGATGGCTCAGTGGTTAGGAGCACTGACTACTCTTCCTGAGTTCAATTCCCAGCAACCACAACCATCTGTAATGGCATCTGATGTTCTCTCTGGTGTGTCTGATACATGTGTACTCATACATTAAATAAATAATATTTTAAAAAAAAACATTGTAATTTGAAAGCTGGTGGTGGTACAGGCCTTTAACAAACTGGCAGATCTCTGAGTTTGAAGCTGCCTAGTCTACAGAGTGAGTTCCAGGACAACCAGGGATATACAGAGAAACTGTCTTAAAACAAAATAAAAGGTATTAATTTAACAGCTGTAACAAAATCTTAATCAAAATTTTAGTAAATTGTTTTTTTTCCTGGAAATTGAAACAGTAACACACAAATTCTTAAGGATAGCGAGAGCCAGGAGGCCAAGGATGGCGAGAGCCAGGAGGCTTCGTCCCAGCTGCAGCCGTGCCGCACACACACCTCGGGGCACCATGCAGTGGTGAAGGGCAAACAGAACAGAGAACGTAAAATCAGAACTGCCCATTTTTAAACAAGGTCTCGATGCAAGTCAGGAAAGACTTGACAGCCTTTTCAATAAGTAGTAGTTGGCAAAATAGAATACAGAGGCAGAGGCAGCGGCATCGTGAGTCTGCGGCCAGCCTGAGCTGTGTGGTGTGATGCAGTGCTAATAAACACACACTCACCTAAAAACACAGTCCAAGAGAAAACTGAGGACTCATAGTGAGGACAGCCCCTGGGATGGGGGCTGGTAAGCAGCGTCACTGAGGCCCAAGGAGACCTTAGCACAACACAGCAGAGGGGCCACAGCTTCAAGTGTCTTCACTGGAGACACCCTGTCACCCTGAGGAGGAGATTCAGCCATGTCTGAGGATATTTCTGCTGTCACAACTAGGAGGGTGAAGGTGGTCCCCGATGAGGAGAGGGTAGGGGGGGTTGCACCTGGAACTCACAGGCGAGTGCAAAGTGGACTGCGGGTGGGAAGTGCTGGTACGGCACAATCAAGTACATGTAAATTGAAGGGGCACTCTGGGAAACCCTGAACAAAGGATGGCCTGTTGGTTCTCCATGGGATCTAATGGGGGCCTGCTCTACAGAGATGCACACAAAATGCACCAGATTCCTAACATTCATGGTAATAGTTTATACAATGGCCCCAAATGTCTACCATAGCATAATGTATTGCTAGTAAGTACTTATAAAATAATGAGAAAGAACAAATCAAAAGTAACAGCTTTATAAAACACGGGCACATCTCATAAAACCATAAAAAAAAAACCATTATCTTATGGTAACACAATAAAAGCAGACTGAGACAGTCTGTGTGGGTTCTTTTAACAGTGGTAAAAACCAAACCCAGGGGTTCCCACAAACTGAACAGGTGTGTAATGTACTGACTACATTATAAGCCTCAGCCCAGAAGCTGCACTTTAAAAATCTTAATAGCTGCCTTCTTCTGGGAGGAGGCTCAGGCATGAGAGGCATGACGGAGCTTCAGAGCAGAAGGGGATAGTGGTGGAGGGCACTAAAGGCAATGTACACGCGCGTGCACACACACACACACACACACACACGCACACACACACACACACACACACACACCATACGCACACACTCACTCAGTTTTATTTACATAAATAGCCTATGGATTTCTCTCTATAAAATAGCTCAATCGGAAAGTAACTTTTAGAGGGCAGGGGCAGTAGTCAATTGCTGGCCGGAGGCTGTGCACGCCTGGCAGTCAGAGTTCAATCCCTGGACTCCACGAAAAGGCAGAAGCCAAGAATCCACTCCAGCTGTTGTCTGCTGACCGCCACACATCACAGCATGTCCCCTTCCCTTCCCCGGCATCTGTGAGGACACTCTAGTGTGCAGGCTGACTTTCATCCTGGGCTTGCGGGTACCTGTCGTTTGATGGAGACCAGCTCCATGTCCAGCTGTCTCAGCACCGTGGTTGCAGCAGTAGCATTAGCAGACACAGCCTCCACATCTTCTTGAGAAAGAAACATGCCTTTCGGAGGTTTCCTTTTTGCTCTATTTTTAGCTTGTGTGCTGTGCTTTTCTTTTTTGACCTGAGGAACTGTCTCAGTAGGGGGTACCTGCATGATATACATATTTGGTAAATAAAATTAAAAAACAAAAATGTCAAATGGATAGTAGTAAGCATATGCTGTTAACATAGCCCCAAATAATCTAAAACAATCACCATGCTTATCTAAGCACCAACTACTTAAAGATAGACTGTGGATATGAACACAGAACATTGCTTTCTTCTTCAATAGAAACATTGTATTCTCCCTCCTCTGGCCTCTGATGATAAGTAAAAAGGACCATTTTCCGGCCTGACTCTCCCCTGAGCCCTGCAGCCACCTCGTCGTCTGTGTGACAAGCAGATAAGTGAGGAGGTCAGCTTTGGGGCCGTGGGAGGGTGGGAGAGCAGAGAGGTGTCTGAAAAGTTTCCCATTAAGAAATACAAACTGGCCGGGCGTGGTGGCGCACGCCTTTAATCCCAGCACTTGGGAGGCAGAGGCAGGCAGATTTCTGAGTTCGAGGCCAGCCTGGTCTACAGAGTGAGTTCCAGGACAGCCAGGGCTACTCTGTGTAGCCCTGTCTTGAAAAAATGGGGAAAAAAAAGAAAGAAATACAAACTTTGGAACTGTAGAGACGGCTCAGTGATTAAGAGCACTGGCTGCTCTTCCAGAGGACCCAGGTTCAATTCCCCGCACCCACATGGCAGCTCACAACTGTCTCAAACTCTTTTTCATAGGATCCGAACCCTCACACAAACATATATGCATGAAAAACACCAAAGCACATAAAATAAAAATAAAAAAATTATTAAAAAGAAAAAACAAGAAACTGGCATTTCGTTATTATCTCTTCGTGGACAACATTTAGCTTTTGGAGTGACATAATTTGCTCTAAAAATGTGCTGTCATTCTTAAATCACTGGGCTAATTTTTAAAAGTACTTTCTCTAATATCAAAACCTTCAGGAATAAAAAAATACAAAAGCTTGGCCACAAGAGGATTCCACCTCATTACGAGGCGATCATTTAAACACAGGGTTTTACGTGAGCATGGCAGCGATACATTTGTAATCTCATCATCTGGGAGGCAGAGGCAAGAGGATCGGGAGGTCAAGGCCATTCTCAGCTGCATGTAAGACTGGGGCCAGTCTGGGTTATAGGAGACCTCAAATGTGTACATGGGAAACCTTAAGGCAATAATTCAACTTTTAGGAATTATTTTAACAAGAAAATTTGTACAAAGACATAGATATGTGACCATTCACTCCGCACTGTTCATACAGAGAGGACTTGAGCTATAAAGCCATTTAAGATCAGTTAAATCCGTTCTAAGATGTTCATAGAGTGAAGTAATACATGGGCTATGTATATACATATATTTAAAATACATTTCAAAAACTGTACAAATTAAGAAACCGCTTTACAACGTTCCCCCCTCCCCCGACAGGGTTTCTCTGTGTAGCCCTGGCTGTCCTGGAACTCACTCTGTAGACCAGGCTGGCCTAGAACTCAGAAATCCGCCTGCCTCTGCCTCCCAAGTGCTGGGATCAAAGGCGTGCCCACCATCTCCCGGCCACTTCACAACTTTTAAAAAAGAAAAATTCTGAATTCTATATACACATGGGCATATATGCTGTCTTCAAAGCTACCGAAATGTCGAGACTGTGGCTGATGGTGCTGTAAATCACTTTAACTCCTCTTCTGCTGAACTTCATTGCCTATTTTATTATAAAACTCATGTAACATTGCTATAATTTTATAGTGGCCTTTTGGTTTTCCAAGGTTCAAATAACCATCCCTGCCATTCCAGGACAGGAGCTGAGACACGTCCATGCTCCTGCCCAGATGCTGGCGGCCCCTGGCTCACCTCACTCACTCCCAGCCCTGTCGTGTCACCGCCGTTCTCTTACAGAAGACGGCCGATGTGGACTCCATTATGGTTCCTTCCCATGTGATACAGAGAAATACCATTCCAGATTCTATAGAGCAAAGCTGGCATTCCGTCTGAACGGCTGGAGTCAGCACTTAACATAGGAATGCCCACGAGGCAGGAGCTAGGGGAGAGCTAGCACTGGCATCTACTGCCCAGGAGTATTAGGAAGGAAATACCTCCTTTTTGCTTTCCTTGTTTGGGTCAATCTCAACATCAACGGGATTAGTGCCATTCGTTTCTTCTAGCTCATCCTCACTGCAAGAGAAGACAGTTATTCTGCATTAATTCCATTTCACATAAACACTTAATAAACACATTCTAAACTTGCTCTATACATCTAGAACAAACGTTTTTATAGGGAACTCCAACTCTGTAGTTCTTTTGGTCCAGTGGTTCTCAACTCTCCTAATGCTACAAACTGTTAATACAGTTCCCCACGTTTTATGGTGACTCTAAACCATAAAATTATTTTCATTGCTACTTCATAAATGTAATTTTGATAACTGCTATGAATGCTAATGTAAATAATGTTTTGGAGATAGAGGTTTGCTATAGACTGAGAACTGCTGCTCAGTTTCTTAGCCATTAACTTCATAGAAAGCGGTATGGGAGGTCAATGACCACCCAGCGCTCCTGTCACAGTGAAGGGCCCAAGGAGCAGGGTCATAGCGTTCCTCAGCACCAATGCAGTACTGTGAAGAGGAGCACCCAGGAACGTCAGCCGGCTTTCTATGCCATAGTCAAGGATAACAAATCCCAGCCTATTTTATTCAATTTTGACTGTTATTTAGCAGAACACATCTGCACACAGCAACAAATTCAATGTATAATCAAACTAGACCTAAGATATAAAGAAAATAAAAGCTTTGATCAAAAGAGTACTAAGCTAGGCACATGCCTTTAATCCCAGTACTAGAGAGACAGGTAGGCGGATGGATGGATGTGAGTTCGAGGCCTGTCCGCTCTACAGAGTGAGTTCCAGGACAGCCAGAGATACTTCTGGAGCCCCTGGAATGTCTTACAGAAAACCTGGCAAGCCTAAGTTGTTAGCGGTCACACGCCTACCACTCAACACAAAAGCCTGGGCTTGCACGCTGCCTTCTGAGAGTCAGCATCTCACTCATTCTCACAAACCTGCCCAGGGGCAGCAAGCAGAGCCTTCAGAACTGACCCTAGCCCTCACCAAGTGAGGGGAAATAACCATTCTCATCGGCCTCTGCTATATGCAAGCTGAGGAACAAGACGTTAGACATACCCTGCCTTCTTGAAGTTTAATGAGATGCCCTTAAAATGAATACCCAGGCTGGGAGGCAGGCTAAGTGGTAGAGTGCTAGCAATGCGTAAACTGCTAGGGTCAGTCCCTAGCATTGGAGGAGGGGAGAGGAAGGGAGAGAGGGGAGGGAGGGAAAGAGCGGAGGAGAGGGAGAGGGAGAGGGAGAAGGAGAGGGAGAGAGAAAGAGAGCAAGAGCGAGAGCGAGAGAGAGATAGAGAGAGAGGGTGGGCTCAAAACTAATAGTGATAACAAAGCAATATCCTAAGCGATTATGAACTCACACTCTATCACTCACACAAGACACAAGGGGTTCAAGGGGAGAAGGATGGCACTGATCAATACTCATTCCCACTTGACAGGATCTAGAATCACCCAGGAGACAAGCTGCTAGGCATGCTCATGAGGGACTCTGTAGATTAGGTCAGCTGAGGGGTGGACTGGTATCATGGGATGAGGAACGGCTTGCTCTCGCTGCTTCCTGCCACCCTGCCCGCCCTCTTCCTCCTTGAGCTGTTTTTAAAGCAAGCACATGCTACATGGCTTCTTGTTATACTCAATAAATTCTGGTCCATGAAACGACAGCGAAATTCCTTCGGATTAAAAGGTGTCACTTTGAGGGGAAGGAAGGAACGTGTTAAAGTTCCCTGGCTGAAGACCAGAGCTGCAGAGGGACGGTCATTTCTACTGCGTCTCAGGAGGGGGTCAATGAAGCGCCTTGTATGAATTCTTTCTTATACGGGAAGCCCTGTCATGGCACCTTTCCTCCGCCCCCAGCTCTAGGACACACGTGCTCGGATGACCCCGCAGGAGCGCGCTCACCTCTCTTCCCGCTCCCGCTTTTGTTTCCGAGCATGGCGATCCATCACACTGGTTTTAGTTCTAGTTTTCTTCCAAGAGTAGTAAAACTTCACCAAACTGGCTATGGACTTATCGGGAAGCTAGGTGCAGAAATCAAGGTCGGTGTAGATAGAGCTAGTGTTTACCAATCAAACGTTCTTAGGAGACAGTTCATAAGGATCATTCGTTGTATTTTAAATTGTACAGAAAAGGAAAACCTATCAAGTGCATTTTCCTTATTAAAAATTATCTTTAATTTTATTATAAAAAAGTTGGACAAAAAAGAAAATCACACACCAAAATGAATCAGACTCAGAGACCATACAACTCAATGAACTCCTATGCAGTTAGAGGCCATTCAGGGCCGAAACTGTAGTTTCCCGTCGGATTTTATACTTTCAATATTGAGTATTTTATGCACTTTATCGTCTACCAAAAATGAAAAAAAAAAATTCATGAGTTTGAACTACAAAAATAGTTTTTATGCATATTTCAAAATAATACATTTTCTTTTTAAAATTTTAAATTTGTATAGCCCTGGCTGTCTTAGAACTCAAACTGTAGATCAGGCTTGCCTTGAATGCGAAGATCCATCTGCCTCTGCCTTCAAATACCACTTTTTGTGGTTTTGGGGTTTTTGTTTTGTTTATTTGCTAGCCAGAAAGCTAGCAGGCCCAGCAAATCTGTCCCTACCACCCCTCCCCAGCTCTCCCTACCCCTCTCCAGCCCCCCCACCCCTCCCCAGCGCTCCCTATCCCTCCCCAGCTCTCCCCACCCCTCCCCAGCCCTCCCCTTGGAGCTGCAGTTGTGTGTACAAAATGTCTGAACTGTTATATGGGTTCTAGGATTTGAATTTAGTTTTCAAAGTCAGAGTTAAAACAACTCTCTAACCACCGAGCCATCTCTCCAGCCCCTCAGTTTAATCATTACAAATTCATTTTAATATTTAATGCAAGCACCAGTAATTTTAATCTGGAGTTTATCAATAGTTTCTAGAGAGTAAAAAATATAGCCAAGCATGGTGGCACACACCTTTAATTCTAGCACTCGGGAGGCAAAGGCAGGAGGATCTCTGTGAGTTCAAGGCCAGCCTGGTCTACACAGTTAGTTGTAGGTCAGTCAGGGTTACATAGAAAAACCTTGTCTCAAAATACCAAGAACCATCCAACCAAAAAAGCAAACTTACAGACAAGGACTGTGATATTCCTTCAAAAGCAATCATCAGAGATCCTGCCTGTTGACATAACCTTTTGAGGAGAACAGCCACAGGTTGGGGGTGGGTATATTCTGGAGGAATGGCTTATAAACTTGGAATAACAGCTTCACTCTGTACTAGAATTGGTGAGCTACAGAGCAGTTTTTTAAAAAGCCATTTAGTAATCCGCTTTTTCTAAAAGGGACTGTCTTCAAAAGGAAATACTTGGGGCTAGAGACATGGTCAGTGGTTAAGAATTGGCTGCTCTTCCAAAAGGCCATGGGTTCAATCCCCAGTACCCACATGTCAGCTCACAACTGTTTGTAATACCTGTTCTAGAGATCTGGCACTCTTTTCTAGTCGCACCAGGCACACAAGTGGAACAGAGACACACGTGGAGGCAAAATACTTACACACATAAACAAGCAAGCAAGCAAACAAACAAGTGAGATATTTGAAGTTGCTGATAACTCTGTCTCACGTAGAGTATAAGCTCTAAGAAGCAAAATGAAACGACAACAAGAACTAGAGCAAGATCCTGCTCACCATTTGCTGGATTCTATGGAAAGTTTTCCCATGAAAACTAAAGGCTTGCTCAAACAAGACTTTGTCTTCTACCGTCCACTCGTCTGGGAAGGGCGTGAAGTTGGGCAAGTCGGCCAACGACTTCTCAATGTTATGCTTATGCCAGAAGAGCATCCCAAGAGCCTGGAAAATGATATTGGTAAGAGTTTAGAACACACAAACAAAGCGTTAAAATGGGGGTGAAAAAGCAAACAAGCATTGTGTGATTGTAACAGGCAGGCAAGGAGACCCGTGGAGAGCTGAGGCGCCCTGACTTCTGCAGTCACAGTGTGCCATCTAGTCTGCTACCCCAAGCACTTCTGAGCTCGGCAGTGCTGAGCACACGCACTATGAGCACTGAGCATGTACCCATGCTCAAGACGCACCATCCCGAGAAACAGACCTTGTGCCTTTTCAGTAGCTGGGCTCTTCCCTCCAAATCCTGTGATCCAGGCCCTGCAACCAACTACCTAGGGTTCTGACTTCTCCATGCTTGTTTCACATGCATTCTCCTGCCTCACCTCCCTAGGGGTGAGGGACAGGTTTCTAGCTATTCTTTTTGGTTGCCACGGGGATTATATTAAACATTCTAAAGTTGTAAGATTCAGATTGCGATTTATATAAGAGTAGTTTCAACAAAATATAAAAATATACCTTCTTAAACAGCCATTTCATCCCTTTCAGTTATGAATACCACAGAATTCTATCTATATCATATATCAGAAAAAGAAAAGCAAGCTAATGTTTGAGAGGAATCACTTAGGCCATATGCAAAATGTTGGGCTGCCAACGCTGAGGTAGTGCGGCCAGCTCCAGACAGTTTCCCCAGTTGTACTTGGATCTTAGCTGTGCCCTGACTCTGGCCTGGCTCCTGCATCTGGGTCGGAGTCACTGCCTAGAGTCCTTTCCTTTCTCCCTCGGGACTCCTGCAGCATCCTTGATAAGCACACATGAAAAGTCCTTTTTTATTTTTAAAATCTGTTAACGTCTTAGTTTATAATTTTACTTAGTTGTGTGTTTGTGTGCTTGAACGCACTTGTGTGTGTACATATATGCACATATATGAACTCATGTGTATGACAAAGGACATCTGGCATGAGTCCATTTTCTCCTTCCAACAGCATGGACTCGAGGTATGAACTCGGTGACAAGCACCCTTACTCACTGGGCCACCTCACAGCACTCTTTTCTGAAGGACCAGTTCTGTCAGCTATGGGAATCTTTTCCCTTTCCTGTTCTCTGTGCTGGGAGTGAGCCCAGGACATACAACTAAGATGAACATCTCTCCATGCTTTTTAAAACGTTTCCTTTGGGGGCTGGAGAGATGGCTCAGTGGTCAAGAGCACTGACTGCACTTTCAGAGGTCCTGAGTCCAATTCCCAGCAACCACATGATGGCTCACAACCACCTGTAATGGGATCCCATGCCCCCTTCCAGTGTGGCTAAGGACAGCTACTCATATGTTTAAAATAAATAATTCTTAAAAAAAGAAACTGGACATCTAGATTTAACCGTGTAATAGCCCTGACGATCAGATGCCTGCTTCCCCTGAGGTGTAGTCTCCTTTTCTTGCACTTTTTATAATAACTGTGAACTGTCTCTGTGCCAAGGAACAGCATGAGGTGTGACTTTTTAGATCTTTTCTGTACCTATTTCTTTCCCCGGGCATACACAACAACTTTCTCATTTTCTCCTTGCATGTTGTTCCATTTGATTGCCTTCATCTTTAGTGTCTGCCTCTCAGAAGAGAAAAATGTAGCGAGAGCGAGAGGGTGAGTGAGGGCACTGCCCCTTCCTTCCTGAATGTGACTCCGCTGGGAGAGGAGCTCGCAGGGAGGGGCGGCAGGACGACCACCCCTTTCTTCTCCTGCCCTTTCATCCTAGCAGCCATCAGTCATACATAGGTCAGAGACCAAGTGTTCGGATTTCCAACATGGAAAAGGTCTGTTTGTGTGTGCGAGCTACTGCAGGAACGGATGATGTGCAGCAGCAGAGGGTGGAGCAGCTGCAGCCTGTCTAAGTGGGAAACGCCAAAATTCAAGTGCATTTTGTTTGTTTTGTTTTTTAAGACAGGATTTCTCTGTGTAGCCCTGGCTATCCTAGAACTCACTCTGTAGACCAGGCTGGCCACAAACTCAGAGATCCGCCTGCCTCTGCCTCCCAAGTGCTGGGACTAAAGGTGCATGACAGCGCCCACAGGCCCAGAGCCTCAGCTTATACCACAGGGGCCTCCAGGTCTCAGGGAATGCACTCCATTGTTAACTTTTTGTTTGTTTCAGCTCACGGAGAACCCAGCTCTAGAAGTGAGTTTGTGCGTGGTTCCTCCTCCTGTTTTAGACTCAAATACGTTTCCCCTTAAGGTGTTTCACAAGCTCCTTGTCTGGGGATGGGCTGACAATACTCCTAAGTCTATGACAGGGAGGGAAGAACAGCCAAATAGCCAAGACAGAAACACTATGGCTGAGAACAGCTGGATGGTGAGCGTGTTTCCAGGTCACGATCATACAGAAGTGCCTGCAGGAGAGAGAGAACCCTCGCATACAGCTGTGGGAGTTATCAACAGGCAAAAGCTCGAGAGAACTCTAGACCTGTACCTCAACTCAGACAGTCAGTTGGGTGTTGTAAGCAACAAATCTGAGATACGACCATAAGTCATTACACAATCAGATATCCTTAGGGATGGTAAGACATTCCACAACAGGATGAGAAACCAATCACACATTCCAATGAGAAAACCAAGCTAGTTAGCATTTACTGCCTTTTGCCCAGTCAATGAGGCTGACAGCCCACAGAGGACACTGAGCGGGTGGGCCAGTGGCGAGCTCTGCTTTCCACAGGAAATGATGAACTGTTACCTGCTCCATGTTGTACCCGTGCTTCTCTTTGGCGATAGCGATGTACTCGTCCACTGAAAGACAGAGGAGACCAGTAATCAGCCTGAGGACAGCAAGAGTACACTCACCACAGCCGTCTCCTTCAAAGCCTATCATGCTCGTGTGAAAATAAACACAACATAGAATACAACCCTAGTGCACATCTAAATCCCCCAGAGAAATGTCCAAATGGATATACACAAATATTAACCTACTGCCACATAGTAAGACTATGAACACTTTAAATGTCCTGCTTCATCTTCTGTCTTCTAGGATTTAGAAGCTTATTTAGTGTAAAAGGAAATAGGACAGACAGAGAGAAGGCTCAGCAGTTACGAGTACCACAGAGTCTTCTGAAGGACCTGAGCTGACTCTTGGACCCAGATAGCTAGCGACTGCCTGTAATTCCAACTTGGGAAAGTGGGAATCTGTATCTCCTAGTGTCTGCTGTAATCTCCACATACATGACACAAATAGCACATACACACATGTATATACATACACACATATATATTTTGTAATTTTAAAATAAAACAAAACAAAAAAAAAAGAACGCCACCACAGCTGCTGTTTTGTCTGTCTGTCTGAGAGCGCACCTCACTACCTAGACCAGGGCAATCACTTTGGTGGATCTACAGAGTACCTAAAGGTTGTGATGAGTACAGTAATATGGGAGACCCTGCTCTGTACCAGTCAATAGACAGATTTTTATCCTTGAAACCCAACAGAGGTAAGACAGCTTGCTAAGACAATGCTTGTGGATTCTGCCCCAAAAAGTAAGGCAGCACAGGCCAGCTGTGTTCACGGAGGATCAGGAGTCAATCCAGCTTCTCCTCTATTTACTGTGCTGCTTGTGACACAGTCCAGATTGACCCTGAGCTTTCAGCAACAGCTCTGAGGCTGGTCCTGGAGCTGCGGTTTTAATGCTTCCCCACAGCAACTTCTAGGTTCCTACTATTGAATAAAATTTTAGTTACTATCATTTTGGATTTACCTTCGAGACTGGGGCCCAAAGGACTGGACTTTAAAAAATTAAAATAAGGTCTGTCAAGGTGGCTCAGAGGTAGAAGAAGCACCTGCCACCAACCCTGACATGCATTAACCCTGGGGCCCACGTGGTGCGAGGAGAGAACCGACTGCTTGACTCACTACTCTGCTGTAGCTTGAACAGAGTAAGGAAAGAGAGCTATGATCCAAGGAATCTGATAGAGGTCAAAGGAAAGTAACAAAAAATATCTTGGGTTGAGCCTTGTTTGTTTCTATGTTAATATTTTTAATCCAATGAAACAATGTCCTTAGTATGTATAATGAGAGTTTCAAATTCAATTGCAAAAGAAGGAACACGGATGAAAACTACTAGTAAACTCAATTCACATTCTCTTCTCCAGACAATGCAGAGTCAGAAACTGTGACCCTTAATAGTCTACAAAGAGTAGGGGGCTCATACCATGAGACAGGTTGAGGACTAAGCTTATGTCCTCTTACTAGAGCTTTAAAAAAAAAAAACAAAAAACAAACAAAAAAACAAAAAAACCTATCATGATTCGCAGTGGCACTAGGTACTACAAAGGAACACAACTGTAATTCCTGTCATGGCTTAAAATTGAGAATGCCAAACATTTCTAAAGAATGTAATAACAAGATTGGAGATGTTCAGTACAGAATTATGCCTAGTGTGCACAAAGTTCTAAGTTCAAGTCCCAACATAATAGCATATGATAAAAAAAAACAAAAACAAAAAAACAAAAAAAAAAAACCAAAAAACCCCAGAACAACAACAAAAACAAACAAACAAACCATGGCATTTCCTTTTATTATTATAAGTTATACCTAAGACTCACATAGAAGCAAAAGGAACATTTAAGTACAGCAGCTCTGCCACCTAGTGGACATGGACATTACTACAACTAACGTCTGAATCCTGAATATCTTTAAGGAAAAAGATGACAAGTCAGAAATAAGATAAATATGCTCTTTCTTACTATTTCCACTGCAGGCAATACCCCTTCCCCAGCATCCAGGAAATACTACAATGGAAGAAGCAAGAGAGATGGCTGCCCCATCACAGGCCAGGTGCCTTCAGTTCTCCTCAGGTATTAAGTGTGTGTACTTCTGTGTAACTGGATAATTCTGTCCTCTTTTCCAGAACTCACATTTGCATATCAGCATAAGAGTGCGCAGACCAGAGCAGAGTGTGGGGCACACCTTTGCCCTCAGCCCTCAGCAGGCAGGTGAGGCTCTATGTGGCCAGCTTAGACTTCATAGTGAACTCCAGACCAGCCAGAGCCACATGGTGAGACCCTGTCTCAAAACACACACACACACACACACACACACACACACACACACACACACTCACGTTAAGATACAACACCTCTTTAACTCTTCCATATCAAATCAACTTACTTGACCTGTCCCTAAGCAGGGAGCTGAACACTCAAAGCAATCTTATTAGGTCCATGTGTACTTGGCTGTGCGTGAAATAATTCAAGAATCAAGATCTGTCTGACTTCAACAGAAGGGGGTGGGGTAGATAGAGGGGCATAGCAGAAGGCGGTGCGTTGGCTACCTACTCCTCATGGCTGCGCAGAGTGGACAGAAACTTCTCCTAAGAACCTGCTAGTTGAGCTCCCCTGCTCAACTATAGAACAAGAACGAGGTTCTTCATCAGGCCTTCGTAGAATATTAGGAAAACATTTAAAATAAACAGCTGTCAAATCAACTCTGTCAGAACATTCTTTTTTGCACCTGTAGTTTCAGCCATGTTAGGCAAGTGCCCTTCCATTGAACACACTTCCTTTTATGTTATTTCTCTCGTCCTGAGAAACAAATCCAGGCCTTTCCTATGTTAAATCAATTTTCTACCACTGGGCTAAACATTTGTTTGCTGGTTTTTCGAGACGGGTTTCTCTGTGTAGCTTTGGCCGACCTGGAACTAGCTCTATAGACCAGACTGGCTTTGAACTCAGAGATCAACCTACCCCTGCCTTTCTGAGTGCTGGGATTAAAGGCATGCACCACCACTGCAGGGCTCCTAAGGTATTTATTTCATTCATGCCCCAAACTTCCTTTTCATGACTAGAGACTGCCTCACAAATGACTCATTTCAAGGCCGCCTTCAACAAGGTCCTAGGCAGGCAGGACAGTGGCAAAGAGAAAGCTGTTTCAATCTCTGGATCCCAGGGCCTTGAATGGCTTACCTGTCTAACCCTATTTGTAGGCCTAGCAGACTGGTGAGTGAAGCAAGCTGTATAATACAGGAAGCTTACATGCTACACCCAAGTCTTCCTCTTTATGCCTGATCCTGCTGGGCACAGGGGACAGTTACTAGGGCAGCGAGGGCCTTATTGTTACAGATCCTACCCCGCTCAGTGCTGCAGCGTGTGTGGTTCCCCCTCACTCAGCACAGACCTGGCCTGGACATGGACCCTGCTGGAGAAGAGAAACAGGCTCTTCCACTGCTTGCAGCCCGGGTACAGCAGGGCGGCCTGTAATGAACCAAGTTGCACTGACCTCATCCTCCAACAGCCTTTTAGGTCTACTTTTTGGCTAGTGCTACTCCCTATAGCTTTTTGGGCCCTTCTGGAATTTTCCTTACAACTGAAAAGAGAGATAACTCAAACTATTAATTGCAATTGTCTTAAGTACCAAAGGAGGAACTATCAATATGCTTGTGTAGGCAGACCACTCTGCAGAAAGAAGTCCTTTCCTATAAGGTTAATATAGCACACTTTTTAACCCATCCAAGTGTTATTTATAGTAAGGAAACTAGAAAACAACAACAATTAACAACAAAACTCACAAAAACCATAACAAAACCCTAAGTATTTGAGAATGGAACTTGGTTAAGTAAATTAGGCCACAAATGTGAGTTTGCGAGCCACAAACTCGCACTAACCCTCCTTCCTCTCTCTGGCTTCTGATTTGCTGAGATTACAGGCATGAACCACTACGCACAGCTTTGGGTTTTGTTTTGTTGTTACTGTTTTTTAATGAGATGTGGACTCATTAGGTAGCCCAATTGACCTCAAAATCTTATTCGCATATCTCAGCCTCCGGAGTCCTGGGGGGTTACAGCTCTGAATAACTACACCTTAACCTCTTTCTTTTTGTTTTGTTTCTGGTGTTTAGTTTAGTTTGTTTTTCAGGACAGGGTTTCTCTGTGTATACCTGGCTGTCCTAGAACTCACTATGTAAACCAGGCTGGCCTTGAACTTATAGAGATCTGGCTGCCTCTGCCTCCTGAGTGCTGGGACTAAAGGTTTGCTAACCTATTTCATTTTTAATAGGGAAAATTAGAGTATGAAAGCTAAGGTACTGAGTGTGAAACCATAGCACACAGCAGTGCAGAGAAGGGAGAAGCCTGGAAAGCAAGGTGACACAAGTAACCACAACCACACACTCCAGAGTTAATGTGATATCGTCAGCAGAATGCACGCTTTCGGGACGTGTGAGCCCCCAAACCTCCCCAAACAAAAAATATCCATAAGGTAGGGTGAAGGATTATCAATAACTTTTAATAATGAAAATAAACTTGTAAGTTAAGTATGTATTTCTGCGCTGGTGGTGGTGGCACACGCCTTTAATCCCAGCACTTGGGAGGCAGAGGCAGGTGGATTTCTGAGTTCGAGGCCAGCCTGGTCTACAGACTGAGTTCCAGGACAGCCAGGGCTACACAGAGAAACCCTGTCTCGGAAAAAAAAAAAAAAAGTACTTCCCCAAGCCCATTTTAACAGTAACTTTTACACCTTATGGCCTAATCTCTTAAACATTGAGATGTATTTGATAATAGTAGTCTTTTATGGAACCACAGGAAAAAAAATTAAATTCTTTAACAATGCTTTATTCTTTGTCCACAATCCAATCTGGCTAGTTAAACCCAAACTGTATATTTGACAAATTTAAAATATGTCTAAGTTAATTTCATCCCTACATATGCGTGCTTTTTGAAAAAGTATAAACAGAGAGTCATTATCACACCTAACAACAGTAGCAAAATTCCTGGGTATGAGCATCAATGTTACACACACTAGACTGCAATGCATACTCCAAACCCGGCAGCGACAGCAGAGGATCATGAGCACATCCCTTCTATCTAAACTAGTCTGACCACTTTAGAAAATTATTTGGCACTGACTTTCAGCTGAGCAGATGAGATACAAAAATAGGTCAAAGAATGTTTCTGTAGTAATATTTGTAGTAAAAACCTAAAGCAACTTCCCTCTGTTGACAGAAAGGATAAGCAAATTCTAACTAGTCCGATGAGAAAGCAAATACAGAGGGTGCATGGTAGGGAGACACACTGACAGGCAGAGGACGCCCAGCAGGGAGTACAGCTGCAGGTGTCCATTGGAACCCAGCGTTTCTACAGCTCATATTAGAGACCAGAACTGGGTCCATTCCATCACCCACAGGGCAGCTTCCCGGCAGACTAAAGCCACACTAAGCAGGGCCTGGCAGTTCTGAACAGTATATGGTATGATAAAAAATTGAGTAAATTAATGACTACAAAGAAGGAAAACAAAACAAACAAAAAATCTAAACAAACAAATGGCTGGAAGCTTCCAGATGATCCAAGCATGGAGAAACGTTAGAAGCCCTGAGTTTGCAGCCACGCCCTGAGGGGTCTCCACATTCCCACCATCTCGTCTCAGTGGCCATAGTACACTCAACTTGCCACATGCCAGGGGAAGAATGAAATTAAGTGAACAGACTAAACACACCAAGTCCCCACATTCGTGCTCCCACAGGACAGTTAGGAACACAGTAAGCAACAGCGAGGAGTAAGAAGGCAGGGGGTGGTGGGCAGAGGGAGTGGGCCCTACTTCACAGGCATTACAGACCTGTGGTAGGCTCGCTCGCCCAAGGAACTGGACACCTGGGAGAGAAGTACTTATACTCAGACAAAGGGGAAAAGATGGCACTAATGAGGGTACTCTGAGTCCAGTCACAGGGTAAATGCTCATTTCACAAGACAAGACCATGTTGCAACTTTTACCTTCCATTTAAAACATTACAAACTGTAAAGCCACTGGTATATCTTGAACAGATAATATGTATCTTGAAGAGAAAAATGTATCTAGATAGTGGGTATATTTACAAGGTATCTATGTAGAAATCTAGAATGGGTCGGAGAGATGGCTCAGTGGTTAGGAGTACTTGCTACATTTCCAGAGGACCTGAATTATGGTTCTAGCACTCAAGTAGATAGGCTTGTAACTACCCATACCCTCAGCTTCAGGAAATCTGATGACCTGGCCTCCAACACCCCCCCCAAACACACATACAAATAAGAAAAAATTATTAAAAAATATTTAATGCTATATAGTTTATACATTGTAAATGAGTATTTTAGCTGCATGTATGTATTTACACCACATACATAACTGGCACCTGTGGCGATCATAAAAAAGTATCTCCACTGCAAGCAGTTACAGATGGCTATGAGCACGTCCGCTCACAAGGCCTGTTATCTGGTGAGCCGTCTCTCTACCCTGTCAGAGGCTCTAATCATACACTGCCAAGTGCACCCACCATCAACAAGAAAGCTAACACTAAAACCCCCTCATTCACCTTATGTTTGAGTATTTGAAATTGCACACATCCTGTATGTCTGTCCTTGAGTCATTTATTTTCAACTCTAACTATATTAACAAGATTTAAGTTTCTTATAATTATACCAATATTACCTTACTTTTACAAAAATTTTACAAATGCAGTCAAATAATTAAATCACATAAGCAAACACATAGGCCTATGCTACAAAATACTCAATGCTTAAGGGCTAGGACTATTGTTAGTCACAAATATGCACCGAAACAGAGACACTTCACGGAGCACTGCCAGGAGAGCAGAGCAGCCTTCCCCAGAAGCACCTCATGCTGCAGGATTGCTTCTCAACTAATCCAAACTCCAGTTTGTGTTTTCAAAACTTTATCTTAAAAAGCAAAAGAGGAGGCTGTGCCTGGTGGCACACACCTTTAACCCCAGCACTCGGGATGTGCAGGCCTTTGTGAGTTCAAATCCAGCTTGGACTGCATAGTAAATCCAAGGCCAACTAGAACTACACAGGGGGAACTTATTAGAAAGGAGGGGAGCGGGAGGGGAGAGGGAGAGGGAGAGGGAGACAGAGGTGAAGAGTGAGAGGAGAAAGCCGTGGCTATGGCTCAACAGCTCAGAGGGTAACCACCAAGACTGAAAACAGTTCAGTCCCCAGAACGCCCGCATGTGGTGGGAAGAAGAGAACCAGCTCCTGTGAGCTGTGCTCAGACCCCACCTGAGCATCACCACGAAAGCACAAATGCAGTTGGTTTTTGTTTTTTAAGGCAGGGTTTCTCTGTGTAGCCCTGGATGTCCTGGAACTTGCTCTGTAGATCAGGCTGGCCTCCAACTCACAGAGGTCTGCCTGTCTTTGCCTCCTGAGTGCTGGCATTGAAGGTATGTGCCAACAACGCCTGGCACAAATGTAATTTGGAAAAACTTTATTTGTACGTGTGATTTGTCTAAATACATGTGTGTGCACTGTGTGGGACACGTTGCCCAGGGAAGCCAGAAGAGTGTCTGCCCCTCCGGACCCCGAGCTACTGACTGTTGTGAGCTGCCATGGGGACCCACACCCAGCAGGGCAGAAGAGCAGTCCGTGCTCTTACCCACCGAGCCAACGCCCAAAATGTAGTTTTAAAAAAAACAAAGAGGGGGAGAAAGGAAAAAGGAAACACCTTTAGGGCTAGTCCTGCCCCTAAGATGTCCTGCCCAAGACAAATTCCTCCCTGCCCTGCCACTCTGATCTGTTTGTTTGTGTCTGAGTCAGCAAACACCAGAGTGAGCCTAGAATGTGCTGAACTGTGTAAAGAATTCAAGTCTACTTGGTGTGCTATGCAGAGGGCCTTTGAGAGAACTCTTGTTCCTACATATCTATCCTGCCTTGCAAACCTGCAACAGTGTTCCCTCCAGGCCAGTTCAGACCTTGATGGGTCACACATAAGCACAGTGACAGCATGGCACATGTCAACAGAGGGATGGGGGAGACAGTGGGATGCCGCCCAGAGGTGGGGTGGAGAGTCCGCACAGAGCAGCATGTAATCAGCGATGGAGCATGCAGGAGTCGAGGTAAGGAACAGCTGCCCAGCTCGGACGCACATGGTCCCCAGCTCTAAACAGATTAAAGCACGGATGACGGTACCTCTGACTCCCTGAACTTCAACGCTTCCTGCCACGCGCTAGACAGGGCTTACTTCTCAGTCCCTACCCTTTTCTAAGCACGGGCCATCAACAACTTTCAAATGGTAAATTTCCCTTCGAGCCACAAGTCCTTGGAGGGCTGCTCACTCACTGTCCCTTCACCACTGCTATCACTGTGGGTGTCTGTCTGTCTGTGTCATCCTGTAACAGCATATGTGTGGAGGTCGGAGCACCTATGAGTGGGTTCTACCCTTCCTCTGTAGCACCCAGGAGTTGAACCCAGGCCATCAGCTTTGCTAGGTAAGGCTTTCAGGCACTGCGCCACGTTGCTCGCCTCTTGTCACCGTCTGCTTTTCTTGTTTCTTTGCTTCTCCGTTTCTCAGACAAGAGGGTCTGCAAATGAAACACTAGATTTCTACCCCAATCCCCAATATAAATGGACTCCTCCTTAGTCTACATAGCACGGGTACCCTTGCCAGCAGGCGAACCCCAACATTGCAGGTCCCCAAAGCTTCTTCCTAAGAGGAAGAGGTACCTTCTAGTGACCAAGAAAACCATCACAGAGATCCTTGGTGCCAACCCAGGTGAAGGGTCAATGCCCTCCTTCCAGCCTGACAAGCTGCTATTCTTTATCCCTCTTTAGTCCATGGCAAACTCTAAGTGATTCACACCTTTGTCCCTTACAAACCAAACCACTGTTTCATAATGAATTTTCTAAGCTCATTAATGGAATGCTGTTTCAAGTCTGTGCTCCTAAGAACTCCTTACACTTCCCCACTGTGTCTCTACAGGGCATATTTTCCAGGCATCTCCCACAGGCTGCATCTCCCACTACATGATTTTACTTAGACACAACACAAAGCAACTTGTGAAATATTAGTAATGTTTTAAGTACTTAATTATACTTTATTAAACAAAGTACACATGAAAGCAGATGTGTGCAGTAAATGTAGTCTGAGACCTGAGATTTAGTCCCAAAGTGACTCCTAACGAGCTCCGAGACTGCAAACATCTGATAAAATAAAGTAGAAAAAAGTGTTCATTTCATCACTGCCACTGGAGTGCAAACTTCCAAAAGCCTCTACTATCAGCACACTGCTAATCATGTAAAACTGCCCCCCAAAATATGAATAAAAATCAACCTTAGAGAACTTAAGAGATGGCTCAGCAGTTAAGAGCACTGGCTTTTCTGAATTCAATTCCCAGCAGCCACATGGTGGCTCACAACCATCTGTAAAAGGATCCGATGCCCTCCTCTGGTGTGTCTGAGGAGAACCATAATGTACCCATGTACATAGAAGAAATATTATCTTGGAAGGAAGGAAGGAAGGAAGGAAGGAAGGAAGGAAGGAAGGAAGGGAAAGAAAGAAAGAAAGAAAGAAAGAAAGAAAGAAAGAAAGAAAGAAAGAAAATCCTTAGAAAATAAAACTCAAATTCACAACAATCAAGGACATACCATGGGAGAACACTTTACACACAAGCCTGCTTCCCTAAGAGAATAGAAATGTGAGGGGCAGGGAAAAGGATGGACATACTCCGTAAGAGAGGAAAACATTAGCAAGGGAGCAAAATCAAGAGTACAGCCATGTGTCATTTACAGACACACATGCATATAGTTACACGCATGAACAGACATATACAAGTATAGATATATAATCTGTACTAATATACGTGCATGTACAGGCACACACTGTGTACAGACATGCATGCATGGATAGACAGACTATGTACAGACAGACGTTTGTGCAGAAATATATACCACACACAAGAATGTGCATTAAACTTGACCTAAGTGAAAAACATTAAATACACTCTTGCCATATAGTCTAGTAGGGTATCACTGTCTCCAATGCCTTACAGTTCCAGTCACATTGCTATGATTCAAAGACACCCAAGATGCCCTTTGGGGAAATGCAAAAACAGCAATATATCTAAACAATGGAGTATTATTTGACACTAAATAAATGAGCCACTAGGTTTCAAAAAGGTCTGAAGGATCCCAAGATGTACAGTATTTTTTAATTAGTATATTCTTTATTTACATTTCAAATGTTGTCCCCTTTCCTGTCCCCGCCCCCTACTCACCAACCCACCCAATCCTTCCTTGTCCCTGGCATTCCCCTGCACTGGGGCATCGAGCCTTCTCAGGACAAAGGGCCTCTCGTCCCTTTGATGTCTAACAAGGCCATCCTCTGCTACATATGCAGCTGTAGCCATGGGTCCCTCCATGTGTACTCTTTGTTGGTGGGTTAGTCCCTGGGAGCTCTGGGGGTACTAGTTGGTACATATTATTGTTCCTCCTATGCGGCTGCAAACCATTTCAGCTCCTTGGGTCATTTCTCTACCTCCTCCATTGAGGGCCCTGTGCTCAGTTCAACAGTTGGCTGAGAGTGTCCCTCTCTGTATTTGTCAAGCACTGGCAGAGCCTCTCAGGAGACAGCCACATCAGGCTCCTGTCAGCAAGCAGTTGTTGGCATCCACAAGTGTCTGGACACACATGGTATGCACTCACTGGGATATTAGCCCAGAAGCTTGGGATACCCAAGAGACAATTCACAGACCAAATGAGGCTCAAGAAGAAGGAAGACCAAACTATGGATGCTCTGGTCCTTCTTAGAAGGGGGAACAAAATACCCACAGGAGAAGATACAAAGACAAAATGTGGAGTAGAGACTGAAGGAAAGACCAACCAGAGTCTGTTCCACCTGGGGATCCATCCCATATACAGTCATCAAACACAGACACTATTGTGGATGCCAACAAGATGCACAGTATTAAAAGAAACTTATGGGGTTGGGAGTGTGGAAATCTACATGGAGATGGGGGAGGGGAGGAAGTATGGGATGTGAAACAGTTGGTGGGTAGACGGGGGCAGGAGGAGGGGGGATAAAATATGGAGTATAAATAAATGAATGAATAATTTTTTTAAATAAAGAAATAAACTAGCTGGGCGGTGGTGGCACACGCCTGTAATCCCAGTACTTGGGAGGCAGAGGCAGGTGGATTTCTGAGTTCGAGGCCAGCCTGGTCTACAGAGTGAGTTCCAGGACAGCCAGGGCTACACTGAGAAACCCTGTCTCAAAAAAACAAAACAAAACAAAACAAAACAAAGAAAGAAAAGAAAAGAGAAAAGAAAAGGAAAGAAAATGAAAGAAAAGAGAAAAGAAGAGAAGAGAAGAGAGAAGAGAAGAGAAGAGAAGAGAAGAGAAAAGAAAAGAAAAGAAAAGAAAAGAAAAGAAAAGAAAGAAAAGAAAAAAGAAAAGAAAAAAGAAAAGAAAAGAAAAGAAAAGAAAAGAAAAGAAAAGAAAAGAAAAGAAAAGAAGGGCTGGAGAGATGGCTCAGCGGTTAAGAGCACTGACTGCTCTTCCGAAAGTCCTGAGTTCAAATCCCAGCAACCACATGGTGGCTTACAACCATCCATAATCCCTCTTCTGGTGTGTCTGAAGATAGCTACAGTGTACTTACATATAATAATAAATAAATATTTAAAAAAGAAGAAAAGAAAAGAAAAGAAAAGAAAAGAAAAGAAAAGAAAAGAAAAGAAAAGAAAAGAAAAGAACTTATCTGGGGTTGGCAAGATGTCCTTTAGCCAAACGTGACATTCTGAACTTAATCTGTAAGGGCTGCATGGACTTCCGAAAGTTGCTCTCTGAATGTACCCCCACCCACCCACCCAAACACACACAGAATGCATGTGCACAAAATAAGACGTAATAAAGTTTTTTGTTGGGTTGGAGAGATGTCTCAGTGGTAAAGAGCACTAACTGCTCTTCCAAAGGCCCTGAGTTCAATTCCCAGCAACCACATGGTGGCTCACAACCACCTGTAATAGGATCTGATGCCCTCCTTTGGTGTGTCTGAAGACAGCAACAGTGTACTCATATACATTAAATAAATAAATAAATCTTTGAAAAAAAATACACTAAATCATGTGTTTCTTCTTCTGTCTTTGAGGTAGACTCTGAGTATGTCATTGATCTATCCTGTTATTCTGTAAACACCAGAGTATATTTTCACACACCCAGATGGTATACAAGCCTACTACACACAAAGGCTATATGACAGGAAGAGATATATGGTGCAGCCAATTGTTCCGGAGGTCACGATGAAGACAAACATGACATTAAATTGGGCACAATAGGAAATAATGTGCTGTGTGAAGCTGCTGAGAGAAGGCGTACATTTTAAAATAGCCAGTGACCTTTTGTTATTACCATGTAAACTATGTAACTGTCTGTGCCACGTGCATGAAGCCGACACCATAGTAGGTGTATTTACTCACACCAGCATCAGCACAGATGTGCGAGCAAGAAGCCGGCTGTAAGAGCTAAGCAATAAGAACTGACCCACTCTGTAATCATCTTTGGGAGCATGACGTGTTCACGGAAGCACATTAAGCTGCCATGACTGTGAGATTTTTCAAATGAACCCAAGACTTCTGGAAAACCTGTTCTCTTTTTAAATGTATAAACTATCATATGTCACACTTGGCTGTGCTATAATGTTACTGTAAACAGTGAGACAAACTTCCCAAGTAACACAGAGAAGGCTGGGCTCTACAGTGAACCAGCTCAGCTTGAGCCACAGTGTGAGACTACATCTCAAGAGAGTGTGTGTAGTCTGTGTGTGGGGGGAGGGTGTATATATATATATATATATATATATATATATATATGTATGTGACTGTATGTGTGTATATCTGTGTCTCTATGTGTGTGTGTGTATGTACAACACTTGTCCAGCATACACAATCCCTTGGGCTCAATGCTTAGAACCACCAAAAAAGAAAGGTGGGAAAGGTGTGTATGGGGTACATAATAAAAAGATTCACAGAAATATTCTATTTTTGTTTTGTTTTGTTTTTGTTTTTGGATTTTTGAGAAAGGGTTTCTCCATATAGCCCTGGCTGTCCTGGAACTCACTTTGTAGACCAGGCTGGCCTTGAACTCAGAGATCCGCCTGCCTCTGCCTTCCAAGTGCTGGGATTAAAGGCGTGCACCACCACCACCCGGCTTCACAGAAATGTTCTAAAACATTAAGCATCGTCCCTGATTTAGAGGTAAGCTTAATTTTTCTGTTCCACCACCACCCAAATCCCCCACTGTGTGGTGGTTTGAATATACTTGGCCCAGGGAGTGGTACTATCAGGGGGTGTGGTCTTGTTGGAAGAATGTGTGTCACAATGGGGTGTGGGCTTTAAGACTGACTTCCCTGCACTCACATAGCTGCCTGGAAGTCAGTCTCCTCATAAGAGTCTTTAGATGAAGATGTAGAACTCTCAGCTCCTCCTGCACCATGCCTGCCTGGATGCTGCCATACTCCCTTTGATGATGATAATAGACTGACCCTCTGAACCTGTAAGCATCCCCAATGAAATGTTGTCCTTGTAAGAGCTGCCTTGGTCACTGTGTCTGTTCACAAACAGCCTGTGTCTTCTAAATATTCAACAGTAGAAAAAATTGTTACTTTTAGAAGTTTTTAAAGTTCAACTTTTAACTAATATTGAGTAAAACTTAATAGTAAAACTGAAAACTTAAACAATACCATTGCTTAAAAACTCTTAACCTTCTGACTGGTAGTGGCAAAGACCTTTAATCCCAGGATTCAGAAGGCAGAGGCAGGCAGACTTCTGTGAGTTCCAGGCCAGCCTGGTCTACAGAGTGAGTTCCAGGACAGCTAGGACTACACAAAGAAATGCTGTCTTGAAAAACCAAAAATAAATAAAAATAAAAACTCAACTTTTAACCCGGTGTTACATGCACACTTGTAGCCCCAGTCGCCAGAATCAAACCATCCCATCCTAAAGGAGACAGGCTCACTGAGTGTCTACATGTCTCTGAATGCAGACTTACTCAGCAGGGCTCAGGAAAACGGTGTATGCACATCCAGTCGAGGGGTTACGGACTGCTGAGCCATCTCTCCACCCATTATTTTCTTTCTATGCTGATTAACTGTCCTTAGTTATACACTCATGACTAGCTTTCAAAGCATTTAGGAATGTAAGAAATGAAATCACAGGTTGAAATCTTTAAACTTTGAAAATGCGAGAGAGCAGCGGACAGTGAAGGGCTTTAAGACTTACGTTTTGCTTCAGAAAGACTCTGATTAGGCGACCAGACCAACATGCCAAGATTGTCTCGTTCTTGACTGCGCCTTGCCAGTTTGGCTTAGTAGAAAGAAAATAAAAATTGTATTATTAGAAGTTAGTAGCTATAATTTAGCAGTAAATACCACCACTATCTGATCCTCTAAATCTCAGACTGTGACATCACCACCTCCACCATCCATCTCACACACCCATACAGTAATAAATAAAATAACTTTAAAATGGCATTTTAGGAAATTCACCAAGTCCCTTAAGATGACTTTTCTTGGGGACAGAAACAGGGTCTACAGGGTGGAGAGACAGGAATGCTACAAACATTAGTGGAATACCAGCTATTGCTGAATGTGCCTTTTTAATTTTGTTTCTGTGCGATCGGAGTCTCAGTATGTATTCCTGACTGATCTGGAACTCACAGAAACCTACTTGCCTCCGCCTCCCATGTGTTAAGATTAAAAAACGTGCACTCCACACCTGGCCCCAAATGCCTTTTAAATATAATTCAGAAGTTTAAAAAAATGTTAATTCTGCACACAACACCACCAACAAAAAAATCCAGCCCACCGCCCAGGCCTCTCCTGCACAGTCAAAGACACTGAGCTGACTCCTGAGTGTGAGGCTCTCTAGTGTCTTAGACTCTTCAAAGTCCCACCTCCCGATGCACTGGCAACAGATTTAACATGAGTTTTGGAACAGGCAAATATTCAAACAAAAACTATTTCATGGAAGAAAACATTCAGCAGGAGTTGTGCGTGCCTGCGCATCTGCGCATGCTTACAATCCCACCATTTGGGAGGCTGAGGAGGTTCTCAGCTCAACAGAACCGCAAAGCAAGATGCTAGTCAACAAAAATACCCTCCCAACCAACCAAACCAACAAAAAGAAAAAAGACAAGAGCTTTCCATTCACCACCCTCACCCTACCCTCACCCTCACCCTCACCTTCAGAAAGGAGGAAGGGTGGGGAGGGGAGGGGTGAAGGATCAAAAGCAATAGGTCAGGAGACAGAAAACTAAAGCTCCCTGGACTCCATCCCTGCAGAGACAATGACCAGCTTGGTGACAGTGTGGAGAAAGGGAACTCTGACTTATGGTGGCAATATGAAATGCAACTGACACTTTGGAGGGGAGTCATCGGTTCTCCATATGCATGCAACAAGAGAAATGAACTAATAAATACAAAAGAACATAAACGAACCTCAGAATAATAAAGCTAAAGAAGTCAGAAACAGAGAAGGGGAGGCTTTGAGGAATCTGTGGTGGTGAGCAGGGCTGTTCGGAACCAAAGCCGCTGTGGGCACACACATCCGCACACCCATTTCCCCTCTGCGCTGGGAAAGCCCTGGGGGGGGGGGGAGGGAAACGGAGCACACTAACTCTCAGACCGGACTTCTAAACCCATTTCTAATAAAATAACTAATATATCTTTTACAAATGTCTTATTCTAGGGCTCACAAGATTACAAGATGACCCTAGAATGTTTTGTTATACTAGAAAATAAGGCTGCCAAGGAACAATGGGCTCTATCTTCCACTAGCCAAATCTAGAAAAATCTGAGCAACAAAATAAATGACAGAAACTTCATAGAGTGGACGTGGTGGTATGCACGTTCATCCAGCACTAGGTGAAGGTAGGTGCAGGAGGAGTGCCGAGAGGAGACCAGCCTGGTCTACACAGTGAGTTCCAAGCCAGCCAAGGACACTCAGTGAAGACCAAGAACTGTCATTAATGTAAGCTATAGACAGAGAAAAGAAGAAGAAGAGAAGCAAGGAGGGAGGGAGGGAAGGATGGGGAATGAATCTTTCAAGATGAACTTTGGAAATAAAGACATTGTAAATAAATGAAGAAAAGTTATACAACTTTTAGAAAAAGACATAGGGAAACGTGTAAATTTGTTTTAGAAAAAGTATCAATAAATATGATAACAGAATCATAATTCACTGGACCCTCCCTTACTTCTAAGGTTGAGAGCTGCTTGGTCTTGCAGGACTTTGACCATCCCTGCAGGCCTTACAGCCCTCAGCTCAAGCCATCAGAAAGTATTAGGTACGTACACTCCCACTCCGGCTCTCAAGAAAGCCTTGACTCGTTAGGACAGTAACCACACAACTTGGTGTAGTACAAAAGATAGAAAAATCTTAAAAGCTCATTGTCAGGAATGAAATAAACCACCAAATTTAAAGGAATTAAAAATAAAAATTAGCTCTATACCAGTTTCATTACAAAACTCAAGTTAAATGAAGTATGTTATTATATAACAAATATTATTTACAAATATTAAAAGTAAAATCCACTTTCCAACTTCTTAAAAATTTAGCAACATAAAAAGATTTCTGAACACACAATACCCAGAAAACAATTAAAACTCAAACCTAATGAAGCGTAGGGTCTCTGTAGTCTTGCCCAGGCTGTACGTATTATGTGACATCACAGCAGTGTTAGGGCCGGCGAACAGTCTGTCACTCTATCAGACTCAAACCCACTGTAGTATGACTGCAGCATCTCATTGTACATATGAGGTTTTCTATTCTCACAGAAAACAATCACTTTCAACATTTTCCTACCATCTTTCCTCACAATATAATTATCAAGTTACTATATATTTATCCAAAAAAATTCTCTTCATTGTTATTTTGTGTATAAGTGTTTCACCTATATGTGTCTGTGCAATATTGTGCAGTCTTAGCACCATTACACACAACAGGCAAGAAGCAAAAATAATCTCAAATGGCTATTAACCAAATGGAAACACAAAACTTATTGCATCCATAAGATGGGTTATACCACCACGTAAAAATATTGAAAAAGTAAGGTGGATAGGAAAACTGAAGCCACATGAGAAATTGTAACATACATATTTTAAAGGGATAAGATTAAAGTCAATACTAAAATTTGATTTAAAAAATGCAAAAGGTCAATAAATTCCTAGGAAAAGAATTGGGCCACTGGGGTCTGACTTGGGCCAGGGTGCGGAAGCTAGCTCAGGCAGGGATCTGACTTCCGGCAGGACAGGGAAGTAGGCTCCGCTGTCTCGGTCATCCAGATAAGCCCGAGACAAAGTGGTTATGGGGCTTTGTTTACTGCCTTGCTTGTTCCCTAACCTAGGACTGACCTTATTCTTTGCATGTAGTTAAAATGGTATAAGAGCAGACTGGGAAAAAAGAAACCCGCTCAGAACAGGCCAGGGTCATGCTAAAGAAAAAAAAAAAGTGGGCCACTGGATAGGAACAGAGAACTAAAATGTGTAACTTAAGGGGCTGGAGAGATGGCTCAAGTGGTTAAGATCACTGACTGCTCTCCCCAAGGTCCTGAGTTCAAATCCCAGCAACCACATGGTGGCTCACAACCATCCGTAATGAGATCTGACGCCCTCTTCTGGAGTGTCTGAAGACAGCTACAGTGTACTCATATAACACATAAAAATATATAAATAGCTGGGCGTTGGTGGCGCACACCTTTAATTCCAGCACTTGGGAGGCAGAGGCAGGTGGATTTCTGAGTTCGAGGCCAGCCTGGTCTACCAAATGAGTTCCAGGACAGCCAGGGCTACACAGAGAAACCCTATCTCGAAAAAAAACCAAAAATAAATAAATAAATTAATTAATTAATTAAAAAACGCTTGGATTACAATATATCTAACAAGATTGGGGTGGGGCAATGTGTGTGGAATATGTGTGTATATAAGAGACAGAGACAGACACACAGGGGTGGAGGGGGACAAAGATAAAGGCACTTGCCACCCAGACTGACAGCCTGAGGTCAACGCCCAGGACTGCCCTGGTGGAAGAGGAGAACAAACCTGAAGATTGCCCTCTGACCACACACACACCATGACATTCATGCACACCCCACCAACACACCCACAAGTCAACAGTGCAATAAGGCCCTAAAGGGGAGGGGGTCAGGAGACCTTAACTATGAGAACAGAAGTCACCTAAAAGTTTCCATCCAAAGTTGGAACACACATGCAACATCCTCTATCTGCCATGTGTCTGACATATACCACTCAACATACAACATCTGAAACCATCTGAAACCATTTTTACAACTGTTCTGGGGTTTACATAGTCAAAAGAAATTATAAAACAATGGAAAACCAGTGTGATGGCAAACTAGAGAAACTGAGGCATGAGGACTTTGCTTATAGCTACATAGAAGTTCTCTCTCTCTCATACACACACAGACACACACAAACACACACACACAAACACATACATACACACAAAACCACCCACACTCACACACTCACACACACACACGTACACACACAGAGACACACACATACGCACACACAGACACATACACAGGCATGCAGAACTTGGAATGCAGGCAGGAGAATTATAACTTCAAGGTCATTCAGGAAACATTATTTCAAACAAACAAAAAAACAAAAAAAGAAGAAGAAGAAGAGGGCAGACTAAGTTGGCAGGCTCCCTGTCCAGCATTCTAAAGGCCTTGAGTTTTAACTCCTACTTATTCTGGCCAATTCCACAGAAAGGTAATTTTTTTTCTTCATCAGACGGGGCTTCTCTGTGTAGCCCTGGCTGTTCTGTGACTCACTCTATAGATCAGGCTGGCCTCAAACTCAGAGATCCACCTGCCTCTGTTTCCTGAAGCTGTGCTTGGTGGTGGGACAGAGCTGTAATCCCAGATCTTGGGAGTCTAAGGCAGTAAAATCTTAAGTTTAAAGTTCCCCTAGGCTACAGAATGAATTCAAGGCCAGCCTAAACAACAGTGACACCTCATTTCAATAGGGATACACAGTTTCTTTGTGTATTAAACTGTATGTATATAAATTTTGTATATACAATTTGTGTTTTAGGTTTTTATTTTTTAATGCTCAGCTTCTTCTCTGTGTATGGGTGTCTTGCCTGTATATACTTGGTACCCACGGAGATCAGAAGAGGGTGTCAGATACCCTGGAACTGGAATTACAGTTATGAGTTGCTGTGTGGGCGATGGGACTCAAAGCCAAGCCTTCTGCTGAGCCATCTCTCCAGTCCCAAGAGGGAAACTTTCAAGGGTCACGGACCCTTGAGGCTGCGCCTGCTTAGAAGCTCCTGCTCTGTGGCACAGCTGTGCTCGATGCCTTCACTGCCAGCTTAGTAAAGCTTCCCTATAGAAAGGAGCTGGGGACAGCAGCACCACACCACCATGGGAGGCCCAATCCAAAAAGATATGGAGCTGATCAAGGATGACACCGACAATGCACGTAACTGTCATCAGTTCATTTTTCTAACCTCTTAAGTTCTCACTCTAGCTAATGTTCTAGCAGTGCCCCACACTTATACATTTTTAACAACTCAGGATAAGCTGAACAAACCTCAGTTTCACCATGTTAGTAGTTAAAAAGTTAGTTTTTAAAATAAAAATATTTTAGTAGATATCTGGATTGTGTTTGTTTGTTTGTTTGTTTGTTGTTTGAGACAGGGTTTCTTTGTGTGGTCCTGGCTGTCCTGGAACTCTTTGTAGACCGGGCTAGCCTAAATTTCAAAGAGCTGCTGGACTCTGCTAGGATCAAAGACATGTGCCGCCCCTGTCCAGCACGTGTCTGGGTCCTCTAAATTAATGCTCCTTGCCAAACCCAGCAATCATTTCTGAGCCAGGTATTGTTTCTGGGCAAAGAATCATCTTCTATTCTATTACCATCTATCAACATGCTTTTGTAAAAATTTCAGTTCTATGCTGGGCGGTGGTGGTGCATACCTTTAGTCCCAGCACTCAGTTGGGAAAGACAGCCAGATGTCTGAGTTGGAGGCCATTCTGGTCTACAGAGTTCTACAACAGCCAGCCAGGGCTGCATCAATAAACCCTGTTTTGAAAAACAAAAACAAAAACAAAAACAAAAAAACCCAAAAATTTCAATTCTCTCTGCCTCTATGTGCTTTAGAGAAAGAAGATTTGGCTCTCTTAACCCCAGCCCCTCTCTCTGATCAGCCCACAGCTCCCAGTGCATTTAGCACTGTTAACACTACTCACAGCTGAGTCACACCACACATCATGGTGACATGTCTATTCTTACAAAATGTTTTACCTGGAATTACAATCACTTTTTTTTTTTTCTTGCTCGGTTTTTTGTTTTCTTATCCCAATTCACAAGCACACACCCACACCTGGACTGGCTCCCACGGGGACTGGTTGGCAGCTGTGTGCACAGCTAGTGTTGTACTCTCATTAGCCTAGGAATTCTCTCTAAGTTCATCCCGCTCCTGAATCCCATACCCAAGGCAAGCTTTCCACTCATGGAGTAACCAAGTAAAGGTGGGGCTGCGTAGCCAGGTTGGCGGCTCATGCCCACAGTCACACCGTTTGAGAGCTGGGAGGAAGCAAAAGGATTATGAGTTCAAGTTTAAAGCCGCAGGGTGGGTTTGACGCCTGCCTAGGTTACAAGAGATTAAAACAAAACAAAACAAACAAACAAAACAACAAAAACCAACTAAAAAAACAAAACAAAACAAAACAAGTCAGGTGGTGGTGGTGTATGCCTTTAATCCCAGTACTTGGGAAGAAGAGGCAGGGAGATTTCTGAGTTCGAGGCCAGCCTGGTCTACAGACTTCCAGGACAGCCAGGGCTACACAGAGAAACCCTGTCTCGAAAAACCAAACCAAACCAAACAAAACTAAACAAAAAATGAATAATGAGAACCTCGGAAGGTGGGCTGGAGAGAGGGCTCAATGGTTAAGAGAATATACTGCTCACCCTTGAGGATCTGAGTTCAATTCCCAGAGCCCACATCAGCTGGCTTACAGCTCCAAGGGAACCTAACACCTTGACCTCTGTAGGCACTTGCACTCAGGTGCTCAAATAAATCTTTTTATTTTTAATTTAAAGAGAGAAGCCGAGAAGGGAGCTACAAATAAACAAAGAGGGAGGTTCATGAACACCGAGGTTCTGAATCCAGACAGCAGTGTGGTGCAGACTCCAGCTTCTAGGCGGACAGATAACAGCCAGGGTGACTGGGAGTGCACACAAGCTCCTGAGTTTTCTGCCTGAGAGCTAGACCATCAATACCCTGACGACACATTCCTATCTGATGCTCAGATCTTAGTTTTTTTAGTAACTCTTCTCCACTCAAAGAAATGACTGCTCCTTACAGAAATAACTGATATCAGGAATGAGTAGGGAAACACAAGATATAGTAAGGAGCAGTGAAGCACGGAAAACGGAAAGAATGGCAGAACTTCTGAAAAGGGTGTCATCGTCAAGTCACGTCTGGAATGATGTGGCACCAAATAAAAACCAATAGTTATTGGAGCAGCAGAGCCGGCTCCGTGGTTAAGAGCACTTGTTCTTGCAGAGGACCTGGGTTCACTTCCCAGTACCCATATGGCAGTTCTTAACCATCTGTAACTCCAGTTCTAGGGGGATCCAATGCCATCTTCTAACCTCTGCAATCACCAAGCATACACATGATGGACATATTAATACATGAAGCAAAACATACGTGAAATAAAAATGAATCATAAAAACCACAGAGGTAGCCGGGCGTGGTGGCGTACTCCTGTAATCCCAGCACTTGGGAGGCAGAGGCAGGTGGATTTCTGAGTTCGAGGCCAGCCTGGTCTACAGAGTGAGTTCCAGGACAGCCAAGGCTACACAGAAAAACCCTGTCTCAAAAAACCAAAAAAAAACCAAAAAAAAAAAAAAAAACCAAAAAAAAAAAAAAAAAAAAAAAAACCCAAAAACCACAGAGGTTATGACCACGACATCACTACTGACCTGGGAAGCCATGGGTGCACACATAGGAACCAATCAAGAGCAGAGCAGCCGTGGGAGTGGGACGCATGCCTGACTCCAGTCGGTGGCTGGCTGAGGTAGCAACTCAAGTCAAGGCCCACTTCTCAAAAAAGCAAGCAAGCTGCACAAACACTGACTCCCAGCGCCCAGAAGAGCAGTGTGGCCACAGACACAGGGCTATAGCCCACCAAAGCCATACAGTGAAACCGTGACAAACAACAAAACAAACAGCAAAAACAAAAGAAAGCAATCGGCCAATAGATGACAGGCAAGAAGACATCGAACTGCACATAAAATCTATTATATTAATTAATAAATACAAAAATTATTTCTCAGCTAGGCATGGCAGTGTGCACTTAGGACTCTTGGCACTTGGAAGGCTGAATGGGAGGCTCTCCCTAGTTCAAGGCTATCCCACCACGGGAGCAAGGCATCATCAAACGCTCACCTGCCTGTGTCCTGCCTCACCTGTTCAATTTTCTTTCAAGCAAACCTAATGTCCCTTCGTTCAAGGCACGGATCCTTCACTGCTACAGTAAGGGCAGAATTCAGAAATCAAGGCCTTCTTACAGACGTCAGTCGGTGACCCACTTTAGCCCCACTGGCACCATGTAGGCAGACTTGGTTCCTCAGTTTCCCAGGCCTCCTGCAGTGCCCCACCCCACCCCCATTTTCAGGTCTGCCATTCCTCCACTCTTCCTGTTTTTAAAATACATGCACCACCACACTGTGCAGCATCAGAGATCAGTCTGCACCAGTCTTACTCTGCATCCCATGACCTGGTCACACCCTTTCAAATTTAATCCCATCCACTTCTGACTTTATTATCAAGATTAGAACACTATAAAGTCCTTAAAATGGCTTCCCTATTCTATCTTCCAATCCACTCCCACCCACAGTGTCACAGTGTTTCTGGCCAGGTTCTGTTCTGCTAGTGCACACCGATGTGCCCATAAGTCTAACTGCTACCTAACAAAATCTCTGCCCCCCCCACCCCCACCCCAAGGAACAAATGGAGAAATACATGTAGCAATAACCACACAACTGAATGATGCCTCAAGTCCCTCTTGTTAAGTAATCTCATCAGGACCTGCTCTTAAATGTTATTTTATGCAGTTTAAAGGTAAGAAACAGCCAGGCGTGGTGGCACACACCTGTAATCCCAGCACTTGGGAGGCAGAGGCAGACGGATTTCTGAGTTTGAGGCCAGCCTGGTCTACAGACAGAGTGAGTTCCAGGACAGTCAGGGCTCTACAGAGAAACCCTGTCTCAGAAAAACCAAAAAAATAAAAAAAAAAAATTAAAAAAAAAAAGAAAAAGCCAAAATAAGAAAGAAAAAGAGATATTCTCAAATGGTATGAGGGTCTTCTGTCAAATATACAAGTGTTACTCATAGACGTCTGAGGCAGAGCTATATAAATTCAAAGCTATTCATTAGAAAACATCAACCATCATTGTAAAACCAGCCTTTCTTTACCCTTGCAATTAATGTGCTCTCCGACCCCACACGCCCTGATCTGACACAGGACACGGCAGACACATGGACCCTGCTCCCTTGGAGTACACCATCTGCTGGACAAGAAAGACTAACCCTTGTGCAAGTTACTTACCATTGCTCAGCCTTGCTACTCTGTGTGTGCATGTATATGCTGTGCATATGACTGTGTGTGCGTGTGCACACATGCATGTGTGAGGGCAGATGACTACAGAGGTCAGAGACAATCAGCTCTTCTGGAGGTAGAATTACAGGTGACTGTGAACTACAGATGTGCATATGGGAGTCAAGCCTGAGTCCTCTAGAGGAGGGTCACATGCTCCTAAGTACTGAGTATCTCTCAGTTCTCTTAACAGTGAAATGTAATTAACAGTACTGATCCTAGCATGGCTCTATAAAACACTTGGATTGGCTAGTACAAAGAACTGCACTATTCATGAAGTAATGACTCCAGCATTCTAAGACGGCAACTGGTGAAAAGTGACTGCCTTTGGGAAAAGCAGCTACTGTGCACAGGACAACACAGCCAGAGGCCAACCACAACCCATGCTAGCTTTCTGAACTCGTGGTCTCTCCATCAGTGACAGTGTTACACACTCAGGCACTATAATTCAAAAGACTTACCAAAGAAAGAGGCAGGCATCTTCAGTGCCATGAGGCCTCCCTACTAGTCACTGGAGTCTGAGTCAGGAGACCTGGGGAAGACTGCTTCTGAGATCCCGTGTACACACTGGGTCATGGCGACTGTCACATCAAGTCTACACATACCACAGCTTAATATCTAAGGGGCTAGGCTTTCAGAAAATTATTTCAATTATTTCCCTTTTATTCAAACAATCAATTAAAAACAAGACAAGCCATTTCTACCACCCAAGATTTACATACTTTTGGAGTTGTAATTTTAAACTACCCTGCTTAACTCCCCTACTAAAGGCAAATACCAAACGTTTTGCCTCTCCCACCATCCATCCATCCATCCATCCATCCACCCACCCATCCATTCACCCATCCATCCATCCATCCACCCACCCACCCACCCACCCATCCATCCATCCATTCACCCACCCATCCATTCACCCATCCATCCATCCATCCATCCATCCATCCACCCACCCATCCATTCACCCATCCATCCATCCACCCACCCACCCACCCATCCATCCATCCATCCATCCATCCATTCACCCATCCATCCATCCATCCACCCACCCACCCACCCACCCACCCATCCATCCATCCATTCACCCACCCATCCATTCACCCATCCATCCACCCACCCACCCACCCATCCATCCATCCATCTATCCATCCATTCATCCATCCATCCATCCATCCATGAACTAACTCACTCATTTGTCTATAGTATTGAGGACAAAACCCAGACACTGTGTGCTAGGCAAGCTCTCGACCCCAGACCTTCAAATGCTTTTTAATTAGAACACTTTAATATATTGCAAGCTACATCTGCCTAGCAACAAGTTATAAACTTATGTTATTCTACTTCTGTTCCCATGGATACAGTCATGAACAGTGCTGGGGCAGCTGTATGAATCAAGAAAAGAATGACGAGAGTATATCCCCAAGCTAGATAGAAAGCAGCCTCTAAAGGTAAAAAAAAAAAACACTGTCCACCGAATTCCCATTGGAACCACAGATCCCAAAAGCCTTCCTCTGTGATCGCTTCTTCACCCTGTCTGCCCAAGCTCCAGCAGCGACTCCTCTGTCTGCACTGACAGTCGCCTGGACTTTCCGCATGTGCTCTGCTCCCAGAACTGGTCACAGATTTCTTGGAATTTATGACATAGCAACTTTATCAACTTAACTTGAAAAAAAAGGAAAGCCGGGCGTGGTGGCGCACACCTGTAATCCCAGCACTTGGGAGGCAGAGGCAAGCGGATTTCTGAGTTTGAGGCCAGCCTGGTCTACAGAGTGAGTTCCAGGACAGTCAGGACCACACAGAGAAACCCTGTCTAGAAAAACCAAAAGAAAAAGAAGAAAGAAAGGAGCCGGCAGTGGTGGCACATGCCTTTAATTCCAGCACTTGGGAGGCAGAGTCAGGTGGATTTCTGAGTTCGAGGCCAGCCTGGTCTACAGAGTGAGTTCCAGGACAGCCAGGGCTACAAGGAAAAACACTGTCTTGGGGAATAAATAAATAAATAAATAAATAAATAAAACTTGAAAAAAAGGTAGAGACTACCTTAAATTGTAAATCTGTAATCTGGAAAGAAAGCTAAATGTTTCTCTCTCTCTCTCTCTCTCTCTCTCTCTCTCTCTCTCTCTCTCTTTTTGTTTTGTTTATTGAGACAGGGTTTCTCGATAAACTTTTAATTTTATGCACTAGAAATATTTGAGCTCAAAGCAGTTGAGCTCAAATATTTACTTCTAGTGCATAAAATTAAAAGAACTAGCCAGGTGGTTAATTAATTAAATGAATTAAAAGAACCCAGCACTCAAGAGGCAGAGGTAGAGGCAGGTGGAGTTTAAGGCCTGGTCGGTCTACAGAGTTCCCTGTCAAAAGACAAAAAGATTTGAACTCAAAACAAAACAAAACAAAACAAAACAAAACAAAACAACAAATTTCTGCCAAAGCAGCCATGGAAAACAAATGGACAGAGGGATTTTACTTTGTTGAAATTTTTTTTTAATTTGATAGGGTCCTGTGTGGCCCACCCTGGCCTCAAACATGTAATTCTCCTGCATCTACCTCTTTGATGCTGGCTACCATACTCAGGCTAAATAACTTTTGTATAAATTGTAAAAACACTAATCACATAATGGAATTATTGGTAAGCAAAAACTATTCTAAAAAATAACCTTTCTCCTGGCAAACAAAAAAAATTAAGATTAATAAAGCTTAGAATTTGAAAATATATTAAATTTACTTGCAACTTTTAGCTGGGTTGACAGTATATGCCAGCACTGCAAAGGCTGAGACTTTTTTGTTTTGTTTTGTTCTTTGTTTTTTAATCAAACTGATTCAGAAAAACAGTTTTTTGAGAGACAGGGTTTCTCTGTGTAGCCCTGGCTGTCCCAGAACTCACTCTGTAGACCAGGCTGGCCTTGAACTCAGAAATCCACCTACCTCTGCCTCCCAAGTGATGGGATTACAGGCGTGCGCCACCACGCCCAGCAAGGCTGAGACTTGAGAGCTCAAAGTCAGCCTAAATGGCAAAGATGGCTCGTGAGGCAGCCTAGGCAATACTGTGAGACCTTGGTTAAAAAAGAAAAATATTTCAGCTAAAACTTTTACATGGACACAGCATCTCACCATCAAAAGAGAAGAACATGAGCCCAGGACACATACGTTACCCAGCTAGTTAGTCAGTGCCCTCGACGGCTTGCAGCACAATAGGCCAGCCTGGAACTTACCACAGTCCTAATGCTTCTGCTTTCATAGCTGCGATTGCAAGTGTGAGCCCCTATGCCCAGCAACTCCCTTTAATTCACACAGATTTTATAATAAACAAAATAGGCCACAACCACAAACAGAAAGGAAATGAGCTAATGACCCATAAGCATGGAGGACGCCTGAATTCATGAGCTAAAAGAACTGAACTTACTCTAGAAGTGGAAGCACTTTCAACCTCTGCAAAGATCACAATGAGCCTTGGCAGTGGGAACTTGGGAGCTTCTGATCCAACAATTCCACTCTGCAGAAAAGTTAGCCCAGTAAGCACAGGACTTGTAATTTAGATTAGTAGAACCAGAGAATGCTCATCTGTAGGGCCAGATTATGGTTCTACCCAAACAGACACTTTGCTGTCAAGAAACAGAAGTACAAATCACACACCACACACCACACACTCTATGGTGGGCACCATCCTAAGAAGACAAAGAAACTAGTTTCCATCCCCAGGCCAAAGAAGGAAAAGAGAGATGGGCCTGGCAAGTTGATTCAATAAGTAAAGTACTTCCCAATCAAGCTTGATGCCCTGAGATCAACCCCAGAACTCAAAGCAAGAGGAGGAAGCCAAATCCTGGGAGCTATCCCCTGAGCCCACGTTACCAGCACACTCACATCCTCATCAATTCAAAACTTATAATAGCGATCAATAAAACTTTAAAAATTAAAAATACTGCTAGTATTAGCTCCTTTCTTTATCTCTCTCTATATAAATATATATATATTTAATAAATATATTTAAATTATCTTCCATCAGGAGACTTTAGGAGAAACAGGACAGAGCAGACAATTTAGAAATTAGAAACAATCAAACCACTGCAAACCAACCCAAACATTTGGCTAAACACATGTAGTAGCCAAATAATCAAAAGGCAATAATCTGAAAATATGTATTTGCAACCAGTGACAAGGATTTAATATTCCAAACTGATTAGAAAACCAAAGGTAGAGCGGTAGAGCCGGGCGTGGTGGCGCACACCTGTAATCCCAGCACTCTGGGAGGCAGTGGCAGGCGGATTTCTGAGTTCGAGGCCAGCCTGGTCTACAGAGTGAGTTCCAGGACAGCAAGGACTACACAGAGAAACCCTGTCTCAAAAAAAAAACAAAAAACAAAAACAACAACAACAAAAAAAAAAAAACAAGAAAACCAAAGGTACTGTCTTTAGTGGGAAAAGAACATAAAGACATATCATAAAAGGAAATGGCAGTGGTGGCGCACATTTAATCTTGGCACAGGGAGGCAGACAGGCGGATCTCTGAGTTCAAAGCCAGCCTGGAAAACAGAGAGAGTTCCAGGACAGCCAGGGATAAACAGAGAAATACTGTCTTAAATATATATGAAAAAAAAGAGGAAGAAGCCAAAACAGAACCAACACAATACCACAAGAGTGAATTGTTTGATACTTCATGGACTGTTATTTAATTATTTAAAAGTTTTGAAGACTTGGGCTGGAAAGATGGCCCAGTGGTTAAGAACACTGACTGAGTCTTCCAGAGGTTCTGAGTTCAATTCCCAGCAACCACATGGTGGCTCACAACCATCTGGAATGGTATCTCATGCCCTCTTCTGGTGTGTCTGACACCCCAGACAGCTACAGTGTACTCATATACATGAAATAAATAAACAAATCATAAAAAAAAGTTTTGAAGACTTTACACAAAAAACTATTAATGTCATAAAGGTACTAACAGTGAACTTAGTTCTTATCAGGCACAGATCTACCTATGCAGTTTATGTATAATAATTCATTTAATACAATTTTAGAAACATTAATGATAAAGCATTGATTTTTGAAATTTTGTGAGATTTATTTTGATCAAAATTGCTTGAGAATTTGTAAAACTAACCTTTTCCACAAAAGATGAAGACTTAACAGTTTGCACAGACCCAGGTGTGGTGGTATATGCCTTTAGTCCTAGGACTTAGGAGTCAGTAGCAGGTAAACTGAGTTCCAGGCTGGCCCAGTACACATAGCAAGTTCCATTATGGCTTACAGAGGTTAAAGCCTGTTCAAAATTCCCCAGTTCCTACATGATTCAGAATTAGGTACATATCTGTATCTAGAAACCGATGCACAACAGAACAGCTGGCTAAGTACAGTGTTTGTTAAGTGTGTAGCTAGGCATAGACCTAGAAGACCACAATCTGTTGCCAACCTGGGCTATTGGGACCCTCCATTGTCACGTCTGGGCATGCATACATACATACCCAGAGTTAAAAGATCTCTATTCTAATGGATGAAAGTTCCAAATTCACTCTTATCACTCTCTTGAAGTATTCTAACAGCATTCTATCTCAAAAGTGTAATTCTCTAAGGGCCTGAGTATATATTTTGCTCAGTGTTCTATATGGTACTTAGGACAAAGCCTAGCATATAGTAGGTGCTCATTTAAAAGTTTCTGCACTACCACACTGGGGAGATAACTCAGTGGGTACAGTGCTTTCCATGAAGACATGAGCAGCTTTTGGGTCCCCAGTGCAGGGAGACAGAGGCAGGCAGATCTCAGTGGCTGCTGACCAGCCAATTAGCAGTGAGCATCAGGTTCAGTGAGAGACTCTTCCTAAAAACAATAAGCTAAAATAGCTACAGAGATGGGCCAGCAGTTAGCAACATGGCACTGACCAGTAACAAGTCAGGCATCTCAAACTGCCTGTAATTCAAGTTCCAGGGAATTGGCATCCTCCTCTATCTCCATGGGAACACATTCATATGCATGTATACATACATATAGACATACACATACACACACACACACACACACACACACACACATCCTTGGGGAGGGGAGGTGGCGTGGAAATAAATCCATTTTTATTTGTTTTTTGTTTTTTCTAGATAAGGTTTCTCTGTGTAACTACAGCTTGTTCTGTAGACCAGGCTAACCTCTAACTCAGAGATCTGCTGGGGTTAAAGGCAGTTTGGTCACCACCACTCCCTATCTACAAAATAAATCTTAAAAATACATAGGGCTGGAGAGATGGCTCAGTGGTTAAGAGCACTAACTGTTCTTCCACAGGTCCTGAGTTCAAATCCCAGCAACCACACGGTGGCTCACAACCATCCATAATGGGATCCGATGCCCTCTTCTGGTGTGTCTCAAGACAGCTACAATGTACTCATACATAAAACAAATAATTCTTTAAAAACAAACAAGCCGGGCAGTGGTGGCGCACGCCTTTAATCCCAGCACTTGGGAGGCAGAGGCAGGCGGATTTCTGAGTTCGAGGCCAGCCTGGTCTACTGAGTGAGTTCCAGGACAGCCAGGACTACACAGAGAAACCCTGTCTCGAAAAAAAAAAAGAAAATAAACAAACAAACAAACAAAAAACAAACAAATAAGATGGAGACACAATTGAGGCAGACATCCCAGCACTGACCTGGGTTCAGCAAGCCCCTGCATCAGTGAGCACACTGATGCCCAGGGCGCGCACCATCAGACACAGTGACTGCACTCTACAGCCGGATGGCAGCTCAGGCAGCACCGCCGCCACCACCACCACTGCCAGAGCCAAGGTCAGCGTCTGCCTGGGCACACACACACACACACAGTTCCTAAGACTCTGCCCTAAAAAAGCAAGTAGAGAAAATAAAGTCTCCTCTGACGTCGGTGAGCCCGACCTGACACACACTCCTCATCCTGTCCTTCCCCAACCACAACTACTCCATCACCCGTGGCTTAAGTGTCTCCAAGGTCAAGCACTGAAGAGCAATGATTTTCAAAGGTAGAGAACACAGTGTTAAAATACAAGGTTCAGTCAGAGTCAGTGAGGTGCTCCCCATGTAAGCCTGGTGGCCTGGAAGCAACCCTAGAAGCCATAACAGAGGGCGGGGCCTTCACAGCCATCCCATGGCACATGTGTTCTAGTGCATCAACAGACACCTTTAAAATTATCAATTTAATAAATAAGGAAAGGAAGAATGAGGAAGACACATACATGCACATACATGTATGCAAAGTACCTAACCATCATAAGTCTTGGTAGAGGTGTTGATTTTATTTTATTTACTTATTTATTGTTACTCCAAAGTCTATTTCCTTCTGCTCATAAAGTTCACCATGAAATAGAGTGCACTGGCCTCACACATCTCCTGCTTGCTGTCTCATGCTGGGAAAGGAGGAAGAATTCCAGACATACTGGGCCAGCATGCAGGCACTCTACTCCTAGCTACATACGCAGCCTACGAGTGAGGGGAGAGTTAGGGGTTCAGGTGGCGCTCAGAGTGCACCCAGCGAGCACAGTGCCCATCCCAGGGAGCCACTGTGAGAAAGGGAAAAATCCACTGACGTCCCATGGAGGGATCGGCAGGTACCACAGCACCTGCTGTTTAAACAAGTCACTTAACATTTCCTTTCCTCTGCAGAATGTGTCCCCATCACTTAAGGACAGGTGACTCTTCTCTCTTGGTTTTTTTCGAGACAAGGTTTCTCTGTGTAGCTCTGGCTGTCCTGGAACTCAGTCTGTAGACCAGGCTGGCCTCGAACTCAGAAATCCTCCTGCCTCTGCTTCCCAAGTGCTGGGATTAAAGGCGTGCGCCATCACCGCCCGGCACAGGTGACTCTTAAAAAAACAAAAACAAAACCCCACAAGCCCATGGGGACACCTTTAAATACAGCACTGAGGAGGGAAGGCCAATGGATCTCAGTGGAGTTCAAGGCCAGAACTACAAAGTGAGTCCTCAAACTCAAAAATATCAGCCTCTTTACCTATGAGAGCCAAACAAAACAGGAGGGAGTCCCTCAACCGGGAGTGTCCCCCCTCTCCCCTGCCTGAAACCAAGACAGCAGCACACACTTGTAATCCCAGCTGTCAGGGCTTCTGACTGCCAGGCGTGGGAGCACATGCCCTTCATTCTGGGAGTTCGAGGACAGTCTGGTCTACATAGTGAGTTCCAGGACAGCAGGAATACAGAGAGATAGTTTTAAAAATAAAGGTTTGGAACTCAATGCCATACTGATCTACATACTGACACTCTGGCTCAAAACCAAAACATGACCAAAGCAGTGTTTTTGGAAAGTCTTCCTTCTGCACCTAATCTCAATTGAAATCATCTTACTAGAGTTACCATAGTCCTAAATTTCCAGTCACAGAGATACCACTGTCCTGTGGCTTTTACTCCATCAAATTAGGCATTTTATGATAAAGAAAAGAAAAGTACTCATTAAATGATTATATTTAATATCCAAAGTTATGTGCTGTGATGCACGCACACGTACGGCCTCATAGGGCTGATATGATATTATAGCTCAATGTAGACATATCTACAAAGCCCTGGAATCAAAGCTTCACCACACACACACACACCCACACACACACCCCCACACACAGCACATTTACAAAAATTTTAAATACACCAAAAATGTTACAATAAATCATAAGCTAATATATCATTATACATAATCATCACTTACAGATTTTTGTTTCCATTGCTTTTCAAGACAGAATCTCTGTGTGGTCCTGATAGACCTGGAACTCCTGTATACCAAGCTCTCTAAAGTAGAGGTTCTCAACCCTCTGTGGTCCCTTTGGGGCTGAATGGCCCTTTCATGGGGGTCACACATCAGATACACTGCCCATCAGATGCTTACAGTACAATCGATAACAGTAGCAGAATTACAGACATGAAGCAGCAACAAAGATAATTCTATAGTTGGGGTCCCCACACCATAAGGAACTGCATTTAAAAGTCACAGCATTAGGAAGGTTGAGAACCTACTGGATTAAAGGCCTGTGCCACCATGCCTGGCTTACAAAATCTTTTTTTGTTTGTTTGTTGTTTTTTTCGACACAGGGTTTCTCTGTGTAGTCCTGACTGTCCTGGAACTCAGTCTGTAGATCAGGCTGGCTTTGAACTCAGAAATCCGCCTGCCTCTGCCTCCCAAGTGCTAGGATTAAAGGCATGTGCCACCACTGCCCGCTTACAAAATCTTAACTAAAATGTTTTTTTTTTTTTTTTTGGTTTTTTGAGACAGGGTTTCTCCGTGTAGTCCTGGCTGTCCTGGAATTCACTCTGTAGACCAGGCTGGCCTCGAACTCAGAAATCCGCCTGCCTCTGCCTCCCAAGTGCTGGGATTACAGGCGTGCGCCACCACGCCCGGCTAACTAAAATGTTTTTAAGTTACTAATCCTGACAGTTGGAAACATAAATAATATTCTATTTTTCTGATGTTAAAATTTTTCATAACAAAAAAAGCACACTTATGAACACGTAGGAAGCAGGTGTAGTAATCTGTAACGTAAAGATTATGTACAGGAAATGTCAGTGTCTGTGCACGGCAGACTTCGAGGGGTCCACCCCACCCTTGCAGGGTGAGTTAGTCCTGAGAACACCCGCAGAAGCAACTGTGTGGAAAGCAAAGTGACAGACACTCAGAGGGTGAAGTCGGGGTCTGGGAAACACCCACCCCAGCCACGCTCGAGCTGCCTTACTTCCACAGTAGGTAATCCCTCCTGTCAACTTCTCGGGTTTTTAATGCATCTGGGTGTGTTGCCTGCATGCACACACACATGCACACTGTGTGTGCCAACTGACAAAGGCCCATGGTCACAGCCGAGTGCGTTAGGGACAGCTGTGGCTGCGGCTGTGGCTAACTTTGTCTCAAGTTCAGTTTACAGGACTCACATCTGAAGTGACTGACATCATCAATACTTCCACTTTCTCTTGCCAGGCTCTTAGTAAGACAAAAAAAAAAAAAAATGTGGATTTCAATCTTTGTTTTCTACAGAAACAAAATCCCATCTTAAAAAATTTAATATTGCCAGGCGGTGGTGGCGCACGCCTGTAATCCCAGCACTTGGGAGGCAGAGGCAGGCAGATTTCTGAGTTCGAGGCCAGCCTGGTCTACAGAGTGAGTTGAGTTCCAGGACAGCCAGGGCTACATAGAGAAACCCTGTCTCAAAAAACCAAAAAAAAATTAATATTAAAAATTTAATATTTAATAAAATTAATACTTTTTATTTAAAAGAATTTAAAATTAAAATTTAATTTTAAAAACTACATGAAGAAGCCGGCCGTTGGTGGCACACGCCTGTAATCCCAGCACTCTGGGAGGCAGAGGCAGGTAGATTTCTGAGTTCGAGGCCAGCCTGGTCTACAGAGTGAGTTCCAGGACAGCCAGGGCTACACAGAGATACCCTGTCTCGGAAAACAAAACAAAAAACAAAAAAAAACAACAATAAAAAAAAAACCTACATGAAAGCTTAGATACTGAAGTTTGCAGTCTGTAATAAGAGGCCTATAGTACCCAGCCAGCCTCTCAGCTCAGTAGCAATGCTAAACAGAAACAGCAATGCTATGGAAACTGACCTGTTGCCAAGCAAGCGGAAGCCAAGCAGCAAATCGGAATAAGAGTATCAGCTGATACACAAAATCGGTTTGGTTTAGAAATATATATATATATATACACACACACACACACACATATATATGTGTGTATATATATATATATATTTTAGAAGTGTAGACATACACACACACACACACACACACACACACACACACATATGGCATTGGCAAACATGTTGCTGAAAGTGACCAAGAGACAAAATACTAACAAGGTTACTAAAAGGAATTTTCTTTCCCCAGACCCTTCTAAGCAAAACATGAGGTCTGAAACAGGGGGTATTTAACTTTTTATTTTATTCTTAATCTTTTTTTTTTTAAAGATTTATTAAGCCGGGCATGGTGGCGCACACCTGTAATCCCAGCACTTGGGAGGCAGAGGCAGGGGGATTTCTGAGTTCGAGGCCAGCCTGGTCTACAGAGTGAGTTCCAGGACAGCCAGGACTACACGGAGAAACCCTGTCTCGAAAAACCAAAAAAAAAAAAAAAAAAAAAAAAGATTTATTAATAATTATATCTAAGTACACTCACTGTAGCTGTCTTCAGACACTCCAGAAGAGGGGGTCAGATTTCATTACGGATGGTTGTGAGCCACCATGTGGTTGCTGGGATTTGAGCTCGGGACCTTCAGAAGAGCAGTCAGTGCTCTTAGCCGCTGAGCCATCTCTCCAAGCCTATTCTTAATCTTTAGATAATTCAAACTGACTATGTTTTGGAGAAATCTGGATTACAATATCAATTAGTGATCAGGTTTCATTGAGATCAGATCAAACGCCTTATCATAAATACTGAAACACTAGCTCTCAGATCATGAATGTATTATTCTAGTTTTACTAAGCCAGGCTGAGAGCCAGCATGAAATACACCTAACTCCCAGTACTTGGAAAGTGGATGCAAGAGGATCTAGACTGAAGGCCATCCTGGACTGGGTTCTCAAAACCCAGCCTGGGCACTCACAACTGTGTGACTCCAATGCAGAGACTCTACCTCCCTCTGGTCTCCATGGACATTATGTATGTGTCACATACATACACACAAACACAAGTAAGAATGTATTCCTGCTTATTCTAAAATTAAAGAATAAATTTGAAATTTATTCTTTTAACTTTACTTTTAGCTATGTGTAAATATGTGCATATGAAGCCAGGCAGTGGTGGCGCACGTCTTTACTCTCAGCACTCTGGAGGCAGAAGTGGGCAGATTGCTGAGTTCAAGCCCAGCCTGGTCTACAGTGAGTTCCAGGACAGCCAGGGCTACACAGAGAAACCCTGTCTCGAAAAACCAAAATAGAATAGGAGGAAGAGAAAGAGGAGAAGAGAAGAGGAGGAGGAGGAAAAACTGTCTGAGGCTCTGTGGAAAGAAGACACACTAAAAAATCAAACAATGATGAAGCCCATACCTGCTCTAGGTCTAGCCAGAGCAGGAAAACGTCACAGCCCATGGCTAGCCCAGAGTAATGCCCAAGAAAATCTGACTTAGTAAGTATAACATTTTTGCCCTAGACAAGATGCTACCTTCTTCCTACCCAACAGGGGTTAAATCTCCAACATGATGGTACACATGGGTAAACAAACCCAGCACTCCCGAACCCAGAGCCTACCACAGATCAGACTTTGCTATACAGAAAAGACTTTCTCAAAAACATTTTAAAAAATTAACATACAACAAAAACATCTTGTGAACCATCAAGATAGCTCAGCAGGTTAAGGCATTTACAGCCAAGCCCAACGACCTGAGTTTAATCTTTAGATCCCACATGTCAGAAGTACAGAACAACCCCTCCAAGTAAGTTACCCTCTGGCCTCCATCAGCTTCCATGCCTGTGTGCACACACTAAGTGAGAAAATAACAAAGGGGGAAGAAAGGGAACATTAGAAGCAGTAACAATTGCTCTGAAGAAGAGCCATGGCTTCAATACCCAGCATGGCAAAAGTCAGCCATGGGTGTATAGACCTGGAAATCAGGACTCAGCAGGGGGAGACAAATGGATTAGAATTCAAAGTAGGGGCTGGAGAGATGGTTCAGCAGTTAAGAGCACTGACTGCTCTTCCTGAAGTCTTGAGTTCAATTCCCAGCAACCACATGGTGGCTCACAACCATTTGTAATAGGATCCAATATGTGTGAAGACAGCTACAGTATGCTCATATACATAAATAAATAAATTACAAAAAAAAAAAAAGAAAAGAAAAAAAAGAAACTCCAAGTTGGGGCCAGAGTCATGGCTGAGCAGGTAAAAAGTTCATTTAACTCCAAGTGGCCACATGGTGGCTCCAACCACCTGACTCAGATTTTAAAGGAGCCAAGTCCTCTTCCGGCCTTAGGAACCTGCACAGGCTGGCAAGTACACACGCATAAAAATGAAAATTTAAAAAGCCACTTGGCCCTCCTCCAGAAAACACAATTCAGAACCAAAGTGATAATAAGTAAACAATGAGTTTAAGATACTTAACCTGATTTTGTGGGTCACAAAACTGGTTTTTATTTTGTTAATTGTTTGATTGACTTTCAAAGAGAGACCTAAGCGGAAAGACTGATGGAATCCCCGGGTCAGAGTGGGCGAACAGGAGGTCCAGGCTAGCTTGGGCTCTTAGTGTGACTCTGAAAGCACTGGCTGCTCTCCAAGAGGACCAGGGACTGATTCCCAGCACCTACAGGGTGCCTCAGCCATCTCTAACACCAGTGCCAGGGCATGACACCCTCTTCTGAGTTCCGCAGACACAGTGCAGACACACATGCAGGCACAGCACTCAGACACAGAGCAGGGATTTAAACATTTACGAAGTACAAACTTCTATGCTGGTGAACAGGCAGTGAGCCCCCCACTCAGGAACATGCAGTGTGCCTCCCACTCAGTGAAGTGTTTTTTTCTTTTTTCAGTTTTTTTTGTTGTTGTTTTTTGGTTTTTTGGTGGTTTTTTTTTTTTGTTTTGTTTTGTTTTGTTTTTTGTTTTTCGGGACAGGGTTTTTCTGTGTAGTCCTGGCTGTCCTAGAACTCACTCTGTAGACCAGACAGGAGTGCGCCACCACGCCCTGCTCTTTTTTCAGTTTTGAGTCTTATAAATGCCAAATAAATACCTATCATGAGCTAATCACCTCAGAATTACATATAACTTAGACTTGAAAAAAACTTACATTTTGGGTTGTGAGTCTAGCCTTTAACAGCTGAGCCTTCTCAACAGCCCAACTTGACAAAAGCTTAACTAACCAGCCCGATGAAAGCTTTAGCGGGAACAATAAATCAAGAAATAAACTGTATAGCATACGTATTATATATAGTAAAGTAAAATGCACACGAATGGCAAGATAATCATATTTTACTGCAACACAGTTTGTGGAGGCTACCGGTTAGGGGAAAATCATTAGCTCACATGTGGCTTAACAGAAACCCCAGGAGGCTGCAGTGAATATGACTTGCTGATTTTATCTTGCTATAGTGTAGCACTGTAAGTACACTGCTTTACACTTGAAGAAAGGAGGGAAGGAGAGAGGGGCTCAGACCGCCCAGGTCAGCCTAGGACTTCTCAGCCATTGTCCACAGTTCTCTAACCTGACCGACCCTGTTCAGTCTGTGCAAGCTGAGCCTTAGTAAGCTTCGGTCCCCCACCCCCACCTTACGTTTACTACAGGTCTGACTGCTCTGGCACTCACCATAGTGTCCTCAAACCCTAAACAATCCTCCTGCATCAGCCTCGCGAGTCCTGACATTACCATATGCACCAGGACTGCAGCTAATATCAGCTTCTTGTATGTTTATGGTAGTAAGTTAAAAGACTATTTCTATATAATCTGCATTTATGACAGCTTTTTCTTAAATTTTTCACTTTTTCTAGGCTACAAGCAAGGTTCACCTGGGAATTTTTTCTGTCACAAAACTCCAAAACATGAACTCAAGGGCCAGCTATACACTCCCCTGAAAAAACAACATGGGTACTTACTAATGCTTTTTTTTTTAAAGATTTATTTTATTTATGTGTACACTGTCACTGTCTTCACACACACCAGAAGAGGGCATTGGACCCCATTACAGATGTTTGTAAGCCACCATGTGGTTACTGGGAATTGAACTCAGGTCGTCTGGAAGAGCAGTCAGTGCTTTTACCCTCTGAGCCATCTCTCCAGCCCAGGCCCTTACTAATTCTAAGGAATACGTATGTAAGCTGGCTTTGTTGGTGAAGGGAGGGAGAGAGCTCAAGGAAGAGCCTGGCTGTGAGGGAGGACCGTGGCTAACACGGAAAGGAAGGGGACTTGTTGCAGAACAATAAACAGTGTGCTGTACAATAAGAACATTTCATACCCTTACTCAAAAAACTATCTTTGTTTTTATTTTTGGTTTTGTTTTTATTTTAAAATCAGTATCTTCCTCTGTTGCCTAGGTTGGCCTCAAACTTGATCAATACGCTTGCATCAACCTCCTTATGTACTGGGATCAGAGACATTCACAACCATCCCCACTAAAAAATAAGTCCTTGCTGGGCGGTGGTGGCGCACACCTGTAATCCCAGCACTCTGGGAGGCAGAGTCAGGTGGATTTCTGAGTTCGAGGCCAGCCTGGTCTACAGAGTAAGTTCCAGGACAGCAGGGCTATACAGAGAAACCCTGTCTCGAACAACCAAAAAAAAAAAAAAGTTCTTGCAGGGTGTGGTGGCGCACGCCTGTAATCCCAGAACTTGGGAGGCAGAGGCAGGCAGATTTCTGAGTTCGAGGCCAGCCTGGTCTACAGAGTGAGTTCCAGGACAGCGGAACTACACAGAGAAGCCCTGTCTTGAATAAACCAAAAAATAAAAATAAAAAAAGTCCTTAAAACCATCCCACAGCTCAGGTTCAACATGATCCTGTAGGTCACAGTGCTAAGTGAGACAACACTATCTAAATGTTAACTGGCCAGCCAGCCATGCTACACACTCCCATGCGAGGAATAACATCCACCAGTGTGGTTAAGAGCACATGTGCTCTTGTGGGACCTAGGTCAGAGCCAAGCACTCTCTACGGCGACTGAAATTTCAGCTCCCGAGAAGCTGATGCCTTTCTCCTGAGCCCCTCCACAGGCGCTCGCTAGTGTGATGTTCATTCATGCAAGCAGAATACACATTCCACACTGAAGCCATCAGCCTCAGTGCATAGGAGTGAGCACACCACACACTCCAGCTGCCTCTGGTCACCAAGCTACATGTTTCTCATGCATCTATTTTCATGATTTACATGAAACTCAGCCATTGCAATGCAACATGCCTGTGATCCCAGCACCTCAGAGGCTGACTACAGAGCGCTGGAGGCAACCCTGAGCCACACAGGAAGGCTCTGCTTATAAGCACACAGCCAGGCAGTGGTGGCCCATGCCTTTAATCCTGGCACTCAGGAGACAGAGGCAGGTGGAGCTCTGTGAGTGTGAGGCCAGCTTGGTATACGGAGTAAGTTCCATGCAGCCAAGGTCACAGAGAAGTCTAATAGACAGACAGTCGACAGACAGACAGTCGACAGACAGACAGTCGACAGACAGTCGACAGTCGACAGACAGTCGACAGTCGACAGATGATAGGTAGGTAGGTAGATAGATAGGTAGATAGATAGACAGACAGACAGACAGACAGACAGACAGATAGATAGATAGATAGATAGACAGACAGACAGACAGATGAACTAATCTATGGCAACCAAACACTGCTGCCAAATGTTTCCTTAAAGCCGTTTCTGGATTAACCCTGATCTAAATTCTTACTGTTAATGATTATGTTGTTAAGTTCTTCCCTCCCTTTTTTTGTTTTTGTTTTCTTTTCTTTTTCTTCTTCTTTTTTTCTTTCTTTTTTTTTTCTTTTTTTTTTTTTTTTGGTTTTTATGAGTCAGGGTTTCTCTGTGTAGTCCTGGCTGTCCTGGAACTCACTCTGTAGATCAGGCTGGCCTCGAACTCAGAAATCCACGTGCCTCTGCCTCCCAAGTGCTGGGATTACAGGCGTGCGCCACCACCGCCGGGCTGTTTTTGTTTTCTTGAGACAGGATTTCTATGTGTAGCCCTAACTGTCCTGGAACTCAAAGATTTACCTGCCTCTGACCACCGAATGGTGGGGATTAAAGGGTTAACATTAGGGTTAGACCCCACCCCATTCTTAATGAAGTCTCTTAAAGCTAATGACAATTTAAGACTGGGTTAATAAATTACTGAGCATTTTGAGATTAAACCGTAACTTAACGAAAACACTTAGTATTTGGGTTGCCGAATCGAGGAACTGAAGACAGTAACTTTCTTTTTTTTTTTTTTTTTTTTTTTTTTTTTTTGAGACAGGGTTTCTCTGTGTAGCCCTGGCTGTCCTGGAACTCACTCTGTAGACCAGGCTGGCCTCGAACTCAGAAATCCGCCTGCCTCTGCCTCCCAAGTGCTGGGATTACAGGCGTGCGCCATCACCGCCCGGCGACAGTAACTTTCTCTGGTGTAACTTTGGGAAGGGTCAAGTGATCTAATGGTGCTCAAACAAGCCTGGAATAAATAAATACTCAACTCATCTGGCAATGCCAGGTCACTTTTTTGGCAGGCTCCTGCTAATGATGACAAGTTCTACCTCTCAAGCCACACACTCCCCTTCTCTTACACACCAGTGGCAATTGCCCAAGGCAGCTGGGTTAGACAGACAGCACTTCAACCCTTCTGAGAAAATCCAGGAAAGCCTTCACTTTAACCATTAATGTGCTACTGTAACTTCATGCTAGGCAGTCATTAAACCAGAGCTGCTCCTCTGGCACAGTAATCTGGGCTAACCAGTTAATAGCATACCAATGCAGCTGAAGAGGATTAGTTTTGAAAATACCCCAAAAGTCTCAATTCTTAGAGATATGAACCTCAGAAACAAGAATCCTACAGTGACATATTTACAGGGGCTATGCACCTGTCTTTTGAGTACAAACCCCAATCAAGAAAATATTTATTCCTTCCTAATCAAAGAAATTAAAATCCTTCCCCCGACAGTCAATATTAAAAACAAAAACTATATATGTAACTAACAAAAAATTAATAATCAAATACATAAACTACATGAACTTAAAAATGCTCAATTTTAAAAACAAAATCTGTATATAATATATATGTGCACAACTTTATATATCTATATATATGCAACTCTAACAGGAGATTAATAACCAAATACATAAATAAACTTAAAATGGGGGTGGGGGAGACACCAACATATTACTAATGGTGGCATAGCTTAGAAACTCAGCTCTTCCAGAGGCAGGAGAAAGGCAGGTTCACAGTCAGCTTAAACTACAGTTAAGATGTTCTTTAAAAAAAAAAAAAAAAAGGCCCCCAAAGAAGGTCACAGTGGCTCGCACACACATAGAACATTAGTACTAGGAGGCAAAGAAAGAGAACTGTCACCTCCTTGGCCAGCCTGGGCTACATAGCTAGTTCTCAGTCTGCCAATAAAACACAGCAAAAGCCTGTTTCAAAACATAACATACAAGTTTGGCACAGTGTCTCACATCTTTAATCCCAATACTCAGGAGGCAGGAAGCAGATTTCTGTGAGTTCAAGGCTAGTCTGGACTGCATAGTTGAGTTCTAGGCCAGCCAGAGCTACATCTTGAGACCCTGTGTCCAAAACTGTAATCAATTAAAACATACAACACAATGAAAATAAAATAAAATGACCAATATACAGAAAACAGCCAAGGTGGGTTGGTCAGGAGACCACTAGGGAGAAACACTTGCTGTGTGTGCTATATGTCAGTCACAACACCAGAACCCACCGGAGGAGAATCAGGGCTGGTTTTCTTTTGTTTTGTTTTTTGCGACAGGGTTTCTCTGTGTAGCCCTGGCTGTCCTGGAACTCAGTTTGTAGACCAGGCTGTCCTCGAACTCAGAAATCCACCTGCCTCTGCCTCCCAAGTGCTGGGACTAAAGGTGTGCACCACCACTGCCCGGCTCTGCCTAAGTTTTGAAAGCATGTTATAGATATAACATATCTGTGGATATGTTATAGATAGGAGAAAATGTGAAAGAGAGGGTTATAAGGATGGATCCACAGCTAAGGGCATCTGCTGCTCATGCAGAGGACCCAAGTTCCCAGTGTCCACAAGGCAGTTCACCACCATTTGTAGCTCCAGTTACAGCTGTATCTGGGGTCCTCTCCTGGCCTCACAGGCACCCACACACATATGGTAACACACATGCAGGGAAAACACACACGTATAAAGAAAATTTTTTGAAGTAAGAAAGATACCCAATCTCACCAATAATTTGAAAAATACAAAATATATCAAAGGTCTATGTTTCAAAAGTTAGTAAATCTAAGTCAGGCCTCGGAGTGTCCATCTTTAACCACAGCACATGAGAGAAGGGTAGCTAGATCTGTGAGGCCAGCAAGACCTAGAGTGAATCCCAGGCCAGCCAGGCTGCATAGTGAGACTGTCTCTTAGCATTTGAAAGATTGAAACAGAAACCCTCACAAACTCAAGCACAGCCTGGTACACCCACACACCTACTTAGGAGGCAGAGAGCAGAATCAAAAGTTCAAGGTCATCCAATGCTACACAGCAATTTTAAGCATCTTGAGCTACAAAATACCTTAATTTGGGAAAAAACATTTAGAATAACAAAAGGTGTGGAGAGATGGCTCAGTGGTTAGGAGTACTCATTGCTTGTCCAGGAGCCATGTGTAATTCTATTCCCAAGTGACCTAAAGTCCTCTTCTGACTTGTGGGCACTGGTGCACAGGCAAAAAATTCAGACATGTAAAATAAATAAATACAGAGGAAACTTTTTTAAAAATATTTATTTACTTATTTTATGTATATGAGTACACTGTCGCTATCTTCAGACACACCAGAAGAGGGCATTGGACCCCATTACAGATGGTTGTGAGCCACCATGTGGTTGCTGGGAATAGAACTTAGGACCTCTGGAAAAGCAGTCAGTGCTCTTAACCACTGAACCATCACCTCCAGTCCCCAAAGGAAAAACTTTTAAAAACAACAACAAAAAACTAATAAAATTGTTACATCTAAGTATTTATGCATAAACAGCTGAGTGTGGTTGTACACATCTACAACCCCAGACTCTGACTGAGAAAGCCAAGATGTTCCAAAGCCAGCTGGACTGCACATCCAGGTCACAGAAAGCAAAGGAAGGGCAGCGGTTACAGCTCAGGGTGGAGCATTTGCCTAGTATGCACGAGACCTTGGGTTTGATCTCAGCACCACAAAAATCAATCCATTAATCAATCAACAATCAGTTCTAACATCCTCCAAATATACCACTCAATTTCCCTTCTACAGGAAGTGGGTTCCCAAACAGACAAGCTTCCCAGAATCCTCAGGTCTTCCCCAGCCAACAGCTGAGTCAGCAGGTGTCTGAAACCAGAGCCATCCCTGCCCCTGCCCTGCCCCTGCCCTGCCCCTGCCCCTGCCCCTGCCCTGCCCTGGCCCTGCCCCTCTCAGCAGTGATGCCACAGAGCCTCTGCCTATGCAGCCATGCCAAGCGGCTCTACGCGCGCGGCACGGGCACTTCCCGTCCTTCTCAGGCGGCACGGAGCCTCTTTCCTCATTATCCTCATAAGCACCTACTCCAGTCATCACTCACACATCTAATTTTGCCTACTTCCTGGGTGAGGGAGTCAGACAGTGGTGCCATGTGCCTTTCACCCTACCACTTGGGAGGCAGAGGCAGGCAAATCCCTGAGTTGGAGGCCAGCCTGGTCTACAGAGCTAGTTCCAGGAGAGCCAGGACTATACACTGAGGGGAAGAGTAGGCCTTAGCTGGACCTGATATGGCTGAGGTAACAATGGCCAGCACTATTCCATCTGAAATATTTTGTCTTGAACTTTTTGCTTGTTCCATTTTGTTTTATATTTTATTTTTAATTATGTATGTTAGAGGAGGACATGCACTTAATACAGGTGGCCAGCAGGGCGTGGCGGCGCATGCCTGTAATCCCAGCACTTGAGAGGCAGAGGCAGGCAGATTTCTGAGTTCGAGGCCAGCCTATTCTACAGAGTGAGTTCCAGGACAGCCAGGACTACACAGAGAAACCCTGTCTTGAAAAAAAAAAACAAAAACAAAAACAAAAAAAGAATACAGGTGGCCAATGAAGCCAGGTGTTGATTTTCCCTGAAGCTGGAGCTGCTGGTGGCTATAAGCCACCCAAAGTGGATGCTGGCCCTGGACTCTGGGGCACTGTGCACTCTGAATGAAGGAGCCATCTCTCCAGCTGCCTCTGCCTTTTCTGGTGTTCTAAAGCAGGGGCTCACTGCCTAGTGCAAGCTGGCCTCAAATCCACAGCAACTGTCCTGCCTCTGCCTTGCTGAGTATGAGAACTGCAGTATGAATTATCACACCTAACTAACAGTGTATTATTATAAATCATTAATTATAGCCAGGTGGTGGTGGTACATGCCTTTAATCCCAGCGCTTGGGAGGCAGAGGCAGGCGGATTTCTGGTCTACAGGACAGCCAGAGCTACACAGAGAAACCCTGTCTCGAAAAAACAAAATAAAACAAAACAAAACAAAAATATATATGTGTGTGTGTGTGTGTATACATATATATAATTATAATACTATATTTGTAATTCTATCTTACCTTACAGTGATTTGCAAAATAAAAAGGCACCACCAAATTATACATAATAACTACCTTAGCATTTCAATTTTTAAAAGTTTAATTCTTCTCTTTCTAAAATTTTAAGCATATTAGAGTTGACACATATTACTTATTAAACCCACCATCAAGGATCTAAAGCAATAAAAGGTAAGGTTTGGTCCAGATGACTACAGCTGGAGGTAGTGTTAATGACTGGGAAGTTAAAGACAAACACAGGCCACTTTATCCCTCAGCCTCTATCTCCCTCATGCAGAAACAGAACAGGCGCTAGGGTGGTGGCACACACCTATACTCCCAAAGCTTGGGAGGTGGAGGCAAGAGAACTAACCAGGCCATCCTCAGCTATATAAGGCTAGCACAAACCGTGAGAGTAGGGTGGATGGCTCAGGAGGGAAGGGCACTCACGAAACTACAATTTAGTCCTTGGAACCACATGTTGGAGAAATCACCTCCTGAAGGCTGCCCTCTGACCTTCATGCACACACAGGATGGACGTATGCATGCTGTGTAAGTAACAGGAGGAAAGTGGGCTGTGGACATAGAGTACTCAGTAGAGTACCTGCCAGGCCTCAAGTGCAATTCCCAGAAATGCTCCCCTCCCCCCCCCCAAAAAAAAACCTCAGTGAGAAGCAGATAGAACACGCCGGTTCATACAACTGCCTGTTATGCACAAGGCAGAACACTTTACTTTACAAGTCACCTGGCACGCAGACTCAATGTTATCCATAAACTCAGGAGGCAGAGCTAAGAGGATGAGGACAGAATCAAGTCTGGCTGACGGTTCCATTAATGACTACCTTAAAAAGAGTAACAAAGTCTTACAGGGGCATGGGAGACTTTGAGAGGTGGGAAGACACTTGCAGAACATCTATGATGCCCTGACCTGTCCCTCCCAATTTTTTCCTCTTCTGTGAAAGTTGTTAATTTTATTTAGCATGTCTGAACTGTAATAAAAAGACAGAATAAACTTACATAAAACATTTCTAAGAAAACAACGGAAGTCAACCATAACATCCAACCATTGTGCTCCAGTGGCTAAAAAAAAAAACACAAAACATCACAGAAACGACCAAAGAAATACACAGGGTTTGCGGTGTAGCTCAGCTGGTGAGTTCTTGCCTAGAGTTCACTAAATCTGAGTTCAACCCCTAACACCACACAAAACTAAGTATGATAACCCCAGGACTATTAGAAACTCAGAAAAGGACCACTAAAATGGCTCAGTGAACTTGCCACCAGGCTGAAGCCCTGGGTTCTACTTCTGGACCCACGTGGTGGGGACGGGTTCCCCACAGTGCTTCTCTAGATGCTCTGAGGCCCATACACACAATTAAAAAAAATGAAGAATCTTTTAAAATTTAATCCCAGCACTTGGGAGGCAGAGGCAGTCAAATTTCTGAGTTCAAGGCCAGCCTGGTCTACAAAGTAAGTCCAGGACAGCCAGGGCTACACAGAAAACCTTGGGGGGGGGGTCATTGTCCACGGGTTGGGGAGATGGCTCAGTGATTTAGAGCACTGGCTGTTGTTCCAAAGGTCCTGAGTTTAATTCCCAGCAACCACATAATGGCTCATAACCATCTGTAATGGAATCTGATATCCTCTTCTGGCACACAGGTGTACATGCAGATAGAGTACTCACATACATAAAATAAATAAACAAATAAATCTTTAAAAAATTTTCATGGTCCTTCCTCTTATTGTTTACCAGCAAGAAGCAGGAAGCATATTATTTTAGAGAGAAAACAGTATTCACATCAAAATAAGAGGCGCTTTACCGACTCAGAAAGAAGTCAGACCAGTGGTAAACTTAGCGCTCCTCCACACTCCTCTCTGCCACTGAGTCTCCGAGAAAGGAATGACAGCTCAGCATAACGTGGTGGCCAGAGTGACAAGACAGCCTGGATGTCACTTGTAACAGCAATGGGGAAGCTGCATCCTGATTTTTGTTTTTACCTCTAAAGGGTCAAGACTCCTTGTAAGCTGGGTGGTGGCGCACACCTTTAATCCCAGCACTTGGGAGGCAGAGGCAGGTGAATTTCTGCGTTCAAGGCCAGCCTGGTCTATAGACTGAGTTCCAGGACAGCCAGGGCTACGCAGAGAAACCCTGTCTCGAAAAAACCAGGATGTCCTGGAACTCAATCTATAGACCAGGCTGCCCTCGAACTCAGAAATCTGTCTGCCTCTGCCTCCCAAGTGCTGGGATTAAAGGCATGTGCAGCAGCAGCAGCAGCCGCCGCCGCCGCCGCCGCCGCCACTGCCACCGCCAACGCTGAGACAGGGTTTACGTTCTTACGTTCTTCCCCCCCCACACACACCCCGCGGCGCCCCCACAGTGTTTCTCTTTGTGGGGAGGCGTGCGCCACCATCTCCCGGCTAACTTCTTATAATCACATAAACTGGAGTGATGGCTCAGAAATGAAAAGCACGCCCGCCGGACGGTGGTGGCGCACGCCTGTAATCCCAGCACTCTGGGAGGCAGAGGCAGGTGGATTTCTGAGTTCGAGGCCAGCCTGGTCTACAGAGTGAGTTCCAGGACAGCCAGGGCTACACAGAGAAACCCTGTCTTGAAAAAAAAAAAGAAATGAAAAGCACTGATTACTCTGAAAACCTGGGTATGATTCTCAGCACCTACATGGTACTAAGAACCGGCTATGTAACTCCAGTTCCAGGGACTCTGGTGCCCTCTTCTTTTTCTTTTCTTTTTTTAAGATTTATTTATTTCATGTATGTGAGCACACTGTTGCAGTTGCTGTCTTCAGTCACACCAGAAGAGGGCGTCAGATCTCATTACAGATGGTTGTGAGCCACCATGTTTGTTTTTTTGTTTTTTTGAGACAGGGTTTCTCTGTGTAGCCCTGGCTGTCCTGAAACTCACTCTGTAGACCAGTCTGGCCTCGAACTCAGAAATCCGCCTGCCTCTGCCTCTCAAATACTGGGATTATCTCAAGTGCTGGGATTAAAGGCGTGCTCCACCACCGCTTGGCGCAGTCAGTGCTCTTAGACTCTGAGCCATCTCTCCAGTCCCGGGGCCCTTTTCTGACCTCAGAAAGTACACATATGTGGTGCACAGACATGAGCAGGCAAAATACCCATTTAAAGGGCAGGCGTGATGGGGAGGCAGAGAAAGGCAGGCAGATTTCTGAGTTTGAGGCTAGCCTAGTCTAGAGAGTCCAGAGCAGCCACACAGAAAAATCCTGTTTTAGGACATAGGGGCACTGTCTTGTGTCTAAAAGCAAACTAAGATGCAGCACAATTTGTTCTAAAACACAAGTCTTAGCCAGGTGTGGCCGCTCACACCTTTAATACAACACTCTGGAGTCCGAGGAAGGTAGAGCTCTATGAGTTCAAGGCCACCATAGCCTGCTTAACAGGTTCAAGGACAGCTAGGGCTACACAGTTAGACCCTGCCTCAAAAAAAAAAAAAAAAAAAAAAAAAAAAAAAGACAAAACCAGAAGATTTTCCTTGGAATTTACATTCAATGACAACATTACAAAAAAAAATTCACTCAGAAATAATAACCAAATGTGTCCCAGTGTTCAGATTGACAAAGCAAGGTTTTAAATAATCTCATAGCAGTTAAATTACAAAATAGGAAGTTTTAAAATACTAATGTGATCTATCAATTGGCAATAAAATTATGCATGAGAACATTTACAATGTTTTTCTTTCTTTCTTTTTTCTTGGTTTTTTTTCAAGACAGGGTTTCTCTGTGTAGCCCTGGCTGTCCTGGAACTCACTCTGTAGACCAGGCTGGCCTCGAACTCAGAAATCTGCCTGCCTCTGCCTCCCAGAGTGCTGGGATTACAGGCATGCACCACCACCACCCGGCTTAATGTTTTACTTTCTAAAATGTTAAAACTCTAACAAATATATATCCTATCAAAAGTCCAAAGACAAACTGATAATGTCACTCAGGGCAGGGTCTCCCTAGCATGTGTAAGAGCATGAGTTTAATCCCAGCATCCTGAGATATCACATCCTGAGATAGACTATGTACAAGACCTAAAAAACATTAATGACCAAAATAAGTCTAAAGACACTGAAATAGGATAATAGCAAAATTTTAAGACAGCCTGCTTTAGGGAGAGCTGCTGTGTCACAAAAACAAAATGTCCTAAGAGTTCAAAACTTATCCCATGACACTTTATGTTTCAAAGAAGAGTCAAACTCCAAAGGCATCAGGCACCTCAGTGACAATGCAGAGATTAAGAGATCTAAATCCCGTGACCATTAAAGATGTCCTTTTCCTAGGTTCCATCAAACATTTAGATAAACTTTCAAACCATGTAACAAAATGACCCAAGTTCAGGTTTTAAGAACAACTCTGAGAGAAACTTTGTAGCAAGCTTGATGCTCTATGTGTCACTGCATCAGCCGTGACCTACAAAATGAGGATAGGGTCAACTGTAACCAAGAGCAGCATGCTTCCCCTGGCGGCCAACCCAGGGATGAAGCCCTGCTCAGAAGTGAAAAAATGAAGTGACTCTCAGAAAAAGATCTGGGGAAAGGGGAACTATCGAAAACACTGACAGGAGCTTATGAAGAGGGGGTTATACTACCGAACTGTGAGGGGCTGGTGTCATGCATTTGTAAGTCATTTATTCTCAGGATGTCCAAACACTCACCCTGAATCCCTCCCTTCTGTGCTTTCGCTTTTACCTAAACATAGAGTTCAGTACCTTAATAACAACTTAAAAGCAATCTCCCTTTTCAAGGACCAGATCCTTGCAATTTTCTGCAGTCTTGTTTCCAAGGAAAAGCATTTATCTTTTCAAACTAGTGGTATAACCTACTTAGGAAAACCTCCTGTTCTAAAGCCCTCCAACCAGGACGGTTCACTCTAGCTGTACAAGATTGTCTTTTGAATTTTATTTCTGAAACAAAACCCACGTCCTTTCAAACATTTCCTGTAACCACCACCTTGAAAGACAGTCTCATACAGAGATGGGACAGAATCATAGGCATTAAAATCTGGCAAATTCCTTTGTCTGATAAAATCCCCCACCACCACCACCTTAAATTTGCTTCCACACAGATCAGCAGCAAGGCAAGTAAAAATGCCCCTTCTTGGAGACAAGGATTTCTAGTAGATGGAAACGGACGGTTAGCTAAACCTTTTGATGGTTCTATTCTTTCACAACCTCTTCCTTCCCACCCCATCCCCCCAAAAGAAAAAAGAAATAAAGGAAACACACATTTACAAACAGATCCTAAAATAACAGCCACAAGCCGGGCTCTCTTATCTAGACAGATGCTCTCTGGAAAGCACACTTCTTTTATTACCTGATTGGGGTGGAGGGAGGGGAAGATCGTTACTCCACTGGCCCTCCACTGGGATAGGATGGGATAGGATGGGATGGGATGGGAGGGGATGGGATGGGATGGAAGTTGGATGGAACGGGACGGTACGGGACAAGACGGGATAAGAGTCAAGAGGCAGTAAGAGCGCAGGGTTGGCAGGGTAACGTTAGGAGACAGTTCGGAGTAAGAAGTCTCTGCGGAGCCCTGGGTCCGAGCGCCCCAGGACGCCAACTCTCCAGCACTGCCACCCGGGATCCCGTCCTAGCTCCGGTGCACCACACCTGGAGGCAGGAACATCCCACTCCACCCCGGCCAGGTGTGGCTTCCTCAGAGCCCGGGGACGCAGCGGGCCCAGTGCTGTCCCCATCGGGGCCCGCGGCCTCCCCGCACCCGAATCTGCAGCACACTCGTATGCGAGCGTGCCGCGCCGCCTGCCCTCGCACCCCGCGTGCCCCCGCGGACCGAAGGCCAACACGCACAAAAACAAAGTTGTCTCCCGGGCTCCGGTCGCTCGCTACTCACCGGGATCGAAGTCGGGCACCGCCGCTTGGTACTGGGGTCCCACCCGCATGCCACCGCCACCTGCGGGGAAGCAGAGCACGGCGGTCAGCGCGGGCGCGGACGCGAGCCGGGCGCGGGGGCGGCTGCCACCTACCGTGCTCTTCGTCGCTGGACGAGCCCGAGCTGCCTTCCTCCCAGGAGTTGCTGCCGCTGTTCCCGTTGGGAGCCGCCGCCGCCAAACTTTTATTCTGGCCATTATTGGGGGCGGCGGCGGCCGAGGCGGCGGCGGCGGCCGAGGCGGAGGCGGTGCCGGCCGAGGCGGCGGCTGAGGCGGCGGCCGAGGCGGCCGAGGCGGCGGCCGAAGCTGCGGAGGCCGCCGTGTTCCTCCCTCGCCGCTTCCCTGAGACCTCGGGGCCCTTCTCCACCATGGCCGGCATCGGCGGGGCCCGGGGCCGGGCCAAAGTGACGGGACCCCGGCTCGCGAGGCGCGGGCGGCGGGCCGCGGGCAGGGGGCGCAGGTGGGCGCCGGGCCGGGCGGGAGAGCGCGCGGGATCCGCTGGCGCGAGTTGGGGCTAGAAGAGGCCCAGACGGGCGGAGCGACGAGCCGCCTCAAGCCCCCGACGCCGAACGGAGCGCAACTTTGGCTCTCATCGCCACCCGCACTTCGCTGGCTCTAACTACTCCGGGAGCCGCGGGCGGGGGGGGGGCGGAGCCTGGGGGGGGAGGAGGGCCGCGCACAGCCTAACCCGTCGCTCACAAGCTCCGCCTCTGTCAGTTTCCATTGGCTCTCACGGGATCCGGGCGGCAAGCAGGGGTACGGTAGGTCCTTGTGCGAGTCCGTCTGGCCACGGGGGCGGGATCACGGGAAGGGGGGGGAGGTTCTGCGCTTCCGTTGGCCGGGTTGGGTTGACGCGTATCGCCCACTGTACGTGGTTTGAGGTTTGCGATCGCTTTACGCCCCATGATCCATCTCTCGAGGCAACAGCGAGGAGTTAGCCGCCCTGCTAGCCCCCTCCCCCTCCCCGGCGCCCCACTCCCTCCGCTCGCACCCTGTGGGCCCCGCGCCACCTCCCCCAGGGATCCCGCCGAGCGTCCCATCGCCTTTCCCAAAGTGAATGTGCCCGGCGCGAGAACAGAAATCGCGGGCAAGGTCGGGACTACTTTCCCCCTCGCGCGGAGGAGTACGCGCACAGTTTGAATGGGTTCTATACAAAGAGGGGAAACTAATTGGAAGAAACTAATTGCGCCCCCGCGTCGCCCAGGGGCGATAGGGATGTACTAGAGCAAGGGAACCTGGGGACGAGGCTCTCAGGTGGCTGTGTCCCCCGAGGGAAGGAAAGCGGTTGTGCCAGGAGACCATGGCGCTCCCCGCTAATTGGGTTGGGGGCCACCGGCTCCCCGCGTTGCCGGAGGGGCCGCGGGAGGAGTCGGGATGTTCGGCTGGGGAGGGCCTCGAAGCCGTCGGGATGAGGGGAGGTGCCGAGCGGCCCCGGGACAGCGGGAGGGACATAGACCGACGAGGGGCCCCACCGCGGGGAGGAAAGGAAGGGGCTTGGGTCCCCAGCTCGGTGGGGGAGGAGGGTCACTTCCCGAGACCCGTGCCCTTCCCCCAGTGCGCAGGGCCGAGGGCCTGGAGGCGGAGGAGTCGGTGACACCCAGCCCAGGGCGTCCTTGTCCCCGGAGTGATCAAGCGAGGGGCCCGTCACTGCCTGACAGCTGCCTGTGGGGCTGGGTGGGCTGCCCCACCCCCCCCGCGCCAGCAACCAGACCTGGGGACTATAGGTGAAACCGTTTGCCTCAAATTAAACATAAATAAAACAGGAGATGGCTATTTTTCGTTTATGTTACTTCAGACCTGGGCTTCATATGGGGACAGTTTTTACACTCGCTCAGGATATAAATAGCTCCAGAGAGAAAACGAGAGTTTTATGGTTTTAAAGCCTGAATAAATAAGCGGGGTTTTCTCTTCCACGTTTTCTGCCCCGCGAGTCATTGTAAACTTAACTGAAGTGACCATGGTCACTTCTGACTGGCCTTTAAGAACAGGGCCCAGAGCCTCCCCGTAGCAGATCCCTGCCCCCACCAAGTTCCTGTTCTTGCTCTTGGACTCCTCTCTGAAGGACACCCCTCTGCTCAGAAAGTGCAGGGCACTGCAAGCATGAGCCGTGGGATAGATAACCAGGCTGAGCTGGCCTGGTCAGCAACTAGACTGCAAAATCAGAGGTGGGAACCAGGGGTGTCCTGGGATAGGAACCATGGCTTCATGACAGGTGAACCTTAGCGGCTGGGGCACTCTGGCCCTGTTCCTTCCCTATCTTCCAAGATGTACCACAGACAGGTTAACTTACATACAGGCACACACATGATTTGAGTTCCTTAGTAGGGCAGTTGGAATGACATAATACAAGGGTCCCCGTCCCTGCCCACTGGACTCCCTAGCTGGAAGCCATTTCCTAGAAAGTACCGCCTCTTTCTAGGGTCATGACCTAAGGAAAGGGAGCCCACAGCTTCTAGGGCGGGACTAGCTGGGTAGGGCAAGCCAAGATGCCAGGATCTTAGCTACTATGTTGCACCCAGGGCACCCTGCCTGCCTCACCCTAGTCTAGACCCTGATCCCCTACACAATCCCCACTGAAATGGAAGATGGGCTTGGAAAGAAGGAAGCTGAGATTCCTGTGTTCGAGAAATCTCTACTGCCTACCCCACCCTATCAGTCTGACATCTTGCTTGCTACATTGTAACTTTGGATGTTTCAGTAAACCTTCCATTGATTTTTTTTTTTTTGGGGGGGGGGGAGGCTGGTTGGGTTTTGTTATTTGAGACAGATCCTACCTTTAACTAGGACAGGTCTTGAACTCCTGCCTAGCTGAGGGTGACCTCCAACCGGTTCCCTCTGCATCCACCTCCACGCACTAGGATTACACGTATGTGCTGCCATGCCTGGCTTAATCTAGAGTGGTTTTGTTTGTGGGATTTTTCTTTTTTGTTGGTTTTGGTTTTGGTTGGTTGGTTGGTTTTTGAGACAGGGTTTCTCTGTGTAGCTGCCGGGCAGGAGTGGTGCACGCCTTTAATCCCAGCACTCGGGAGGCAGAGGCAGGCCTGGTCTACAGAGTCGGTTCCAGGAGAGCCAGGGCTACACAGAGAAACCCTGTTTCAAAAAACCAAAAAAAAAAAAAAAAAAAAAAAAAAAAGGCATGCACCACCATTCCCAGCTATCATGTTTGTTGTTTGTTTTTTTTTGGTTTTGTTGGGTTTTTTTGTTTTTGTTTTTTTGGTTTTTTTGAGACAGGGTTTCTCTGTGTAGTCCTGGCTGTCCTGGAACTCACTCTGTAGACCAGGCTGGCCTCGAACTCAGAAATCTGCCTGCCTCTGCCTCCCAAGTGCTGGGATTACAGGCGTGCGCCATCAAGCCCGGCTGGGTTTTTTTTTTTTTTTTTGAAAGTTGTTATTATTTATAGTTTTGTGTGTGTGTGTGTGTGAGAGAGAGAGAGAGAGAGAGAGAGAATATGCCATGCATGGGCAGGGTGTCACATCTCCTGAAGTTACAGGAGCTTATACACTGTCCCAGCTAAGTTCTAAGAACCAAACTCAGTTCATCTGCAAGAACACTACACAGTCTTAACCACTAGGCTATCTATCTCTCCAGCCCCATGACTGTTTATGAGACAAGGTCTCATACCGTACCTAAGGTACCCAAGGCTAGCCTCAAATTTGCAACAAGCCTTCTGCTTCAGCCCCCACCAAGGGAGTGGTGTAACAAACGCCTCCGTGGCTTTTCTTTTTTCTCAACAAATATGCCTCACACACATACATACAAGGGTCAGATACTGCTTTAGTTTGACCACAAAGTCACATGGATACCAATTGGCCTGCAACCTGTCAACTTCCTCATTCATAAAAACCAACACTGGTGGGGGGTTTGTGTTGTTTTGATTTTCTTTGGCAGGGTCTCAGCATTAGCTCTGGCTGACCTGGAGCTCACTATGTAAGCCAAACTGAGTGCTGGCAGCAAAGGCCTGGATCACCCTCACTGGCTTCCTGGTGGATAGTTTACCACCTCTCGCCTGCTCCAGCCTTCTGTCCCTTCCTCTGCCATAAGAAGCCCTCGACCTGAATGAAGGAAATTCTCTTTCTCGTTGTTGTTGGAATGGGGTCTACAAATAACTCTTTTTTTTTTGTTTTTGTTTTTGTTTTTGTTTTTGTTTTTTTTGTTTTTTTTTCGAGACAGGGTTTCTCTGTGTAGCCTTGGCTGTCCTAGAACTCACTCTGTAGTCCAGGCTGGCCTCGAACTCAGAAATCCAGAAATCCGCCTGCCTCTGCCTCCCAAGTGCTGGGATTAAAGGCGTGCGCCACTACCGCCCGGCTTACAAATAACTCTTTGATAGGGAATTGTTAAAACGATACTCCCTACACTAGCAGCCCTACCGAGCCAGTGTCCAAAACATCCTCAGCCCTGGACTCCTCTCCGTAGACCTCCACAGCCATTGTTTGTAAGGACCTAGGCAAAGAGCCGCCAAGATCTCAAGATCTCCAGCAAAGCTGAAACCGGCAGGCAGGAGTGCTCCTTGAGTCCCATACAGACAGATGTCCCTATCTTGCACACCCTCCCTTCAGACTCTCCCACCCCGGCTGCCTCCCCGCACCGCCTCCATGCCTTGAGCCCCACTCCAGGCTGATGCTGGATCCGTATTTTCAACCCAGACCCAACCCAGACCGTGGCTTCCGTGGCCTCTCAGGCTTGGCTCCACGTCTCCACTCTCCTAGCCCACACACACCTCAGAGGCTAGTCTATACTTGCTTTCTCTATCCCCTCCCCTCAGTCTCCTCACCCCACCCGTGGACCCTGTCTCCGCCCCTTCCTCCCTGCCGTCCAGTTCAATGGCCAATTATTGGTAGCACTGAGCCTTCCAGAAGCAGCTGAGCAGGCTATCCGTCCCAGAAACTCCATTGTCTTTCTGGGTCCCCACTCTCTCTAGCTCTGCTTCACAGGCCACGCCCCCCAGGGCCACACAGCTCCGCCCCTTCCTTCTGACCTATAATCTGCAGTTCCTGATCTGCACTTTCCTCTTTTTCTGGGTCTACAGTACAGTGGGTGCTCATTAGATGCGAAGGGAAAGAGGCTGTGGAGTATAATCTGCTCAGCACACAGGGCTGGAGCAAATTCCAGTGGGAAAAGGGGATCCCCCTGGAGCAAGTGAAATCCAACTGAGTCGTTGGTTACCCGGGAAGATCTTACTCTCAGGCTAACATTCAAGTGCCAACCCGTCTCCATCCCTAACATCCTCTTTCAGTTTGGCTCCTGACCTGCGTGTGACTCAGAATTAGTTGACAATAAAATGTTCCTGGTTCCTGTGATTCCTGGTTCATAAGTGATTGGCTCAGGCACGAGCGCATGACACACAGCTAGAACTTTTCTTAGACGGCATCTTCCCTAGAACTTTTCTTAGATTGGCATCTTCTCTTCCCGTCTTCATTTCTGAGATCAGGACCTAAGAGGGAGAGCACAAAGCCTCTACGGCAGGCCTAGCAAAATAAGGCCAGCCAAGATCCCAGCGTCTCAGCTGCTATGATAACTAGGGCCTTCTGCCTCTCTCGCCCCAGCTTGCTCCCCTTTTCCCCATCACTCAAAATGGAGGCTGAGCTTAGATAGAAGGAATCTGAGACCCATCTGAATTCTCCCTACTGTCTATTCCGTCCTATATCGCAGGCCTAAAATCCTAGCCTTTAAATGGATTGATTTAGATTTCTGTTACAACTCAATCCAGAATGATAGAAATGAGGAAAGCATGCAGGCAAAGGAGCTAGCCTCCCTTAAACATAGATTCATAATAAATACTTCTGTGTCTAGAGATATGATTTTAGCATTGAAATCAAGAGTCCTGTTTGTTTGTTTGTTTGTTTGTTTGTTTGTTTGTTTCAAGATAAGTTCTCACTATATAACTCTGGCTGTCCTGGAACTTACTCTATAGTCCAGTCTGGCCTCGAATTCACAGAGATCAACCTACATCTGCCTCCTGAGTGCTGGGATTAAAGAGCCTTTTTAATAACCCCTCAGTAAACACAGTTTTGTCATCATCCCAGCACAGTGGATAAGGACTGAGGGAGAGGTGAGCTGGTTTGCCTGAAGTCACAGATTTAACGAGCAGAGGAAGAAGGGCATATCTACACCACAGAGTTGTGAAGCCGAAAAGGGAATGCTGGGGCCAAGCAGCTTGATACACTTGCGCTTCCTTATCTTGATTTTAAATAAATACAATGTTGCAAAGTAGGGATGTAACCCAATCGCTAGAGTACTTGCCCAGTGTGTGGGAAGTCCTGGGTTCATTTCCCCTGCACCACGTAAACCAAGCATGGTTGCACACACCTGTAACCACAGCAACTCAGGAAGCAGAGGCAGGCAGGGGGTCAAGAGTTCAAGTCCAGCCTTGAGAGTCTGAGGACAACCTGAAAAGGAAAAAAAGTAAATAAATCATAAAATATTGATGGTTCACGGTGATACTTTAGTACCATTTTACATGACTCGTCATTAGAACATTCTTCTTGACAACGAATAGCTTCTTTTTAACTCTTCTTCTTTTTTTTTTTTTTTTTTTTTTTTTTTGCATTTTTCCAGATAGGGTTTCTCTGTGTAGCCCTGACTGTCCTGGAACTCACTCTGTAGAACAAGCTGGCCTCAAACTCAGAAATCCGCCTGCCTCTGCTTCCCAAGTGCTGGGATTAAAGGAGTGTGCCACCACCGCCCGGCTCAAAGAATAGCTTCTACAAAGACGATACAGACAGCGGTTAGGGGTGGCAGGTGGCAAGAAGACAGAGATATGAAGCCACTCTTGGGAGGGATCAAGCAACAAAACAACAACAATTAAAAAATAAACCTTAGGAACTGAGTTTTAGCCATACCAGGAATTTAAAATCTGAGCTGGACGGAAAGAATGCAGGGGGCCATGCCCCTGGCAGAGCAAAGGAAGAGTGTGGACAGTGTTAGCAGCACCCAGGCCCCTGTCACCACGCTGCTCCTCACGCTACACTGGCACACACAGTCGAAGAGCATCTGTACTTATCTTCAAAGTCACAAGAGATACTAGATCAACCTCTGTCTTATTACATAATATAGTAACAACTCAACAAAGTGAATCACAAACCTATTACAAGAAAGAACTAAAACCACAAGACAGAAGAAAACCTAGGAACACAGCTTCATGTTATATGTATGATACAAACACACACATACACAACAAGCAGGCATGCATGTGCACACACTCATGTACCCATATCATATACGTCTATTTATTCCATGAGACGAGTCTCCCTACGTTTCCAGGGCAGCCCAGGCTGGCCTGAAAGTCCTTGTGCATCCGATTGTCCTAGAAATGATATAGACAAAGCTGGCTTTGAACCTACAAACATTCAGTGTTGGAATGCTTGTCTGGGATGTGCAAGAGCCTGGACTCAGTCCCCAGCGCTGCAGAAATAAGACCCATCACATAACAAGCAGCTTATCATGCCTGCTATGACAGTTGTCACCCAAAAGACAGACAGCCACAACTGCCTTGGAAACACGGAGAAACTGGAAGCCACTGTGGGTAGGAATGTGCAAAGGCACGTCTGCTCTGGGAAACACGTTGGCAGGGTCTCGGAACGTTAAGCAGAGACCAGCCAGTTGACCCATAAATCCCACTGTAACATTTCTGCCCCAGAGGACTGAAAGTGTACCCGTGTGGATGCACGTTCATGAAGCACACCCTGTGACAGCCACCAAGTGAAAAGCACAATGACTGTCGCTTGGTGGGTGGTTAAAAGGTGATCTGTTCACATACCAGAATACCCTTCAGCCATAGGGGGGAATGAAGTCTGATGCCTCGCCAGCGAAGGACCTGGAAAATATGACAGCAAATGAAAGGAGCCTCTCACAAAAGTCGTGGGGCGTGACGATTCCGTACGAGCCAAAGATGTCTGGGGTAGGCAAATATGTAGAGGAAGTGTGCTGGCGGCTCTCAGGCTGAAGGGGGGGGGGGTTTCTCAATCGTTAGGCAAGCTCCCTGTCTCTTAGGGCTTCTGCCTCTCTCTGCCTCTCTCTGTCTCCCTATCTCTGTGTGTCTCTCTCTATGTGTGAGTGTGTGCGAGTGTGTGAGTGTGTGTATGAGTGTGTGAATGCATTGTGAGTGTGCGTGTGTATGAATGCCTGTGTGTGTGTGAATGCCTGTGTGTTTGTGTGTGTATGAGTGTGTGAGTGCATTGTGAGTGTGCATGTGTGTGAGTGTGTTGTGAGTATGAGTATGTGTGTGTGAATGTGTGTGAGTGTGTATGAATGTGTGTGTCTGTGAATGCCTGTGTGTGAGTGTGTGTGTATATGTGCGAGTTTATGAGTGTGTGTATGAGTGTGTGAGTGCATTGCGAGTGTGCGTGTGTGTGACTGCATTGTGAGTATGAGTATGTGAGTGTGTGTGTGAATGTGTGTGAGTGTATATGAATGTGTGTGTGAGAATGCCTCTGTGTGTGTGTGTGTGTGTGTGTGTGTGTATACAGGTATGGCTATGGTACATGGGGTAGACAGAGGACAGCATGCAAAAGTCAGTTCTCTGCTTATACAGCTGGTTCCAAGGACCCATCTCAGGGCATCAGGCTTCCAAGGCGTGCACCTTTCCCTGCAGAGCCGTCTTGCCAACCCTGGGGTTTCTTTTTGGGTAAGGGACTATCCTAATATTAATCATGGTGATGGCTACTTAACTCTGCCACTATACACTGAGTAGATGAATTATGTGTCAATAAAGCTGTTTGAGAAACAGGGCCTGGGAAGATGTCTCAGCTATGAAGAACACTTGCTGCTGCTCTTCCAGAGGACCCAGGTTCAATTCCCAGCACCCACATAGTGACTCACAACAATCTGTAACTCCAGTTCCAGGGGATCTGATGCCCACTTCTGACACCCATGGGCATAAGGCATGCAAGTGGTGCCCAGACAGACAGACAGACAAAACACCCGTACAGATAAAATGTAAAGGAAATGAAACAGCCTAAAGCTGGAGACTTTATCTCAGTTGGGAGAGTGCTTGCCCGTCACACACAAAGCCCTGGGTTTGACTCCTAGCACTGAATGAGCCACGTGTGGTGGCACATATCTGTAATCTTAGCACTCAGGACAAGTTCAAGGCCACCCACCAGGTGTGGTGATTTTTGATCCCAGCACGTAGGAGGCAGAGGCAGATGGATCTCTATGAATTCCAGGCCAGCCTAGTCAGACTGAGTTCCAGGACAGCCAGAGCTATGTAGAGAGATCCTGTCTCAAAAAAACAAAAAAAACAAAAAACAAAAAAACAAAAAACCAACTACACATTCCTTTAATCCCATCACTCAGGAGGCAGAAGCAGGTGGATCTCTAAGTTTGAGGACAGCTAGGGTTACACAGAGAAACCCTGTCTCTAAAAAAAAAAAAAAACGCACTCAAGCACACACACACCACATGACTCAACAATGCACATAGACGTGCACACACGCACAGTCACATACGGGCTTTGAGTTTTCACAGATCTGGTTTCCATCAATCCCACGCTTTGCTTGGGCTGCTGGGGTGGGGCAGGCTTTCTCTCAGGCCCAGAGTGTCAGCCCTGGGTCTCTGCTATGCCACTCAATGGCTGCTGCTTGAAACTTTGGCGTGGCAGGGCACCAGGGCCAGTGCAGGTGGCCGTTTTCACAGGAAAACAGCATTTTTGTTCCACAGGTTCCTCTTCAGCCAGACCCCTCCTTTCTATCCTCACTAGCTGAGCTCTGAAGGATGACTAGACCGTAAACAGTGGCGGGCGGGCGGGCGGGCGGGCGGGGGTATGGGAGGGACTGACAGCAAAAGGCTTCAGGGAGAAATGACCTCATGGCCTTTCCTGCCCACTCACCCCTCCCGAGCTTGCCTGCTTGCTTCTTTCTTTTCTTTTTCTTTTCTTTCTTTTTAATTTTTAATTTTTTTTTAATTTTTTTTTTTTGGTTTTTTTGAGACAGGGTTTCTCTGTGTAGTCCTGGCTGTCCTGGAACTCACTCTGTAGACCAGGCTGACCTCGAACTCAGAAATCTGCCTGCCTCTGCCTCCCAAGTGCTGGGACTACAGGCATGCGCCACCACACCCGGCTTCTTTTTAATTTTTAATTTTTTTTTAACATTTGTGTTATTGGTTTGAGATAGGACCTTGCTGTAGAGTCCAGACTGGCCTCAAACTCATGACCTAATACTGCCTCAACCCCTGAGTCCTGGTGCTACAAGCCTATGCCACCACATCTAGTGCCAGGATTTTCCTCTCTCTAATTAACCTTCCAAGAAAGCTGGCCCTGGAACATGTGCCTCTGGGACCTCTGGACTCCTTGGAAGGGCCCCAGGACCAAGAAGGAAGGGGTCCTAACCCGAGCCTCAGAGTGGTCCCCAGAAGAAAGGACTAGTCTCCCACTCCGTGTGGAACTTGAGATTCCCAGGTTTGGGGTTGTGTGGGGTCCCTCTCCAAGGTCACGTGTTCATATGGTGTCTCTCCTGGGTCAGCTCACAGGCCGCCTGCCACAGGCAAGGAGTCCTAAGTGCTGCAGATCACTTCCGGTCCCTCTACATCCCGTCTAGGATGATCACGGTTACAGCTGTGACTTCCTGCCTGGTCGAGTGGACTGCCTTGCACTGAAACTAAATTCCCCAGGTTCAGCACACAGTAGGTTCAGCACACAGTGAAAGCCTACTAACTTACCAGCACCTGCTTTGTCCAAGGGTTAGGCTGGACCAGGAGACAGAGTAGAGTATAAATTCATGGCCAGGGCAAGGAATGCTGGCTGGGGCTCTGGCCTTGCTTGGGGAGCCTGACTGGAGCAGAGAGGCAGCAGCTCTCGGGTCATCAGAGGGGGCTGCTCCCTTCCCACCCAGAAACTGTCTTCCAATTTGAGGCTTCCTGTTCGAGGACCCACCCCTTATCCACCCCTTGATAACGCTCCTCCCCTATTCCTCGAGTTGGCTGGGTTAGAAAATCTAATTAGACAAACTAGCTAGCACCCCTCAGACAGACGGGCGGAGGTGGGGACAGGTCGAGGTGCGTAGTCTGGGACACGATGCTCTGCACACTCATTCCTTAAGAGCGCCAACTGTGTTCAGGCCGGACTAGACTAGTTTCTCTTTGCCCCTTACTTGTGAGTGTCTGTGTTAAGGAGTGGCAGGTCTTCCGGGGGCTCAGCAGGGCACCCTCCCTATGAAGGGAAGCCATTTCTTCTTCATAGGATAGGCAGAGAGGACCCCTGGAGTGAAGACTGGGCGATGGACTGGTTTTAGAGCATTTGCCCAGCATTCCCCGGGGTCCTGGCACAGTGCAACGGTGGTACGAACCTCTCCCTCAACTGTGTCTCACACAAATAATGAAAATAAATTCAAGCTCGTTCTTCAACATCAACCTGGGCTATGTGTGACCCAGTCTCAAAAGAAGAAAGGAAGGCAGGGTCGTATCCTTCCCTGATCACCACCCCCTGGGCTTCCTGCCGCACTGGAGATAAAATTCCAAGCCCCCTACAGCTGGCCCCTACTCCTTCCTTGACGGCCACTTCCCGAGCTGCTCTGTGCAGCCAGCATGTGTCTGGAGACTTGGCATGTGCTAGTCCTCAGCCCGGAACACCTTAGTTCTGGTCTCAGGCTGTGGAACCTCTCCACTCACCCACTCACCCACTCACCCACTCACCCACTCACCCACTCACCCACTCACCCACTCACCGCGCGGGTCTCTTCCTCCGGGATCCCTCTCCATTTCCTGGCCACTCGGCCCCACCCCCGCCCCATTCTCAGCCTTATCTCTATAGAGTTCTGCGACTCTTGCTTTCTCCCTCACTAGACCCCACCCGGACAGAGCTGGTCGGTCTGCCTGTCTCTCTCACTCCCACCCAGGTGTATCTCAAACCAGAGCATAATGCATCTGGGGTTCTCCCGGCAAGGTGCGCCTCTGGAATGCTGGGGTGACATAGGGTAAAACGTTAGGGGCTCCTGCCCCGTCCCTGACAGTCCCCCTGCAGCCCTTGACACAGGCTTGGTCGAGGTCCCTGTGTCATCTCCCAGGCCTGATTGACAGTAGGCCCCAGCCAATGCGGGGCTCTAGACAGGAGGGGAGGGGCCACAGACCTTCGGCTCCTTTACCTAAGACCCTCAGGAGCAGAGTCAGTGCAGGACTCAGGCAGCCCAGGTCTGTCATTTACCTCTAGCTTCCTGGACTTTAGGTTTCTCTGAGGAGGGAGGGGTGAAGCCCATCGCAAGGAGCAGCTTAGGAAACCTTAGAGATCCTTGGAGGAGAACCAGGTAAATTCCCAGCGGTTAAAGGTCAGGAAGGCTGTAGGGGGAGGGGAGGAACACCGGATCTTCAGAAGCAGTGGAGAGTAGGACAGTCAACTCGTTTTCCTCAGACTTCCCCAACTCTACAAAATGAAAATAAAGACGAGACAAACAACCTGTAAGAGGCAACCGCGAGGGCTAAGGGGGCCAGTATCCGCAAAGCCAACTCCATTGGCAGAGGGTGGGGTGCGCGTGGCAAGGCGACCCCTTACTTGGGCTCCCTGAGAAATCAGAAACTGCTCACCTTGGAGAGTTACTTGCTGAGGGCCACAGGGCTGACGAAGAGCAAAGAGACAAGGCAGGGGTGAGACCAGGCAGGGGTGACGCTCATACAAGGAACCCGAGTACTGAGGAAGCAGAACAGCCGGCAAGCCTAGGCTACATAGTGGCTCCAGTGTAGCCTTGGACAGTAACAATGTAACAGCAGAAGAGATGTAATGTAGCTCAGGTGGTAGAGTGTCTGTCCAGTGGGCACAAAACTGAGCTTGATCCTCAGCACCGCACACACCAGCCATAGTGCAGCCCACCTGTAGTTTCGGCACTTGGCAGTAGAGACTCTGTGTGTGTGTGTGTGTGTGTGTGTGTGTGTGTGTGTGTGAGAAGTTCAAGGTCATCCTCAGTTACATGGTAAATCTGAGGTAATCTTGGGGTGCATAAGACCCTTTCTAAAGGTGGTGCAGGGGTTGGTTCCATGACCAAGATCTACAGGGGACGGACAGCAGAGAAAAGGTGTCAGGCCCAAGCCACTTCAGCAGAGGCTCTAAGAGGGTGGCCCGCCGGGTCCTCCAAGCCCTGGAGGGGCTGAAAATGGTGGAGAAGGACCAAGATGGGGGCACAAGCTAACACCTCGGGGACAGAGAGATCTGGACAGGACCCCTGGACAGCTGGCAGCTGCCAACAAGAAGCATTAGAACAAAGGATGCTGGGTTAATAAATTGCCTCATTCATAAAAAAATAAAATAAAAATAAAAAAATTTTTAAAAGACCCTTCCTGAAAACCTAAGCAGGCATAGTGCTACCACCTCTCATCCCAGCACTCAAGAGGCAGAAAGAGCCAGCCTGGTCTACAGAGTGAGTTCCAGGACAGCCAGAGCTATACAGAGAAACCCTGTCTCGAAAAACAAACAAACAAAAAGAGGCAGAAAGAAGAAGGCAGATCTCTGAGTTGGAGGCCAGCCTGGTCTACAGAGGGAGCAGACCCTGTCTCCAAAACCAAAACCAAAGCAAAACAACAAAAAGAATAAAGGAGCAGACAGGTGTGGTGAGTTCTTGCCTCTGATCTAAGGGGCACTGAGGGTCTAGGCCAGCTACAAGACAATTCTATACAACAAAAATTAAATGGGATTGGTGGCTGCACAGGTGATCCAGCCTTTAAGGGCATCTGCTGCTCTGCTAAAGGACCGGAGTTCTATTCCCAGCTCCCACTTGGTAGCCAACTGTCTGTCTCTCCAGTTCTGGGGGATCTGGTGCCCTCTTCTGGGCTCTGAAGGCACTGCACAAACACGGTACCTACACATGTAAAGCAAAACAGCCATACACCCGGAATAAAAATAAATCCAAAAAGATTAAAGAAAACAAAAAAGTTAAATTAATATGTACATATACATTTGTTCTTTTTTCTTTTGTGTTTTTGTTCTTTATTTTTTTGTGTTCAAGACAGGGTTTCTCTGTGTAGCCCTGGCTGTCCTGGAACTCACTCTGTAAACCAAGTTGACTTCAGACTCAGAGACCAGCCTGCCTCTGCCTCCCACATGCTGGGATACAAGGAGCGCCACCACCACCTCCACATGTGGCTTATTTTTCGATTTTAAATGAGTGAACGAGCAGGAGCAGCTAGCTGTGGAGAACCTGGTTTGAGCCTCACCCTGTGACACAGGCCACCGGTGAGAGTAAACCGTGAAAGCTTATGCTACACAAAGCAGCCTCGGACGGCTGTGTACAGGGATCTCCCACTTGGCTGTGGTGTCCAGAGCTGGAAAATCCACAGAGTAGCTGGGTGGTTGCTGGTCTCTGAGGGAAGGGAAAGGGTACGATTAGCTGTTCACAGGACGGAGTGAAGAGGGCGAACAGCCTGTGCAGTTCTTCCCGCCACTGCATCAAACATTTTAGAAGGATCACCAGGGGGTTTTGTTTGGTTTTGTTTTTTGTTGTTGTTGCTGCTGTCATTATTGTTTGGTGGGTTTTATGTTACTGGAGATTGAAGCCAGGCTTCTCACTTGCAAGGTAAGTGCTTTATCGCTGAGCTGTGGCCCCAAGCCCCTTTTAAACCTTTATTTTAAGACAGGGTCTCACTAAGTTGCTATGGTTGGCCTTGAACTGACTGACGGCTGTGGTTATGTAATGTACTACTAGCCTCGGGCCTAGCTTACAGCGATAGACTGCATGCTGTGTGTAAAATATACACAGAGAATGAAAGGATACGCGTTGGAATCCAGCCTTAAATTCAAGGCCAGGGCCTACCCACGGGACCTGTCCACTCAGAGAGGGACGAGAGGGAATAGCCTAGCACAGCTCTGCAGCGAACTCCAGCTTCGGCATCCCACCTGGAGCCTTCGCAAAGGGGCCGGGATGGATTCCCAGGCCACAATCCTGGGTCTGAAAGGAGGGCGTGGCCTGCGGTGGGGAGGGCCAATCAGCAGTCATGCCTGTGACTAGGAGTACAGTGACCACACAGAGCTCAGTACTCAGCAGATGCCAGGCCTGGCTGCGGAGGAGGGGAGGGATGGGGGGGAGGCCATGTTTCCAGCCCCCCTATGCAGTGGGCCTCACTATTAGTCGGCCCATGCCCTGAGGCTGGGCAGTCAAGGTCAAGGGCCCTGCATCCGGCCAGATAGGCAAGAGACGGGAACACAAAGGAAGGGCCTGAATTTTCCATCTTCACACCATAACAGATCGGGGAAGTTCGCAGGAGGGTAAGGTCCGTGCAAGCCCCTGATTCTGCAAAAGAAACAAAGTCGTCTATAAATCTAGGTGTAAGGTGTCAAGGTGACAAGGTGTGGGTAGAGAGCATGCAGAGCCACCACAATGAGACCGGACTCTACGCAGGGTAGAGAGGCAACAGCGGGAAGGGAAGGGAAGGGAAGGGAAGGACATTCCCAGAGGCAAAGCAGCTGTGCAGGGAGCCAGAGGACGAGTGGATGGGACTTGTCCCTGGAGAAGCATCACACTGGTGTGGATTGAAGCTGTGAGATGGATACCCTGACAGGCAGGGTTGGGAACCGGGAGGGACAGGGATGCTGGCACAGCCCACGGACCAAATGAGCTCATCACCTGTGTCTGTACAGCCACACGTTGAGAACGGCTTTTCCTTTCTCGGTTTTTGGATGCGTATGTGTGTGGTGTGTGCGCATGTGTAGGGGCGCATGCGTGGAGGCCAGAGCGGACATGCGCCGTCATTGCTCTCTACCGTACGTTATTGAGACTGCGTCTCAAAAAAAAAAAAAAAAAAAAAAATGGAGCTTACCTTTTGGCTAGGTTGACTGGCCAACAAGCCCCAGGGATTGGTCTCTCCCCATGTCCACAACGCTGGTGTTACAAGAGTTGTGGTGACACACACTTTTGATCCCAGCACGTGGGAGGCAGTGGCAGGGAGATCTCTGAGTTTGGGGTCTACAAAGCAGAGTTCCAGGATAGCCAGGGCCACACAAAGAAACCCTGTCTTGGAAAACAAAACAAAACAAAACAAAACAAGGACTGCAGAGATGGCTCAGAGGTTAAGAGCATTGCCTGCTCTTCCAGAGATCCTGAGTTCAATTCCCAGTAACCACATAGTGTGGCGCACCACCACCTATAATCAGATCCGGTGTCCTCTTCTGGCCTGCTGTATACATAGCAAACAAATAAAAACAAAAAATAAAACAAGGTGCAATGCCGGGGTTACAACAGCATTGTATGGGGGTAAAAACAAAAAAGGAGACCTGCCGCCGTGCCCCAGTTTTAATGTGGGTGCTAGGATTCGAACTCAGAGCCTTAGGCTTGTAAGCTAGACTCTATCCACTCGGCTAGATCCTCCACCCTACTCTTCCCATTTTGTTTATTTATTTGTTTTTTGTCTTTTATTATTATTTTATTTTTATTTCGTGTGCATTGGTGTTTCGTCTGCATGAATGTCTGTGAGAGTGTGTGAGGGTGTGTTACAGTCCGGAGCTACCATGCCATGTGGGTGCTGGGAATTAAACCCAGGTCTTCTGGAAGAGCAGCCAGTGCTCTTAACCCCTGAGGCCACCTCTCCAGCCATTTCTTCTTCTTCTTCTTCTTCTTCTTCTTCTTCTTCTTCTTCTTCTTCTTCTTCTTCCTCTTCCTCTTCTCCTCCTCCTTCTCCTCCTCCTCCTTCTTCTTTTTCTTTTTCTTCTTTTCTTCTTCTTCTTCTTTTAATATACAAAGTCTTGCTATACAGCTCAGGCACATTGAACTCCAGGCAATTTTCCTGTCTCATCCTCCTGAGCTCTGGAATCATAGGTATAAGTTACTTTCATACATTTCATAAATGGTTGAAAATATAATATTTTGTGACACAGGGAGCTGGGTGTGGTGGTACAAAATTATATAATTCAAATTTCAGTGTCTATAAATACAGCTTTACTGGCGCACAGCCATCCCTGCTCATTTACATATTACACACAGCTGCTTTTTGCACTACAACAGAAGAGTCAAGGAGCCCGTCCATCTGGCTCCAAAGGCCTGAAATATGTATTTTCTGGTCCTTTCTAAGAGGTTTGCCTACCTTTCCTCTAGGAAGTGGTCACAAGCAGACAGCAGGTCCCCCAAAGGATCCTGGGAGATGCCTAGGATGGAGAAGCCAAGCTTGGGTGGCTCCACCTGCTGAGGCCCGCCTTCTCTAGAGAAGGACAGAGAATGAGGGCTCAGGAAGGGCCCTGACAAGTCCTGCGCAGAAGAGCTGTGTTTAACCCATGAGTCACTACAGAGCTCACAGACATTCAGAGCCTCTCTGAGGCTTGGGAGGAAACTGCAAGGTATCTTGGAATTAGATGTGGCTGCCTGATTAGTTCGCTGTTAAATACGAGTGGACGGACGTGCCAGCATTACCTCAGAGTGAGAGTGAGACCCAGAAAGTGCCAGGCATCACCTTGGAGTGAGCATCCAGAAGTGGGTGATCAATCGTTCCTTTGCCCTTCCCCCTACCCCGAGGAAGACGCTCTCTCTGCTTGAAACTCCAAGGGTCACCGGCTGGGGTGGGGGGTGGTAACTCAAGGGAACACAGGAGAAAGGGAAGAGGAAGTAAAATGGAAGGAAGGGAGGGAGGGAGGAAGGAAGGAAGGGAGGGAGGGAGGGAGGGAGGAAGGAAGGAAGGAAGGAAGAAAAGAAAGAAAATGGAATTGGGGTAGAGGGCATGGGAGCAGACTTGATTAAAGGTACCATATGTAATTATGTGTGTATGAAATTCTCAAGCAACAGTAACTACCAGAGAGGACTAAATGCTGCCTCCGCGTGGTGGACAGGAAGCAAGGGGAGCCGACCCTCGCTGGCTGCTCAGAAACCCGCCAGGGATACCGTATGGCAAACTCAGTTTTGCTGTGAAAAAAAAATTTTCTGTCACCCATGATTGTAAAAAATTAAAAGATGACAATAGCATGGAGAATAATGGCATCTTGAGAGAGAAAGAGACAGAGACAGAGACAGAGACACAGAGAGACAGACAGACAGAGACACAGAGAGACATACTGAAACAATGTCCGCCACCATGAGTCATCAGGGAAGCTCAGATAAGCCGCGGAGAGAGTCCCCCCACCAGGACAGGAAGCGGCTGACAGGTAAAGTGGTAGTCATCAACACAAGTAAGGTCTGAGTTCAGATCCCCAGAACCGGGTAAAGCTGGGCAGGCAACACCTAGTTACGAGCTGAGGTGGGAGGCAGAGACAGGAGACTCCCTGGAAGCCCGCAGGCCAGCCAGCCGGGTTCACAGCAGCAGACAGGAGAGGCTGCCGAACAAGGTGGAAGGTAAGGGCACCCCAGGGGGTGTTCACGTACATATCACACACATGCCCACACGCACCTGCAGGGACACTCACGCACGCACACATAAAAAATAAAACATAAATCTAAAAAAAAATCTGTATCTTTCTCTCTTTCCCTCCCCCCTGTTTCTGTTTCTCTGTTTCTCCTTCTTCCTCTCCCCACCTCTGTGTGTATGTGTATGTGTATGTGTGTGTGTGTGTGTGTGTGTGTGTGAGAGAGAGAGAGAGAGAGAGAGAGAGAGAGAGAGATGTGTGATGTGTTTTGTATATGGGTATCTGTAGAAACCAGAAAATTATTTTAGACCATCTAAACCATTGGAGTTATAGACGGTTGCGAGCCACCCAACATAGGTTCTGGGCTCTGAACTCAGGTCCTCTGGAAATACAGAAATGTCCTTTTTTAACTGCCTATCTTCTCCAGAACTGAACAGAGGTTGTTTATTTGTTTATTTGTTTGTTTGTTTGTTTTTCAAGACAGGGTTTCTCTGTGTAATCCTGGCTGTCCTGAAACTAGTTCTGTAGACCAGGCTAGTCTTGAACTCACAGAGATCCACTTGCCTCTGCCTCTTGAGTGCTGGGATTAAAGGTGTGCACTACCATGCCCAGCTACTGAACAAAGACTTGAATTTAAAAAAAAAAAAAAGAAGAAGAAGAGGAGGAGGAGAGGAGAAGAAAAAAGAAAAGGAAAGAAAAGAAAAGAACAGAGGGATGGGAAGATGGCTCAGTGGTTAGAGCACTGGCTGATCTTGCTGAAAACCTGAGTTCAGTTCTGGATACCCTCAAGGTGGCTCACAACCATCTGTGACTGCAGGTCCAGGAGAACCAATGCCCTCTTCTGACCTCCATGGGCACCAGGCATGCACATGGTGCACATACATACACACAGGCAAAAGACATGTATACATAAAATAACTAGTACATCAGAGAAAAGGAGGAGGTACAGTCTCACGCCTTGGGGGAAGGCTGGAATCAAAGATGGAAAGGTGGGAGGAGCGGGAGCTTGATGTGAACATGGTCCTGGGCCATCCTTGTACCCGCACAAACAAAACCCAAAAGAAAAACAGTGTCAGCTGGGCGGTGGTGGCTCACACCTTTAATCCCAGCACTCTGGGAGGCAGAGGCAGGTGGATCTCTGAGTTCAAGGCCAGCCTGGTCTACACAGTGAGCTCCAGAACAGCCAGGGCTACACAAAGAATCCCTGCCTTAAATAAATGAACTTGGGGGAAGGCTTTCAAGATAGGGTTTCTCTGCGTAATATGAGGTCTAGAAAAATGTCCCTGTGGATAAAGTGCCTATTCTGCAAGTATGAGGACCAGATTTCAGCTCTCCCATGCACTCTTGTAAACTACAGGCATAGTGGCATGTGTGTGTAACCCAGTACTAGAGAGGTAAAAGCAGGTAGATCCCAGCCACTCACTAGTCAGCCAGTCAAGCCCAAAAAATGTAAATTCCAGGTTTACTGAGAGACCCTGTCCCCCCAAAATATGAGTTTTTGAATAGATATCCAATTTCTACCTCTGACCTCCACAGGTACACACATGCATGCAATACACACATGCAAAGAAATGATAATTAATCAAAATGACATATTTAGCTGTGCATAGTGACACATCTCTTTCATCTCAGAAGGTCAGAAGTGGAGGCAGGCAGATTTCTTCTATGCAATTGAAGCCGACCAGACTGGATCACATAGTGAGTTCCAGGATAGGAAGGGCTATGAAGAGACCCTGTCACAAGCAAGCAAACAAACAAACAAGCAAACAAACAAACAGCGATGTATTTAGCTATGGCTCAGTTGACAGTGTGCTGTCTAGTATATATGCAAGGCCCTAGGTTCCATTTTTTTGTCACTGCACAAACTGGGGTGTGTGACACAGACTTGTAACCTTAGCAGTCAGGACGGAGAGGCAGGAGGATAAAAAGTTCAAGTTTCTCCACACACCAAGCTCATTCCTACATACCAAATTTGAGGCCACTCTGAAACACATGTGACCCTCTACACAAAGGGAGGGGGGTGGGGTGCTCTGCCTTTCATTTCAGCACCGAAAACACGGAACACAAGGGTCACTGCAAGGTCAAGGCCAACCTGACCGGCATGTTGAGTTTCAGTATAGTCCTAGTTACATGCTGAGACACTGACTCTAAAAATATGTGTGTGCGAGCACATGTATATGAGTGTTCACATGTGCGCATGAGTGTGCGTGTATGAGAAATAAAAGTAAGAAAAAATAAATAGAAAAATGATATGATTAGATATCAAGTTGGCAAGGGGTGATCATTTGGTTCTTTATTTATCTTTTCCTCCAGTCCTGAACTTGTGATCATAAATCCTCCTCGTCAGACGGACTGGATCTAATACCGCCTAGCAGGCAATCCTTGGAGGCGGCAGCGAAAGGGGTTCCTGAGGGGCTTAACTGAAGAAGCAAAGATCCGCCCTGAACGTAGTTGTCTCCTTCCTTGGGCTAGGGTCCCCGGCTAAAGAAAAGGGGGGCAGGGGTGGCAAGCCAGGGCCCAGCACTCACCTCTGCTTCCTGGCCACCGATTTGATGGGACCAGCTGCACATGCACCTGGCTCCTAGTGTCCCGTAAGCCGAAAGAAACTGTTTCTTTCCACAAAGTGTTCAGACACTTTGTTGCAGAACTGAGAAAAGTAGCTGATGCGGTGGAGACAAGATGGAGGAAGAGATTTGCCCTCCGCACACTAGCCAAAGCAGATCTTTGGGGACCGGGCTAAGGGGCTTTCTGGGATGCTTTATGGGGGTGACGGAGTCAGAGGAGATTTGCAGCTGGGCTGGGCTGGAGATTCGTGGCCAAGTGTCAAGTGCAGGCTTCACCTAGGTGAGAGGGGCTGGGGCCTTCAGGGCTGATGCTATGCTGACCCTGTGCTGTGAGTAGGTTCTTACTGGATAGATGGGTGGGAACCAGGGGTTTACTGGGGTCTGGGTCCTATGTGCTGCCTCCAGAAAGGGCCCACAGAAAGCTGTGATTCCCTCCTCCAGACCAGGGCCTTAAAGTTGGGGGTTGGGAGACTGGGAAGCCCTCCTTGGGTTGTTTTATTTGGAGACTCAGCTGCTGCCAGGGAGTCTGTCTAGAGAGCCGCAGCTGTCCTGGGTGAGGCAGGTGTCAGGGAGGGAGAGCTTCCTTCACATAGAGGTTCCTGGACCACCCCATAAGCCGCATACAGCTAAGGAGGAGTCCTGGTAAAGGTCACCAGGGCCAGAGTCCCTAATCCACAGCACAGATGGGGCCAGAACTTCTGCTCACTAGCAGTGTGGTCGGGAGAAATCATTACTCCTGCTTACGTATCACACTGGACAAGCTAGGAGCATCGAGGCTAACAGCCTCAAGCCCAGAACCAGGAAACCAAGTGTGTGATTCTGAGCAGCTAGAATCTAAAAGCCAGAGAGACTTGGCATCCTGGCATTCAGGACTGCAAGAGTAAGGACACTCAGCTGAGGACAGGAGAGAAAGACTTTGGCTTTCCTTCTTTTTTTCTTTTTGGTTTTTTCAAGACAGGGTTTCTCTGTGTAGTCCTGGCTGTCCTGGAACTAGCTCTGCAGACCAGGCTGGCCTTGAATTCAGAGATCCACCTGCCTCTGCCTCCAGAGTGCTGGGACTAAAGGCATGAGCCACCACTGCCCGGCTACTTAAATAACAACAACAATAACAATAACAACAACAGATGAATATTTCATTGTTTGACTACACTATGTCTTGCTTACACATCCAAGTGATGGATGTAAAGTTCTTCCAGCTTTTGACTATTGTGAATAAAGCTATGAGTATCTGTGTAGAAGCTTCTGAGTGTGCACTTGCCTCTGCTTCTTTGGGGGTGTACCTACCTGTGAGGTTGCTGGCAGCTCCCCTCCACAGTGGCCCCACGAGTTCACTGCCCCTTGCAGGATGACAATCCTCCATACCTGACGCTGTTTTTCTTTTTCTTTCTTTCTTTCTTTCTTTCTTTCTTTCTTCCTTCCTTCCTTCCTTCCTTCCTTCCTTCTTTCTTTCTTTCTTTTTTTTGTTTCTTTTTTTTTCAGACAGGGTTTCTCTGTGTAGCCCTGGCTGTTCTGGAGCTCACTGTGTGCTGGGATTAAAGACCTACACCACCACAGATCCAGCTATTTTTTAAGTATTTATTTTTATTTTATATGCACTGGTGTTTAGCCTGCGTATATGTCTGGGAAAGTGTCAGATCTTGGAGTTACAAAAAGTTGTGAGCTGCTTTGTGGGTGCTGGGAATTGAACCTAGGTCCTCTGGAAGAACAGTCAGTGCTCTTAACCACTAAGCCATACCCAACCCAGCTTGTTTGTTTGTTTGTTTTTTGTTTTTCAAGACAGGGTTTCTCTGTGTAGCTCCGGCTATCCTGGAACTCACTCGGTAGACCAGGCTGGCCTCGAACTCAGAAATCCGCCTGCCTCCGCCTCCCAAGTGCTGGGATTAAAGGCGTGTGCCACCACCGCCCGGCTAACCCAGCTATTTTTAAGTGATAATATTTTATACTGTACTTCAAAGGTTCACAAACAATAAATAATACAAAATGCACATTTCATCTGTAAGACTTATAGTCCCAACTGCTCTAACTGTTCAAAAGGCCCAATTCCAAATGCCTTCTGAGACTCAGGACTGTGAGTTCCTATAAAATACAAAAGCGAGTCCCATTGCTTCCAACACACAGTGGGATACAGCAAACTTCCCATTCCAGAAGGGACATAGCAAGGAAAGACCTGATCAAGCAAGACCAGACCCCAGCTCCGGGAAACGTCAAACCCTAAAATGCCATGTCTGAGAGCAGGGCTCTCACAATGCTGTTGAAGGAAAAAAGAAATCAAAAGGAAAGGAAGGAAAGGACATGGCTGTTCCTAGGTGTGGAGGCCGAGCGAGTTTATTGTAGATATGAGGGAGAGCATAGCAGAGGCAGGCACATCTGGGAGAGTCCAGAGCAGACAAGCCCAGGCAGCTAGGTCATGTGGGAGAGGAGGGGAGAGGCAAGACAGGAACCAGGTGTAGCAGCAAGGAGGCCAAAGGTAAAAAAGGGAAGATATGCCGGGCGGTGGTGGCGCACACCTGTAATCCCAGCACTTGGGAGGCAGAGGCAGGCCTTTCTCAGGATTTCTGAGTTCGAGGCCAGCCTGGTCTACAGAGTGAGTTCCAGGACCGCCAGGGCTATACAGAGAAACCCTGTCTCGAAAAAAAACCAAATCCAAAAAAAAGGGGGGGGGAGATAACCAAATGTCTGGATTATATGGGGAAGAGCCTCTAAGAGGAAGGGCAGGCAGCCCCTGGGCTGGAGAGTTGAGGAGACAAAGGGCAGGATGTGCCAGCCACAGCCATACCCTGTGATGATAACAGGTTAGGGACTGAGGGATTCTGGGAGAACCTGGTGGTCAGGGCTGGTTTTCACAGGCTGGGCTCCAACAGCCTTCAGGGTACCCATCTCTTCTGCTCTGCTTTCCACAGCACAAGAAGTCTTTGTCGTCAGAGTGGAAGGCTCGTTCCCTTCTGCCCTCAGCCTTCCTCGGTGGATGTCCCGTGGTCCTGACATCTCTGACACGCTGGAGTTCCACGGCGACACGGGCTTCACCTGTACAGCCTCGTGCACTAATCTCTTGGTGCTTCCTTTCAGGGAATCCAACCTTGCCAGGCGTTGACTGACTTTTGGAGCTTTCTAAACTTTGATGCAAGCCTCCATGGCCCCTGCATGCCTGCAGAGCGAGCACTGTGCTACCAAAGTCTGCCGTCAACTCAAAAGGAGTCATGACCAAAGCTGTCATGGCTTCTCTGCACCTTGCAGGGAAAGTCTGTGAAGATACCTCTCTCCTCTTTTGTACACAATTATGGCCAAGCACACTCATCTTCAAGTGCTGCTTAGTTTGAATCTAAGGTTTTTGTGCATCCTAAAGAAGCACTCCATCAATGGAGTGCATCCTCAGCTTCTATTTTTATTTTTATTTTGTTGTTATTTGCTTGAGACAGGATCTCTATTACACAGCTCTGGCAGTTCTGGAATTCCAGGCTGGACTTGAACTCAAAGAGATCCATTGCCTCTTTGTACCAAGTGCTGGGATTACAGGCATGTGCTACCGTGCCCAGCTAAATATATTTATTTTTATTATTTTTAATTATGTGTGTGTGTGTGTGTGTGTGTGTGTGTGTGTGTGTGTGTGTACTTGTTTATTGGCCTGGAGATGTTCACAGAGGCCAGAGGAATTGGCTTCCTCTGGATCTGAAGTCACAGGCAGCTGAAGCCACCTAACATGGGTGCTGGGAATTGAACTCCTGTCCTCTGAAAGAGCAGTTCATATTGTTTTGTTTTGTTTTTAAGATTTATTTACTCATTTTATGTATGTGAGTACACTGTAGCTGTTTTCAGACACACCAGAAGAGGGCATCGGATCCCATTACAGATGGTTGTGAGCCAACCGTGTGGTTTCTGGGAATTGAACTCAGGACCTCTCAAAGAGCAGTCAGTGCTCTTAACAGCTGAGCCATCTCTCCAGCCCCAGTCTTCATTCTTAATCCCTGGGCCATCTCTACAGCCCTTTCATTTTATTTATTTATTTATTTATTTATTTATTTATTTATTTATCCAGCATGCTGGGGCTGCCCTGCACACTGAGACAGGACGACTCATTTGTTTTTTAGACGGGGTTTTACCCTCTGCCTAACCCAAGCTGGCTTTGAACTCTGTGTATCCCAGGATAGCCTTAAATTCACAGAATTCCTGACTTGCTCTCCAGGAATCACAGGTTTGTGTCATTGCATTGAGCTGTAATTAAAAAAATAAATAAATAAAATAAAAAACAATAAACAACAAACAAACTGGCAAAGACGGGTGAAATTGGCAGTGTCTGTAGCTCTTACGCCCTGGGTTGGGCCCTGGGTGTGTTCACACTATTTCAAACCTTCCTGTAGCCACCGTGGGAAAGGGAGCTCAGGTGGCCGGAGGGCCCTGTGTCACTGGACCCCCGTGGGAGGGATATGCAGAGTTCTGCAGGTCCTGCTCTGGGCTCCAACAGGAGTGGGGACATGTTCATGTTAGGCACTTTCTGATCTGTCTTGGACATCCAGCACCAGAAGAATGCCCCTCTATCCCGCCACTTCTCCAAGACCCCTCTTTGATGGTCACAGACCTTTCAGAGTGAGGGATAGCCTCTGTGCCGGGCTAGCCCTTCCTCCAGAACTGCCAGGACCTATGCCATGACCCCTAGGGCCTGTGACTTGGTGACTCACTCTTGTATGACCTTTCCTTAGGGAGATGACCAGTGTCACCCCAGACAGAGCACCAATAACATACCCCAAAGTTCAACTTGTCGGGTTAATGAGCTCATTTGGGTTTACTTACAGGGCATATGTGAGGGGTCAGTCACTTACAGAGCGTGGGACAGCCACAAAGACGCCATATCATCGAGAAGTCCCACCCCAGCATGGACGATGCCTCCCCCATAGCTACACAGACCATGCTGTCCTCCGGTGACCCGCTTCCCAAATCACCAGACTGTGTGCATGCGAGTGTGCATGTGTAGATGTAGGTCAGAGGGCAGCTTGTGTGAATTGGTTCTCCTCCTCCATCAGGCACCCTCAGAAACACCAGACACATTAAATAAGTCTTTTTAAGCAAACAATGTCCAACCTGGTCATTCGGGGCCTTCAGACTCTCCCTGGGACACGTCTGTGATAGCCTCTCCAGGGTGGAAGCTTCTGTGCCCGCGCCTGTGAGTCCTTCCCTGCTCCTTGGGAGAATCCCTACCCAGCTGCCCGGGAGGGAGCTCCGAGACTCACACTGCTCACACTCAAGCAGCCCTGCATTTCCCAGGTAGAAACGCTGCTTCTCCCTCTCCTCTGAGGCAGCAGTTTGTGTTCCCTGGGGCATCTGCTGCTCCCTAGATCAGTTTTGAGGAGCAGAAGCCCCTCCCCCTGCGGGGAAGAAGTGACAGCGGTGTGGTGGATCGGGAACCCTGGGGGGTCTCCCTTCCCCGTTCACTCTACAGGGACCTCCCCCTCCTCCTATCTCTTTCTGTATTCTCCAATGTGTATTTTTATCCAAGTAACGCTAGAGTTACCAAAACACACACGTGACACACACAGAATTTTAAAAGGCAAATAGGTCTAGAATGAAAAGCAACGTCCCATCTCTGTCCCCACCTCCCATCCTGCCCCCATCCCCCACTCCAGGGCCTCTGCGCTTGCTGAATATTCCACGTTCCAGGCTCTGGGCTGCTTCTCTATTTCAAATGCGGGTTAGGAATCTTCTAGAAGAAGAGCGTAGCTTTCTCACACCTCTTGCTGCATATTTATGGATCTGCTTGCTCCAAGTTTCATTATCAATATATAATAATCTTCAGTTAAGCTGATACTAACATAGAGCCACTAGGATTACGTAAACGTGTCTGTTACGGAACGATACGCTATGCTTGTATTTTCTTCTTGGTGTAATTTCCTATGAAGATTTATCTTTGTATTTCATTACTTTTAGAGATTTACTTTTACTTATGCATGTACTTCCGGTGAATGCCACATGTGTAGGGGGTGCCAGTTGTTAACTTACTTTTTATTTTCTAAATTATGGGATAAATCTCATTTTAAATAATTCATTTACCTAGGGCTAACATCATGGCACATGCCTTTAATCTCAGGAAGGTAGAGGCAATTCAATCTTTGTGAGTTCAAGGTCAGCCTGGTTTACAAAGTGAGTCTTAGTACAGGCAAAATAGAGAGACTCTAATTTTTTTTTTTTTTTTTTTTTTTTTTTGGTTTTTTGAGACAGGGTTTCTCTGTGTAGTCCTGGCTGTCCTGGAGCTCACTCTGAAGACCAGGCTGGCCTCGAACTCAGAAATCCGCCTACCTCTGCCTCCCAAGTGCTGGGATTAAAGGCGTGCGCCACCAACGCCCGGCAAGACTCTAATTTTTTAAATAAATTATATATATATATATATATATATATATATATATATATATATATATTTGTATGTGTGTGCATGTGTGTATATATGTTTATTCCAAATAATGCCAGAACACACACATCACACACACACACACACACACACACACACACATACACACACACACCAGGCTTTCTGTCTTGTTCCCCAGCTCTTTAGAAATCCCAACAACTATATATACATATGTATATGTATATATAGTTGT